>CM022398.1:76169300-78569300 GCA_011833715.1 Carcinoscorpius rotundicauda | reverse complement strand
GTGTGTGTCCATTCCGTTCACCTCACTCGTATGATTCGTGATGTCATGCTCCACGTGGCCATCATTGGCTGCGGCTGATCACGTGACATCACTTGGCCTTAATATCTGTGCTGCAGGGAACTTCGTGCGCTTAGCAGTCGACTTGTTATTGTAGTTATCGTGCGTCGTTTGTGATTTTTTCCTAATCTTTCAATCTTTTCATACTAATTATGTCGAGCAAAAACAGAAAGTGGTGGGATGAAAACGTACAATATGGATTCATGTGTATAACGGAACATGATGGGAGTCAGCGTCCTCAATGCATGATTTGCAATGTCAAGTTGAGCAATTCTAGTCTAGCACTGGCAAAACTAAGATAACATTCCCTAAAGCTGCATGGGGATGGGAAATACAAGAACACGATGCTTGCTGAATTCAAGGTAAAGAGAGCCAGGTTCGATGAAAAAGCTATTTTGCCTGTTTTCGGCTTTATATCCATCGACAAACCGATCCTCACAGCATCGAACGAAGTTACGTACTTGATCGCAAAGCAGGACAAACCACACAATATTGGTGAAGCACTCGTAAAACCAGCTGCATTGAAGCTGGGAAAAGCTGCTGAAAATAAGTTATCCCAAATTCCTCTTTCAAATAACACCATCAGCAGCAGATTAGATGACATGAGAGATAATATCTTGGCTCAAGTAGTTGCAGATCTGGTTTCAAGCCCAGCAAAATTCAGCCTTCAACTCGACGAGACCACCGACGTTTCCAGTCTAAGCCAGCGTGTTGTATTCGTGGGCTATGTGAAGAACGACGAGATAAAAGAATTTTTATTTTGTAAGTCTCTTACAGCAACAACTAAGGCAGCTGACGTGAAGAAACTTGTGGATGACTTATTCAGAGACAACGATCTTCCGTGGGATATGGTTTCTGAAGTTTGTTCGGACAAAGCTCCAGTTATGCTGGGACGAAATTCTAGTTTTGGTGTGCTGGTGAAAGCCGATGCACCACACATCATTGTAACGCACTGTGTTTTGCACAGGCATGCGTTGGCAACAAAAACCTTGCCTTCAAAACTGGCAGAAGTATTAAAAATTGTAGTGGAATGTGTGCACTTTGTGTGAAATAGTGCCTTGAAGTACTGCATCTTCAAAGAGCTGTGTAATGAAATGAGCTCTGAATTCAAGGTACTTCTGTACCAGTTCTATTGTGCAGTGGTTATCCCGGGAAAAGGTGCTGAATCATGTTTTTGTCATGTGTGTGGAATTTTTGCGAGAGCACCAATATTATCATGCAGATTGCTTCGAAAAATCTGAGTTAATTCTAATTTTGAAGTACATGACCGATATCTTCAATGCTCTCAATCATCACAATCAACAGATGCAAGTAGGTGGAGTCAACATCATCGAAGCAGAAGAAAACCTGAAGGCTTTTCAAAAACTACCGTTATGAAAAAGACGAACAGAGAGTGATAACTTCGCAAACTTTCCCCTGCTGGACGACTGTGTAAGTAAGATCGAAAATGTGTCTGAAATCGGAGACATTTCTGTACCCGGGAACTGAAGCAAGCAATTACCACGCATTTAGATGAATTTGCAAAGTCTTTTGCGGATACTTCCTCACCACAGAATCATATCCAGCATGGATAAGACAGCCGTTCATGTTTAGTGTTGTGACAGCAGATGTCAATGATAAATACCTAGACGAAACCATTGAACTTCAGCAGAGCCAGGATTAACAGCAACTATTCAGAACAAGAACGTTCTCAACGTTCTGGTGTGGTGTCACCAAATCGTAGCGTACCTTCTTATTGCTAAGAAAGCCCTTAAGACACTCATACCATTTGTTACAACATATCTTTGCGAGCAATTATTTTTCGATGATGGTAGACATAAAAATGAAGAAAAGGAACAGACTTTGTTGCGAAAATAATATGAGAGTGGCACTTGCCAAGGTGAGGCCGCGCATTTCTGAACTTGTCTCTGAAAGGCAACAGCAAAAGCACATTGATTTGCAGTAAATATTCAATGAGTTATGTTTTTGTGTGAAATTTGTGTTTTGTTGTCACCATTTATTACGTAGGCCTACAAGAATTTAATGCAGTGTACGAGTGTTCAAGCTTGTAGAAACATTAAAAGAAGAAATAATTTGTTGTAGTGAGTAGATTTGGTGTTGAAATTACTTCATTACGTCAAATAATTTAAAAGATCCCGCCAAAATAAATAAAACATCAAGATTTCAGTAAGAAATGTATGGAACTTTTTTCAAGGATTTTTTGTGTAACTTTTGATTTTAAAAAAGTTTTTACAAAGGAAAAGCAGATGAATGGGTATGAACAAATGATGTGATCAATCTCTTAAGTTTATTTTGTGTATATACTACTGCTGCTGTTCTTACATTATATTAAATGGTATTGTACTTGGTTACTGTGTAATGATGTAGTGGTCTCTCTTGCCGTACATGAAACACGTATGATGTGCTGTGAATAAAGTTAAAGTTGGATCTGAATATGTAATAGTTATATCATAGCTCTTTATTTAGTAAAAATGTAGCCATGTTGTTTTAATAGGACGGATCATAGTGGTAACATGTTGTTGGTCTAAACCTAAACTATTTTGTCACTTTGGCCTCCAGTGGGTCAGTGGTAAGTTTTTAAGTACCCACAGTACTAAAATTCGGGGTTCGATTATCTCTGGTGGATGGACAAAGTGCAGATAGCCTGTTGTATGGCTTTGTGCTAAACAAACGAATTAGTAACTTCATGACTAAGATAAAACATGACTAGCTAACTGCACAAGCTGCTTAGTTGTCATCAAACTACAATAATGAACAGCATCGACTGATTTTATTTTTTTTAACAGCTGTTCTATTCAGGGGACTTTATGCTTCTTAAATGTTCTTGTGTAAGCCTCCATCCCCATGGTGATTTACTTCGGTTTTTCCTAATATATAACTCACTAAGTTTGTGTTAAAAGGCTGTGTTGAGATTTTCTTAACGATATGGTAATGCCACACACTGACCTTTGACATTTAATTAAATGAGCAGCATAAAAGTTTACTAAGTTTGCCGCCCCTAAACAGACACGAGAAAAATAAAGGGCCTTCCAGCTTCGAGAAACCAGAGTTTGCCTTGAGGAATATATCCTTTATCCAAAGTGTGTCCCTTCCTAGCACTGATCCTCGTCCCAGCACTAATTGATCAGTTATTTTCTTATCACATCAATTGCATTATTGCAATAGTTTCCTCAAAAACACATTTGTTGCAAACACTCGAACCTCGTCCAAGCACTCCTCTTCGTAAGAAACGGCGAATTAATTTCATTCCGTGTTAAATAAATCCTTGGTGTAAAAACAACAAGAAAAACTCCTGCGTTAACACGTTTTATATAGTCGAAAAAGTTCCTAAATTTAGGAGATGTTTAGGTTTACTTTAGCAATTAAATTCAACTGAAGTCTGAGCGGGCAATGAAAAGAGGTATTGTAGGAGAACAAGTGAAATTGAACTCGTTTTATTCAGATAACTCGAGCTTGACCGACCGACACTTGGATATTATGATAATACGGAATACTTGGGTGATTGTAATCGTTTTTTACTCAGTCTTCAATATTATAAAGATTTAGTAATGTTATCCCATTTCTTTTTAGCTTATATATTGGGGGCTGAAATGCCAACAGTGAGAGGTAAGTTTTTGATCTTACTCCCAAATGGTGGCACCTTATTTCTTTATTTTATTATTGTTATTTCAGTTAACTCTTTAGTTGGGAGAGCAGTCATCTTTCCACAACTGTCTGCAGGCAGTGAAGAGTGATATAGATGTGGAATGTTGTGAGCTTGGTTGAGCAACCACATCTCGCTCTCCTAATTTCTAATTCTATATTTATTGCTGTTCTTTATTTCTTATGTGAGACTGGCGAATGAAGGTTTAAAACTGATAGGCAGTGTATTCCCATCGCAATGTCGGTTTTGCTTCTGCAATCACTTCCAAAACCTGGGTTACATTTTATAAAATCCCACGTTGTATTTTGTACCCTGAATATTTTTCAGTTGATGCAGCTATTTTTGTTTAATATGTTTATGTTTCAGCTTGTTTTTGAGTTTAAATATGTTATTTTTTATCAGCATAATTCAAATGTATAGAACTGTTCAAAAGCTTTCTGTTTTTGTGTTGTCGGTATTGGAACTAACACTACAACTGCAAGCCGTGTTTCTAGATTTGGTCTATCTACAGTTTCTTATCCTTCCACCATTAGGTACACCATGGTAATATCTTCATTCATTAAATAATACAATGAACAATTTTGGCTTAAACAGATAATGATGTTGCTTTTAAATATGAGAAGGTCCACTGAATATTTTATTATAATGTTTGTAATTGTGGTAGTGTAGCTTGTTTTAAAGATTTGGTTTAAATTTTGCGCCAAGCTACTTATGGGATATCTGCGCTGTCCGATTTAGCAGTGAGGGACTAAAGGTATGAATAGCAAGCTAGTCAACACCTGTCATTTCAACAATGACTAGTGGTACTGATCATTACAATGTAACTCTCCCACGGCTGACCTTAAGGATGAGCATGCTTGTTGACGGGGACCATTTAAAAATTACTCCGTAATGTTAAATAGAAAATGATACCAACATTGTTTAAAGTACTTGTAGTACAATATCGTTAGTGTTATGGGTACATTTTTTAGTTGTTTTTTAATACTAAATTTGGCTGCAGCTGCATGCCTGCAAATTATTGTAAACTTTCCACATGAGTTAAACAACCAGGTCAAAGACTCCTAGGTTTCAGGTATAGGAGTTTCTAATTTTGACTCACTGGTTGAATGTAAAACAATCTAGCCTGAAGCACCGCTTTTACGAGAACCTGATTTGTCTGTCTAGATCTAGTAAAGGACTGTCAATTTTAAAATAGCTGAAAGAGGGTTTGTAACTAGCAGCAATAAGTATTGAACTATAGACCATGCAATCTGCAGCCCGATACGCTAACTAGCGTTTAAAGTATTTTTTTGAACAATCGTTTTGTCACGACATCAGACGTTCAAACACCTGCTTTTACTCACAATTTACTTTATCTTCGTGTAGAAACAATCGTATGTTTGTGTTATTTTACAGAAGCGTAGTGTTTGTTCCTATGAATAAAAGAGACCAGTATTTATTGCTTAGTTACTTTTAGTTTATCTTTGTTAAAGCGAATAAAGATAATTTTAAGAAAATATGTTTTCTTCAAATGACTAAAATTGAATGAAATTTTTTCATTGGTTTTTATTTCCCATTTCCCTTGAAGTTCAGTGTGTTTTGTGTGTTTTTATTATAGCAAAGCCACATCGGGCTATCTTCTCAGTCCACCGAGGGGAATCGAACCCCTGATTTTAGCGTTGTAAATCCGCAGACGTACCGCTGTACGAGCGGGGGGGGGGGCGATTGAGGTTCCGAAAATATTAAAAGTGGACTGGATTCTTCGGCAAATACGTCGCAGAAATGTAAACTTGAATTGGAACTTAGAATTACATCTGTAAAAATAACAAATATTACTCTTCATACGGATTATTGCATCCTCCCACAGTTGATTGTCAGTTACTCAGTTCGCAAAACACTGACTCTTCAATATTACATACGTTCTTGCTTAATCTAATCTCTTCTTCGTAATAATTCAAAAGTTTGTTTCTAGATTTAGTTCACAGCAACACGTTGCATGAAAGTGTACAACAAAATGCCTCTCGTTCTGATGATCTTGAAGTGATGTAGCTTTTTACTTCATTCCTCACTGCATTTAGTTAAAACAGAAATCAGTCATTTGATTTGTCGTGGTCACCTAAAAGTCAAGTGTCCGCATGTTGAATTGCAGGCTCGACGGACGAAATCGACATATTTTTTGATGATTCTTGTGCCAAGATAACTTGTGATATCAGTAACGTATAGAAGTACGAAGTCGACGTTAATCGCTACATGTGTTTTGATGTTAGGAAAAGTAATGAAAATTTGTTTTATGGCGTTTGTTTGTTTTTTCGACGATTCGTTGCATGATGTTCTGTTGTTCTGTTCCGAATTATGTATGGTTGTATTTGAGTATTGAATTACGTTAGACTGTATGCTCACACGTTGGTAAAATGTAAGTTACGCATGAAAATAACAATTTGCTTTCTGAACCTGTATGCATTAAGATTACCAATAGTATGTAACACGTATTATGTATCAAACGACAAAACTGCGGCTACTAGTGTATAGGGAAGGGGGAGATCCTGACGCTATAGTTACAAAACTGTGGCTACCGCTGTATAGGGGAGATCCTGACGCTATGGTTACAAAACTTTGGCTACCACTGTATAGGGCAGGGGGAAATCCTGACGCTATGGTTACAAAACTTTGGCTACTACTGTATAGGGCAGGGGGAAATCCTGACGCTATGGTTACAAAACTGCGACTACTAGTGTATCGGGGAGGGGGAGATCCTGACGCTATGGTTACAAAACTGCGACTACTAGTGTATCGGGGAGGGGGAGATCCTGACGCTATGGTTACAAAACTGCGACTACTAGTGTATCGGGGAGGGGGAGATCCTGACGCTATGGTTACAAAACTGCGACTACTAGTGTATAGGGGAGGGGGAGATCCTGACGCTATAGTTACAAAACTGCGGCTACTACTGTATAGGGGAGGGGGAGATCCTGACGCTATGGTTACAAAACTGCGACTACTAGTGTATCGGGGAGGGGGAGATCCTGACGCTATGGTTACAAAACTGCGACTACTAGTGTATAGGGGAGGGGGAGATCCTGACGCTATGGTTACAAAACTGTGGCTACTAGTGTATAGGGGAGGGGGAGATCCTGACGCTATGGTTACAAAACTGTGGCTACCACTGTATAGGGGAGGGGAAGATCCTGACGCTTTGGTTACAGATGTAGGAAACTCAAGTCGCTAAAGACAAATATAACAATTACTGACCTTAAATAGCATAACACTTCAAATATAAAAACATGGATTTTATTTCTAATTTATGACAGTTGAATTTTTACTAACCTTAGATTTTCATCATTTTGGTCTAAAATCCAACTTGTTATGTATGGGAAGTTAAAGAAAAAAAATAGACTAGAAACCTGTTGGCCCCAATTTGAGGTCTTCTTCGAATGGTATGTATGAAAGTGATGTGCAAGGAATGTTTTTAATGTTTGCTTTAATACTTTATTCGCTAAAGATAGCCAATACACAACGTTTTACCAAAATGATTGCATCACGAGACTTTTGGGCCTAGCATGGCCAGATGGTTAAGGCACTTGACTCGTAATCTGGGGATCGCGGGTTTCAATCCCTGTCATACCAAACATGCTCGCCCTTTCAGCCGTGGGGCGTTATAAAGTATGGTCAATCTCACAATTCGTTGCTAAAAAAGTAGCCCAAAAGTTGGCGGGGGGTGGTGATGACTGTCTTTCCTCTAGTCTCACACTGCTAAATTAGGGACATCTAGCCCTCGTGTAACTTTGCGCGAAATTCAAAAACAAACAAACAAGACTTCTTATAATCGAAAGAAAATAAGGGAACTTCGTTCCCAAACTGGAGGAGATTTTTTGCTAGCATGTAGAAAAAGTAATAGGTAAAATGCCAGGAACTATATAGTTAAAGCTAATTTTGACTTTCGCTGCTTTACAGATTGGAGTGTGTGTGTGTGTGTATATTCATCTATTTATTTATTCAGTGTTTATTGGCATAAAAATTAGAGTCAATCAAAGATGATCGCTTTCACCTGGTGACTCGTGAGATTTATAAAAGTAGCAGTACGTTGAACTAGGAAAGAAAGTATCCATCTCAGAGTAATACAAAAAACTAAAAAACTATTATATGATCACATAAATAAAACATGAAAAATATACCCATAAAAGCAGCAGCTAGTGTGGATTAATATGACTCCGACTCGGCAATAAGGCCTATTGAAGATGTGAAAAGGAGAAACACAAATTTCGGGAATGTGATGTCAATCATTAATGATCCCCTAAAACAGAGAAAGGCGATTTGGAGATGGTCTGGGAAGCGAATGTATAAAAGGAAGTCGATGTGGAAGATTCATTTGTAAATGGAATGATTACGTCAGTTTTTTTTGTTTTTTTTCATACAACCATCTGAAGCTGAAGGACGAGTATTTTTAAAATGCTCGAATCGAGTTCCAAGTAGGAAAAAGAAAGAAACTTGCGATGTCTTGTATAGTTTCTGGCAGTGTATTTTGAGATTTTTTTTTTGGAGGGAGGGACTGTAATTAATATTTAAAATGTTGTTAGAGAGATTCTAAGGAACTGTAAATAATTTATTAATTTAAATGAGGCGTCCTTTCAACTAAGTTGAAAATTCGTTGTTAAGATTGGTTAAATTAGTAACTGGCAGGTTTGCAAAGCGGTGTTATTAAAAGTTGCGGGTCATAGATGTTTAAGACGTGAGGTTTACCTCGGTAATTGGGATTTCTGAACTCGTTTAAGAACGATCTACAAAGTTGGTGAACCGTTTATTGTCTGAAAGTGGGAGGAACAGGAAACGAAGTGGGCTTGAGAAAAGTTTCTCGGTAAGAGTTTGGAAAGAAATAGTTCCTTTGACAACACTGCACTGGTTTTTCAATAAAGTTGGATTTTGTGGACCAAACTCCTCCATGACAAGTCACAGGAGACGATTTCTGAAGCTGTGTTTAATTGTTGCTGAGAAACACTTTGAAGGCCATTGGGATTGATAGGCGGGTGACGAGGTATTTGGAGACTCGGGAATAACCAGTGAAATATCAAGAAGTTATTGTTGGCAGTTGTCTTCTGTGGACAGTCAACTGTTTGTTGTTTGCATCCGGTTGCCGCAGTAACGTGATCTGTACTTTGAAGGCTGGGTGAGATGAGTGACATCAAATGCCATGTTTTTGGGAAAAAAAAAAAGAGTAGCCCAAGAATTTGGGGGTAGGTGCTGTTGCTTTCTCTTTAGTCTGTCAATTCAAAATTAGGATGACTTGTCTTGCGTAGCTTTGCTCGAGAATTCTTAACTCTTGTTGAGATTATGGTTGGATGAATAAAACCATCCATATTCAGTTTAGTTTCACTTGGCCACGTCTTACTAGAGACTTGACTTAGGATATGAGATCTGAACTTACTAAAGCAGATCTAAAATTAATAGAAACGTAAGTTAAACAGACACGGGAAGGCATGAACGAAAAATAAATTTAAAACGAGAGAAAAATTCTGAAGAAAAAATCGCTGTCAAAATTAAGTGTAAATGTAGAAATATAATAACGTGCAAGATAATTAACGAACAGACGCAATTATAAAAATAAGGAAAAATAGCTATTACAAATAACATACATACAAAGAAAGTTTGGATTGGAATGCAGTTTGAAAGACTGTCGTACTTACCGATTTTAAGATGCTCTGTAACCAGCCCACTTACTCCGATGAACAATCGTGTGTGTCAATTCTATTAGTCAGTGAACAATACGTGTATAACACAATCGCTATTTTCGTATGATAGGTTTGTGGTTTGTTTTGAACATCGCGCAAAGCTACATGAGGGCTATCTGCGCTAGCCGTGGGAATGATCTTTACATTATAACGCCCTCACGGCTGAAAGGGCGAGCATGTTTGATGTGATGGGGATTCGAACTTCGCAACCATCGGATTAAGAGCCGAGTGCCTTAACCACTTGGCCATGCAGGGCCGGAAATAGTTTGGAAGCCATTAGGATCTTCAATTCAAAATTGGCTTGGGGGCGTGTGTGAAAAAGAATAACTTCATGCGTCCCCTCCAGTTCAGCAGAGATTCCTACGCCACGGCGTAATTTCCTTACGTTAATTAGTTCAGGGTAGACCAGAATTATTTCACAGAAACTGCTATTTGAAGCTACCTCCCAAAAAATCATGATTTCTTAAATTATCAGTATCTCTTCATATTATGACAATTTTACTCTTAACAAAGGTTGAGGTGATGGATATAGAACTACCTCTGGTGGAGTTTTAATGAGTATTTATAAGTGTAATAATTAAATTAAAGAGCGTGATTTTTGAATTTCTCTTAACGTTATTTTATTCATGAGAAAGTTTATTATGACAGTAAATTGTACAAAATACTGGAATATTAAGGCAGTATCAACTTCTGTGTATCGTAATCTTATTGAGGTCTTTTCAAGATTTTGATAAATTAATGAAACTGAGAGAAAGTACGCACGGACATTGGTTAGAGGTCCTGTTTTTCTTCAATTGTTTATTTTTAAACATCACACAAAACTACATCAGGGTTATTTGCGCTAGTTGGTCCCAATTTTAAAGCGATAGACCAGAGGGAAGACGGTTACTATCACCCACCACCAACTCTTGAACCACTCTTTGCCAACGAATAATGGGATGGATTGAACGTTATATCGTCCCCACGGCTAAAAGGACGAGCATGTTTTGTGTTGAAGGAATTCAAAACCGTGACCCTCAGATTACGAGTCAGGTGCTCTAACCAACTGGCCATATTGGGTCAAGCTCATAAGTATTAGTATTTGTCAAATATTTGAAAATAGGTTCCCTATCTAGGGCCCGGCATGGCCAGGTGGTTAAGGCACTCGACTTTTAATCTGAGGTCGCGGGTTCGAATCCACGTTGCACCAAACACGCTCGCCCTTTCAGTCGTGGAGGCGTTATAATGTGACGATCAATCCCACTATTCGTTGGTGAAAGAGTAGCCCAAGAGTTGGCGTTGGTCTGTGATGAATAGCTGCCTTCTCTCTAGTCTTACTCATAAATTCGGGACAGCTAACGCTGGTAGCCCTCGTGTAGCTTTACGCGAAATTCAAAACAAACCAAACTATTTCCAACTGAAGTATTGCTTATTCTGATCTAAAAGTGTCACTGACCTCTTAGTAAGTTAAATTTTAAAAAGATACTTTAAAATATTTTGCAAAACAATGCTTCAGTATCTGTATTTTAAAACATCAACTTTTTTTCCAAATATTTTATAGAACGATGTTTGCACCACGACATTGTACAACTGTAATCGTTATGAAATAGCTTTGCGTTCTATGGAATTTGTAACACCAATATTAATCTTGATTATAACTACAATTTCCAAATATTTTAGGTGTGGCCTAGTGGTGACCTGCTAGGCGATGGATCTTAAAGTTCGGGATGCGATGTTCGATCCAAGTTTATGCCTTCACGCTTCCCACTTTCAGCCATGAACGTGTAATATAAGAGACCACCACTCTTACTATTCGATTAGACATGAATGCTACCCACTGATTGCCTTCGATTTGGTTTGTTTTGAATTTCGCGCAAAGCTACACGAGAGCTATCTTAGCTAGTCGTCCCTAATTTTGCAGTGCAAGATTAGAGGGAAGACAGCTCGTCATCACCATCCACCGCCAACTCTTGGGCTACTATTTTATCAACAAATAGTGGATTGACAGTCACATTATAATGCCCCCACGGCTGAAATGGCGAGTATGTTTTAGTGTGACAGGGATTCGAACCTGCGACCCTCAGATTATGAGTGGAGTGCCTTAACCACCTGACCATGCCGGGCCCATTCGATTTGGTCAACAGTTGAAAGTTGGGGACATTTATGCTTGAACTCTTTAGTCCAGTGGTCCTCAGTTTTTTTCCACACTGAGCCATTTCAGATGATGGCCACTAAAAGTGCGATATCTGGGCATAGAGGGAATCAGGAGTCAGTCTTTCAAGGAACAACTTATTTGGTTCTCGGTCCAACAGTTGGGATCTACTGTTTAGTGCGTATTATAATAAGGTGTCGTTCAGTTGAAGATACCAAATAAACAGCTCGGAAAAACACCCAACAAAAATAGCTGTCAGTATATTATCAAAATTGTGTTTATTTTTTATTTAGTTGCATATAGTATAACAATTCGCGGTGATGGTAAATGGTCAAGTTGTCTTTATATACGTATTTTAATTGTGTGTATGAATTCATGATCTTGCTGAAAACTCATAATCTGAGGGTCGCGGGTTTGCATTCCCGTCGCGCCAAACATGATCACTCTTTCAGCCGTGGGGGCGTTATATTGTTACGGTCAATCCCCCTATTTGATGGTAAAAGAATAGCCCAAGAGTTGGCGGTGGGTGGTGATGACTACCTGCCTTCCTTCTAGTCTAACACTACTAATTTAGGGACGGCTAGCGCAGATAGCCCTCGAGTAGCTTTGCGCGAAATTCAAAAAGACAAACAAACAAGCAAGCAATCTTACTGAAAAAAATGCAAAGAAAAAACTTAGTTGAAAAATACCAGAATGGTACGTCAAGTATAGAGCATTCTATAAATATTATGTTCTTTCAGTGATGCGGTAACTAGGAACGAGATTGAATATATTAACATATGGAACTCGTGTTTTATGTCACGTATTATGCAAAAATGTCGAGACACATTTCAACGCAGTGAGTTAAATACATTAAGAACTCGGTACTGAGCTGCTATAATCTCAGCGCAGGCAGCCCAAATGGCGCTGAGCCAACAAAATAAACGAGGCTTCGTAAGTGTGTCAGTGAACTGTTTTCTGACTCGAGCACTTATTTGTATATCAAGTTATACTGTGACAACGGGTTAGAGATTACTCGCTACAAGATTTATTCGTGTTATCTATCACAGGCTTTCTGCCGAGTGTTATTTAAGTGTTCTAAGATTTTGATATAATGACGAACATTAAATCGAGGACCATATAACACTTGAAAATAAGTTATCTATCAAAACACTTCATATATATGCATATTAAAAGTGTCATCGTTACACTTTAAACTGACTTTTACTTTTTAAACCCTTCGTTTTCGGCTTCTGTAAATCTGTTGACCCCATCACAAACGCAAATATTCACGAATTTCTGCGGCGGGCCATTACAAACATTGCAGCGCAGATAGCTTTGCGCGAAATTCAAAACAAAACAAACAAGACATTGCACTCATAACGCTTGTGTCAAATGATGTCAGTCGCGGTTGAAGGGTGTGGTTTGTTTCAGTCAGCACTGTAATACATTATATCACGTATTATTTTCACGTAGATCTATAAACCTATAATATTAATAACCGATCATAAGTTTTATTAGCATGTACTCGAAAACCAGATTGCAATACTAAATCTGCAAATACAAGACGGAGTACTTGGAAAAGTATCGCCTCTGTATTTTATCTTAATACACAGGGTATTCGGAAAGTCACTGTGCAGTTTTGTAATCATACTTTATTCAGTCTATATCAAGCCAGCAACTGATAGCGGTGTTTAGAAACAAAATAAAAAGGATCCAGGCCTGTACTGATGCCAACGGGAGTCACTTTTAACATTGTTTATAATTGTCATTCATATTTACCTCCTGTATTCTATATTGAAACATGCCTGTTAGTAAATATGTAAGTGCGCAGTGACTTTCCGAACACCCAGTATAACCGATATGCTTTGCGTGCCATTGCAATAAGTAAATTATGTAGTACTTTTTAAATTTAGTCAAATTTCAGCTTAATGCTCACCAGTACAGTAACTGTGGTAGCTCCTATGTATTTTGTTTCTCTATTGTAATGTGCCCCGGCATGGTCAAGTGATTAAGGCACTCGACTCGTAATCTGAGACACGCAGGTTTGAATACCCGTCACACCAAATATACTCGCCCTTTCAGCCGTGGGGGCGTTTATAATGTGACGATCAGTCCCACTGTTCGTTGATTAGAGTAGCCCAACAGTTAGCGGTGGGTAGTGATGACTATCTGCCTTCCCTCCAGTCTTACACTTCTAAATTAGGGACGGCTAGCGCAAATAGCCCTCGTGTAGTTTTGCGCGAAATTCAAATTAAACATATCACAAGTACATAGTTTTTGTGTTCCGTATCACAAGACATTGTTTTCTAAATGTTTATCGCCCCTCATCAACCCATCTAAGGATAAGTAATGGAAGATGATGTCCACAGTACACTTAATTGTATGATGCTTTGGGAGAAAAACTCTCAATGTTAGTCTGGGGTTTGAGTCGGCTCTAAAGCCAGACATATCTTCTAACTTCAATTACGTAGGTTAGAAGTGGATACACATCAATTTATATTAATCTCATTAAAATTATCTGTGTCGCCTATTTGGTGATTTCAACCTTGTTTTCATCTGTTAAATACCTTGTCGGACATCTAAATCGGACCTTCAGAGCTTGTATCCAATTGCTGTCAAAACACACTCCGCACTTTATGGCTGTCGATGCGTTATAAGAGTGATGGACAGATCCCAGTATTCCAGAGTTTGTTTATAAGCTCATGTTTGTAAAGTACGTAATGAAACTCGTCAGACGGTACTTAATGTTTCTTTTCACAATTCGTGTTCCAAGAAGTATGAGATTTCGTGTCTCAGAGTTCAATCAGTTAAAGAAAACTGTATTTATGAATATTTATGTGTCTGTATGCTGAGATAACGAGAGACAACTCGTTTGTTATAACATTATATATTATTATTAGAATCCCATTCGCAATTGCAATGTGAAACTGACTTACCCAATTAAATCTAAAACTTCGACAATTCCTTTTTGCTCTCAGTTGTCTTGGATCAGTTTTTAGTGGCTTTTCTTTCAGTGACACAAAGGAATTATAAATTAAGTGTATCGTTAGGATTTTCTCACAATAATTCATAACTATAGGGTTGAATAAAATTTCAGAATTGTATGTTATAGTGCACGATTTTATTTTTCTCTGTACAGGAAATTAGCTTTTATATTACTATAATCAGCAGTGGATTTGTTTGTTATTCTTTATCTACAGAAGTTTGTTTTCAAAAGTGTGAGGATTAGATTATGTCATCATTTTAATTCCAGTATTATAACTTCTTGTATCAGTTGTACATGGTCTTGTAGCAGGTGTTTTGTGTAATCTTATGAGTTGTAATCTTAAACGTAAATTGTGAATATTCCAAATACTGATCATTCGACTTGCATTAACTGTGGTTGTCACTTGATCTGGCTTGCATATGTAAAATGTCGTTAATATAACGTGTGCGTAACCGTCTTTATCTATCGGGCCATTGAACTTGTGTATATATTGCCTTTCTGTTTCAACATATTTTAACACGTATAATTTGTGTATCCTTTTGTTTTATAGCGAGCATTAATGAAACTTTTATGAGTGCTCATTAAAAATAACGAAACGTTTGTACGATAGTATTTTATAAATTTGTACTAAGACCAAAACTGTTTTGAAGATTTAGCAGGATACAGCGCCTTCCAAATACTTTCTCTCCTCGTGTGTGTCATGTTTATTTGCAGTTACGTTGCGCAAACTGTTTATTATTACATCCGATGAGTACTGAAATAATTGTAAAAGTTATATACACACTACATGAAGGGAAAAGTCTCGTGTAGATTTCACTGTATAATATTATATAACACAAAAATATTTGAAAACATACTGCTAAAAGCTACCTGATAATCACTTCTTTCTTCTTTAAATCGACGCCCTATAATGAAATAATAAAAAATCGACACGAAAAACTGTAAGAATCATTTGATAAACAGGTATGCATGGTTTTATTTCATCTAGTGAATAACAAAGTACTCAACTAATGAAAAAATGCAGTGATTGATTGATGGATGGCTCTTTTATTTAGAAACAGTAACAAACTGTGAAGTGTAAAAGTCCAGGTTGTTTAGTGATTTTTTATTTTTATTTTTTCACATTCCAGCATCGTTGAACGCGACGTCTTGCGAGAAAGAGAACGTCAGGCTAGAGCACGAGCTCTATTAATTGAGGACAACCATGATCATACGTCATCGCAGCCTATTTTCGGAGAACCAATTAAGGTTAGTCTGGCTTTTGCGTCATACATTCGTAAAACTACGTTATATGTGCTTGTATCCTATTGGTGCAAAATGTGAATCACTGTTGGTTCCGTTTATATGTTTGTTACCTTTTGTATCCCGTGAAGTATCAATTTGGAAACACGTTTTCATGATCCATTGTTCAATTATAGTTAGGAACCTGCATCACTAGTACGTGTAGGTGAAGGTAGTTAAAAAGTAGGTAAAAAAAAAAAGTTTAACCCTGCTGTAATATTTAGCCATGACGGATTACATTTACTATTTAAGTATTCCGTGAAGCTAAAATAAAATAACAATATGAAGGAGTAAATATTGAATAGCGGGTTTTCTCGCGATACGTAAAACCTCGAATTACGCCAGCAAGGTGATCAAATTCAGCTCTATTTTTATGTACATAACCGATTTGGCTATCAGATACGTGTTAGTTGTGTTAGTTGCTTGCGTAGTTTGGTACTATTAGTTTTCTGGAAGGTTAACCGGGGTTACTTACTGAACACAAATTATTTTCGTCAGATGGAACTAGTGATATATTATTTGTCTTACGAAATTCATGATTAATTATTCTGCTCTGTAACCCTGGAAATATAACTATTTAACGCAAATACAGATTTTGATTTAAAAATAACAAATTCAAAACGTTTAAAAAAAAACCCTGCAAAAAGCAACAACAACAACAATTAGGCATACGTCCCTTACTGCCCAGTGAGTGGAATTATAAGTAGGTGACAGAATTACTTCTTTACTAAAACTAGACATTATAAAGTTGAATGTTTCCACCTGTCATCAACAAATCGAGCAAGTCTATGTTAACAAGGTTCGCATGTCTATAAAATAAGCGTTAATTCACGGAATGTAGCACATGTGGCCGCCCTAAAATTAAAATACATTGTACACCAAGCGATCTTCACAATAGTCGTGCTTGGACACGCAATAATGGGAAACAGTCCTCCCATTGCGACGTTCAAATTTGGTCCAACTACGTTAATTGGGACTGCAATGTGGTAACTGCACTGGAAAGGTCTGGCAATACGAGTGTGATGGATTGTTGATTTTCTGTCTTAAATAACACCGTTTTTCACTGTGAAAATACTGCTTTGTGTGGTGGGCATGAACTAGAATAACATCCATGGGCATTCTAAACATTTTTTTCGCCCTTCTGAAACGATTGCGAGACATGATTGCTGTCACTTGAACGTTCCCTCCACACAATTACTCCACCTCATATAGCTCGTATATTTGGAAGTAAGGAAAATGCCCCATTAAAACGATATCTTCAAATTTCTACCATAGTTGTTTGCAAATTTTTGTGAAGGTGGAATCCTAATACTGTAACCGATTGGCATGTATGCTTCTGTTGTGAAGGTAGAATTTGGTTTTGAAATATCGTATCGTACCTTTCAGTTTGTCCTGTTTTACACAACTGTAAAATTCCTATAAATATGTTTAAATACATATATCATTGAATAGATTGTATTGAAACAATTTTGCACATTTTGTTTCTAAAAGGGCTATTTTTTTCCTTTTTCGAAATATAATAATTTTCAAAGGCATCCTACCAACTAATAAACGGCAAACAATGTCAAAATGTAGTTACACATTTTTATCATCTCAACTCTCTGTATCAACTTTGGTTACCGCGTGGCTTATTCCCATATTTAAAATTGTTTTAATAGAACGTATTCTGAGCCGTGTGAGACGATAATAATTTTTAATGACTGTAATAAGGCGAGGCATGTTTGTTATGTAAGTCATGTACTTGTTGTGACTATACACACAGATTATATCTAATATACCTGTAGCTACCTATGTGTGTGTGTGGAGGTATATATGCATGAACTCAACTTACATTTACTTTATTTCTTTCGCTCATTGCAGTGTATTTTTAATTATATATCAAAATTATCCAACAGTCGTAATATAAAGAGCAAAAATGAGAGACTCCAACTAGGAAAAATAGAATCCTTTATCCTAAACTATACTACCAAGCTTATTAAGGTGTTTTACTGCATAATATCTCAGAAGGAACTTCGAATATCTATCTATAAAAGTGCATGTATTATTAGGAAAAATGTTCATTCATAAATTTGACACTTGAAAGGTATACTTTGTTGTCTTGAGTAGGTCGTGCCTCGCCTTGAAGATGAAACTTCTCGTCGGATTAGACGCACGCTAGGAGATTTTAACCAAGTGCAACCATATTTAACGAAAGATCCAACACATTTGATTGGAATTTCTAAAACTGTGGCCGCAGGCGTCAGTAACACAGCAGTGGATCGGAATGGAAAAGAAACAGGGTGTGATACCATCCGCCAGTCACCTTCATCCAGCAATGGTAATTTGGCGAGATCAGCTCCGGCATCGTTCTCTGAGAATTCGTGTACTCTAACTGAACCTCTGACTTCAACAAACCCACCAGTGTTAAAAAAGGAGCAGAAATCCACGACTCCCATAACAAGCAACCAATATCGTGGTTCCAAAAAGTATGCCCAACAGGATTATAGGGAAGAGGTCGTCCCAAAAATACCATCAGATTCATACAAGTATACTTCCAAAGACTCCAGCCATGGGGTCAAAGCAGCTAAAGAGAGAGATGATTTGACGAGGACAACAATTAATTCTCAACCCACTGTTACAACCCATCACAGAAATACTGGTAATGTTCCTATGTCTACATCCAGTACCAAGCTTTTTACTTCAACTCCCCATCAGGCCACTGACAAGGAGAAAGTACGACATAACAAGCAGAACCACTTCAAGTCGAATCATACAACACACCAGGTGAGAAATTTTGTATTCTGTTATTAATACACAAAACACAACAATAAAAGAAAAACAGGTGATCAAAAATGGATGATGTATTTATAAAGTTTTTAAAGTGTTCGTAATTTTGTAAATTTAATAAAACATTAATTTTCGTTAGTGACAGTTTCACCCATTTTGTTTCATAATGTTATTTGCTCCTCCCCCAGTCAATGTTCAGTAAAATTATTATATTCCTTATTTTTGTTCCATAAGGTGGACGTAAGAATTAAAAAACATCCTGAAGTGGAATCCATTTTGCGGGTAAGTTATTGTTCGTTGTTTAATTATTTTTTTATCGTGTCTCGTATATTGACTTTGTGATTTGTTTTTATTTATAGCCATTTGAACTGGATTTAGCCTATCGGACCTCCATATCTCTCAAATACTTCGCACTTTGGTTTGTAGGTGCATTATGAGAGTAACAGTAAATTCCCCTAAGTTTATTAGAATAATTCAAGAGTTGGCAGTTGCTTCTGTTAACAAGCTGCTTTTTCTTTAGGTATATAGGCTTGTTATCTCCCTTCAAGAATTCTAGTTGGGCTAAAGAGATAACGTGTCTGAACACGTAACCAGTTCTAAAAACTAGCTAATAAAAGCAAAGTAAATTTTTTATGGTACGTTTTGAATTTCGTGCAAAGCTACTCGAGGGCTATCTGCGCTAGCCGTCCCTAATTTAGCAGTGTAAGACTAGAGGGAAGGCAGCTAGTCATCACCACCCACTACCAACCCTTGGACTACTCTTTTACCAACGAATAGTAGGATTGGTTGCGACTTTATAACGCCCCCACGGCTGAAAGGGCAAGCATGTTTGGTGCGACCGGGATTTGAACCTGCGACCCTCGGATTACGAGTCGAACGCCTCATCACGCTTGGCCATGCCGGGCCTTTATGGTATGCAAACCAAATTAGATGTGCTTCACGAGCTCTGGCATTGGACGAAAGAAACCGTCAACAAGCTTACAGGTGTGGAAAAAAACAACAACACTTAAAACAGTTTGAAATTAATAATGTCTATTTTAGTGCCACTCATATGAATGTTTGTTTGCTGTTTTACACCTCTAAACTAGTTGCTGCGACATTTTCTCTCGTTCTTGAGAATATTTCTGTTTGAAGGCAGGCAGTTAAAAGAAAAGAAATCAACATAGCAATTAATAGTTTGAACCTTAGGACAATAGTTAAGACGTTTATTATAAGCGCACCTTGAAGTGATTATTTTCTAGCTTTGCATGTATCAAATATTTTTATTTTTAAATCGTTTTCAGGACGATTTCGTTATTCTCTTCAAAGATTGAATAAAATACATGCAAATTTAAATATAGTCTGTTTTCCCTCGTTGCCAAAATTGAAAACTTCGGCGAGAAAAAAATGTGTTTGGGATTAAGTCAGCTTTGAACTTGCTATTTTTCAGTGAGTTCGAGGTATTCGAAATATTTCACCAGTAGCTCTGGACAAAGTCCATGGCCATGGAGCACTCAACTCGCAATCTGAGGGTCGCAGGCTCGAATCCACGTCACATTCAACATTCTCGCTCCTTCAGCCGTGGTAATATTATAATGTGACAGTCAATTCTGCTATTCGTTGTTAAAATAGTAGTCTAATAGTTGGCAGTGGGTAGTGATGACGAGTTGCCTTCCTTCTAGCCTTGAACTGCTAAATTAGGGACGGCTAGCGCACAGAGCCCCTGTTTAGCTTTCAAAACAAACAAACTGGAGGAAGCGAAGTGAAGAACAAAACCAGATATTTTAAAGTAATGAACTGTAAATTGTGTACACAGTATCGAACTGCCCTTTACATAGTAAAAGTAGCCCATGTTTGTATGAGTGTTTAAAGAGTAACATTGATGTTACTAGTAGATTCTTCTGTTATCTCCAAGGTTTGGTTTGGTTTCAGTTTCGCGCAAAGCTACACGAGGGCTATCTGCGCTAGCCGCCCCTATTTTTGCAGTGTCAGACTAGAGGGAAGGCGACTATCTCCAAGGAAAGAATGGTTTGAAATAAATCATTTTTGTCACAGCGTTAAAAATATATATTCTGCATGAAAGAAACGGTTTAATTATGGTTTTGGTATAAAGCGTTAGAAAATAAATGAAATCAGAGGAGAAGGTTGGACATTCACTTTTTCGAACCAGATTTAGGAAGGGGGAAAACATGTGTAATAAATACCGTTTGATTTAATGTTATTAAACATTAGCCCAAACATGGTGGTTTTAAATTATAAAACAAAAGTGTTTTTAATAACCTGGGCCTCGTGTGCAGATTGAAAATATGGGCCACGCTCGTGAGAATAGTTTTTGTGTTCGTTGGCTCGTGACCTAGATCTGGTGGGCTAACACGTTCAATTTATGTCATAAAACCGGTTAGGTCATTATAAATATAAAAACTATACTGAGAAAATATGCAAGGCTTCTTTTACAAACGTTCTGGGACAAAACTGTGTGGCGACATAATTTTTAATTTTTTTTTTATGTGTATGTAGGAAGAGATTTCTTCTGTTTAACATAAACTTTCATCTGTAGTTTCTTAACTGTTGTGAAGGTCTTACAAGTTTCTTAAAAGGTCAAGGTTGGCCACTTAACGGCCTTGAATGGAAAGTTCCGGACACAATGAAATCTTAGATCAAGAACGTTGTTACATTGTAATGTTAGCTATCTGTATACATGTATACGCATTTTGCCAGTCTTTACTTAAAGTAATATATACGTAAGAGACAGAAAAGTGAAACTAGGTTACAAAGTACAATGCTGGAAAGATAAAATGTGTCATTTTAAAGGAGGTACTTACCTGGAGTTTAGAGCCCACATAGAGGTTTGCGATACACTCTTGTCAGATGTTAGCTCCTGTCATTCGAGCCTTACACGTAAACTGAGGAAGCTGGCTTAGTTTTAACATCCAGAGGAAATAGAATGTAAAAACGCCACCTCCTTACTTGGCGTTATTTTAAAATTACTCCTGAGATAAAGCGATGAAAATCTCTGAATCTATTTAACAGCCCCAATTTAACTTAAGTACTAATACTCTGTAAGTCTAAACAGTTACATCCGGGTTTCATTTCGACTGGAAAGCTAAATTTAGTAACACGTGTGTAGGTTCGGTATAGTATGAAGGTTTAGATGGACAAGACAAACAGATAGTCGCTTGGACTAATCGTTGAAAGTGATAAGTTATTAGCTTCTAATGGACAAAGAAATAAGTACTTTTTGTTTTGTACAGGGTGCTCGGAAAGTCACTGCGCACTTATATATTTATCAACAGACATGTTTCAATATAGAATACAGGAGGTAAATATGAATGACAGTTATAAACAATGTTAAAAGTGTGCCCCGTTTGCATCAATACAGGCCTGGATCCTTCTTATTTTGTTTCTAAACACCGTTATCAGTTGCTGGCTTGAAATAGAATGAATAAAATATGATTACAAAACTGCACAGTGACTTTCCGAACACCCTCTATAATGTAAGGTGTTGACCGAATGTACAATGGCCTCGTGTATACTCCACTGTTGTGTACAAGGAAGAAGTTATAGCCTTTAAATTTTGTGATATAGAATTGCTTTGTTGCAATAGAAATGAAATATATATTAATAACTTTTTTCATACCGTTTACATCGACACTGCTTCACTCTGTTTTGCTTCTTTATTGTTCACGTTTAGTTCTTTACATTAGAAAAAGAATGTTCTGGTAAAGTATTTCAAGAGGCTTTTCAATGTCTTGGGATGATATATATAGTTATAATATTTTTTCCCTCATTGTGCTATGTGTTTGTGGTGCGCACGAGCTCTGTTTACCAATTCCAGTTGACTCAAAATCGTATGTCTCGTGACTGACACTTATGTACACGAGAATGGTTTTTATAGGGTTTTTTTTTTCACCACTACACCATTGCAGGAAATATTTTTACTGGAGTGAGTTCCCGTATTGAAAAATGAATTTACTTCTTAATTGAATTATATGCATCAGGATTTTAAGTTATTGTGGGATAACGATGTATTTGCTTTCACAGCTTATTATTGCAGTTAAGTCAGACGAAGGAATGATTATGAATAACTTTAAAGAAAAAGCCCGGCATGGCCAGGTGGGTTAAGGCATTCGACTCGTAATTTGAGGTTCGCAAGTTTGAATTTCCGTCACACCAAGCATGCTCGCCATTTCAGCCGTGGGGGGCGTTATAATGTGATGATCAATCCCACTATTCGTTGGTAAAAAAATAGCTCAAGAGTTGGCGGTGGGTTGTGATAATGACTAGCTGCCTTTCCTCTAGCCTTACGCTACTAAATTAGGGACGGCTAGCGCAAATAACCCTTGTGTAGCTTTGCGCGAAATTCAAAACAAATCAAGCCGGTTATTTATTCGTGCATGTATGTTTGAAGATTTCGTGTTAATGGTTTTAAAATTTCAGTTTAAAAAGATTTGAAATATATTTATAGAATCAAAATAGTATGGATGTAAGAAAAGAAATCACATGGGCTGTTGTGTTATGTTCAGTTCTGCGCTAACGGAAAAACAGTGGCCCACGTGATTTATTGTTGTAGCTGGAAATAAACTCACTACAAGTTTTGAATGGTCAGTCACAATGGCTTGCATAACATCGTAATTATGAATATTTTCACGATTTGGCCTCAAAATCGAATTTTGTTTTAACCGCACCTATTATATTAAATGACGTGTGATGCAAAGTATTACGTAAAAAGCGTTTGAAAAGTTTAACACGATGGTGGTTTGAGGCTCACAACTTCCAGATTTTGCACCCGAATTTTAAAAAATTAAAAACGTTCCGCATTTAGAAACATCCTAATGTGTCGTTGAAATTTCGACGCAATTAATTAAGTCAATTTTTTCTCCAGACGAGCCCAAAATTTACGAAATTTCAGCGCATATTTTGCTATTTTTTTTCCCATATTCCCGAGTATATCTGAGTTTATAAAATGACGTTTGTTTTCAAGCTAGAGGAACATGTATGCTAGCTACATCCTCAATGAGGAGAAGAAGAAAACCAAAACAACCGATTAACGGGAGGCTGTTTTTTTTTTCATTGGTGCGAAAATAAAACTGAGAATTTTGGGTTAAGGTAGGCCTGCTGTAACACGATTAGGGTTAAAGCGATTTCTTTTAAATTTGTTCTGTAAGATAGCGTGACATGGAAGAATTTCCATGCAAATAATTTTTAATTTCTGTTAATAACACACTAGGTGTCGTGCGTTTTCGTTTACTTTTTTGTGTTTTTATGTGTATTTTAAACGACTTCACACATTGTAATATGGCTGGCATGACTTGTTGGTGTAGTCTATGAAGTCGATAGTCTGTGGTTTGTATTCGATGCATCAAAATCGCAAAACTTGCACTCTATGGTCGTAGCTGCGTAATAAAATTCACTGTCAAATACCAGTGTCTATTTCAAGTACCCCAAACGTTTATAGAGGGTCCTATTTACTAGCTACATATTCTCTAATCTTATCTTTACAAAATAAGGATGGCTAGCGTACATAGTTCTTGTGTAGTTTTGTGAATATCCAAACACACAAAAAAAACTTCACATATGCCCTCTTTACTTTTTATGTGATTCATGAGATAAGGTTATTGGGATGTAACTCGGTTCAATCCGTGACGGGAGCCTAGCGCTATACTTCATAGCAGCTGTAGTGTCAGTTATAGCCTATGTCGTCACAGGCAAACGATTTCCAGCCCTTGTGGACGTAGCTTATAAATCACGAATTTTTGAAATAGAAATGTAAATACAGAGGCGGAAAACCGGCACTGCTTGGGATTATGGCTTATAATTATTCAAACAGAATTTTTGAATATTTAGTAGTATATATATATCTTATATTAAAATAAGTTGTTAGGAAGCCCGACAAACGCACGTTGTACCAATACGTACAGCTACGTAGTTTACATTTCTTTGTTCAGTGTCAAATATAACACACACTTCTCAACTTGAATTAAAGCTTGTAATACAATACAATATACGTGTGTAACTTAGACTGCGTATGAGTCTATTTACACTGATTCATAGTATTTCTATTACTGAAGTCGTTTGTTTTTTTTGTTTTAAAAGGACCTAAAAGTCTTCATTCTAATGAGTCTGTGTAAATGTTTGTGTTTGGAACTCGGAAAAAAAAATTATTTCAGTTTTTTTAGTTCTCATGCTTCAGGTTTCCTGTTATTTTCAATGAATAAATCTATGATCGTGGATGTAGGCTTAGAAATTAATATATATGATACAACAAATTAATAAAAGTTTCGGTGAATCATTCAATAGATTCATGGAATAATATTTTTTTTTGTCCTGTAGATGACGCCCCAAGGTAGCAGATTTGACTGAAAGTTTAATGTCATTACTAAAAATAAATAAATAAAAAAAATGAAGTTATCAACTTATCATATATTTACATTTCATCCGTCATCGGTACCTCAACTGAGTTTTTATAATAAACTAATTTCCCTCGGCAATACCGGTTTTATAGCAGAATCCTTTATGTCGAACTTCAAATATATTTTTAAGTTATTCGGGAGTTTTAAAGAGTCATTTCTAGTAAGTAGTCTTTTAACGTAGGTGCCCTATTTTAGTTCACAAGGCAATGCAAACCAAAAATTTGGTCAAGTATGTCAACGACACACATAAACATGCGTTGACTACTGACGACAGTTTAAATCAGTGCCATCTCTCGTTTTCACAGTTATCACAAACAGTCAAATGAATGTAGATTAACACCCAAGGAGATTTTTGACAGTTGTTTTGTCTACGTTTAATTACGTTATTAGCATTAAATTGTGCTAAAGACGTTTGTGGAGATGCATCTACTCCAGTTATTCTTGTTTGGAGAGTTCCTGTACCATTCTCTGTCATGGTTGTTCCACATGGTTAATTTTATTTTAAGCCTTGTTATCATATTTTACTGTTTGCTGCTTTTTTTCATACCACTGAGTGATAGTCGTTAGTTCGTGTACAAAATTCTGGGAATTCTGTTTTCTTTAAAGAAACAGCAATAAAAAGCTAGTTACAAAATCTTGACCATGAGTTGTGTGTGGAGTAAAAGCTATATTTGGTGTATTAAGTTTAAATAAAAATTAAACCATGAATCGTCAGTAGAATTTATTTTTTAAATAACGAAACCAGAACTGTACTGTACAGACAGTGACAGTGTAAGCTGTGTTACTGCCCAAAACTTTACCATATTTTTTTTTGCGAACCACAAAGTGTTTTAACGCTACAATATGACTGCACGCAAATTCTTATTATTCAGTCACCGGCGTTTTCCTATCGTGAGGACGTTACCTCACGGGTGATGTCCACAAAGTGTCGGAACTTTTGACGTCATCCTAGTGCCGTAGTACAGTTAATATCGTTTTGTTATTTTCATGACAACAAAACAAATTTCTTCTTGTTTCTTATTTTTTTATGTTATATTTTTGTTTTAATAATGACTAGGGCATGAAATGTCTTTATTATTTTAATGTATAATTTTGGATTTTTCGCACAAAATATTTCGAGGGCTGTCTGTCGTAGCAGCTCAGATTTTTGAGGCGAGAAACTGTATCTTAGCAACATGCGTCTGTTTTTTTTTTTGTTTTTTTTTGTCAGACCGAATAACGGGACGTGATTTTCACTCAAATCCCAAAATTGCGGAGCGCGATATTTTAATGTATTTTCTTGCATTAGACAAGACGCGAATTTTGAATCCGCATATTCATAGTTCACCAAGCTGACTGTTGGACGATTCTCAACCCACGTGAAATGTACGCCTTTTTAACTTTGATGACAATTAAACCAAACTCGAATTAGATGTCTTGGTGTTGTATATGAATTAAGGCTTACCAGATTCTTATTTATTAATGCTCGTCTCTCAGTCCTCGCACTCTTGGAGTTGGTTCTGACACTCACTGGTGCACGATACTTTAAGTATAAAGTACTCTGATTGACATTTTCTTTAGGTCTAGTATTGGTTCAAAATGTCTCCATAACTCAGCGTGGTTCTGTCCCATTACCACTGTAGCTGTTGAAATGGGCAACTTATGAATTCTATGGCGAGCGGCAATTTTTGAACTGTTTTTATTTCGAGTGCACCTGACAGTTTGATTTTCACTTCTTCAAATTATTTAACAACTCCTGAAAGATCCATTTTCTTGCAACACCCTTTTGGTTATGGAGAGTATGGACAATTTTGCAAGGTGCTCCTGCTACGTGGAAGATTGAATTAATTTCAACTTGGCAAAACTTTATCCAGCCGATTTAGTAGTCGTTGGATGTGTAAGTAGCACTCGGATAGCAACGTACACATTGTGATACACTGCTGCCCAATCACTATTGTAAATAAGAGCGTCAGATGTATCTAGAAGAAGCCAGGCATGGACAGGTGGGTTAAGGCATTCGACTCGTAGTCTGAGGGTTGCGGGTTCGAATCTTCCTCGCACCAAACATGCTCGCCCTTTCAGCCGTGGGGGCGTTATAACGTTTTGAAGCCTTTTCACGCAGTTGAGCCATTGCGCATACCACTTTTTCTTGTTGTAAAGGTCCCGGTTATCGTCGCATATGACAATTCGATAAAGAAATGGGTCATTTCTGTTGCGCAAAATCAGCATAGAGCACAGTCCAAAACGGCGATTTTTCTGATTCTCACTGAATTAGTGTGAAACCCACTTGTAGAGGTTTCTCATTTTGTCAATTTGCTCGAAATGGTCAGAAATTGTGAAAATCCCAACAACCAATTCTTGTGCTATTTCTCGACCAGTTTGGTACTGGTTTCTTTCCAATGTTGCTGTCAGGGCAGCAGAAGGACGTCATCTGCTCTCTTTATCTTCAAGACTCGCATCTCCATTTCGAAACGTTTGGAACCAACGTCATACAGTGGAGCCCCTTTAAGCGGCTACACTTCAGATTCGGTCACCCCTTGAAAGCGGTCATTTAATCACAGCCTCTTATTTACATAATCCCTAAATATGTACAGTGGAATCCCTCTAATCAGGCCAGTTTGTCTCAATCTCGAAGGTGTTTGCTTTAGAGGGGTTTCACTATACTGTAGGTAGATTTTTTTCACCCCATGCTTGGTTAATATTGTGACCTGTTTGCGATGTATTATGACCAAGTTCGAAAACGCTAACGAATAGAATAAAACATTACTTCTTTGGTGACGTACATGAATTCGTAAAAAAAGACAGGCTACTTATGCCTAAAAATAACTAAAATTTTAGAGTGAATTCCACCATTATTTTTCTAACAACATATGTACCCCACCTCTCACCACGAAAGCCCCCCAGTGGCTCAGCGGTATGTCTGCGGACTTACACGCTAAAATCCGGGTTTCGATACCCGTGGTGGGCAGAGCACAGATAGCCCATTGTGCAGCTTTGTGCTTAATTCAAAACAACAACAACAACAACTCACCACGAAAATATCTGTGGCAGTGGCTTAGCCGGGGGGATATATGGAGGTACATCTGTCCCTAGGCGCAGTATCGGGGGTGGGGAAACCAAATTGATGTTACATAATTAGGAATTATAGCCTACATTTTGTCACGAGGGGGCGAGAAAACTAACTTTGTCCCCGAGTACTGAAAACCCTAGCTACGCAACTGTTCTGTGGGTGCTCATGCCGTGACACGCGTGTAAAAATTTCCTGAACATAAAGGAAAACTGTACAAAAATTGCAAATATTTAAAAAAAACATTATTTAACAAAATTATATATTAAGGGAAGTTTCTTTCGGTTAACGTAATGAACCAATTATGAAGTAATGTGCATTAGATCATTTCCTGAGGTTTTTTTCCTCAATTTTATACCTCACTGAAACGTCGTAATACTTTGCGACTGAATCAATTATTTATTCATAGGTTTTACAATTTTTTCTACTTTAAACGCGTCATGAAACCGCGAGGCAACGTGTTCGTTACTAAAACTGTATGACTTCGAGATCACGTGCTTTTACGAAAGTGATAGATGTTTTCCTGTATCCTGTGCCCTAAAAATTCACATTTCATTTCTTCCGATTTTTCCAGAATCGATATAATTTATACAAGATAAGCTTCCAAGACACTAAGCCAGGTATTTCACTAACGTTACTGGATTCTTTTTTCTGTAAACGTTAAAGAATGCGTAGTGAAAGATTACGTCTTTCGAGTATGGTGACATGTATTGTCCACATTGTGAGTTTCGTGTATCTAACTATCGTATGCTTTTGTAAAACGAATGAATTCTGAATGTCACCTTTTATATTATTATTGATAATGTGACACTGTGTATTTCCTGACAATTTTTAAAGCATTACGTACCGTTTAACACGTGTTAATATTATGTTGCATTTAGTATGTTCCTATTACCAAATACTATGTTCCTTGAAATATAACTATCAAGTTTTACCCATAATCACTTGGGTGAAAAACATAGTGCCCTAAATACACTTTGTACTATAATCATCCAAAATACCATATCTTTGTCCCTCAAAACGAAGATTTTGATACAAATTTCAAACACGTGTCACACCCGGCCATAAATATTTAAAGATATCAAGATAAACCATCCTGGAGATGCTGATATTTGTCTTATCAGTTCATCAATTCTAGTATATGTTGACGTCAGGTTTCCTGGTATATTTTTGTGACAAGTTTCATCCTGGCAACCAGATATTCTGGCTTCTATCTGCTGAAGATAAAGTGAAATAGTTGAATTTGATCGAAAATTTAACTTGCAGATACATTAACCGTATTGGGTTGTCTTTCGAAACGACCTATACATGGCCTTTTAATTAGCTTGCCAGATTTTGAGCTAGAGGGTCCATAGTTCACGTCCCGTCGCCACAAAATCAATCTCTTTACTGGTAAATTAGAGTAGCTCTAGAGTTGACGTCCCCCCTCAGTGGCACAGTGGGCAAAGCACAGATAGCTCTTTGTGTAGTTTTGTGCATAATAAATAAAAACAACAAAAACTTGAGTTGACGGTGGCTGTTGTTTTAATAGCTTCCTTCCCTTTTAGTTTCGTCATTTCAGTATTTGGGGCAGTTAGCTCAAATCTTATGTAGCTTTTTACGAATATCGTAAATAAATAAATAAACAAAGCCTTCTGGGTCACTCTTTGTTGGAGAATTAATAAACTTCTTCACAAACTTTAAAGCAAATAAGTTGCTACACGATAAGGTTTTTCAACGTGAACAACTTTAATAATTGTTAGTGAAATAGGAAACGGTTAAGATTACTCAGTATACAGCTCCTCCTTGTAACATTCGTAATAGAATAATGGTATCTGAGGTGTTATCTTGTGACAAATATCCTTGCATCATCATAATACTGTAATGGAACTCGTGCTTATATGACACTGGAAAAACATTTTTATTACGCGATGTGCAGCCCCCAACGTTTAGAAATGCTTATTCTGTGTACATGTAAATGTACAATAAGGGTCACAATTTTTCCGTTTCGCCTTCCTTTCCCGTCACGGAGACCTTTATTTTTCTCCATTTTCAGGGTGAAGATTTGACGTCATGAATACATCGTGCGCGAATCTAATGCACTGGCGTCATGGGAAATCGACTAGTTAATGTTAATGGAAATTTAATTCGTAAAATGAAATCGCGATGAACCTTAACTCTGTTTTACGAAGTTATTGAACATATAAATGTTGCTAGTTTCTCACAACTTAAATACAATTTATATTTTATTTCTCGACCTTTTAAAATATATTACATTGTACAAAGTTGCAAAGTTTCTATTAATTAGTTAATAGACGCATAAGTTACATTTTTCAGATTTTTCTATAACTTTTGCCTTTTGCCGATAGTCAGATTTTTACATCATAACTCTCCGTGGCTAATCCATTCCATCCTCTCAAACAATAAATTGTTTAACTTCTAGTGAAGAGTTTTGTTTCAGATAGTTTCAATAGTTAAGAATCAATCAGTTTGTAGAACTTAAAATATGTTCTTGAATCAACCATAAACAGCAGCAGGTTTCTTCGTGCTTTTTTTTTTTTTTTTTCAAGTAGCATTTCCGTGGTGTTACATGCAAGAGAATTTTACAGGTGTTATATATTACTATTTCAAATTACTGGGATTTTAATTTGAGCTTAGTTGTTAATTAAATGTTAATATGTATTAAATTTATGTTTTTTTCCAACAGTAATCTCTCGGCGCGTTGTATTTTTATATATTAATCGCGCTAGACTTTAGAATATTCACCAAAGTTTACTGGCAACAGTACTGACGATCGCTCGTATTGCATGCGCTCGTCCAGTTCATTCTTGGTTCTGACGCACAAGAACGTTCTACAAATTTCGAGAACAGGCGGGAATTGCGCAATACACAGTCAATAATATACGTCACATGCAAAAAATAAAACCATGAAGAAACAAGCGTACGGACTAAAATAGACGTACAACAGTAAATTTGTTACATAGGCTTGAGTGTAATTTAATGGTTACTCTTAGTTTCAATTTCAAAGTAGAACAATAGCAACAAAAGAAAGTTTACGTTATTTATAATGCTAATATTAAAATAATGAACTCCGATGAAACAGGCCTATTAGCAACAGTGATACAAATATTCAGGAAATAAAGATTGTTTGGTTCCCAGAAGATGTTTAGCTGTGGATTTTATTCTCAGCACATTTGGACTCATCTCAGACGTTAAGATGTTCAAACCTTCCAATCCATACTGTGTAGAGTCCTAGTATTATTTTGGAGGTGACGTACTTCTCTTGACAAAATGAAAACAAATGATGATGTATAATACAAAGCTTGAGAATATTAAAGGTATCTTAGAAGTCAGAATCTAATAGAAAACTACAATACGCTGCTTAACCTATTGCACCATAAAGTTTATTTTTTCCCCAGTAGCGTATGTGTGATCTTAGTTATTGACGATTAACCCATTTTATCACAACAAATGACCTTTAACGAATTAAGACTTCGGTCAGTTTTTGTTTTGGAAGGACGAATTTTCCCAAAAATCTAATTTTTCACATGATGTTTTTGTGGTACCTTTACCGTTATTGACCCTTTTTGAGCGAGTTAAATGACTTGGCTGTTAACAGGTAAAATTATCTGAAGACCTAAGCACTTATTTAATGTTAGTCCTACTTTCAAAGTCCTCTCGAGATTAAGCTACGACAAAGCTGGTATTTATATCAAGTTTCCCCAAGGATTGAGCCAGCTGTGATAAGAGTTTAAGCCTTTATATTACAGTACCATTCTGTAATTAAGTATTTGTTTTACGGTTATGCTTGTTTTCTATGAACGACCCGTCATCGACACAATTTTATTAACGCTGTAAAATGTTAAATTGAAAACGTTTGAAAAAGGCGTTTGTGGTTTCATTTCGGCAAAAATGTGTAATAACATGGTAAATTTTAGTCACAAATTAAATCGTTCCTCATATTTTAATGTAAATTTTGAAAAGCGTTTTTAAAATGGGTAGGCTATGAGATAAACTGAACCTAGCAATTGAGAAATTTGACGAACGTTTTTGTATCATTCGTGTAGTAGCTATCATTTACTTTAGGTGTAATATATACAGAAAGTATGGAAGTGAAGGTACTTGAGAAGAAACTGCGAATATTAGATGCCGTTTTCTTTTCATTTGTCATCCGGTTGGTTAGCGGTAAGTTTAAAAACTCGAAACGCTGAGTTTCATGGTTTGGATCCCCCCCCCAAAAAAGAGGCCACTATCAAACTGGACTTTCTTCTGATAGGACAAATAATATCGATAAATGTACGAAACTAGTACATGGACATTGCCTTGAAAAAGGTCGAGTAAACTCAGACCACTCTGACCCTAAAGCAGTCGCCATACCAAACTACACTGCATGATCATGAAAGTAAAAGAAGGAGGAAAAGGTCAAAGTATACAAGAGGTCAAAGCGTACCTGATCCTTCACAGAGGTCCGGCACGGCCAGGTGGGTTAAGGCGTTCGACTCGTAATTTGAGGGTTGCAGGTTCGAATCCCTGTCGCACCAAAGATACTCTCCCTTTCAGATGTGGGGGCGTTATAATGTGACGGCCCATCCCACTGTTCTTTGGTAAAAAGAGTAGCTTAAGAGTTGGCGGTGGGTGGTGATGACTTGCTGCCTTCCCTCTAGTCTTACACTGCTAAATTAGGGACGGCTAGCGCAGATAGCTCTGGTGTAGCTTTGCGCGAAATTCATAACAAACATCCTCCAGGGTACATAAGATCACTTAAGTCCCGAGAGAGAGGTGGTTTGATTCTCCGTGGTGAATAGATCACAGCTAGCCTGTTGTGTAGCCTTGTGCTAAAACAACAACATTAACCCTCTTCAGTTATATTGCATTTGCTCCTAGTGCTAAGTCACACTTGTGATTAATAAAAAGTTAAAAGAAACCATGACTTACTTTAAGAATTTGTTATGTGACGATTGTCACTATACCGGCTTAGCTGCCAATTTTATCATTTCTTTTATCCAATGTGTTCGCTCTGAGATTAGTACGTCATATTTTGAAGCATAGAAAATAGAATTCGAACATTTGCTGTTGGACCTAGCTTATAGGAGACAGATATTTTAAGTGTCGATTCTGGCTCTTTCTACACACACACACACACACACACACATTGAATGTTGGTAAATGCAAAGTTAATTACGTCATATTTTGTTCTAGTTTTTTATGTGGTCTCTTTATCAAGTTTAATCTCAAGAAGCTCATTCACAGAAACCTTTATTCACTTTGGATGCACGAGAGCTTCTTGTTGAGGCAAGCGTGGCACTGGCATAAGGCATTAAAATGGGTCAGTAGGGCCTTGTGGTCCCGTACACTTGGTCGATTTCAAATCACCAGTGCTGACTCAACACTGAATGTGTTTTTGTTTCCTTTTTAAATAATCTACTATGTTTTCCCCGTATCTAACAAGGTGGTGTGATAATTATATAGCTGAATAACACCAGCTTAACCACAAGAAGAGTGTGTGTGTGTGTGTGTTTGTGTATGTAGTTTCTGATGTTTTTGTTATTTTCCAGTCATTGTTCTCACCGACCAAATGCTAATTCCTCAATATGTGTTTCCAATTAATTTAAAAAAAAAATGACTATCACTTCCTGCTCGTTATTGGACACCTCCAATCTCTTTCCCCCACCCCACAACGTTCAGTACCAACGTAGTTGCCCCCCAGTGGCTTAGCAGTATGTCTGCGGACTTACACGCTAAAATCCGGGTTTCGATACCCGTGGTGGGCAGAACACAGATTGCCTATTGTGTAGCTTTGTGCTTAATTCAAAACAACAACGAACGTAGTTGTTTGTGCATGTACTAATTTATTGATGAAATAACCGAATAAAACCATCTGACAAATCACATTACTTCAGTGGAAAAACAGTGTAGCCACATTAGTTTCTGATGCTTACGAGTTAGCATTAAATATATATCTGTACATATATTATAACCATAGTTTTTAAGCCAAAACAGAACACATCAAAATTAAACAAAATACACTGCTTTAGAGAAAAAATCCTTGAGTGAAAGTTACAACGTGGGATTGTAAAATGTGTATCCTGGATTTTGGAGGTGACTGCGACTAACATTACGATGGGTATACACCGTCTATCAGTCTCAACCCAAGATAGATTTTATATTCCTACGTTGTAGATTGTACCCTAGGATATTTTTTTAAATGGAGCGTATTATGTTTATTTTTGTAATTTTAATGTGTTTTGTTTTGGCTTAAACATTATGGTTATAATATAATTAATCATAGGTTAGGATTTACTGTTTCTAATGCAGTCCTTCCTCACGATTTTGTTTATTTGTTTAACTTCATTCAAATGTATTTATTTGATTTCATTAAAATGTATATGTTTATATGTTTTACATAACCACATTAATTATTGACATCACATTTCATATAGATAGGTTAGAAGTACATTTGTGAAAAATATAGCACTCATCAAAGGTTACGAGCAGTTGTATTATTTTGTTCAGGATTATTATATAAATACACTCGGATATCAACAATTTGCATGCAGCATTTAAAGTTACAGGAACATGCGCATGATCATATAGAAAAGTTAAATTCTACCATCTTCTTACTTAGAAATGGTTTTTAATAGTCTCGTACGAAGTATACCAAAACCATATTACTGGAGTCATGTGACTGTTATCCATGTAATGTTTCATAAATGTATTAATTTGTGCTCAAAATTGTTATATTTTGTGCATTTTCATTCATTCTAAGAGTGTGTCGATACCACGTGCCTGTTCATAGGATATTTTATGTATCAGAACAGTCAGTAAAGTGAAAATGTTTTACGTAATGACAGAAGCATCTCATAAAAAATACACGAAGTTGTCGAAGTGTAGATGTTATTGCCAACCGACGTATTTTCACTCTTGTTATGAAGGTTAATAGACTTGACGTGGCCAGGTGGTTGAGGCGCTCGTCTCGTTGTTTGACGGTCGCAGGTTCGAATACTCGTCACACCAAACATATTTGCTCTTTCATCCGTACGGGTATTATTATGTGACGGTCAATCCCACTATTTGTTGGTAAAAGAGTACCTCAAGAATTGGTGGTGGGTGTTGACCACTAGCTGCCTTCCCTCTCGTTTTAAACTACTAAAATAGCGACAGCTTGCACAGGTAGTCCTCGAGTAGATTTGCGCGAAATTAATAACAAACAAACAAAATGTTCGTGAATAATAATAATAAGTTTATATTGAAGAGGAATTTCAACTTGGGGGAAAAATTTTTTTTTACAGCTTTCTACTAGCGTGTCCGTCGTGGCCAGATGGTTAAGGCACTCAACTCGCAATCCGAGAGTCGCGGATTTGAATCCCCGTCACACCATACATGCTCGCTCTTTCGGCTGTGGCACCATAATAATTATGTTACAGTCAATCCTTGACAAAAAGAGTAGCTCAAGACTTGGCCGTGGGTGGTGATGATGATTAACTGCCGTTAAGGGCGGCTGGCGCAGATAACCCTTGTGTCGCTTTGCGCGAAATTCAAAACAAACCAAACCAAACTATATACTATATCATATTGAGCATTTTTGTTTTTACCTGTTTCCACTTCAGATGTGAAGAAATAATCAAAACTATTGAGTGAAGTTACAAATTTTGTGTGTAGAAGAAAGAATGGAATCTCGGCAATGGTGTGGTTACAAAATGTTTATTTTGTGTGTAGCACGTTACTACCGATTCTGTAGCCAATAACATATTCTGCAAGTAATTAGAAGTTCATTATTTCTCTTGTAAGAATCTGATCGTTATACAACTAGTCTGATATTCATGAACAGTTTTTATTTTATTCTGTAAACTGGATTTCACTTACGCCATTTAAACTTGGAGACTAACAAAAGGGAGGCTAATGTTTCGTTCTTGTAGCAGAATGAGTTTGGACATTGACTCTGGACATTGAGAGGTTAAATTGCCAAAACGTTAACATTTTTGTTTGTTTAACCGAGCATTCCTGGTTGTGTTACTTTAATAAATGCGAACATATATTATCATAATTTTTTGAAGAAATTGTAAAAACGTCATGGCAGAATGAGAAACCAAAAATTGTAAATTCAAGTGAAATTATTAACCTGCCTTGACCATTAACTTTCACGTAGTACAAGATAAAAATGCCGAAGCCTTACTTAATCTTTATATCAGTATTGGTTATTATGATACTTGTCGAAAATATTTTAACACGCCATCTATTTATATAAAGCCGTGTTGAATAGGAATATAAAACTTTTATAAATGTCTCACTGCAGTTCGATCGATGGATTCTAATTCTGGTCACAAGATGTCTATTCTCTTTTTTATTTCTTTTTACTGAAAATAAGTCTGATTTTATTTGTAGGAAATGAAGCAGTTGGTGCCACCTCCTCTCACTACCATAGCAACGCCACCGAAGGAAGAGCATGTTTTAGGTTTCTCCCCACTTCGTGAACCAGTAAGTTAAAAAACATGTATTACTACGTGTGAATTATCGAATAACTAAACTTTCATGGTTATGTTTCTTGCAACGTGTGATTTATGTAGATTTAGTGTTAACAACATCACACACACACACTTTTTCAGTTAATTTTAATGTCGTAGAAAACTATTTCGAACTCCAAACAACTGAAGACAATAAAAATGTAGCTGGCAAGGTGTTTAAATTATTTTTAAGCACACCATACTCCATGATTGTTTAGTGTGACTGGTTCCAGTCAGTGTGTCTACTCAGTGTGAATTAACGAAGTTTACGGTGTTCATAGTCTAGAACAGTTTCTATAACTAGTGTTAACTCCTCATACGTACGATAATCGTAACAGAGATTGGTGTTTATCACTGGACCTACTTTTTGTGGCATTGATAAAATTGAGTATTGTTCATTACTGGATCTGCTTTGTGTGGTATTGTTAAACATGAAGCATTGTTTATCATTGGATCTACTTACACACGGTATCCCTAATACAAGTGTTTATCACTAGACTTAACGCCTTACAGTAGTATTAATAACAAACCAGTCTATCAATGGATTTAGCTCCTTATTATATATGACATAACATAAATATCGCTTAGTGTTTATCAATGGATATAACTCCTTTTGCAGAAAATTCGTTTAATTAGACGAAGCACTAGTGAAGTAGTGTATACTCTGTGTTGAAACTTGCACCATAACTTTTCACTCAACATGTCCATGAAGTTTCTCCTTCAATATATTTGTAGAACTATTTTTCTTATCGCTTAGTGTTATCTACAATGCTGACGTACGTATCTCTTATCCTTTTTATTCCACTACATAGAATTAGAAAACGTTCTATTATTTACACTTGTAACAGTTACTAGCAAATATAAGAACGAAGTGACAGAATGCCGTGTTCATTTTCTTTAGTATTGATTCTTTATCCTTTTTTAAATTAAAAAAAAAAATTTAGGATATGGTTTGACGGTGGCGACACCTAAAATTTAAAAGAAAACAAATAGCGTATTGTAATCAATACTTCGGAGATTGTCTCGATGCACTGAAAGTTGGATTTATTACCTTTTTGCATGTGTCGCCATCTATACAATTTATGTAGCAGCTATAATGTTTTATATTTATGAGCATTACTAGTTTTAGCTCTGTAAATGAATTTATTCCACTATGAAATAAAATATAGCTTTCGAAATGTATATGGTAACGAAACGTTAGTGACGGATTTTAAAATACGATGAAATCAGGAAATATCTGTTAAAATATGTACTGATTAGTATTTCCAATTAAAAGTCATTTACTTCTTTTATTTAATATTGACTGGTTAACTTCATTGGTCACTCAGGCTTACAAATTTCCTATGTTCGTGCAGACTGAACTTTAATGGACATCTTTGTGTACGGCATGCACGTGCTCCGTGAACGGAACATGTAATGCTATACGAAAACTTCTATAGTAGCGAGAGAACGACAGGCCACTGTGTATTGAACACTAATGAGTGTTGTCTCGAAAATAGTCTCACTTTAGTAACATAACTGGCGAAGCATTGGACAAACAAACTTTAAGTTTATTGATCAAAACAGTTTCATTTTATTAGGCCTACAAAACACCGTATAGTGCTCGCTACAGCATTCGAAGTTTTATTAGGGCCACGTTTATAAATTAATGCGAGAAGATATTTCTTACACAAAGAAGTACATATGCTAAAGTATAGTAGTTTTTGGGTAAATTCACCTGATTCAACCAAAGTCCATTTTGGTTAATTAAATAGAATAAACAAGTTGAAGTACCATTCATATCCTTCCTCAAAGTGGTATTCGACTGACACATTTCATTAAAATATTTGCTGTTATCGAAATTTATTTAGTTTTATTTTGCTGGAGGAGATGTACACAAGAAAACCTGGCGTGTAAAACTGCAGTTGCCATTATTACCTTTCCCCCCGCCACGACACGCATACACCTAAATTTTAACGTGTCTAATTATAGAAGTGAGGACGGCTTTTATGGAGTTCTTATTAATATACACAATTCGTGTAATAACTTTTGTATTGTGTTTTAACATAAATGATAGGACGGTTAAATACTAATCCTTAACATGTTGCACATATATACATAAAAAGGTCAGAAATTATAAGGGCGTATCTAGTATCCTTACACATATTTGCACTTTTATTGCTCGTAAGCCTATTTAGGGTGTTACACTGTCGGCTGTTTATTTCTAGCGGATTAAAGCTTTATAGGTAGTACACATATATAAAGTAATGTACCTTACAGGTCTTAAATTCCTTGATAATCAGGGTCACCTATTTTTTTTTTTAATTTGTAGCCTTCGAAAGAAAAGTAACAACTGGAAACACGTACACGTTTAAATAGTTTTCGTATTTGTTTTTTGTTTATCAGTTTATGAAATTTCCTATTGGTTTAGCCATAAATTTGAGTGTTTTATTCCCTGTTGTGGAGAGATAACCTCTTATGTAGCTTTATGCTGTACAACAAATAAACTATTCAATAAATTATTCTTTCCATATTGATTTCTAGCTCGTGTTATAGTTAATGTAAAGTTATTTGTCAGTTTTTTACTTATCATTAATGTAGCTGTTTACATGAATTCCACACTTTAAACCAAACTGTTCATTGGTGTATTGGTTCAAGATGATATCGTCTTAAGCAATAGTGCCGCTATTTTTCCTTTTTAATATTGGCGTTTCTTCATATGGAATTAGCACTGAGTCCTTAACATAGACGAAAAAGTGTGTGCATCTATCAACTTAGTATATTATTTCATGGTAGTTATTTTAATGCACTGCGAGTTGTATGTGTGTAGGGGAGTGATAAAGTTTACACAGTTCTGTTTATTGTTGTCATATAGAATTCATGCTTTAATGGATGTATAGAAGGCAGTAATACAGGCTTTTTTATTTTTAATACAGTTGAATTTCCTATGGTGTTTAAATGAAATATCCTGGATATGGTTTACCTAGTGTTTGTTTTTATCACTGAAAAGATGTTTTCATTCTGATCTGTTTTCATATGAATTCACTAAACAACATTTAAGCCATTTTAAGAACGATATTGATTGGATATAATGAATATAAATCAGCAGAACTACTTTGGGAATTCAGCCAATAATCTACCATCCTTTTTAAGAATAGTTGTGAAACCACATTAAAAACGTAGATATTTGTTGATCAAATGTGTGTTGAAAGGTGAATAGGAGACCTAGAAACTACTGGTGTATTCAGTTTTTGAAATTATATGTACATAGTCATGGAGGACAATTGCAGAGTGCAAATGTGTCAGTTTTAGCTGATTTAACTTGTTTAAGTCATTTAATTGTATTTTTTAAAATAGTTAAAATGTTTGAATAATCTATAAACAAGTTGCAGGTCTTATGAGTTAACACTAAGTTGTTATTACCATAACTATCGCTATTTGTTTTGATGACAGAAATTTCTTTATTTGAATAAGATGAACACAGTGTAGTTTTTTATTTTAATAGTAATTGTATGTATTCTTGTTTTTATTTCTTACATTGTTAAGCACAGTGTTTGAAAGGCACTCTGTGTTGTTTTTTTTTGCATAAAAGAATGATAAATTTAAACAGCCAGTTAATGTGTATTTAAGTAACCTGGTTAATGTATATTATGTTTGATTAGTCTGGTAAATATATTTTTTTGTTAAATAATTCCCTGAGATTATAAGTTCTTAATTGTAGAGAATTTGAGTAGAATTATTGAGAATATTTTCAGCTTACAATTATTAAGTGTTTGTAATTATCAGTAAGTGGTTATAAGTAATACAAACTACAAAATAACAATTTTATTAATGTGCAAACTAATTAAAAATATTCAGAAACGTCCTTGTGATAAAGAGATTTTTCATAATTAGTGGAAAAAGAATGAAAATACACCCAAACACACACATGCACATGTATTTGTACATTGTACATTCAAAATTCACTGTTTTTGCTTCAAGAAAGAAATTAACTAGCAGTTGAAATAAAAAAATTAATGTAACTTCAGTATTTTTATAGAAATACTTCCATACAGAACTAACATCAGAGTGAGACAGAGATGATACAGTCATCATTGATGTGCAAATTAACATCAGAGTGAGACAGAGATGATATAGTTTCCATTCACATACAAACTGACATCAGTATGAAAATAAATCCTCATAGTTTTCATTTGGGTGGGGATAAAAAAAAGATGATAATTTGTTTTACAGACACAAATAAACCTATAAGCAGACTAAATCCATCAAAAACAATTATTAAATATTTTGTTTTGGGAATACACTATCATTTAAGTCTAATAGAATCAAGTTAACCAGAACAATGAATGTTGAAATAGAAGACAAATAAGAAATGATATATTAGGCATTACAGTATTTGAAAAGAAAATATAATTATATAATTAGTTAAAGTGAACATTGGAATAAAAAGTAGTCAGGAAATCTTTGAAATTGTAAAAAATAAGACATCAGTCACATAGTACAATTAAAAATAGAGGAAAACTTGCAATTATTGAAATGCTTAAAAACTGTAGAAATTGGAATCAGAGAAAAGTTCACAAAATTGTTAGATATGAAAACAAATGTGTAAAAATAATTGAATGCTTTTGTAAACAATTTGCCATAAGTTGGCTCTATATCTTAGCTTTGGATTTCGGAACTGATGAGACAAGTTCGAATCCATGTGATATCACAAAATATTTTCGGCTCTTTAGAAGAAAGCCATAAATACCTAAATTTTGATGGTAGAAGACTTCTGACTTGCTGTCTTCCCTGTGGTCACTATTTCAAAAGTAAGGATGGCAGTACATAACTTTAGTAGATTTGCCACAACTACAAATATCTTCTAAGATTTATCTAAAATAATATATTTTATTGTAACTCTAATGTTTCATGCAGTCATTAGTAAAGGTAACCAACAATATCAGATTCAAAAGTATAATGTTATGAATGGGGTCATGGACTGCTCCCACTGGTGTAAGCTATAGCATGTGGTCCATTCCTGCCAATGCAAAAGTACCATGGCACATGCAATATTAAATATCATTTTCTTTTTGTTTGGGCTTTACTTGTTTTGTTACTTATCTCTATCCTCAGTTGAGCCCTCACTTGTTGCATTATGTTGGTAAAATTGAACAATCAAATCCCAAAACATTTCTTTTTTCACCTATTCTTAATGGCTATCAAAAAGTAATTATGCTGCTATTTAGAAAATTGGACAAATTTGACACTGCATACTGCAAGCTAGATTTAGTTTGTGGTTTAGTGGCCTTTCACGTTTTACTTAGTTATGGAATTTATATGTTTTTTTAAGGGAAATAATGGGTACGATATGTTTGAAATATTATACAGGATAATAAAAGTTACTTTTTAATAGTATATAGTAATGTAAGTATATGATTGTGTTGGACTATGGATTCTTCTGCAGTAGGTGAATGTGACTTCTTAGTGATAAATTCGAAAATAAATTAACAGCATGCACAAGACTTGTTTTTAAAATAATACATATATTCAAAACATGTTAAACGTGTGTACAAAAACGTCTTACATAATGGAGACCATGGTTGTATCTTAAACGCTATACGGTTCTTTTCTTATCAAAAGCCCACTTAGTCCAATTCAATTGCTTAAGAATTCAGTTGACAAATCCTGTCTACTTACAATAATTGTCTGCTTTTATATTTCCAATAGTTGTCTGCCTTTTGTCACATTGGTGGGTTCAGTTACTTTAGAACACCATTTGATTAGAAAACTTATTCTGTTTATCTCTTTTAAAATTGTTAATCTCACTTTAACATACATCATGTGTCAGGTCTCTCACTCGCACAGTGGTGAACTTTACACTTAACACTTTACTAACCAATGTTCTCTTTCACGTTACTTTACTTTTTCTCTCTACTTCTCTCGTTGCTGTTATTCATATGACTATCACTTAGGCTTTCTACAAATCTCCATAACCTCAACATCTCTAAATTATAAACACAATATAAATAAATTAATAATATTACCTTTACTGAACTTTTTTTTTTTATATTTGACATAGGGATAGAAATGATGAAATAAAATTACTTTCACTTCAGGGAAAGCTATCGGGAAGATTACATTCCTTCATTTAGGGAAAGCTATCAGGAAGATTACATTCCTTCATGTAAAATTGTATTTCCTCATGAATTATATTTTTCAATTTAATCCAAATAATGTGTTGACTTTCATTGGTCATAACTAAATGAATATGGATGGATCGTGTATTCCTGATTGGGTAACCCAACTAAAAATATGAAATTCCTTGTGCAGAGTTAAGTTTCTTAGGAAGTTGGGAATGTAATAATTCCATACTGTTATGCTTGTACCACAGTCCTTTGTGCCCCCCAGTGGCTCAGCGGTATGTCTGCGGACTTACACGCTAAAATCCGGGTTTCGATACCCGTGGTGGGCAAAGCACAGATAGCCCTTTGTGTAGCTTTGTGTTGCCAAAACTTTTAATGTGCTTTCTTTTGTCACTAGCCACTAATTCTTCATTCTCAATGTATACATATTGTTCATGGTAATGTAACTATTCACACAAGATATCTATTTTAACTTCAAGTTATTGCTACTATGCTAAAGCAGAGTTTCTTTAGCCACAGATTATTATTAGATTTTAAGAAGGTTTTCTTTGACCATAAGATATTGCCTCAAGCTGTGGTTATCGTTACCTGTAAGAAAGTTTTCCACTAGGCTGGAGTTGTTGATACAAGCAAAACAATTTTCCATGGCTGTACAGATAAGTATAACCTTTAAGATGATACTTGTTTATTGATCGAGTCAGTGATAAACCTTCTACACACAGCCTGACTTTCTGTTTGCCTTGTAGTTTACTCACGTGTTTGTGTTGCTTATTTATGTGTTGATTAATGTGTAATCTTATCATTTCTGAGTAGGTTGTGATGGTACATTTTAATTTATTTGAACAACATAGTTACTGTATTATCTTGTATCTCATTTGTCGAGAACACCTACAAATTAAAACATTAATATCCATCGATATATATATGTCACTTTTCATTTTACGTTTTTCAGACTGAAACATTTGCAGATTAGACACTAAACACGTGGTTTGAACGCGATACTTTTTCCGTCGGTAGCATTTGGAAGCAAAACACGATATACATTATAAGGTAGTCTATCATATTGCTAAAGATGAACTGTAAAAATGAATGTAATAATCAGACCATATTCCTGCATGTATCGACACGTGGGCTATGGCAGTTATAGCCGTCAGCAAATTCGTTAGAAACCTCTCAACACCCTTATACTTCATGGTTGACTTGTACACCTCCCTGACTTTACCGGCAATGCCACTGGTTATAGTTTTCTTTCTAAAAAAGACAGAGGGATACACATATAGAAGGGGGGGTAGGTGTCTGTGAACATAAGCCAGCCACTATATCTGAGGTTTTGGCGATTCATGGGATAAAGTTAAGTGATGTATTTAATGTAGTTCACACCATAGCAATTTTTTCTTCATGAAATTGAGGATATAAATAGCACCTCGACCACCATATCCCCGACCATTCTGATGAGCCTTTTGTCAACGTATACGTAGTGTCGTTTACATATCCTTTTTGTTTTTTCTCTCATTGCAACTACTGAAAACAGAACAGACGAGCTTGTATAGTGGCGCCCCTAGTGTTATTTGTCCAAGCCAGTGTAGCATAATGCACTCAGAGACTTTTCAGGATGTCTCTAGTGGCTTTATGTACATACAGCTTGTAAACTATAAATTAGATACATATTTTATAGAAGCCGAAATTCTTAATTTTTAGTTGTTATAATTTTTTTTAAACTTCGCTTACAAATCTTTTTCCTTGCTCCTAGTCAGTTCCAGTCAACTTCTAAAGGTCCATATAGTTAGCATAACACTATATAACACCATTTGGGTAGAAGATATTTCTGTGTACGAGAAAGTCGTGTTCTATCTCGTTTAGTAGCTACTAAGTGGCTGCCGACTTTTGGCGGGAAACAGACTTTTCGTAAATTGGCCTGCTTCCGTTGTGTTAGCATTCAAGTTATGTGTCATTCTATACCCGACGAAACGAGTTTCGTAAGTGAAAGAAGAGATCTATAGATACTATCTCACAGTAGTTGAGCTTTGAAACATTTTAACATACCGGTACCTAGAATGTTTGTAACAAAAATAATAAATTTGAAATAATTAATATCCAAACCGTGGGCCAGCCAAATCACACAGAACTATAAAAGAGATGCTTTAAGTACAATTACAAAGGTTACAAAATTTGTTTCTACATTTCTTTGTTAACGCCGTGTTAATTATATTCCCCCATCCTATTCAAAGCAAAAATATGGGCCTTTTTTCGTAACCTTCTATAACAATATCCTCGTGTACATTTTGCATTTTCTACGAGGCTGCGTACAATGTGTTTTTAATAAATGTGTAACATGTTTATATTAAAATCGTCATATATCTCTGTGTGTGCTGTTCTAAAGCAAAATCTGAAACGTCATTCTCTCGTGGATTTGGTTAGATTGAAAGTAAAGAATCAAACTTTTTATTTTTCTGTAAAATCAAAGCCTAAACAATCACCATTATAGAACTATATGGATATGAATCATAAGAATTTTAAAGCGAATCATTACAACCAAAGAAGGTAATTTATCTGAAATCACTGTTGGCATATTTAAGGATAGACTGCACGTGTTCGTAACTAGTTAAAGAAGTATTCATGTTAACTACTGAAAAACAACAAGTTTTAATTATTTTTTGTTCTGCGTAGAGTAGTGTATTTGGTCTTCATTAGAAAGACTTGCACTCGTTGTTATAAAGGTCTCGTGTAACCTTACAAGAACACTCATGGACAACACGAGATCATTATTTTCCATTACATTTAACTGTTTTTTCCTTATGTTATTATTTTAAAGAAATCCATATTTTTTATTTTAAGCCTTTTTTTTTGTACAGAACTTCTTTTTTCTTTCAGATTCTGTCGCCGCCGCCACCACTACCTCCACGTGAAGAAAGTAAGTATTTTCACACCTTACAATTTAATTGTATCATTACTAAACTTGGATGTGATGATGTTGGTAATTTGTTTTTTACATTTTTCTGTCAAAGTTTCTCTTTGTTTAAACCTCAAACTTTTAAATTTCATCAGCATGCATTATTATATTTATTTTCCCACATTAACTTCAAATTGTGTGTGTTTGTGTTTTCTTATAGCAAAGACACATCGGGCTATCTGCTGAGCCCACCGAAGGGAATCGAACCCCTTATTTTAGCGTTGTGAATCTGTAGACTTACCGCTATACTAGCGAGAGGCAACCTCTAATTGAAAAATCGATATCGGAAAGATAATTACATATGGCCAGGTGGCTAAGGCACTCGACTCTTAATCCGAGGGTCGCGGGTTCGAAACTCCGTCACACCAAACACGCTTACCCTTTTAACCGTCGGGGCGTTATGACATTCGACCAATCGCACTATTCGTTGATAAGCGTAGCTCAAGAGTTGGCGGTGGGTGGTGATCATTAGCTGCCTTCCCTCTAGTCTTACACTGTTAAATTGGGGACGGCTAGCGCGGATAGCCCTCCAGTAGCTTTGCGCGAATTTCAAAACAAGCCAACCCTTCTGTCCGTACATAATTCAAGATTATGATATGTCTGCTTCACTTAATTGTCTCTGGTACACCTGTCTGGATTGCTATTTGATATCGTGTTCATCTACCCTGTACTTTTATTTCTTTATGCATTGGTTATATGGGATTGATGGAGATTAGTGGATTTAAATTGTAATAAGTATTATCAATTAATTAGTCCCCTGGTGGTTCAACAGTAATTAAAACGGCTTATAAAGCTGAAAATTGTGTTTGGATTCCCGAGTGGTCACAGCACAGACAACTTTTTGTATTTAGTAACAAATAAACAAAATTAATTGAATGAAAATTAATTATTCCGTAACACATCAACATAAATGAATAAGACTCGTTTAACAATGATACGTATTTTTCTTTTTGCTGTGGTTAAGAAAATAAATGTTGAATTTTTGGTCAATATGGTGTTAAATAACACTTTAATGGTGTCATTTTTGTTACTGAGATGATAGTATAATCACATATGAATCGAAAAGCCCGGCATGACTAGGTGTGTTAAGGCATGCGACTCGTAATCTGAGGGTCGCGAGTTCGCATCCCTGTCGCACCAATCATGCTCGTCTTTTCAGCCGTGGGGACGTTATAATGTCACGGTCAATCCCACTATTAGTTGGTAAAAGAGTTGGTGGTGGGTGATGATGACTAGCTGCCTTCCCTCTCGTCTTACACTGCTAAATTAGGGACGGCTAGCACAGATAGCCCTCGAGTAGCTTTGCGCGAAATTCTTACAAAATGAATTGAAAATATGTAATTATTTTATTAGGCACAATTTTAAGAAAATGTCGTTGAAAAGGGGGGGAATCTGAAGCATTGATTACAGCATGTAAAAATATGAACTGCAGGAGCGTTGCTGAAGTAGTTAGTATCTTACACGTTATTGATTACAGCATGTAAAAATATGAACTGTAGGAGCGTTGCTGAAGTAGTTAGTATCTTACACGTTATTGATTACAGCATGTAAAAATATGAACTGTAGGAGCGTTGCTGAAGTAGTTAGTATCTTACACGTTATTGATTACAGCATGTAAAAATATGAACTGTAGAAGCGTTGCTGAAGTAGTTAGTATCTTACACGTTATTGATTACAGCATGTAAAAATATGAACTGTAGGAGCGTTGCTGAAGTAGTTAGTATCTTACACGTTATTGATTACAGCATGTAAAAATATGAACTGTAGGAGCGGAGCGTTGCTGAAGTAGTTAGTATCTTACACGTTTTTGTACTTTGTGAAATGACTGCCAATAAAATAAATCGAAAATGAAATTGAGAAAATTCATTTTTCATTACTTGTACTCTCGGAAGTTAAATTTTAAAATGCAAATCGATTCTGTAAAATCTAGAAGCGTTTACGATAAAACGGATGGAATTAGTTTACTGCCAAAAGGCGCGGAAAAATAACTTGTATTAAATGTCTCTTTTTATGATTAATATTACGTCGTTTCGTATGAAATGGCCGACTTTCGTTTCGTTGAGGAGTGACTGTGATTGGGGTAAGTTAGATACAGTGATATGACTGTATGATATTCAGTATTGATGAGAGTGTTGTACTTTTCATTTGTCTGTCATGCCAAGTTGTATTATAATTGATTTTGTGTTCTGTTAAAACCTGTACGAGATGAAGTCTTCAAAAGAATTGAGATTACTTTTTGTATGAATTCAAGTTGAGGAAAAAATGCAGCCAAGGCCGCTAAAAACACCAATTTAGCGTTTGGACAAAGGACTACTTCTCCACGGACTGTTTGACATTGGTCACAGAACGTTTTATTCTGGTGACACGAACCTCAACAATGAATTCCCTGTTGTGGAAGCTAACCCACAAACAACAGTTCGGCCACTTGCAGCAGGCCTAGAAGTTTTCATTATAACTGTGTCTTGTCATCTGGCTACAATAGGAAAGGTTAACAAATTAGACAAATAGGTACGGCGCGAATTGACGGAAGGGCAGAAACTGGTTAAGAACAAGAGGGAGTTTTTCTTGAATCGAATCGATCCCATACGACAACCGGAAGAGATCGGGACAATGGTTAGATACAGGTAAATCTCCAAGACATGCGCCGAAACCGCTTTTGCACCAGAAAAAACGTTGTGATGATAGTATAATGGTCTACAGAGGGAATTATCCATTATTTCTTTCTCCAACCAGGTGAAACAGCTACTGCACAATTTTACTGCCGTAATGAGTTGATAAAATGCATCGAAAATTAATTACCAAGCAACCATCATTGGTGAACAGGCATGGACCTATTCTGATGCAAGATAACGCCAGATGCCATTCCTCACAAATCGCCATTTCAAAATCGAGAGAATTGAAACGTGAAATTTTGGAGCATCCACTATTCATACCTGACCTATCTCCAACTGATTATTACCTTTTTCTGGGACCCCAGTGGCTCAGCGGTATGTCTGCGGACTTACACGCTACAATCCGGGTTTCGATACCCGTGGTGGGCAGAGCACAGATAGCCCATTGTGTAGCTTTGTGCTTAATTCAAAACAACAACAACCTTTTTCTGGCACTTTGAGCTGTTTTTCCGAAGCAAAACATTTCGGAATCAGGAGACGTGTCGAAACCTTTGAAGAATTTATTGTCTCCAAAACAAGAGTCTTTGGAGACGAGATAATTGTATTAGTATCCAGTTGGGAGAAAACCATTGCAGCAAACGGATCATGTTTTATTTAATAAAATTGATATTTGATGCAAATATAGCGTTTTAATTTTTACCTATACAATCGGTCATTTCATACGAAAGTAACTGATAATCGTATCGTTGATCGGAAAATATTGACATGTCTGGATTTTAACTCTGATATTTTGGCATAATTGGTTTTGTTATATCTGTCTTTGTGTGTGATGGCTTTTGCCAATTTTTTAGTATCTTTGCTACCATTAAATACGCTCTTTTGTTTCACCTCAGCTGCGAGCTCGTCGCAACAAGGTAACCTAGGTAACCTTTTGTATATGAATGTTAAAAGAAATTGATAGTTTTAAAGTCGTTATACGATCTGAATATATGACTGGCGCACAAAAGGAGAAATGTTACATTGAAAGCAACAACAAAAAACTCCAATCGAAATGTAGTTATTAAATCGCCAGTGCAAGCTGAGTTATGTTTGTCTGACGTAAATAGTTCCCTAACAATGAAGTCGTGGAGTAATTTTTAACTTACCGTCTCGGTTTGTGGCAATGCCAACTGGAACATTCATTGCAGTACTTTTAGTTACAACATTTACTGGGTGAAATAGCGTAACATTTGTTGTTTTTTTAATGACTATTTTTAATAATCGTGTGTGACGAAATGGACTTGCGTGGGATGAGGGTGACGCTGAAACACATTTTGTTGATTTTTTTTTTTTTTTTTCTGATAGGGACGCCGTCATAGAAATGACACATTTCAAGCTTAATTGTTTCACTAAAGTGGTGTGGGAAGAGCCACCTAAATTTATAGCTCTAGGGAAGAGGAGTGAGAAGCCGTTTCATATATGTATCTTTATTGTTATCAGTTTAACTTGATTACGTCCCGGTCCTTGTGTCATCTTAATGTTTCTCTGACGGAATGCACGAAACCTATCGAGTGACACCGATGAAATTCTCAGTAGAATACCTTTTAATAAAATTAAAATAGTCGTATGTTTGAAGTAAACCTAAGACCAACTGTTTACTATTTTGGGTTACTTCTTATTTACAGATGAGCAAGCTATTTCGAGATATTTTTTCTTAAAGAAAAAAGAAAAGACGAACAGGTTTATTTTAGAGTGAGTTGGTGTAAAAGTGGCATAAAGAAAATAATGTTCCATTTTTGGAATCGTGTGTTCGATTATATGAGTTCCAGGGATGAATATCGATTTTTTGTTTTTTTACAGTTGGTTGCGTTTAACTCTCGCTTCATCGAGACGCATAAAACCAGCGATATTGCCTTTTCTGACCGTCTAAGTACGTCACATGATCGCACATGTGTGACGTCTTTCGTATTTGCGACGTAACTAGTTATCGTTTAATGTTCACAAGGTTGTTTTTGACCTTTGCATTTGTTTTATAATATTTACTGGATGAAATTGATGTTAATATAGTTACATTTAATTTTAAGAATCTTTTCAATATTATTTTATGAAAAAAATTACATATTTTTAGCTGGAACAGCAATCAAAACATGACTATTAATTGGTAATTTTTTATAATTCATATAAAAAAAGAAGGGTGCAAAATTTTGACATAGAATACAACAATTATTACGGGCTTTAAAGTTTTAATTAACAATAGGATTGTTAGAAACGTAGTTTGTTTGTATTTCTCTTCTTATTAATTAACAAGGCCCGGCGTGGCCAGGTGGTTAAGGCGCTCGACTCGTAACCTGACGGTCGTTGGTTCGAATTCCCGTCGCATCAAATATGCTCGCCCTTTCAGCCGTGGGGGTATTATTAAGTGACGGACAATCCCACTATTCGTTGGTAAAAGAATAGCCAAAGAGCTGGCGGTGGGTGGTGATGACTAGTTGCCTTCCCTCTAGTCTTACATTGCTAAATTAGGGACGGATAGCTCTGGTGTAGCTTTGCACGAAATAAAAACAACAACATTTAATTAGCAAATATAATTTATTTCACGTGAACATGATGATATGACAATTTAACATTTTCAATTATGTAATTCTTACATGGTTCCAATTTACACATGAACCAAATGAAAGCATTATTTACAACACTAAAAATAAAAGTAATAGTTAAATTTGCTTTCAGCTGATGAATCTCCACTAATGTCATGAAATCTGGTTTTGATACCCATGGTGGAGACAGCATTGATAGCCCATTGTGTAGTTTTACGTTTAACTATACACAAAAGAAAACAAAAACAATATCGACAATCTAGCATCAGCCTATTTTTATTATTATAAATGCCACCCACTACCCTGGACTTTGAACCCAAAGATTTATGGTAGTTGCTACAAAATCACGCTCTGCACTTTGGCGGTGTGTGTGTGTTTATAAGAGTGACCGTGAAATCCCACTCTTCAATCAGAATAGCTGAAGAGTTACTGCTGGTGAGTCGAATGGACTTGATTAGCTGGCCCCTCTACCCACTCCATCTCTGGAAGACACAGCATTCCAGATGCATTGAACAGGTATACGTGAACTAGTTAACTGTAAACCCAAGGGAAAGATGGGGTTGGGTGAGACCGTAGTGAAAGATTGGGTGTATATAATGTATATATAATGGACACATATGGCCTTATTATGGATTATATACAAATAGAAATAATATACTTTCAAAGATAACGAGTATATCAGTGATGTTAAGCTTAACTTTCCCAATATCGTCATAGTTTTATATGCTAAGAGTCTGGAACATACTTTGAATACATTTAATAGATATAAGTCCTGACTTCCAATCACACATGAGCCCGGCATGGCCAGGTGGTTAAGGCGCTTGACTCGTAATCTGAGGGTCACGGGTTCGAATTTCTGTCCTACCAGACATGCTTTTCCAGATGTGGGAGTGTTAATATCGCACAGTCAATCTCATTGTTCGTTGGTCAAACAGTAGCCCAAGACTTGTCAGTGGGTAGTGATGAATGGGAGAACATTCTCGTCTCACACTACTAAATTAGGGACAGCCTGCGCAGATAACCTTCGTGTAGCTTTGCGCAAAAATTCAAAACAAACAAACTAATCGCGTAGTTTTCTTTTGTCTTTCTCACACGATTAACAGAAACGGTAATTTAAACACGCGCACTATATGCGCACCAATAGTACCATTATACATTAAATATACTGTCTAGACACACTTGGGGTGTACAAGCCAGGAAGCCTAACTTGTTTAATATTCCATTGGGACTTACAATAGCAGTGTGTATTTGAATACAGTTTTGCAGCTGTTAGAAGACCTTTTCATTTTAACGTAGGGAACAATATTCCCCCTGTACCCATGTAAACGTAGAGAACACAAAAGCTTAAAGTGTTATGTACTAGCCTAAAGAACTTTACCACCGATATTACTCTGAGCAGCGTGAGATATTGTAAGAAATTGAAAATGTGTATTTTTGGTCACCAGTAAAAGATATACAAACATGAGAATGATGATCCAACCTCTCACCATTCGTTCTGACAAGTAAGTGTAGCATACGAGTTAACGGCGGGTCCTGTGTTGACAAGCTGTCTGTTACTTAAAGAACAAGGAAGGCTAGCCGCAAGTAGCCTTCTTGCTACTTTGCTTGAGTTTGAACCTTCTGAGACAATGTCGTGGAACGATAATAACACAGTGGAATTAAATGTAACAAATAATTGGTATTTAAAGCCATGAGAAATATAAATTAATTTGTAAATGAAACTTGGTATCAAGTGATATATTCTGAATATTCAGATAGAAAAGGTTTTCATATAATAATTTATGTATTAACTTGTTACTGTAAAATACGCTGATATATTGCAGTGTGTACAAATAATAACTAATAGTTTATTATTTCAACAACGATATTGTAATTACTGTTACTGTCTGTAGCAGGAAATGAGCTAAATGAATTATTTCAATAACAAATATCTGAGTCAACCAAACCACGTACGATATTTCACTTCTGGGAGGGACACATACGGGTATGTCCTTCAGAGAGTCAACACTTAACTAAATTTGCACTGTCTTCTGACGGTTTTAATGATGTGCGTAAAACTTCGAGGTACGGTTGTTTTGGTAGATTGAAAAATGTTTTGCTAAGCCTTGCCTGAGATTATAGTGTTAGTGTAACAATATCTATTGAAATTCTCGTGAAGCCAGTAAATAAGGGCGACTAGCAGTTTTCTGTCAGTGTTGTACACATCTCGGAGAATAGATGTCACAAACACGAAATTCAGGGTTTACTTGCAAGTATCTGGTAGCAAAGCTCTCTAAGTGCTTTCAGTGCAGGGGATGTGGGTGCGATCGTGACAGGTTACTGTATATATATAAAAAAAAAAGCCAGAAAAGAATTTACGTTGGTGCTGACAAAAGCATCAAACAGCTGAAGGTGAGCACACCTACTGAGACCGAGTGCGTTCACACAATCTCACCGGAACGGTGAGAGTGGTTAACTTGGGAGAAGGAAATCGTGATGACCAGAAACCCACTTTGTTAACCTGAAGATGACCTAAGAAGGTCGAAACTTTCTTCTATGCTTTAGTTTAATACCCATACCAGTCGTTTTAAGAGAGAGAGATTGCTTTATTCATAGAAGGAAAAAAAAACCGCAAAAGACTCCCCATGTTTTACACGAACTTTTCCAGATCTTCTGTCGACTGACTCTTAGATTCGTTAATAAACAACAAAAGTTTTGATGTAATAGAAACAGAATTTAACCTTGGTCTTATAGACGGGATTATGCTAGTAATTTAATTAGCACTTTTGTCGAGTAAAATATGAGAAGGCATCAAGTTGAGATTACTTGCCAAGGAAATTAAGTATAATCGCTTGTGACTCTGTATTTAAAACTTAAAGGCGCGTTATGGAAGTAACAGCCAATCTCTTTCCTCGGTTTTGAGTAACCTTGTAGACAACAGGTACAGCTGTCTGTCTACTTGTTCTCCACAGGTGGTGATTTTGTGCTTGAATTTCTGGATCACTGACCTGGCCGTTCAGCTCACGAGACTTTCAGGTCGAAAAACCAAAGTATTCTCTTCAGGAATAGAAAGTGTTATGTTTTAGGGTTAATGAAGGGAGAAGTAAATATTTGTGATGAGAGAGAATTCGTGTATTGAATTTCACATACAGGTTGATGTTTGAAAAGCAGACGTCACACAATGATGTAATGTGATTCCTAATTAAAATTGATTTACATCGAATTTAAACTTTTTTTCACATTTTAATGTCAAATTGTATGTTTTCTGGTGTTTAACTTCAGCTTGGTGGTAATTTAGTATTTAAATAAACTTTCGAGTTTTAGTGTTAGTCATGAATGAATGTATATATAGTTGATATTTCTTCCAAAACGGTAAAATAAACAGTTCTAACAAGTATAATTTTACTTTCAGTTCCAAACAAACAAGAGAAGGAACAAGGTATCACTTCTTTCTATTCGGAGTAAGTAGAATCTATCAGTATTATACTTTCTTTATACGTTGAGAACAAAGCATTTGTGTATATCTAGCAGAAAATAAGTTGCCAAAAATATTTATTCACAACATAATACTAATAAGAGAACTTCATGAGGACAGGAATATGTAGATATTTGTCTTTAAAATTGATACCAGTATTAAATTTGGAATCGGAACGTAAGATTGCTCGATTAATAAATTGTCAGTTTAGAAAATATCTGTGATGCGTAGTTGTATATGTTGTTAAAGTAGACAGTTTCAACAATATTAAAGATGTTCGTTTGTCTAACAATTTACACCGAATTATTTTACTCATCCGTAATTCGACTTATCTTGGTTTTTAGTTTCTTTTTTGCACCAGTTGTAGAGAAAGCTATCTTTATTGTTTCGATCTCCTTTGTTGTTCTTTCTTCTTCAGATCGAAGAACGACTGACTACACGTATTTCTTGTAAGAATAATTGTTGATCTCCTTTGTAGTTCTTTTTTCTTCAGATCGAAGAACGACTGACTACACGTATTTCTAGTAGTAATAATTGTCAAACTTGGTGTCCATTCTGATTCCAACTTTTAAGAATGACTGTGCACATTTCATTACAACTTTTTAATACATGGACTTCATTCCAAAAATAAGATCGTCGGTTGGAAAAAACCTAATTACCAAACATGAGCACTACAATTAAATAAAACTTCACAAAAATACCTCTGGATTTAGTACAGTGCATTTGGATTCTAAAGGATAGGATTTTCAAGTATGTAATAATTGCTACCAAAAGAGCTGCTAAAATATTCACCGTTCACTTCACGTGCCACTGAATATTTCTTCAGGAATTGCTAATCACAAAATGTCAGTTTGAAGCAAAACGTCACGCCACTAACAGTTTTGGTGAAGGCGTTACTTTCCGTAAAAAGGGTTTAGGTCTGGTCTTTGTAATACAAAGTTTTTATGAAATGAGGACATCGTCAGCTGTTTCATAGACATCATGCTGTTAAAAATTTGTTTGTTGACATTTTATTAACCCTACACCTCCTCTTTGAACATATTTTTCCAAGTTATTTGTGCACCAAATGACTGTTATCAGATGAATTTATTGGTTACAGAGTCTTTAATAACGTACGAATCATCATTATTATTTCATTTAATCTCGCGAATCATTTATATTATGACATTCGTTATATAGTTTACGTAAGGCAGTGACTCATTTTTTCTCAGTTTTTGATCTATTCAGTGATGTCGAAAACCCACTTATAGAGAAATATATATGCAAAAACGGCAACCGAAGAAGGTCGAAACGTTGTTCGCTCTTTTATGTAAAATATTTTCTCAACCCAAACGAGCCGTTTTTGTATATATATTTTTGACCTATTATTAATACTAGGTATTTAAATTAAGAGAAACATAGACACACTCAGTATGATGCAGTACGTGGACCCTACACGACACTGTAAAACCATGTTGGTTACTTCAGAGGACAAAGTGACACCTTACCGATGCAAAATGTGGACCCCACTTAATGGTGAAAAATCGGTTACTTTAGAAAGTAAATTAGCTTTTTTCAGAACCAACCAGTCGGTTATTATACAGTAAGCCTTTTTCTTTACAATTTTAATTTGTTATCCACGTAATGTCAAGGAGTTATAACATCAGCAACACATTTTGGGAAACCCATTAGAAGTAGCAACATCACAAGTATTCGAGTATATATATCACATGAGCGAACGCGAGTAGTGGTTTTGTTTCTATATCCAAGAAAGACGCAACACCGTGTTTGGTATAACAAAAATAATTTCGTAATGTAATTATCACATACGGGTTTCGTTTGTTGTTTTTTTTAAAGAGAATTCTAAACATTTACGTTTTACTGTTTGAAAATTGGAGATGCGATCTGGTCAACCAGTAATGTTGGTTTTAGTAGGAGGATAAAAAGTGTGAGAAAAGTGAAAACTGAGGTTGAGCGGGATTCGAACTCGTTTCAACCAACTTAGTAACCGAATCTGTTTTAGAGTAACCTTGCGTTATTCAGTTGATAAGGGCAGAACTTAGACACGACCTTGGTTTGTGACTCTGAGCTCGTAAAGCATATAAAACCACTTATTTTTAGTATGTTGATGCCATAACACATTTTGAAAACCACTCATTATTTTAACTAACTAGTGAAGTAGATCCTATGTTTAAATATCAGCATGAATATTAAAATTTAAAATATAATTATTTATTAAATATATTTTTTGGCATCTTGCAGTTACTAATATTATTTTTAATATTAAAATTATTGAAATGTGACATTTGTGTGTTTGCTGATACCAACTATTAACATTGGATCGTTCCATTGTCCAAAGGCAACGAGACAATTTTATTTATGAAGTTTGGAGATAAAAAGTTGGTCGTAATTTTTTCAAATGAACGAAACGTTACAAATTTAAGGCGATCTCCTGACAGAAATATTTTTCATCAATTTAATTATTTAAATGGTTTCCATAATAATCGTATTTGCGGATGGAGAAAATTTTTAAAAGTAAAATATATTTAGCTGGCTGGTTGGTTCTTGTAAAGAGACAAAGCTGCACGCCGAGTTATCTTTGATCTGGCCATCTCGTATATCCAATCTCGAAGGTCCGGCATGGCCAGGTGGGTCAAGGCGTTCGACTCGTAATATGAGGCTCGCGGGTTCGAATCCCATCATACCAAACATGCTCTCTCTTTCAGCCGTGTGGGCGATATAACGTTCGGTCAATCCCACTATTCGTTGGTAAAAAAAAGTAGCCCAAGAGTTGGCGGTGGATAGTAATGACTAGCTGCCTTCCCTTTACTCATACACTGCTAAATTAGGGACGGCTAGCGCAGATAGTCCTCGTATAGCTTTGCACGAAATAAAAAACAAAACAAAAACACAAAACAATCCAATCTTGAATTTTAACGTTAGAAGCCTAATGACTTACTGCTGAACCGTGTGTGTGTAGGGGAGTATTTTTGTAAACAAATTCATTGTTATGATTTCATTCCAGTTTTGATGGGTACTAAGCGCTATTTCAGTGTGGTTGACTCTCAACAGAAAGTGGGGACATTCAAAATTATGGTGGTAGAATTTATCTGTAAAATGAATATAGACAAATGAAATAGAAACGTGTTGCATAAATGGCAACTTTCTTTTCTCTCTCGAAATTATCCAAGAAACGCATTTCATTTCACGCACATCTTTATCTGTCCAAAACATTTTTTTTTTTTTTATAATGGAGCATCTCATGTGACATCATTATTTCCATCTTTGGGTATACATTAGCGCTCTTGAATACAATTGAGCGTCTCATTTTACGTTTGTTTGATGTCATCTCATTTGCAGCAGGTTTCTTCTGTGTGTTCCATGCATGTAACAGCAGGGTGCTGTTTTTGTTTTTCTGTTTTCATGCATTTGACATTGAATAAAAGAGAACTGGGTTTCAAATTAGATCCTAATTTTGGAAAACAAATTAATCATATCTTATTTTACAAAAAACTTTCTTAGTTGTTGTTGATGCATGTCGTTGTATGTATGTATGTATGTATGTGTGTGTGTGTGTGTTTTGGGGCGTTGTACATTGGATTGGTTACTTTAGATTTACACATCTATTGTATTTCAGTTTAAGCCATGTCTTCTCTGGCTTGATACGTATGTGTGTATATAATTTAACTGCTAGGCGTGACTGTTGGGCAAGTAATTCTTTCCATCAAATAATAAATATGTGACACCATGTTGGTAGAAAAAATAGTGGTTCGTGAGTCTCTAGCTCGTTTAGTGGCCCTTTGGCACTTAGCGATGCCATAAAGTAGAGAACCACGTGAGTGAAATAGACAACTCCGTCTTGTGCTCTATCAATCGATAGTGTACCATACGATCATGCAATGCTGGAGCAAGTGTGTCGCCAAACAGTAAGACTTATCTGAACCTTATCATTCTTTTCTGATTGGACTTGGAGGAAAATGCTTTTCTAAACACACCCACACACAGAGATTACTTATAGTACTTAGAAGGTTTTTGGTGTTCCCATGGAGTTTTTAATATTGGTTTATTCGTCCACTGCCATTAGTTTTGCACGCACCCACGCTTGAAACTACACATCAATTAAATAGTTCTGATATGAGTGCTGACGGCTTTGTACTGCATGTGTCGTTAATTTTTCGTGCGTTATGTACAAAGAGTGTTGACACATTTTCTGTAGTTATATTTCTTAGTCATTATTGCTGGCTGGCAGGCATTTGTTACCCTGGGAAAACAAAAGCTACTGTCGTACGTCTGACGAAAACATTGTTCCCTTTGTTAAATTTATTAACTACTTTTGTAGCGCTTTATTAGAGTGGTTGTTTCTTCGAAGATTGGAGACGGAAACAAGTTTTTTAAATAAAAGTGCAGAAAATGAAAAGTTTTGGTTACATCGTAATTACGTTTTTAACAACAACATTTGTTGCTGTAAAAGGGCCTCCCTTCAGTACAGCGGTAAGTCTACGGATTTACAACGCTAAGATCAGGGGTTCGATTCCCCTCGGTGGGCTCACCAGATAGCCCGATGTGGCTTTGCTATAAGAAAACGCGCGCGCGCGCGCTACAGAAAGTGCCACCAGGAGATTTGTCGATTTTCAAAACTACCTATTACAAGGTTAATAAAACAGAGCGTACGTTTTTTTAAGGAAGTAAACAGTTTTCAGAATTCCATGTATTTTTACAATGCTGTTCTCTTTAGGAAATCCATTAAAATTGTATGTTTTGAGCACGTTTTCATTATAAGAGCACGTTATCCTCGCGTCACGTACAATAAACGTTTTTAGGAAAAAAATATCTTTAAGATGTTAAACATGCATAGCACTTCATTTTAGTAAGAGGGCTAAACTTTTTAATATAAAGGAAGAAGATAGTGCAATTTTTTACGACCACTGCAATACTTTGGAAATTGAGTAATGACAGTCACACAGATATTAAGATAAAAAATAAATACACATTGAACAAAACTTTGTTATTCAACTTATGAGGAAAACGTTTTGTCACGAAATGGAATACCCCCACCCCAAGGAGTGCGTATAAGGAAGGATACTGAAACATGAAAATTCATTGCTTACAGTGGTATTTCTCTGTAAAGCTGAAATAAATGCAGATGACTGAAAGAACAATTTTCATACCAGGAACTTTCCAAGTGTTTCGGCGGAATATTTGCTTTATGAACCCTCAAGTTATTAATCATTTAATTTATATTGTACAGTTTACTGTTGTTTAGAGTGAGAAGTAGTTACCGAAATTAATTTGCCTATTCGTCTTTGAATGTTTGAAGCTTCTACAGTGGTGTTTTTGCGGGCTCGCAACGCTAGAAGCAGGGTTTCGATACCAGAGCACAAATAGACCGTTGTGTAGCTTTCTGCTTAACTTCAAACAAACGAATAAACAAGAATTTTCGTCGCTATTGGTAATGAAATTTCATTCAAATGGGTTACTTGTCTATACAACTAACATGTTACGTTTACAAGATGTCGCTTCACAACTATGGACGTGTATTTTGTAAGTAATAGGGAAAGGCATAAAACACAAATTAGAATAAGAACTCTTAGCCATAACGTGGCATGATTCTAAAAAGCTACTCCGACTGCTGATGACATTTGGTTAAAAAAATGATTACAGTATGTTTAATTTTATTGTGGAAATATTTTTTTTTTTTGCACCTAGAAACAAGTAATTAACGTATTTATATATTTTATATATATAATATGATCCAGGCACGTGTTCACGTGCATGTAAAATTTGGAAAATCTCAAGTTCTCTCTCGTATAATCTTTGTCTTTTGTGGAGTAATTAAGATGAGTAAACATTCGGACTTGGAGGGAGGGTGGTTAGGGCGCTCGACTCGTTATCTGAGTGTTCCAGATTCGAATCTTCGTCACCCAAAACATGCTCGCCATTTCAGTCATGGGGGTGTTATAATGACAGCCAATCTCACTATTCGTTGGTAAAAGAGTAACCCAACAGATGCCGGTGGGTGGTGATGACTAGCTGCCTTCTCTCTAGTCTTACACTGCTAAATTAGGATGGCTAGCGCAGATAGCTCTTGAGTAGCATTGCGCGAAATTAAAGAAAGCAAACAAGCAAATCAGACTTGGAACGACTGTGTATTTAGCTTTCTGTTAATTAAAGCGTTGCCTTGTATCACCCAATCATACTGATTACAGTAAATTCTGTCTCTCATCCTTTCTTTCATGTATCGCTTGTTGATTCTGTGAATTTCAGAACTGATAAGCTAGATTCTAATCTCCATACGTTATCACAAAATATTCCCTGTAGACAATTTGTTAGCGTGGGCGGTATGGCACTACTGACGGGTCACTTCTGGTCAGTAGTTCAGAATTAAGGACGGAGCTACGTAGCCTTAGAGGCTTTGCCATAAATACAAAATACAGTAAAGTACTCTATTTCGGCCACTGTTAGTTAACTATTATAGTGTAAGGAAGAGTTCTTGATGACTGCATTTAAAAAGGGGTAAAGTATAGAGACCACGAATAATATTCTTGTAGCCATTCGGAGTTTTTGATACGCCTTCAACCATCTGCCTGAACGTTTTCGTGAAGTGACCAATCCTTTTAATTTTAAAATACCGGTTTTGTCTAGACAAAATACAATTTGGCGGATCTCAACGTAATGCCCTCCGATTACTTGGGAAAGGCGAGCCAGTTTTCGTGCTGTTACGTTTCGGATTACAACGCACTGCGGTTATGACCGCATATCTGACGAGTGTCACGTTTGTTGTTTGTTTTGGGGAAGGTGTTTGGTTATGAAACTGTTTTACCGAGGGGGGGGGGGGTTGAAATAGACGAATAGAAGTGTTCGAGTAGTAAGATAACATCTTAACTCTGTTTAGATGTACGCCATTAAAGTCACTGGTAAAGCCAAACAATGTCAGTTTTTTTGTAATTATCAACTGATCGTTTTGAACCTACGAATATCTGTGTGGAAAAGGTAAAAGAAAGATATGTTCACCTAGTTGGATTATTTTGAAAAACAGCTGTTGCCATACGTCATTTACTCGTCGTGTGATATATTAGTGACCTGTAACTGCGAACTTGAAACTGACCATTTTTTAAATTAATACAACAGGAATTTGTGAATTATGTCCTTTTGTTTTAGCGTGGCACCTAAGCGTAGACTTATTTTATTGCGGTTTCTCAAACACTTGGTAATTTCTGACGTTCCTAACTGGGTTAAAATTTGTTGCACTGATGGATGTTCGAATCACTAGTGTACGTGTTGACCTCTCTCAAGCATTGTTTACGTCAATACTCGTAGACTGACACTGATTCTTTGGTGTGAACGTATCCTACAGTGACGGACAAACGCTGCTGTCTCTAAACAGTTAGAAACGGATGGTTGATTATACTGTCCGTTTTGTTATCTGTCTGGCTGGTATGTGTGGAGCCTTGTGGCGAGTAATGATGTGTAGCCGTCTGTTTGGCAGTAACTTGGTCCTCAGTGGCTATCGTTCGGTTAAGCCTGTTGAATAATAATAATAAAAAGGGCAGATATATATATATATATATATGTATGCTTAACACAGGATTGTGATTTACAAACCCAGACAATTTGGCAATCTGCCATCACACTGAGACGTTTCAATTTAAACGTAGTAACCATTACTGTGCATTTTTTACCCTAGTCGCTGATATGTTTATGTAGCACGAGAAATTGAACGTGCGTTATCAAGCCATTTCGCAGTTAAGAGTTTAACTTGATATAAATTCGACTCTTGATAGATTTCAAGTAACTTTGAAAGCAGTCAAGATATTGTAACGTGCGTCCACTTACCCTTTTTAGCACCTTATAAAATCGTTTGTGTGAAACAATGACGGTTGTTCATTTAATATTGTACCTAAAATAGCCAAAGATGCCATTATGCTAACGATGTTCAGTGGTTAAAGGAATGTTCTTTACTGATATGAAAATTGTGTGACAAGTAATTGTTGGGTAAAAAATGAAAGTATTACTTTTAAATTTAAATCTCATTATTTTTATGCTTGTTGTTTTAAATAAGAAAGTTTTTGTTTTTGTAAATAACGTGTATTTGTAATGCTGCCTTTACAAGGTTGAAGATTTTCCTAGTTTTTGTTCAACACTTGTCCCTATTCAAAGAGCCTTCCAGTGGCTGAACGATAATTGAGCAGGCTTACGACGTTAAAATCGAATTTCGATACCTGTGCTGAGCACAGCGCAGAGAGCCCCTTGTGTAGCTTTGGGCTTAACAACAAATAAAACCAATCTTATTCGCAAAGATGTGTAAAAATAAAGTATTACTTTCACTTGAATGTGAGTGTTACTAAAAATACTAGAGTGGCTTCACGTGCTTACGCACACGTTCTTCAAGCTTGTTACCCTCCGGTGTCACTAATTGGTTCGAAAGTCATTGTCACGTCTTTGCATTATTCATCTTACAAGGTTTTGAGTTTTATTGTTTACACTTTTTAAAAAACCTTGCGTTACAAAAACAAAACAATCTTACCAGTAAGCTGAGGTAGACGTTTCTCCCCAAAAATTTAATAGTTGGTTTGATTTGAACGTACTACACATCTCGGAATATTTGTTTGCTCGGTTTATACGTAAAGGAACTTGAAGAATTATAGCATTGTCGTATTACATGTATATTACGTTAATTAATTCACATTGTGTTTATGAATTTATTTCTACAAGAATTTCTTACATAGTTTTGAAGATAGGAGGACCAAACCTGACAAACCAATTCAGGGGAGGGGTCCTTATCTATATAGTGTAACCCGCTTTCAAAAGGTGCTAAAATGCGCCTGTAAAGTCATTCAGACGTGATGGGGGGGGGGGGTCTAGAAGTGGGATTTTTGGGATCCTTATTTGTAAGCACCATTAACAGAATTATCATTGTCAGTTATTGTCCACGACCAGTATTCAGGTATTTTGTTCGCTGCATGAAAACTAACTAAAATATTGATATGTTACTGGATATGCACTTTAACATTTCAGGTTGATAAGAAATAAACTCGCGGGACCAATGTGATACCCATGTTGAGGTATCACGAGTAGATGTTGTATAGATCTTATTGTTGTTGAGGTAGCTGTGAAAGTATTATTTGTTTGTCATTTTTGCGCAAAGCTACACGAGGGCTATCTTCGCTAGCCGTTTCTAGTTTAGTAGTGTGAGACTAGAGGGAAGGCAGCTGGTAATCACCACCCACCGCTAATTCTTGTATTAAAGAATAGTGGGAGTGACCATAACATTAAAACGCTCCCACAGCTGAAAGGGCGAGCATGTTTGGTGTGACGCGGGTTCAGCCCCGTGACCCTCAGATTACGGATTGAGCGTCCTAAACATCTGGTATTGCCGGACCTACTGTGGAAATAACAGATGAGCTAGAATGTTGCACTGGGGTTGTTATAAATCAAGAAGGGGCTCTTTGAACCCTGCAGCTGAGTGAGGATATTTTATTTTAGTATTTACGATAATGGTTTTCACAGAGTCCTTGTTGCGCTTATTACAGTTTTTGGGAACAAGTAACTCCCCATCTCCAACACGTCATCCAAAGCCATGGTTCTTATGTTGGATTTAAATGCATTTATCATTAAAAAATACGCATATATCTAAAATAATACAAGGCATTTTTACAGTAACCAGTACGTTTTCAGGTATCGTATATTTCGTTGATAAATATTATCTTAATTTTTCATAAAAAAATAAAATAACTTACCTTCCTGGCCTCATGAAGTGTCTTACAGCCTACTGGCGTAATATAACAAGGAATACCCTGGTGGCAGAAGGATGTATTACTGGAAAATGAAATCTCAGGTTTTGTTGTCTTTTCCTCTCCTTCCACTGGCACCAACATTATTACCGAATGTTTATTAATGCTCCGAATGCCTTAAAACCTCAATCCTTTTAGTGTTTGGTAATTGTTTTATTGTTTTTGTAAGCATGCCATCTTGATTCGTCGTGTTCTGCAATTTGCTGGTACATTTCAGCTTAGCATTGGACAAACTTAATTTGTTATACGATGCAAAATATACTATAATATCATGACGGTAGTAATAATGGTAACACTAATTCGTAATACGTAACAATAATGAAAATAGTAGTAATTCATAAATTATACATTATTAAAAATCAGGTTTTCGCATCACTTAGTAGATATGGGTAGTTAGTGCTTGTTATATCTGTTTGCTCGCTTTTTTTCTGTCTCGACCTAAACGCATAAATGTGTGCACATTTATATCGGTAGTTGTTTTTGTTAATTCAGTACACCATAAATTATAAAAGCGTCTATAGTTGTATACTTATATAAGTGTTAGAAGACCGTGTTAAAGGTTTACAAGTATTCGGATATTTTTCGTATAACTGGAAGAAAAGTGTATTTATCCACTAAGAAATCACCGCTTCTTTGTTCGAAAGCATTAGGGTTCTACTATTTCTTTTTTTCTTTTTTTTTCTTTTCACTGGAGTTGCATCACTTTGGGTGTTAAACGGATTATGTATTTGTTTAAGGAGCATGGTGAGTAGTTTGTGAACTTTCCAGAAACTATTAATCAACGTGTTTGACTAGTAATGGTGTATTTTCGTATCTGATCAAAGAACGAAGACTTACTTGTAAGGCTAAAACTTAGCTTTCGATTTTTGTGGTGCTTGCAGTGGTTCTGGCTAGCCACTGTTCTGTATTCAGTTTAAACCAATCAGACAAACTACTAGACTGTTAATATACGTGCTAGAAGAAATTCTTTCTCAGCATGGTTAATGAGATCAAAGTTAATTGGTATTAATTAACCACTGTTCTAGTCTGGTTTTATAATTACATGCTGTTTCGTAGTTAATAACACGTGCAGTCGAATTTTTGTAGGTATTGTTGCATGCACTGAATAAACAAATTGTTTTTTCTGTGTGTTTTATTACAGTTTGTGACAATTTAATGGCAGATTGGAGTTTTAGGAGACAAGTTCGATTTTTAACCGTTTAACTTCATTGCAAAGGAATAATAGTATTATTCCGTTAGACAGTGGGCCAGACACTCCTATCTGAATTCGTAAATTATTTAACTGCCCTACTGAAGTTAATATAACACGATGTCACTCCATCTTTCTAGTTCTTTAGTGTTTTCAGTTAATAACTACTGAAGCATACTTATCTAGTTACAGTTCTCTGTAAATTACTTGCTTTTATTATCATAATTTGAGCGTACTGGTCTCTGTGTTGTCATTCCATTTGAGATAGGTGTTTATTCAGCCGGTTTTTGTATTTTTGTTGTATCGGCAGATCGCGTTGAAAGATTCAATATTTTTGAATTCTCTTCGTGTTGTTAGAAAAACACATAGGTTTAATTAGTCTTGATAGAAATGAATAAAGGCCTGGCATGGCCAAGTGTGTTAAGGCGTTCAACTCGTAATCCGAGGGTCGCGGGTTCGAATCCCGGTCGTATCGAACATGTTCGCTCTTTCAGCCATGGGGGCGTTATAATATCACCGTCAATCACACTATTCGTTGAAAAAAGAGTAGTCCAAGGGTTAGCGGTGGGTGGCGATGACTAACTGCCCTTCCTCTAGTCTTACACTGCTAAATTAGGGACGTCTAGCACAGATAGCTCTCGAGTAGCTTTGCGCGAAATTCACAAAACAAACAAACTAGAAATGAATAAAATCTCTTTACCCCAATCGCTATCGAAAGGTCTTTCTTTTTCAGTGTGCTCCTGAATAAGAAAGGTCCATCTTTCGAAAGCGCTCGGATTATAGTTTTTATTTTTTTATTCCCTTGCAATTTAACTTTCACGTTTGCTACTGTGTTAATCTCAAGATGGCGGCAGAGAAATGCAGAAAAACATAACCTGATTTACTTCATTTCACAATTGTTCTGGTTATTTAGGGTTATACATCCGAATAGTTTTCTAAAAATGAATTAAAAATAACGTTACGTTTTCAACATTTCCACCAATTTAAAACTTACAAATTAGTGTATACTGCTCACATAGTAAAGAAACGCTTTTGGAAATTATGTAAGAATAGTAAAAAAAAATATTAATGTAAGAATACTAAAAGAAAAAAATAAATAAGAAGTTCGGTACCCTACATGTGAATAGTATATCCTTTCTTTCGAATCCCCGTCACACCGAACATTCCTGGCCTTACCATAAAGTTATTACTATTGAACAAACAGTATTGAATTAGAACTACTTTTTTTAAATTGGGCCCGACATGGCCAGGTGGTTAAAGCAATCGACTCGTAATCCGAGGGTCGCGGGATCGAATTCCCGTCACACCAAACATGCTCGCCCTTTCAGCCGTGGGGGCGTTATAATATTACGGCCGATCCCATTATTCAGTGATAAAAAGAGTAGCCCAAGAGTTGGCGGTGGGTGGTGATGACCAGTTGCCTTCTCTCTAGTCTTACATTGCTAAATTAGGGACGGATAGCGCAGATAGCCCTTGTGTAGCTTTGCGCAAAATTTCAGAACAAATAATCTTTTAATAATAACGGAAATATTGAATATGGTTTCCTTTGTCAGGTGTATCGGTAGTACAGCTCGACGGCGCTTGTTTTACCAAGCACTTTGTACATAATTTAACCTTTTCCAGTATGTATGACATAAACTGCATTTATATTTCTATGCGCAGCTGGGTTTAATATTTTATATGTGGCGACGTGATGTCGTTATACATGCGTGGTGCTTGAACAAAATTATAGATCTTTCTGGGAAAAGCATGTTTGCGCGTGAAGGGAGGGTAACGGGGTTAGTTATAGATGTTCCACTTTGCCTTTTTTACTTGCTGAGTCTCCCGTTTCGATCATGAGAAGGGCTTGCTTGAATTAGAATTTGTTTGAAAAGGTTGTTGCTTTGAGTTTGTAAAATAATTTAAACTGTATTGTTTTGAAACGTATGTTGAAACTAAAGAATCGTTCACTGTTTACATAACAGTTCAGACTTCAAAAGTAAATATTGCGTCACAAGTCCCTTGCTGGTGGAGCGGGAAGTCTACGGATTTATAACGCTAAAATTAAGTGTTTGATTCTCCTCGGTCTACTCAGTAGATAACTCAGTGTGACTTTGCTATAATAAAACACACACACACATCACATCATAAAACGTATTTAAATCCCGATGATGTTACTTTGTTGTTCATTCATTGTCTTGTCAGTAAACCTTATGACTTGTAGACCTAAAAACCGGGTTTCGACACATGGCAGTGTGTACTTTTACGCTTAACAACAAACTTGGGCCGACAACGCAATCTGAGGTTCGCAGATTCGAATCCTCGTCACCCAAAACATGCTCGCCCTTTCAGTCGTGAGGGTGTTATAATGACGGCCAATCTCACTATTCGTTGGTAAAAGAGTAGCCCAACAGATGGCGGTGGGTGGTGATGATTAGCTGCCTGCCCTCTAGTCTTACACTGCTAAATTAGGGACGGCTAGCGCAAATGGTCCTCGGGCGAAATTAAAAAACGAACAAAAAAACTTATGCCATTTGATGTAAATTGTAGTAAGGACAATTGAGTAAGTGACTGCTGAAGTAAGATCTTACTTATTTCACGACGTTACCTATCGCAACCAGAATACAATAAAACGTACCTCATTACGGGTTTAATAATAATTTCATAAACTATTTATAAATATTACAAGTACAATATATTCAAAACTAATTGTTTCTTTAGAAGAAACATTCGGGTGATAAATAACTTGTGAAACTTTTAAGTAATTATTATTTTTCCAATAAATTCGGAGCTGGCGAACCGATTTGGAAACCGTGTAGTATCTCAAAGTGTCACTCCTGTTTAATCTCTGGATGCATTATAAGAGTTACAATCCTATAACGTGGGTGGTAGGATGCTGCTTACTGGCTGTCTGCTCTGGGGTCGATAGTTTCAAAACTATAGACGACAGAAAGACAGTTTTAGTTGTCTTATGATATATACTGAATACACATTGCATTTGCCCCAAAAAATTAGTGTTGATCTTTTGCTAGTGATTAGTGGTAGTTTTCAGATAGTGATAAACCTTGGGGTATAAAGTATCTCACCGTTTTACCCGTTATCTCTGACTTCTGATAAAACAAAGTATACCCGCATAGATAAGAACTAAAATTCAGTTCAGTGAAGAGTGTAGTCAATTGAATGTGTATATCTACCTAGAAAGAGTACAGTGTCATGAAATAAAAACTTGTAATGATTAGAATGAATTGATTCATCCTATGGATAGTTTGAGTGTAATGGTCGTGCTTTTGTCTGTGTTGTTGTTAAGCAAAGTGAAATGTGAAAGTAGAGGTCTCTCAATATAAGCTGCCTGAGGAACCAATAACAAACACACACCGAAGATATTACTTTGTGTCTGACATGTGAAATTCAAAATGGCCGTTGATACGAATTCGTGAGTTTGAGGTGACGTTATAGTCACGCAGATCAATGATGTATCATATTGACCGTTTGTTATAAGTTCTGGTAAAATGCATGCATGTGCACATCAACACCTGAAGAGTCCTGCATCACTTAGTCATTTCTATAAAACGATAAATATTTGATGTGTGTTAACTCTGATATCCAACAGCATGACTGCAGCTAAACGTCATTGTACAAAACAGTTTTGTGATAAATTATTTTGGTAGCGTAGTTCTGTTATAGCATTTGTCGATAACAGTAAAAGTATGTGTGTTATACTTGGAGCCACTGGTGTCATCAGTGTATTATGGAGTATTTATATATGTATATACATTCAACATTTAGCCATAAGCCATCTTAATTTAAAATAATACTCTTTAAGAGTTACATGAGTTTTTTTGCAATGTTGTGGCCAAGTTTTAAAAGTAAACTGATTAGTTGTTGTTCTTTTATAGACACGTATTTAATAACCATACCCGAGTACAAGTTTTATTCACCTATTGCCTAGAACAATTCGGTACTTTGAACACATTAATCATTTGTCAACGACTTGGGTTATCTGCTAAACCCAGTCGTTGTGTAAATGTATGTTCAGATTTAAATTTCCAAGTGTTAGAACTTGTGATACAACAATTTGTGTGATCTGAATTAAAGACTGCATATCAGTGATACTGAAAGTTATTAGTTATAAAAGACAATAGTATTTAATAGAAATAGTAAGTAATATACAAAGAAAAAAAATAACCTTCAGGTTTCAATCTTTTTGTTTATCTATAAAATCTATACTTACGTGATTCAGGTGCTTATGATAATATGCACATCTGATAACCCATTTTTCGTTAATACTTATTAGAACGATACATTATAATATGCACATCTGATAACCCCTTTACGTTAATACTTAATAGGACGATACATTTTGCGGAATCGCCCAAATGTAAAAATATACGAGCATATTTTCATTGAAGAAGCAACAAAAGTAAACATAGAAGTTGTCTAAAACACTGACGATAAATAAACAACTTGTGTTCTGAATAATTGAGGGGAATATACTGGTAGTATCGTTGTTACTTATTCTTATCAACCTACATAAATATAAATTCATAATGGTTTGCGAGAGACATCTCAATACATTAAACATGTAAAGTAAAAAATGCTAACCCTGATTCGAGCAATCACGTGAAAGTTATTGGGGAGGGCTTGAGTGATATAAATGCCTTTTCCCTCAGTGGAGAGATGAATTTCAAAGTAATTATTACCAGAGTTCGTTATCTAAGTAGTAAATCTTTTAAACTGTCAGACATAATGTGCTTTTCTGAACTCGTCTAGTGAATGGTTAAACTATAGACTGGGGTAGTGAAGACTTTTTTTGTGTTATCTGTTGTCCAAAAACCTGTTCCTTGTATCGACTTCTTGTTTACACCACTCGAGAGAAGTCTGTTTGTCTATTTGTGAATAACATTTAGACATCACAAAAATAAATAAACCAGTAAAACGGTTTTACTGACAACAGTGTGTGATACGTTAGATCCACTTTACGAGCTTGTTACATCACGTTGTCTATCTAACACAATCAAATCGTGGATAGTGAGATTTTTTGTATATTTCATTTTATGATGGGCTTAGAATCTCACAATAATGGAAGTAACACATTATTTGTTTTTCGTGTGAAAGAGAAACAAACATTATTGTTAATGATACACCTTAAAGGAAGATGTCCAAACCAGCTATTTAATTAAAGAATTTCGACTTTAAGGCTTTTCGGAATAAAATGTCAGTGGTTGCTAATATATCGAACATTTGATAAGGTCGCCGTATTTCGAAAAAAACACACCAAAACGTTTCTGTATTGTAATTGTTTTATAAGATATGCAAATATCTAAACACCTAAAAAAATACTTCTGACGTAGGGAGCCAAAACACTTCTCAGTTGGAAAGTAATGTTTTTTGACAGTGCTAAGCGACATCATTTATTGTTTACCATAATTAAGGTTTAAATACACACCAACTCTGTAATGTTTATAATGTTTTTTGACAGTGCTAAGCGACATCATTTATTGTTTACCATAATTAAGGTTTAAATACACACCAACTCTGTAATGTTTAAAGAAATAACTTTCTGAACTTATCCAATTTTTTGTTTATAAAGGTGACTTTCTCTTTGACTCAAATACCCTACTCACCCTCCCCCCCAAAAAACACCACTAACAAAAAATCGCAATGCAAAAACGATTTTATAAAAACTGAAATGTCCAATCATAACGAAGTGGTTTCAAGTCTACCTCAGTGTAGCCACGGTAATGAATAGTATTACTGTTTATCAGTGTAGCCACGGTAATGAATAGTATTACTGTTTATCAGTGTAGCCACGGTAATGAATAGTATTACTGTTTATCAGTGTAGCCACGGTAATGAATAGTATTACTGTTTATCAGTGTAGCCACGGTAATGAATAGTATTACTGTTCCTCAGTGTAACCACGGAAACGAATAGTATTACTGTTCCTCAGTGTAGCCACGGAAACGAATAGTTTTACTGTTCCTCAGTGTAGCCACGGAAACGAATAGTTTTACTGTTCCTCAGTGTAGCCACGGAAACGAACAACACTACTGTTTCTCAGTGTAGCCACGGTAATGAACAACATTACTGTTTCTCAGTGTTATATTAGCTTTGTTCGAAAACAACTAAATCTGAACGTCTGAATTGCACGTGTTTTCTTAACAAAAGAATTATCTGAGTAATAGTCCGTTTATACTGTTTACCAAAACCTCAGTGCAGACTAATATAAATATTTCTCCTGATATCGAAATATTCTAGATAATCGTATAAGACTACTAGGTCCGTCAGAACGTGTACTTAAGATTAATCGAGTTGATATTAAATTATTAAGGGCGTGAGAAACTCGTGCACTTTATAACTCTTAAAACTGTTTAAATTACTGTCGTTAGCTGACACTAACAATTGTACTAATCAAGTATACACATGTCTGACAAAGATACTCAAATACCTACTTTAGAAAGTATCGTCTTCGGCTGACACGAACAGTTGTACTCAGTTTCATATAAGTTTTACAAAGGTAGTCAGACACGTACTTGGTGCAGGCTGTATTAACTATGTTACTGGAATGAATTTCAGCATCCATAAGACAGTTCATCACGCTGAGAGTCAACACGCATGCGTCATTATTGTGACTGAACACTGTATTCTGCTCTATAATCGAACTTGTACTTACTAATGTCTCCTGATACTTACTGCAGTTAGAGGCCCAGTGATTTACAACAGTTGTGCATTATGATTTTATTCATTCTAATGAACTCGCCAAAAATAATGGAAGAAGCCGCATATTTGGTACGTAAAATACGTAAGAGCATCTGGTGAGATTAACTCTCATTTTTTTTTTCATTTCTTTTTTTGATGTTCCTTATCCTTGCTTCTGACAGTATGCTTGTTTGAGATTCCTCAGGTTGAAGTGCTACTTCGTATTTATGTATAGACAAAAAAGGATGCCAATGAAATCTATCGAAGAGTTATCCAACATCGGGCGTGTGCTCTGGAAAATTGCGACTATTTTTGTTTCCGTCGTTGAAATCAAACTGTTTTTATATATCGAGTTAGAGGAACTTGTGACCATTTATTTCATGCCATACCGCATTTGTACATTTTGTTATCACAACGGAAATTTTTCCGAATTATTTGATGAAGACATTCCCACAAAATTGTAGCGAGAGAAAAACCTTTAATTTACTGTGTCTAAACGATTTTTCCATCACAGATGGATCTGCCGTAATATTGCTTGAAGTAGGCTTACACTTACGATCGCACGAGAGAAAAACAAGTCTAAGAAACATTCAGTTTACTCTGTTTAAACGATTTCAACATCAAGCAGGAAGACCGATTTTTTGTCAGATTTACTGACTTAGATGTGTGTGTGTGTGTGTGTATATATACAAAAGCAAGACCGTAGAAAAATAAAAAATCATTTTTGGAAGTTCCGGGGGCTGAGCACGTAATATGTGAAGGATCTTTAAAAAAAATAAATCAAGTCACGTGACAAACAGAACCGATATAAAGACGCGATGGAGTGGAAGGCATCGAATCTGCATTTTGACACGAACTGACGTAGATGTATGTGTAAACAATTCTGTGGAGGGAAAAAAATTATTAAAATATTGAGAACTTTATGTGTCTAAAGCAGAAAGAATTGCCTGAATTCTCCCGTCAAGACATTCGGCAAATACTCTAGCGAATCAAAGTAACTTTGGGAAGTCTACAGTGTTGTTTACTTTGTGTTAAAACGATTTTGGAAGTGCAAGTTAACATTTCACATGATAACAACGTTCGATATGAAGTCGCACGTTACAGAAGTACATTTGGCATTCTATAGAATTTAGTTTGATGCAACTGAAAATTAATAACTCCTGAAAGGGATATTGCGACAACTATTTACCGCATAAAATATTTGTACAAAGATTATAAAAATGGTCCAAATCGGGTATTCACAATTTTCCTGAAGGGAGTATCCTTTGTACTCATCTGCAGCGGAAAACAAAAAGAAACATGGATACGCAGCAAAGCAAACCCCACATATCCCAACCATTATTAGCAAAGTCCGGCTTGTTGTGACGAAGTTCAGTACCACGTGCCCCAGGCAACAGTTCTCAATATAAGCGAAAAGGATCTTCCTCTCGAAAGGTGGCTCAAATTATGTGTATGGATGTTTTATCCACGTGGCATCTTAAAACCATTGCATATCTCAGTCAGATTGAGAATGGGATATTTGCGCTATCCTATGCGAAGACATTGTGGTTAAGTAACTGAACGCTGTACCTATGGATTTTTTGTGTAATAAGAATGTTGAAATGGGCCTGTGAAACAATCATCCTGTCACGTCAGATGGATTGTGGAAAGCCTGAAGGAAGGAGTGGTGTATTTCGACATGGTAACCATACAACAGAGTGTCTTACAATAGAAGTTAGGTTGCAAAGCTATTATCAAAATGTACAGTAATCATATACAGCATAGCCGAACGTAGCGACATAGACTGTCCAGTTGTTGTGTGACTCTAAAATCGTATTAGTGCAGCGCACTTAACCTGTTCATTCAGTGTGTTAACTTGACATCATTGTTATGGTTTGACGTGAAGTACTGTAAAGTATGAATAATGGGAAGGCGTGATTACGTCAGTTATAAAATGAGAGTGCCCTTTAAGTGAAAGAAATTACTGTTTAGTTATTCAACGATATGAACGTCGTCAGTTCCTGAAGTAATGATGAATATATGTGTGGCGTGGCATAGATCGGTGATAAAGGCACCAGATTCTAACTTGCAGGTAGTGGCATCAAAGCCCAGTACCAAATATGCTCGCCCTTTCAACCGTTGGGGTGTTATAATGTTATGGGCAGTCCCACTTATCGCTGGTAAAGTGTTTGGTGCATATGGTTGAGGGTGTGTTGTCGGTAGGTTGCCATACCTTTACACGACGACAGATAACTGTACCAGTTTTACCATAACCAAAAGAAAGAAGCAATTTTTTTTATGGAATTTGTTCACCTGATTTCTACTCATTTTTATGGAATTTGTTCGCCTGATTTCTACTCATTTTTATGGAATTTCTTCACCTGATTTCTACTCATTTTTATGGAATTTCTTCACCTGATTTCTACTCATTTTTATGGAATTTCTTCACCTGATTTCTACTCATTTTTCCAACATAGATACAGGTGAAACTTTCAATGTTTTTATTAAAAAAAAAAAATTGTATTGGAATGAAATAGGTATCTGTTGCGGTCACATGATTTAAAAGTCTTATGGTATGATAATACTTTCTATATTTGTTTTGAATATGCGCGCGCATCTCATTTCAACATAAACATAAACAAAAGACGAATGTTAATATACTTTAACAGGCATTTTGTAGAACAACATATTGTTCAGTCCTAACTGAACTAAAGCAAAAACGTACCTGACTTACAGTGTCACCCTGTCTCTTTGTGAAACATAGGCTGTTCTTATGTGAAGCCTAAGTGAAGTGGAATTATATATTTCGGTGTCTACGATTGGAAATATTTTGTATTATTCTAGAAATCCTGTATTCAAAGAACTAATGCTGCAATGAAAATATAAATTTACTGTAAATGCCTTGCGGGATTCTCTAAGTAACAACTTTTACATTCTTCATACGTTTATAAATTATAACTGATTTGTTGTGAACCATGTGGGTCGCATAAGAAGTAAAAGAATAAAGAAAAAAAAGGCCACAGAAAGAGATTATGTTAGTTCAAACGTGATCTTACTGGCTGGTAAAGTCTGACTTGCAGATTCTGATTTAGAACCCAGCTATTTTTGAAAAAGTTTCTTTGAGTATCGTCACTTGTTTTTCTAGACGGTAATTTGTTTGTATCGCTTTTGGAATAAATATTTTGATGTAATTTAAAATTTTTATACCATTAACGTATTGACGTATTTTTATACCCTGTACTACTGGCAGGGTCCATATGTTGCAAACATTTATCAGTATTTATTTTTGCTTATTACGACACTCGTCAGTATAAATAACCGAATAGAAGAAAAATCGAATAAGATAGCATTTTTTTGCATGGGTCATATACATAGGGGGGCTTCAGCAGTACAAATGGAATGGTTATTTGAAATATTTACGTTTTTGTGAAAATTTTTTGTGCGACTCGAATGTTGTTGTAAAGCTATTGGCACAAACAATTTAGTTCATAAATATTTTATAAAGACGTTATTAAAATCGTGATAAGTAGATCTTGGTAATTCTAGGGTTAAGATTTGTTATAAAGTGCAAAACAACCTCTGTGACTGGCTACCAAATATTGTTCAAACAAAGACACAGGACCAGATTTTTGACTCTCTTGATCTTCCCTCTGCAACGTTAGAGGCCTTCTTTCTAAAATAATTCGAAATTGAGGCCTTTTTCTTTGGAGCTCCATGCCCTCGTGCAGTGCCCATGGGCTTCATCACATTTAAATCTGGCACTGCGAAGATAGATTTGAAACTTCCATTCATGGCGAGAGTACAGCTAGACGCATCTATAAATTATATGTATATATACATGTCCACGCGAATAGCTAAAATCAAAAAGTGCCTAAAATACGTAAGAAGCATGACATTAGCTGTGCCTCTGCTGGTCACTGAAATGGTTGCGTTAAAAGTACAGTTTATGTTATCTTTACAGCTCGTCAAAGCCTTTACTAATAACAATAATAATAATGTTAAAAGTGCAGCTTGAATTACCTTTACAGCTGGTGTAAAGGCTTGGTTGCAACCAGAATCTTATTTATAGAAGCTAAAATTACGTGACAGTTATCTAGTATGAAGCTATAAATATATGTGCAGAGGTCATAGGGTTTTAATTTTTCCCGTTGAGCTGTTGAAACCTTGAGTAATTTAGTCGTTTACGTTACATGTATAAAAGATGATGAAATATAAAGAGAATATTTATGCTTGTATATATTTGATTTCCTGGACTGTGATTTTGAAAACTCGTGGTTCGCGACCCGTTGTTGTGAATACGTGCTCTGCATTTTGGGTGCGTTATAGGTGTGGAGGTCAAATCCCATTATTCGATGAGACTTAGAGTTGACGGTTGGTGCTGTTGACTGTCTGCCTTTTCTGTTAGTCCATCAGTTCAACATTAGTAAGTTTTGGGCGCGAGATTATTTGTACACGCAATTCTGAAACAAACCCCAAATATTCTCAAAGAAAAGGCCTAAACGGCGAAGAAAATGTTGGTCCGTGAGAACCTGTAATAACACGATTTGTAATTGTATGTGTGTATACATGTTAAATTACCCCAAGGATTATAACGGTGGATGACTTATTCATTAGACCAATCATTAAGTATTTTACTTAATAAGAAAAAGGAGACGCGTATCAACTATTCAAATGTATATATTGTATTTCTGATAACGCCGTTGGCAATTCTGGTCGGTGGATGTATTTGAAATTAAGTTGGCTGTATGTTTTCTGAAAGATAAAAAAAAAGCTGTAAACCAGTTTGGTTTTTTCATTTTGTTAAAAATGTTAAAATTCTGGTATTCATTCCTACCACCTTTATCAGAGTTTACTCTTTCTGGTCTTTTCACGAACTTGATGCAACTCGAGCGTGTCATATTGTATTATGATAATGTGATAGCTGAGATAGAAACCCATTCTCGTAATTCGTTACCACCTCTACAGGGGATCTAGGCATGAATTCTGTTAGTGGTCTAATGTACGAGGCTGGCTGCCGTGATCTGTGCCTCCTTGAGTGACTCGTCACGACTCATTCAGTAGGTGTTATGTTAATTTTCATTCGTTCCTTGTCTCATGTTTTTGTAGTTAATTCTCACTACAGACGAATGTAGTCAGTTGACCCTCATGTTTTCGTTGTCGTGAGTTTGATATCGGAGCTATTTAGTTTGTAGACTTGTTACAATCACTTGATCTAAACATTTCACACACACATCATGTCGGATATTATTTGTTGCACGTAACTGAATATTTGCTGCTTCTTTTATGTGCCTTAATACCGTGTGGATTCGATGTTTCAAACAGGCCGAGGGAATATCGAAATCGAACATATGACGTCATTTTCATGGATAATCACTTTATTTGTAAAATGAAATTAAAGTTACTTTGTTTCAAGGCTATCTTAGAACTTTACCTATAATCGTTTGTGATAAATGCGTTTCCCATATGTTTTTTTAATACCTTTATCAGCTGGCAAAGCTGTAGGTTGTCCGTTTTTCTCACCATTTGTTCCTTTATACTCACACGTACTTTGAACCAGCCCTATATATGTGGTCGTCTCTCTGTCACACACACACGGAAGCATGTATATTTGTCTATTTCTGCCCTCCTGTCTAGATGTCTGTCTGATTATGTTAACTGATAACTAAACTACAAATTTGTTTTAAGTATATTAATTATGTTGTTAAAATACAAAATATGATATTTTTTTTCGGGAGGGGATAAAAAGAAAAGTCGTTAGCATCTTTATTTTTACACGTTTGCCTGTTGTGTTAACTTTCGGGATAAAATACACAAATCAAACCCCTGTTACTCGACTTAACGTTGCTTTGATCAGTATTTAGTTTATTCTTTCGCGACCACAGTTTGAAAATTAATATATATATATATATATATACATATTTATTTTTTGATTCATAATACGTGTAGTGTTCATCGGTGCAACAGCAGAAAGTTTAAGGACTTAACGCAAAAATGCATGATTCGATTACCCATGCTGGACAGAAAAGACGGCTCATTGTGGATTTTTTTGTAAAACAAACGATACGTGTAATAAGTGTTAAAGGTTGCAAATCGTAACACTATTAGAATCTCCTTAATTCTCTGTACAAATATACGTGAGTTGAGAATATACATATATAATTTAGATCACTTATTTGAGTTTGTTCTCATCCGATTTTTTAAGTAATACCATAGGTTTTATAATGCGCAAATTTGTTGTAATGAAATAAAAACAACATACCTTTTAGTGAATTTAATTAGTTTCGAGGACATGAATAATTCTCTCTTCCAACGAAACAAGGTTGGGCCATTGACAACTTCCCCCCCATACTGTAAGTTTTGATGTTACCTAATTAGGTGGTCCATGAATGAGGGTTATTGTATACTTGCTTTGAGGTTTCTTTGCCGTTGGAGACAAATATTCAAACAACAGAACAAAGTTAGAAACATTATTCTCTGAAATGCTTGCACGTGTGTACATATATCCATAATATAGGTCAGTTGCAATGTTATTATAGCTAGCTTATTTGTTAGCGTAATATTCCATGTCATCATCGTCTTGGAGATCTGCATTATTTGGTTCATTTGAATGATCTTCTATTATACTTATGCATACTGTACGTATTGGTAAATCTTGTAGATTAAGAAATCAAAAATTAGTTCTTGAATTGTTTCTCTGAAAGCAAGAAGGCATTTTATGGAATTATGTACATTAAGTTGTTTTATTACACGTTATAATCATTTTCCTTTTTTATCGTTGTAAAGTTATTATAACCATTACTTTCTTTGATACGTAAATATAGGGAGGACAGAGTTCATTAACTGTAGATTAATTAATTGTGTCTTCTGTTAGAATGAAAGTGTCATCAGATGAGATTTAAACTCGATTAGACATTTGTTAGGTAAACAAAGCTTTCATAACTTTGTTGAGTTAGTTAGAACACTCCATTGTTTGCGTTCTTTACTCTTGCGGTGTCAGTAAATAGGTTCTTTGTCGTCGTCTGTTCGTGTTCTTTTAACTGAAAACAACAACAAAAATTACGACTGAATTTCAAAACCTAAAGCTTAAATCATTAGTTTTTACAAAATAGCGCTTTGTTCATACGACATTTTCCTAAAATACGGGCAGGTGACGGTCATTGAAATCTATCCCGATTTTAACTATTATTGAGTTATATTTACAGTTTCGGAGATACGAGCTGCTACAATATCGTGATGTGCCAAAATATTGAAATTTATAGGTATCATACGAACAAATTACCTACCCAACTTAATAATTATGTCAGTTTTGCCGCTACTATTGTGTTTTCGTGATTAAATTGACTAGAAGATTCGTCTCTCTTAAAGCCTATTCACTTCGCAGATTGGACTGATAAAGCGCTTTGTCCCTCAACAGTAGCATGTGTTTTACGTAACCCCCTCCCTATATGTTACGAAAATGGGATTGTCCCACCGGTGTTGCCAAGTTACCGCTTCGGTGTAGCGGGAACGGCCTCTGGTACGCGGGTAGTCTCGACGCTTCACTATGTCTTGGTTAAAACTTAAAAAGCTACTCGAGTTGTTTAGCTGGCTCTCGAGTGGCCTTCTATACTGTTTCCTTTGTACAGAAGTTACCAGTTATCGCCACGAATATCAACAAAAGAAACAAGCAGATATTATCTGATGTTGTGTGAAGCGATTTAACATGCCACGTTTTCTTTCGGCACATGACAGTCAAGAGACGCGAACCCCAAAATGTTCGAGGAAAACACTTCCATAGGATTTTACTCTGGTAGAAATTAGTTATTAACATCGAGAAGTGAAACGTTTCGTTATTATTTTCTTCAGCAGGAGTTTTTATTTAAAAGCTAGCAATTTGAACGAAATAATATAAGGTGACATGTAGAAATGAAACCACCCCTTTTGTTGTCGAGTGTATATACTGAAGATCAGCGATGATTCTATCGAGATATATTACCGTGCCCCCAACTCTTTCGTCACTTTAAGTTACGTTATATCCTCAGGATGAAAAACTATTCAACATTATCAACACGGGATTGGATGACAATGTAAGTGTATGTTTTATTTAGTTTTCCCGCAGCATGTAATTGGTAAAAATATAGGTCTAATGTAGAAGCTACACCGGAAATTGACGTCATAAACCAAGTTAGCGAAGGGCAGCTTCTATAAAATTTAACAAAACAGTCACGAACCAGTGTACACAATCTACTATTTAAATAATGGCGATATTCCGGTACAAGGTATCTATGGGGAAAAGCTTGTGTTTACTGAATATATCGAAATTTCTCTTGTCTTTTTTTAGTTATCTGTAGTATCCCCTACTCGCATTTGTTTTGCCCATGTAGCGCTAGATTACACGTGGTTTTAACCTACTGGCGAAAAAACATAGCATTTCTTTTGTTTTCTAAGTGGTTTATACAGGCGTGCATAAACTATTGGTTCTTTATTATTTTATTAGGATTATATTGCGAACTATACCCATAGGAAGAAAAAATGGTGTTCCGTTTTAAGGTTCGTGACTGATACGTTTGCCATGAAATGCCACATTAATTATTCTTTAAAAGGTAGAAATGCGAATTGCTACTTGTGTTACATAGAGACAATTCTTGTCTAGGTATATTGTGTTTATTGTAGTTTTGTCTCGAAACATTCAGAACACCTTATCCTAATCTACAAGAATAAATACATTTTGGTGCAAGCTGTATTTTTATTGATATTAGAAATAACAACTACAGTTAACATAATACCAACGAAGATCGTATAGAAAAGTTCAAAGTTCACAAATTCCCGATTTCACGCATGCTCTAACTTGGTTCTGTTTATTTAAAAATGGAAAATATAAGGCTTACTGATTTAAAATAATTTTCATTATAAAATCAGTTTTGGGAATTAACAGATTTGTTCAAAATATTGGTCCAATCATGATTTTACAACTTAACTACTTTTTCAAGTTTTTCTGGTTTGATATCTGAGGCTATGACACTATTCACACATCACTAGTTTTCAGTGTACACGTTTTTGTAATCAGATTGTATTTATTGATTTTTAGTTGGGTAATTATACCTGCCTTATTGTTAGAACGGTGCGTACACTTACGTAACCACTATCGATTAATACATTCAACTTTAACTGATGTGTTGAAAATTACTTATTAGTTAACCGTGTCCCATGCATAAAAAAACAAACTAATACCATTTAAACCTTTCATTTATAAAACAATCATTTACAACATTAATGAACCATAATAGGCATTTCTCAAACGTGCATCAAAGTGGACAGTGACACTAATGAGAATTCATTGGTATATTAGACGGTACTTGGATAAGCTCTTACTGTCATTAGCTTTTGTTTAACACAAAGCGTGTACGATTACTTCGTGGCCTAGGTGTAAGGTGTATCAACTTTCTTAGCAAAGGCCGATTTGTTTTGGTAAAATTAAAGCAATTAAACAAGATTATCACGTATGTTGAAGGCTTAACCTAAACGACGAAATATCAAACATTCGTGATATCTTTTACTGACCAAGACTTTTGTTGAATTACTCAATTAATTTAACTATCTTTGCTTACATGTTCCACGTTGAAACTGCAGTTGATATATGTTCCATAAGGCTCTTGCATATATAGACTAGGACCGAAACAGTTACAAAAAAAGTTTTTATGAAGAGCCAGGACCTACTAAGACTAAAATCTTGCCGGTGGAACATATGTATATGCATGCAACACGCTCATTGAGAAATGCCCTCTTAAGAATTTTATTGTGATTGTGAATCAAATATTTTATCGATAAAACGTGAAAAAAACAACTGGTCTAACAGAACACAGTCATATTCCGTAATGGACAACAGACCCGTTTGAATGCCCGTCGCACTAAACATGTACTTTCAGTCATGTGGGCGTTATAATGTGATGGTCATTTCCACTATTCATTGGTAAAAGAGTAGCCCAACAGTTGGCAATGGATGGTGATGACTAGCTGCCTTCCCTCTAGTCTTACACTGTTAAATTAGGGACGACTAATCGCAAATAGACCCCGTGTAGCTTTGCGCGAAATTCATAAACAAACAAATAGACAATAGGTTGAAATATAAGTTAGTGAGGTAATAGAAAGACTGAACGACTATCGATTTTTTTTTCTGAACTGTCGTCCAACGTTACCAGGGTGGTATTTATGTATATATAGTTCTAGTTTTGATCTAATAGTAACCTCGCCTTCTCATAAATCATTTCTGTTTGACGGAACAGTGAGATTTGACAATTTTATAATTTATTTTTTTTTTTTGCGGAATTACAGTCCGGAACACTAATTGCTAAGCCATACCTTGCCCAGTGACTGTCGTATCAAATGTGTTTATTTCAGTTATAGTCTGTAATAAAATACAGTTGTATTGTACGTATATAAAGGATGGACTGAAATATAGCATTAAAAAAACTTATAAAAGTTCTATCCCGCCGGTTTGGAAGACTGTGTAAAATAAGAATTTCAAAAAACATGTCTTAAAAATTAAACTGTTTGCTATGTGAAAGTTTGTTAGGTTTCCAGACGATGACTGAATGAACATTAATCTCGGGATTTCTGTGACTACATACAAACTCAAGAACTTTAACAAATAATACACATTAAGTACATCCAACACATCAGTAAGACGAAGCCTAAATGTAAACGGATATAAGGGAAAGCATCTTAACTAAGGACGAAAAACAAACATATTTCTGATTAAATAATGTTTGTATCAGTGTGATATGTTTGGAATAGTAATTCATGTTCCTTCTAGTGCAAAAACAGTTTTCCACAATTCTCAAGGAACCAAGATACACTGATGAAGTAATGGTGAACATCATTAGTTCACATGTTAAAGTCATCCCCATAGTTACGAGGAAGATATACTGATGAATATCGTCATCTTTTGGATGGGAATGTCGTTTGGCAGATAAAATTGGATTGGAACAGAACTTGCAAGCACAATTCTGAAAAGTACAGAATTGCTTATGAATGAAAACAATTTTTTTTAAAGTCTAACTCTCAAACCACCTGATGCATTATCTATATTGACTTTCGAATTTTAGAATTGTTGTGTAATTGCACAACAAATGATCGCGTATTGATGGTTGATTTAGCCTGAAACTCCCAAAGAAATGCTTGAGGTTGTGTTTGCCGTATAAGTTTTAAACACAGTAAACTTTGCTGTAACGTTGAGGAATCTTTTAGAACCAGAATTGTCAAAAGAACAAGAGAGTTTCGAGAGTAGAAAGTTCTCGTTACCAGGTCTTCGTTATGCACTCAATTCTAATATACACAGTCTCCCAAGATACGTAAACCAACACAATATAGTTGAATAACATTTTTATTATTTGAGATGACAACAACATTCTAAACAGAATGTTTTTTGAAGGCTTGCAAAGTGTATTTTATTTAATCAATAAACTTTCACATGTATGTCTTCCATCGTTAGCTGCAATTTACTTCTCTCTAATTCTGAGAACCCATTTTCCCAACATAATTTTAGGAATGGGTAAGACAATATTACGGGTACCAAACTTCTGTTCTTCGAGATTCCCTGATTTGTTACGGTGGACTTGTTTTCAAAAACCTCCAAAGATAAAAGTTCAAGAATGGTAACATCGGGGGAGGGGTCTTCTGGAGTTGTCGTTTTGCTCAAAAACAGGTTTAGTTCGGAAATCTGCAATGAAATACGTTCATAAATAATGAAGATTAAAGTAAGTAATAACGGTAATAAGTAACTTGAATAATGTTATCTTAAATAATTAAAATTAATTAACTTTCTTTATGGTATGTTTTGGGACAACCTATATATGTAATATATTTATATACGCGCGTGTGTGTGTGTGGAATTCAATATTATACAGTATGTGTAAAAAAATCACGGTGATATTTTTACCTAATCATCGAAGGGAATCGAACCCCAGATTTTAGCGTTGTAAATCTGTGTACTTACCGCTGTACCTCCGAAGGACGTCAGCAGATCGCAACAGGAGATATTTTTTTGTATGACTTCAACATTCGGAGTTCGATCACTGCAATTGGCGACGCACCAAATAGCCGCCTGTGCCTAACGAAACCAGACCTCGCGTATCATTTGGCGAACAGAATCCGTGTTCCATTAAATAGATTTTAACTCTAGTCCGTAAAACGCAAGTCACAGGAAGAGATCAAGTTTCAACATTCGTTTGGCTACGTAGATTGTAAAGTATGGTTTGCATAAGAAATTTGTATCAGTGTTACGGATTTACGTCATTCACGTTTAATACTTTAAAATGTTTAAGGTTCTTACCTTGACGTTGCGAAATGTACTCTTTTAAGTTGCTAACGCTCGACAGACTTTATCGCATTGTATGCATCGAGAGTGTTTGCAATGACTAATTGGCTAAATGTCGTTTTACTTCATATTTCAATTTCACTCTTCTTTGGTAAAGAGTAGCTCAAAAGTTAGTGGTGATGACTAGCTTCACGCGAAATTCAAAACGAAAACAAAACCATTCACTGCTGAATTTAATTAATTCAAAAAATTGTAGAATAGCTTTTGAGATTTTGAAAATAATACGTTTTAGCCACTCCTCTTAGTGTATTGTTTTTTACATTTAACGTACGAATGTATTAGCGTACTTTATAATCCGGCCTCAACTGGTGTTGGAGAGACGTTTGTAGCTATTTAGTTTCCATGGCAACTTGCCAATGTTATACACCAACTGTTGCCAAGACTAGTTAAAGTTCTCGTATTTGATAGTGTGTACATGTTTGATGTCTTCTTAAACGCAACTGTTCTCTCAGTTTATCAAAACCTGAGATACTGGAGAAGTGTTTAGGGAAAAACTGAAACTTTTTGTTTTTGTTTTTTTCACTTCATTCAAATAATCTGAAGCCGTCTTTTTCTTTTTGACTTTGTGCTGTTGTTCTAGTCTTACCAGTTTAGAATTTTGGTAGAATGTAGGAGTGCACGTTTTTAGTCCCTCCTCTTTTACGACGCATGCACAAGGTATCGTGATACCATTTTTACTGATTACACAGTGTCTTATTTCAAATGGCGAAAAAGCAGTAAGTTATCCAATGAGGCACCAAGTTGCTCAGTTTCTATTTCACCTTCGTTCTTGACCACTTATTCGAAGCCTGCTGCCCATTAACTGGACCATTTATTCACACGAGTGTAATAAAGAAGTGGAAATATTTATCCAAGTGTTTCATTAGTTCAACGCACGATTTTGACGGATAATTTTAACCCGCTTAATAGACACGACGATAATTTGCTTTCAGAAATTTCTTCTGTATTTTCTTACTTATTTGAAAGGCTCAAGTTCCTTGTCGGAGATTCACAAGCCTTGCAGTATTTAAACATATCAACAGGCTAGAATATGTCTATATTTTTCGTTTCGGTCTTTCCCCTCACCCCTCGACATGACATTTAAGCATTTTTAACACTTGAGGAAATACATAAACTGGAATAAAATTAAGTTTTGTTAAAACTGCATACACCCCTCCTAGACATATACAGTAGTGTGCAAATTTATTACAATACGTCAGTAGTTGTCATTTTAAGAACTTTCAACACAAAATAGTCATTGGTTTATCACAAAAAATTAATCTTGTGGGGAAACTATTATAAAATTAATACATAAATAAAATTGTTGGTTTTTTTTTTAATGCTAGCACTTAGTTTCGATATTATTTTGTCAAAAGTGTTGTAATGATTTTTGTTGAAGTTGTAACCAGGGGCTTTCTGTAGTACAGTTAATACAGCATGTTTGTCAATTTAGGCCTTTTTTTTTGGTGGTCATTTACGGGTTATAACGGTAAAATCGGGAGTTAGGTACAGTGCATTCACTGGATATCCTCCGAGTTTTGTTTAATTACCCTTCGTATTTTAGAAATTTTCTCCAAATATTAAATCTGCTTCTTCTTCTTCTATCCTCCGGTGGGACATCGGTAGGGTTTCGGATTTATAACACAAAACCCGAAACTAGCACAGATCCTGTTGTATGTTTTATAACTGACCTAAGTTACTCCTTTCGTAACCTTTCATTTACTGCTCTGAGAACATACACGTTCAGATTGGAACCAAGAGAAAAATTGTCCAAAGCTCTTTGTGCAAGTGTTCCAAAAACCAGGACCAATTGTCTTTAGAGAAAGTTTGTCTTTTCGTGTTTTTAGAAATAAGGGCTTTCTTACTGCTGCTGTCCCCAAAGGCCACGTATGTGTCTTGGAGTACTCATGAGACTGTGATTCCAGAAACTTGTATGTGCGTGACTTGTTAATGTCTTCAGCAAGCTTTTTTTTTCTCGCAGTTTTCCCTTTGCTATTTCAAGGAGTTTATTTTTAGATATCTTAAGATCTCTTACAGTTATGTTATCCATTCCCCTTCCCGTCCGTTACAGGACAGAGTTTCATTGTACCTGTTCGAATTGTACTTCACAGTTTTAAGTCAATAGCTGAGATCGTTTGCAGGTTTTAATAAATTCCAGACAACATCGTGTAAGGATTTGATTCTAATGTCTTCAGATTTACAACGCTAAAATCAGGGGGATCGATTCCCCAATGTGGACTCAGCAGATAGCCCAATGTGACTTTGCTATAAGAAAACACTTTTTCTGTTTTTGTGACTGGTAATATTACATCTAACAGATTTATTGGACGATGCTTTTTTCAAAATAAATAGAAACATCATTTTTGATGAAATTACGTGTACATTCACGAGGTGCTCGGGTTTTGCGCATCCTAAATTTTAGTCTCGGAAACTGAATGTAATCACGTGACAATGTTGCATTTGTGTTAAACATAGTAAAAAAGTTTTATAGTTCTACTGATCCTAATCGTTTATGGTTCTGTTGCTTTTCTGTTGAATTTTGTATCAATTAAATATATACCATATTACAGTCATTTATAAAGTGAGTAAATCATTAATTTGTGAACGTTCATGAACTTTGAACAACAGTGGCTTTTATTTCTTGGTTTCAACAACTCGGCCTGGCGTGGGTTGGCCTGGTGGGTAGGGTGATAAACTCGAATACGTTTCCCACCAAACTTGCTCTTCATTTCAGGTGTGGGGGGTGTTGTAATGGTCAATTCCACTCTTTGTTGTTAAAAGAGTAGCCCAAAAATTGGCGGTGGGTGTTGTTCACTAGCTACCTTTTTTCTACATTTTCGATGCTAAATTAAGGATGGCTTTGCACGAAATCCAAAACAAATTGAACTATACAACGGATTAAATCTACTATATCAATGGGTTAAGTACTAAGCAAATACTTACGATCTCTCACACACCCACTTTCTCTCTGTACAGTGAAGAACTGGTAGTAACAGGAGAGATAGACATAGACGTTGTAAATTACTAATTTGTGTCATAAAACAATAGTTCGCTTTCAGAAGAACACCAACATCCAAATCACTTTCGACAGATGTACCTATTTTCAGTAAGGGTTAAAAATTGTAACTTGATTAAAACAGAGTCCTTGGGTTTTATCAGTTTTGTTTTTTTTCTGATCGATTTGATCTTATATGCTTTTGGCCCGGCATGGGTTAGTGATTAGGGCGCACGCCTCGCAATCTGAGGGTGGTGGGTTCCAATTCCTTTCGCTGAACGTGCTTGCCTTTTAAGCCGTAGTGGCGTTATAATGGTACGGTCAATCGCACTGTTCTTTGGTAAAAGAGTAACTCAAGAGTTGCTGGTTGGCGGTGTTGACTAGTTGTCTTCCCTGTAGTAGACCATTGCTAAGTTTGGGACTCTTGATCAATATATCACTTCAGTATCTTTGTGCAAAATTCAAATTTAATGAGATCGGGATAGTCGCATCTCACACAATATTCTAATTTTTTCTTTAATTCTACTCTAATTGCTCGTATTGCTAATAATGTTTAATATCTTCATTTTTTATTGTTTAATTTTAGTAGAGATATGAGTTCGCATTGTTATATTATTACGGTATATTAGTTTAGGACTAACCTAAATTTCGTAACCTGGCCGAACTTGTGAAGTATTATTGGGATTACGGCGAAACATATTGCAAACACCGATGTGACCCACCTTTTAACTGTTATTATAATTGTTTTTTATTTATTTTTGGTTTAGGTATTAAGCTCGTTTGCTTTGATCACAGATTAATAATCTGAAAGGTATTTAATGAAAGAGACGTGATTCACAATTACCATGCTCGGTTGTGGGTAAGATAATACATCACATCAAACCTATTGTAATGTATTGTCACACCTACTGTACCAAGCCAATGGACTGTGACCAGGCAGTCTAGATGGGAAACATCTTACTTTAACCCTTAAACAACGGGAATGCTGTAAGGAGCAGCATAAAATAATGATGGCCGCCGTTTAAGGGTTAAGGCGTCAGTTTCGTCGAATTTTAATTTAAATTGGCGTAGGGAAGGAAACAGTAGATTTGTTGTTGTTTTGAATTAAGCACAAAGCTACACAATGGGCTATCTGTGCTCTGCCCACCACGGGTATCGAAACCCGGATTTTAGTGTGTAAGTCCGCAGACATACCGCTGAGCCACTGGGGGGCGAAACAGTAGATATTTCTATATCTGACGTGTAGTGTGTATATATAGACACATTTATATGTTTTACTTACGTTATCTCTGATCATTGTGTTTTTAATACGAATTTAATTCATATACAATTTTGTATTTTTCACATCTTAGAGGTACTTCGAGTTAGAACTGTCGTAAAAATGAACTTACATTATTTACATACGAGAAAAAACTTTTAAGTTCTTAGTAAAGTTCGTTCAGGAAGTGAGTTTGTGGCAAAGTAAATAAAATAAGAAAAATACGTTTATTTTGTATTCGTTTCCCGTAATGCAGTAGAATATGATAAATAAAACTTTAGAGAAACAACGAACACAAGTTAGCTCTGTGTGAAACTGAATGATACGCAGCTGAAACCTATTCGATCTACCTTAGTGAACGGAGCGCAAGTAACCTACTGTGTAGCTTTGTGCTAAAAACAACAGTAAAAATTCAGCTACGATACAGTACGGTGTGACAGTTCTAGAACGATGTATTCTAATATTTCTGTCATCAGTGGTACAAGTAAAAATCTCAGAGATGACAGCTGAAATACTGGGCAGATTTAGTTGGAACTGAAAGGATCAGTTTTCATTTAATTTGGTAGAATAAAACATTCCAGTTATATGAATACTAATTAAAGTTGTCCCCTAGTGGCTCAGCGATATGTCTGCGGACTTACAACGCTAGAAACCGGGTTTCGATACCCGTGGTGGGCAGAGCACAGATAGCCCGTTGTGAAGCTTTGTGCTTAATTCAAAACAACAACTAATTAAAGTTGTTTTTATTTCAACTTCTGAATATTGATGGTAATGTTTAGTATGTTGAAAGAAAAAAAATCCAGTTTCAGGTGACAATTAAGTTAACTGCTACATGTAATTCAATTTCCGTGAGTCGTTTAAATATTGGTAACTAGTAACAGGTAGAGTTGAAACGTTTCTTGGTTTTATAATAGCGTGAGGAACTTTGTAGATATCGTACCAGATTTGTGGTCTAATTTGACCCTTGAAATGATATATATAGCAAATAGTTAACACAAGAAAAAAGAAAAACAAACTAGCAGCCAGAAAACCATTCTACTTTGAATCAAACCACCAGTGAAGAAGGCCCAGGATCCTTAAAATAGATTGTGGAATGCTTAAAATTTAGATTTGTGCTTACGTCAGAGTAGACTGACACCATTGCTTCTAGCTAGTCACAACTTATTCTGGTCTAGTCCAAAATAAGGAAATCTAAGGTTTGTAAAAGAAAACGTGCCATTTTCACGATATTGTACCCATAATGCCCCACTCCCACGTAATAGGCATTTATTATAATAAAACCAATATACAATATACGTGTCGGGGCTTGATTTACGTATAAGCTTACTAACATTTCATTTTTTAAATGAAGTGGTGTTTTAGCCTTCAGATAATTTTATTTTGAGAGTATTAATCTCCGAATACTGTTTTAAGGGTGTGTTTTATCCTCTCGACTTGTAATGTGCAGATTCGAATCCCTGTCCCGCTAAACATGTTCGCCCTTTTAGCCGCAGGGCAATATTAATGTGATGGTTATTAACACTATTCGTTGAGAAAAGGGTAGTCCAAAAGTTGGCGATGGGTGATGATGACTAGTCGCCTTCCCTCCATTTTTTCACTGCTGAATTAGGAACAGTTAGCGCAAACAGCTCTCGTACAGTGAGCGAAATTCAAAACGGACCAGACTAGTAGAAAAGCATTTGGAGTTCAAACTGTTTTTCATCCTGTGAAAGAAATATGCTGAACTTACACCTACACGTATTCTGTTGTATCATGTTTCAGTAACATCGATATTCACCAGACCCGCCCCTGGTTTTTTTTTAAATTGATTTTTTGCTGAAAGACTCTTAACTAAAGTTAAAAAACAGACTTTTGGTTAAACGTTCGTTTTGAGATTTGTTATTGATTTTCTGGTTTCGTTGTTTTTCCGAAATTTAGTACAGCTATGTAAATAATCGTTCTTAAACTGTGATATTATATATGAGTGTATGCAGATTTTACTAATTCTTAGGGCTATAGGTACACGTCTTGGTACAGTATTTTATTGGGGTACCATCTTTGGTTTTTGAAGTGAACTCGGGAAAGGTAAAAAAAGTGTATAAAGCTGGACAAAGTGCATAAACAGCTACTATATTATTGGTTGTTAAACATTGATATAAACAACATTACAGGTTGAACCGTAATCACTTAAATGTCCTGGTTATGTTTCTCAGTCGCAGACTTCGCACGCAGACACGTGCGTACATATACACACGCGTATCATTTTATTCGCAGGTAGCACTAATTTTCCTCTGAAGGTTCCTTAAACACACAACAGCTGGTCTATCCATTCGAATAATTACACGCGAGGCTCACAATGAGTCCTAGAGTTTGCCATCTGTTTCATTCCCTCATCTCAGGGTTAACGTACATAGGTTGTACACTTCTTTTGACGAAAATCTCATTACTTATTAGTACACCAGCACTGTGGGTCATATTGAAAGTAATGCGGGTAGCTAACGAACTATTATGTAATAATGTGTGTACGTGTTTTAACAAAACTTTAAATTTTAGCCGTAACTCTGTATATACACATATCGTTAATTGGAAGAAACGTCTGGTTGAACCCAACTTGTTGATGTTCGTTCGGTGACTTGAAACACACACACACGCACATTTGATAAAGACAGCGAAGATAAGTAACAAACATCTGTTCGTGTATGCGATACGTTCGTCCATAGAAAAAACCCAACAAAAATGTGGCTTTGTCTTGTTCATAAATGGAAGAAATGCACTGTTTGTTGTTTTTCTCTGAAACGGAATAAACGCATAATCTGTCGTCTTTGGTGCTACCTATAAATAGATGCTTTTAGGACTTCCATTAGTTTAGTTCCTGATCTACCCCCCTCATCCCCCCTTTTGTCGTAACACATTGTGTATTACAAAGGTTTTCTGTGAGGTAAAATGTTAAAAGAGAACAGCAACCATTGAGAAGAAGATTATGTCTTGAGCCCATGTTTGTGTATCTGCCATTGTCATTAACATACATCCTCTTATTGATATTCACGAAGTGCAATACACATACTTTGACCTGCTGTATTATAAATGATGCTAAACAAGGTATACAGGTAGAATAAAACTAAAAATAAACACAATAATGCCTTATAATGTATAGGGAAACGTTCTAATAGTGATGTCATTCTATCTTTTCCTGTTTTTAGTACAAATAAAAAAGTGTATTTTATCTTTCTAAGAAAAACAAACAAAATATTTATCTATCGGTAGAAGAACTTTCTGTAGTTATAGAAATCAACGAAAATTACGAATTTTTCAAAACTAAAACAAAAAGTTCATGTTTATTGTGTGCCACGTTTGGCATTTCAGCTTGGCCAAATGCAGCCACTTTTCACGTTCCTTTTTGCAAGACAAACTTCCCTCAGGGTCCATTGGACAACAAGGTCGAAATTGTGCAACGGTTTTCCTCCTTTTGTGCTTATTTGTCGAGTCACTTACAAGTTCCTTCGAATATGAGTATCACATACTTCAAACAGCTTTCAGCTAAGCACTTCGTTTGTGCGATCTGTGTTGATGATTAAGTATGCTTTAGCTACGTTTTGGAACACTAAAAACACTAAATGAAATATTTGTGAGTAATGTCAAACTCTCGTTTAATAACACCAATAGTGGGAGACTGAGAGTATCTGCATTCAAATCAAGTGATGTGACATCATCTTCAAGATTTTAATTGAGAAAATAGTTAACAAGGGAGACCAGAATTCTCTTCGTTGTGAAAAACTTCTGTGGATTAATGGTAAGTTTATGGGCTTACCACCCTAAAATCTTTTGTGCGATTCATTTGGTGAATAGAACACAGACAGCCAGCTGTATAGCTTTGCGCTGAAAAAACAACGTAATACAGTGTGCGATAAATATAAATTTGGTCAGCTGGTGAAAAATAATAATAAATTATCTATTATTTTTGGTGTTCAGTAACGCTGCCAAGGATAGAAGTGGCACGAGTAATAATACAAAATGGGAACTACTTTTTAAAAAGTGAAAACCACAACAATGTAACATTTTTAAAATTCTGTTGTGGAGAAACGGTGTTATTTTTTTTATTCCGCGGGTCATTTTCCCCATTTTTTGCATTCGTACTAATGTTATTTTTACGGATTCCAATTTCGTCCCTTTGGGCTTCAATATTCTGTACTGTTCCTTTCGTATACTCATTTATGATATATTTGGTGACTAGAAAGCAAGTTTTCTTATCTCCACATCGTGAGTCAACGAATTTCACTTGCGTTTGGAAAACCTGTATGTTTAAAATAATTATAGGGTAATGTGTACATGACTGTACTTTACGCTAGGGATCTTTGAGAAGTTACAATACCTAAAGTTCCTAAACTTTGTTTCATTTTGTTTACCAATTTTAGGTATAGAGAATAGGGTTCTTAATATGTTAAGATTATCTTTAAATATCAGCCATCATACATAAAAGCAGTTTAACTAGTTTTTAAGACATTTGGTTTGCTTTATTATATCAAAATTTGAAAGTAAAATAGTGTATATGTTATTACATACTTTCTTTTTACGCTTTTTTTGTTCTTATATGTTTACATTTTGTGCCATTTTTAGATTTGGGTAAATGGGTTGAGGAGATTTATTAAACTAATTGAAAATTTAAGTTGTAATGTTATGATAAATATACTTTTCTTCCAGAGTAAAGTATTATAATGTAACAAGCAACGTCAGTGAATTACATATAAAGTCCAAACAAAGGAAAGAAGGAAAAACAACAGGTTAATGATTTAATTATGTAACTAGCGTTGGCTAATTGCAAGAGTTCGGTCTGATGACCATGATTTACCCACTACTTTATTGTGAGAAGCTTCTGCGAAGGAAAGCAATTTAAATTTTCGATCTCATATCTTGACATACTGTTCATACACCCTTAAGATTACGTTTAACGAAACTAAAGGCACACAAGAATTCATTCGAACTACATCCAGATATGTGATAGATATACTAGATTGGAATTATTGCGATTCAAATAATTTTGGCCATCTTTTTAAAGAATTCAGTTCTTGACTTTGGAGCTGCATCTGAGTACATTACAGATATATTGGATTGGAATTATTGCCAATCATGTATTTTCGATCATCTTTCTTAAGAAAAACATCAGGAAGCTTATGAACTTTTATTTGTGATTTATCATCTATCGACAAATTCTTGTTCGTTTTTTTGTTAATGGTACCAGGAGATATGCGTCATCAGTTTCTTTTGGGGTAGATGAAGATTTTTCTTTCATGGACATTGCTCTCATTTCATTGAGGACAATTTTCAGGCTGGCTTGAGGTATTGTTTGGGAAATTTTTGTTGTTGTTTTTAACACACTGCTAGATAATTTCACCTTTCCTATAGAGAGAACATTAAAGTTCTCCTTTCCTAGGAATTTTGTGTTTTTCGGTTTAAATTGTTTAAAGGTTTGGCCATATGATATTCTTCCTCGGAAGGACCTCTAACAAGTTATTTTAGCGTTACTGATATTTACCCGTTTTCATTGTTATAAAAATAAACGAAATGACCAATCGATGTCCAGATGAAACGTTTTAGCTTTCTTCTTACAAGCACTTATTAATGAGTCTATTTACCATAACAAAGGCACTCAATTTTTATATTGATAAGTACTTCCTTCCACTGTCTTTCAGGTTTACCTACAAAAACGTCAATATGTCCTTTGCACAGAGATTGGGTTATCGATTAGAATATTCAAGAACAGACATTAAATAGCTTTAAGAAGGATTGATCAAATTATTTAAGATTTACATGGATTTGTTCAATGTAAAGTATCCTAAGACACATAATATAAGCTGTTTAAATTGCTGTTTAAAAGGTTTTAGATCATATTGATATATTAATCGTACATTCAAAAGGTTACAATAACAAGAGATCATTACTTTTATTTAAAAAAAAATTTACCACAGCCAGTTTTTGTGTTTTGGTTTTTACCTCTGTGTTCTTTTCATAAGAATGTTTTTTTAATTAGCGTACATAAAATATAAACGATCAGAATATGAAATTAGGGTATTTTGTGTAGCCTTATTTTTGGATAGCAGGACTACTGATTTGAGGTCTTTGGTGTGCAGAAATTTTGAGATAATTTATAACATTTTTTGATCAAACAAATTAAATATTGATTTCTAAACAACTTTAAAGAATTACAATTGATTTTATACTTTTATGTAATAAAAATTCCACGGCAGTTTCTTACTCGTGTTATGTAATTGGAAAGATGTCCTATCTTAAACATCATTTGAATGACAGCATGTAGTTGCACATCGTTTTGGTTGTTTTATTTAACCACAGCATAACCTCTCATGTTATGTTTTTGAGTTGTTGTTTTTTTCAAGTACAAATTTTTGTTTCCTAGCTCCACGTCTTGACCGATTTGAGATCTAATTACATCCGTGGCTATTGAAGACTCCCTTTTGATTCGACTTGCCTTTGAACGTATTTCGATTAAATTTTATGCTATTTGTATTTCACTGTTTCGTAATTACTGGCAACTTTCGCCCACTTACACATGATAATGTTGCATCCTAGTTTTATAACTGCGTCTTCACTACTACTATTATACACACACACACACATTTATATATTTGTACATATTTATCTTTTTCTTTTTTTTTACAGGTTCAGTCTTCATAAAGATTTGGAAGTTAGCGATAGTGAAGAAGAGACGGTGAGTTTCTTTTTTTACGGTTAATATTTATTTACTTGTGACCATGCATTAGCAAATCAAAACGAAATTAGCGCTGGTAGTCCTCGTGTAGCTTTGCGCGAAATTGAACACAAAATCGGGAGCTTTAGAAACACTCCCTAGAGTTGCAGAGACGAATAAAATGGTTAAATTAAATTTATTGGTAGCTCGCGCTTTAATTCAGTAGTATGTTCGTCCTGGAGATTATATCCCTAACACCACTACAATAACCGTGATGATAGTACAGTAATTGGAACGCGTAAGCGAAGTAATGGCATGGTGATTAGAGCACAATCTGCGGATCGCAACATTGAAGCCCGCCACCAAACACGCTTTACTTCTCAAGTATGGGGTGGTATATTGTGACATTCAATCCCATTACTCGTTAGTAAAAAGAATAGCCCAAGAATGGACGGTGGATACTGCTGGCCGACTTCCTTCCCTCTGTAAGCGTCAGGGAATCTCGCTAGCTTTACGATAAACAAAAACAAGTATGAAACAAGTTCAGTATTGTGTAATAGAAAGTGATATTGCTTCTATAGACGGTGGAGTTCAACCGATATCAATGCATCTTGTACCATCTATATAGATGGATGAGAGCCCTGGCATAGTGGTTATCATACCCGATTATGACTTCGAGGATTCATAGCTCGAGGCCCGTTGCATTAAAAAAAGTTCTCTGTACGGCTACTCCCACAATACCAATGGAAAGAAAAATAAAATTTTCTGTTGCCCTAACGCTTTTGCACAGTAAAGTATTCTGTTACGTTAAAGATTGTTACTATAATTGCATTATTTCACTTATTATTTGTATTTTGTTGTTTCAGAGATTATATTAAAACCCCTGTGGTGGTTTACAGATTATTTTAGTACCGCTATTGTTGTTTATAAATTATTTGTACATCCATGTTCTTGTTTCATAGATTATTTATATACCTGTGGTAAGTGACGTAACAACAAATGATGACCTCCAGCGTAAAAAAATAATTGAGCATATTTTTTTATTCTCCTTGTCGGCAATTATTAACTTGGTTAGGTAAACCATTTGGTCTGGGGCCCAACATGGCCAGGTGGTTAAGGCATTCGACTCGTAATCCGAGGGTCGTAGGTTCGAATCTCTATCACACCAAACATGCCGCTTTTCAGCGTGGAGGCGTTATAATGTGACTTTCAATCTCACTATTATTTGGTAAAAGAGTAGCCCAAGAGTTGGCGGTGGGTAGTGTTGACTAGCTGTCTTCCCTCTTGTCTTACACTACTAAATTAGGTACGGCTAGCGCAGATAGCCCTCGTGTAGCTTTGCGTAAAATTCAAAAACAAACAAACAAACAAACTTTTTGATGTGTTCCTCCCGTTTGGACAATGGTAAGTTCATGAACTTGCAACGCCAAAATCTAAGTTTCGATTCCATTTAGTGGCCACAGCAGATAGCCCAGCACGACTTTGCTGTAGAATAAACAAACTAACTCTTTGGCCGTGCCCCCCAGTGGCTCAGCGGTATGTCCGCGGACTTACACGCTAAAATCCGGGTTTCGATACCCGTGGTGGGCAGAGCTCAGATAGCCCATTGTGTAGTTTTGTGCTTAATTAAAAAAAAATCTTTGGCCGTATTTTGGTTCGTACTCCCAGCATTCACCGGGGCTTGCTTACACCACTTTCTATAGTCTTGTTTCAGAGGTCACCGATTTACCTCATTTAGTTATTATTTCAGAGACCTAAAGAGTACAAGTTAGCATTTATATATCTACTTAGTTTACTGTATTGGCCAAAATATTGGTTTTTATCATTAGCATTATTGTTCCATGTTATAATTTATTTCTGTCGAAAAAGAAATCTGATTACAGTAGAAAAAATAACCGAATGTGTGTTAAATTGTAGAAATTCTAGCGAAGCGCGTCAGTTAATAACGACACAGAACAACTGTATTATATTCAAATGTTTTTTGTTAAAATAGCGTCAGGGTTAAATGTGTGATTCAAGTTCTTCAATGTGCTTCGACAACTTAAGTACATTTCATGTGTTCCATAATTTCGGACCTTTAATATCATGCGTTTAATGTTATGGCATGTTAGTGTGTTTTGGAATTTCGCACAAAGCTACTCGAGGGCTATCTGCGCTAGCCATCCCTAATTTAGCAGTGTAAGACTAGAGGGAAGGCAGCTAGTCATCACCACCCACCGCCAACTCTTGGGCTACTCTTTTACCAACGAATAGTGGGATTGACCGTCACATTATACACCCCTACGGCTGGGAGGGCGAACATGTTTAGCGCGAACCCGCGACCCTCGGATTACGAGTCACACGCCTTACGCGCTTGGCCATGCCAGGCCTTAATGTTATGGCAACATATATTTTTATTTAGTAACAACTGATTTTATAAAGAAATAAATATATTCATGCATACATATGCAAAGATAATACAGGCCTGCAAATTTATAGTTTATAAATTTATAGCATTTATAGTTCATAATAGTTGTTTTGGTTTTAATATCGGATTTTCTATAATTCAGCTTTCCAGATTTCGATATTTTTATTTATAAATAGGAAAGAAAACTACCCTTACTTAGATCATATTATTATTTCGTTTACCATAGTGAATTTTTTTAATAACTATGTTTTGGTTGTAGAACAATCCATAAGACTCGCGTCTCAGTTGGTCTAGAGAAATATATAGCCAGTGGTTGTCAGCATTTTAAGCACAGTGAAATGTGACCCGCTTTCGGTTAAAATTGTTCTCTTATGTGAAAACACATGTAGCGTGTTGTGAAAAACAGTCTGTACATGATGGAGAAAAATTGATATCATTTACGGATTCAGGCTACAGAAGTTACTGTAAAACATGTTAAAATTTCAGGACAATAAAACCAGCACAGGGCTGTATAATTAAAGGTCAAATGGTGAAAGAAACTGTGTTAACGCTAAGTGTTTTCCTGATACGAACAATAACCAATTGTTTTAAGATTCAAAAGCGTCTTGAGTGAGCTACAAGCAGCTTATACTCTGCAAAAGTGCATCAGAAGAAACTGTTGAGACCGACATTGTTCTAATCTAATGTACCCCTTCCTTTGGTTTGCATCATGGTGAAATCTCATTACATCTTGAAAGTGTGATAATTTCACACAAATCATACGTTTTCTTGCGATGGAGATGAAGCAAAAAATTAGAAATTACCCTCAAATGCTCTTGTAGTTCTGTATAAAAAATACAATACTTTTACAACGTGTCTGTCGTGTAAGTATTTGACCAGAAACTGCGCAAGATTCATCACGTGATCAGAAGTACCAATTTATGAAAATAAAGCGAACTGCTAGGGTATTTTTTAAATTTTGTTTTCAGTGTAGTAAATTACTACATTGTAAAAGTATAACGTTACTTTTTGTGATGGTAAGGTTTTGGACCATGGAAAATTGTGTAGTACGATGATGGATATCAGTAGAAGTACATGTACTATCGGAATTAACTGGTCACTTCCATCGAATCAGATAATGAGCATTCGTTTGCTGTAACGCTATAAAACTGGTATGCAGTTAACATAGGCTGATACGAGGAGAACGTTGGAAATGATTACGTGCAGAATATAAGTTGATCCATGAGAATTCATTCAAACGCTCACAAGGAGATTGTAATTTGATCATACGGAGACATTAAAAGACGGTCGTATGCAAAATACAAGTTAAAAATGATCATGTATTGAAATTAAGTTGAATGTCATAATAAAACACTAAAAATAATACTAGATATAACTTAATCATGCAAAGAAATAGAAAATTTATCCTATACGTGAAGCAAGTTGATCACCATAAAGCATCAAAAACGATCATGTGCAGAGTATTTTAAGGTGAAAAATATTTTAAAACGGTCATATATATTAAAGTTCATCATGAGAAATAATATGAATGGCGATCATACATGGAACATAAACTATCTAGAGAGAACATTAAAAGTAATTTGAAATAATCATGTCGATATTCCCGTAGTCAGGAGCTTTTATCAGAATATGTTTCATACACGATAAAATTAATTTAACAAAAACATTCAAACATTTTTGTGAGTGTTATACCTCTTAGAACTCAGTGTGTTTTGTGTACGTAGGATGATGTTACTTTGAAATATACAACACCTGAGCTCGTACTTGAATACACATGTACTAACACTGTGTATGTATATTATTACTCTACATCTGTATTTCTCATGCCTTTTAAGAACACAGTAAGTGATTACTTGGGTTTCTTGGCATAGAGGAGCGAGCGTGTAGTTCACGTTAATGCTTGAAAAAAACCACACACACACAATGGTTCCTATTGCGAAGAAGAAAAACATTGAAGTCATAATCCAAGTGACATCTTATCTTATGATTGGAAACTCTTGTACTTGTTCTTATCCGAAAACCTACCTCCCCGTTATTACAAGATAAAGAAAGCATGTGAAATTGTGGGTTGGTGGGTGAATAGACCAAGCCTGGATATTATTTATTGTATCGCTATTTATGTCGTGGTACTTAAGCGGTAGAAATGTTAGAGACAGAAAACCGCCCAAATCATACTTCTTTCCTTCCCTCACTTGCCCTAACTATTTCTCGGGTACTTTACTTTTTTTTTTCTTTTTTTTTTGTTATAATGTTGGAGTTTCTACATTGTTTGTGTAAGTTCGGAACCAGCAATCTCCATCGCAAGAAGGAAAATGAATAATGAAACGTTTCAGGAAAGAGAAAAGAAAAAGTTCGAAGTGGGGAATTTCCCTACTTGATACAGATCAGTAACTCATATTTCTCACAATTTAGTAGATTTATTATAACGTGATCTCCCCTTTCGCATCATCAAAATTAAAAATAATGTCACAAAAAACAAACTGTCTCTTAAAAGGGTTGCCGAAAACAAAGTACATTAGTAGGAGAGCTGATCACTACGGCAGAAAAGGGTGTCTTCTTGGACTAAACAACTGTTAAAATTTGTTTTAAAAACGTGATACGTTTTATGTTTCTTACTACGCCATCTATAATTTACAGGACGTGCTAAAGTTGAAAATGATGCAAGCTGAGGATATTTAGTAATTATTGAGTTTTTTTGTTGTTGTTTTTTATATCTTGTTGGCCATGTGGTAGAGCTTTGGATTTCGGAGTTGTTGAACACCACAAAATCTCTCCCCTATCCCTCTCACACTCGTTTTAAACTTCAGAGGCTGTATAAACGTGGCAGTCATTTCCTTAGTATGAATTGTGTGTGATAAGGTGTTGTCTTTCCTGTAGTCAGCAGTTAATAATTAGGGACGGCGGCAGTTAGACCTCTCTAGCTTTGTCATAAATAGATGTTTATAATTTTTCGTGGAACTTTTTTTCTCTCTCTCTCAAATCAGTCAGACGACTAAACTAATTTAATTATAATTAATTATCATGTTGTCTCCAACTATCGTTCTGAAACTTTAATCGTAATTTTCGTCTATGGACTTAGTTTACATGTTTAAGAAGTCTCACGGTGATGTTCGCATGTGTTAATTGCGGATACTTTACATTGTTTTAGTAAGTTTTACTACCAAGTATTTTAGTGTATGTAGCAATGCTTATGTATATGGAACTGTGACATCAATGATGTTTTACCTTGTTTGCTGTTTTGCTCACTATACGCGGCTTTAACTGATCATCCACACTTTTAAAACAGTGTATTTGATCCTGTGTGACTAGTATATGTACACTTGAGATTTCTCCTTACAAACCGTTTAATCACTGTTTGCATAAAAAAATAAATTACTTTTGACAGTTAGTTTCAAGAATCACAATTTCTTGGTTTATTTGTATGTATATGTGTGTTTTATTGTAGCAAAGCCACATCTGGCTATCTGCTGAGTCCACCAAGGGGAATCGAACCCTTATTTGTTTGAAACAAACTGGAGAAAAGCTCCAGCTTTGGTATTTGGATGAATCCAATTCTGTCTTCTAGTTGTTAATATGTATATTTATACGACGGGATTGTGCAAATGGATTCAGAATTGCAGGGCCAGGCGTGGCTTAGTGGTAAATGTGCGTTGTTCTGGAAACAACCGTTTATGGTTCATGCCCTGTTACCAAAAAAAAAAAAAAAAAAAAGAGAGCATAGGAAACAGGAGTCCTAGGTGCGGTGTAAGAGTGACAATCAGTCTCACTACTCGATTGAAGTAGTCCAAGTGATAGCGGTGGGTAATGTGCTGTTGACTATCTGCTTTCCCTCTAGTTTACTAGCTGAAAATTGGGAACGAGTGTACAGCAGATAGACCTGTATCTCAAAGTTCCAATAATTGTGACATTTTGAGGTATAAGGAATAAGTGATAAGTTATTGTAGTAGAAGTAGGCTAAAACAAATTATGCAGGCTAATGAAGAAAAATGTTTGGGTTTAAGTTTTTAGCTGTTAATATACTAAATTATGTGATCTTATGTTAGAGATGATACAGAATAAATTGTCACATATAAGTAAAACCAAAGGCTTCTTTTGTGCACAAAATAAACCTGTAAAACATTTTTATTTAGACGTGTCAGTTTATTGTGTATTGTCCAAGTTTTCTCTCTCTTTCGTCTTGCAAAACAGCATTTATTCAGAAATTAGATGATCCTATGATGTTGGTCTAAATAAGTATACTTACCGGCGTAGAAATTTCCAAGGTTTCTCATTTATGTGTATATGTGTGTGTGCATTTCAGGTGAAAATTGTTTTCAGAAATTAGTTTCTTTAAAACTCCGTTTATTTGCATAACAATCTACTTACACAGTAACTCACATCCAATTGTTAACATCATTCTTAAATTATCCATAAATATTATATACACACACCACCATTATAATGTTGTATTTCTTTGGTTTGCTCACCCTTTCATGCTGATGAGCTTCGAACAGACGATGCTGCAGTCCACAGCAGAGACTTTAACGAATCGAATAATATATATTATGACTTTATCACAAATATTATGTGCTTAATTTTTTACCTCTGATAAATATAAATCTGTAATATAATTACAATAATTAAGGATTGATCTTAGTTATGGCAGTAAGCAAGCCACAAAAACTTCTCTGATCACTCTGCCTCAGGCCATCTTTATTGGCAGTTTTCGATTCTTATACGTTGAGTGGTTTTAAGTTTCTTCCAGTGAGTTTACTCCAAGTGAATGATGTGAAAGCCAACATGGTACTCTATTTCGTGTAATAATTTAGGTTCAGCGTGTTTTAAAAATTGTCTACAATGAGTCAATTGTGATGCAATGTTCCGATTAACCCGTATGAATTCAACGTGATAATCCGTATTTTGATTAATAATTCAAGTTCAACTTGTGTTAGTTTCCTCCATTATTTCAACTGTAAAGCCATATCTTGATTAACTCGTGTGAAACCAACATGATAATCCGTATCTTGCATAATAATCCAGGTTTACTGTTTTCAGTTCCCTTCAGTATGTTGACTCCAAAGCAATATCCTGATTAAACCAAATGAAACTCGCACCACAAGCTATTTTCTTTGTTCTTTCCATCTCATAACAAACTCTACTCTCGCCTCTAGACCAGGAGATGACAGAACGTAGATCAAAGTGGTCCCGTGGGCTTTTATAACAGCGCCTTCACACACACACACACACACACACACACACACACATACAGTTCCACAGTAAGTAAATCAATAGATGAAGTACAAGAGATGTGGCTAGGAAAGAATCTTCGTAAAACTAAGGTTTTGGCCATATTTCGTCTCTTCCACATCACTCTATTATTCCCTGATTCTTTTACTGAGAAACGAACAGCGTGTGTGCGCGAAAAATTCTTCTATTATTCTGTATACGTTGTGATCTAGAAAAACACATTTCGCTAAAGCAGTAGCCTTTATTAATTTGTCCAATCTCCTTTTTTTTTTCACAGTAGCAAACAGTAAACATATTCGTTTTTATTTTAGCAAATACTTGTAAAAGTTTCGCTTTGAAATTATATCCGCAAGTGTTCATCGTTATCAGAGCTGCATTCACTAAAACTTGCATGTTTTGTTGTTGTTGTTTTCCTAAGACATGTGGACTAAAATATTGTTAGGATCAAACTGAAGTGGTTTTAAAGAGGCGCCGAATACAAAGTTCGCTGTTGTCTGTTATTCACGATTTTTTGTAAAGCTGCTCGAGTTCGGATTTATGTGCATTTATTCCAGACTTTGTTGGCACATATCTCTGCATCTTTGAAAAGTGTTTACAAATTTAATTATGTTGGCTACAGAACTAATGTGCATCATTAGATATATCAACACGGATTTATCCTGGCTTGCTACTGAATGACGGTGGTTTGATGACAGCGGGTTTAGGGAAGAATCTATAGCTGTGATTAATTTGTGAATGAAATGTATGGTAGATGTACACGTGTGTGTCCACTAAATTTAACTGCTTACGTGTTATTTTCATCTTAAATATAATTAACTAAAGAAACTGCTAGGTCCCTATTATGATAGCTTGTTTTATTAAAGTATTTGTGAATTTATATGCCATCTGTACCACACGATGGACAGTGGTAAGATTCAGTGGGAGCATATAACTCTAAAAATTGGTGTTCGATCATCCCAACCGTGGTCAAATTGCAGATAGTCCGCTGTTTAGATTTGTGCTAAACAATAAACGACTCTTTCACCTGTACAAGTTCTTTGGTAGCTGCCACATCAGTGACAATAGAAAGATAAAATATTACGTGTTTTTTTTTCTTTTGTGAAGTTACTTCATTGTTTGACTTTTATAAAGAGATCAAATATGTTTTATTTATAATTTTTTTTTTCATTTTGCGCTCCAGTATGACTTGCTCGTGTTGTTATTGTGTTAGTTTGGCGAAAAAAGATATGCGATTTTCAAAATATTAATATGATTTGCATTTTCCTTCACCTTTTTCAAAACCTCTTGTATATGCATATAGCAAAATAATATCTAGCACTTTTATAAACTGGCTACTATCAACAGTAAATACTCTGTCGTGTAGTTTACTGTGTATTCACTTTATTGGCAAAATAGGTTAACCAAAACAACTTATAATTACTATAAATTTTACGTTACTACAGCTCATTTCCCAGAATCACTTTCGTTCAATACCAGAATTCGTCAGCTGGGCTAGATCTAGTGGTCCAGCATGGCCAGGTAATTAGGGCGCTCAACTTGCAATCTAAGGATCGCGGGTTCGAATCCCCGTCACACCAAACATGCTCGTCCTTTCAGCCGTGGGGGCGTTATAATGTTACGATCAATCTTACTATTCGTTAGACTGTCTTTCTAGTCTAGCGCTGCTAAATTAGGAACGGCTAGCACAGATAGTCTTCGTGCAGTTTTACGTAAATTTAAAAAACAAACATCATCTAAGAACATTCGTGTTTGATTTGTGTTTACCAAAACTTAAGTGACAAAACCTTGTGTCTAAATAATATTTCTTTTTTCTCAACCACATCTTGGTCTATCAGATGTTTAAAAGAATATTTTAAAGCGTAATTTATTTCAATAAAACGACCATTGAATGATACTTAACTTCTCCAACAAACTTGACAGATTCTTTTCTCGAATAGTTTGTGGAAAAGAAGTGAACGAATAACTGGGCTTAATCTGTGTTTTTGAACTCGTTTCAGTTATTATTACAACTTCGTCATTCTGTCATTTTCCAAATAAATCCACTTGATTTATGCGTTAAGTTTTTTTGTGTGTGTTTGAGTGGGGTGGGATAATTATAATGGATTTCTAAAAGTTGATCAAAGCATTTTATCAACAGTAAATGATTGGTTCTTAATCACCGTGCCACCAAAATTAGTCCATTTTCATCGTAACGTAATTTCGCATTTACTCATATGCGTGTTCTTCCGCAACTCGCCCTGGGTTTCCATAAAAGTCTTCAATAGACCTTTTAATTTCACTTATTATGAACAAAACGTTCAAAGCCATCTTCAGTAAACTTTGATAGTGAACTTAGAGTCACCAAATCCTTTTTCGCATAGATGCTAGAATTTATAAATTACTGAGAGTAAGATTTGTTTGTATACGGAAAATAATGCCATAAGCGCTTTTTTTGTTAAATGGAGTTCTGAGGGAACGCTCCCCCACACGTACCTTTTTTTTTTTTTTTTTTTTTTTTCCCCAGTGAAGCACATTTTGTAAGTACTAAAGTTTAAACACTTTGAAGACTAGAAAATTCAATATACTTGATTAAAAAATGGTGACGCAAAGTAGCATTAGTAGGCATCCAGAAATCTGGAAAATATACAAACAGAGACAATAAAACTTAATATAATATCCTTACTACGGCAAGTAATCTGCGTAGGTGAGTAGTTTAGAAATGCTTGCATTTTAATTCCTGGGATAATTAAGTTTCCAACTGAACAAAAATGAAATGTTTGAGATTAGCACGCGGCACATGAGAACCACCGTACAAGCCTCACGTGTGGGTTTATATTGACTGAACTCAAGTAAACTTCTGTTCCGTGTAATTTTATATATATTAATTGCATTTATTTTTATTTGAAACAGTGGCTAGTGTGAAATAGCCCGTCAAGTACACAAATATATGTTAATTTTTTGATATACCTACCACGTGCGTTTTAATTATTATTTAGAAAATATCTTGAAATACTACCACATGTTTGTTGGAACTGACTATTTGCATAGAAATACGATCTATTATTTTCTTCATCGACCTTGTGATATTCTAGCTGACGCACCCGTTATTTAAATTCATGGTTAGTGAAAGGTTATTTTGAAAAATTGCAAACCTTATATGTAATTGTATTTTAAAAAAAAACGCACACGCAAGAACACCCATTAAAACTGCAAAACACAAAATGCGAAAGTGAAAATTTGTGTGTATTTTCCCATGGATCTAACGAACCAGTTTTGGTGAAGATCCATCCACACCCTGCGAAGTAGCTACACGGACAGACAAGAGACAGTACCATTGTCTCTTCGATTATAAAAAGTAAAACAGTATAGTTTTATACAGTAAGCATTTAGGTTCTTACACAATAGAGTATTTGCGTAACAAATATTGCAGATGTTTGGTACGACCGACTTTTCTACAATGTATTAAAAAACAAAAACCTTCAATGGTGTACTTAATGGTAGGATGTGTTAAGTCAGTATTTAGAAGGAAATATCATAAGAGGAACTTCTGTCTCCCATGGCGACCTTAATTACGAAAATAATGTTATTACTTGTGTAATTTTATACTGTAGCATGGAGATCGTTACTGAGTGGTGTGATAATAAGATGTAAAGAACGCCATTTTGTTGAATTGCACGTGCTTATTTTTGGGAAAAAAACAACAACCCGTGCTTCCACAACAAAAACAAAAATAGATAAAGATTCATACTTATATTTAGGGCTATGAACCTTACAAAGAGAGAATAGGGAAACGTACCGTAAACATAGTTTTTTTTTTCTTTTTAACGTTTTCGATTTTTTAATAAAAGTAATACATTTTATATGCGTACGTTCTCTGCCTGTTCTATTTATCCTTCCATGTCGATTAGAGTTTGTTATTAAGTAAGGCATAAAAACTGTCTGGTGCGCTGAACAGTTAAAGCTTTTGTCTTCATTTTTAACACTTTATAAGCATTCACTTTTAATTTAATGAGTATAATTAACTTTATTACTTTCCATTTGTATTCATCGTAAAATATTCCCTAATGATTATTGATCGCTTTTTAATAATACTGGTCATAACCTCGAATAAAAACATTGAATTGACTACATCGTACTGAAGTGTGATCCGAATATGACAAGTTCGAAGTAACATCACCGACTTATTTTACGTGTATGTCACCACCAGTCTGTCTGGTTATGTTAAAACTGTCATTCGAACAGAAATATTATCACTAATGCTGGTACTAACTTGTACGATCATCAGTACACGTAATTCAACTAGGTTGAGCTGATTATTTCTAGTTGTTGGTTTTTTGTTTTAATTTCGTGCGTCGTACAGATAGCCCTCGTGAAATTTTGCGCGAAATTCAAAACAATTTCGCGCAAAGCTACCCGAGGGCTATCTCTACAAGCCCACCCCTAATTTAGCAGTTTAAGACTCGAGGGAACGCAGCCAGTCATCATCACTACCCACCACCAACTCTTGGGCTACTCTTTTGCCAGCAAATAATATGAATGACTGTCACAATATAACGCCCCTCAGATTAGGAGTCGGGCGCCCTAACTACCTGGCCATTACGGGCTTTATTTCTAGTAAAGTAAATGAAATACCCAAGTGCAGTTGAGCGTCCATGTCATTTTTTATATTTCTTAATCTGTCATTTAAACAGTGAGTTATAACAGACAATATCATAAAAATTAAAACAACAAACTTTAAGAACACCACAGTCATAAATGTTTAGTTAATGCAGCATGATATAGTATAATTATTCTCGGATTTTATCCCAGCAATCAAATTAAATAAACAGGCTTGTATACTTCCAGTTCGAAGCCAAATAAACACAGTAAATGAAAGCAATTCATGTTATGAACATTACAGTAGTGCAGGCTAATTTTCATGTAGTAAAGAATAAGCTAAAACCTTTTGTTTTCTCTTCAGTAAATACCTAAAGAATAGTACAAGGATCAGGAACCAATTTAGAATGCGCACATTTTATGTTGACAGAAAACAAACGAAGATAAACTGTTTATTTAGTTTGATACAAAACAAAGGTATCAGGTGTTAGCGTACGATCTGCAGATTGGGAGGTTCAGAGCTCGACCCTATGATATACCGCTTAATACCCCCTACCCCACCCTACATACGCTTTTGGATGTAAGCGCGTAATGAAAGTGACAACCCATCCCGCTATTCAGCTAAGAATATTCGTGTCGTGTAGGCGGCGAGCACCGCTGACTGGTTGTCTCACTCTGCTAAAATTTAAGGACTGTTATGTCTGAACCTTGGAGTCTGATTGGTCCTAACGTTTAGCTTATGTATGACGTAATATGCAACTAAAACAACCAGTACTTGAAAGAGGTGTAAGTACCAAGTAAGTTTTTTATTTTAAAAAATCGGAATTTCATAAGAATCAAACAGTGGTAGTTGAACTGTACTCAAATTATCAATGTTATTATCATATGAAATCCTTACCAGAAGTGTAATAGTGTCAGACTTCCAAAAATGGAAACACTGACCTCCATTACCATTTCTAGAACATATTAAAGGGAAAGAGGTTAAAAGATTTATTTTTCGAGGTTTGCATGGCTTAGTTCCACAATACTCTCGTGTAGACGTATCGTCATTAGAATGCCACCGGAAGCGTGGGACGAGATTACAGTTGGAGTTAAACAAGTGGCTGTACTTCCAAAAATTTCCGATTAACATTTTCTCTTTCTAGTCTTGTTCGAAATTAGAAACAAAGACTGAATTATTCTTGCACGCGCATATTAAGTACCTCGAATACCTACAGTTTTTATTTTTTATTTTAAATAAAATGATCTTTTACCATGTACGGGCGCGCGGGGGGTTACCCTTCTGGAGAAAAAAAACAAACCTAATTATTTATTCAGCACATGTGTATTAATTTTTTATTTGCTTCACAGTTTCACACTACGTTGTTCTTATTTGCCAACCTGTGCACAGTTTTTATGTTAACATTCTGTCATTATTTTAATTGTTTATAAAGCTCTATGTTTAGATTATGGATCGTTGTTTCTTAGCAATTTGTAGTACATTTCCTTGATGTAATATAAGTTTTAAACTATGCTATTGGATGAAACGTTAAACACGTCATACTTTCAAACTTCGACTTCGTGATTGACTCGGGTTACATTTTATGGAGTATCAACATAAAAGGTTTGTGTGTGTGTGTTATGCACACAAGGATTCTCACTACAAAACGTATTTAATTTATATACATATTAAATGGGATTTTCATATTTTGGCACACCCTGTTTGATGTTTCGGTATGAATTTTTTTATTTTTTTAAACTAACTGAATTATTTACTGTAAATTTATTACGCATTGAGCAAACAGTATTGAATCACAACTACCTTTAAATTAGGGACTGTTATAGAACAATTCTCTTAGTCTTTTTGGTCGTCGTTCGTAAATTGAAGTCTCTTTAGTCTTTATTTAGCTATCAAGTATTCAGAAAGAAGATTAAATTTTCGGAAAATCGTAGGGATATCATCCTGATGATGAAACCGGCATAGCATATGCTGACGTAACACTTTCTAAGGCAAGGGGTGAAAAATGAGCGTTTGAGAAAAGGTTTTTGTTTGTTGTTAAGAACGTGCACAGCTGCACAATGGACGATTGCTTGTCCCACTGTTGATATCGAAATCCGATTTTCAGCGTTTTAACCCCTCGTATTTGTCGCTGAGTCACCGGGGTTGGGGGTTATGAATATGATAAAACTCTTCTAATATAAGTTTTATACTTTGTGAATCGTAAACCTCAAGAAAAGTCAGAATTTAATTACTTTTTTTATATCAGACTAGTTAGTTCCTTCCCTTCTGATTTCTAAACATAAATTTTGTAATTTAAGTTTCATTTTCTGGTAAGCGGTGTGGATCTTAATAAACACATGAATAGAGTTTTAATACGTTTATCATATATTTTAACAGTTCACAGATGTTATTGGCTATAACGCTTAAAATAATTTGTCAGTTTGTTTAGCTAATATAGGCCTGGCCATACAAATATTATTTTGCATTCGTGGCTTTATATATGAAGTTAGGACTAAGTTAAATCTTTTAAATTTGCCGAATCGTATGAAATATTTTTGAATCATGGCCCAATAAGACGTTGCGTTCCGATTATCATTTGTTTTTGCTCTCATGTATATTGATTTGTATAGTTTGATATAGGCCTGGCATGGCCAGGTGGTTAGGGGCGCTCGACTTTCAATCTGAGGGTCGCGGGTTCGAATCCCTGTCATATTAAACATCTACTCTTTCAGATGTGGGAACGTCATAGTGTCACAGGCAATCCCACTATTCGTTGGCGGTGGTTGGTGATTACTATCTGCTAAATTAGAGATGGCTAGCGCAGATGATAGCCGTCATGTTGCTTTGCGCGAAATTCAAAACAGATAATACGCATATACGTCGGGAGTTAACTTGTGTTATTTCAAATTACTTCGATCTGGTTTGTATAGTTAATTGACTTTTCACTAGACTGGCCTCAATGAAAGAATATTTTATTAACATTCTTTATGATCCACAGGTTCCAAATGTTAAAAAGGTCCAGAGGCAGCTAGGAAGTGATAGGTGAGTGTCAGATATTTCCTAATATAAAACATTTTGATATAATTTTGAGATATTTTATGCAACATTTATGGTTTCAAGTAGGTACTAGTTGGGCATGTGTTTGAGTTATTGACTGTAAGTTGTATTAAGTACTTAAATTTCAATTTATTGTAACATGATCGCTGTATTTTAGTCTGCGAGACAGTTGTTAAAGCCCGCCTTTACGTTACGATATTTATTTTTATCGTATTATTTGTGTTATTTGTTTTCGTGTCAGTTATTGGTTTTAAAGTTAAAACTGCTAAGAATTTTTAATCCTAGGCGAAATCACAATAAAAAAGTGATAAAACCAGGTGATTCATCCTTTTTGTTTCTTGCTCGTCAAGTTTTTGTTAAATTATGTTTATACCCATAATTGAAAAAGTCTGTACAATAACAGACCTTCGTAGGTCTGAAAGTCTTGTTTATGTATGTTTTGTTTTAGGATATAATGTTTGTTATTTAGCACAAAGCTACACAAAAGACTGTCTGTGTTTTGCCCACCACGAGTGTCGAAACCCGGTTTTTTGCAAGATAAGTCCGTAGACATACCGATCTGTTACTGGGGGGCTTTTTAGGATATGAGCGAGCTACTATGAACTAGCTGTCAAAATTAGTATTAGTAGTTGATAAAATTTAGTTGAGTTTTTAATAAAATCTACTATTTTCTGTGGAATGTTTTCTTTCTTATTTAAAAAAAAAGTTTATTTACTTTATTTGCGGAAGAAGATGTTTCCAGGGGTATACGTGGACTGAAAAGCGATGCGCAGTGTTGTAAGATACCATGGTTATTTCTAAAATTGTAAACTTTACATCTTTACGTAGATTAAAAAAGCATAATAATAATTCATCCCACAGTTATGCTCTGGTCAAACAGGAATGTTTTTTAATTTTTTTTTTTTCAGAACGTCATTTTATGTGATTAATTGATGAAGTTTCGATACCCTTGGTCGGCACAGTACAGACAGTCCATTGTGTAACCTTGTGCTTGACTTACAAACAAGCAAACAACAGTGGTTAAGGAATTAGAAATGATTATTGATTATTCTAATGTTTGATTAGATGTAAAAAAATAAAAATAATAATTGTTCCAACAGCCACCCTCTACATATATTTAGATAACATGGGAATGTGTATGTCTTCTGGTTTTACATTAAGTTACAAATACGTATACATTTCTTGTTATTTGATAAAATGAAAAAATAATTGCGAAGCGCGATTTTGCGACAGTTGTATGCAACCTGGTGAGTGATACTCGGTTTGGCAGCCCAACGTGTTATAAACTAGGCCTAACCTTGTCCACTGCAAATGAAAAACAGCATCTCAGATTTTATAACATTTCGTATCAAAGATAACGAAAAATGTATTATGAGATATCTCTCACTTAAATGGGTAATTTATACAAAAATGTCAAGGGTATACAGGATTGGTGTCACTAATATATTCTTAAAGGTGTTTAAAATGTGAAACGAGTGAGCGTGAAGTGAAGCCCAGTGTATATTGGGTCTTACCGCTCGTCACTAAATTATTCCGGTTCCTTCCACTCAAAACCGGTTTAACTCAGAAATGATAAATCAAATAACACACTGAATTTCACGTTTATTTTGTAGAACAGTGTATTTTATTTCTTAACGTTTCAACTAAATGAGTGACGGGACTGTTGACTCGTGCATTTCGTTAAATAAAGATCGCCATACGTAAACCATATTTTACGAAGAAACCATACCAGGATTACGATTTGCCATACTTTCTTTGAAGGCACGTTATTTCTGGTTTAATTTTATAAAAACCTTACTACGAACGACTTCAAGACCAACACTAATTTTATATGTATACAATATTGCAAATCTGTTGTGATCACACATATAGACAAATTTGTTGGGGTACCAGCTAACTAGATTGAGTACAGAATACTTAAAAATTGCAAGTATGCCCGGCTTGGCCAGGTGGATAAGGCGCTTGACTCGTAATCTTAAGGCCGCGGGTTCGAATCTCCATCACACCAAACATGCTCACCCTTTCAACCGTTGGGGTGTTATAAATCACGGTCAATCCCACTATTAGTTGGCAAAAGAGTAGCCCAAAAGTTGGCGGTGGGTGAAGACGACTAGCTGCCTTCCCTCCAGTCTTAAACTGCTAAATAAGAGACAGATAGCGCAGATAACTCTCACGTACCTTTGCGCGAAATTTAAAAACAAATAAAACAAAATTGGAAGTATAGCTATGTACTCTTGTAAATTACTACGTGATATTCAAAATACATCAACATTCTTTTTCACTTGTTTTCCTCAAATCTTTAACACCCTATATAAAGAGAACGATAGACAGAATTTAACCAGACTCTATTAGTGACTGACAGTCGCTTTCAAGTATATTCCAGCTGGGTTGACTCTCAGTAAAGCCTTTTCTATCACCAGTCTTTTTATTGGTTAAGGACAGTTTAAACCCAATACGTTAACCCTCCACTCAGCAAAGCTACCAATCACATTATTGACTAACGACAACTTAAATCCAGTACGTTTAACTCTCCACCCTCAGCAAAGCCCTCCAATCCAATTTCCGGATTAACACCGCAGTATTGTAACATGAGTAATTACCCTGTCGGTTACCTATTAACAAATGTGTCATTACCACTCACCTGCCTGTTTTTTTGTAAATATTTTACTTCCATAACCACCTTTTTACAACCCTCAAGGTGTAGTTCGATGTCTGATCCGACTAATTACATTGACTGCTTTAACGCACGCAAAAGTAATGGTTTAAAATCAGTATCAGGTAACTACTTCACAAATATTAATTAAGATCACACTACAAGTAACACACCATTCACTCAACAGAAGTGGTGTTTCACGTCTTATATGTGTGTCTTACAACAACCCACAAATCTAATTAGCGTACTTGAAAACGGAACCTTTGGTTTTTGAATTTCGCGCAAAGCTACGCGAGGGCTATCTGCGCTAGCCGTCCCTAATTTTACGGAGTAAGACTAAAGGAAGGCATCAAGTCATTGCCATCCATCTCCAACTGTCGGGCTACTCTTTTACCAACGAATAGTAAGATTGATCGTCTCGTTACATCGTACCAACAGCTGAAAGGGCGAGCATGTTTAGTGTTATAGAGATTCGAACGGAGAGCCATGACCACCTGCCCATGCCAGGCCTTAGAACCTTTGTTAACACGAAAATTAAAGTCCTGTGTTATCGTTAAATGATAAAAACAATAATCCAGTGGAAATATTTTAGGGCGTAACACTTTAAATGCTTTTTAATCAATGAATACCAAGTCATTTAAAACAATTACGTTAAAAAAACAACGTTAATTACTTATACGATTTACCAAACGTTAAAATAACTACCCGTGATCGAGTTCGTCTTAATGCTATTCAGTCCATGCGACATTTTCGTAATTATCCTATTCCAAGACGAAATGAATTGGCATCTTAAGGTTCTCAGTTCTCCAGTAACGTAAGGGCAGAGTGATTAGCTCTTACAGAAATACGAAACAAAACATCAACAGCGTGTTCCACCTTTGCCAGTTAGCAGAATGTAGGAATATTGATTTTCTCAAGTACTTTAGCGCAGTAAGTAAAAAATAGCCAAAGCAAGTAAATAATTTTTAATACCAAGAGCAACTCTATTTCATTTTAGTCCTTTTCACGGAGAAAGTTGTTCATTGTTGAGTAAACAGGGGCAGGGCTTGTGTGTTGCGCACATTGAGGATATATATCTTATAATAGCACATATTCTAACCTGTTTTAATCGTGTGTTTGTGATTAACCAAAGACTTCTTATAACGACCATTTCTCTTCCTGGATAATGTGGTATTTTCTCTTATGGTATTGTTACTGCCCCGGATCTGCTTCAAAGTTATGATAAGACAGCCATTGTTTTTAAAGATGGATATAACTCATCGTCAACTCTATTGATTCTTTTATGTCTGATTCACTTTTCTTGTTCTTCAATTTATCATCATGCCTTTCCTTATGGCACACTCCAAGAAAACTAGAGCCTTCAGGCTATTTTATATTTTCGCATCGCTGCGAGAAATCGGAGCTCAACATACCAAGTAAAAGAAAAATCAGGCGTTATGAGACGGCGGGATATCCTGATTGATTTTTTTACAGAAACTGCCGTTTTTCCAGTATGGCCAGGTGATTAGAGCGCTTGACTCGTAATTAAGGACGGCCAGCGCAGATAGCCCTCGTGTAGCTTTGCGCGAAATTCAAAACAAACAAACAAGCTTTAAATATTATTTTTTTTGGACGGCATGGCTAGGTGGTTAAGGCACTTGACTCATAATTTGAGGGTCGCGGGTTTGAATCCCCGTCACACCAAACATGCTCGCCTTTTTAACCGTGGAGGCATTATAATGTGACGATCAATCCCACTATTCGTTGGTAAAAGAGAAAACCAAGAGCTGGCAGTGGGTGGTGATGATCAGTAGCATTCTCTATAGTCTTGCACAGCAAAATTAGGGTCGGCTAGCGCAGATAGCCCTCGTGTAGCTTTGAGCGAAATTCAAACAAACAAATTTGCGTTCACCGTTTCTTGTGAGGAATACGCAGTTCACTATTGTTTTTCATCCTACAGGATCTCACTTAAAGTGAGAATCTACTGAAAGTATTTATTTGTTTGTTTGGGAAATTCGCGAAAGGCTACTGAGTATTAGCAGCACAACCCATCTCCAAATTAGAATTGATAGGTTAGAGGGAAGGCAGTTAGTGATCACTAGCTACGAATTCTTGGGCTACTTTTTACGAAGTATGAGTGGAATTGATTGTTATATTATGACACTTCCATGGCTGAAATGGTGATCGTGATCGTTGATGGGATTCGAACTTGTAGTCCACAGATTGCGAGTCGAGCACCCTAACGAACATGCCATGCCTAACCTAATGTACAAGCCTACTACATCTTATATCAGTAGCTCCGGATGTTGCTTTTCTTAACGGAAAGAGGGATGGTGGTGCAATAGACACATAATAATTGTGATAAATCTTAAATTTGATTAACGGACTGCATTAGCTTGCGAGGCAACTATATTATAGGAAGAACTGATCCTGATGTCCCCCGTGGGGACAGCGATAAGTCTACGGATTTACAACGCTAAAATCAGTGCTTCGATTCCTCTCGGTAGACACTGGAGATAGCCCGATGTGACTCTGCTATAAGAAAATAACACAAGACCCCGATACACAGACAAAAATCAATTCGAGTATCGCGATAAGATTCTGCACACAGTCACCGCCATTGCTCGTTCCAAACAAAGTGCATAGATGTAGAAAAAATGTTATTTATTTGTGCTTAAACCCGTAACGAGATGGATACCTGTCCGTTATCCACATAACCATCTTCGAAAGATCACTTTATTTCAGTGTTCTTGAAATGGAGTCACTCCGATTTCTAATGGTTTGTTCACGTGAGCAACTCTTGGAAGTCATTCTGATAAATCATTTAAAGTTCTCGGATCTCGATCCATAAGCCTTGTCGTTACTTTTAATATGCTCCACAAATCATGTACGTCATAAGTGTTCAAGTTTGTTATCGAGGCAGTCTTCCAAGCGTTTAGTCAATATAAAAATAAGAGGAACCATTTCGTTTCTTTTATAAGAATGTTAGATGAAGTAGAGGCTGCTATTCGAGAAAAACAAAACAAAATTTTCATTTTATTTTAGTCGTAATTATAATGTTAGAAACCAGTTACGGTTTTTAGTTATTCAAGTCTGGTATATGTGTATGTGGGTATGTTCTTCAGTTTCAATGTACAACTCTTTGGTGAGCAGTTCTTATGAAAAGCAGGGAAGCTTTCTGATTGATACGTAAGAATGACTCTAAATATAGAAGATAAAAAGGAACACATCAGTGATGAACATCTCTATTCTGGATGTTAATTTCACATCGGTTTACTTTTCTTTAAAGGTCCTGAACGGAGAGTGTGTTTTTTTTTGTATATATCTCTTATATTTGTGGGTTCATAAATGATTCTGTGAGATAGACCTGTTTGGTTTTCAGGCTTACTTTTTTTTTTGGCAAGTTCTAAACCTAATAAACGAAACTAAAACAAAGTTACCAATTATTTTCAATTCCTACATGGTCGTACTTTGGACTTATCGTGGCCCGGCATAGGTTGTTAGGGCGTTCGACTTTCGTAATCTGATGGTCGCAGGTTCGAATCCTCACCCTACGAAACGTGCTCGTCTTTTCAGCCGTGGGGCATTACAACGTAACGATAAATCTCGCTGTTTGTTAGTAAAAGAATGGCCAAAGAGTTGGTGGTGAGTGGTGATGACTAGCTGCTTTCTCTCTAATTTTTTTTTTACTGATAAATTAGGGACGGCTAGCGCAGATAGTCCTTGTGTAGCTTTGCGCGAAATTCGGAACAAACAAACAATTATGTTAATTGTGCAAACAGTCAGTCATGCTTTAAACTTATCCTATACATGACCTGCGCTTTGCTACACAGTCATCTGTTAGACTCACTGTGCAAAAAAGTACCTCTCTTACTCACAGTTATATTTTCGAATTATTGTGGACGTGTGATATTATTTTGTAGTTTAAACCTGGATGATGGCAAATAGTTCGTGGAAAATATCGTATCTAACGTGTCTAATCCGTAAAATTTTCATCAAAATGTCTGCATTTAGGGTTATCATGTTTTCTAAGCCTGTAACTAATCCGCTGTTTTACTGGACAGTGTGCTCCATTCATAAAAAAGTTGTATAGTTATTACCTTTTCTTTTTCTCCCTATTTACAACAAAATAAAATCATCTTATCCATGAACCCTTTCTGAATTTCAATATATTCGGGGGGGGGTCGTCTGTAATCTTTTATATAAATGACTTATTGGGGGAAGAGTTTCCTGCGTAGTGGTTGACCTGTGGGAGGACCACCCAAGTTGCTGCAACTGTTACGCTCGAGGCTTTGCGCGCTGAAGGTTTTCAAGCTTTTCTAAGGTTAGACGTAACGCTGTGCACCCCATAGGAGATAAAAGGCTCCGCCAGTTACGTTTGTGTGTATTCATTCAGGTTGTTACCTTGTATACCGCAGTGTTGTTTGTTTGTTTTTTCCCTGTGATTTTTATGAGAGCTTTAGGATAGTATGTATACTTCCTTAAGCAGGCAGTGGTAATCATTCTCATTTCCGCGGTTGTGATGGAAAATCATGGTTGGTATTTGCTCGTCTGGATAGGTTTTACTGCTATAATTGCGCTATGGTAGGAAGAGGTCGAACATTAAAACCACACCATAAAACACGCTTTATTTCCACAGATCTATTGGTCATTACCTGAGGAATTCTGCAGAAATCAGTTTAGTGACATATTTTAATTATATCTTCTCATTGCCTTGTCCTTGCTCGAATCTGACGAAGCAGTATTTTCCTAGTTGAAGTACGTCTTATAAATAACACAAAGTATTGTGTTCTCACTGAACACGATACTTTGTGTAGTACAGTCTTAACTTCGAACCGCAGTTTTAAAATAAGTATAAGTGCAAACTAATAGAAATAAATATTGCGGAGGTTTGTAAGTCATTGTTTAATATATGTATTGTTTGAGGTGGGTGGGATGTAGACCTCTGCTCTTCAAGTGTGCGTGTATTAACACTCTTATAAAATTATCTATGTAGTTGTGTGTTGCTAAACGACAATCACGAATAACATAGAACTCACCTACTTTTTTTCCACCTGTTTTCCAACAGATCTAACAGAAAGTACTATTGATATATAACTTTTTGTGATTCCTGAGGGCTTATAGAAGTTAAAATTCGGAGTTTGTTACACACAGTAACCAGAGTACATATAGTTCAATGAATGGTTGGTTAATCAAGCCTTTTTGCTGCAACGAGTTAGAGCGAAACAGATGAAAATAGATTCCATCTCTTTCTCTTTTATTTTAACTTGGTGAAACACATTGATTATGTGTGTGGTGGAGTCTTAAAGTTTTACAGCATTTAGGTTTACTTCTTGTGTTTTCTATGTGAACGTTTTCCATAAACCCTTTCTTGATAATAATATGTGTGAAGTGTTCTAAATATTACATTCCCGAACCAACTTAAATACTCTGGAACACGTGCAGAGTTTTCCATTGTTTTAGATTCAAGACGCTTGAGTAAGTTTGTTTGTCTCGGTGGTCAGGTGGCTGAAACATGTTAAGTGTTCCCAAACACGTGCAGAGTTTTCTGTTGTTGCAGGGTTCTTGTGGGTTTGGGAATTGGACAGGTTTAATGCATTTCGTTTCTACGTTAAGTATGTGATATTCCAAACACCCAACTAAAATATGTTTGCTTGTAGTTTTGTTAGAGGGCGTGTATTCGTTTGTAAAGGCGAAATTATTTATGTAAACAGAAATAAAAGACAATACAGAACACACGCATGCAGGTATTTTGCGTGTCATTGCTTTATCTATTGGTTCATTTGTAGTATAATTTACAAAATAATTTATATTATACCAATAGCATTTTTCAATATTATTTTACTATGGTAAGTAAACTCAAAATGAAACAACTAATTTTTCAATATTGTTCAAATCCAATAACAGGATTTGCAGTGCGATTTTATGTTAAAAATAGCGAAAACGCACATATGCAATTTGAAATATAAATAAAAACAAAAACTTCAAAAAACAACCACGCACGCCTCTTACACATACGTTTTTGGCACAAGAAATTCGAATTTATATCAGCTTACTAGTTAAAATTACGCTGTTGACACTTAATAAAATAATTCGACAATGAAAAGCCCGTACTACACCGTTAGCACAGTGTTTATGTGATGGTTCACTTAGATGGATTTGTAACAGGTGGTAGCTTTCCTTTGAAATAAAAAGATCGTGCGGTTAATAGAAGAACTATCGTTTGATAATTAATATTAAGGCGGATTCCAATTCGTTAAACTTGGTGATTTATTTTATTCATTTATGCTGAGAGCTCCACCTGACGTTTTAAGAAGGACATTTAATACTTTGAAAATAATTGCCCGTATTTCTTACTGTATTTTTTTTTCCTCCGGTGTTAACTTTTGTATACTTTAAGTACTAATGGGTATAAAATGAGAAACTTGGGAAGAGCTATGCTGTTGGTTGAGAATAAAATAATTATGTCGTTTGATGAGAATAGGGTGGGATTTTGCTGTTGTATAGTCGTACGTATGTATGTGTTCAATAATAATCTTTTCGCTCAACTAGAATTTTTAAGCGCTTTAACATTTGTGATATTAAAGTGGGCCAGTGACAAATCAAGGGAATGAAGCGATTACCAACAATTGTTTGATAGAATTTGCTAACAGTAACAACAAGTTAAACTATTTTGTAACATTAGTTTAATATCTCCATTATACATCTTTGTATTGTTATTTTTTTTATATTTATGGCAAAGCCTAAAGCGATATGAAATGTAGTGTTATCACCTGTCGGCAACTCGCTCTATGGAGGACAAAGAATTTCTGGAGAAGTATTTAGATGGCCCAGCATGGCCAGGTGGTTAGGGCACTCGACTTGTAATTCGAGGGTCGGGGGTTCGAATCCCCATCAAACATGCTCGCCCATTCAAGAGTAGCCAAAGAGTTGGCGGTGGGTGGTGATGACTAGCTGCCTTCCCTCTTGTCTTTCATTGCTAAATTAGGGACGACTAGCGCAGATAGCTCTCGTGTTGCTTTGCGCGAAACTCAAAACAAACTCTTTAGATTTGAATATCTTGTAACTGCTATTTTAAACTTTATTATTTCTAATGGCGTGCAAATATTTTTAGCATTCATCACTGTTCATAAAGAAGTATGTGACGTTACTCTAAATGGATGAAATAAACATGATTTACAAGATAGAGCATGAGAAGTAGTATAATCCGCCATGAAAACACACACACACACACACACACACACGCACGCACACACACACACACACGCACACACATACAAATAAAACCAACGTAACGACGCATGTGGGTTGCATCGTATCTGCCATGACGCATCACGCTTTAATACGACTTATTTTACCTGCTCTGACATCTTTGTTCTCTAATACCGTAAAAGCGCTCAAGCAATCCATTTCACGTAAAAAAGAAAGAAAGGAAGCATCGAAATTCTGACGTCTCTGTCACATGTAATTTGTTACTTTCCTGGTGTTTCCAAGTGATACTTCAAAAATATATCCTTAGTGAATGAGGTTGCACGAAAATCCTTTTCTCTCTGCATTGAAACACTTCACGATTTAATAAAAATAGCGTCAAAAATTAATTCTTATAAGCTAATGTAATTATGCCACTGATTTCAGTTGCAACGATCCTTGTTTACATCAGTACTTAGTAGTTACTTGATAATCCAGCGACAAAACATAAGATTCTGGAAAAGAATGGACAAAACGTAATTAGTGTAACCTCGTTTCTCTCCTTCTTTTGAAAGGTTAATTATTGTTTTTTTACTAATAAACAATGTCTTTACATTTTTCAAATAATAATCAGTTGAAATAGTGTCGTCGTTTGTAATGTCTATCAGTTTGTGTCCCTCTAGGACAACCCTACACCACCATTAGTAATTTTCTTTCCGAAAACTAAGTTATGCCTAGTGGTTTTGTTTCTGAGAGCAACTTGTGCCCACGTGGGAGCTCATCCCCACATTTCAACTTGAAATTTTGGCATCATTTAGAAATTATTGAGCAATATTTCTTTTTTCTTTTTTTTAATGGAAGGTAATTGTTTCAGAGGAAGACTTTCATTGAATTGTTGTCTTGTTTTGTTGATAAACGTTATAAAATAATAGCTTTGAAATAAGTTTTAATCACTAATTCAGAGGGTTAGGCACAAACACTATTTGCAGAGAATCCAACTTGTGACTTATTTTGGAAAAATTTAAAATATCTATTGCTCATGGTCCCAGATTCACAAGTTACAGAGGGGACAAAAACTGTTTACCTGTTGCTCATTGGTCATTAGCCATTTAAATGAACAACTGATCACTGATTGCAGTTACCATTTGGATTTTCAATTCACTATTGAAAATTTTTCCACTCTTAACAAACTGTAAATATTATACAAGTTCATAGAATGTTTTACAAATTACAGCTACAGTCAAGGCTACATAATGAATAAGCTTTACTGTGAAATTTGTCTCATGGGTAAAAAAATTCTTAAATATTTTTTTTCTTTTTTTCATTGTTAACTTGGACATAAAGAACTTTGGTGAAAAAGGATATTATAACTGGAAATAATGATGTCGTGAACCTGACGATGACCGAAGAAGGTCGAAACGTTGTTCTCTCTTCTATTTAAAATATTTTCTAAACCCAAACGAGCCGTTTTTGCATATAAAATGATGTCTATTTGCTCATATATGTTGATGCATTTTAAAACAAAGTGGGATATCAGTTGTATTCATTAAACTTCAAGTTTATGAGTGATTTTGTAATCTGTTTACACTGTCAATTAAAAAAATGGCTCAAGTTGGAATTAGTTTTAAACTGTATTAGTTTCTATACATTAATTTTTATTTCCAGGTCGGTAAGCAGTGAAATTCTTTACCCACCATCTCCATTGGAAGCTATGTCATCAAGTTCAGAAAACAGTTCCAGTGATTCTGATAACAGCAGCTCTGGATCAGACTCTGAGGAAAGCAATGTGAGTGGAAGGGCATCTCCAGAATCACCCGAAAAGGTATTAATTTCAGATTGTAATACTTGTCAGGGCGCTTAGCTTATATTATCCTTCAAGTTTGTTCTTGAGTTCAGTTTATGGGGCTTAATTATGTCTGTTATATAGTTCTGTTATGCCTTAGAAGTACAACAGTGAAGGTGACTGCTATCTTCACATATTACTTATATAAATATTAGCTTATTTATAAGAAAATATTTTTATGATATTCACCTCATGTAGCCTGATATTTGTCAGTAAGAGAAAAGTACTTTCAATTTGTGAGAATTGTTAGTGTTAGTTTTTGTAACCTTACCAGTGTCCTCTTCAGTTTCTAAATTTGGAAGGTATGCTGATAAGAGCTGTTGCAATAACTTTATAAAACTAGCTTGCAATGAAAAGTTTTGTTTGAGATCCACTTCCAAACTTTTAAGATTTAAATGTATAAAACTTGATAATATGTACACACACTTACACACACATATATTTACATCTACATACTGACATAATATAACTTACATAACATATCACTGTCACTTTCTGTTTGTCAACCTGGATGTCTGTATATCAAACTTGACAAATCCAGAATGACCAGTGGAAATTGTTAGTCATGTTTTCAGTAAGTAACATTGTCCACACACACACACACACATGTATGATTGATTCCTATGTAAATCTCAACTGTCTAATAGGAAGTATCATTGACATATTCAGTAAATAACAATGTCAGTACACATGTATAATTGATATCGGTACAAATCTAGACCGTCTAGTAGAAAACCGTAATGTGTCTTCAGTAAATAATGTTAATTCAAAACACACATGTAAGTGGTATCTACACAAATCTAGACTGTCTAGTAGGAAATGTCATTGATGTCTTCAGCACATGGGATATCACTAGGATAAAGCAATATCACTTTTCAACTATAAATACTGTATTGATGTTCTTGACACTATCCTTAGGGAGTTTATCTACAGAATACTTAATCATGAGGAGTGATAACATAAAACTGTGGAAAAAATGAACATGGACATTTATTTATTTGTGTTATTTGCAGATGGTTCAGCCTGCCTCTTATTTATTGAAACAAAACAGTTATTGATTTAGGTCAAAATTCTCCTGGTTCACTTAAGCATCCTTACTTGCAAGTGTATGGTGTGCTGCCTTACAATAAAGTTCTTTAACATTCAAGTTCATTACTGTGTAAACTTTTGTTTTTAGCTAGTTAAAAATGGACATAGATTCTGTTTTAATAGCATGCTGTTTATTCATGTAATATACTGCAAGCTAAACTTATCAGGCAAAATGGAGTGTGAGACTCAACACCTTGATTAAAGTACTTTTGCAAAAGTCAAAAGGTATAAACTTATAACAACATAAGGTCCAAACTAGTTATGTATGTGATCTGTGATAAATTTTCACAAGTAAAAACTGTTAAAGAATTTTGTCTTTCTAACTGTCATGGGGGGAAAAAGGGAATAGTAAGCACATTACATCATATTTGTGAAATTTTATAAGTTGTAAAAATTTCATGGAAACTGGATATTTTTTGCCGAGCTTCAAAGATTTTGAAGAAACATTTGTCATTTTGATATAGTTTTAAAAATAATGAACATTCTGTTTGTATTGAATCAAAAGAAACTACAACAGACCTTAGTGTTTTTTAATGCAGGGCCTATCTCTGTGGTATTTTTCACTGACTTTCAGGTAATTTTGACAAATGATACCTGAACTTGTTTTCTGCTTAACTCCCACTTCATTCATTTCAGATTAAGAAATGATTCAGCAGCTTGTTCAACTTTTAAGTATTTCTGTAAATATATATAATACACCATATTAGCCATTTAATACACCATTAAATTCATCTATAATCTATTTGACTTTGAAACCATCTTTATGTAATAAAAGTGAGTTTAAATGGTGTCTCTTTTAACATTATTTTTATAAGAGTGAATATGAATGAAATAATTTTCTCAAACTTAGGATTAAAGTTTTTATTTTTGGTCAAACAGATTGATTGGATATCTTTTAAAACTACAAATAATTAATAGCATAGAGATGTAAATACTTTGTACATCATTGTTTTTAGGGTTATTTCAGAGCAATTAATACATACAATTCATGAATTAAAATCCACACAAACAAGTTTACACATGATTTTACTTGGTTTGACTTTTGTTTTGGATAGTCTTGGTTTAAGTTAGAGAAAATGCTGAATATTTCTTGTCTGAAGTTTTCAAATGTTTGTTTTTCCTTGCTTTAAGAACGTTTAAAACTAATTACAGATTTATCAAGTTGTCATTTGAAACTTTGTTCTGCATTGTTGTAGTTTTAATAATGTATTTACTGTTAATTGGCATGTTTCAGTAAAGTTTTTCTTTAATCTTTCTTCTCTAAGAAATATATCATTTCGCACTTGAAAGATGATCACATGTTGTGGCTAGCTTAACAGTGTAGTTTTGCCTCAGTATCAGATTGAATCAACTCACGTGTATTTTGCATGTTGGAAAGTTGATCATATCTTGTATAAGTTAATAGTTCAAATTTTTCCTCTCATTATCAGACTGCTTCAGCCCAGCTGTGTTTCATTTTCTGGGAGAAAGGAGAATATGCTTCTGTAACAATGACTTTGTTGTTCTTTAAGCAATTACTATAAGATCTGCAGTCTATATTTAAAGAAATTATTATTTATCAGTGAGGCAGAATAATCCCTAAAACTATCTGTAACATCCATCCTGCCACGTTACTGGTGCTTGGGATTGCTCACTAATTACCCTATTCAAGTGGTAATAGTAAGGGGTTTTCTGTTTAACACAGGGTATCATATTTATTAGTACTCATGCTTTGTATACATTCTGAACTGCAAAACCCACTTCACCTTTTTCTGTTTACTGCAGGTTTGTTACTTGAATCAGTTACAGTAACTCTACAGAGGCTTTATCAAAATTTCATTTTTGTCGTAGCCCCTGTATATTCTGAAATTATAGTCTGTTTCTACAGAACCAGTAGTTCTTCTTTTGGTATTTCTAACATTTCTCTAAACTGCATTCTGTCTCTACAAAGGCTTAAAGTTTTACATGTAGCAGGGTCTTTTATTTGAGTGATTTCTATTTCCTTAAATGAGATGAAGTCAAAATGAAGGGTTCTGTGATCTGTGTATTAGACCTAAACAAATAATTTTGGTTAATTGTTTATTTTATCTGGGATATCTGTAGTTTAGTACTCAAAGCTGGGGACTTGCCAACTTTGTGGAAAAGAAAAGCACACCTGCTTTAGCACCACTAAAAGAGTTTAATCCGATCGGTACTAATCATGAAGAGCAACACCTTATGTTGAACACCAGCCAGAATATCACCATGGACTTAGCTGATGAAGATTCCATCAACTGTATTCTTGGGAAATTCTCCAACAATGATATCAAGGATTATTTACAGAGGTGAGTTGTTGTTGAATGAGGTTTTCGTGAAAGAAATAATTCTGTCTTCAGTTCAGTATTAGACAACTGATGGAAGTGCACCATTAAGAAAAACTGAAATGAATAAAAATGACTCCTCCCGAGAAAAAACAACAAACAAACGTGTGATAGAATGATAAAGAAATGGAAAATAGAGATATGTAGATAAGGACCTAAAATGTTTTGTTTGTGATTTTACTAAAGCATGATAACAAAATAGTTAGTGAATAACAAAATGAATAGAATAAGTTATAGTGCTTGTAGATTATGTTCTACTCTTCATGAAAAACTGATACATCTATGCCAGGTTATGGAAAATGTTGTCTTATGGCAGTGAATTTCATTTCTATGTGATCTTGTTTTTGAAACTAAACATATATAGTATTGTAAACATTCCAGGGAAAAACCAGTATTATTTCTCTAGTATTTCACTTTCTTTATGTATTCAGTTGTCATTTTATTTTGACAGATAAATTGTGCGGGCACTAATGACAGTTCTAATGTGCATGTGATACTAGAGTGTGCTTATAAATGTGTTGTTGAGCACACAACACAAGGATAGTTTCAAATATTCGTATTCTGTTTGAGTTTGTAAGCAAATTATGATATATGTTACATTCTTCCTTTTTTGGGGGCCAATAATGCATAATTACAATAAAATTAATAATATTTTTGACTGGATGAGAGTGTCTGTATGTGTTTGTGCTGTGTTTTTAGCCTATTTTCATCACTAAGCAGTTGTAGAGTCTGTAATTAAGGGAACTTGTGCTGTTAATTCATATCTACCACAAGGTTAATTGGATAATGATAACTGTAAGCTAATTATACAATGCTTAATTAAATAGTTATAGTAATATCAACACTTTATGATAACTTTAAGGATTTATAAGTTTTCAGTGTAAGCTTTAGACTGCTTTATAGTGCATTTTTATAGAGTTTAGTATTATAAAAATTAATTTTTGATATATATATATATATATTTATCTTAAATATTTGTAGTATAGCACTCAAAACTGGGAGTTTGATAACTATTGAAAATCGTACCTATGTGGCAGTCCAGTACCTAATATGTTTATGAAATAAAATCCTCGTAAACAGAAAAATTAACATCATATAGGATCATTTTGTTTATCTTTATGAACATCTAACTTGAATATTAAGAATTTTCTATCACAATTATTGTTGTATTAAGCAATTCTTGTTTGCTTATAACTTAGGTGGGTAAAAAAAATCACAGAATTTATGTTAAAGAGAAACTTTCTTATTACTGTAATAAAATTTCTGAGTAAAATATTTGTTTTGATCATTTGAGATGTAATCACTGTTTGCTGTGACAATTACACACAAGAAGTTTTAAAGTGGAAAAATTATACAAGTTATTTGCATCAATGTTTTACATTTTTACTAAGTTGAGGCCCTCAATTCCATTAAGGAATGATCACAGCACTGTAAAGGAAACAGTAAATGTTATTTAGTTTATATTGCTATAGGTTATATTGTTACAGGTTATTTATTTTCATTTGTTGGGGTGTAAATGATGTACTTGCCTAAGGTTATTAGAAGAAGAAAAAATCTTCAATGGTTATGTTATGGGTGGAGTGCAGTGATTGGTCAATAATTCTCTGATTTACTTAAGACGTTTCAATTCAGTATATTTCATGGCAGCAAAATGTGATAGTTCCTTTGCTGATTGCATTAGGAACCATATATAAAAATTCTATGCTTGACATCTGGTTAGATGTCAGATTGAGTGTACTTGATTCGTATTGGTTGTATATTTGATTTTGTAGTGACTGTTGTTTCCACTGCATTACAATATACCTCCAGTTATCTTTTTTAAATATTTTTTTGTACTACGACAGTCCTAAATGGGGATTAATAAGCACTTATTTTTTTCCCTATCTCTCAAATAAATATTTAAGCAAACAGCTGTGAAAACAGCATATTTGTTATGTCTTCTGACAACACATTTTCGGTTAATAATATGATTCATGCATTCTTTAATAATTGGGTACATCAAAAGAGTGTACTGTATTGAGGTGAGCTTTGCTAGAAGGAAAATAAGGTTAATGTGTAGTAAATTTGACTAAGATCTAGGTGGGTCCATCAATTATAAATTAAGTTAACAGTTAGTTAGTTCCAGTTGATCAGTGAAGTATTTATTGGAAACTTATTGATTAGTGACTAAGTATTTCACATTTAGTTGTTGGGCAAGAGAAGGTTGATGAAGGAAAGTTAATTGGAAAATTAGTCAGGTTTGTTATCAACCTGTTAAATCTCTATTTGAAAATGTACATGTTATCTTCAAAACTAGGCCTACAGCTGTGTACAAGTGATAGAAGTTTGTAGCAAACATTAAACAAAAAATAGTTACTTTCACATGGACCGAATTTTGTATTATTTTTGCAAGTTAACTTGAACGAACTTGATTGGTGAAGAAATGCATTACAGCACTGTGATACAAGAGTATTAAACAAGATATTTAGTTGAGCCTTGTACTAGTTTTCTTGCACATTAATTTACATTTCTTATGTGTTACAGGCTAAGTATGTATGAAACAAAAGTTCTAGAGGCATGTCATTTACAGTGTTTATATTAAACTTGACTATTTTAAGATAAAAATAACTTTTTTCTCCTTTGTATCCATTCTAAGTAATGAGCAAGTGAATGTTTTTTGCTGCTGTTCTTAACCATGGAAATTTTTGTAATGGGGTAAATTTTTCAAAATGAAAAAGATAGCTTTAGGATATTTTGAACTATGTTATCTATATGTTAGCATTATTTTATAGTATTGATATTACTGGTATTATAATTGGAAAATATACTGGTTTCTTTGTTCTTCCATCTTACATACTGGTAATAATTCTCTGAAGAATCACCTGAAATTTGTATGGCAAGATTGTTATCTGACTGTAATTCTTTTTCTTTCTGCAGGAGTTATGTCAGAGGTAACTAAAGAAAATAAAAACAAATATCCAAGTTTGAAAATGTGTATTAAACTATGTAACAAAATTTTTACTTTTTCTTGTTCCTGAACAGAAAGTGTTATTTCCCAGTTGCTTATGGCTTAAGTAAATGGAAAAACATGATTTTTCTCTTCAGACTTGGCTTTTGTGACCTGGGAGTCTATAACGAAAACATAATGGGAGACTATATATGGGGGCTGATATGTAAAACTGATTTACATTATTGTTGCAAATCTTGAAAAACTACTCGCTTCTAAACATTTTTTGTATAACTTTAGTATAAATACATGTAAATCTTGATTCATACGTTGATTTATATAGACCTTATGTAAATAAAAATGTGCAAATTTGTCCCTTTTTACATAGAAGATAGGTTAATTTCTAAATTTTGTTATCCAGGTCATAAAAGCAAAGTTTGAAGGGAATAATGGCCACTTTCTGTACTTTTACAACATAAGCAATTAAGAAATAATACATACTATCTAGGAACAAAATTTGTGTTACATTGTGTTATTCAAAATTTGTTTATTAAACTCATATTTTGTTTACGATTACTTGCCAAACTCAAGTACTAGTCATTAGTCATAGGCACTAAATGCTCACTGCTATAAGAAATGGATTTGAAAAGTTAGCATTAATCTGTATTATCTTATTGGTAGTGGTATCATTTTAAAAGGAACAGCAGACTGTGAGAGTTTGTTAGTTACAAGGAATTTGTACATTATCATTACATTATTCTACTAATGGTATTAGATATAATGTTTAAAGCTAAAAATAAATAAAATCTCGAGTATAAAGTTTTTTATACAGATTTAAATTAAATGCTAGACTACTTTTGATTTCATCTTAAATATTAATGCTTTTCTTCATTAAGATGAATCAAGATTTAGTGATCTTGTATTATAACATACATTTAAGAAGTTTATTATAGATAATATTTCTGCATTTTCTGTTTCAGTCCAAGTCCTCATTTGATGGATTTTGATTCTGGGTCCTTGCCTTTAAGTCATGAGGTCCAGGCTCTGCTCTCCCCTGTTCCATCATCTCCAGTACCAAGGCAAGAAGAACAGGTAGAATCTGAAGATGAATTATGGAATAGAGAGGATCAAAAATGTAGAGGGCAAGATCAAAAGAGCCTTGATCAGGATCTTGCATGGTCAGAAGATGAAGAGGAGGACAGAGAGATTAGAAATTATTTTCCTGAGCAGCTACAGAATGTTAAAATAAAGATAAATTTAGGGAATAAGGAGAAGAATCAGGATGCAGCAGAACTAAAGGAAAATACTAAGAAAGTGTATGATCAATATTGTGCCAGCATTTATTCTACACCTGAGGTGTCTAGCTCAACTGCCGTGAAGGCTGACAGTACAACAGTGGCTGTGTCCAATTACGTACAATCTAGCAAATCTTCGGTTTACATCTCATCGCATCACAGCTCTGATGGGAATAAAAGCTCAAATAATGTTGAATCTCATTCACTTTCATTACATTCTGGTCAGGAAAAAGTGAGAAAAAAAAGTGATAACAGAAAGCCCACAAAAAGCAACGAAACTTTAAAGAAGCATAGTGTTTCTGGTCACAGCAATAGAAGTGGTTCTAAGAAAGAAGAAAAGGTCCGTAAGACTTCCGAGGATAGAAGGACCTTGGATGATCCTTTGTCCATGAAACAAGAATGTGCTCACTTAGAAAAGAAACCTCGTGACAGTCATAAAGGGGAAAAACTAGAGAAAAAGACTGCCTCAAAAATCAAATCTAAACCAATTGTGTCTGACACATCTAGTTCCGAGGAAAGTGAATTAGATACATTCCATGGTAGTTTGCCAAGAGTAAGAAAGAATATCAAGAAAACAAGTCATACTTCGTCCTCCAAAACATCTTCCACTGAATCTCTTAGCATGTCCACTAAATGTCCAGAAAAAGTCAGATCTAAAGATAGCTCAGTTTTTCCTAAAAAATGTTCAAGTTCCTCTCATATAACTGATGTGATCAATAGAGTTGCTAGAGGAGATTCATCATGCAGGAATAGCTGCTCAGATAGTGAGAGGCATTTACCACCCAGCTGGACTGATCATGTGCCAACTAGCCTTACAAAGTTCAGTGATGATACTCCTGTCAAAATGGATCCACCCAAACTTCTGTCACCTATACGTAATGGGAGCACACCTAAGGCTCACAAAGAGCTCAAAGAAAATGCCATTCCTTGTGTTTTTGTAAGTATAGACCTAGCCCTTATCAACAGAGTGCCTGATTATCCTCCAACAGACAGGACTAAATCTCTTGAACAATCAGGTAAAGTTAAATCACAAGATCCTATCAGACCCTCCCCAAGGGAACATTTGAAAGAAATTAAACAGGATTCTAACAGGACTTCTGTTTTTTCAAACCCTGTTTCGGGGAGCGTATCACCAGTGAAGAAAAAGAAGAAAAAGAGTTTGCAACTGGCAAAAAAACCACACAAACGAAGGGTCGAAGAAAACAAGGTTGAAAGTGGAAAAAAGCACAAAATGTCTGCTTCAACAAATGTTGAGTTCCCAGAACCACAAGCTACAGGGTATGTAATTTAATACTTCTAAATATTTTATATAATTTCTATTGTGATTGTTAAATTATTCATTTAAAATCTCATTTAGAGCTTTACACATTTGATGATTAGTATATTATTCAAAATCAATCTGTTGATGAAAGTTAATATACGTAATTAGAAGTTAGTTTATCACTTAAATTCTCTTTAGTTTATATTTTGTTTCAGATTTTTATTCTGAAAATGTTAGTTTTAACCTGTCAGTATCAGAAGGTTTGTTTAAATGTGCTTTATTTTTAATCAAAATTGTTTTGTTCTCTAGAATCTTGAATTATTGTATTTAACTTGCAAAGAGATAACGAAATTTAAAATGAGATTATGAAGTAGTGTTATAACAAATATAAGTCCAGATCCTGACCAAAAAATGTTATTTAATTGCTTTGTTCCTATATTTATTAAAAATAACTTAGATGTGTAATGGAAATTTTGTTCAAATTTCTCTGTTAACTAATTTTGAACTAAAGTGGACTCAATGTTATGAATTCTAAATGCTTTTCTTTTTCTTTTTAAGTTAGGATTAGTGAGGAAAGTCCAGATGAAATTCACAATATTTTAAACTTAGGAACTTAAGTTATGTAACTAGGTTTCTACATTTACAGTGAAGTAATAAATTGTTTACTAAACATCAATGGTGACATTCTGAAGTATAAATTACTTAACAGTGCTCTTACTAAAGAGATAATTGAGATAATGCAAAGAGAGGTAAAAAACACTACAAGGATATTATGGCAGTTACTTATATATTTATGTCTCATGTGACACAAAAACATTGAATAAACAGCAGCTCCTGGTGAAATGGGATATAAAAACAATGTTGTTGTTTTTTTTACCAAGCATGAGTTGTAAACTTATATGTGCATAAAGAAATTCTATTTAACTTAATTTGGTTGTAACTTGAAATATGCGAGAGAAATAACAAAAGTATGATGTTACTGACAAGACTAATTTAAGAAATAGTGATTTCACATTAACCTGAACAGACCATTCTCTGATGTCACCTGAAGAATACTGATATATATATATATCAGAGAAAAACAATGGAATATTACTATATTACTCTTTTTAACTACATTTTAAGGCTTTGGGATTGATCAATTCCTCTTTTTTTTCCTTTATTTTTTTCTGTCTTGATCCTTAGCCTCCTGAACCTGAGGCTGCATCATAGGAAATAACAGTTGCTCTTGGCACTTTGGAGTTGTAGGTGTTATTGTAGTTCAATCCTTCTTTTCAGTGTTGTAAGAGTTGTTCAAGAGATGACAGTAGGTAATGTTGACCTGCTGCCTCCCACATTGACTATCACATCAAAATTATGAGTGGTTTATGCAGGTCTATTTATGTTATTGCATGATTGATAGTAGGTAATGTTGACCAGCTTCTTTCCATTTAGGCTATCACTTCAAAATTAGGGATAGCTACATGGACATATTTGTATCATTGTGATTGACAGCAGATAATGTTGTTCGGCTTTTTTTTTTTTTCTCTTTCACAACTGAAAATAGTCTGAAGTGATTGTTCAGTTACTGAATCATTAATGCTAATACTTCTCCTATCAAACCTATGAATAATTAATTCTAATACTTACTTTACTTATCAAACCTATGAAGTATTAATGCTAATACTTACATTATGTATCAAACCTATGAACTTTTGGAAAAAATAATTCCAAAATGTTTCTAATGCTGGTGATGCAAAGCTGGTGAAATGGCATGCTTTGTACTGGTGGGTGAGTGGTTAACATGCAGAATGGTGAATCAATAGTTCTTGATTTTTGGACCATTTTAACAAGATCATCCTCTGCAATTTGGGGCTGTAAGAGTGGTGATCAAGATCTCACTATGTGATTAGAGTAGCCAAAGAACTGATTGTTGCTGTTGACTAGCTACCCTACCCTTAGTCTCTTTAATTAACACTCCTACAAAAAAAATATTTGCATCCACTAAAGTGTGATACCCTTAGTGGATGCTTTAAAAAAAAAAATTAAATATTATTTTATAAATGTCTGAAAAGTCAAAATATTATTGCTCCTTAAAATATAAAGGGATAGGGTCAGTTAATGGCAATTTCTTTTAAATACAAAATTATTAGCCTAATATTAATGACTTTTAAAGTTGCTCTGGGGCCTATTAGGCCCCAATTTTCGTAGGAGTGTTAAGTCTTTTGAATGAATACTTGGAACAGCTAGCAGATTATTACCATTGTGTTCATTTTCAAAACAAACCCAATTTACATGTTTCCCTCGTTCAAGCATTTAATGATTTAAATAATGTTTGAACCACTTATGTTATGTTACAGCCAAACTGAGGAACCCTGGCATTGGATGAAAAGCCTTGCCTATGATAGACATAGTCCATATATTGTTTGATTGACATGTTATGTTCTTTTATTACTTTCACTGAAATGTTTATAAAAACTTGGTATACGTATATTTGTTCTGATTGGATACACCACTCTTGTGCATTGTCATTTTGGAACCATTAAATAATTACCAGTATAAAAGGACAGACTGGAAGAAATATATTTTTGTAAATTTGTTAAGTGAGGCATTGGAGAAAAGGGGCAAATGGTGGCTTTTCTTTACAGCATTATAAGTCAAGTTTTATATTACTTGTTCTTACAACTAGTCTCTTCAGTGTAGAAGTAAACAAGAAAGTTTTTGGAATTATTTTATGATTCGAAGATTTTCTCTAATAAAGGCATTATTATTATATTTTGTTTTGAAAACATAATCAGTTGTAACTACACCAAAAACACTTGTATTTTGATTTCCCAATGCTATAAAATATAAACCAAAATTTAATTTCCTTCTTAAAATTTAAATTGTATTACAGTTAAAAATGTGGTGGGAATATGACATGCCAGCCGAAATTAGTTTGAAACACAGCATGTCAGCGTGAATTAATCTTTCTTTTATTTTGTCATGTTTCAGTAATGTGTCAGGCAATTTTTAGACAGTGGCTCAGTGGTATGTCTGCAGACTTGCAATGCTAAAAACTGGGTTTCAATACCCGTGGTGGGCAGAGCACAGATAGCTTATTGTGTAGCTTTGTGCTTAATTCAGAATAACAGCTTTTTAGACAATATTGTACTTAATGTAACTTTGTAACTCAACAAGCACCTGCTTCTATTTAAAAATGACAAGGAACTAAAGCTGAAAGTCTTTTCATTGAAAAGAATAATGCAAAAATGCACGTTTAAACCAAGTGAACTCGTTTGTGTGTTTATGGACATGTTTAAGGAACTTGAATTTTTTGAAACTGATACCATTAATATTTTCATATATTTTGAATCAATTTTTTTCTCCTCCTTGTCCCAACTCATAAGAGACAAGCTCTGAAACATCTACACTGTTGTTGTGACGAGTTAACATTCAGCTAAGACTCATATTTATTAGTAAACAAATATATATATATATACACACAAGTAATAAAAATGAATGAAAACATAGGCCTTGCAGTTAATATAAGTAAGCTAACCATTCATCCTATATTCCATTGGTATGTTGTTTGAAAATTTGGGAATTTATCTGGAATGCATAATGTTCTTGTTTGTTTTTTGTTTTTGTCATATATAAGCAATTAAATATCCGTTTTGTGTGTTTCAAAAGATATTCACAGAGGTACTGTTCTTTAATTAGTTTTCTGTCATTTTCTTTTACTGACTTTACCACAGCTAGAGCATTATACTCACAATCTGCAGGCTAAACTTCCAATCACAGAACATGCTTGCCCTTCCAGTCATGGTGGTGTTTCCTCTTTAATTGTTAGTAAAAGAGTGGCCCCAAGAGTTGATGGTGGGTGGTGTTGATTTGCTGTCTTCCCTCTTGCTTATTGCTACTAAATTAGGAATAGCTAGCACAGATAACCATCAAAAGTAGCTTTGCACAAAATTCAAACCTAACCAAACTGACTTTGCCACATTGTAGAGTTTAGTAAAAAGAAAAAGCATTTCATTTGATTGTAAGTTACCTGAATGTATGGAATTATAATATATGTATTTTGAGAACAAACAACATACCTCATTTTTTTCCTTTCACATAATACAAATATTATCAGTATATCCACTGGAGTGCTCAACTCACAATCTGTAGATCATGGGATTGAAACCTGACCTCTAATCTGTTTTCTCTTTCAACCTTGAGGGTATTATTATGTGATTGCCAATCCCACTATTTATTGCTGAAGAGTAGGTAGTGGGTGATGTTGGCCAGTTATCTTCTCTGTGGTTCACAGTTTATAGTTAAGGATTATAGTAGATAGCTTTAGTAGATTGCCATAAACAAACAATCTTTGTAGTGCAGTATCTGATAAAACATGGCTCAAAATAAGCTTTTCTGTTGATAACTTCATTTTTTTTGCAAGTTGAAACTGAAATGAGCTTCAACATCTTTTCCAGTTGAACTGGAGGAAGATTGAGTAATTGTTTCTAATTGGCCTTGTGTGCAAACAACATTCTTTTAAAACAATATTATACAGAAATGTCCTTTAACAACATTTCTTGTGGATTGACTCCTTTACAATGTCAGGATATTATATTATTAACAGTACCATACATGTTTTGTTCAGATTAGATACAGATCGACAGCTGTATACTGTTGTATGTTACATATAAATATGCATAATTGTTGGGATAATTTCTGTGTTAGTTTCTTGTGTTTAAAAATGGTAATCATGCATAATTATTTTAATTCAAATATGTTCTTTTGTAAGTTGATGTTAATCTTTTATGCAGATAATTGAGAAATAGCTCTAGATATGCACATGTCTCTAACTCTGCCTTGACAAAATGCACAGCAACTATCTTGGAAAGTAGATCTGAATAATTTTCACAAACTTCATGCAAATTAGCAAAATACACAAATAGATCTATACACAAGTTTTAGTGTAAAAGATAAAAAAAACATAAAGTAAAACATAAATGAGTTTAGTTAATAAGAGTGTAACTTAATATATTCACTTAGTTTTCATTAGAATATATAACTATCAGAAACCTAGTTATGTACAGAAAATTGAAGTCAGTTTATGGTTTTAACTTCCTATGAACATGTTTGACCGAAACTACATATATTTTATAGTAGAATTTTGTTTTAAGAAATTTTATGAGATTATTTGGTGATGGGTTACTAAAGGGTCATTTAGATCTTCATCTGGTTGAAGGTGTAGAACCAATACTGTGTATTTTATTAGTAATTATCATAAGAGAAAGTGTAAAATTTTCGAGTTTTTATTGAGAAAAATAAAACTTTTCTGTAGGTTTATAGAACGTTTTACATTTTGAGCAGTATGACTGTAGTTTGAAATCAGTTATTAGGCCTATCAGATTCAAAAATCTGAACCAACAGCTGAATTGATAAGACTAATCTAAATTATATTTTGTTTCCTGGTTTCTATATCTTAAAGCCTTTTTTATATTTTTACAATTCTTATTGTCAGTTTGCTTATTGGAATATCACAGATGTCACTGTAAGAATAATAGGCTTCAAGCATGACTATGACAGATTTTTTTTTATCATAGTTGAAGAAAAATATCAGTCATAACTTGTATCTTTCAGTAAGCTTAAAAGTGTGGTTATAAAAAAAACAAATGAACAAACTCTCAAGAATTGTGTGGTTATGGTCAGTGCTAGGTCAACTACAAAAAATCAAATAAAAAATAGATTGTAGACAATGTTAACTATAGCTATGACCTTGTATTTATACTTGGTTTTGTGTATATCAAAATATTAACTTGTAGAACTTTACAGTATCTAATAAATAATGTTTATATATCGGTTAGCAATATCCAAATGACCTGTGCTTCACCACCATAGGCATTTAGTACCATAGCTATTGTTATTTTGCTGAGCACTCAATTAAGAAATAAGATAAAATGTGTTTATAATTAAATAGGATGTGGGCTTAAATGAAGCTAATTTTTATTCCATTTTTTTAAAAAATGTACGACTAATCTGTATGAAGAAACAACATCTAAAAGGAGTGGTCAATTCTTTGAGAAATAACTTTATTCCCAGCTTTTGTGTTATGTGCATGTTAGAGTGGTATAAAAATTTATATTTCAATGTGCATTGGACTGCCTTTCTGTAGTTTTGAAATAGGAATTTCTAATATGTGGTATGGTCATGTGAGAAAATTTTACATTAGATAAATTGGTGCCTACTGTCTAATTTACCTTTCAAAGTGAAGAGCATATGTTGCAAGCATCTGAGAGAAACATAAAATAACTTTGTTGTTAACTTAATGGAGAACACATACAAATAAACTTGATATTTTGAGTAGAATATATGAAGTCTCAGCTTTCAACACTTGTTGAACTAGTAATTGGTAGTCAGTGTAAAATCTGCATGATTCAGATCAGCAGTTCTCAATCTTTGGTCTGTGGAAAAGGATGAATAATTTACAAGAAGGAGACAGTGGTTACTTCTTTAAATCCTGTTGTGATCTGCTGAGATAATACAATTTGGGTAGGTTGTGGACAAAAACCTTTTGAGAGTTGCTGATTTGATCATGTTTTTTAAAACTGGTATCAATTTAAAGTAATAGTGAAGCATTATAACATTATTATTTTATTAATGAGTTCAATAATTTATGAAAATACTTGTGATACATTAGTTAATGTGAAGTTTCTGAACTTTTCTCATTCATAGAAAACAGGTACAAGTGGAAGGGAATCACTTGTGGGAATATACAACTCCAAAATATGTAGGGCAGTGTGATAGTCCAAGTAGTCTTTCAGTTTGTTCATATTCCAGCCATAAGAGTGCTCTGAGCATCAGTTCAAAAAGAGTAGATTGTGAAAAGGATACTAAAGAACAATTTGTAAAAAAGTCCAAGTCAAAAGAGAAAACATCAGAACACAAGAGTGAATTAAAAGCCACCCTACCCCTGTCTTCTGAGCAAAAAAGTAAAACAAAAGAGAAACAGTGGTTAAAAGGAAAAGAATGTGGCAGCAAAGTTCAAGAAAAACATAGATCAAGTAGTACAGAGAGTAAAAAGTTCCGAAATAGTGCAGTTACAGGAATTGCTCCAAATTCGCCTAGTCAGGTGAGATGACTATTTGCTTCCATTATTGAAACATTAATTTTTCATTAATGACTCCTTATGCTTGCTTATATAAAATTCCTTTTGATAATATTTTAACAATTCCTTTTTTTTTCTTTAGATAGGAAATATTTTTGCTATTATGTAATTATTGTAGTAGTTAATAATTCTGGCAAATAAAGAGATTATGTTTGGTACTGTCAGAGTTGGAAGTAGGCATTTTTTAATGCAAAAGTAAAATGAACACTTGTAGCTCAATAATTGGTTATAGTAGCACTGAAACTTAATTTTATAATTAGATGTACAAATACAGTAATAATTATTTTTCTTCATCTGTTAGCTTATCAGAATAATAATCTATGCTTTTAATGACAGTTTTGATTTTGTTCTTCTCTTTTTCGCAACACTTACAATATCAATACATTTACCAAAGTGCTCATCTGTTTGGGCATTGCACCATTGCATTACCTTATATGATGTTGTTGTCTGTCATTTTCATCTCACAAGAGTTTAATAGGTGATATGTCTGGTGATTGTCATGGATAAACTATGACTTGAAGAACATATTGTTCTCTACCATCAGTGGAGCTTAAATGTGTATGTCAATCAGATCATTGTCCTCTTGGAAAATAAATCTTTGACCAATAATTCTAATGGTACAGATTACAGCATGTCTTTTAGAATACTATGGTGGTTTCACCATCATTCTCTAAGTATTCCTATACCCTTAAACCATAGCCTCTTCAAATCTATATATAGCAAGTTTCCAGGTTATTCTCTTGCATGTATAAGTTTGGTGTTAAGGTACTTTGATGACTGTAATTTTTAATTAAAAATAATTCTAATTGCAGTTCCATGTGAGACATCAAGTAATCTTTATCATTATTAAAACTTTACATTTGATGACAAACGTGTTTATTTTCATGGCATTTTCAAAAATTTTTCTGTTTCCAAACTTTTATGATAGGTCAGTAATTAATTTGATTTGTTTTATGTGCAAACAATTCATGCAAATTATACTTATATTTTATATGAGAAAATGTGTAAACTGTAACTAAGATTTTAATGTTGTGGTTTTAAAGTTCAGTTACATTTACATGTTGCATCATAGGAGCTTTTTTTTTTCAGATCAAACCACTTGATCATTAAGCTAACTTCTAATTGTATTGAGACTTAAGTTTTTTTTAATTTGGAAATGGCAAATTAGTTTGTTTGTTTGTTCTATTTTATTTTCTCCTGAGTGTAAGCTTACAATCTGCATGAAATATATCTGTAATAGATGAATTAATATCTACAAGAAAATTTGTGTGTTTTTACTTGTGTAGTACAATTACATAAATGCTTGTTTTGAGTTCAAATCCTTCACATCCTTTATCACAGCGTGTTTCAGGTAATTAATTGTAATGATGTTTCCATATTTACCTGTATTGCCTGAAAGTTATTTCTTTAGAATATCAGTTGTACTAGTTCATAAGATTATTTTCAATTACCTGTAGCACCAGTGAATTAGGTCCATATGTGATGTATTCATGATGTCATATCTGCACCCTGAGAATAGAAAAAAATAAAGTTCTCTGTTGCAGGAAATGGAAGTGAATTGGGAAAAATTGTGACCAATATTGCAATTCTATGTGCACACAGAATAAAAATTTTGCAAAGTTGAGGATTGCAGACCATGAAATATAAATTGTCTTTCCAATATCATATAAGCAAGAGTTCCATTATAGTTTGATTCTCATAAATAATTTAATAGCAGCATAGGTTTTCATTTACTTCAATTTACCAAGATAAATTTATTTTTGTGCAATTTATACATGAAACATAGTTCACTACAAATAACATTGTTTGCCAAATTTATTACAGTTTTGAATCATTTACAATAGTGATGAAAGTTTAATTTTCAAGATAGAAAACTAGAAGTCTTTTTAAAAAAAGTAAAAGGATGGTTAAATTTTTTTTAAATTCTCCATATAGAGCAATGAGATAAACGTTTAGATGGTGCTGAGTGTACATATAGAATGACAGTTTTTAAGAATTATGTACTTGATGCTTCTATTTAGAAGTTATGAGACTTGTGCGATCTTTATGAGTAAGGTGTTTACTAATGTGTATTCTAATTGTATAGAATAAATTTATCACAATTGATTTCTAGTACATCTGAAATATGTGAAAAAGGTGTACCTTTTGAAGACACTTGGGTTATAGAGTTTTTACTATAGTCTTTATTTTTGTTTGTTTTCTCACATGATGAGTAATGTTAACAAGTGTGTTTATTTTAACAGAAAACCAAGTGCACCTGGGAGGAGGAGGTATCTCACTTTAGGTCAGATGACCAGGAGAAGAGTGAAAAGAGTAGAGCCAGCACCATTCATGCATCAGAAAATAGTCAAAGAGAAAGGGAATGGCCATTATTTGAACACAAACTCTACTTAGATCATGACTCAAAGTAAGATATATTTTTATTATTAATACTGCTTTGTTTTGTGGAATATTGTAATAGACTCTTCATGTTTCTAGAACCGGTTTTTAGCACTTGTATATTAGATTTTAGGGCTACAATTTTATAAAAATATTTTATTACATTGAAAATCCTGAAATGTAAACTTAATACTAATGTGTACACACATTTTTTTTAATATTTTGTGTGTGAATTACTATGAATAGTTTTGTATTCAAATATTAACTGTGTGTTTATATATTTATTTTTAGTATTTCAATCAGTTTATGTGCTGAATAATTTAGAAGAATAAATCTGTATCATCAGGGCTGTCTATTTTTAAATCTTATATAAATACAGATTCACTGTTGTGAGTAAAAGACAGCTAAAAAAATTATGTATATAACAAGAAACCTTGTCTTGTTATTTCATTTTACCCTTGTCAGGCCTGCAGATGACAAGTGGATTTTTCTTAGACATTTTATTACTCAATGATAACTGGTATATTGAATGATAGGTTGGACTTCAATGATATGAACATGTCTTTTGATTTATGTGATGGTTTTCCATCCTTTATTTTGTCATTAATATTTGCCTTGAAATCCTTACCTTAATTTGAGAAAAAAGATACTTAAAATTAACAAAAAAGTGATTAAGTCTGATTTCTAGGAAAGAAAATTGGAAAGAAATATTTCCAGTTTGTATTATTTCTATAGTATGAATGTGTTTGAATCATTATTTATTTATTTTAGGCATTATTCCTCTGACAACTACTTGAATGAAGCCAAAGAATTGAAACATCAAGCAGATAAAGAGGTAATTTATTTTTCATGTCTTTGTCTCTAGTTACTTGGAGCTTTACCATTATCACGTATTAATGTAGTATAAAATAACTTGTTTATAATGAATAAGATAAAAGCAAAATTCTTCACTTCAAAATTGTTTGTATGATCAAAAAAGTGAAAAGATAACAAATTTCTGTAAAGTGTTAAATCTTATGTTGTTCTTTACTTTTATTTCTTCGGTTTTAAAACTTTTATAACAGAACACCAGAAATATGCTGCAGTTGTTGTCATTACTGACCAAGTAGTATTCTGTTCTCTTTAAGAACTTAATAGTTATAAACTAAGCAATTATGTTGTGTATTAACATTTTTTAAAAAAGTATTTCTGTTAGTGTAGAACATGCAATGAAAATGAAATTGAAAGTTGTTTTAGGTACTGGTTTAAACATGTCAACACTGTTTGTTATGGGATTCATGTGGCTCTTTTCTGTGGTTTGGAGAGAACATTTTGGGCTCCCTGCCAAATCAGTCACTGTATCAGACTTAATCCCAATTCCAGAAGGGGAAAAAAAAAGTTAAACTTTGATTATGAAAAAAATAAAAAAATGTAATAATCCAAGATAAAGAAAGTAAATGATATGCATTAGAAATTTTTATCGCCTTTAAGTGTTTCTTCACGTCTTGTAGTGTAAAACGCTTAATATTTTGATACTGCTTGTTGTATACATTTTGCAGTTTATTTTTTTAAACTTGAAAATTTGTCATTCTTTTTCAGCTTCTCAAAAATACAGTAATTCAATAATAAAATATACATATGTTGTACTTATTTTTAACATCTGGTAAGTTTTGTTATTCCTTTTCAAAATCCAGTAGCATATTTTTTCTTTATGTATTCAAAGTTAGAAACCTTGAAAGTTACACTCAGAATTTTATGTGATTAAAGTAGTTGTTTTTAATTTCAGCAAAGCTAAAGGACAATTGTTTATTATATATTTTATGTTTTATAGGTAGATAGGACTGTTCAGGCAATGAAATACCTAGAGGCTGTCTTATACTTTACACTCACAGGAAATGCTATGGAGCACAACTGTGTAGATGGTGACAAAGTGTACACAATGTACAAAGAAACATTAGGTTTAATTAGGTACGTAATAAGCTGTGATCTCACACATATGTAAGGTTTAATGATAAGTAAATTGTAGACTTTAGCTATCTGTGGAAATGTAAGGCATACTGATAAGTAAGTTGTAGACTTTAGCTATCTGTGGAAATGTAAGGCTTACTGATAAGTAAGTTGTAGACTAGCTATCTGTGGTTTTTCCAGACCTCAAATACTGGATTTTTCTTGTTCTACAGATAGGCTTAAGCCAAATTTATAAAACACATAAAAATTAATTTTTGCCATTTTTTTGTGTACAAAAAATGTAAAAGTAGTTATGGAGATTTAATTTGCAGGAAATGAATGGAATGAAAGTGATTTAAAAACCGTAGTTGAGAATTAGGACTAGGTTCTGTTACAATAGGTTGAGTAGATGTAATTCAGAAACAAGTTCAGTGTGTCTGATTTTAAAGAAATGTTTTGGAGTAGCATAGAAGGTCGTGAATGGGGGAATCACTTGAAAAAGTTTCTTTGTGTAGTGTAACAGAATCATTTTGTAGTGTTGACTGACATTGTATTTATTCCAAACTTTTTTGGATTCTAATATAAAATTGTTTGAGTGAATGTTTTACAACACCCCTTGGTTCAAATCCTGGGACTTCAAGAAGAAAGCTTAATTGTGAACTCACCTTTATCATCAACATTACCAAGAAAACAATATAGTTAAAGACTCACCCAATCATCAGTTCTCAGTAACACTTCAGATATAACACCTTCAAAACAGCTGCTCTAAGTCCCATAATTTAACTGAATATGTTGACAATGCATTTGTAGTGTGGCTAAACACTAAATTCAAGAGTCAAGAATTAGCAAGTCACCCAGAAAAGGAGCACCAGTCATAAATTCGACAATAATTAAAAATATAACAAATTTCCACTTGTAGATGCAATTCTTACCAAGATATACAAGTTACATGCTACAAGAATTTATAGAAAACCTACAGATTCACTCTCAACTATAAATCAAACCACTCCATTTTTAATTGCCTAATTTGAAGAAAGAACAAGGTATGTGATACCAAAGATGCCAAAAAGAAGGAAGAAATATACATTACCACAACTTTCATTGACCAGATACCCAGAACATGTGCTATACACAGAAAATAAAGACAAATGTTAAGAATTATGAAGAAACTTACAGGCACAGAGTCATATTCCCCTATATCAAAGGTCTCTGAAAATGTACAGAGGATATGTAAATCACATCATGTTAGAACAGCATTGAGAAGTCACGAGACAGTATGATCACAGTTAGTACACAGTCTAAAGACCTGATGGAGAACAAACTCATTGTTTACAACATACCTTTCTGTACGTACTCCAATTCATTGGATAAATTCAAATGACCAACAGAAGTTATAATTCACAAACATACAAAACCCTAGAATTATTATCTATCTACAATAGCCCATTGTGCCAAAGAAGAAAACTGTAGTAAGTCTGAAATAATGGGAAATGAACCACATGAGAAAAAGAAAGATAAAAGAAACCTTCCACGTCCACTGAACTGCTGACACCCAACATAAAAGTCAGGAAGACTGGATTCTACTCTTGAAGTAATTCACTTAAGTTAATGGTTCAAGCATTAATGGGGTGGTGAGACACCAGACACATATGGAAGTACAAAGTCACTCTATCAAGAAGACCCAAGTTGAAATATTGGCCACTTTCACTACAGGCTTCAATTAAAATATTTAATAAAAATGTTAGATTTAGGTGATCACACAGGCTACTGACCATGACAATGATTGAGATCTGATTACCATACTGTTGCTAGGTAGCAGCACTATCTAATTGTGAGTTCAAATCATGTAGTAATGTTGTATTTATTTTGTTAATAATTTACGTTTATAGCTAGAAGTTTTTTTTTTCAGTAGACGTGTATTATTTTAACATGAAATTAGAACCTTTGTGTTAATTTTAAGTAAAATTGCAATTCGTGTTTGATATATTATGAGCTTGTAATATTTTGTGTTTTCTTTTTGTTTTTTTCAGGCACATTTCTTCAAACTTTCAGAAATGTCAGCATAGTTCAAATTATGGAAACATTGATAGACGATTAGCTGTGCTAAGGTAATATTTTGTAAAACAGTTATCCTGTTTTCTTATAATAATGTAACAAAGTCTGTGACTGTGTCAAAGCAAATAAATGTAAAAGAACACACCCATTCACAAATTACATAACTAGTTTAAAACTTGATTTTCAGAAGAATTGCATCTCATCAAGTGAAGAGCACAAGATGTTTCTCACTTGATCTAAACAAACTTGTATGATGGAGAAAAGGCCTGGTGATTAGGGCAGTTGATTGTAATCTGTGGGTCATGAGTTTGAATAATCGTTATGGAAATGTTCTCCCATAAGGAGCATTATAATTTAGCAGTTAATCCCAAAATTTGTTTGTAAAAGAGTAGTTAAAGAGTTGATAGTTTTGATTAGTTGCTCTTGTTTATTATTGCTAAATTGGGAGTGATTAGTACAGATGCTTCTGGGGTATTTTTTTTAATGAAATTTAGACCAAAACAAGAATGGAGAACTTGTGTATCATTTATTCATCCACCTTGTTTTAATCTAATATAATGGTAGTAATTCAGTACTTTAGTCAGTAGTAACACTGGATAACCTGTTGGCAGGGATGAACACCAACAACAATATTATTAAAATTAATCCTTGGTGTGGTTTATAAATATAAAAACAAAGTTTCAAAAGAAACTTGTTATTGTTTGAGGCCGTACGTGTGAATGTATATATATCATGACCATGTTCATTTTTGCATAAGACACCACTAGACATTAAATTGATGACTACCTGTTAATTTGTTTTGAAGACGTTTCCTATTATTAACGTGGTACTATCCTGAAAACTGTATTTATCTCATAGTGCTACTTTTAATCAGATTAGGTTTCTTTGCTACTTGGTTCTTAAAATGTTATATTATTCTTTAGCCTTATTAGTTTTTGTTTTTTAAAGTAGAATTATCTGTTAAGATAAACATGTTAAAGAAAGAAGAAGCACTATCACGTGTGGTAATGAATTCTACCAGAATAATTTAATATACCTCGTCCGTAACTTTGAACACGTACATGTTAAAAGAAAATGGATTTGCAGTTTCAGTGTCGTTGGAACTAATTATTTTTCTTTTAGCCTTAGATGCCAGTCTCTGCTTTACCTTAAACTGTATCGTTTAAAGAGGGTTGAAGTCAGAGAACTACACAAATCTTTAAATGACTTTCAAAAGGTGAGATTTGAAAATAACTCGAGTGTTGTCATGAAACTGCAATTAGTCACTTCACAGCTATGATTTAAGATGTTATTAAAATGGGTCACACTGTTTAATACAAAATACTTTTAACTTCAAGGTTAATTTTGAATGAGCATGAATTATTTAAAGATAGTTTATTAAATTTATTTTAATTTAGCAGCATATAATACAAAGTATTAATTGTTAAAACATGTTTAACCAGAATGAATGACTTGCCATACATCATTTTAAAAAAATAGGTGCTCTTTATTTGAAGTTTACTCAGTTTTATATGCCAAAGCAAATGTTTATTTTTTATATATACATATTGATTACATGAAATTGTAAGAAATTAAATTGAAAGTTTGTTAAGAATATCTTGAAGACAACATTGAAAATCATCTTTGAATGAATAAATATAAATGGCTTATTGATTTTTACTTAAATTCCCTTTTGTTTTGACAATTTTACTTATTTTATTGTTCAGAATTAACTCGTTGACTGCTGTAAATGCATGTGGAATTTTTGCAAGCCATACATTGTATGAGGAGTTCTGGCATCCAACTCTGTATGATGAATCAGCAGTCAGTGGGTTAATAGACAAGCATATAAAATCTTTTAAGCTTTTTTTTTTTTTTCTGCTGTTACTTGTCATTATGTGCAAGTATTTATTTCAAACTTCTGTCTTTGTTAATGTTTTTAACAGTCTCCAGCCAATCAAATGGTTTCCCATCCATCACCACTCCCACCCAGCAACTATACTCCAACTCCTTCATCACGGTTTTCGTATCCTTCTCCATGCCATTCAAGAAATTATGGGGGATCAGGGGCTAATGGTGTTCCTTCCCCACATTCTCCCACACCTTCACCAGCAGGAAGTGTGGGGTCTCAGAGTAGTGGGTACAGCAGTAGTGAGTTGAATGGCCGCTGTAGTACAGTGCAGTCTGGGAATTGTCACAACAATCATTCCATATCAGGCCCAAGCCATTTATCCAGCACTCACTACCACTCAACTGTTGGAGTTCCTCAGAACATGTATAGTATGATGCAGAAGCAAAACGTGCACCTGACCAATCTGCATATGTGTTTGGATCTGTGGGAACAAGCTGACTTCCTGATAGAACACAGTGGCTCACGAGGTATGTTACGACTCTTTCTTTAACCAATATTTGCTGCAAGATTTCTCAGTTTCTGATTAGTCATTGTTAGGTGTATGTTTTATTTTTATGAGTGAGACAATTTCTTATTATTTTTACCAGTCAGTGGGTTAATAGACAAGGATTTGTTAGTTTGTAAGATATTTTGGCCTTAAATTGTTTCTATCCACATTTAATAAAGTGGATAAAAGTGCTGGACGAGTGATCACCTGTAATTGTGCTTTAATCTGTATTTTATACTTTCTGTTTCAGAATTTTTCTCTGCACTGGATAAAAGTTGTGGTCACCTAACGCTCCACAGCTCATTTTCCGACCTCGTCCGTTACGTTCGTGCTGGACTCTATAGGCTTAAGGAAGGAACATGAAGTTTAGTGGATGCCCACTTTTTAAAGAAAAGAACTGATCTGGTTCCTGCAAGTCAGGGATCATTTATCGTAGCAAAGTGTACATTTTCATCGTGTTTTGAACACATTGTATAGGAGTAAATGTTAATCAGTGGAAGTTGATACTCCTGGATCCTACACACAACTGATTATTAGGCTGAAGGCTCCTGTTACTGAGGGGTAGTTCTGTTTTCTCATCCAAGGGTTATTATTAAATATGTATGTATATTTTTGTACATAGTGTAACTGTAAACCAATTTGTGTTGTTTGTTTGTTGCAGACACTTGGGATAGATATTGCTGACACACAATACATTTATCATGGGAAGAGAGATAACTGTTAATTTTAATTTTTCTCAAGAATAAAATGCAAGCTATCTGGATATTAAGATGAACAAGTAATAAATAGTTAGCAATCAGTCCTTTTTTATTTTATCATAAATTTAAATACAGTAGAACTACATTTTTTATCATACACCCTAATTGAGTGTAATGAAATTACACTTTTATCCCATATTTTTTGTTTTTTTGTACGTGGAGTTTTCTCTTAAGTGTAAACATGTTCATTTTTTTCTATTATATTGAAAGTTTTACGTGTGTGTGTGTGAACAAGAATGCCACAGGAAATATGAACATTTAAATGGCTTGAAGATCATTGTATGTACAGTAAAGTATGTAGTTTATATACTGCAAAGTCAGGTGTTGACCGTAGCTTCAAAATCTAATATATATATATATATATATACATACATACAGCAAGAAATGTTGCATACTTTCATTTTTTTTACAGGAGATAAACACAAACTATTAAGGACATTCATGTAAAAACAGAAAACATTTTTACAGGTTTTGCATTTAAAAAAATTCTCCCCAAGGACTTATTTTACATAAGAAAACAATTATTCCAGTTGATAAATCATGCAGGGCATTCTTAAGAATCAGTTGGTTTTGGTGGATAAAATTTCTGGTTTTAATTATGACTATTTATAAATTAATAATTCGTGATATGTTTGACTGTAGAGAAAGTCTGTGAAACAAAATAATTAAAGCCTTGGCATTTTTGAGACCACAGATATTTTTTACATTTACGTAATGAAATGTGCTCATCTATATAGATTTATTCATTATTGTATAAAGCAACTGACTTGGTAGTTATTATCAGCTCGAAGAAAGTTGCATCTTTTTGTAGTTAATTTATTTCATTTAACTTAAAAAACAAAAGGTTGTGGATATGGAATGGTGTTGAGTTTGACATAAGATTGTTGTTGAAAAGTGTGGGTTTGTGAACTTGCTAAAATATTTACTATTATTGACAATTTGTGATGTGTCCACTTTTTACAGTTTTTGTGATCTGTGAATATTTGTGCTGTATGGACGATAGTGCCTAGAATTGTTAAGGATTTATTGTCGGAGTGCTGTTTCCCCTTGACCAGTACACAGATCATGTAAAGACCACATGTTTGAAAATGTTTTTGTGAAGTAGACTGAAAATTGCACTCAACAGATATCATGTGGTTGCTGACACAATGTGCCAGTTTCTACTCTTGTGTGTTTTGAGCTAAAAATATTTGGAACCACTAGTTATGATGATTTTGTTTGTGACAAATATATAACTATATATTTTGCAATGAAAGTTTTGTTTTTCTTTTAAGAAGATAAAAGACAAATGTCTTCTTTATAAAACTAAGTGAAATGAAGTTTAAAATGCATAATGGAAAAAAAGATTTTTTTTCAGGTAATTTTGTTTGACAGAAATATAGTTTTCCGTAATGTCAAGACAACAGAGGAATTTATAATGTTCTTAAGAATTTGAATTTATTTATATAGCTTATAAGATTGTTAAAATAATGTAAAATAACTTCATATCACAACAAAATTGATTCTTTTATATGTATACATATATATATATATATATTTCTAAAAGTGAAATAAATACTTTATATAATGGGTTTCTAACATAATAGATTGAGAGAAGTTTTTTAAATCGGCTATCTAACAATGACAGGTTATGGAGTGATATTTTCTTTTTCATATGACTTCCCAATGGTATGGAGTGATAAATCTTTTTGTGTTTGAACTTTCAAGGGGACCATGTGCTGAGGTATCATTTCAGATTTCTTACTGAAATGTTTCAAAGTTAAGCTGTATTTATGTTTTTAAAAGTTAACGTGCTTCACAGAGAAACTCATTACGTATTGCAAAGTTTGATATGAAATTTGATGATCATTTCTGTATTTAGAATATGTGAGCTCGTAATTTTCATGGCTCTACATTAGAAGCTAAATCTTATGACGTCTTTAGTTTTAGTCCAACAAATGAATTTCTGTGTTAAATATTGATTTTATTGTAATTGTTTTATAGCAGTTTATAATGCTCATCGCTATCTTTTTCACGGAAATGAATTGAAATATAGAAAATATTTCATAAAGGATTTTCATTCCTAAAAAAAAAATCTTGACTTTTTTTTCATGATAATATTGTTGAAGCCGCTGTAATTTTTGTTCCGTTTAGTACTATTTTAACAGCAGAAAAAAAGAAATTGAATTATCTACATTAATCAGGGGAAACTTTTTGCATTTGAAAAATTTTATCGCTTGTTGCTTAACTGTTTTGTTTGTGATAAAAGATCAGTGATCTAACTCTCTTTAGTGATGCTTTTATCTAGTATAAATTTGATACAGTCATAGTTCTTACTGGGACAAGAATATATTTTTCTGTTTTTTGCTTCAGGAAACTGATACTTCAGTTTCTCTTGTCTTTGTATTGTGATTGAAGTGTTTGATAATAACTTATGATAATAATTATCATTTTTCCATGTCTGTCATACATGAAATTAATATTAAAGCTGTGAAAATCTGTATTACGCATGCTAAAAGTCTTTTCAGAGTTTTATCCAGGGTCCTTGAGGGCTAAAATTCAACTTCTCTTGTAATACCATAAGTTGAACAAGTTCATGACCCAATATATATCTTTATATAAAAACAAAATCTTGTTAAGAGGTACTTATTGTAATATAAATGCATGAACTTTCCATGTATTTTACACATTATCAGATATTGTAGATTTAATCTCATGTTAGCAGAATTTAAGTTGTCTACATCTGTTGTTAACACAATGTTTGAAATGACAATAACTGAGTTTATTTTGAGATTTGTGTCAATCTCATTATCTGTTATTTTGCTTTTATACTGAAAGAATTTTAGTCGAGTGTTTGATTGAAGATTTTCATATTAGCGAGCATTTTTAAACAAAGATATTAATGCTTCTGGTTTCAATAGTTGTAGTTATGTTTCTTTTTTTTTTTTACATAAACTCAAATTTGATGGTGAAATTCTCAATGATTCACACAAGTAACTAGCATAACAGAAACATCATTAAAAATACTTTGCAGTTTTCCATTCAGAGGGATTAAGAAATGCCTTGATAACCAGCTGTAAAATTAAACATTTTATAACTGAAAAAAACTAGATTGCTAGGAAATTAATTCTAGGTGTCTTAAATGTAATATTTTCTCCCTTAATGAAACTAGATTAAACTCTGGAAAGTCAAAATCAACATTCCTCCAGATATGTTTTACCTTTTAATGTTAAGTTCTATTGATAAACTCAAAATGTGGTTTATCTTAGCTCTCTGGTGTACTTTGTATTAGTTTGTCTTTTTTTCTGCAGTTTATTTATATGTCAAAATGAGTAGTTAGAAATAAAACATTTACTTTTAGGATGTTCACTTAGTTATTCTGAAGGTGATACTGGAAATCTTGAGCAGAAAACCTTTCCGTGAAATTATGTATTTGAAAGTCTTTAATATTACATCTTAATAACTGCATGAATCTTATGTGTAATGCTGCATAACAGTGGCTGTTAATTAGCAGTGTATAAACTACTTAAGTCTCTACAAACTGTAACAACTATGCTTATTGCATTTGAACATAGAGGGATCCTGTGGGCCAAAATTCATTTTGAAGTTACTAATCTGTGCAATATAGTTTTTATGGAAAGTGAAATATTATCGTAATTTTGTCAAGTGTTTTAATTTTGACTGTCACAATGTGTAAAGCTCTGATGAAAGCTGAGAAGTTACCACAGAGCTTTGAACTGTATAAGTAGCTATATTGGATATATTTTAAGTCTCAAAAGTGTTATTGTGTAAGACTTGTACTATGAGGGCATGTGTAAACAAACCACTTTACAATGGTGGCTGTAATTTCTAAAAGGAAGTTTAGGATATGATTCAGGGTAACATTGAAGTCAGTGAATCTAGTAAATTCAGGGTTATACAACTTATGCATGACAAAGAAAACGAAGTTGTCTTCCTAAAAATGCATCACGAAAGTAAGATTTGTAAAAAAAAAAAAAAAAAGCTATCTTTGTGTAAGAAAACAATTCCAAAGTGAAATATATTTTGTATAAAATATATTTATTAACTGTACTACAACCCAAGCTGAAAATGTATTAAAACCTTTCATAACATATGAATATACAGTTTTCCAAAAAAAAAACAAAAAACGTAACCAATTATAAATGGTTATTCCACAAATGTTGTACAAAATCTGAAAAGATAACATTACTGAATTATAACTACAAGAGTAAGGAACATTGTGTGTATTCAAGATGATTTGCTGTGGAATTTATATTTTAATTATGTATCAATGTAGATTAGGACTTGTGTGTACTGCTCTTTGAGGTTAGAAATGAAACTGCATTTCCTTCTAAACATCAGTTTTCGGTTCCCACAACCTGAAATCACAACAGTTTTACAGTCTTGATTTAAGTGGAACTAGGCAGAGGAAACTGTGGTTCAGATAGTAAAAAACTGAGTTGTGTGAAATGAAACATCTGTATCCTTGTTTTATATTGTTTCATTTTTATTTATCAGTAATAAAACCTGAAGAAAGCATGATGAAAGGGTTATTTTATTGACACATGAAAAGTATTATTAAATACCTGACAAAGGAGACCATTCCTAACCGTTGTTACATTAAAAACGGTAGAGGGAGGAAAGATATTTGGGAAAATGGGGTCTACAATGTCACTACATACACCCTAAACAGTTTAGTTGCATTTCCTTGATGACAACAAACACCCTTGAAAACAAAAAAAAATCTCAGAATGGCTGGTATGGGTATTAACACTTTTAATAAGTAGTGAACGACGTTTTGACCTTATTTAGGTCATCTTGTTAACCTGAATATGACCTAGGAAGGTTGAAACATTGTGCTCTACTTATCCATACTAATACTTAATATCCATACTAACCATTCTGAGTTATGCACATGTTACCAACTGTTGTACATGCAAAAAGTAAACTGAAGAAGGTTTATTCTTAAATCAAACAATTGAATAATGTATTTTTTAAGATAGCAAAATTTTATGAGACAGATAAAGCTGTATATTAAATTGTAATGTGATGCAAAAAAAATGTCAAATGCATGATTATAAATTTATAAGAAAAAACCTAAATCTTGTTACACTGCATTTTTAAAAGAAACTATACCTTCTAATCGTGAGGTGGTTATCATATTTAGTTTTTAGCTTAACAGAAACTACAAAATCTTATATTATTATTAGTTTACATGTGAGCTTTTGAGAATTGACTTAAAGAAAGGTAGTCAAGTCAAAGTTTTCATAATAATTATAAGATGCTACATTTACTAACAAAATAGAACTACATATATACACCAAAAGGATTTGTTTTGAAGCAAAGCTTTGTACAGAATTTTTCAATTTCTACTTGTTTTCAAACCAAACAAATGCTGTGTAAATACTTTTTATAATCACAAAATTAAGGCTTGAACAGAGACACAACTTTCAGAAGCAGTGACATGATACTGTTAAATCTTTAACATTTACAAACAGAATTACAGGAGTCATTTCTGAGTCTATTACATATTTTAATAACAATGGCATTCAGTTATAGTACAGATAAATTATAATCACAATTTTTTCTTCTTCAGAGTAACTTAGTGACAGGTAGACAGGAAATAAAACAAAATTATGTTTTCTGGAACTGATAAAGAGCTTGTAGAAGGGAATGTTTAACCTTTCCACAAGCATTCAAGGCTTTGTTGGGCCTGAAATAAACACCACACATAAAATATAATCAGGCAAGTGCAAGATATATAGGAATACTGTGTATTTATATACAAAAAATGTTTGAAGCAAATACAAGTAACTTGTTAGAAAAGTGTATTTCCAGCCTGAATAACTCCAATAATTTTGAAGCTTTAATAAACCATAACAAAGTCATGGATCTAAAACACACATGGAATGTGCAACTATTAGTTATAACTATAGCTACATTAGTTTCCTCTAATCAAATAATAAACCACAATATAAAGTTATATATCTTAATATTTCAAAATGAATGTATACAGTAATGTGACAATATATAGCTACATTATTCTATCCAAAGTAAAAGAAGCAAGAAAACTAGAAAACGTTTTATACAAACAGTTTATAGTCAGTAATTCAGCAATAGTTAGTGGTGTAGAAAAAAAAAAAATATATATATATATATAGCTACCTTGAAAAGAAAAGGTGAAGTACATCTTTACTCGAGTTCTTGAAGTATCTTTGCTTGACAATATGTTCTAGCAAGACAATGGGGCCATAGAGATCCGATATAGGTTTAAATTTTTTATCTTCACTCTGAAAAAATAACATTTCTTCCAACTATCACATTTATATTTACTATTGGTCTCAAAAACAGTTTTCAATGCATTTAATTATGGGCTTTATTTGATTATTAGCTACTTACAGCAGTCCAAGCTATTGTGATACATTAGTTGTTTTTGAGCTGTTGACACATTGACATATAAATAAGGAACACCAATTTATATCTTGAAGAAGCATTTCCTTTTTTTAAATTTTTATCAGTCTACAAAATTGTTCTACATCAATACAAAGAATTTAGGTGTCCTAGCAAACAGAAGGGATTATTTTTTGCATTACCATGTTTAAAAATTTCCAACATAATTTCAGAAACTTTGCTCCTTTTTAAAGCCTCCATTACTCAGTAGCTAATAAATACTTCATTCAGTTATGGATTGCTACCAATTATGTAATAGCATTAATGGGAATATGCTGTCTAGTTGTATATTTCTTATTGGGGTTTATTCATCATATTACTAGGCCTTGAAATATTTAGGTTTTTCTTTCCAGTATATTAAATTCACAGGTCTTTATGCCATTTTAAAATTATATTAATCTTCCATAGATTTGTATAGAAAGTCAAAAAATGCCATCAGATGAGAAATTTTAAAAATCAATCTTACCTTGATAAGACCTAAGTATACTAAAAGAGTGTTAGTTAGTACAGATTCTGTACTAGAGCTACCTGCTTCTTGATATGCTGCCATGAACACTGCATCTAAAGATGTTAGAGAGAGAGAGTGGTAATATTTAATACTTTTACACTTAAAAAAATACCTTAACTCAACATGAAAGTGTTTTTCACAGCACAATGTAAGGAGGAAATAAATTAATATATGTGCTTTCAAAAGTACATTTGTCAGAAGAAAACTTAACAAATTATTGTTCTATAGAAACAAAATTCTTGGCACTATTACCAAAACAATTTACTTTTAGTACTTTGAGGAAATAAAATAATAGAAAAGTGTTAGCGTTTTGAAGATTCTCATCTTCAGGACGATTATGCTGGGCATACTTTTTTTTTTCCTTTCTGCAAGAAAAAACCCAATTGTTTCTGAGTACAATAGAACCTTGATTAACATGCACCTAGAAACAACATAAACTATGGCATTAAAGGCAGACCTTTTCTGTCTATTTCTTTTTCAACGATTTGTAACTATATTGAAGCTTGCAATAAGGAGTACTCAACAAAGTGGGCAAGTTATCTTTACCTGACTATAAGGTATAGTGCTAAATCCAAACATCCTACCAGAAGAATGGCTAATATTCAAACACTTGTAATATTCATGGGATTGGCTTCAAACCATATACTCCAGTAAACATTTTCACAGACTCATAATGCAATCTAGTTACTTTGAGAACTTCTTACTGTAAATACTGAAGGATACATAAGCTGATAAATTCCACATGGTGTTCTGGAATAGAGGTGAAATGAGCTTATTTCTGTGCATGTGCTTTGTTGCTCTCCAGAGTAACATGTGACATTTAAACTAATGACACAAGTGGTGGTTTGATGTTCTATCTTCAGCAAGTTTCTACTTCAGTCACTGACAGTAAAATAAACACAGACAATAAATGTAAAATATTTAGTAGTTCAAACTTTGAAGAGAAATATTTTGAAGCCTTGTGTCCAACAATAAAGAAAAATGGGCACAGCTAATCCACACCCTTGAAACATGTTGACATGTGCAACTCCTGTCTTGCAGACACCAAACAAAATGGAGGAAGAGCCTTAAAATTCAGATATTTAATGTGGTCACTTTGGAATCTAGCCTTGTGTACCTCATATTTTATGCTATGGGCAACTTGCAGAAGGAAAGATGCCATTCATGCGAAAGCGCAACTATAATTTGGAGATGCTGATTCCAAAAACCACGTTGAAAGTTACTGATCACCACTAGTTTATTTTGAAACATTTATTCAATATACATAATGAAAATAACTGTTTCTTTAATAGCTTTATTTATTCATTCAATGCAAAATTGCATTTAAGAACATATAATCAACATGCTTTGATACGTTCATGTTCGCCGTATAAGCAACAGGAATTGGTAACTTAGTGTTGTCGTTCTTCGAGTACAGCTTTGTGAGGAATCAGTGAAAAGTCTCCATTCTTGAAGAATATGCATCTAATTCTTCCATTTGTGTATCAACATTTATACTGAAACACAAAGTATCTTTTAGGCTGTAGTGAAATGCAAGACTTTGATTATGACTTTGGTAAAATGAAATTTCTTGTCACTGGAACTAATAAATTCCACTGCTGTAAACGTAAGCCAAGAAGTTTCACTTGCCTAACTATCCAGAAATATAACAGTCAGACAACAACCACCAGGTCAGAATTAAAAACAAAAAAATAATAAATTTAAGAACAGAACTTACTTTTAGTTGATGTTTAATGTTTATTATCTATCACTCTAATATTTTGACTGTTACTACCAATAAACTTGAATACAGCCATGACACAGAGTTTCTTTTAATATCTAGTGGCTGGCATATGAAACTGCACCCCAAATACTTGCACAAAGTTGGACAATTTTGTTCCAAATCAAATCCTTCAACTTATCATTTTTGTTCTGGCATTTTACATAACACATTAAATACTTCATTACTAATGAAATGTAGAGTGTAACACAGTTCACATATTGATATAAAAGTTTTTTTGTCACATGATTGCTTAGATTAATTTCAAGCACTCTCAGTGTTTCTCAAACACTTTTTAAAATGTAAAATCATTTGGATTCCACTAACATTTTAAAAAATTCCTATTTATTTGTTGAACATATGAATATAGACTAAAAAAGAAAATGAAAGACATGCATTAAAGTTCAGATATATTGATATATTCCGCTATTAAAATATTTTCATTTTGGGAAAAAAGGCCCTTTCTTAAGCCCTTGAGATTCCATTCTCAAAGATCTCCAAGGATGCTTAGGCACCCTGTTTACAACAAGGTACAAAAATTGTAAACAGGTAAGCAGTTCACTCTCATAACATTTGTACATGAAAACACTTTCAGTCGACTGAAAAAAAAACTTGCAAATGGTGTAAGACTTAGAAACAAAGAAGCACTGACTGTAGAAAATTGTATTTAAAACAGAGTTAATCTGTTACTAACAAGCCATCATAGAAGTCAAACAGCCATAAAATAAAATATTGAGTTAAAAAATTTCTTCAGGGGTCAAGGGTCACATATATCTGTGTTTAAATATCAACTATATTTTGGCTCCTACTATGAAACTTTGCAGGCTCTTTATTTGATTTCCAACATTGTAGCTGTTACAAGAAGTGATGGGAATTGTGGATTTCAATCTGCTTATGACTACAGTACCTGCACAGTTCTGTGCTGCTGTTTTCACGTCAAGATCAGAATCAGGCCTGATGACTGATGAAATCTGAACACACAGACACAAAAATATCAATAAATTATATAGTAATCATCTGAAAGAATTTTTCATGTGGAATAAAATCTTTAGACCACAAACATTACTTTTCAAATGCATACTTATTCAATGGTACAAACCTTCTTAGCTTTACTAATACAGACTTTCTGTATGTAAGTTTATTCGTTAAACAACCATTAGTTTTATGAACTACTGTTAAATGTCATATTTGAAACTGGACCTACAAATAAAAGTAGCCAGGATTTAGCATTATTTTCACTAAAAAATCGAAAAATGCATACACCCAATGACAGAAAAACACTTTCTAACAGGTTATTAAGGTAAAGTTTCTACTGTTAGTGTATGTGTAATATGAAATGCATCTAGATTATTATACTATTATCCTTACCCAATTACTGCACAGATAAACAACTGAACTAATCATTTTAATACTACTTTATACAGCTAACACTAATCATACAACATTGCCAAGTAACAGTGATGCTGCAGTTCCACAAATGTGCATAACAAAACACCTGCAGACTTTTTCAAACCAGTGAGGAAAATTATTGTTGTGAAATTAGTAAATATGAGGAATTTATTAAGAAAATTTCAATTCAAATTCTAGGAATAAAATGGATAATTTGAAACCTAAATTAATAAAGTGAACATAACATAAATATCACACATTTGGTGTTGCCATTTACAACAAATTATTATTATTAAAATTATGTTTACTAAATAGAATAAAAACAAATAACACAATAAAAATTAAAATACTGTTAATTAATCCTAAAAAAGACAATTTTAACTCATTGATTAAATAGTTACAACATTTCAAAGAAACAGTTTCAAGTAATATATTACTTTACTGACTTATTTTCAAATATCAAGCATTAGTTTCTCAAAACTTTACACGAAAATGGTTTATTCCACAACTTGTTGTCTTACTGCCTCAAAATAACAATTTTTTCCTGTAAAAAGTACTGTTCGTTTGTTTTGGAAATTCGCACAAAGCTACTCGAGGGCTATCTGTACTAGCCGTCCCTAATTTTGCAGTGTAAGACTAGAGGGAAGGCAGCTAGTCATCACCACCCACCGCCAACTCTTGGGCTACTCTTTTACAAACAAATATGGGATTGACCATCACATTATACACCCCCATGGCTGGGAGGGCGAGCATGTTTAGGGCGGGCGCAAACCCGCGACCCTCGGATTACGCGTGCACGCCTTGACACGCTCGGCCATGCCAGGCCGTAAAAAGTACTACCCTAAATATTTAAGTATAAACTTTGTAGAAAAGTCAAGTTTCAATAATTATTTTTTTGCATTAAAATTAAAGCAAATAACTGGAATCTCTAAAATAATACCTTTCTAAAAAAATTACCAGAATTCGGTCAAAGTTCATAAAAACGTTGGATAAAATGTTAAAGAATGAACACATACACTTTTGGAAATTTTTATACGAAAAGTCGTCATATAAAATATTTATTTCTGATACAAGAATTTCATTAGGACTTTTAATTTTATATATAAAAAAAATTAGTATGGAAATAACTGATTAGATACTGACCAATGAGAATAAAATTATTTTATAGAATAATGTAGAATAATGATTTCAAAAAATTCTAGAGAAATGTTTGACCATGTTCTAATGAATTATGTTTTTATTGTTTGGAAGAAAAATAAGAGAAAACATTAACTTACATGTTTTTTGCATAACTTATATGGTGAAACAGTTATTTGTGGGGAATGTGATTTATATCAACATGTGACAAAAATTGCAACACAATTAACCACCTTACTGGATAGCTTTTTCCTCTCTTTCAATTTATTAAAAACACAAAACACAAATATTCATCTGAATTTTTGTTCCTGACCAAAAATGAGTATTTTGGTACGAAAGAAAGATGAATAATATGGATGAACTAATTAACGGTAAAAAAATTATATTTCAAGGACAGATTCTTTTTAATGTTGTGAAATGTGTTCCTCGGTCATGTTAAATATATATGACATTTTCTGTGAATCATGAAGAGTATTAGAATTTTATATTAGCTTCTAACTAATAAAAAATTACATCAGCCATACAATTTTATATTACGAACAGTGTAATAATTATAAGAGACTTTGCTTAATGTGATGTGTCAATGCTCAAGTGATGTCTAGAGGTTACCTTGCTACTTATGTTGTGAAAAGAATGAAACCAGTGGCACAGACAGAGCATGTTGTTCTGGTTAAATGCAAGGTTTCTTACAAAAATAATTTTTTTCGTTACACTTTGTAGTTTATCACTATTTTATGTAACAATGATGTAGTCAATAAGAGATTTAATATTATTCCAAAATTCTTATCTCGATTGAGTCTATAATTATTAAATTAGTTTATCTAGTGTTGTCAGGTAACGACTTGGTGAGGCTCTGCAAATGTTTTAATATAACCTGCTATTTCTCTGTAATCTCATCTTTTTTATTTCATTTTTATTTGATCTGAACAGGAACAATAATTATTATCAACATTTTTATGAAATTCTCGTTTCTGAAATTACTTATTTTTAAATATTTTTGTTGTATCGAACATTACATATTTAACTACACAGTTAAATGTATTCTTGGACAGTGTTTACTGCTTTCACAACAAGGCATTTTCATTCATAAAAACTGCATAATATTGATAAAACATTAAAAATCCATATTTGATTGATTGTATATCTTACTGAAGAAAGACCTACACACATTACATCTTTAGATTTAGCAGGAAAAATCTTCATCAAAGTATGCTCGTTATGCCATATTGAACAGAAATAGTGGGTATACTGTAGTAAGTACGAGACTAACAGTATATCAGAAAACTTTATTCTAATGTTTTATCAATAAAGTTCCACACAAAAATGCAGATCAATGTGCTGAAGTGAAATAATTTGTAACTGAAACATATAATTAGATTTGTGAAAACAGTACAGAAAGGCGTGTAGTGTAGCTGCTCTATTACTTCATATTTCATCATCAAAAAATCAATTGTTGTTGAATAATGAATTTGCTATTTTTAAGTTATTTCAATTTCACATGCTTAGAATTATTTCTATCTTTCAATGAATCAAATAGAGTTTTCTGATAATTATGATGGAGACTTTATAATAAAAATTGATGTAAAATTTACAATACATATGACTTACACCAAAAGAAATATTTCAGATCTCAATGTATCAAGCTGTCATCTTAAAGGTTAACAGCATTTGAAACCAGCAATACACTAAGTGTTGCACACTTTCATATGTACTCTATTTCTATGTATAAAAATTAACTTATTTCATTAAACATTACAATTTTTTTTATATACTAATGTGCTTTAGTAGAATAGAAGAGAAAAAGGTAGAACATATAGTGTACATTCTAAGATGTTATATGCAGATCTATGTCAAGAAATTCATTCATATGTATATGTACCCACATTAGATGAGGGATTTACTGCATTTAGCCCTAACACTCAATGTAGTATTCCGAAAGTGAAACTGTTTTATTGATAAATATAACATTATACACCACTTTTTACTCAAAGTAATGTTTAACTACAGATTGCTAATGGAGTCCCTGCGGCTTTTAAAACCCGCTTTTCTCGACAATTTTTGCACTAAACTGCCTGTGGATCCATGACTATGGGAATAACATAGCAAAACAATATATTTCAATTAAAATTAAATCAAAATTAACATGAATCTGATGAATATTGAAATTAATTCCACTAATTATTGTGCATTTGGTACTAAAAAAATGATTTATCCCCCCATTTTTTGGCTTGTTCATTATATACGGTGCATTTAAAATGTGCACAATATGATGCACTATTTGGGTTAGAAAAAATTGTCAGCAAAACAAATTTATAGAAAACCATGCCATGTCATCAAAATGATCTGACAATGGTTAATAAAAACATACCTTAATAAATGCTTCTATATACTCTTCTGGTGTTGGTTTGTTCTGTAAAATAACCCAAAAACCAAGTAGGTGTAAAACATCATTTATGAATAATTCATCTTATTTTGTTAACTTTGAATATAATCACACAGAATGAACAAATTAGTTTATCAAAAAGTTCAAGATATGTCAATTCAAACAAAATTTGAAAAGATACCCTTAAATTTAGTCAACTTAAGATGGCATAATTAATGCCTCTAAGCTTTTCAGATCTTATACAAGTCACAGCTTGTAAACATGGCACTGTAAAAGATACCTTTTGGTGTCCTGTTTCAAGAGTATATAAAACCAAAATTAAGAGTGCCTAACACTTCTATTTCTTGCTTTTGAAGTTCTATGCTATAGAATGGATAATTCTTCTCGTGATGCATATCGTGTGCACAACATTTTACTGATGTCACGACAGTACAAATTGCAACATTAAGAATCCCTTAATGTCATTTAAAAACATAAGTAAAATGGACAGTGTCATCATTGCCAATGATATTTTCCAGCATCAATAAAACATGGGCTATTATGATTTGAGTGCCACAAAAGCTACACACTGGTGCATCACTTCCAGATAAAAGAAAGCAATGAGTTTAAAAACTGTGACCAATGCATTGGCTTGCCAAGACAAGTTTCCCCTTCCAATCCTTATGTAAACAAGATGGCCAAAGAGCAACAAACAGTTTGATCTAGAAAAGCTTGTTGCTCACTCCAAGCTGACTACCAATTGGTATGAAGCTGAGGACCATGAAAGCACCGAATCAGATAAACCAAGATGTTGTGTCAGCAATTTTGTTTTCTTACCAAGTGTTACAAGAATATAAATGTGTCCACAAAGACTGATACTATGGGAGACAGGTATTAGAAAGAAATATATATATATATATATATATATATATTTAATTACTAGAAGTAAATAATGAATAAAAACATTTTGACCAAATATAGTAAAAGTATTTGTCAAAATAATTGGCTTGGCTATCAGGTAAATGAAAGAAGACAAAAAATGTATAGTTATACAAAAAAAGAAGTTATATTTATACGCAACTCTCAGTCATCTGGCAGAAGGATCAATAATCCAACAGACAAACAAGGGTATATGCATTCATTGACTTTAAAATATAACTATGACCTTTGTTCTTCCTGACTGGTTAATTTTTCAAAGTGCAAGTTTGAATAATTTAATTCTGAAATAATATTTGGAAAAATTGCTGATAAAAAAACAGAAATATTTCCTACAGACAAAGGGGCATATGAATAGTAGATGTATAGTAATAATAAAAATGATAAATGGAAAGATGAACTGAGCCATGGACAAATTATGCTATGATATGTGTAGTTACATGACTAATACAACTATTATTTGAAGCATGAATGAAATAAAATAGTAGTTACACAGTTAACTGGACTGTAAAACATAGATTGAATAACAGTTAATTAGATCAATATCTCTCAAATATTATGGTAAGAAGAATGACCGAAAATTTAAGAAATTCCTTGTGGTCTACCATAAAAGAATTATGGAAGTATGATACATATGGTGATGCTATTTCACAGTTACTATGATGGGTTCATGAGCCTGACATTAATTTATAGTTAGCATTTTGCAAGATATTATAAATTTTGTATTATACTTTGCTGTTTCACAACGTTTTTTAAGATATTATTATTCAACCTTGAGTCTTTTCTCAACCCACCTCATGTTGCTATGTTTCCCATCAGTGAGCCACGATCAAACACTGAAATAGTTAACATGGAATATGAAACACAGATGGAATAAAATATGTAGTTAATTGTTTAACAGGACTGTAGATCACAGTTTGAATACAATATGCAGTTAAATGGATGGCAAGACTATCTAAGGCATGAATAATGAGGTGACAACACACTGATAAATAACCATCCATACAGAAGATGGGCATGTAATAATAAAATGTTTATAAAACTGACAAAGCATTAGTGAACGTCCAGGGCAGTAAACCAATGATTAAAATAGTAAAACTGTTGGCAAGTACCTTGGCAAATCTTTTGTTACTTGTTTTCAATGTTCATGCAAAATTACACAAGGGCTATTTAAGCTAGTCATCACTCATTCTGAACTGACTGACAACAGGGAAAACAGATGATCAAGAATATGTATTGCCAACTATTTAACTACTGTTACTAAGTTGCAGGATTTGACCAGCACTTCTATACACCATCCATAGCAAAAGTCCAGGGCATAATTTTAATTCATTCAATTACAAAATGCAAACCATAAATACTTGGATCTGCAATTTGGCATGCCCAGCCCCTATATCAAATGGACTCAACAACTAAATGAAAGAAGCCAATTGCGTATGGACTTTTGTAGGTTATGATAAAGTCATCAGCAGATAATACTAAAAGCTACAAAGTAAACACCTCAAATGAAAAACATGAGACTTCTTGTAACTGTTCAAAAATACTGACAGAATTTAAGACCTGATGAGAATGGTGACATAAAATGAAGCAATAACTGATCTATAGATTATTTGATATGTCATTTAAAATATGTCAAATATAAATTCAACTGTTCATGTATTTATTATCTGTTGTGAAGTGGTAGGTCTGAGAAAAAATATTAATTTATTATTTTGACTGAGTGAAATCAAGTCGCTCTTATGACAGCATTGAACAAGTACGACAATTACTTTTAGCTGAGTTTTACTTGTAAAAGATTATTCTTTAAAGTTAGATGTTTCAACTGTATTGATTTCAAGGTAGTGGCTGCATACTGACCCCAAGTTCAGATAAAATTAATGAGCCTCCACTGCTACCCAATTTAAGAAGCTTATTGGATGATGGAGCAGCCAGGAAGTCTGCTGCCAATACCTGAAAAACAGAAGGAATAAATAAAAATGTCTGCCATTCATACTAATATGACAAGTTTTATATCCATAAACTACAATTTCATCTAGTGTAATAAAAAAAGTGAAATATGATATTTAATGTCTGTAATCAACATATTTACATAACAATGAATGGTGCAAAAAAATCAAATGTTGTTCCAATAAATCCTAAGAACATTTTATCTGATGACTTGATTCAAATAAGAAATGTGTCTACAAATGATCATCCTTTTCTATAAGGTACAACATGCTTAAAAGAATAACGAATCAACTTATGATACTGTTCTTCCTTTTTATTATGTTTTGAAAGTGACCAATTTATCTGTCCTTGGGACAAATTAAGTTAACACTAATTTAGGTCCGACTTTGTACTTTTGTTATTAAAATACATGGTTGTTTCTTCCTCCAAAATTCTTTCTTAAAAGAAGTAGCTTCAGATACTTGAATCAAGATTTGTATTTTCTCCAGCTCATGCTTCCAACTTATCTTCTCCAATATCTTGTAAACCATGAACTATGCTTTAAATCTGTAGTTGGCATCCTTTGTTGATGTGACACTGTCATTCACTTTTCAATTATTCTATTTGTAACTCCTGTTTGAGCTTGCTATTTTCTCCATAGTCAAATGGTTACCTTTAAATCACAGCTGAACATTTTTATATGTAAACACATTTGAAGGTTAGCTTGAAATCGTTTTTATGGTTGACTTATATTATAAACTACATCTTTGTAGGCCATTTTGATTTGTTCCCAAATCTTCATTAATAAAGAAAGACTAGTTTCATTTTCATTAGAAAACAAATTTGCCTTGTTAAAGGATACTCTAAACTAATTGAACCCATCCATATGAGATTTGAAAAAAAAGGCAGATGATTATTTGGAAGTACAAAAATCAGATAATTACTGGATGATCATGATACAACCATAGTACCTCACATGATAGCAGAAGTGAATTATAGATGGATACTATTGTAATAGAAATTGACGAAAATAACTTGGCTTGTCTACTGAATTCTAAAACATTTGAATTGGCCTAAGTGGACTTTTGACAAGATGAAGAGAACTGTACAATGTTTAAGATACAACTGCAATCTTTACTGTGTAAAAATTTTCGTACATATGTTTAACTTGTTTTGAACCTAGGTTATTATTTTAAATCATCGAATATATTACCAATAAGTCACAGACACCTACTGTAGAAATATCCTTAGATCAACACACCCATATACTTACATTACTACTTACAAAGTGCTACCAAAAGTTACACCAGAATTAGCATGCTAGAGCCATAAGCTACTCTGCACTAAAAAAGGTTCATCTTGTGAGGATGATTCAACTGATTAAAAATGATGACTCTTACTCACAAACGTGACTGATATTTAAGACAAAATTATTACCATAATCTATTCTACTCAAGAACAGCAGATAAAGATTTATTTCAGTATGGTGTGTTAATTACACTCCATTTATCTTTTGCCTTAGCCCACCAATTTCAAAGTATTTGTGAGTTGATCAGTAATAACTCTACTTTTTTTTTTAAATACATAATCACTTCAAATGATTTTAGCATATTCGGTTAACCACACAGCATGGTTAATTATATCCCAAACTTTCTTTCTCTCAGCCACTTTCAAATTTGATGATTGTAATGAAAGTAATGTTTGTACAGTGCACCATAATAAAAACAGTTAGTATTTTCTTATCCAGTTTTATATCAACTGCTACAGAAGTTACCCTAGTACAATTGGTTAATTACACGAGCTCCTTATCCTTTTCTTAGCTAGTCAGTTAAACTATAATTGCAATAAAAGTAATTACTGTATCAAGAGTCAGCCTCATGAAAAGTTTGTTGTGAATTTTGCTCAAAATTACACAAGGGCAACCTGCAATAGCCATCCTTAATTTAGCAGTGAAAGACCACAGGTAAGACAACTAGTCATCACAACCCACCCAACTCTTGGACTACTCTTTTACCAATAAATAGTGGAATTGACAATCACAATATAGTGTCCCACAGCTGAAAGGGGGTGGAATAAGTTTGGTTGGACAGAGATTCAAAACTGTGACCCTTGGATTGCAAGTCAAGCACCATAGCCACCTGGCCATGTGAGGCTTTTTTAGGAGAAATGGCTAAGTAATTACAGTATACACTGTCAGCAATAAGGCAAGGTAGCTGTTTAGAGCCCCTCACAAGTGAATACCTGCAGATTTTTTTTTTAATAAGCAAATTTTACAGATTAAATTCAAGACTCCAAAACCATTCAACAGATCCATAAACAAACATCATCAAATTGTAGAGTTTCAGTTACATTTTTATTACTAAATACTCTGAGACTCCACAACTAGTACTTTGCCTAGGGCTCCACAGTCATTCAGGTCACCTCTAACTGCATGAATGATTAAACATATCTTTCCCTTCTCTCAGTGTGACTTAACAAATCATTTTATATTGATTCACATATATATTTTTTTAAACAAATGCAGCTTATACGTGGGCAATAAATCAGGCCAAACACACCATTATTATATACATAAACTAAAGTAAGGGCTAGTTATTTGTCATGTGTGTAAAATTAAAGATAATTACATGAATGTAGAGATAAATACTTTAATATACATGTTTTTCAAATACTAGGCTCACCAATGTCAGTAGGCTACTGATGTTTATTGTTTAGTATTTATTCCAAAGTTACAAATGCAGTAGTTAAGATTATTGTAAAAGTTAAACACTAACAGTTCGTCAGACATAATGGGTGCAATTGGCAAGTTTTATTGAGGATATTGGAACTATATATACTTTTAAGGAAGTTAGCAATGAAAACAAAATTTCTTTGTAGAGTCTGCAGGCTTAAGGAGAAGTTGGTAGCCTAATTAAAGTAGAGGCAATACATAAAGAAAAGTTGTAAACTGTGGGAAATTGCAGAAGGAACTCCAGAGGAACATAAGCTTTTAAATGCAAGTAATACATCAGCTGAGGTTAACAATAACTGTCAGAAAGTTAGAAAAAGTATTGTAAAATTAAAAATTAGTGGATTTAATTGTAATGAGAATGTTTAATTCAGCAACTGATTTCAGCCTTTGGCTTGCAAAGATAAATTACTGGAGGGAAGGAAAACAAATGGGACAGAGAAAATATGAGTGATTTTCTTAAGGTTATAATTACAGGCAATTCTTTTACAAGGTACATAGTTTGTGGAAAAATAAGGAGAAAAGAGCTCAATTATGCAATGCATGGGCAGGGATGAAGAACACAAATGATAGAGCAAGAGAAGTTTTATTGTGCACCTAGAGGTTAACGATGTTGAGAAATGACGATCATAGAAGCTAACTAGTAAGTACAGGAGATTGATAAAGGCACTTAAAAAAAAGGACCATTACTTGTGTCAGAAATATTGCTGAGAATTAATTGTAAGAATAATATTATAGCAAGTTGCTAAAGCTGAATGATAGGCCTAGGTGACCACGCAAGAATGAGCAGGTCTGCTGATCATACTTGTAGGATTGGTCTGATGGAAAAAGGAAGCTTCTTGAAGTAGATAGCTCACATACAAGTAGAGTAGGGACTATCTTGTTAGCAAGGGCTTTTAACTCATTTGTAAGAGAGGTTTCAAACTAGGGCTAGACAATGATGAAAGCCAGGACAAACTTGATGCAAAAATACAAGATGTAGAGAAAAGTTTAGCACAAACAATTAATATAGAAATTGTTCTAAGGGCAGACTTAATTTTTACCACTGTAATGCTAAAAGTATAAGAAATAAAAGTAACTTTATAGTACTAGTGGGAATGGAAGATTTTGACATGATGGGAATAACTGAAACAAAGCTATTTCAGATTTATTGTTAACTTAATATAGAAGCAGTTGAGGGGCAAAAACTAGAGAACATCTAAGTGCAATTGTTCATTTCTCTATCAAATTTGATGTTTTGCTGCATATGGAAATTAGGAATGATGATATTTTGATTACAAATTTCAGAAATGCAAAACCTATAGTGATACAACAACAATTATCTGTTGTGAATTGGGCAGTTGAGTTATTTGAAAAGATAAATATTTTACTAACAGAACAAAAACAGCAGTTTAAAGTAAAACCTGGTTGATTTGCAATGGATACAAAAGATACAGTTAAAGAAAAGTATCACAACTTTAAGAAGTCTAAATTGACTTGCATGATGAGAGACTTCAGATGTTAGTGAAAAATGAAATTAGAACATCAAATAAGTTGGCTGAAAATGTAAAAATTAACAGCAAGGATTTCTTTAAATCTATTAAAGGTAAAGAAAATGTTACGATGAAGGGTAGGACCCTTGAGGGATGACAGAGGGAGGCTCATACAAGATGATTATGAGATGGCTAAGTCATCAAATTTGCTTCTTCTTCAGTTTTTACTTATGAAGGTTTAAGTAACATTCTAGATCTTGACCATCTGAAAGATGGAGACAAGTTCAAAGAAAGATTAGGCTCCTAAACCAGATATTTCCACAAGAGTTTTTAAAGAGGTTAAGAATTGAATATTTAAGCTACTTGCTACTAGTTTTCAGAAGTCCTTAAATAATGGCAGGTGCTAGATGTTTGGTTTATCTTCCTCTTATTTTTTCAAGGTTTGATTTGGTTTTCTGGCAAAGATACATGAGGGCTATCTGCACTAGCTGTCCCTAATTTAGCAGTGCAAGACTAGATGGAAGGCAGCTGGTCATCACTGCCCACTGCGGACTCTTACCAACAAATAGTGGGATTGACCATCACATTATAATGCCCCTATGGCTGAAAGGGTGAGCATGTTTAATGCAATGGGGATTTGAACCTACAACCTTCAGATTACAAGTTAGGTGCCTTAACAACCTGGCCATGTCAGGCCCTATTTTTTGAGGAGATTATACAATTTGTTCCAATAATCACAGGCCTATTAGTCTCACATCAGTTGTGGGAAAAGTTGTGGAAAGTGTTAAATGATGCTTTGTAGTTATTTAATAAAGTTTAGAACATTATTGGACAGTAAACATGGTTTCACTAAGGAAAATTTTTGCATTACCCATCTCTTGATATTCTTTGAAAAGGTTACTCCTTACATAGATTAGGTTAAGAATGTAGTTTTGGTGTATCTGAATTTTCAAAAAGCATTTGATGAGGTGCCACACAATCGGCTGATAAAAAAAAATATCTATAGGTGTAGGGGTAGCATTTAGCAAATTGGATAGAAAAATGGTTGGATGAAAAAATACAGAGGATTGTTACGAATGGCATTCAGTTAAACTAGATAAGCATCACATGAAGCAAACCTCAGGGATTAGTCTTAAGAAATTTGATCTTTTTGATTTACATCAATGACACAAATGAAAGAATGGTCAATAAATTACTTAAATGTGCTAATGATATCGATGTCTTAGGCGTGCTGGGTGTGAAGATGATACTACTGCTTTACAAAAGGATTTAGATCGTTTTATGAGGTGGGCAAATAAATGGCAAATGGGTTTTAATTATAATAAATGCAAGATAATTAATGTGGGTTATCATAATTTTAAGTATAATATGGATAGAAATAATCTTAACAATGTCATGAAAGAAAAAGATTTTGGTGTAATGGTTGATCAGTCTCTTAAACCATCCAAGCAGTGTGCTGCTCTAGTGGTAGGGCAAAAATACGATTTTAGGTTGTATCTTCAGAAATACTGAATACAAGTCTATATAGATTATAATTTCATTAGATAGGTCACTAGTTATGGCAAATGTGGAATAGTGTCAAGATCTGGGTTCTTTAGCTTAGGAAGGACATTGAATTATTGGATGGTAATTGGGATATTACAGTTATCATTTGAGGAATAATTTAGATCTCTGAATAGTTAGAGAGAATCTGATTTAGGTGTTTAAGATTAAGGTAACTGACAGTATGGATGCATCATTACTTTTGCATATTTAATGGTGAGAATGGCAGGATAAGAGGACAAACATTTTAACAGAGCAGAAGTCATCTTTGCCTGAGATAGTTTTATTTTTCCAATAGTGTGGAACAGGTTGTTGTTAGACATTGTTGAGGCAGTAAACTTAAATGAGTTTAAGTAAAAGCACAATAAATACATGAAATGATAATACCTGGCTTTGAGAGTTTTATTTTTTGTATTAAATAGTTTTAGTATTGTTTAGAGGATGGAACAGCTATATGGAGAAACAGCTCAGTTGTTATCCCTAAACATTATGTTACATTAAAAAAAACAACAACAGAGAAATAAATTTATTCATTACATTTTTAGCAGTAGAGCAAGTATAATTGGAATTCATAAAAAGAAATTGTTTTAATGGTTATTCTTAGGCTTACACACTTAAAAAAAAAATTATACAAACAGTGCCACTAACATAAAGAAACCTCAAACTATTTTCCAGATGTTCAAAAAAAATCTAAAAAGACACTATGAAACACTGATATCTTCAGTAGGTCACAGCCATAGAAAGCAAATTAAAACATTCTGATGCTTTTAGTTAATGTTACAAAATATACTTCCAGAAAAGTTTATTTCAATAGTTTTTTGGTTTTTTTACAGCTTTAACAATATGTTCAATCTAACTGGAAGCTAAAATATTACCTTTTTATTTAATAGTAAAATCTTGGATGGTGATACTTTAAATATTAATTTTGATGTACCAGTAAAACTTTAACAGCAAACAAAATTATGTTAGTATTATTTCATTTCACAGATCATTAAAACCACTTCAAACTTTTTTTTTTCTGAAACATCCCACAACAGCAGATGTAAATAAATTTTACTTAGAAAATATTCATACTTTATAACTTAAATGAACATACTTTATTTCACTTTTTTTTTGTACAAATTGTGTTAAATTTTTTTACAGCAAAAATTGTGGAATGACATTGTACAATTTTGTCCATTCTCTCAAAACTTCAAAGAGCCCAACTGCTGAATTAGTTCTGTCTCATCAATTACCTTCTCCTGAAATATACATAACATAAGAACTTGAAGTATCCAAGAGTACTGAAACATCTGGCTGAAACTGCCAATGAGATACTACATATTAAAAAAGAACTAAGAACTATTTTTTAATGAAGCATTCAATCTAAGTCCTGAAAGTAAATCACTTTTTCTCAACCTTAAAATCAAGCTTATAGAATATAGAAAAATCACACTTACTATCATTTTAAATAAATAATATTACTATAACAATGTATTTTTGGTGTTCTAGCTACTGTCCAGAGGACAAGTCAACTGAAACAACTCATGAATATCAGTACTACTTTTCATAAATGTTATCAAAAACTCCAATGGAGCTTTGGGAATTTGGAAAGTTTCAGGATTCTTAAACTGGTTCTTTTTCTACTGATCAAATGAATGCTCAAGCACCGTTATTACTTTATGAAATAACGTAAAACATTTTCCATCAACCACACATATGAATTTAACACTGAAGTTCAAAAGTTTATCACAGAAATTATAGAATGTGCATCTCATTTTTGAACTAATTTTGTTTCTGCATGTTAGGGTTATGATACATTACTTATTAGTGATTAACAATAATTATTCATCCACTGTTTAATAAAAATTAAATTATTTTTCACATGCACAAGTCTTGAGAATATTCATTGCTCATGTAAAGAAAGCTTGAAGTTACTGTAGTGTTCAAAGTTCCATTCTTTTACTTCAGCAACACAAAAAAAAATGAAACTTTTGCCAAAATACACATGTGCAGCACTTGGAAACAGTAATAACATTGTATGACTGCTTGTTTCAGAACTTTGCACAAAGTGACTCCAAACAGCCATCTCTAATTTTGAACTGAATGACTAGAGGAAAAGCAGCTAGTTAACAATACCTAATGACAAGTTTTGAGCAGCTCTTATCTGATCAGACAGTTGGATCTGATTGTCCATCTTAAGGTTCAATTTGTTGCCCTTGATGTAAAGTACATTTTGTGGCAATTAACCGAAACAGCTTGCCCTGCTTTGTCACACTATATAGGTCTTTTAACTCCTGTATCAGGTCAAGTTTGATAACATCCAAACTAGATTACAACAGCAACAAAATTAATTTAAATACTAAAAAGTCAAAAGCATCTCTCTATTTACTGAATACAGTAACTTCCAGAATAAGTATACATGAAACAAACAAGACTATTTATGACATTAGTGGCTTGATCTGAACCTCAAAAATTGTTTTCAACACTGACAAATGTGTTTTTAAAAAACTTTACCTTCAATATAAAATCAATGTTACGAGTTCCTACTTTAACAAAACTTGTTTTAGTATATTGAAGCAAGTCTGAAAATGACAATCAGAAAGTTACACGCCAACCAGATCTAATACACAGTTGTGGTGGTACAACATGTATTAGAACTGCAGCTAGACATTGTTTGGTATTTCATGAATGATATCAAAAATCAATTGCTTTCAGGAAGAATATGTAACAGTTCTTCCTGATACAAAACATTCATAAACTTGGATCATAAAGATAAATTCAGACTAGGGATTTACAATTTATGAGATGGGGATAAAATTTTGTACTTTGGAAAACAAAGGAACATGGATCAATGTAGGAATAACAGAACCATCCACAAAGAGACCTGCAACAATTTATAACAATGATCAGCAATGGTGGCATCCTGTAACAAGATGTGGACTCACCAAAATAAGGCTTCCAGTCATACCTCTCATTCAACCATCACACATATTAAACAGCTGGAGAATGGAAGAAGTATAAATGCAATCCATATGAAGACATACAGATGAAGTCACACAATAGGCAATGTCTATATGAAATCAGACTGTTGAAATAGGCATTATGAAAATACCATTCCTGTACACTAAATGGATTATGGAAAACATACGAAGGAGTGGAATTCTTTGGACGTAAAAGCATTTTGGTAGACCCTTTTAGCAATGGAAATTATGCTGAAGAATCACTGCCAAGATGCATTAATTAGAAAGTCCATGAAAGGACATGGCAAAATGGACGGTCATGATATGATGAGGCACTAAAATTAATATATCAACATTTTATTTATTTATATATATATAACACACACACACACAGCTAAAAGTCTTGAAAAAAGGTGTCAGAACTTAATTTGATATAAGCTAAACAGCTAATATAAAGGTGGCTTTTCATTTTGCTTCCTAGGTTTAGTCTCAATATAAGTAGACTACAAAAACTCGTAAACACTGTGTATACTTTGCACACAGACATTGGGCACAATTAACTGATTCTGCATGATCATAAGGAAATACAGACAGTTTAAAAAGCTGGTTTATAAAAAGTGGATTCTGGAAACATGTCACAATTAACTTCATAGTTGTAAAAATTCCAGTTTTGTTTGCTTCCCGAAATCTTATTTACCTGAAGATTTTAATGACTGCTGAGAAAACAAATAACCTAAACAAGCATTAAACTGATTATTGAATGAAGTTATTGATTTTTGGTTTCACTTTATTCACCTTTTACTTCCAAATAATTACTTCATGACTGAGAGTTGATTGATTGATTTAGTGTTTTATGGCACAAAGCAGCTAGGCTATCTACACCAAACGTTCAGTAAAAAGATAAAAATAAATTAAATGTAGTAAAATACAGAAAAGGGAATGAAGGTAAAACAAAACATCATTAAAAACAGAAAGAGTATAAAATCGATGTTGACACCTAGTCTGCTTTCTCTCTTAACATTGTAGAGTAAAAGAAGTTGTAAAGGACTTCCTCTAGCAAAATAGTAATGATCATAACCCACCAGGAAGACTAACAGGTAAGTACATGAACCACCGACAGTCACCTGAAGTTGGTCTTTCCAGTTCTGGTTCCAGGTTATGTGTTATTATAGCCAGTATTAAAAGGTAAAGTAATAAAAGTGTTGAATGACATGCAGCAAAAGTGTAATAACAACTCGCCAGGACGACTAACGGGTAGTTCAAACAGCAGTGTTAGTCACCTGAAGTTGGCCTTTCCAGTCCTGGTGTTGAGTTATTTAATGTTCTGGCCATTTTACAATGTCAAATTGAACTCTAGAAATTGAGACTCTGAAAAGGGAACCACAATTAAAAAGGTATAATGAATAAATATCAAACACTTAAATGAAAGTAAAAAGATTAATGGTCATTAAAAAATTAAAAACTTTATCAAGGTAGACAGTGTCACCATCAACAATAACACTGTCCAATGTTACGGACAAATCCTGGAACAGAACATGTTTAAAATAGTGCCGTCATTGAGAGTCGTAACGACGGCAGGAAAGTAAAATGTGGCTTACAGTGATCTGAATGTTACATAAACTACACACTAGTGCATGAGTTCCAGATAAAAGAAAATGATGAGTTAAAAATCTGTGTCCAATGCATAGTCTAGTTAGAACAACTTCCTCCTTCCGAACCTTACGGAAGCTAAACGGCCAAAGCCCAATATAGGGTTTTATTTGAAAAAGCTTGTTGTCACATTGCTCACTCCAAGTGGACTGCCAGCTGACACGGAGCCGAGCCTTGAATACAAAACCATAGTCCATGTACGGAATAGGCACAGTGGTGATAGTGCCATAGAAGATAGATTTAGCTGCCATGTCTGCAAGTGCATTCCCATGAATACCAACGTGGCCTGGTATCCAGAAAAACTGGATAAAAGTAGGTGTTAATGGGAACTGGGTCAATCAGTTTTGAATATCAGCGAGAACAGGATGTGAGCCAATACAAAGTGATTCCAAGGCCAGCAGAGAACTAAGGGAGTCAGTATAAATAGAGCAGTCAAAGTACTGCTCAGCTTCAATATGATCCAGGGCAAGAGATATGGTGTACAGTTCAGCAGTGAACACAGAAGCTGTAGAGGGGATTCTGTGCAACCACCAAACCTCACAAACCATGGCAGAGCCCACAGAGTCACCTGATTTTGAACCATCTGTACAAGTTGGAATGGAAAGGTTGTTTGAAAGATGTTCAGTAAATAAAAGACTGTACTTCCAATCGGGAGTGTCTGCTTTTTTCAGATGACATAAAGAAAGGTTACATTTGGGGGCTGTAATAAGCCATGGGGGGATGAGCTGACCAGTGGATTCTGCAATGTTTTCCAAGGACAGACCCAATTCATCAATTGCACCTGGATGTGAAGGCCAAAAGGGGCAATGGCAGATCATCTGTTTAGTAAGGCCTATTGAGGAAACAAAATGCATCCCCACGCGGGATGCTTTGGTAAGGAGCAAAGTTTCGAAGAATAAAGTAAAGACAGTTGCAAACGACGAAGGTGCAGAAAAGGTTCTTGAGATTCCATGTATAAGCTCTGAACTGGGGAGGTGCAGAAAGCCCCAGTGCAGAGTCAAAGTCCTTGATGATGAATGGAGTCCAGCATCTTTAAGGCCGAGGGTCTGGCAGAGCAACAGACCATTGATCTATAGTCGAGTTTTGAATAAATAAGAGCATGATATATCTTTAACATAGAACATCGATCCGCTCCCCAACTGGCAGTAGAGGACATGAAGGATGTTCAGTGCTCTTGTGTATTTGACCCGTAGTTGCTTTAAGTGTGGTATAAAGGTCAGCTTACAGTAAAAGATAAGCCCCAAGAACTTGGTCTCAGGGACCACTGGCAGCAAAACTTCACCGATACGGAGTTCAGAATCAGGGTGGATACCCCGTTGGCGACAAAAGAGCATGCAAACGGTTTTAGAGAGAGAGAAATTAAAGCCGTTTGCCACAGTCCACTTCAGTACACGATTAAGGGCACTTTGTAGTTGCCGCTCAATATATCTCATGTTTATGTTGATGTGAAAGTCATCAACATAGAGCCCATTTGCAACAGTGAGAGTGAGTTGTTCAGTGATGGCATTTATCTTTAGACTGAAAAGTGTGACACTCAAAACACAGCCCTGAGGGACCCAAAGTTTCTGTAAAAAAAGGAAGGGAAAGTATAAAACCCACACGAACTTGGAATCTCCTGTCTATTGAAAAATGTTTAATAAACATGGGTAAATGGCCACGTTACCCATATATATGGAGGTCTTGCAAAATGCCATACCTCCATGTTGTGTAATAAGCCTTCTCAATGTCAAAGAATATTGAAACAAGATGTTGGCATTTGAAAAAGGCTTCTCTAATTAAGTAGTTCGTGGTGGAATGCTATCGTTGAAACCCACACTGGGTGGGGAAGGAGGTTGTTTGATTCGAGGAACTAAACAAGACGAGCATTAACCATCCTCTCTAAAGTCTTACAGAGACCACGCCAGTCTCTCTCAAAGGTACAGGAAAATGATCATTGCCTAGTGGATTACTGTCAACCCTTCATGAAAAATGGGAAAATAATGAAGGTGAGCAAACCAAGAGATCAATAGCAGTAAAGGACTGATTAGGTGCATGAAAATAAGTGGAAGAACCAGTATTGAAAAGAGAAAGATTGTGATCAGAGAGCATACACTCTTCAGAACAACCCCTCCTATCAATAACAGCACTTCCCCAAAGGGGATGATGTCCATTAAAGTCCCCCAGGATAAGAAATGGGGACGGCAACTGTTCAACGAAAGCATCAAAATCTGATTGATCATATGTCTCTCCTTGCGAAAGGTAGAGAGAACAAAACAGTGACCCAAGGAATACAGATGGCTACAGCCTCTAAGAGTGTGTCGAGTGACAAAGACAGGGTTGGCACATGCTGATCAACCAATAGTGCCACCCCTCCATGTACACAGCCTGTCATTTCTGTCCAGAGAAAACTGCTGAATGGTGATTGTATTAGCAGGTTTTAGAAATGTTTCTTGTAAGGAAAGACAAACAGGATGGTAGGAAGCAATCAGTGTTTTGATATCATCCAGATTAGAACGTAAACCTGGACAGTTCCATTGTATCAGGGTGGCCATTTTAATGATGGGTAGGCAAAGTGGCTGGAAAACTCTTCTGTTTACGACCACGTCTTTTTTCCTTCCTGTCCTTATTCGAAGGAGGTCTACCAACCTCCATGGATCCTGCCCAGGGTTGGTTGGGCAGGTCTTTGTTGTTGGAAAGGGATTCCAGTGACTGAGGACACAAAAGAACTCTTGTCAACTATTTTCAACCCCAATCATGGGGTTGAAGAAAAAAGATATATCAGAAGAAATGTCTGTATTTGAGACCAAAGGATGTGGATCTTGAGATTTGTTGGACTGTATGGGAGGAACAGAGATGGGTGTAGAAGTTGATTCATCAACCTTTTTAACCGTGGAGGTCAAAAGACTTTTCATTTGTTTTGAAAATTATTCTATTGGAGGTACAGAGAGATCTGTCTGCACTTACACTGTAGTTGTGTGCCACCACAATAAGCACATGTCAGGGAACCAGGATAGGATGTCTTTGAGTGGCCAAACCTCTGACATTCAAAAAGGGTTTGGAATGTACGGCTGTACCCTACAAATTAGATAACCTGCCTTGATGGTGACAGGTGCACACGGTGATGTAAATGTCAAAACGAAGATATCTGTCGGCAGTGTAACTGTCTTTGCGAGTGGAGATGTGCCTCACTGCAGAAACTCCTTGAGTGGAGAAACCAGCTAGAATCTCTGACTTAGGGACGTTCTTCAAATCCCTCTCACCAATAACTCCTCATGATGAATTCAAGGTAGCATGAGGAGTAACCTCAATAGGTACATCACCAACTGCCTTTGAATTCAAGAGGAGTTCACTGTGTTGGGATGTGGATGTTTGAACCAATATATCTCCAGATCGAAGCTTCTTTACTGACTTTGGAGAGCCAGCAAGTCCCTCTAGTCCCTACTGAATAAAAAAGGGTGACATTTGCCCTAAAGGTTTTCTGAAAGAGAATGTAATAAGAAAATGGGGTATGGGTGTTACAGATGTTGAAAATTGCTGTTCAGAATCTTCAAGACGTGGTTGTTTACCTATTGACTGTTTTTTCACGATTTTATTTAAATATTTTGTTGGGGGATCCATAGAAAAAAGGAAAATTTCGGTACCCACTGACCCCACCCACCATGGAGCCCTACAAGGAGACACACTACAATGTCATGCAAGGACATTGCAGCAACACCAGAGTTTCATGAGCACTATACCTAAACACCAGCATCAGACACAATGTCCACAACACCCATTGAGAACTTCCAACACTGGTACTTGGTTGACTTTAGCCCAAGTGGACCAGCCGATTGACCCAAGGGGGCCAACACCCAAAGGTCGCCCATCTCCAGGAATTCAAGGCCAAAGTGGTGTGTTAGGGTTGGACCCCTCAACCACTAGGATCCTCTCCTCCCTTTCACGAGTCGCCACCCACAGCAAACATGTGGGTGGATGTAAACTGAAAGAACAGAACCTTCTCTGGAAGGACCCCTCACCACGTACAGGAATCCACACCGAGGTGATGACTGACTGAGAGTAAAGATAAAATCAAACACAACTGTTACAAGCATTTAAACAAGTTTTAACTGGAACAAGAGCTTTTTATTTGTGAACAGCACTATTTTATAGACACATATGAAAATAAAGATAACACTCTTTATAATACTTTTTACTTAATTTACAATTATCACACTGAGTTAAGAGACATTGAACGAACTGATAAAATATTTTGTTTGCACAACTGAATTACATATTTTACAGAAATGCAAGTGTAACATTCAGTGAAATAAAATTTTCCACTGTCTGAAACCTATATGAAAATTGATACCAAACAATTGGCAAGGTATATTATTTAACAGTAAATGTCAAAAAAGATAAATGGTATGCTAAGACTACTAATAAAAACTGATTCTCAGACATGCTTGTCAACTATTTAAGTTTGCTTGATTTTAAAATTTTTACACAAAAGCTACAGAAGGGCTACCTATAGATATCTATTGCTAATTTTAGGAGAACAGACTAAAGGGAAGATGCATAGTTAACAACAAGTACACCATCATATTCTGTACTACTCTTGTTTGAACAAATATTGGAATTTGACTGTCACTTTTAAAATGTACCAAAAGATTCAGTGTAATTATGAAGCAAAAGGACACAAACAATAAATCTATAGATTCCCAGTCTAAAAATGGCTATCGACAAGTCACATCCAACCAACACATTTAGATAACTAAAATTTTTTTATAATGCACTGCATTTAAGGGAATATTTGCCAAAACATTCCATTAAACCAACTTTAATAAATAATTGTTTTATTATACTTGTATACATGGTGAATTTCATTTCCAAAAGGTAAAATGAAACACCAAAACCAACACACTTATTGAATGCAAAAGTTATACACAATTTTAAGAAACAGCTGTAATATTTATTTTTCTTAAATTAAATAAATGTAATATTTTTAAAATGAAGCTATGAGAGATAAAACAGATGAATACAGGAATGGCCTATAAACCCTTTAAAAATGGACTTGGTATAAAATACCAAGTCCACACATGCACTTCTTAAGAATTTAAGCTAAAACTTTTACTACGGTAGGTGTATCTTCAAAAAATCTGGTAGTCTTTTGTACAGGAAAATCAGATTTTTAAATGAAATATTTTTTTATTAAAATATGTTTGTGAATAAATTTCATGTTTCATTACTGAAGCAAGTTGAGTTTTTTTGTTCAGATTAAAAATACTTTTCTTCATTCCAAAAAAAAAGAATCTAAAACTTCTAAAATACATATCAAACATTTGTTTTCAGTAAAACTTTCTGTTATTAACTTGATACAAAGTTGGTCATTTCAGCTGACCTTGTCACCACAAAAAACACCTTTTCTCTTTCTGGGACAATTTAAATTCTAACATGAAACTACATTTATTTAGCCTAAGTAGCTTTAAACCCATAACATTATATGACTATTTATTCAAATTTTATTGCTTTATCGTCCACAACTTTCTACATTTACTATTAGTGCCATAATAAAATGTGAATCATTTGAGGAATGCAGGGATCATGTTACACAATCAAATTACATTACCTGCAAGCTTTTCCGATATGCTTGCACATGTGCTTTGTGAAAATTTATTAATTTGTTGTTGATTTATTTAACCTATTCTAAATTAACTAATTTAAAGAGATTTAGTTACTTTAATAAAAATAAATAATAGTGCACTAAATACTTTTTTCTTTAATTAAATAATATATCAAAGAGTATAGAATAATAGCATACAAAGGAGTAGACAATGTCCCATAAGTATCACAACTTCTCTGGCTTTCAAACTATGCATAAAAAGCCATTACAAATCAATCCATGATAATTCATATCTTTCTTGTAAGAAGAAAGAAACTGATTTTCTAATTCAGAAAAAAAAATAGCATATGTTATTTAATAGATAAAAACATTGAAATTCTTTAGGTTATACATAACACTAAACATAACAGCATTATTAATAAATCCTTAAAGGGAGGATGTGACAAGAGGGTTCTTTTCTATTTGATGTCTCTATAATCTATCAAAATCAAAGTAAATAAAAATCTTGTTTGGTCTAAGTGATGATTATCTAATATTGAGCAATTTACATTAAATTTCAAATTTATTGAAGGGGTAGTGAATAAATTAGAGAAGAGGGGATGTCTAGAGAAAAATTGTCACTTTACTCACACTAAGAGAAAGTCAGGATTGTGTTATACTGCTTTATAAAATCAAGAACTTAAAACTTGTATAGTATTAAAATAGACTACTAGCTTTAAGTTTATTCTTTACTAATTGGTATAATAAAATTTAAATTTTTAATGCAAGTCACTAGAGGGCTTTGTCATGTGCACAGTAACGTATGCCTGTTGCAAAGGGGTTAATATGCCTTTAAGTATTTCTCTTTTAACTATTTTTAAGAGCTGTTAAGATTTTAAAATATTTGTATATAGTAGATTAGATACTACAATAAAAATATAACTCACTTTTGAAAAAAAAAACATCATAATGCATGTGTAGAATTTCTAATGGATCTGCAGAAAAAAAAAGGGGGGACATACATTTGCAACTAATTCTATTCTATCAAAAAGAATTGTGCATGGACACTAGTTTTGACATAATCTAACTCCAGGGGACACATGAACTTGTCTTGCAAAGTATCCTTGTCTACTCTTTAGCAATAAATAGTTTGGTCCACCAGTGTGCTTTCCTTTAAACTAGCAAGTTTGATATTGTGTTCTTCTGTACTACTAAAATCACCAAACATATAAGGAAATGATTTTATTAAAACTTTTGCTTTATTATCTTTTGTTTCTAACTTGGAAATCATAATAATACTGACCTTGTCTGAATTATAAAAAATGTTATTTGTCTGATTTTCTTTGAAATAATCAAAATTTTCTTGAATGGTTTTATTTTCATCATCTTCGTCTGTTTCTTCTTCCTCTTCGTCTTCTTCATCCTCATCTTCATCACTATCGGAACCTTCATCATCACTGAACAATTTTTTAAAAAAAATAAACAACAACAATTCTTCATTAGCAAATAACTGTAAATAACAATTGTAAATCGCAACATTGTTTATATTTATTTTCCCAAACACAGATAAGAAATCGCAACATTGTTTATATTTATTTTCCCAAACACAGATAAGAAATCGCAACAGTGTTTATATTTATTTTCCCAAACACAGATAAGAGTGAAACGGAATTGAGTCATTCATATAATACTTTCCTTCAAGTGTTTCCACAAGATAAAAGTTGTGATACAAAGAAAAAGAAACCTTGTATTTTGGAAACGTTACACAAATAAGCCAAACTAGCTGCCTTCAGTACAAAAATAGGTAGTATTCATTTTAAAATGTACAAGCACTTATTTTAATTATTAAAAAACCATAATGATAGTCACACTGTAAAGTCAGATTCATAACTATATACAAAACTTCCATCTAACCCACAAAGGTTATTTTGAATATCTTAGAATGCAAGACTCACAAATTTAGGCTTTCACATAACACGTATGTAATGTTTATGACAGAAGCTTTTAAATTTAAGCAGCCCATAACTGAAAAGCTATAGATTACACAGGATAAACAAATAGCACACACGATAGGTTTTTCTACAATCAAAATTTAATTAATAGGTTTCCAACCTTAGTCAGAATCTTAAGATTGATAGGTCAACAATAAAGTTTTTAATTTGGAAAAAACTAGTTATGTGTGTTACTTATGAAGTTTGACCTGGTTTTTCAATAATACATGCGATTAAGTTAGGGTAGATTTCCTACAGAAAACAGCAAAAAATTATTAAATTATCGGTTAATTACTTGTAATTTGTGTGTCGTTTTCTTTAACCCTTTCAGCACTGAATAAATATTTTTTATACCATAACTAATTATGGTATCAGTACTAAAAGCATGATCTCAACAAAAGTCCCTGAAATATTCAGTGATTGTATCCAATACTATACATGTTAAATTCAATACATAAGAATAACAGGAATAAACGAAGACACCCTGATACACAACAATGAAGTACCATGTAAAGCACAGTAATTTATTATAAATTGTATACAATTTGTGCAGCAGCCCGTCAATAGTCTTTGTGGTCATGATATATCTCATGGCATGGTAAAAAGCACATGAAAAAATTGCAGTGTTTGCAGAAATAATTAATCTGCTTTCTTTCCCATCTACCTGTGTAACAATCGCTGCAAACAGTACAATCAGGTTTGTGTTTTTTGTCCTCATATTGTCCAAAACTGTGTCTTTCCACCAAGTGCTGACCTTTATCAGTACTTGATCTTCCTTTTTGTTTGGCTTTGCTGACATATCCCTCCAGCAAATTTTGAATAATCTGCTCTCTGAATAGAGATACCGGGTTTTCAACATTGCTCTTGCTGTCTACACAATATATTATACATCCATTAACAAGAACTAGCCTTGGCCTGTCAGTTTATGCAATACATTATATGACCATAACTACACCATGTGCTTACTTAAAGCAGGGACAGATTCCAGACCACGAATGTCTTCATTATCACTCTTTGTCCATTACAAGTAAGCTTTCATTATCATCTGGCTTGAACTTTGTCACTCTTTTCATCATAACATATAATATCAATTACTTCTTTAGCGGTTTAAGCTTTTCCTTTTGGCATTGTAACAAAGTCTCAAATATCAACAGAATATGCAAGGAAGGCATCTTCTAAAACAATGAACAGTATGATCTACACAGGTGAGAAAACAAAGAAATCACGACCTCAAGTTTAAATACCTGCTTGGAATCCCAAGTAAACAATGAATACACGTGGTTCTAGCCTCAAGTGGGTCTACAGGTCTGTGTGATAATGATAATTTGCCACGAGGGTATGTTTACATTTTGTCAACGAAGATCACCTGATGCACTGAGTCTACTAGTCGACTGCGGTTGCCAACCTCGCCGAAAGGGTTAAAGAGGAAATTTTAATAATACATATGACAAAACTGGAGCAGATATTTACCACAAATATTTACCCACAAAAATGGTAAATAACAGATTATTTTGTGGCTGGAGGGGCATCAACAACATCTACGGATTTTTTTTTCATTCTTTCCATAAAAATAATTGGCCACTCTACAAAAAACTTAACAAAGGGTATGTAGTTTTGATTTTGCATTTAAATCATCATTAGGTTGTGAAATTTCCAAAGTTTGTTGCAAGACACCATTTTGAAAAACATTAAAAATTCTTTCATTTTAAGAATTTTGATTATTGATAAATTAATTTCAACTTTGATATTCACTGTATACTTTATTTAGCCATCACTCCTAGCAATAAATCATAAAAAACATGGTAAAAATTGAGAAAGGATTTTCAATGACCTATGACATGGCTTTTCAAAATCCTTTGCCATTAAATCTGTCAAACCAGAGATTATGATTTCTGATGATAATATTCTTTCATACCAATTTATGTCTACTGAATTTAGTTTCTTTTCAATAAATATAATATACATAAATCTACTGTTTGGATGCAATAAACGTAAACATGATATTCAATAAGTAAGAAATTCATGTCCTTAGAGTATATTGCTGTTTTGTCATCACTTGTTACACAAACTAAGCATACCTTAGCTTATCTGAGGTCTTATTATGGAATATTTATATAGCTTTTAAATAATCAAAATTTAAAATGAAAACAATTTCAGAGAAAAAATAACATATCATGAAACTATAATAAACTTCCCAAATCTATGGTTTATTTCAAAGTCTTATAAGCTTCCCATTTAACATTGGTGGTTCGTTCCTACAAGAGATTCAGTTAACCACTATTTTCACAAAAGCATAACACTGGTTTACAAAGAAATTGAGGCAAACACAAAAATAGCTGTTTTAACCTAATTTGGGGGTGCTGAATTCAGATTTGAAATCCGTTTTTACTCATCACCTCTAGCTTTTTAGATATGCATACTGTACATTTTGTACACACACTGTACATAAAGGCGTATATGCATTCAGGGTTAATTTCTAATATTGTGTGACTTATGTCTTCTTTTTTAGTTATTATGCAATAAATGTAAGTGATAGCATTACATTATATATATATCAAGACGGATCACCAGTTTAAGGAATTGGAACAAAGATCTTGCTTCATTTTTCGACATGGAAAACAAGTTGTGCTACTGCACAAATGTACCTGGCTTGTTCAATTTCCTTGGTTTGCCGCATAATCCTTCAGAATGGCGTCTTTTCATAGACTCTTCCAAGCAAAGTCTCAAGGCCGTGCTTCTGCACAACGGGAATAAATATCCCAGCATTCCCACTGCACACTCTGTCCATCTAAAGGAGTCCTATGACAATATAGAGCTTCTTTTAGAAGCTGTTAAGTACAACCAGTACCAGTAGAGTCTGTGTGGGGACCTCAAGGTCATTAGTCTTCTTATGGGTATGCACGTGGGCTTCACAAAGTACTGTTGCTTTCTCTGTCTCTGGGATAGTCGAGCTGTATCCCAGCATTACAAGCAGAAAGACTGGGGGTCTAGAAGCACTTTCGTTTCTGGCGAACACAGCGTCAAGGAAAATCCTCTGGTTGACATGAAGGTGCTTCTTCCTCCTCTTCACATCAAGCTTGGTTTGATGAAGAATTTCTTGAAGGCCATGGACAAAGATGGTGCTGCCTTCCAACACTTGTCTACTGTGTTCCCAGGTCTCAGTGTTGCTAAGCTCAAAGAGGGTATCTTTGTCGGACCTCAAATCCGAGAAGTGCTGAAGGATACTGATTTTGAAGAGCTTCTTACCTTAAAGGAACTGAGAGCATGGGAAGCATTTAAGTCAGTCTGAAGTGGCTTCCTTGGTAACACACGCATACCAAATTACCAAGCCTGTATTGAGAAGTTGCTAAAGACTTATGAGGATATGAGATGCCAAATGTCACTCAAAATTCATTTTCTCCATTCTCACCTCAACTTCTTCCCTCCAAACCTTGGAGCAGTGAGTGATGAGCACGGAGAAAGATTTCACCAAGACATTACGAAGATGGAGAGCAACTATCAAGGCAAGTGGAACCCCGGCATGATGGGAGACTTCTGCTGGATGCTCTTGCGTGACATCCCGGAGGCAAAATACACCAGATCACCTAAGAAAACATACTTCTAACTGTCTGCGGTACTATGAATTGTGTACATTGTGTCATCCAAGTATATTTATTCCGTCAATGTTCTTTATCTATCCTGTTTTATCTGTAATAAGCTGCTGCAACTGTTGAAATAAGCACGTATATACTCTGTATATACTAAAATGAGACTATTTAAAAGCCAGAAAACTAGAGGTGATAGAGCAAAACTGTTTATAAATTTGGATTCAGCACACCCAAATTAGTAAAAAACACCTATTCACATTCTTGCCTCAGACAAAAAATATGTTTTTGTAAACCATTGTAATTACTGCCTAGATTACATTATTTATACTAAACTGACAGAATTAGTTTATAATTCTCTCTATGCAGTCCTATCTAAATGTGGTGTATATCTATTTTCAAAGCTAAGACATCATAAAAGGACAGAAACACAAAGCTACAGTAACAAAATCACTTCCAGCGAAGTAAATTTATGAGGAAACTAACACAACTTCTTATGTTCTCAAGAAATGATAATTGTAGCCCCTTCAGGATTCAAGAACCACAGAAGTAAATCACAAAATCTGCCCTGTCATAAAAGATTTAATTTTTTGGAAAACAAAAACAATTTTTGTTAATTGATACCAAAAATCATCATAATATGTTGCTAGAAATAGCCAAAAAAAAAATTCACTACATTACGTGAGAAGTTTTGCAGGGTTTCAGTGTAAACTTCAGAGAAAGATTCTCCTAAGACTATTGATAAGTTCTGGAAGCAAAATTAAATTAGAAGCAAAAATAATAGCAAAAGAAAGAACACCAGATTAAAACACCTTCATTGTACTTTAAGCAACAAAGTACCTGACCACAGAAGGAAGTCAACCATGACACACAAAAGTCCAGCATTTTAAATAACTCACTGTCACAGCTTTTGTTAAGTAGTAGACAACCATAACAATGTCAAGAGAGAGTAAGTACTGAAGAATAAAACAAGGTATTTTTTATTACAGAATTTCATATTTTAAGCACAATTTCAAAGCTGTTGTACAGTTTTATACAATTAAAAATAAAATTCATACCTAACTTGTATTCAATACGTGTCCAGAAAAATGATTTTCTTATAATTTTAGAAAATACTAGTTTTTTCGTACATGATGCAGTAGCTTGAATACACAAAAGGAAGGGAAACAGCTAACTGTGTTAGATATAATCCATTCACATGTGATTACTTAATGTTTTTGTGAATTTTTTTTTTCTATTAGGCTCAGATTTTTCAACAAAAATAGCATTTTTCATACCTCCTCAGCAGTTCATCAAGACTTTACAATACTACACAATGTTTACTTTTATAACAATATCCATGTGATGACAGAGTCACAAGTTCTGGAAATGTTTGTAACTATCAAATCAATATATTTGAATTCCTTCTTGTTCTTTCTTTTGTTTCTTTTTTATTATATGATAACATAAAAATAAAATAATGGTGTCAACCAATTTCACTGAGATTACTGTTTCAAATGGTGTACCTGTTTAAGTATTGTTAATAACTATAAATATTTCTTTTAAATATAATTCTTGTGTAAATGATGTTATCATTAGTGCTTGAAGTTAGCTTTCTTACAGAAATTCAGTGTTCCTTTAAAAAGCTTAAGTACAGTGTGAAACGGGAATTACCAGCCACTAATAAACAATAAATATAACAGTTAGAAACTTACTGTGTTTAGAATTTAGTTGCAAATGCAAACTTTCTATGTATGCATAAAAGCAATAAAAAGAAAACAAAAACTTTTCAAAAACAGAAGTGAATGTATAGATGGCTAACATCAAACCCTCTAAAACAGTTCTAACAAGACAGTAGGTACAGAATTTGAACCATCTCTAAATAATAGAACAGACGATTATTAAAAAGTATATACAACTATTCAATCACAATCAAGTTCAACTAAGCATAGAACACTGATTTGTTCCCCAAGAGGTGAGCCCAGAAGATGTTCAGGGTTATATATTTGACACGTAGCTGCTCTATGCAAGGAATAAAAGTAAGCATACTGTCAAATATAAGCCCCAAAACCTTTGCCTCAGGAACCACAGAAAGAAAATCATCACTGAGATGATCAGGGTGTTGGCCTTGCTGGTGGAAAAAATGTATGCAAACAGTTTTGGAAAAGGGAAAGGTAAAGCCAATCAAATCTGGTTTAAAACAACCAGAAAAAAAAAGCAAAAGAGAAGGAGAGAGATGGTGCATCATTTCATAGTAAACATCCTCAGGTTCGACTAATGAAGTGTAAGTTTAAGTTCCACCAGCACAGTCCTAATCAGCCTGAAAGGAAACAGGCAGTTTCTTTTCCCAAGACTTGATGGCCAAGAAAGCAGAGGAAGAACAGAAGAGCCAGACACAAGAGAAAGCTCTCACTGAGAGCATTGATAATACTCTGTACATCAGTAACTTCCTTATCAGTGGAGAGCAGAATAAGAGGCTGGAAAAAATATATCCCATTAACCTTCAGAATTTTGTCCCCTATTATTTTTGAATTGGTGGAAGAATATATATTTAATGTAAACTTAATCCAAGATTCCTTTTGGCTTTGATGTCTAACCCGTCAAAGACAGACATGGACCTGCTGGAAAGCAATGCAGTTTGAAAGAGTTGGAAGCATGCAAAGGTTATCTCAGGCCACTTTTTGGCCCTTCCATGCCTTCTGGCAGACAGGACTCCATTATGGATGTGGATTCCATGATGAAGTACTGTGTCAAAGTTTTAGAAATGGAATGAGCAGCTGCTACCATGCAGTTATCTATTGATGGCAGGACCAAGACATGAAAAAGTTGTAAAAGAGGGCCAGTTGGCCTTGTCCAACTTCCTCCAAGGAATGTGGCTTGGGTGTCATCAACCACAGCCAATCTCACTCAAAATCTCACTCACTACCCAGCGGGTCACTGTCAGCACTCCAATAAAAGTGAAGGGGAGGGGGCAGACAGATAGATCAATAGCAGTAAAAAACAGACTAGGTGCATGAAAGTAAGTGTAAGAACCAGTATCAAAGAGAAAAATATTGTTAACTGAAAGCAAGTGCTCTACAGAATGACCCCTGCCATCAATATCAGCACTCTCCCATAGGGAATTGTGCCCATTTAAGTTTCTCAGAATTAAAATCAGAGACAATATCAGCTCAACAAGTATAAAGAGAGAACAGTAATGGTTTGAGACAAGGAAATACAGATGACTACAACATCAGTTTTGCTGCAAACAAAGTTCTAAAACTGAAAATATTTGTTCCTTCTTTGAGTTTTTTGGTGACTAGTCATTGTTAAAAGTAAAATAAACGGCAACCTTTGAGCAGTCTTAACAGTTAACTGAAGATAAATTCTCTAAGTACTTGAATAATGCACAACCAGCAATACATTTTTCAAAGATGGCTAAATTTTCATATCTAGTTCTTTTTTTCAAAATTATCACACATCCCATGGTTCACAGATGTACCAGACTTAGAGCTTCACTTGTACTTCACTAAGATGGCCTTAATTCTGTCTAGTCCTCTGCTTGTGGTGTAACTGACAGTGATTTCTTCCGAGACAGCATGCGGTTATCACAACCAATGCTTGCCAAACTGAGCAAAACATACAAGGAATGTCTGACCAATTTTGCTGATATGAAAAGAAACAAATACAAATTGATGTTGCCTGCCAGGAGATATTTGCTGTCTGAATTAGAGATCAAAGCCTTGATATTTCTATACTATAATCAAAGAAAGTGTACAACGCAATCTCAACGAGACATCTGACTGCATGTCAGAAGTAAAACAAATGGGGTAAACAAGAGATGGCAAAAATATAAAAGTAAAATACACATACTACTGTTGCAAAGATTCAATAGTAACTCGGGTTTACTTTCTTGTTAAGTTTGTTTTTATTATTTTATTATTATCATTATCATCTTAATTTAGATGTATTAAATGTTTTTTTTATTCATTTATCACATTTATTCTGCAATCAAAGCTATATCTATCTGCTGATTACATTGGACAATAAAATTGTAAATTTCTACTTTGAATGGTATAAAATGTGACTGAATAGCAGGTGTATTAAGTTTTTAAGATATCAATAATGCAAGTTAAATTTTATTTAGTTAAATGTAACTTATGTATTTATTAATACTCATTAGCATTGTACTTCATTATAAAGTCAGTCCTGCAAAATTTCTCATAAAATGCACATTCTACAAAATATAAGAAATTTTACCTCAGATTTACAAAGGGAATAGTTTTTTTTTTTTTTTTTTAAGAAATATAGACTCATACAACGGGATGGCCAAAAATTTAAAAATATGTTAAACCTTTTCTTTGTGAATTACAGCTGAATTTGTAAATATGAAAATGTCAGAAAACATTTTTATGTTATGTAAATTTCTCAATGCTATACAATAAAATTAAATTATGTATACAAACATGAAACAATACAACAATAACTTTCATATCATCCTCACCTCAATGATCCAAGTTTTTCCAGTTTTCCAATAGATTCCATTACTCTTTCAATCATTTCACAACCCTCATTACCAAAATGGTTTCCTGAATCAGAATATTTCCATTTTATTTTCGTATCTCTCCAATTTTTAATAAATTTTTGGCAGTGATAATATTCTTTAAACATAAAATAAACTTTTTTTTGTTATTGACCACAAAGTTACATAATGGGAGTACCGGTGCTATGCCCACAACATGTATCAAACCCCAATTTTTTATAATTATAGTCCTCTGATTTACTGCTTAGTACAGTGTCAAAAAAGTGTGTTTAGATAATTTCATCTGCACAATTTTATATCTATCCACACAAAAAGATAACTGAAACTCTGCTTTTGTAGTTAGTAATACCCGATAAACACAGTGAAATAAAGCAGCTTGCCATTGCACACATTGCACAATTTTATATATCTGCTGGTTAAACTGACTTTATATTTAGTTTACCTTCCAATTCTCCATGTCACATTTGATTCAGTGTAACTCTTCAGATAACTCTTCAGCAAGTTAAGAGCAAAACTGAACATAACTTAATTTTTTAGGCAAATAAATTAAATAATGTAATGTAAATAACATTAGCCTGCTTTATTCTGAAAGTTTTTTTTCCTTACTCAGGATTATTTTGGATAGATTTCACTTCTTTCTGCATGTTACATCAATAAAAAGCACGAATGCTGCAATCATTATTAGGTAATTAGACATCTAAACATTAATCTTATAATCCAAAAACTATTTTCAAGCCATTTGCACAAAGATGGTTGAAAGATTTTGTATATCACAATATTTATTTAAAACTTGTATATCATTTTATAGTTAAGCACATTTTATCTTGTAACCTATGATTAACATTTCCTTTTTTTATTTAGTAAATATTCAAAAATAAATGTAACCAATAATAAGAATTATGACTCACCATCCAGTTCCAGTTTCTCAAGGTTTTCCTTTCCTATCATTGCTTTAGCAATGGCTACCCCACCTTCTGGACCTATTTCATTGAAACCTAAACAAAGGTCCTGAGGGAAAAACAAAAAAATAAGTTTTACTCTAAAGTTTTAAAATATTTAAATATTGTTCTACTAATCTGCCTTTCCCTAAGCTTAGTAAATATTTTTACCTCTCTCTCTCACCTAGTGGCACAGATCTGAACTTCCTAATCAAAAATGTATTCTTAAAATATTTCCTTGATTCACAAACAGCTAACTTAAGATTTTTAAAACATGAAATAAACAATTTAAGTGATAACTTATTTACTTTAAAAATAATTGTTAAAATGGGATAAACTTGAATTTTATATGTCAGAAATATTTATAAAATTCAATTCAACAATATTTCACAATTAAAATATTTTGAATTGATATTAAATGATAAAAAACCTGTGTCAAACATTATAAAGATACTTCTTATTTTCAATTCAATATTACCAATTTACATCTTTAGTCTGATCAGTTTGTTATTAATGAATTACTTGAAACAGTCTCTCATGCATTATCATCACTGAGTACTTATAATAAAATTAGTTGTCTTTTCAGTAACATTTAACAACCAGCAGATCAAAGGAGGTGCTTAGCCTTCAAATAAACTTGCAATGGCTCATTAACAGCGAGCAAGAAAAATTCCTGTTATGTCTGATTGCAATAAGTAATAAAAGTTAGCCTATCATTAACAATACCTGTACAATGTAACCAACATCGTTTGACAAGACAAGTGAAAATGGTTTCAGGAATACAATTTCTTCAATTCTTTTCTGGACTAGTATTTTAAATGTAGGTAAAAATGATAAAATTTTCAAACAATCACCACAGAAAACTTAGAAGTAAACTGAACCAACATAAATGTTAAACACACTTAACATTTTAAGAAAGTTCCTAATTACTGCACGTGTATGAAGCTTACTTTGAGTCCATACTGACTATCTGTTAAAGCTTTTCCAAGAGCTTCAGCACCTTGAGTCTTGATAAGACAGTCTCCAAAGTTAATCACTTCAAGTTTTTGTAATGAGCCAAGAGCCTAAAAAATGAAATTATGAAGGTAAATATGTGCAATAACAACAACATGAATCGATTTTATGATTAATTTTGTTACTGAAAAAAAGTGGTGTTGTACAATTTTTTAGAACATTTCATCAATCCTGTAGTTTTGGTTCATTGTGTTTATAAAATAAATAAAACCCACTGTAGTTTACAGTGTTACTTTTAGTGCCAATCATAACAATAAAAAATTAAGATTTTTGGATTCTAAATCTATCCTGCAGGATTTGTTTTTGTTTTAAATACTATTTACTACATCTAATGTAATTATGTACCATTAAATGGTCAAAACAAAAAGGATTAATTCCCTCTGGCAAGATTAGAGCAAAGTATTTGCATAATGCTCAATGGTGTTTAAGACACAATGCAAAATGTCTTGGCTGTTTATTGGTTGGTTTGGTGTTTTATGGCAAAAAGCAGCTAGGCTATCTGTGCCAAACACCTAGTAGAATGTTAAAATTTAAGTAAATTTAGTAAAATTCATAAAAGGAAATTACGGCAAAACAAAACAGATTTTTTTTATTTAAACAAACAACATTAAAACCAATGTCTACATCTAGTCTACAGCAGTAAGAGAAAAACTACAGTAATACAAGTTGTAAATGACTTCCTGCAGCATAATTGTTATCGTAACTCAATAGGAAGACTGATAGGTAAGTAAAAAAACCACTGTTAGTCACCCGAATCCAGTCCTGATTCTGAGTTATTTGATGTTATGGCCATTTACACAAAGTAAACTAATAAAAGTGTTAAATGATTTGCAGCAAAATTTTAATCACAATTCATCAGGATAAGTAATGGGTAGTTCAAGCAGCAACATTAGTCACCTGAAGTTTGCCTTTCAAGTCCTGGTTTCAAGTCATTTGGCATTACGACCATTTTCTAATTTCAAATCAAACTAGATGGATTTTGATTCTTAAAAGGAAATAACATTAAAAAAAAGCCTAATGTATAATATACAAAACTTAAATGGCATTAGAAAGATGAACAGCCTTTAAAAAAATTTCCAAGGTGGACAGTGTCACCATCACCAATAATACTGTCTAACGTTATGAACAAACCTTTGGACACAACATGTTTAAAATGGTGCCATCGTTGAGAATCATAGCAATGACAACAAAGTAAAATGTGGCTTATTGTGACCCGAGTGTTACACAGACTATACATTGAAACATCTGTCCCAGATAAAAGAAAATGATGAGTTAAAAAACTGTGACCAATGCACAGCCTGGTTAAAACAACTTCCTCTTTCCAATACTAATGGAAGCAAGATAGCTAAAGTCCAATATAGGGTTTTACTTGAAAAAGCATGTTTTCATGTTGCTCACTCCAAGTTGACTGCCAACTGGCCAGAAGCTGAACCTTGAATATAGGACCATTGTCCATGTATGGAACAGGCACAGCAGTGATACTGCTAGAGAAGATAGATTTAGCTGCAGTGTCAGCAAGCTTGTTTATATGAATACCAACGTGGCCTGATATCCAAAAAACCTGGATAGATGTACACAAAGAGAAATGGGCCAGTCAGTTTTGAATATTGGTGAGAACAGAGTGTGAACCAATGTGAAGCGATTCCAAGGCCAGTAGAGACCTAAGCAAGTCATTATAAATAGTGCAGTTTGAGTTCTGCTCAGCTTCTATGTGATCCAGGGCAAGAGAAATGGCATACAGTTCAGCAGTGAACACAGAAGCTGCAGAGGGGATTCTGTGCAACCACCAAACTGCAGCAAACCATAGCAGAGACCACTGAATTTCCTAATTTGGAACCATCTGTGTAAACAGAGTGATTGTTTGAAAGATGTTCATTAAATAAAAGATGGTACTTCCAATCTGGAGCATCTGCCTTTTTCAGATGACTGAAAGAAAGGTCACATTTGAGGGCTGTAATAAGCCATGGTGGGATGGGCTGACCTGTGAATTCTGCAATGTTATCCAAGGACAGACCCAATTCATCCAATTTCACCTGGATGTGAAGGCTATAAGGAGCAATGGCAGATTGTCAGTTCTGAAAATGTATGGCCCACTGAGGAAGGAAAATGCATCCCCAGGTGGGATGCTTTAGTGAGGAATAAAGCTTCAAGGAATATAGTAAAGACAGTTGCAAAAGGCAAAGGTGGAGAGAAGGTTCATGAGATTCTAAGTATAAGCTATGAACTGGGGAGGTGCAGAAAGCTCCAGTGCAGAGTCAAAGTCCTTGATTATGAATGGGGTCCAGCATTTTTAAGGCTCAGGGTCTGGCAAAACCATTGACCATTGATCCATAGTTGAGTTTTGATCGAATAAGAGCACGATATATCTTTAACATAAATCATCAAACCACTCCCCAAATGGCAGCAGAGAGGACACAAAGGATGTTCAGTGCTCTTGTGCATTTGACCCGTAGCTGCTTTAAGTATGGTAGAAAGGTCAAAGATAAGCCCTAAGAACTTGGTCTCACAGACAACTGGCAGCAAAACTTCAACAATATGGAGTTCAGGATCAGGGTGAATATCCCACTGGTAATAAAAGTGCATGCAAACGATTTTAGAGAGAGAAGAATTAAAGCCATTCGCCATAGTCCACTTCAGTACACGGTTGAGGGCAGTTTGTAGTTGCCACTCAATATATCTCACCTTTGACGACTGACATGAGATGTGAAAGTCGTCGACATAGAGCCCATTTGCAACAGTGAGAGAGAGTTGTTCAGTGATGGCATTTATCTTTATACTGAAAAGTGTGACACTCAAAACACAGCCCTGAGGAACCCAAGTTCCTGTACAAAAGAATGGAAAAGTGTCAAACCCACACGAACTTGGAATGTCCTGCCCATTAAAATTTTTTTAATAACATAAGTAAATGGACACATATTCCACATACACATGGAAGTCTCGGAAAATGCCATACCTCCATGTTGTGTCATAAGCCTTCTCAATGTCAAATAATACTGATAGAAAATGTTGGCATTTGAAAAAGGCTTCTCTGATTGATGTTTCAAGTCAAATTAGGTGGTCCTTGGCGGAGTGCTGTTGTCAAAACCCACACTGGGTGGGTGAGAGGAGATTGATTGATTCGAGGAACCAAACAAGATGAGCATTAACCACCCTCTCTAAGGTCTTACAGAGACAGCTCTTCATAGCAATTGGACAGTTGGAATATTTCTCAGGTGCAGAGAAAGGAATCAGGAAAAACATTTTTCTGCCAGATCCAGTTAAAAACAATTAGAAGAGTATCAAGAGAAGCAGGAGAGAGATAGTGTAGCATGTCATAGTGTACATTATCAGGTTCAACAGCTGTACTTCCAGACTGATGAAGGGCCAATTTGAGTTCCACCAGTGTAAAGGGACTATTAAAGTCATAGAGACAATCAGCTCAAAAGGAAAGAGGTGATGACTCTACATATGCCTTGATGGTTAAGAAGGTGGAGGAAGAGGCAGAAAGTGCTGGATACCTGGCAAAAGCTTTCACGTAGGATATTGGCAATACTTTGGGTATCAGCTACTTACTGGTCATCAGAGAGTAAGATTGAGAGGGGGACAGAATTATATTGCCCACTAACCTTTCAAATCTTATCCCATGACTTTGGAACTGGTGGTATAAGATATGCAGGTTGTGAACTTAATCCAAGATTCCTTCTGGCTTTGACATCTTACCCACTGAGCACATGCATGGGCCTGCTGGAAAGCAATGTGATGTGAGAACATGGGATACCTCCAAAAAGTATCCCAGGCACATTTTTGAGCTTTCCTTGCTATGTAACAGGCAGGATTCTACCATGGATGAGGATATCATGGAAAACATGTTGAGGTTTTAGGAATACACTGAGCAGCTGCTTGTATAATACAGCCAGTTACTGCTGTCACACAGTCATCTATTGATGACTTACAAATGATGGCAGAATAAAGTTCTGAAAGAGCAGCGAAAGAAAACTAGTTTGCTTGATCCAGCTTCCACAGGGGCACTCTGGTGGGGTGGCATAGACAACAGCCAGTCTCTCTCAAAATTATATCAAAGTGATGACTGCCTCATGGATTATGGTTGATCCTCCATGAAAAGTGGGAAAATAGTGAAGAGGAGCAAATTGAGAGATCAATAGCAGTAAAGGGCTGACTAGGTGCATGAAAATAAGTAGAAGAATTACCACTAAGCAAAGAGTATACACTCTATGGAATGACCCTCCTATCAATATCAGCACTTCCACAGAGGGGATAATGTCCATTAAAGTCCCCCAGGATTAAAAAGGGGAGACAGCAACTGTTTAATGAGAGCATCAAGGTCTCTCCAGGCAACAGGAAGAGAAAACAAACACTGATGGCATGACTCAAGGAAACACAGATGACTATAGCCTCCAAGGGTGTGTTGAATGGCAAAGACAGGGTGGGCACATGCTGACCAACCAACAGTGCCACCCCTCCATGTACTCATCCATCACACAGCCTGTCATTTCTGTACAAAGAAAACCACCAAAAGGTGACTGTAACCGAGTTTCAGAAATGTTTCGTGTAAGGAAAGGTAAGGATGGAAGGAAGCAATCAGAGTTTTGACGTCATTCAGATTAGAATATAAACCTTGATTGTTCCATTGTACCAAGGTGGCCATTTTTATTTATGTGTAGGGAAATTGGGTGGAAAACCCTTCTGTTTATGACATCTTTTCTCTTTACTGTCTTTATTTGGTGGTGGTCTATCAACAGATCCTGCCCTGGGTCGATTGGGCAGGTCTTTGCTGTTGGAAGAGGATTCCAGTGACTGAGAACATGAACTAATGATCATTTTGCATCTTCGGGTGGAAAAAAGATGTACCCAAAGAAATGCCTACATCCAGAACTGAAAATGGATCTTGGGATTTGCTGGAATGTATGTTAGGGACAGAGATGGGTGTTGAAGTTGATTTATCAACTTTTTCAACCATGGAGATCAAAAGACTTTTTATTTGATTTGAGAATGATTCTTTTGGAGGAACAGAGAGGTCTGTCTGCACTCCCACTGTAGTAGTGGAATGAAGTGCAGCAGCATACGTCTGAGATGAAATGGTAAACATCAACTTTTGAGCCTCAGGATAAGTAATATTATAAATTGCTTTCAAATGCTGCACCTCTTTTTCTTCCAACCATTTAGGGCAAAAACAATTGTAGGATGGGTGAGAGCCATTGCAACTGACACAATGAGGGCCCGTTTCACTCTCACAGGTATTGTGTTCCTTGCCACCACAAGGAGCACAAGTCAAGGAACCAAACCACTGATATTGGAAACATCTGAGAGGGTTTGGAATGTATGGTTGTACACTGAAACTAAGATAACCTTACCTTAATGGTGGCAAGTGGATGTGGTGATGTGAACGTCAGAATGAGGACACTGGTCAGCATCGTAATTCTACCTTTGCGAGTGGAGATATGACTCACCGCAAAAACTCCTTGGATAGAGAAATGAAAGAGAATCTCTGACTCGGGAATGTTCTTTGTCTCCCTTGCAACACCTGTTTAGAACATCCAACACTGGTACTTGGTTGACCCTAGCCCAACTAGACCAGCAGATTGGTCCAAGGAAGGCCATTCCAAGGTTGCCAATCGACAAGAATTCAAAGCCAAATTGGTGTGTTAAGGTTGTATGCTTCAACCATCAGGATCCTCTCCTCCCTTTCATTGGTCACCACACATGGCAAACTTGTGGGTGGATGTTTAGATCCTAGGAGATAAACTGAAAGAACAGAACTTTCGATAAGAAGTCCCCTCCCCACATAGGGGGTTTATCAAGAAGTGTTGAAACTGTACGGCAAAGAAAGTAAGCTTTGGATATTTCCAATCACTGGAACATCTGCCAAAGAGTTTAGACCTTAATCCTACAGAACAACTCTGAAATATGCTGAGCTCTATGGCTTATAAAAGTTCCAACTATAATACAGAAAATTTCTGGAATAATTTCAAGAAAAATGTAATAACACCAGATGCTTTAGAGAAATATAAATGCCATGAAGATGCCTAAAGTAACTAAATATGTGCATTAAAGAAACTTCAAGTTATTTCTTTTGTACTTATTTTGCAATAAGTTTCTGCATTACTAGTTAACAATAATTACAATTTTTATCAGTGATTATTTTGAAAGTATAGCTCAAAAAATGACAAATGCTGGTATTGTAATCAATTTTCCTATTACTGTATATTTACAATTTTGCTAAACAATAAAAACTGTTTCCCCTACAGCTTCAAGAAATATTGTCCAGAGTTCCACACATTAATTGTTCTTACGCAATTGTTTATTTTTAATAAATGTTTTTTTATCATAAACATTTATTACCATGGTTGGTGATTAACTAGATAAACTACAAGAACTAATATCACTCAAGATAACTGGCTAACCAAATTTAAGTTTAAACTGATTATAATTAACTAATAATCACCTGAAAATAAACAACTGATAAAAATTAACTTCTTATATTCCAACTATTCAAGTAATAAGAATATTTGTTATTACCATTTGTAATTAATTTAAGGTTGTTGAGCTTATTAATTAGTTCATGATTCATGAAAATAATAAATTAATCACATGTAATTTGTAATTAGCACTATTTTTGATTATTCCAATTATTACTCTTAAGTGATAAAAATTGACAGTTAATCAACAGGTACGTTTCACAAAGTACCAACCTCTATTTAAGTATTTCATTATATGATATAACAATAAACTCATAAGGGTTTTAATTCACATAATCAAAATGGATTTTTATTAAATCCTCATGTACAACAAAATACAATGCAGTATCCAAGTGTGTTATTTTCAGATTTAAAATTATTTCAAATGTAACACTATTTAATATACTTTAATTTATCACAAACACACACCTACATATGAATCAACCTCACATTCTTATTTTAAGTAACAGAGAAATTACATTCTTAACCCCATTTATAAGATAACCTCAAACCAAGACACTTTTCTTTATTCACGTGCAAGACCTGTAAAGTATCACATTATACTGTCTGACTTTCACAATACACAAGTCAGTACTCCTTCACTTTGTAGTAAAATAACAATGTGAAGAAAAATTTTTCACGGTAAACCAACCAGCTAAGAAATGTAGTTTGAAGCTAGGTCAGCTCCCACAGGTTCTGCTGGATGGATGATGGAGGAGAATTTCATTTAAAGGAGTCCCAGTAATATTTTATTTTTCAAGTATTGAAGCTGCTATAGTTTTGGTACCTTACATCATTAAAAGGTACTTGAAGGTGTCTGATCAGCCATTTGGACTTAGCACTTAGAACTACTTAGCATTACAATTGCATAAATTTTTAATATAAAAGATCAAATAACAACCATGATTGATTGAGAATTAAAACTTCGAGCAGCACTAGTTTGTTCTGAATTTTGCACAAGGACTACTTTACAGCAACATAATCACTTATTAATAACATAACTTGTGATGAACAACATATTTCCAAACAGTAAAGGTGAGAGAATATGTTGACCAGATACACACTAGACTGTTTTTCTTGTCTTTTTTTATGATAAAGATCAATGAACATTTCAACTTCACAGCTTGTAATAATTTTCAAATTCTCAGAATAAAATCTGACAAGTCTTTAGTCTAACAGAAGATTTATAGAACTGAGCAAAAATACTGTTTTAGTCTTCCTGTCAGATCAATCACCCGGAAAAAAAACTATAAAAAGACAGCAGCACAAACACTGCACCACTAATATTTAACATTTAAAAATGTATGTGTATTATAAATATTTGATACACTTTTTATTATGATAAATATAATATATAAAAGCAGTACTAAATAATCTAGTTAAATGTATACACACAGCAAATTCAACCATAATAAAGTTACAGTATTTATACAATTTTTAAGCGTTGTTTTCTGCAGATTGAGACATTTTATGTATATTCTGGCACAGATGAGAGAAAATCGAGTTCACTTACGTCAGCAAAAGCTTTTGCTCCCTTGTCTGTGAAAGTATTGTCATTCAAATTAATATGACGCAGATTAGAATTAGAAGCTAAAGCAATGGCCAGGGCTTCTATTCCTTCATGGTATATTCCATTCTGTGGCATCTGTACCTCTTCCAAAGTTCCAAGAGCCTACATAAAAAATGGATATGCTAACTGCTGAAAAAATACAATGATAATTGCATGTTATCTAGCTTATTATAAGACATACTTATAATAAACATAGAGCACATAGAGAGAATCAGAATCTTTGCTCCTACACACTGTGCATATACTAAATGGTAAGTGAAAAATTATGCAACTTCATTTGAAACCACTTTAGAAAATATCGATTCTACTATCCACACACTTAAATAAAAAGCCACAGACTTAAGACAAAGACGTTTGTTTATAATGATTCAGCTATTCCTCAAAATAATTGTTTTAAATGTTTTGAAGCATGCAGTGTTGCTTCTTTGTTTTGTTTTTTAAAGAGACAATAAAAAAATTCAATAAATACAAACATTTCCCTGTTAGTTGAAGTTTGAAACAAAAAAAAACCAAAACAAATCTAAATAACTCATCATAGACAGTTCACATTTTATTTCTGCTTACACACCAGAAGAAGAAGGATAGTTATATTTTATGGTAACATTTTCTACATTTACAGTAAGACCAAAGCCAAAAAATCACCTTTCACAATTTTTGCACATGCTCCCATATTACAAATAAACCCATAGATAAGCCTAAGACATAAATACTAATAATGTTAACACCATTCTTTGATTTACATAATTAAGACATTACTAATACAGTTTGACTTCAATTTCTAAACTGGCATACTGTTGCATGTAGATATATTGATCACTTTACAATATATCAGTCACACATTATACAACAAAAATCCACGTAACTTATTTTAAGATTTGGAGAACTCACAACACAGATGACATTGGCAATTAATCTGTTAACTTAACACCTGCAATGGAACTGATGAATGAACATTGGTAATGCCTTTGTTGATTCCCCAATATTTTGTATGTGTGTCATTAAGTAATTTAACTCATTTAATTTTATATAATTATACAAAAATATGTATAAACTTTTGTAATATACCTTGAAAACTGTTGCAAAAGCTTTGGCTCCTTCATTTTCTAACCGGTTCCTTCCACAAACAAAAACTTTCAGTGAGAAAGGTGTAGCTGTATTTTTGCTTGCTTTATAAGAGTCCATTAATGCTTGAGCTAACATCTGAAATATTAGGAATGCGAGTTTATTGGAGAAACAATATAACATTTCTGAAATAACTTTCATGCTGTATACCAACAATAACTTATTTCTTGCATGGTCAATACATGTGCAAGTTGCAAGAACAAACTTGCAAAAATAAAATCCTTTAAACACATTATTATTTTTGAAAACAACCATGCAACTGATCCCCTAAAAGAACAATACAGACACATTCTGCCAAGTTATTCTACCATTGTTCTCCTACAACGTACATTTATTACCAAGTATTCTATAAGATACGTCCAAACCATTACTGATTTATGCTGACTGGACATTTCTGTACACTGTTTAAAAACTAGTTAACACTTGTTTTTTTTAGTTTAGATGTCTGAACAAACTGTATTTTCTGAATTGCTTTAAAATTTCTTACACCATTTCCCAAATAACTCTTAATACACATAAACACAAATAGAATGTATTTTAACTTTTCAGTCTAGAAATAAACTTGCATGTAATATGTAGTTTTTCAATATTCAAAGGAGATGCTGTCATATAATTACTTAAGGTTTGAGTTTTAAGTTTTTTGTTTTAGTTTGGCTTAGGTTACTTTAAAATGAATTGAAATTTGGTTATTGGTCAACCTTGTATAAAAGTTATTTAACATGAAAAAGCATACTTACACATTTAATAATTTCTTAATGTTTAGTTTAACTCGTGGGTAAATAATTTTTCTTATCCTTTGTGATTGTATCTTTATCAATAAATGCAAAATTGTGATAAAAGAACTAGCATGCAGGATCACACATAAATAAAGACTCAAAACTTAATAACCTTTATACAGGTGACATGCTTCTAAAGAAAAACAACACGTACCTTTCCACCTTCAATACCAAGTCCATTGTTATTTAGCTTCAATTCCTGGAGTGTGAAACAAGAAGATGACTTGAGTAGAGGCACAATTCCTGGGACTCCAACTGGACCAAAAGCATTATCACTGAGATCCAGTTCTACAAGGTAAGCTGGGGCAAGCATTATTCCAGCACTGAGATAATTCTACAAATAAAGAATTTTATTTGCTTATGTTTACAAAACTCTGTGACAATTTTAAAAGCAAAACAGATAAATTACAAGTCTTAAAATATTCATTTGTACAATCTAATAAGTTTTACTTGATTATTTTGGTAAATAAAATGGGAAGAAAACAGAAATATTACTGCACTTCAGAATTTATTGTCAGGAAACATTAATATTAATTGAGATGCAAATATTTATCTCAACTATCTTACAAATCCATAAAAAATTATCTACTGTTTAGGTCATGTAATATTTATCATTTTTAGATATAATAACACGATGTATCAAAATCTTTACTTTTTCTTGTTCCTGGGCAGAAGTTATTTCTCAATTGCTTATGCATAACATTAATGGGAAAGACCTACTTTTCTCTTCAAATTTTGCTTTAGTTACCTGGGGCCATGAAATGAAAACATGATGGGAGACTATATTTGGGGGCTGATAAATGAAGGTGATTCACATTACAGTCACAAATCTTAAAAACTACTCACTTCTAAACATTTTTGTATAATTTTAGTATAAATGCATGTATATCTTGATTGATATGTTGTTTTATTCAGACCTTATGTTAATAAAAATGTGCCCAATTTGCCCATTTTTAAATAGAAAATAGATTAATTTCTAAATTTCATTATCCAGGTCACAAAAGCAAAGTTTGAAGGGAATAGTGGCCGTTTTCTACACTTTTACAACAATAGCAATTAAAAGATAACACATACTATCCAGGAACAAAATCTGTTACATATCATAATCTGTCTTGAAATATAGAAATTCCAAACTATAGTTCTAAGAATTCAAATCTTTAAACAGGCCCAACTTTTTTTTTACAATGTTATTCTAGTAAACACTAAAATCAATTTGACTCTTCAATATTTGTTTCTTTTATAAATTTAAACTTTAAATATCACTAGTTTTACTTGTCATAAGGTATACTGATAAGGATGCATGTATTTTTTGTCCAAAAGACAATTCCCGTTTCAAAACTATACTCGTATTTTATTTTAATTGAAAACTTAGATCAACCAGACGTCATGACTTGATAATGTTTCTAAAATATTCTTCAGAAGAAAATTTTCCAATGTGATTAAAATGTGAATAATTATCTCATTTAGGGAAAAAGAAAAAAAAACAAACAGAAAAATGAGACCTATTACCCTATATTAAGAAAAAGAGTTTATTTCATATATTTTCCAATTATAAACTTTATCAGACTCAAATGTTGTTGTTGTTTTTTTATTTCTCCTTAACGGAAAAAAAACATTACCTAAATAGATGTTTCATCAAAGTGTGTACTGTCTGTCGATTTAGCATCATGAATATTTCAAAACATAGAATAATAACACCAAGTCAAATTACATGATGGGAGAAACAGTGCATTAATAATTTGATTAAAAATAAAGATTTAGCGAAGCATACTTCATAAAAAACACATACGTGAATGTTTTCATTTTCATAGAATCAATTATATGAGCAGTAAAAACTAACATTTTTTGTCTTATCAAAAAGTTTAGTCTTCTAATCTCTTCAGTATCAAAACTTCAATGTTTGCAGTAAAAACATTTCACTAATAACAAAAGATGTTAGACCTTCATAACACTTTTAAATCACCAAGAATCTCAATTCAGGAAGTTTTTAATTATCGGGCATCTTGTATTGAACATTGATGACATTTTAGGGCATTTCAAAAAAAACAAAAACTCAAAAACTTACAAATAGATAATAAAAACAAAATTTAAGGCAAGATGGACGGTAGTAAAAATCTTCCTGGTTGTGCCCTCTTGCATAAAACACTGATAAATGTACCAACAACAAAAAGCAAGATTAACATACCAGAGCTTCTGGTATTTCAGTTTTGAGTCTTCCTGTAAACATGTCCTTCCATAGTGCTCTCTATAATTAAAAAATTAAAAATTATTACCTGTTACAATAAATTATGTGCATGTATTAATTGTTTCACTGGAAAATATTTGTGCAATTTGGTCCACGCCTTCCAACCAATACAGGGAATACCCTACAAAACACAACTTAAACTCATTAGTTTCAATTTTTTTTTATTTAGTTGAAACTTTAATTTTTGTGCATGACAAATTTTAATGAAAACAGCTACAATGAAACTTTGCACATCAGTTGATTGCAGATGTACTGATGATATTTTTTTACTTCATTAACAAAGTTTTACTGATACAAAGAAAGACATTTTTAGAATTAAATTACCTTACTTATCTCTAACATTCTGAAAGTGCCTTTCCTTCCAGAGTTTGACCTCATGCTGTCAATAAGATGTGACTAAAAACTTCTGAATCCATCTTCCCATAATTCTCCACTGCCCCATACGAAGTTTTTGCAGAAGTGTCAGTGAAACTTGTACAGGCTGCGCTTTTCTATTATAATTTAGGTTTTACTGAAAACTGTAGTCTTAATGAAATTTTGTTACAGGTTAACAGAAGAGGAGGTATTTCTGGAGTAATTCTGCTGAAATTCATTTTAATTTTAAAAATACATAATTCAAATCAGGCAGATTTACTTCTCACATACTGAAAAGCAGAATACCAACACTGTAAAGTAGGTATGAAAATGGAACAGAAGAGTAACGAAAAATACACAACGACAGAGTATGATGAAAACAGTCAGAACACAGCTTCAGAGTAGAACCCAGAAACAAAAATAGATTTAAGAGAGAAGAAATGAAATGAAAAAGTCTGATAAAAATATTGAACACAAAGAATATTCCATAACAAGACATTCTACTCAACAAGGTATCTCTTCACCCATGATGCCCTTTATTTCAGGCAATGGGGTTTAGTTTGGTGATTAAAAATAATGTATGGAATTCATGAAGCCAATACCGGGATACAGCTGGTAGCATAAACAGGTAGGGTGAATACTGTGTCCAGCCTGCACTGAAAGATTCTTGGAAAAGCAGCCCAAATACATATTATGAAAGGGCAAACTTCAGAGACAGTGATCACTCTTCATTCATACTGAAAACAGTCAAGCCACAAAACCAACAAAATTAGTAGCACTTGAGAACTAAAATGTCCAAACAGTCTGCCAAAATTGACTCAACAATACAATGCGAATGAAAAAAACAAAAACATAACAATAAACCATGATTTCCATTTACACACAAACAGAAATAATTTCTCAGCCTTAGAGTGTCTTGGGCAACATAGATGTATTTGAGTTGCTTAAGATAAACACAGAGTTAAAGAACATGCGAGAATAATCCTGCATGGATAAATCAATGTGAATGCATATTTTAGGAAAAGAAACTGTATATTTCTTGTTTTGTATTGTTTGTTTTAAAGTTAAAATTATTCACAACTTCAGGGTCCCCTGGAAATGGTTAACAAAGGGAATATACAAAAGCTCATAAGAAATACTCTGCATTAAGCCTTGAAAATAATCACAGATAGCAAACAAAATCCTGAAATTCTTCAGTAGTACGATTAACATTAAATACCATAACAACATGTGGATTCTTCCCCATGTCGGCATGCAAGATATCTGTTAACAGGTAAAGAGGACAAGAAGCCACAACCACTGCCAAGTGACATATGTAATGAGATGTAACCTGAAATTCATACTTAAGGTGGTCAGGAACATCAAGATGAACAAGATGGGACCAGCTACACAAATCATTTCCTTAATGTAGATGGAACAAGATCTTTGAAACAAAAATGATCATATAAGCAACAAATGTCAATTCCCTCTTGAAACAACACTATATTCTTACAATATACAGTTAGGACAGAAAGTGTTCGTACCCCTACATTGTGAGTAGTTTTTTTCTCATAACTTAAAAAGTATCACAATTAGGATAATGAAAGTATAATATATTGTAAATATTATACTAACACACATCTACATAATTTTTTTATGTGAATTGAACAACAAATAAACTGTTTATAAACAAACAACCAAAATAAGAGGGGCAGAAAGTGTTCGTGTGTTTACTTTAATGGTCAGTTGTGTAGCCTTTCAGGTGATTTACTTGGCACAATCTCTCCTCATAGCCCTCCATGATCGTTTAACAGTACTCGAAAGTAACATATATAATGGTGTAGAATAAAAAAATCTGTAAACAATACAACTTGTAACATGTAAAGCAAATAACTGATGATGGATCAAAGGAAATATTATAAATAAAACACACACACACAAAAGTCACCTTTCTCCCAAACAACAATGACAAAAAAAACTGAGGGTTAAAACTTAAAGAAAAATAGAAGTGGAATATAAAGTTCAACACTGAAAATATATAACATATCCAAGGAAAAAAAAGTTACGATTAGGGCTATTACTGTACCAGAAAATTTGGTTCTGCAGATTTTGTTGGCATCTAGATCTGAGAAACAATTCAATTTTAATCACTAACAAAAGAAAAAACCACGTGTTGTACAAATTATGTACCTATAACACTACTGTATCTACTAGGAACACTAACTTACAATTTATCATTCACAGCTGACAAAGCAGCAACAATTTTTACCCTGCATGCTGCAAGAAACATGTGTTAGGCCTCCAGCTAAATAACATAGTACCAAAGTTAACAGCTTGACTGTCAGCAAGAAAATCTAAATTATGATGGGAAAACAGACCTTATGCAAAAACCTTTCATGCTTGTGCAATAAGTTACATGGAAGACCGGAGCATGGAGAATTACGAGTAAATGACATGTTTTGTATTGCAGAAAGAACATTCAAAAATGTTCAGTCACATAAAATGAATTAAAACTAGATATAGTAGGAAAGATTTCCAGTACTTTAGAGGTAAGTCTACATAATACGAAATATTTATTTTAATCTAACACTGTTCTTGCATTATAAATATGATTTTCCATTGTTAGTATAGGACATGAATTTAGGCCAAACTTAAGTTTTTCATGCATGCCAAACCTATCAAGATATTAGGTTAATGCCCAGAAACATTGTTTATAGTAATGTAACAGCATATGTGATTAACTGTACTCACTACTGGAAATATTCTTGGTTTTGATTTTAGAAGATAACTTGTTGTAAGTTTGTTTGTTGTTTTTTTTAATCAAAATTAACAGAGTATTTTCTTGAAGCCAATCCATTCAAGAATACAATAGAATATTTCTTTCATGACATAAATTTCAATTGGCTTCATCAACAGAGTCTGGAGCTAGTAGAAAAAAATTATGGTATTTTGTATTCCTTCCATTCCTTACAAACAAGACCAGGTTTCTTAAGAAGCTTTTTTTTTTTTTTTTTACCAACCTCCTCCAAATGATATCACTGAAATATATTTGAAATGTTTACAAAAAATTATGTTAGATTGACTGGCATTGTATTTAGTAAGTATACAATCATTTAACTTCATTAAGTATGATTAATTTCAACATGAAGATAATTTTTGTGTACACTACAGTTAAAGTCACCTCCTGCCATAGAGAACAGGTAAAATGAAAGAGGCTTATCTTCCAATCAAAACTTTTCATATTACCAAAAACAACATTTTGATGTTGGGGTTGCTTGACTTCTTAAGGGCAGATCCTTTATTTAGTAAACTTGATAAAAATTCAGAATAGTTTATTAAATTCATAAAAAAATATACAAACTGAAAATTATTTAGTCTGTGATGATGAGAAAACTCACTTGTAGAGAAAAATATTAGTAAAAATGGCTGGTTTGAGTAGAGAAAGCAGTATGTAGAGAAACAATGTTTCGGCCTTCTTCAGTCATCGTCAGGTTCAAAAAGAAAGAAAGAGGTCACTGACTGACAGCTGACTACATGTTTGAAGGGGGTTGTGTAACTGAGTGTAGAAATGTACAAGGCATGCTTAGGTGTTTGAAAAGTATTTGATCTTAAAATATCATAAATGCAACAAAAATAAAAATGTTGTTTTGATGGTGCTAAGTTTTCTTTCCCCAAAATATTTAACACAAATTTCTCTTGTTCTCATTGTCATCACTGTGCATTTGATCAGCTCAATAAGTTATTCATACACTATATCTGTGCATTAATTTACCTGCTTCAGAAAAAGAGATCCAGAAAAAATGTACAGATGTTTCACAAATCTAAAAAGTTATCTTACTGTTTTAATTCTACAATTTTATGAGTATAGCTCAAACCCTTACAAAATTAATAGAAAAGTTTTCACAACTATTACAGAAAGCAAAACATTAAATAACTTATTTCACACAAAGTGGACATAAACTGTATTTCACCAAAAACTAGAAGTAAACTTTTATCAAAATTATTTAACAGATTCACTGAAAAAGCCAGGTGAAATGCCTATCAAACAACAGTACCTTAAAGTTGGGCTGACCCTCTAGTGCTTTTCCAATAGCTTTAGCCGCTCCTGTTCCAACAGTGTTTCCTTCTAGACACAGAACTGTCATGTCTCTACAGCTTTTAATAGCTTCAACAACTTCTTTGGCTAAATAAATATAATTTCTTTAATGATTTTAGGGTTTGAAACAACATTGACAAAATTTATATTAAATTGTACACTACAAAAGAATTTGACACTTTTCTGTAATAATCATAGGTAGCCTCTTTATTACATTTTCAAAGAAAAATCTTTTAAAATTTCAGTTTCCTAAAATATCACAATATTTAATGCTTGAAATGTTGGCACGTATTTTTCTAGGCAGCAAAATAGAAAAGCTGTTTTAGAAAAGTTTATGGTCAGCAAATTAGGCATAACATAATTTGTTCAACTGATAATTCAATCTGCTTACCATGAGACATTAAAATATTCCTTTATAAATATAAATTTACTTATCAAACCCCCATGAAAAGGTATTTCTTAAAAAAAACTTATCTATTTCTCATTAAAGTTAAATAAAAATACTGTTTAAGAATAGAATAAGATCAAGTTGACATTTACATTATAAGAAAAAGTAATTTGGAAATTACTTTCAAACATGATACTGACAAGGCTTATATAACAAAAGCAAAATGTAACTTGCCAACATTATGTTGTTTTGTTGTTTTGAATTAAGCACAAAGCTACACAATGGGCTATCTGTGCTCTGCCCACCACGGGTATCGAAACCCGGATTTTAGCGTGCAAGTCCGCAGACATACCGCTGAGCCACTGGGGGGCCCAACATTATGAAACACGTGTATAAAAACAACATAAAATCAAAAGATAACGAGAGATTTGTTGATTCATCTAAGCCTCTCCAATAGTAAATTACACACCATAAAGGAAACATAAATTAAGATCTCACACTGAACTGTTACATCAATTTATTTCCCCAGGTGATCACCTGATTGGTGCAAGTTAATCAGGATAATAAGCTGAAAATTTTTCAAAAGTAAACTAACAGAACTCAAAATGGCTGGTCTACAAGTCATACAATGGTGTATTGACTACATGGTCCAAGAATCATGATAAATTTCCCATTTAGCAGCTGCCAGTTCCAATAATTTTATGAAAGAATGTCTGAAATTCTTTGACACTGTTACTGGTAGATTATGTTTAAATTAATTACCATTTAGAATTTGAATATCATACTACAAGATAAAGAATATTTATTTCACTACTTTTTATTACATACTTAAGATAACAAATGTAGTTATAATTTTTTTTCCACTAAACTTACAAGACATTTCAGATTGTATTTCTGTAAGTTATTAATAATACATAATCAATCAATATTATGATAATATTAAAGTGCAAGCCAGAGGGCCTACATTTTAAAACACAGCTAAAATTATTGTAAAGTTAACTTTACACATAGTATATAAAGGTAGAGTATCAAAAGTTCTAGATAAATCTAACTCATAGTGTTAAGACTACAATAAAATTTGTATCCACGTTTCTTATATTTACATCAATTACCAGCACTGACATGTTCAGGAAGAGAAAAGGCTAAGCACAGATCAGATAAAAATAAAACTGCATTTTCTCATTAACACAAAAGTTGTAATTTCAAAACTATCACTAATTTTATTTCATTAACAGAATAAAGCAATGTCAACTGACTTAATGCAGGACTGTTTCCATACTATAAGTTCTTGCCATATTTTAAAATTTACTGTGTATCTACACAAAATGCAGGAAGCTTTAGTAAAATGTAAAAATAAAAGTCTGTTGTATATATTAAATCAGATGTGTTACAAAAGTACCTGTACTTCAGAAATAGCTGTGAATTGTTTACATCATTCTGACAAAATCTGCCAAGTCACAGAAAGATGATATTCTTGTGAAAGATAAAAAAACACCAAAAAACTTTTGTTCATTGTACACAAAGCATATTGAATACGCCTCCACATGTATTATTTAGTAGTTTATATTTTTACGCTATCCCAGATATTTACTCTCCAAAAAGAATAGTTAATCCAATAATATAATTTACATTGTAAACTGAAAAGAAATATTACTACTCAGTTGATAAACCTGACATCAAATACCTGTGTTCTATAAAATGTAGTGGCATGAGCAATCTGAACCCCACCCGTGTACATGCTACATAGGGTTAAATAAAACACTAGAATAAATATTATACTAATTTAGGTTGTGACAATCTATTACTATTAAATAAGAATTCTGCAAACATCTGACGTTACAATTTACTCTAAACCGTAAGCCTCTTAATTTCCTCTTTAAAGTTTCAGTATCACTTACAAAGAAAGATAGCAATAAGTTACATTAGCAGTAAAATATTTATGCTGCGATATATTTCACAGCATATACCTAACGAAAGATACCGAACTACGTATATTTTCTACAATAAATAAAACTAAAAAGTTACCGTCAAATTCGCTGTTTAGTTTCAGTCCTTTTCCTGCAAAATTAACTTCTCTTTCTTCATCAGTAACAGTTGTATCCACAGTAGTGTCTGCTAACTTTGAAACGATATTCTCGATTTCTTTGGCAGTCATGTTTATTATTAATATATAATTATTGTTGTCTCCAATAAAGCCGTGAATGGAGCAAGATCGCTAAACAAAAATTTAAACCTGAAGCTACGAAAGAAAGGCGCAATCTTCGCACCAAATTAAACCATTCAAAATATTATTACGCCCTCTATAATTAGACTTATATTATTAAATATTTCAGAGTAATCCAGATTTCATTTGACACAAACAAGAATTCTTTAGCAGTAATCTAAATGTTAATATAATAGTAATAACTACTACTTACTATAAAGTTTTATTATGCAAATACATGCAATGTGTCAAAAAAGCTTTTAATCTTCTGCAGAATTAACTTAAACTAGGGACATGGAGAGGGAGGTCGGGCCCCTTTTTGAAGTTTTTATAAATTCGTGGTACATTCAAGGACATATGAAGAAATTTTGTGGTGGGAGGAAATAAAATGTGTGAAAAATTTACATTATTTGAAACAAAGCGATTCACTACAGCACTGCGGTTTTTCCTTAAGAAAATGAGAATACACTATTCTTTATCCCATATTTCCCGGGATCCCCTAATTTACCCCGAGCCTCGAGACTGTAGCCTCCTCTGACCCCTCCTATCGTCAGGCTTGACTTAGACCGTTAAAACTCGGCTAAGAAAGGAATTACAAAGGATTTTTTTTATTTAAGCCAATATCCCGACTTTGTTGTTTCGACAATGCTAATAGATGAAGCTGTAATGGTGGACTGTTGATTAAAATAAAAAGTTTTTAAATTATTATCTGGAAAGTAAAGGTTCTTTTTCTTACTATCAAGAGTTCGATTCCCTTCGGTGGACTTAGCAGAGAGTCAAATGTGGTTTTGCTATATGAAAACACAAACACACACTCACTTTTTCTTACTAACTCTACTCCAAAAATGCTTACAATTCAAGTAAATCAAATTATATCAGACTTTTTCAATTGCTTTTTTTAATAAACCAAAATAAAGGATAGACAAAGGTCTTAAAATATTTGAATTAATTTTAAAGATTTGTGTAATATTTTAGATAGCGTCTTTTATCTTCTATATAAATATAAGAGTACTGTATGTTGTCTATTGTATGTCCTTGTAACTACTTTGCTTCTGTTAATGGATTTTTGCTAAATTTCGTATGAAACCGTACTGGGTCCATGCAGAGACACATGCAAACCTGAGATTTCACATTTTATGTTTTGCAGCTTTTATGAGCGTTTTTGCATATATATATATATATATATTTTTACAATTACATATGAGAGGAAATAGATGTTCATGTCCCAAGATAACCTTTTATTAATCATAACTTCTGTCCACGAGAAAGGTACTCTAGCTAGTAATAGGAATAATATAGTTTCCTTTTATATGAGTAGCACGTTTAAACCTAAAATTTCTGAAATTAAAGTTTTTCAAAGTATTTTTACCTCGTGTTTATTAATACAGTTACAAGATACTCAATTGTTGATCTTACTAAATTTAAATTCAGCTGTAATTCTTTAACATTTTCTGTTACTACTAGTTGTGCTTTTGTTGAAAGAATTCTTATCTGGTGATTGATTTTGAATATAGTCTTCAATGATTGTCGTTAGGTTTTTTAATTCACCAAAAACAAGAAAGAATATTTCTCCTCTTAGAAGCTTACTTCTTACACCACATTTAAGTGTAGCGTGCCTATTTTTTTATCACTATACAATTATAATTATAAAATATTAATTAATGTTTTAAAGTCAATAATACTAATTTATAATCGTGGTATTGTACCAACAACAGTTTGTTATTTCCTTGGGCCTGGCATGGCCTAGCGCGTTAAGGCGTATGCTTCGTAATCTGAGGGTCGCGGGTTCGCGCCCGAGTCGCGCCAAATATGCTCGCCCTCCTAGCCGTGGGGGTGTATAATGTGACGGTGAATCCTACTATTCGTTGGTAAAAAAGTAGCCCAAGAGTTGGCGGTGGGTGGTGATGACTAGCTGCCTTCCCTCTAGTCTTACATTGCTAAATTAGGGACGGCTAGCACAGATAGCCCTCAAGTTGTTTTGTGCGAAATTCAAAAACAAACAATTTTCTTATCATACATAGCTACTGGTACGATAATTAACATTTCCTTATCATACATAGCTACTAGTATAATTTAAACATGGTAGAGGATAAACAATTAGTTACCATTTGTAAAAAAGGATTTTATCATTCAAATCTCAAAGGAGACAAAAAGTATTAATATCACTGAAAAGAAATGTAGATACTTAGACTCAAAATAAAGAAAAATAGTCTTTACGAAAAACGTGAACAGTAAATGAATTCATTAGTTCTCTGAAAAGGACCGGATAGGGGCTAATATTCAGTGTATCTGGATTACAATTTATATATATATACATAAGCACGTAAGAGACAAACGGCTGAAAGAGTAGGATCATGGGAAATGATCGAAATAACAAAACTACCACGTACATCAATGAATCCGTTTGAAACAGTACTAAAAGTGCAAGAAATTTTACAATTGCTCAAGATGGAGACGATAACATGAATGATGATCTCACATTGTATTTAATTTGGCGACCTTTAAATGAAGTTTTTATTACTTTTAGATCATGAGTTATTGGATTTTTTAAATATTTAGTTGAAAGTTTGTTGCCGTTGTAACCGTGGGCAAACAAGGATATTATAATTTGGTTAAATAACACAAAAATAACTAGGTATACCAATTCTAATAAATAAAAGTAAGAGACTAAAAGTTTTATCTTATAGTTTATTGGTGTAAATTTTACTACTACGTTAGCATAGGTTTAGTACTAGTAACGGTACTTTAGGCTTAGGTATATTTCACCCTACTGGTAAATCATAAAACCAGATAGAAACATTGTTTTATTAAATAAATATAATGTAAAAACTAGTTTATTGTTTCTTGGTTTTAAATTCAGCTTGTACTGTTATAACTTATAAATAGGTTATAAATCAAGCTAAGTACATTTTATTATTGACATTACATGTATTGTTAGATGTAATAAATTATCAAGTTCTGTTTCTAAGTTTGTTTGTTTTTGAACATCGCGCAAAGCTACACGACGACTATCTGCCCTAGCCCTCCCTAATTTAGCAGTGTATGACAGGAGGGAAGGCAGCTAGTCACCACCACCCACAGCTAACTTTTAGACTGCGCTTTTACCAACGAATAGTGTTATTGACCGTCATATCATAACACCCCCACGGCTGAAAGGGATTACGAGTCGAACGCCTTAACTCACCTAGCCATGCCGGGCCCGTTTCTAAGTTTTTTATAATTAAAGATAAACTTTAGTGTAAAAACAAAGTAGCGATCAAATATAACATTATTGGTTCTTAAACGTTAGGCTTAACAGTAGCAGTGCTAAGAATAGACTACTGGCATTTGGTATTAAGCATATATTTTCATGCTATGTGTGTACATAGAATGGTTAAATTTAATAAAGGAACTAAGCGTTCACAGTTTGCCAAGTGTAATGGGTCCAATGAGTGAGTTTTATTTGAGAACTCGGAACTGGCATATACTTTTAAAGAAGCTAGAAATGAGGATGTGGAATTTTTATGTAGAGTTTTTATGTTAGAGGAAAAGTTGAAGGCTGTCCTTATCAAAGTTGAGGGAATAGATAAAGGGAAGGGTAAACTGTGGGAAATAGGAGAAGAATTTCAGAAGGAGCTTAAGGAATTACATGCAAAGGATGCATCAGTTAAGAATGACATTCAGGAAGTTAGAAAGAGTATTATTAGTACTAAAATTAGTGGATTTAATTGTAATGAGCCTATTCTGTTGAGCAACAAATTTCAGCTCTTGGCTTCTTCAAATGAAGAATTATTAGAGTGAAGGAAAACAAAAGGGTTAGAGAAGAATGCAGATGTTATAGTTATAGGTGATTTATCGTTAAGACATGGATAGGTGGCCTTTAGGATAGATATGGATAAAATAATCAAATTATGTTACCCGGGGCTTGGGTGGAAGATATAACTGACAGAGCAGGAGATATGATAAAAGAACAGCAGAGAAGGAGTTTTTCTGGTGTATATAGAGACTAATAATGTGGGGAAGTGTAGATCAGAGAAGCCAATTAATAAATACAAGAGATGATGAAAGAATTTAAAAAAAAGTCATAGCTTAATTTCATAGGGATACTGGCCAGAATTAAGTGTGGAGATGAAGTTAAAAGTAGGTCACTAGGGCTAAATTCTAGGCTTAGGTTAGTATGTGAGGATGACAAGGTAGGCTGGTTAGACTTGTGGAATCAGCTCAGTGGAATAAAGATATTTTGTAATAAATAGTTTACATTTAAATTACGTACTGACTGGCTTGTTTGCTAAGTTAACTCAGCAGGTAACTTCTGGGTAAGTGAAGTTTAAAACCAGGACTGGATGGTGGTGAGGGCCATAAAACTAAATGAGTATAGTAGTAGATATAAGGATAGGCTTAATTCTTACTGTTGTAATACTCGAAATATTAGAAATAAAACTGATGGCTTAGAGCATTAGTGAGGATGGAGGTAATGGGAACAAGTGAAACATTTTGATCACAGAAGTTTCTTTGAAATTTTTGGTTACAGACTGTTTAATAGGAATAGAGAATTAAAGAGAGGAGGGAGATTGACTTTATATGTAAAAATGCTAGTTACATCCTGTTTAAGTTGAGGTTATCAAAGATAACAGTGAGGAGATTTAATCCATGTGGGTTCCCATTACTGGATATAAATGGAGAAGATTTTTATAAGGAATTTGTTTCATACCACCAACTGATATTTATTAATTTAGTATTTGTTTGATTTTTAAATTTGGCGCTAAACTACATAAGGGCTATCTGCGCTAGCCGTCTCTAATTTAGTAGTGTAAGACTAGATGAAAGGCAGCTAGTCATCGCCACCCATGACCAACTCTTGGGCTAATCTTTTACCAGCGAATAATGGAACTGACTGTCAGATTATAACGCCCCTATGTGAGAAACCTTACAATAAGATTAAGATTTCGGCTATTAATGTAATTATAATTACGGTGACTTTAATTTCAGTTACATAATTTAGGAAGTACTAGAATCAAATCATGAGAAAGAAAAGCTTTTGGAAACTTTTCAGAATTTCTTCGCCAATTAGTCAGCGAACCAACTAGAAACGATGTTATTTTAGATTTACTGTTAATTTAACATATAAAAATGATGGTGGGGGTAGAAAATGGGGAGCATATGGACACAAAGTGACCATTCTTCCATTAGGTTCGATGTTTCATTGCATATGGAGATAAGGAATAATGATATTTTGGTTACAAATTTTGAAAGGATGTGACAAGAATTATCTCTTTTAAACTGAGCACCTAAGTTATTTGTAGACATTGACCAGATGTAAAAAAATTGAAATATTCAAGGTAAAAATATTCCTTATAGAAAGAAAATGGTACCTGTAAGTGAAAAACCAGGTTGGCCCACAAAGAGTTTAAGAGATAAATTGAAAGAAAAGCATCACAACTGTTAGAAATTTAAATTGACTGGTTTAACAGGATAATTATAACATCAAAACAGTTGGTTAAATTAGAAATTAGGTCATAAAAAAGGATGTATGAGAAAAAGTTGGCGGAAAATGTAAAAATTAACAGTGAGGATTTCTTTAAATGTTAAGATGAGGATAGGATTCTTGAGGACTGACAAGTGACGACTTGTATCTGATGATTGTAAAATGGTTAGGTTATTAAATTCAGTCTTTTCTTCAATGTGTTCAGCGGGTCTTTGTTTTATTGTTCTGTCTGTCTTCCCAATGTATATTCCTCCACAGATGCGAAGAACATCACTTCCATACTTAATTTCCTTAAGTCAATTACTTGACATGTTTCAAAGTTTTTGAATGTGCTTTAGCCTAGTGAAGCTGTAAGTCCCACGAACTGGCAAATATTCGGTTACACATGGGGCAGACTGGTTTTGTTGATCCGAAAGGTTCATTTTAATCTTTAACAATTGATAGATGAAAACAAAGTTGAAGAAGACCATTGCATAAATTCTGAGCTTTTTTCAAGTAAAATTACAAAGTTCAAAGAATTATAAAACTCCTGGGTTGGATGATGTTTCCCGGAGAATCTTTAAATGAAATCAAGGATTAGATATCTGAGCTCAATTTTTTTTAGTCTTTGAAGAGTGTAAAACTGGAAATTAACTAACGATACTTCTATCTTCATGGGAGATAATAAAAGTTGTCCCAGTAATTATGTGCCTATTAGTCTTACATCATTTATGGGAAAAGTTTTGGAAAGTCTAATAAAAGATATGTTAGATGAAGGAATGGTAAAAAATACTTATATTTATTGATGTGAAAAGATGCTGCTGTTATTGTTGTTTAGAATTAAGCACAAAGCTACACAATGTGCTATCTGTGCTCTGCCCACCACGAAACCCGGATTTTAGCGTGTAAGTCCGCAGACATACTGCTGAGCCACTGCTGTTATCACAAAAGATTTGGATCATTTAGTAAGTTGGGCGAATAAGTGACAGATCGGTTTTAATAATATAAATTTCAAGATAATTTATGTGAGTTATCAAAATTTTAATTATAAGTATAATATGGGGGAACATCCTTAACAGTGTCATGAAAGAAAGAGATATTAAGCCCTCCAAGCAGTGTGTTGTTGCTAGTGGTAGGGCAGGTACGATTTTAGGTTGTAGCTACAGAAATTTCGAATACAAGTCTCTATGTCTTATGATTTCATTACGTAGGTTATGGTAAATGTGGAATGTTGTGTCAAGATCTGGGTTCCTTACATCTGGAAGGACATCGGATTATTGGAAGAGGTTTAGAGGAGGGCTACTACAATGGTAATTTGGATGAAATGGCCGTCATATAAGGAAAGATTAGGATCCTTGAATAGTTAAACAGAATATGTTTGGAGAGTTTATGATTGTTAAGGAAATTGATAATGTGGACGCATAATCTTTATTTATATTTAACAGCAAAGAATAATAGAATTAGAGGACACAATAAAACATTTTGACATGGTAGAAATCATTTTCTGTCAAGACAGCTTTATTTTTCTAACAGGTTGGTTGGCCTTTGAAATGGGTTGTCTTCAGATGTCTTGGAAGATGTAAGAAAAAAGCATCGTAACTATATGAATGATAAGGGCTGGTTTTAGTTTGTTTAAGTTGAAAGTGTGGAACAACAGATGTGAATCAATAGGTCTTATGTTGTCCCAAAAAGTTATGTTATTCGAAAACAATGATAGCTTGATTTGATAATTATTTACTTTATTATAACTTCACGAGTGTTGTTTTGTTTTGAAATTTCGCACAAAGTTACTCCAGGGCTATCTGTGCTAGCCGTCTCTAATTTAACAGTGTAAGACTAGACGAAAGGCAGCTAGTCATCACCACCCACCGCCAATTCTTGGGCTATTCTTTTACAAACGAAAAGTGGGATTGACCGTGACATTATAACGCCCCCACGGCTGGGAGGGCGAGCATGTTTGCCGCGACTCGGGCGCAAACCCGCGACCCTCAGATTATGAAGTGCATGCCTTAACGCGCTAGGCCATGCTAGGCCCACGAATGTTGTGGTGAGTAAATTTGCAATCAAACTAAAACCAACTGTTGTTGGTTTTATGTGGATATCTCAAAGGTTTCAGAGAATGCGCCAATATTCTGAAAAATCTGAGAAAATTAATAAATACACACACACAACCTGTAATTGTAAAGAAATTGAAAAACGCCCTTTAAACTCCCATGTATAAAGTCAAATTTCTGTGAACAGTACATGTAAAATAATATTAATTCTATTTCTCTCGTGTTATTTATTATCATTATTTATTTCATTGTATTTTTCATTCTTTCGGCGGTTTTAACGGGAGTTTTTGAGTTTGTAAAGCTGCGTCAATATAATGTACTTTCTTAGGAACTGAACAACTTTCGCATCATTTTGTTTTGTTTTGGTTATCGTTAGACCATACTAGTAAATGGACAATGTAGCTGTAACTTACTTCAGGGTACGTGATTTTGAGATCCGTTGTTCTACTATGGTATGGTGTATATAATTCGTATCACTAACACACCAAAGTCAGCAAAGGAAACGAAATTCGAGTTAAATTACACAGAGGCGTAATTCTCTGGCGAAAAGGTCCTTATGGTACAGATTATTTGTTTTTAAATTTTGCGCAGATCGACACGAGGGCTAGCCGCACTAGCTGTCCCTAATTTAGCAGTGTAAGACTAAGACAGCTAGTTATCACCACCCACCGCTAACTCTTGGGCTACTCTTTCACCAATGAATAGTGGGAGTGGCCGTCACATTATAATGTCCACACGGCTCAAGGGGCAAGCATGTTTGGTGCTATGGAGATTCGAACCCGTGACCCTCAGATTACAAGTCGATCACCTTCTACCTTGTGATAATTTCAATTAGTGCAGCGTTTTAAATTTATTATTGTTTCAGCTTGTTTATTAAGATATAACAAACTAATTTAATTGGCAAGAGGTTTGGATTTGCTGTTTTTAACGCAGTCCTTCCTTGTAATTTTACTTATTAATTGCATTAAGATGTGTTTATTTTCACTGATATATATCCACTATTTGTTGCAAATCGTAGCAATAAATATTGCTTAACTTCTCGTATCCTTAAAAGTGCGTCAAAATTATCACTGATCGAAAAATTTGTATTTAAACAACAACTGTTATGGAAAATAGTATTAACATTTAGGATATTTTTGTTTTGTTTTTAAACATTCAGAAAAACAATTACATTTTGTTAAAATTTACCATGTTATTAAACCGAAACTTAAAATTTGAATAATACCTAAATAATTTGAAACGTGGAGTGAGGAGAATTTCCACTAATAGTAAACAAAAAAATTAAAAATTAAATTCATTCTTAATGTATTATACGTAGTACTTGAACATTAAAAATAGGCAAAAGTCTGTATTTATTAGACGATAATAAATAAAATCGATTCTCATGAATAAACAGAATTCCTGAATCTATCAAGAAACTGAAATAACTTCGAGTGTTAGGATTGATACGTCAGTACTCACAATAATTTGTTTCTGAAAAGTTTGGTGATTGTGTTTAGAAATCACAACAAATTTCTAATCTATAATTAAACATAAATTTTCAACTTAAAATATATTACAAGAATAACTTATTTCCAAATATATCTGTTTGATGTATTCATTATAGCATCCTCTCAAGATATGACAGAGATACGATTTAAACATGCAGTATCTTTATTCAATATAACAACATTACAATAACACAGAAAAACAGCACAACACTTACTTGCAATTAGTAGGAGCTATTATATAACTTAAATGGCAGGGCCAATGCTAAGTAATCACTTCACACACTCACTCAACATAAATAATTTAATATACATGTGATGTCCTACAATCACTTTCGTCAAAATGTCTCGATTTAATATTGTCTTACCTTTAACAAAGATAACCACATTTTTGAAAGATAAGATTAGAGAAACTCCAAGAAATGTTGCTACGACATGTCGCTTAATTAACAACACTAGTCGCTTCTGACAACAGTATACATTTAATAACGCACAATACAATTAAGCTTGTCAAAGATAATTATTCTGCAATCAAAACTTATCAATTATTGATCCGATAGAAGCATTAAATATGCTAGTTATGAAAAGAAAATGTCCTTTTACCAACGAATGATTGCAGACATTTAGAAGCGAAGTAAAAAACTTGAAATAATTTCTTTTTATTTAAATCTCTAAACACCGTCCAAGGGAAGTCCACGAGTTTTCTCAATGTGTGTGGATTATAATATTTACAACACACAATTTGTTCTTGCTTTACAGCCAGCAGATAATACCGAATATACAAACATGTTGATCGACTGGTTGTGTTTACATCAACTTCGTACTGCTTGGAGTTCAAACTATGACAATAAAGGTATCGTGGTATCTCAAAAAACAACAAAAAAACACGTATTTAAAAAGTAGATGGCTTTGGCAACGACATGGCCTAAGACGTTAATTTGATGGCACGAAACGTGACTACCCATGAGTTATTTATTCCTATTTGATACGCTAGACTGAATTTATAAATCATACGATAGCATTGACGTATACAATTTCATTTGGTGAAAAATTTACCTCAGCTGAAATACAGAATGATTTCTGGTCTGCTCTTTTTTACAGTTACAAATAGTTTTTAACTTGTCATTATTAACTTTAATTATGCTGGCAGCTACTACGGTATACACATACTTTGCACATCTAGAAGGCTTTACGAGCGATTACGAGCTTTACGAATATCACGTTGATACTTTATATATATATACATACGGGTTTTTTCCCTAATCTAGTTAATAATGTAACTCGAAGAGCGAACCAACTGACTGTGATAGTACTGTCTTCTATGTGCATGCGTGTGTTGTCTTATAGAAAAACCTCATCGGGCTATCTGCTGAGTCCACAGAGAGTAATCGAACCCCTGGTTTAGCGTTGTAAATCTGTCGACTTACCGTTGTACAAGTGGGGGTCGTCTTACATGTGTATATTTAGTTCAATGTTTTTTTTTGTTTTTTTTATTATTTTTCGCTACTGCAAGAAAAATAAGACCCCTTTTTATACGAGTAAAGCAGTCTCGATGTAGCTTTGTAGTGTTCCCCACAACACAACGGTAAAAATGAATAAATAACAAGATGCACGAGTTGTTGGTTTTTTTTTTGGTTTTTTTAAAGATGTTGAAGCTTTTTGCTCTTTAATCAAATAATGTAACACGAATGAGAAATCGTAACTTTAATACACTAAATAAATTTATATCGTTAGCTTTTATTTTATTTAAAGTTCGTAGCAATGAATTAAGTTACCTCACATAATGTTTGACAATCGGATGGGCGGGAAATTCAACGCACGGTGTTACGAAACTTTACGAGACAAAATAGCAAGCTTGACTACTGTGAATAAGAGACTATAAATGGACATTGCCCTGAAAAGGACCTAACATACAAACAGTTAGGGAAAATACGTTCAGGAAGGAGGAAGAGGTCAAAGTGAACCTGACCCTCCAGGGCAAAATACCCAAATACCATTGACCAAGGACGAGACAAAACACAAACTAATTATTTTCGCGTAATTAGGTTTTACCTCTGTGAAACAACCAGAACCAGTACGAGATAGCAAGCAGACGTTCAGTCGGTTTTACGCAGACTAAATTTTGACTTCAATATAATTAACTGAAATACACCGGTATTAATAAAATAATATCGAAAACAATCTCTGAAGCGAATTATATGTGTATTTCACATGGAATACAATAAAAATACACAGTTTTAATGGTTCAGGAACCTAAGTGAAAAACGTTTAATACTTTGTTAATACAATAAAAAAATCAGCCACTGCACACGTAAATAAACCGACAAAATAATTAATCAAATACAGAAATCTGTTAATGATTCACGTGGAATAACAGTAACAGCTTATTTTGTTTTACGCCCAAATGATAACAGCAGTTACGTAGTTGTTTCACAGTTACAAATTATCAACTGACAGTGTTTACATTTAGGATGGGATTACTTTAGATTAAAATAACCGTTTTATACATTATTAAGTATTCGGGTCAATTACCTTGTATAAATACACAAATATTTACAGGACGTTGAAAAAGAAAATCATTAAATATACAACAAAATGACTAAATAGACGTTAACCCTCAATAAAACAAATGCAAAATCAGTTCCAAAAAACGAAAGTTCTGAATTAAATTCAGTCATGTGGGGAAGTTTAATTAACATTCTAATGATAAAACATGGGATGTAACAACAACGGAGGTGTTTTAGTTCGTAATCGTAGAACACACGTGAATGTAAACTTATAGTACTGATATTAGTTCTAGTTTAACTTTAGTTCTCTTGGGCCTGTCATGGCCAGGTGGTTAGGGCGTTCGTTTGCTTGTTTGTTTTTGAATTTCACGCGAAGCTACACGAAAGCTATCTGCACTAGCAATCCCTAATTTAGCAGTGTAAGACTAGAGGGGAAGGCAGCTAGTCATCACCACCCACCGCCAACTCTTGGGCTACTCTTTTACCAACGAATAGTTGGATTTACCGTCACATTATAACGCCCCCACGGCTGGCAGGATAAGTATGTTTTGTGCGACAGGGATTCGAACCCGCGACCCTCGGATTACGAGTCGAATGCCTTAACCCAGCCGGCCATACCAAACATGTTCTTACTTTCAGCTGTAGGAACATCATAATGTTATCGTCAATCCCACTATTCGTTGGTAGAAGAGTAGCCCAAGAGTTGACGGTGAGTGGTGATGATTAGCTGCCTTCCCTCTAGTCTTATACTGCAAACTTAGGGACGGCTAGAGCAGGTAGCTTTCGTGTAGCTTTGTGCGAAATTCAAAACAAACCAAACCAGTTTTGTTCTCAAATACAATTTCAAATATTTGGTTAGAGGTTCTTGTGATATTTTTGTTTGAAGAATTTTTGTTGTTTGCTTTCGTTATGCCCCCAGTGGCTCAGCGGTATGCCTGCAGACTTACACGCTAAATTCCGGGTTTCGATACCAGTGGTGGGCAGAGCACAGATAGCCCATCGTGTAGCTTTGTGCTTAATTCAAAACAACAACATCAACAACAATGCTTTCGTTATGTACACGTGAATTCAACGTAATTTTCGTTCATGAAGACACTATGTGTTAAAAGCGTTACCCAAATTTAAAAAAAAAAAAATATACTAAAGATTAAAAGTCGTACTTTTGCAAGTAGAAATAGTATTTCAAGTTAACTTCTCATCAAGTTTTTTTAGTTTTTCCGTTAAAATCGGTGGCGGTTAATGGCCTTTCTCACACATAACTACAACTATAACAGTTAATATGGTGAAAATGGACATTCTCGAATGTCACGCGCTTACTTTTGTTTAATTAAATTTGTCAAAACCTTATTACTTAAAATCAAATACTACTTGAAAACAATAACAAAACGAACTTGTTTGTATTTTAATTTCACGCAAAGCTACACGAGGGCGACCTGCAACATCCGTCCATAATTTAGCAGTAAAAGACTAGAGGGAAGGCAAGCTAGTCATTATCACCTACTGTCAACGCTTGGTCTTTTTTATCGCCAGCGAATAGTAGAAGTGAACGTTACATTATAACGCCCCCACAGGTGAAAGGGCGGGTTTGCCTGATGTGATGGGGATTCGAACCCGCAGCCCTCGGATTACGAGTCCAGCGCCTTAACCTGCTGGCCACGTAGGGCCCTATATCTGAAAAAGAAATGTATTTATTACTATATATGGCTTTTGGAAACGGTCCTCTGAACAAACTGTTGGATCTACAACTGAACAAAGGAGTTTCATGAATTACTGTCAACTGGGCTCAGCTGCGAGTGCCTAACCATCTGATCATGCCGGGCTCAGAACAGTGGACATACAAACAGTTCCAATATCAAGCCATTAACACCATATCGTGGTCAACAACCAATGATTAAAATCCCAATACGTTATTGTACTTCACATTCAGATACTAGAATGATTGAAATAATTACTTATAAGGGTAAGCCCATGTCAAAACTTTCACAAATCCCTAACAATGGATTTGTAGCCATCCAATGCTCTCAACTGACGGCAGAAGTTCGTATAAAAGTTCAACATAACGCTTATTAAAAGGGCTTTTACACTCTAGGTGTTAAAAACAACACGTTTTATTCAACTTAAAGTAATGACGACAGATGACCACTAGGACAGTAAGTATTTTGTTGTCACACTAATAGAACGCGTTTTACCAGCTTCTGCAGGCTGTATAATTCATAACAGCGGCTTTCAATTTTTTGAATACTATTTGTTTTATATTTCCTCCTCAAGTCCTGCTTTTTTAACTTAGCAGGATATTAAAAAAAAACGAAAAAACAGACATACCTAACAACAGAGATAAGGTGTATTTACAATATTATATTTAAATACAATACACGTCTTGATTAGACTCATGACGTTACGTAATTTATATGAACAAAGAATGAATAGCCCATTACTGTTACAATCAGTGCTGGTGTCATTGTGCCTCTTACGTTGTGAAATATACACAGTTTTAAATTAAACGTGTATATTTCACTGCACCATTTACACTTGTAGCGTATATACATTTATCATGCCGCTTCACGAGCTTTTCGAGACTCGGTGCCAAAATTATCAAAAGGCCAATAGCTGGACAACAATTAATTAGAAGCTATGTTTAGTCAACACGTACACTTGATAGAAACATAGAAACAAATATTGTTTTGCGCGATGTAGTACAGCCTAAAGTACTTTGGTTTAATTTTCTCAAACATGTTTAATTATTTTATAATAGTCGTCGCGTTTGCATTTCATCGGTTAAAAGAGTTTAATCTGAAAACAAAGTTTTATTAAATGCACATTTTTAACATCTCGCAGTTAAAGAACGTCATAATAATAGACTTTATGACTAACACACTCGACATCGGCATCCATTTTAAAAAGCATGCTAGCACGTGACCTCCAACAACATGTTCAAAAACGTAGAAGGAAAACACTCGTTAGTTTTCCATAATTGGTATATTTTAGTAGAACTGTTTACTCATAACTACAATGCCCCGAATATCCACATAGATAGCAACAGTTACTATTTATAGAAAAGGAATTCAAAATATTATTTTGACCTGTACTAGGTTCATTAACATACACAAGACAAGTATCACGAGTCTCCTTCTTACGATCTTATTGGACTTTAACTTCTACACCATTTGAACACATAAAATTATAACAATTACAAAGCGTTACACTCACTTAACACTTACACTCATAAACGTTAAAATAAATCTATATAGCAAAAAAAATGTGTTTGATATTCAACGTTCCTCTAAGTTGAGTTTTCAACATAACATTCTATAGTTTTTATAACTCGTCAAAACACGGAAGTCAGAGTACCAATCACGATGATGTGAATGTGTGAAATATAAATAGTTTGTCATTAAAAGTGACGCCACAAGTGGATTAACAAAAAGAAACCTGTTTCTCGACAATAACATCTCTTGTGATGAATACGATATCTTAACAGTGTGTATAAAACGTTAGAAACAAACTCTAAGTCGTCAGTTCTAATAATAAAGACGAAAAGAGTGCGTAAGTACACAGATCATCTCACACAAATCTATTCCTCACGTACACACACAGAAACAAACACTTTTTTAAATAGGTAAGACCTAAAATTTGTAAGATTTGGTGGCAATAGAACATTATGGCTAATTACGTTGATGTTTCACATTGAAATTATGCGAAACGGTGGGTTTCACCGAACCAGCTACGTCATGAAAGGTGAAAAAAAACACAAACACACAAAAACGGCTTTAATAACCTGGCGGAAACTCGCAAAAATACTATAGACAATTTATGAAAATTACGCACATGACATCAACTTTACCATAGATAAGCAATTGATAAGAACATCAAACACGTGTGTGTTTATATATATACATACATAAATATTATAGGTCATTCTTAAACTTTATATAACACGAAAATATTGAATATACGAGAAGCTAAATAATAATGCTTTATCACACAGGTATATGCTGTTTATAAACGTATCACTGAATTAATCAATTATGAGAAAACAACTTTTAGTGACGTAATAAAGTTAAATTACGATATAATACAGCTTAAACAGCCTAATACAGGTGTGAACATTCAAAATTATAAATTCTATTTACGAACTAAAACGTTTTGGTCTTGCTTTCTTCAAATTTTTGCAGGATTTTCATGTTTCAAAACTACGGCTCCGTTTGTTGGATAAACTACCCAAAACACCTCGTATCATGGAGCCCAGGCCCTATTTTGTAACAAAAAAACGAGACATTAGAAGTATACCTGAAAACACATCACATTTCAAAAGTTTCACGATCATTTATGTACTTAAAGAACACAAAACTAAAACAGAGATGCTTAGAATAATTCCAATCCTAAACAACATATTTAGAGGATAAAAAGTTTTTGTCTGTGCGTTTTGTTTTATCTTACAGCAAAGCCACATCGGGCTATCTGCTGAGTCCACTGAGGGAGATCAAACCCCGTAAACTTCCTGCTGTATAAGCAGGGAACATTAGAAGTTTTTATCATGATGATTTGTGATATAAAAGTGTGAGGATATTCGTGCTTATTTTCTATTAACATTTCATAATTTCGTGACATTGACAATAACGCACCTTTTTCTTCGTGTTTAAAAAAAAACAACATTGACAAAGATATTATTCTTAAAATATTTTCAATCTATACAATGAAAATAATATTTCGTTAAACCACTGTACTGTGCACCTCATATTTGACAAACCAATGCAAAAATGTCGAACACTGACGAAAGTGATAAACTGTTCTTACTGAACGGCATCATTCCTCAGTGCACTGTTACTTCGACAAGAGGTTCCTTCATGAATTGTGACTGTACTATTTGTAAACGTATTCTGTGCATTTGCTGAATTCACCAGAACCCATTTGATAACCGCATTTTCTTACCTTCCTTTCCTGAACTTTGCCATTTTTTCTTGCCAAAGCTTCTCGATGGGCGTCAAGACACTTCTGGTAACGTAGCTGCAAATAAAACGAACAATTTGTAACAGTAACTAAAAGTACAACAAACAAAATTCTAACATGCAGGAGACGGTGAGTGTATTTCTCGTGATGTTATACATTGACATTTAAGGTGGGGCACAAGTTTCTGATGTCCCAAGAGACTTTCCCATCATTACTTCCCTAAATGCCAAACTCTGCTGCACGGGCTACAGAAAAAGCGCCATTTTTCATGCGAATAAACTTAAGTAATAAAGCCAATTACCTACTGCTACTAAAGTGTTTTTCAACTGATACAAATTCCTGTATCAGAGGATGCCATAAATATAAAATTGAATTTTCCTGAAGGCTTATAAAGCCGAAAGTGGGGTTTCTATACCTGTCGTGGGTACATCATGTAGACTTCCACTTAACAACAACCATATTAATTATTCCGAATGTGCTTCTTCAATGGATAATTTATAATTTTTACAATGCAATGGGTTTCTCAATACAAAACCCAAATTATCTTTTCTCCATCATCTGTGTTCCAGAGGTTCCTATTTCTTTCTGCGGTTTCACTTTATGAATAAATATTGTTTAATTTTCAACACTGGCATATTTTCTTTCAGCTGAGTTTTCATAGATTTTTCAAACATAAGAGACAAAAAAAAACTTGACATGAATTTGTTCATTCTTTTCCAGAGAAGAAAACAACAGAAAGAAAGAAATTACTTTTTTTTTCCAATTGTTTCTTAAACACCATGTTGCCCATTTTTTATAACGTATGATTATCAATCTTAAAATTTGTTATTACTAAATGATAATTGATTTCCTTGAAATGTATAGCTGAGCTCTACAAAACAGTTTATAATGATGTTTAATTCTTCAGCTTTTGGTTTGACTTTAGTTCTTACCTTACAAGCTGCTTCTATTGTCTTACAAAGCGCTCCAGAAGAAGGTTCACAATGGAACACATGGGCAATAAATTGGTCATCTGCTGTGTGCATGATGAAAGCACAGTGTCTGTAGGCAAGAAATTATACTTAGTTTTAAAATGGTATTTGTAACACACTCTTAAAAAATTCCAACTAACTGTAGTTTTATTCTACATACTAAATTAAGATACGGCATAGTTTAGTTAGTTGAATAGTCTGTAATGTGGTATTACGGGTGGCTTAAAGTATAGAAAGAAGAAACAAGCAGTAAGTGAGCTGACAGAATGACATGTTATTATAACTGAGTTTGTATGAATAAATGGTTCCCTTAGGTAGAACAGATAACCTTGGTAGTTGTTTATAAAATACAGTGCATTTATTTTGTTACAAATTCACTCGAGTTTAGCACACATATACACATACAAAGAGACCCATCTATTGAGCTATTTACAACTTGCCTTTTTGGTGTCTGGACAGTTTTAAACGTTTGGTACTAGAAGTTAAACCAATTTCTCGGAGAAGTAAATTAGTTAGGTCCACCACATAATGGGTATTCAATAAAATATATTGTGTGTGTGTGTGTTTTCTTATAGCAAAGCCACATCAGGCTATCTGCTGAGCTCACTGAAGGCAATCGAACCCCATGATCTTAGCATTGTAAATACGTAGACTTACCGCTGTACTAGCGTGGAGCAAATTATATTGTAAAGTAATACTGAGTCTGTTCTATGACATAAAGGGATTGGGCACAAAATGCTATACACAATGAAACAATATTTATACAACACAAATGAACAGCATCTCCCACTACTTATTTCCAAGCTGAATGATACACTTAAGACAATATTCTTACTTTACTTAGTTGAATCGGTATCATTAAACTTAATTAATTAATCATTCAAACGTAGTGGAGGGTGTAATTTTGAGATATTAGATGACCTACCACTAGGGAAAACTACTGTCACTCTTCACGTGCTCAAATTGCAGCTTCACTACTCTAACCTAAATGGGTTAACTAGGTGTCATTTGTAACAAGGATTTCCTAACCACGTGTTATGTGAAAATTGTACACTTCTAGAATAAACAAAAAATATATTCATATCAAAACAACAACAAGATGGAAGAAAACGGCACTTCTGCATGTTACAATACCTTGTCTATGCTACTAAGAAGGGAACATATTTCATACTTTCAGGATGAGTGTTACCATAGGGCTAAACGTAAGGGTGAGAGACCCACGGAGGTTCAGTCAAAGCCATTTATAATTCTTGTACTTTTTATCAAAATGAGGAAAATTAGTCAGTAGCTCTTTATATCTTAAGAAGTGTATAGTGAGGATGACTGTCATTTGTATGTTTGTTTTTGAATTTCGCAAAAAGCTACTCGAGGGATATTTGTGCTAGCCGTCCCTAATTTAGCAGTGTAAGACTACAGGGAAGACAGCTTCTCATCACCATCTACCACCAACTCTTGGGCTACTCATTATAACGCCCCCACGGCTGGAAGAGCGAGCATGCTTGGCGCGAAGGGGATGCGAGGCCACGACCCTCAGATTACGAGTTGCACACCTTAACACGCTTGGCCATGCCGGGCCGTGTCATTTGTATAATGAGCCTAAACCTGAAAGTGAGGAGCACATTTAACAGCCATATAATGGGCTTGCACTTTGGACCTTCCGATGTACAGCCCGGCGTACTGACTACCAATGAAAATAACACTAATCAAACATGCACAACACTCATATTACCAAGCATGTTTTTTTATTTCATTGCAAACCATCAAAGCAACTCATCTCTAAAACTACGGTAATTATTAAATAAATGTTTCATGTGTTGGAAGCACATTATGCTAATAAAATAGTACACTGGCACTTAACTATTTATAATCTAAGAGTAATGAAAATTATTTTATTTTGTAGCAAACATACTAGATGTTTCAAATGAACATTGGTCCAGAAGAAGACAGTTTGTTTATTTGGTTTTGAATTTCGCGTGAAGCTACACGAGGGCTATCTGCGCTAGCCGTCCCTAATTAAGTAGTGCAAGAGTAGATGTAAGGCAGCTAGTCATCACCACCCACTGCCAACTCTTGGGCTACTCTCTTACTAACGAATAGTCAGTTTTCGCGCCCCCTCGTGACAAAATGTAAGCCATAATTTCTAATTATGTCACATCAATTTGGCGCCCCCACCTCCGATGCTGCGCCCGGAGACAGATGCACCCCCTTGCCCCCCCCCCCCCCCCCAGCTACGCCACTAGTCTAGTCTCATCTTCTAATTTGGAAAACGAAATCTGATGCTCCTTGTACTAAGGTACCAAAATCACAAACATTCCGTAAAATAAAACAAACTTCATGTCCATTTAAACTGTAATATTAAAACACTTGAAGCTGCAGATAATTTAATACACATATACTATTGTATAGAGTGGACATTAATTCATAAAACTGTAGTTTGTTGTCACTAGCTCGACTATAAGTTGTACAAATTTATCAAAGTTTAACAACTGTCAAAGGTTCTGTCGAAGATGGAGACTTTGAATTTCAGCCGCAACCTATGTTTTCTGTTAAGAGTTTGGGTTGTATGTAATTAAAATTACTTAATCATAAACTATTCCTGATGCTGGGCAGACAGTTACTTGAGAAAAACGCGATTTTTTTTCCAGTCCCCAGGTGTCGTTTCTCCGCGGTAGACACAGCAGATAACCCGTTGTTTCCCTAACTTAGTGCAAGTCTTACTGTAGTTAAGCCCAATAACTTCTAAATTAATGGTTAACCGTTTGCGGAACACAATAATCTGGATGGTTAACTCGGATTCTGAAACCTGTGTTTACGTTAGTATAAAAGACAGTTTACTAACATTTACCTCTTATCGCGACAGCTGATACGCACAGCAAAGAAATCACTTGAAAATAATAATAATAAACATAGCAAAAATCACTTACTTTACAATTTGTCCAATACCCAAGAATGATAAGTAGCGCACTCTACATTCAGCTAACAACCTTGGGTCGGGCTATATAATCATAGGAATATAAGCAAATTCAATATTAAAACTTTAAGCTTTATTAAAAAACAAAGAAAACACGGAATTTCAGAGTGAAATGTAATAAAACGAAATTATATGAAGCACTAAAACATTTTCAAAAACTAGTGTAATTTTAGTTTGGGTAATACTAATGTTTCACAACTTTTAATCGATATATATATATATATTGTAGCGTACTCTATTGTTAAGTGGGTTCTCCTGGGTTACTTGATGAAAACAGTTTAAAGTGCAGTCCACATCTGTTTTGTTTGTTTTTGAATTTCGCACAAAGCTACACGAGGGCTATCTGCGCTATCCGTTCCTAATTTAGCAATATAAAACTAGAGAGAATACAACTAGTCATCACCACCCACTCTTAGGCTACTCTTTTACCAACGAATAGTGGAATTGATCCATAGCATTATAATGACCCAAAGGCTGAAAAGGCGAGTATGTTTAGTGCGACAGGGATTCGAATCCGCGACCCTCAGCTTACGAGTCGAACGCCTCAGTCCACGTCACAATAACAAATTATTTTCTTTCTTTCGTAACGTTCTCAAAGACTGTTCACGTTGACTTAAGTTTTAGGCCCACGTTCACAAACAGCATTCTAATGTGAACTCCGAAACTAAAAGGCCCGGCATGGCCTAGCGCGTTAAGACGTACGCTTCATGATCTGAGGGTCGCGGGTTTGCGCCCGAGTCGCGCCAAACATGCTCGCCCTCCCAGCCGTGGGGGCGTTATAATGTGACGGTCAATCCCACTATTCGTTAGTAAAAGAGTAGCCCAAGAGTTGGCGGTGGGTGGTGATGACTAGCTGCATTCCCTCTAGTCTTACACTGCTAAATTAGGGACGACTATAGCACAGATAGCCCTCGAGTAGTTTTGTGCGTAATTCCAAAAAAACAAACCAAACCAATCCGAAACTAAATGTACTCATGTAGGTCTTAACTTTAACTACAACTTTTCAATTGAAACTGAGTGAAATAAACACAATTTCATTAAAGTACCTTGATAAACAAACACCTAACTCGCCAAATGACTGTATAACCAAACAGACGCGGTAACTACTCATTAAATACCTCACTTTTCACTGGCCCTGAACGACCAAAATTAAACTAATTATCGGTATTTATAATATATAATAATTTCTAGATATTTCAGACAGCATTTCGGTCATTAATATTCACGAACATTCGATAACTTTTGTAAAACCTAGCGTCATCACCATCTTAGCAGAGAGTTCTAGCAAAAACAAACAAATGAAAACATTGAAAATATAGCTGAAAACAATACTTCTCACTTGGAAAAAATAGTAACTTACGCCTATTTTGGAAATGGAAATTGTAGAGGGTGACACAATGACGTTAACATATCTGTAGGCTTCAGTAGGTACTGAAACCAACAACTCGTTAATGGCGCAGTTAATTACATCCATGCCGGTAGGCTTAGACACCAGTGTGGTTCCTAAATAATACACTTTAAGAATTTTTCTCGGTTCCTCCATTGGTGTAGGAAACGTCTGAACTGGAAACAGAAGGAAAAAATAACAACAAACAAACAGAGAGTCTTGGTGAAACATGTGATTTATTTATTTGATAAATACAGCAGACAGATTTACTGTAATTATGTAATAATGTCTATCTAAACAGGCCACAATTAATTTGTTTTTGAATTCCATATTCTTGAGAATATGAGTTAAGGAAATCTATCAAATCATTCTGGAGATGAAATCATTTAAATGATGTGCTTAAATAATTCTTGTTGATGATTTGTTAAATTTAAAACAATAATAATTAGTCAAAATTATTATTTGGTCGAAAGTTTCATAAATTCGTTTAAGTCTCACCATATTAACTAATTAATAGTTAACACGTGATTTAATTTCAATTTCTTTATTGAGCTCATTTGTGTACAGAACTTGACGTTTTATCGACAATTATTTATTAATTAATAAACTACAAAAGTGTATAGTTGTGTTTCACTTCCCGGAATGCTTTGCGAAGCTGTTGAGCTGCAGAGTTACACTATTGGTTGAAACTTAAATACCCGTATGTATATAAAATAAATAAACTGATACTTGCTACTATAAGCGTTTCTAGAATTGATGTGCCTGATACGTCTCTGTTCCACTGGGAGGTTAGTCGGACGAATAGCAGCAGTTTTTATTCCCTGTCTGTGAGCATTCGCCGTTGGCTTCGATATTGGCTGAGGAATGGAATTAGCTAGATTCTGTTGGTAACTTCGCTCTAACATTATCTTCTTGCACAAGTCTCTCAGAGTGTTAGCGATGATTCGAGCAGGGATGTCACAGCGGAAGACGTGGCACATGTGCTTGCGAGACGCTCGATCTCGAGCAACATACGCAAAATCTCTAGAATCAAACCCCTTAGGCACGTGAGCAATCACAGTAGTTAAGAAGGCAGTACATATGAAAAAAACATATACATAACATATACGTACAAGCACGTGTGCTTAACGTAACGATTTGGACGTAACGAGATATTTCAATTATTTTACTAAGTGATGAACAAAAGAAGTAAACAATTACAGAAGATAAATTTATCATTAAGATTTCTTCATTTTAATAAGAAGGTGTTTATTATCAAACAAATTCACATTTGCCATTTAAAAAAAAAAGACACCAGAATTTCTAATATCTAGCAAGAGTTAGATTTGAAGAAAAACTTTAAACCTCCACCCGTTTTGGCAGGCCTATGAATAAACATATTATAATTCATTACTTTGTAATTTTATTAAAAATTAAAACTATTCAGAAGTTTCACTGATAAACCATTATACTGATTTCTACCCGTCAACTAATGCGATTTCAAGAGAAGTTTCTTTGAAAATTATTTAAGCAAGTGATTATTAATCAGATATATAGTAGAATCTAAAACAACAATAGGAAGAAGTTATGTGTACTTTGCCTGAACAGATGTAAGCACCGAGAAAGTTTCATTGCAAATTCACAATTACAAAAAAAAAAAAAAAAAAAGTAATAAGAAAAACCTAGGTTGTACTTTTAAATACTTTATGGCCAATAAACATGAATAATTGTTATCGCACCATTCTTTTCACCAAACAGTTTTTATTTATGAAACTATAACAAATCTGAAAGAAAAACTAACAATATATTTTTTAAATAAATTACCTTTCTCTGCGTGTAGGGGGCGGTGAGATCGATAAAATTAGTAAGCATAAAAGGCGGAGAAAAAAATGAAAAAATGTAAGTTATCTACAGGAAATAAAGATGAAAAAGTTGAGTTAGAGAAATACAACTAACAAATGACGAGATTATATTTTTAAAATATTTTTACAAAATTTGGTTTGAAAAGGAAAAGTGGAAAAATTCATTTTATTAATTTTCCTTGTAAGTTTATGATGTATACAAAACAGTGGTACTTTGTAACTTTACAACTGGAAATTTAGTTTAAATAAATTACTGATAAATTTTTAAGTAACGAAGATGAAAAAAAAGTTAGGAGAACAAGAAACTTATTCTGAAAATTTTACGAACAAGTTACGGCCCACAATATAATACACATAAAATTAATAGTATAAATAAACGTCACATTTAAAGTAACCAAATGAATGTTGAAATAAAAGCAGATTTCTATAATCAATTTATTAGCACAATATCAATAGTTTTAATTTAAAACGAGATTTCTATTTCAAAATAAGTGTACTAAAAAGCAACAGGGGCGTAAAGAACATTTTAAGAAATATTTAAAGGTGAATTTTCCACAAATTTAATAATTGCCTTAGAAACTGTACTTTGGTTAGGTATAATTCCTATGTGGTTGCCATATTTTTAAACACTTTAGTTTTAGAATGAAAAATGAAACAAAATATGCGGGTCCTCGAACTCAAGTTCCTCTCGGTCGTTCGGCTGTTTCCTTGACGTTTTACAACTATGACGTAATAGTTGTCAAACACGCTTCGTAGCGCGCCGACCATTTTGTTCCTTTCAGTGCTGGTGTTTTATATAAATCTATCGGTGCTCTTTTCGGATTACATACATTGTGAGACTATTTTATGATTTGATATTGCTACTTTATGTTTATTTTACGATAACATTGTTTACAGCGTTGCTTATGTTTGTAAAAACGGTTCGGCATCGGGCAAAAGCTTCTTTTCGTTTCCGTGCAAGGAGAAGGAACCGGCAAGGTGGCGACAGTGGGTACTGATGGCTAATAGGAAGAACTGGACTCCTTCACACCATGTAAAGCTTTGTCAAGATCACTTTGAATGCTCATGTTTTGTGTCGGATCCCACTGTTTTGGAATCCACGTGTTTCAAGCCAGGCAGGTTGAGACTGAAAATACTATCGGCAGTAGACAGGACCGTCCCCACCATCTTTCCTCGTGTAGAGCTGAGGACTGATCTCAGCCTGCAGAGTACAGATTCCACCCTCTGAAACCATCCCTTGCCATCACGAAAAGAACAAATTTAAAGGTATGTGTGCAGTATAAAGCGATAAACAATAACTAGTATAATATAATAATTTAAAAAGTACAAGTTTTTAAAGAATGTAACTAGACATACACATTTTACATTCATGAGTGTGTTTTGCATTTGTGACACCTAAAAGTCAGTGAAACCTTGATATTCTAGTCTAGACAGTGGACACATCTATCCAAAATAGAGTATATTCCAAGTTTAAAAGCTGGTAGATCATTCTCTAGATGTTTTTGTATCATTTTCACACATGAAAAAGTTTGAAGAATACCATTTTTCAAATTTAACATTTCAAGATAAATTGAAATAAAACTATGTCTTGAACATGTTGAAGTAATCAAGTACATGTTACGTAATTTAAAAAAAAATTGTAGACTTCTAAACAATCAAATATAAACTCCATAACATATTTCCATAACTCATCATAATAAAATTATTCTTAACACAGTACTTTGACATTGTCATATTAAATGTAAATCTCATAAAGCATGTTGTTTTAATATATAATCTTATTTCTTCAGTATCACTCAAGAGTTCCGCTACTCTCGCTCGTAGAACTGTCCTCATCACTAGAACTTGACAGATCTGTGTCAAAAGTAACTGTTCTAGGTTAGGTCAGAGTAGGTTCGTATTGATATGGCGCTACTCGACACTGTTCAAACATAAAGTCAAAACAGTCTCCGCCGCTGTTTCTCCGTATGCAAATAACCATTTTTATTTGCATTCAATGCGCTGGCGGTTCGTTTGGCAACTATTACGTCACAGTGTTTTTCCTAGCGGCAAACGTAAAAACTAAAACCTTCGGATTGCCGCTCGGAAAGGGCTCTTTCTGCACCAAGTTCTATGTTTCATTTATTAGCACATATTTTTTATAAAAAATGTGAACCTGCAAAATTAATCAGTATGAGTAGTTCTTTTGACTGCAAAGTTTTCTTTTTTTCTGTAAAATTCACCTTTAACGTTTTAACTAATTCCAAGGCATTAATCTCAAAAGGCTATTTTAAAATTAACGGGAGTTTTAACCTGTTTTAAGCCTTAAATCTAAATTCTACTTCAGATTTCTAATAACGATAAAATACTATTTTCATCGCTTTGTTTAATGTAAGTCCTTTAATGACGTTTTTTAAAATTAAATCTGAGATATAGTGCTAGTCCATTATTAAACTATAACAGTGAAAATTAAGCTTAAAAGTCATTTTTACGTAGTCCTGAGATAAACATAAATAAATATCGTTTTTTTTACCATAGCATACAAGTGTGTACAACAGTGAGTTTAGAGAGATTAAAGATTTTGTTGAGTTTGCTTCAACTGTAAATCAAAGCACGAAAATAAACTCTATTTTCACTTTTCTGTAGTTCCCCGTTGAAACAGTAGTAACTCTACGGATTTACAACGCTAAAATCAGTGGTTCGATTCCCCTCGGTGGACTCGGAAAATAGCCCGATGTGGCTTTACTTTAAGAACACACGCACTTCCCTATAATGCGAAATTCATCAAGTAGGTAAATATGATTTCAGTAAAAAAACAACAACAAAAAAACATTAATAACTAATCCTAAGGTGTTTAAACGCAAAGCTCCATCACTGACAATCTGCACTGTGTTCACTGCGGGTATCGCGCACCGAATTTTCGAATTGTAAACCCTTAATTCCGCCTCTGAACAAATGCTAATAGTAAAACAAAAACCAATGTTTATATTTTCTATACTTCATCCTTTAAAAGTATGTTTTGTTCAGGTTTAATTCCGCTCTTATGTGTTTGTGATAATGTACGTACTACGAAAAAATCGATGCTTTGTGAATTAAAATGTGATTTTTGAAATTTCTCTCTATATAAACATATAATGCTTTGCAATTTTCTGCACTTTTAACGTAGGCGATTCTACCTGGTAGGTAACAAGGAATTTGTGTGACTTTACACTACACTTCATATTTAATTTATGATTGGTTTGTTTTGAATTTCTCGCAAAGCTACACGTCCCTAATTTTGTAGTGTAAGGGAAGGCAGCTAGTCATCACCACCCACCGCCAACTCTTGGGCTACTCTTTTACCAACGAACAGTGATATAGACTGTAACATTATAACGCCCACAATGCTGAAAGGACTAGCATGTTTGGTGTGAAGGGGATTCAAATTCGCGACTCTCAGATTACGAGTCGAGTACCTTAACCACTTGGCCATGCCGGGCCTTTAATTTATGAGGTTCACAAAAAACAACAACAACAGCGTCTTTAAAGCTTATCGAATGTATTTTACAAACCTGCCATTGTCCCTCCCAACTCCCCACACACGTATAGTGTGGATTGGTTGGGTGTTTAGAACTGTTAGGTCCTGAGGAGTGATTAAACGAAGGCAGTAATCGTCCAGGTCCATGTACAAGTCCTTCCCCTGAAACAATTAACATACATTTACTCAAGAAAGGACTTCAAAGACAAACTTATGATATAATAGTAGGCTTGGGCTACAAATTCTGTACATATTTATCGTATATCTGTAACTTATTGTAACATATAAGCCTGTTATTTTCTTAATCTACAAGATCTGATTACCAAAATTCATCAGTAACCTATTTTCGTTCTCTATACCTGTAAGACTGGTCTATGACGTTGTTTGCTGTTATTTCTTGATGAGACTGTTAAACTGTTAACACTTTTATCTATGTATTCCAACTTAACAAGCTGGTTGACGTTTATGAAAAGTTAATTTTTATATGTCAGGGAAAAGTATTTACAATAAATATACGAAATTTATTTTGGTGTCCAGTACTACACATAAGTTAGTGACTTTGATTCTTGTTAAGCTGCAAAATAGACTTTATGGGTTCTACTCACTGGAGGTATCGAAACTCAATTCTTAGCGTTATTAGACCAAGGCTTATCGATGAGTTACCGGAAAGGGGTTTAATTAGTTTCTTTGTTTTAGAGTTTTGCGCAAAGCTACTCGAGAGCTATCTGCGCTAGTCATCCCTAATTTAGCAGTGTAAGACAATAGGGAAGGCAGCTAGTCATCATTATCCACTGCTAACTCTTGGGCTATTCTTTTACCAATGAAGAGAGGGATTGACCGCCACATAGTAACGCCCCCACGGCTGAAAGGGCCAGCATGTTTGGTGTGACGGGGTTCCGAACCCACGATCCTCAAATTACAAGTCGAGTGTTTTTAACCGTCTGGCCATGCCATACCCGGCTCGGCTCAATTAGTAAAGTGAGGGAAATACAACATTTTAAAAATTGCAGTTTATTAACTTGCTTTTTATATATTTTATTGGCATAATAATTTAATTTTTTATTATAATTTTGACATTACTTATCAAATACATGGGTAAACTAAAGATTCCGGTGTATAAACGCATGTCTTTCCAACAACTAGAGAGACGAGAAAAAAACAAACAAACTAAAACGTTCTCTTCGAATTAGAAGTCGTATAAACAGTCGAACGATGTTTCAAAAAATGTGTACGACATAAAAACGTAATTCGTGTAATATTTACGTCTCCCCAGCGTCCTACGACGTCCAAGATGTCGTTCCTCCCAAGACTGAGGTCCACTATACATTTGTTGACAGCTTTGCTGCTTTTCTCGGGGGTCAGATCCTCCTCTGCTATCTCCACCCATCCCAGAGACCGTACAGCAAACCTGATGGGTTTCTAAAGAGTTATGGAATATATTGGAGTTTTATTGAGGTACGCAACGACTGGTTTAACATATATATATACACACACATATATCGTAGATCAGGGGTTCTCAAACCCCGAGTTTCAAGAAAGTGTCTGACGGAAAGGACCTAACAAATACACAAAGTACACAATACTGTTTAGATGTTAAGTATCTATACAGGGTGTCCGAAAAGACTGGAACCATAGTCACTTTGGAAGATTTCACAGAATATGTTGCACTTGCTTTCCTGGTAATTCGAAACAAGTTTGGAGACAGTATATCCATTCTTTTTTAAGTATCACGAATCACATTCGTGTATTTGTCAATGATCTACACACTGCAGGTGTTCTTAAATTTAGTTAGAATCTTTCCAGTAGCATTTTACGTTTCTTTCTCTCACTGTGGACGGCGTACAGTAAATTCTACAGCAACTTTTCGCTGGAACAAACTTCTCTGCTACCCAGCAAGATTAACTCCATCTTCTTATGTTTAGACTGTCACGTATTTGAAATTATGAAAAGCAGCAAACCACCTATTGCTCCAGACTTTTAACACACCCTGTACATTTAGTAAGTGACGGTCTCAATTAAGATGCTGAATGTTCCGGGTGACGGTGGTGATGAGAAAATCTGAGAACCCCTGAAATGGTTTAATGGGTCAGATATCATTAAAAAAAAAAACCCAACTAAAAGCGTTCAAATAGCACTAGTGCAGCACACACACACACACACACTAAACGTAAGCATAGCATACGCTTCTGAGAAAGTTAATAACGTAAAAAATACATAGACCCTTCTTGAAATAAGGAAGCTGTTTTCATCCAAGTTATCTATGGAACTACTTTTAACTTTCTAGAGCTAAGAACTGCGCGATAAAAAAGTTTCCTTGGTACCTTTTACAGTCTGATTAAATTTGGTATCGAATTTTAAAATCTAATGTTGTAAGAAGGCGTTTTTATTTCAATAATAATGAGAAGAAATGATAAAAAAAACTCGTGATAATGAGAAAACTTGTTTACATTATCGTGTGAACTAGTTTTTAATGTCCAAAATATTCCAACTCTAATCTCTAATACCCATTTTTTGTTAACGTTATGTTTATCCCAATAAAGCAGATAAACAGATAACGAGTACCTTGAAATACGCCTATCTGTTGAAAAAAGAGCAACAAGTATTTTGTTAAAACTATACATCTTTTCTGTTCATGGATGGTTCTCATTGAAATATTTATGATAAGCAAGAATTTAGAAACCCTATGTACACTTCATCTTACCTTATCGGGAGTTAGGCTACACGATCGTTGTGGATAACTTCTTCTCCTATAAAAATATTGATTTATTCTTAAATCGATACATCAGGAGTTACAAGCATTATGCAACAATGTTTACTTAAAGAAAACAGCCGAATGTTCAAAACACATCGTGACTGCATTGTACATCTTGGAGAGTGAATGGGTTGAGTCTTCAATAATATAATTTAACTACATCGTACTTCTTAGGGGTGTGGGTGGGGTGTAGGACTTCCTCTCAAGGTGTCTGGTTATCTTCTAGTCTTCAGTTCCTGTTCTGTTATATTCTTGTTTGTTTATTTCTTACGGCCTTAATTAATTGCCCGTTGTAACTGATTAGCCATTGCGTTCAATGTGACGTGTAATTCACTGACTTGTTATTGTGAGAATGGTTTATGTTCTTTTAATGTACAGCCAAGCAGTTGGTTATCTGTGTTCTAGTCATAGCGAGGAACTGAGTCCCGGGTTTTACATAAAGATGAAGAAATATTGTTACTGAGGGAAGGGATCCACAGATTTAGAAAGACTGTTCTTGATGATTTGAAAAAATATTTATAACATCAAAACTATTACTCATATTTGTGTCATTCAATTCGGTTTACATTGTTGTTGTTAAGTCCACAGCTACGCAATGGGCTATATGCGCTGTGTCCATGCGGATAATACGGATAAGTCGCAAGTTTTAACGTCACGTATTGCCCATTTATAGTTTAGCGGGTCATTCAGTAGTAATATGTTTATTGATACAATAGTCCTTCCAATAATTTAAATATTTGTATGTTAAATAGCATAAGGAAGTCTGGATATATGTTTAATAAATAAATAAAGGGATACGAACATTCAACACATTATAAAATGCTTATCTGGTGAAAAATAAAAAATATTTCCTCAGTGGAAAATCATTGAAATCGCACTTTAATAAAGTATTTAAAATATTGGTGATGTGTGTTTGTTTGTTTTGGAATTTCGCGTAAAGCTACACGAGGGTTATCTGCGCTAGTCGTCCCTAATTTAGCAGCGTAAGACTAGAGGAAAGGCAGTTAATCATCGCCACCAATCTCTAACTTTTGGGCTACTCTTTCACCAACGAATAGTGGGATTGACCGTCACATTAAAACACCCCCACGGCTGAAAGGGAGAGTATGTTCGGTGCAAAGGGGATTCGAACCCACGACCGTCGGATTACAAGTCGAACGCCTTACCTCACCTGGCCATGCCGGGTCCTACTGGTGATGTTTTGGGAAATTCGGTTCAGAGACGCGTGCACGTTTTCAAGTAGAGCACACACAATAACCAAGAGCGGTCATTAAAACGAAGGTTGGTAGTCGTAACATTAATGTGTCGTTTGAGGAAACTGTACTCAGATTGTGTTTAAGATAAGGTTATCTTTATTTCTACTGAATTATTTTGAGAAAAAACCAGATGATTATCTGCCTTCTCTCTAGTCCTACACTGCTAAAATATACAAATTATAATTTTATATCTGTTGTTCTCAGCAGGTGAAAGTTCTTTAATTAAATAGAGAACTTAACATTTTCTTTTAATAATGTAAAATTGATTTACATATTTTTCTAGTGATTTCTTAAACTTGCTTCTGTCATCACTACTTCAGATGGTAAGGGAGTTAGTTACGTATGTAGCATCTTTAACTAAATAGTTAACGTTGAGATCTCTCTTTTTTTGTACTTCACAGAGAATTGGCTTGACTTGAATTTCGCGCAAAGTTACACGAAGGTTATCCGTCCTTAATTTACCATTGGAAGACAACAAAGAAAGCAGCTATCCTTCACTAAACACTGCCAACTCCTGGGCTACTCTTTTATCAACGAAAAGCGGGATTGAATGTAACATTATAACGCCATCAGGGCTGAAAGGACAAACATGTTTGGTGGGAGGGAGATTCGAGCCCGCGACTCTCAGGTTACGAATCGAGTGCCCTAATCACCTGACCATGCCGCGTCATATTTGTAAATATGAAGACAAAAGAACTTTAAGTCACTGAAAGATTAGGTTAAAATGATCAGAATATTTTAGCATGGAGACATCAGCGGGGTCGATGCCAAGTCCAATGGACTTTACGAGTAAGCAGGAGGCGGAATGATAGAGCGCTGATGCACACTAACGCCACCATTCAGAATTAGTGACGAATTAAATGTTGAAAGTAATTTGATCTATGTTTCAGGAGATCAAATTACACGTAAACTTTCTTTGAACGCAAAAACAACAACAAAAGACTTTTGCAACTTGATTTCTATTGTTCTTAACAGCTTATATAAAATATGTTGTAGTAATACTTATAAGACTGTGGAAGAACTTACCGACTTACAAAGTTAAAATCCGGGGTCGGAAATACATCAAAATAAACAGCAGTCAGCAAGTGATGTTTAATTTAAAAGTTAAAGATGTTAGAAATTATAAACCAACATTCATGAGACCAATTTTATAAGTTGTACAAAAAGACTATTATAGAATACATCAACTTGATAAATAAAGCTCATTGAAAAAATGAATATAAAATAAGTAAACCATCATATCCAGATTAAGTAACAAAATAAAAATATCAGTGATGTCGAGAAACCCACTTGTTGAGAACTTTTATATGCAAAAACGGCTGTTCTGGGCCCAGAAAACACTTCAAATAGAAGAGCGAACAACGTTTCGACCTTCTTCGGTCATCGTCAGGTTCACAAAGAAAGGGTTACTGGTCGGAAGCTGACCACATGTTTGGAAGGGGTTGTATAATTGAGTGTTGCAATGTAGAGGGCGCGGTTTGAATATATAATTTTGTCTATAATATTAATATAGGTATAATGGTGTTCCTTTATATTGGTTTATTTTGGGTTTGAGTTGTTGTATAAGTAAGGCTTCTTTAATTTTTCGTTTGTTTATGTTTGTTTCTTTATTTAGTATTTTAGTGTTTTCTATGGTTATGTTGTGTCCATTTGACTTGCAGTGTTCGAAAACGTGTGAAGGTGACTTTTTATGTTCTTTGAATCTGGTTTCCATTTTTCTACTTGTTTCTCCTATATAGAAGTCGTGGCAGTTATCACATTGTATTTTATAAATAATGTTGGTGTGGTGTTTGTCAGTGTAGTTCTTACATAGTATAGACCTTAGTTTTGTGCCTGGTTTTTGAATAAATTTAGTGTTAACTGGAATGTTATATTTTGTTACTAGTTTTTGCCAAATGTTGGTTATTTGTTTGCTGATGTCAGGAATATATGGTATACAGCAGTATATGGTTTCGTGATTTTTTGATTCGTGAGATATATTTACTTTTGTTGGTTGATTTTGCTTTCTGTCTAGGTGTGTGCGTATAATGTTTTCTACGGTTTGTGGAGGAAACTTATTAATGTTGATGAAGTGTTGTTTTATTTTATCAAATTCATCGTTAATTTTATCTGGTGAGCATAGTTTTATGGCTGTGTTTATCTGGTTTCTTAGTATGTTGAGTTTTTGTTTTGTTTCATGTGCTGAGTCCCAAGGAATGTATAGTCCAGTATGGGTGATTTTTCGGTGGATTTCTGTTTTGAATTGTGTGTCGGTTCTTATAATTTTGAGGTTAAGAAATGATATTTGATTGCTTTCTTCCTGTTCACATGTGAAGTTAATGTTGGGATGTATAGAGTTAATGTGAGTGAAAAAGTTAAGTATGTGTTCTGTAGATTCGAATCCCGCAATCGTGTCATCTACATATCTGTACCAGTATAGTGGTGGATGTAATGCTGTATTAATTGCTTGTGTTTCAATTTGTGTCATAAAAATATTGGCTAGAACTGGCGATACTGGGTTGCCCATGCTTAGGCCATTTGTTTGTATATAGTTTTGGTTGTTGAACATGAAGTTTGTCTTTATTGTGGTGAATTCTATGAGGGTTGCTAACTGGTTACTGGGAATGTCTATGATCGGGTTAGGGTCTCGAATATAGAGTTCTAAGGCTATCTTGCAGGCTTCTGTTGTTGGAACTTCTGTGAAGAGGGATATAACATCGAAACTGGCCATTAAGGCTTTATGATTAAGTTGATTTAGATTGGACTTGAAATTAAAAGAGTCTTTGATGAATGAGCTGGCTGATGTTGCATATTTGGAGAATGCCCATGCTATGTATTTACCAAGATTGTAGTTAAACGATTCATATGTTGACATTATTGGTCGTAATGGACAATCTGGTTTATGAGGTTTGGGGATGCCGTATATTTGCGGTGTGCGTGAGTCGGTTTTACGTAGGTAGGAATAAAGTGTTTGTGAAATTGTGTTGGCTTTTTTTATTTGTAGTAGTAATTTGTTTAGTTGCGTCTCATGTGTCTTTGTTGGATTTGTGTGTATTGGTTTAAATTTGTTCGTGTCTGATAGGATGTTATTCATTTTTTGTATGTATTCATTCGTGTTCATTATTACTATAGCGTTACCTTTATCTGCTTTTAGAATTTTTATGTTTCTGTCTTGTTTTAGGTTTCTAATGGAATTAATGTCTCTTTTTGTAAGGTTGTTTTTTAGTTTTCTGTTTTGTGAAATTATGTTGATAGTTTTGTAAGAAAATTCTTTGAAAAAATCGTTTAAGATAATGTTTTTAGGTGGTTCTGGAAAATATAAATTTGTAATTTTACCTGGGAAGTTTGGCAGTTGGATGTCAATAAAGTTATCTAAGTTGTCTTCTTTCTGTTTGTTGTTTTTGTTTTCTGTAGAAAGTATCACAAGTCTCCTGGCTAGGTCTTCTAAACATGTTTTGATTTCTATGGTTGGAATGTACCTTGGTGCTATTGCGAAGTTGAGTCCTTTGTTAAGTAGATGTATCTCGTCTGTGTTTAATTGTCGGTCAGATCTGTTAATTATGAGGTTGGTCAACGGTTTGTCATGTTGATGTCTTTTCTGTTGCTTACATCTTAGTTTTTCAAGTTTTTTGTTGTGGCGGATCTTTTTGTCTCTATCGTTTTTAGTATTGATTTGGTTTATGTTTCGTTGTATTAGTCCGTAAATATCTGGTTTAATGCAGCATGCTAGTTGATAGTCTAAGTTCATTTTTTGTTTTTGTAAGTCATGTAGTTCTTTGTATTTTGTGTTCAACATGGCTTTAAGAAGTTTTTTCTGTAAATTTTGGATAATGTTTGTGTATTTATTAAAATCTTTTGAAAGTTTTACCTTTACAAAATTAGGGGTTAGTTGTTCTTTTCTACATTGTTGAATAAAGTTGATGTCATTTCTTCTATTAATGATACGTAGGTTTAAATTTCTTAGTTTCTTAACAATCGTGTGAGCGTGTACTGTTAATGGTGGTGTACTGTATGCTTGTTCAGACATAATGGAAACAGGTAAGTACAAATACACTGAGAAAAAACACAAAAAACTTACACTTCTCGAACAATTGCCGTGGTGAAATAACAATCAGTGATGTCGAGAAACCCACTTGTTGAGAACTTTTATATGCAAAAACGGCTGTTCTGGGCCCAGAAAACACTTCAAATAGAAGAGCGAACAACGTTTCGACCTTCTTCGGTCATCGTCAGGTTCACAAAGAAAGGGTTACTGGTCGGAAGCTGACCACATGTTTGGAAGGGGTTGTATAATTGAGTGTTGCAATGTAGAGGGCGCGGTTTGAATATATAATTTTGTCTATAATATTAATATAGGTATAATGGTGTTCCTTTATATTGGTTTATTTTGGGTTTGAGTTGTTGTATAAGTAAGGCTTCTTTAATTTTTCGTTTGTTTATGTTTGTTTCTTTATTTAGTATTTTAGTGTTTTCTATGGTTATGTTGTGTCCATTTGACTTGCAGTGTTCGAAAACGTGTGAAGGTGACTTTTTATGTTCTTTGAATCTGGTTTCCATTTTTCTACTTGTTTCTCCTATATAGAAGTCGTGGCAGTTATCACATTGTATTTTATAAATAATGTTGGTGTGGTGTTTGTCAGTGTAGTTCTTACATAGTATAGACCTTAGTTTTGTGCCTGGTTTTTGAATAAATTTAGTGTTAACTGGAATGTTATATTTTGTTACTAGTTTTTGCCAAATGTTGGTTATTTGTTTGCTGATGTCAGGAATATATGGTATACAGCAGTATATGGTTTCGTGATTTTTTGATTCGTGAGATATATTTACTTTTGTTGGTTGATTTTGCTTTCTGTCTAGGTGTGTGTGTATAATGTTTTCTACGGTTTGTGGAGGAAACTTATTAATGTTGATGAAGTGTTGTTTTATTTTATCAAATTCATCGTTAATTTTATCTGGTGAGCATAGTTTTATGGCTGTGTTTATCTGGTTTCTTAGTATGTTGAGTTTTGTTTTGTTTCATGTGCTGAGTCCCAAGGAATGTATAGTCCAGTATGGGTGATTTTTCGGTGGATTTCTGTTTTGAATTGTGTGTCGGTTCTTATAATTTTGAGGTTAAGAAATGATATTTGATTGCTTTCTTCCTGTTCACATGTGAAGTTAATGTTGGGATGTATAGAGTTAATGTGAGTGAAAAAGTTAAGTATGTGTTCTGTAGATTCGAATCCCGCAATCGTGTCATCTACATATCTGTACCAGTATAGTGGTGGATGTAATGCTGTATTAATTGCTTGTGTTTCAATTTGTGTCATAAAAATATTGGCTAGAACTGGCGATACTGGGTTGCCCATGCTTAGGCCATTTGTTTGTATATAGTTTTGGTTGTTGAACATGAAGTTTGTCTTTATTGTGGTGAATTCTATGAGGGTTGCTAACTGGTTACTGGGAATGTCTATGATCGGGTTAGGGTCTCGAATATAGAGTTCTAAGGCTATCTTGCAGGCTTCTGTTGTTGGAACTTCTGTGAAGAGGGATATAACATCGAAACTGGCCATTAAGGCTTTATGATTAAGTTGATTTAGATTGGACTTGAAATTAAAAGAGTCTTTGATGAATGAGCTGGCTGATGTTGCATATTTGGAGAATGCCCATGCTATGTATTTACCAAGATTGTAGTTAAACGATTCATATGTTGACATTATTGGTCGTAATGGACAATCTGGTTTATGAGGTTTGGGGATGCCGTATATTTGCGGTGTGCGTGAGTCGGTTTTACGTAGGTAGGAATAAAGTGTTTGTGAAATTGTGTTGGCTTTTTTTATTTGTAGTAGTAATTTGTTTAGTTGCGTCTCATGTGTCTTTGTTGGATTTGTGTGTATTGGTTTAAATTTGTTCGTGTCTGATAGGATGTTATTCATTTTTTGTATGTATTCATTCGTGTTCATTATTACTATAGCGTTACCTTTATCTGCTTTTAGAATTTTTATGTTTCTGTCTTGTTTTAGGTTTCTAATGGAATTAATGTCTCTTTTTGTAAGGTTGTTTTTTAGTTTTCTGTTTTGTGAAATTATGTTGATAGTTTTGTAAGAAAATTCTTTGAAAAAATCGTTTAAGATAATGTTTTTAGGTGGTTATGGAAAATATAAATTTGTAATTTTACCTGGGAAGTTTGGCAGTTGGATGTCAATAAAGTTATCTAAGTTGTCTTCTTTCTGTTTGTTGTTTTTGTTTTCTGTAGAAAGTATCACAAGTCTCCTGGCTAGGTCTTCTAAACATGTTTTGATTTCTATGGTTGTAACAAAATATAACATTCCAGTTAACACTAAATTTATTCAAAAACCAGGCACAAAACTAAGGTCTATACTATGTAAGAACTACACTGACAAACACCACATCAACAACACTTCATCAACATTAATAAGTTTCCTCCACAAACCGTAGAAAACATTATACGCACACACCTAGACAGAAAGCAAAATCAACCAACAAAAGTAAATATATCTCACGAATCAAAAAATCACGAAACCATATACTGCTGTATACCATATATTCCTGACATCAGCAAACAAATAACCAACATTTGGCAAAAACTAGTAACAAAATATAACATTCCAGTTAACACTAAATTTATTCAAAAACCAGGCACAAAACTAAGGTCTATACTATGTAAGAACTACACTGACAAACACCACACCAACATTATTTATAAAATACAATGTGATAACTGCCACGACTTCTATATAGGAGAAACAAGTAGAAAAATGGAAACCAGATTCAAAGAACATAAAAAGTCACCTTCACACGTTTTCGAACACTGCAAGTCAAATGGACACAACATAACCATAGAAAACACTAAAATACTAAATAAAGAAACAAACATAAACAAACGAAAAATTAAAGAAGCCTTACTTATACAACAACTCAAACCCAAAATAAACCAATATAAAGGAACACCATTATACCTATATTAATATTATAGACAAAATTATATATTCAAACCGCGCCCTCTACATTGCAACACTCAATTATACAACCCCTTCCAAACATGTGGTCAGCTTCCGACCAGTAACCCTTTCTTTGTGAACCTGACGATGACCGAAGAAGGTCGAAACGTTGTTCGCTCTTCTATTTGAAGTGTTTTCTGGGCCCAGAACAGCCGTTTTTGCATATAAAAATAAAAATATATTACTATGAAAAACTGCATGAAATGCAAATATTAAACGAAAGACAAAAATGTGCGAGACGTAAGACACTCAAAAGAAACTTTTTTTTTCATTTAATGTTTTAAGAGACAAAAGAAAGAAAATGCAAACTCAGAACTACTTATGTGAGATCTTACAGTACGAGTTATGGATTCAACACGTGTTGAATATTATACGCACTTCAACTGGTTCTCCTGACGTCGAGTCAGTCCAGAGGTATTTACTTCCTCAAACGGTTTTGCCGAAGGAGGAGACGGTGTTGTTAGACTAGATAACTGTAAAGATAATTTGACAAAACTTTAATATAACACACTGTTTAAAATAGATTTAACCCTGTCTTACTTTTTTATGATAGAATAAGCAAGTAGCACCAGGCTTAAAAGTATGAATATTTCATCACTTGTACAAAGAAATCACAATTTTAGGGTTAAGTTTTCGTTGTTTTATTGCAGTGTGAAAACGTGACAAACGTTATCGAAAGCGCACAAGTTACAAACAATTATAATTTTCTGCGAAAGCTTTCCTTTCGAACCACATAAACAGAATTAAGTGATTTCACTAATTACTTATTGAAACATTTATTTTGAAAGATCCGTATATAATATTATGGTACCACTTAGTATCGTAGAGCTGTTAAAATAAGTTTGACTTAACCCTAGTTTTACGCATACATATGTATTCTAATATAAGTTTACGTATTCAAAGGTTCAACACGCAGTAGTTCTATAGAGTTCCACGTTTTAATCGTTTCAAAACCGGACTTCTTTGAAGCATTCGTTTTTCTTTTTTTGATACACGAATGGTGGAAATTAAAGGGAGTAAAGCAAATATGTATGACAGAAAGGCTTCTGTAAGTGAATATTTGATATATTAACGTCTTCATACGTTCTAGGATTTGTATAGCTCTATTTCTGACTTAAATACGTTTGTGTTTAAATTTGTGTACACATTACATAATAATAGATTTCTTAACGATTTGCGATTTGAGATTACTATGAGTGATTATTTTAGACTTTTATATAGAACTATTCACAGATAAAACCCTTAACAGATGCTTTATTACATTACACATCTCTAACCTGAGGGGCGGTAATTTTAAGTTGCATTCCCCACAAACTTGAGACTGCATAATGCAACTTTGAAAAGCGATCGTTTTACAATAATGTTTAGTAATGTTATAATGTTTCTTAACGTTTAATTACGTTTACTTACAGAAGATCAACAGCTAAACATCAAAAAATAATTTGACAACAACTATCTTCGCTTTTCCAATCGAAATATTTTTGTTATACATACGAACCTGCAAATCGACTTATACAAAAACAGTACCAAAATAAAACTTGTAAGCGTATAGATGTAATTCAATGATAATGACAATAGCTAATAAAATAATATTTCGAGTCTTCGTTTGAACAGAAACGTTTTTGTTATATCAAACAAAGAAAACGTGGTTTTATCAGGGCCTAACAAATGTTTACATGAGAACGTGCACCTGTAATCCATATTCATTTTAAGGAATCGAATCTCAATTATTTTATGTTTCAACATGATAGTTGTCAATTTGTGACAAAAGGATTACTTTTATATTATTTGCAGGGTTTCAAACAAATTCTAGATTAATTAGTGACTGTTTATATTACAAGCAGGGTTCAAAATGGACTTCATTGCAAAAAATGACTATTTGTATTATCTATAGGGTTTCAAGCAAACATCATGTCGAGATATGATAGTTTAGATTACTTGTAGAATCCCAAACTGATCAAGATTAATAAATGACTGTTCACATTACTTACATTCCACACTGATCCAGGTACAGAGATGACCGTCCACATTACTAATATAGTTCTAAACTGATCCAAGTCACGAGATGACTGTTTACATTACTTACATAGTTCTAAACTGATCTAGGTCACGAGATGACTGTTTACATTACTTACATAGTTCTAAACTGATCCAAGTCACGAGATGACTGTTTACATTACTTACATAGTTCTAAACTGATCAAAGTCACGAGATGACTGTTTACATTACTTACATAGTTCTAAATTGATCAAAGTCACGAGATGACTGTTTACATTACTTACATAGTTCTAAACTGATCCAGGTCACGAGATGACTGTTTACATTACTTACATAGTTCTAAACTGATCCAAGTCACGAGATGACTGTTTACATTACTTACATAGTTCTAAACTGATCCAGGTCACGAGATGACTGTTTACATTACTTACATAGTTCGAAATTGTTCCAGGTCAAGAGGTGGCCATTTATATTACTTATATACTTCTAAATTGATCCAGGTCAAGAGATGACCATTTACTTTACTTACATAGTTCTAAACTGATCCAGGAAAAAAGATGACTGTTTTACATTATTTACAGATAAAGAAATCACTTACAGGGTTCCAAACAGATTCGAGGTCAAGAGATGACCGTTTTGGCTTAGTGCTGTAGTTAATCATAGGAGGCACTGTTGGCGGGGGTGGCTGTCTCTGAATACTCCCGCTGTTGATGTGCCAGTAGTAGGGACCACTTTCATCTGGAAACGGAAACAGCACCGTTGATTTGTCTATATGGACAATGTAATGCAGTCTGTAGTCTAGCTTCATTATCAACTAAGTGTCACGTTGTACAATGACAGCTTTGTTTTAGAAACAAAAACCAAACCATTTAACACACTACGCTTACAACAGGTAACAAACTCTTCAATGGCCATTTCGGGTTATGGGTACCGAAATAACGGTCACTCTGACGGTCAGCTCAATTGAAAGTTAAATAAAATTGAGCAGTAAACTGATCGCCTTGAAAATAATCTTTCAAAATGAAAAAGGTGTTCAAATATCATTTTACATGTTGAGTGAATGTAGCCCAGTCATGTTGTTAGTGGGTTACTTGCTTTTGCACAATGCATGTAATATTGTGGAAGTCATTTAATTCTTTCATTATTCAGGTTATCATAACACATTAATATCTGCTTTAAAAACCAAATTTGTACAAGTAAAATACTTCTCACTTATTTGAAGTTCATAAGGAATATAGAAAGATGTGGAATAATTAATGTATTTTTTAAAAGGTTTTCTGGAATTCACCACAGCAACTGACTTATTTCACACGAAAACCAATCAAGCTGTATTATCTTACCCTCGTGTTTCTCCCAGCCAGGGGGAAGCAGGTCGTCTTTAAAAGCGACATAAGTGTTAGATTCTTCCGTATCAAGTGACCCATCAGAAGGAGAATCTTGCTTTTCTATTGAAGGTTTCTCAGGTGACGGGTGTGACCGTAGTTTAACCTCAGTGGCACCTAAATCTTTACTGACTATGTTTTCTGTAACTGGCACATCTCTGTTTTCTTCACTTTGGCCTTGAGATGCTGCTAGAGGCCTCTGCATTGAAACATTTCTGAATAAAAGGAGTTAATCGTCGTTACTTAATGCAGTAAAAAACAGGCTTAATAATACATTCATTTCTGACATTTAAAATACAGCAAAACGAAATACTGTTATATAAGCAAAGGAAATCTTAAGCAACCTTGTGGCTTCTTGTGCGTCTAAAATAACACGTTACTCATAAACTAAGCAAAGACGAACATTCGAAGTTAGTAAACCATGAACGTCATAAGACACTTTAATAGTGACAACGCAGAAAATCATACGTTGTTCTTTCGTAAATCATGTTTGTCATGCGAGTTTCTTTCAGTAGTGATAAATAATTATTACAGAGTATTAAACACTATTCACTTTAAAAGAACGAAAAATATTCAGTGAGGGACAAATGCAATTATACTGTTGTTTAATTTCTTATGTCTGCTCCGTAACAACCAATGATTACATATAAACCAATTTTAGTTGTCTCTGTAATACTTACTTCAGTACCAACCTAATAACACCAACTGTATACTACTTTATGCTTCACTCTGTGCATCTGTTTATTGGAAGAAGAGATTAACAGCTGAATGTCTTAGGCTGTTTGTTTGTTTTGTTTTTTGAATTTCGCACAACTTTGTGCGAGCACATAGCTCGAGGGCTATCTGTGCTGGCCGTCCCTAATTTAGCAGCTAGTCATCAACACCCACCGCCAACTCTTAGGCTACTCTTTTACCAACTAATAGTGGGATTGATCGTAACATTATAACTTCCCCACGGCTGAAAGGGCAAACATGTTTGGCGCGACGGGGATGCGAACTCGCAACTCTCAGATTACGAGTCGCACGTCTTAACACGCTTGGCCATGCCGGGACACGTCTTAGGTAATTCTATAAACATACAATTATGAAATATAAAGGTGTATGTACAATACTTATAGTTTTATGTTCTCACCTCGCTATGTTTTCTGCATTCATAAATTCGTTACTGTAACCATTCCTTTTCTTCAGTTCTTCTTCTTTCTGATTGGCTTCTTGCTGTTGTCTCACAGCAGCTTCCAGACTCAAGTAATACTCCAGTAAACCGTTGGTTTTCTTTGTCGTCGCGTTGTCATTGGAATTTCTTTCACTAGATCTGTTATTCACGGATTCTGCAGTTTTCTTGCAAGCTGTTGTGCTTCTGTTTATTTATGAAATACATTTATTAATGTGACGTGACATTAGAACATGCTGTGGAGACTATCTACGTGACATTAGAACATGCCGTGGAGACTATCTACGTGACATTAGAACATGCCGTGGAGACTATCTACGTGACATTAAAACATGCTGTGGAGTTTTGCGAAACATTGTAAGATTATACAAATTTTGAAATGAGTAATCATTAGATATCACTTTAAGCATTAAGGCCTAAGTTTATTATCTAAAACAAAACGTATTTTAGTTTTTTTAAATATTAGAACAAACATTTTCATGCAAATGCAAAACTATAACAACTAATCAGAAAATATTGTACTTTAATAATTATCTGACATATTTAAAAAGGATTTGAGACACGTCTGCATCAAATGAAAATTTGTGACATTTCATGAAAACAACTTCTACATGACTAGAAAATATATTTTGCATCTGACTTAGGGTAACGAGACATACTGCTTTTCAAACTGTTTTTGTAGAATCCATTTATAATCTTTTGAGATGCCTAATTATCTCAGTTTTTATTTGTACCACTAATTTAAATTTTTTATATTTCTTTTCAACACTTTTGGCATCTAACTATCGTGAATCAACAGTTACAATTTTTTTAGCTAATTAGGGAAATTATCTCACAGAATAAAATGACTTAACATAGTATTGGCTATTTTTTTTTAGAACTTAGTATGGTCTAAGAGTCAGAGGCAGGTGGTGGTTGCTAGCTGCCTTCCTACTGGTAGATTACTTCTAAATTAGAGACAACTAGCTCACATATCCATTTATATGTAACTTCATATGAAATAAAACAAAAGCTTACCAGAAGATAGGCTTTAAAAGATGACGTGAGTGCATAAGGCATTGCGCACTTGAGTTTGCAGAGAAGGAAAGTCGAATGCCTAGGAAAGGTGCTGTTTACAGCAATATTCGATTTTTAAGTCAAAAAATATTTATTTAAAGTTATTCAACAGTAAACATGGATGAAAGCTACTCATAATTTTATGACAAAGTCTTGACCAATGAGCAGTTTGAAAATCCTCGCTCATCAGACCTGTGGTAACAACGATGTAAGTAAAAATCCTTCACTTTATGATATTTGTTATTTGCACAATTTATTGTTTACGATGTTTCTTATAAAAACTTAAAACTTGAGTGTATATTAGATTTACAATTCAAAAGTCTGGTCACCCTAATCTGATTTCTATTTTTAAGTTATTCTATTTATTATTTCTGATATTCATGCAGTTACTTTCCTAACTGACACACAGTTTGACCTGATACTTTTTACTTGTAAACTGTTATTACTTTTACTTATATTTAAGTGAGTGCATTGATTGCTTTGGTTCTCATTTAGTTCGTGGAAATCAGATGAGCATAAAAGAGGTTCTAGTTCATCCAAACAATGAAGTGATTAAAACAAACCAACTTACCCATTACTCTCGTTATCTGGGTTTGCCATGACAGTTTCTCTTCTACCAGATGTGGAATTCAGATTGTAATCCAAAGATTCTTCATTTTGTGAGTCATCTCGACTTTGTCCACATGCATGACCAGCATCCAACTTGTCGTACATGTGGTCATCCGAGTCTGGTGGTTCAAGAGTCAGCTGGGGATTACTGTTAATGTCAGCTGGATCAAGGTGAAAGTTAGGGTTGACAAAACTTAACACTCCATTATCTGAAACATAGCATACAGGTTTTATATGTGAAAATATTAAAATAATTAACACAGTTTAAACACTTATAGAAAAACATGTTACCTAAGTAAGTTATACTTCAGCCATTTTTGCATCTCTTATTGTTAAGATATGACAATAACTTCCTTTGAAATACTCATCTAATATCATACTGACAAAATATTATTGTAAACTGACATCACATAAAGTTACATTATGTTTTAAAGATTTTAATATATAACAGGTTAAAATTTGAAGTAGAGATTAGTTGTATATATAATAATTATATAGTATCAATAAAATAGAAAAACTGTTAACAGTAAAAACTTGCTTATTAGTTATTTCCTGAAAACCTCTGCTTTTACAAAAAACAAAACATTCTGCCTGACAATAAACTGAGAATATATTTATTTTGATTTTTTGTTCAGACTTAACACACATAACATAATATTTAAGAACAAAAAAAGACCACTTGGTCCATCTCAGCTATCCCATCCTCCGAGTCAAACTAAAACTATTAAAAAATTAAATCCAACCTTTATTAGTCACATATCTAACAAGATTTCTTTTAAACTCACTCAAATATACTGCTTACACAAGATTCAAAGGCAACCCATTTCACAAGCCAACCACCATATTTAAAAATAAAACTTGTCTCAGCTGAAGGTGTATTCTACCTTGCTTAATACTATATTTGTGTCTCCTAGTTTTATAATTCTTGTGTTAAGTATGAAAAATGTTGATACTCAACATCCTCAATACCTTTTACAATCTTAAACACCTCAATCTGCTCCTCTGTTACACCTATTTTTTTAAAAGAAAATTTTAAGGATCTTAATCTCTCCTCATATGACAACCCCCTCCATACCAGGTAACATTTTGTAACCTTCTCTCTAACCCTTTCCAACAATTCAGTGTCTTTTATAACATAAGGAGCCCAAGACTGAATACCTTACTCCAAATGTGGCTTAACCAGTGACTTGTAGAATTAAATTATAATGTCTTTAGACTGGTATTCACTATTTCTGTCAATACAATTTAAAACCCTATTTTCCCCACCATTATGAACAACTGACTGCTTGGATAGCTTTAGAAACTGATCGACTATTACACCAAGATCCTCTTCTTTCATGACACTCATTAGGTTATTCCCACCCACATCAGCATTAATTTGCCCAACTCACCAAATGATATAAATCTTTTTGTGAAGGAGCAGTATCCTCTTCACAGCCAGCAACACTCAAGATATTGATATCATCAGCAAATCTAAGTAATTTATTGACCATTTCTTCATCTATGTCATTAATATAAATCATAAAGAGCCATGGTCTTAAGACTGAGCTCTGTGGTACACCACTTGAAACGTTAAACTAGTCTGATTAGACTCCATTTATAAGAACCTCTGCTTTTTTTCCCATTAAGCCACTTTTCTATCCAATTAGTTAATTTACAAGCCTTTCACGTGGAACTTTGTCAAATGCATTTTGAAAATCCAGATACAACAAACCTTTACTCTCATCTACATATGTTGTAAGATTTTTACTTACTGAAACCATGCTGACTATCTTCTAAAATTTCAAACTGTGTTAAAATTGTCTTGTTAAAGTTTGCTTTCATCTATCAATTGCTCAAGATATGGAATACTACATAAGCAAACATTGAAGAAAACGATGAATTTCACAATCATCACATTCTTTCCATAATCCCATCCCCATCCAACATTTCATTTACCCATAATGCATCTTTAAAAATCTTCATTGTTAAGTTTTTAGCCAATTTTTTTTCCATTCATCCTTTTGGATGTCCTAATTTCCCATTTGACCAACCTTCTCGGTCTTTTATAATATCAGTCAAATTAATTTAGTTCCGACTAAAATCTTTCACCCTTGATGTCTACAAACAGGAAACAAAATGATGGATTCAGTTTCCTTGCTGTTATCCTTAATGCTCTCAACTTCAACAGGATGTAACTCACACTTTACATATAGAGCCACTTCTACCCTCTCTTTACTCTTTTGTCACTATTAATCTGTATCTATGTATTTAAAAGAAACTTCTGTTGTCAAAATCATCTATGTTTAACCATGTTCTATTACAGCAAAATACTTTATTCCAACAAGTGCCTTTAAGTCGTTTGTTTTGCTTCTTATATTTCTAGCATTACAATAGTAACAATTAAGCCTATTCTTATAACTACTTTTATACTGATTTCCTATGCTGAACATTTCTTTACATCTCACTTTTGTTTAATTTAGTTTATCTTTGTCCTCATCACTATGGTGCTAGAAAACAAGATAATGACATGACTAAGCAAGTAAGACAGTGAAATGTAAAAGTTTGTTTGTTTGTTTTGAATTTTGCACAAAGCTACTGGAGGGCTATATGTCCCTAATTTAGCAGTGTAAGACGAGAAGGAAGGTAGCTAGTCATCACCACCCACCGCCAACTCTTGAGCTACTCTTTTACCAACTAATAGTGGGATTGACCGTCACATTATAACGCCCCCACGGCTGAAAGGGCGAACGTATTTGGTGCGACCAGGATTCGATAGAAACAGGCACATAAATTTTGGGGCATTTTAATGCATTTTAAAATGGACAGAAAATGCTGACTCAAAACCAGTTTAAGCACATAAGTGCCTTATGTTACTTTTCCAGACAGAGATTTCTCTTGATTATGTTGCGTGATGGTGCCTAGGGCACGTGGATGGCTTTTGCTATTGATCTTTATCATCTGTTACAATACGGTATGCTTTATTTACCATGATTTATTTCAGGATGACCCTAGTAACCCAAGCTGATTCATAATACTCTGTTTTCCAATAGGGGGCGTAGGTGGCGTAGTTGCTCAATACCATAAAACGCCAAAAAAATCAAACACTTCAATAGATTTACGTACACGGGGTTTCCTTATCTCGAAAGTCCTAAAGCTCTAATCCAAATGCATCTTTAAAATCTCGGTACATGAATGTTTTTGCAAATTTAAATTAATCAAAGTTATTGAAGCGTTATGTAAAACTATTTACAAAATTCGTTTCTGAAAAGTTACTGATAATGACGCTGTGAATCATGCTAATGTCAGAATATTTTTATCTCAGAAGTAATTCCAGGAGCTCTCCTTGCTTTATTAAGCTTCATGGAGTACGATAAAGATTCAAATGATACAGATATGCTATCCTTTGTGTCTATCATTTATTATATTTTATACTGCATAATCTAACATACGCACACATACAAAAAGATATTATGTTGCTCATAGATACTTGCAATATGTTTGAACAATCAAATGGACGAGTTCGAAGAAGCCTGAAGTATTGTGGTGGACGAATTCCAAGTAGTCTGACGTATTGTGAGGTTTTTTTTAAGAAGGTATATTTGTGATCGGTTATTACAGTCATGTTTTTGCACTGTAAATTAATTCGAAAGTCGATCTAGACATGACCAATTTATCGCTAAAATAAACCGATTTTTCAAAAGAATGAAAAGTTGTAAGTATTTTGACTTTGAAACCTGAACGAAACCTAACGTGACAAGACCCGAGATCCCAGAGTTCAGAAATAGTTATTCTAAATTTAGAAATGCTGACCAAGTGGAATGGGAATCAATGAGCAAAGTTCGTTGCCCACGTGGCCACTTTTAACCGAACAGCATGATTGTACGTCACAGATATAAAGCCTCCACAATTGAAAATTCGAATAACTTTCAACTGGATACCGCAACTCGAACCCCGAACATTCCTTTACGCAGAACAAACACAGGTGACTACCGGTCCAGCAACAACTGTGGGAGTTGAACAACGTCTGAGGTTTTCAACACTATAAAACAGTCTTCCTGTAAACTGCATTAAGCTATTTATTTGTTTGTTTGTTTTGGAATTTCGCACAAAGCTACTCAAAGGCTATCTGTGCTAGTCGTCCCTAATTTAGCAGTGTAAGACTAGAGGGAAGGCAGCTAGTCACCACCACTCACCGCCAACTCTTGGGCTACTCTTTTACCAACGAATAGTGGGAGTGACCGTCACATTATACGCCCCCACGACTAGGAGGGCGAGCATTTTTGGCGCGACCCTCCGAACCCGCGATCCTCGGATTACGAGTCATACGCCTTACGCGCTTGGCCATGCCAGGCCAAAGCTATTCGTTTGTTCAGACTTGTTCATACTCCATTAGAAAAAGGCCTGAAAAAAGTAAAATTAAAGAAACAGAGGAGCGATAGAACATGCAAGCAGACTGAGCAAAATTATACGGTCATATCTATAACAATAAATAGCTCAAAGTACATTCCTCATAGCTAACACTACTCACGTTAGTTATCTTTAATTAATACTATTCAGAAATAAATAAAACACCATAAATGTGTGAAGTGTTTGTAAATGGTGTTTATTTTTGGTGTTTTTTTTATAATTTTTAAGTTCCATTTTCTGAACCTTTTTTCTTTTGGAAACTTCGAACTTTACCACTCGACATTCAGCACGATATTTCACATTTTTGAAAATGAGAAATCCATTGTGAATGAAACGATGTCACTGGTTGGATAAAGCTAACTTGCTGTCTATAAAACTTGTTTTAATTAACTGCATCAAGTTTTTAAATTTAGTAGTTTTTTTTTTTACTCTTAGTCTGGGCACGTGCTTCTTCTGAAACATGTACTGTACTGGATACAAGCAAACCGGATATATTATTAACAGTGTTTAGCGCAAAAACTGGAATCCTTCTTTATCGATTGTCAAAGGACTCGTGTGGCACTAATATGGTAACTGCTGATCTCAGACATATAATTGTGATGATGGGTCTGTGTTTTCGCAAACAAATACACGATAAAATCCCACTGGGAATTGCATAGTATGGAACTAATCTTCGGATTTAAAAAGTTAGTTTTGTACATACATAAATTAATTATGAAATAAAAATGAATAATAATAATCAAAATGTTCATCATAAGCGAATCAACAGACCACGAAAGCTAATACTGGCTTTACCAACAACAACAACAAGTATCTTTTTGCCCTGGTACTTCAGAGGATTATGACTTGGAGTATATTACAAATTAAATACCTAAATCACATAAACGCACACACACACACACACATATATATATATATTTTTTTTTTGAAAATGTGAGCAACAGGGCAAGTTTGGGAAAAATTGAAATAGATATTAAAATAATGTGTTTTTGCATGGTAATTTATTAAACTAAGGAAACAATAAAGAAAATATCCGAGCATTACCGTCACAAGGAATTTGAACTGGTACACTTAACTTTTTCAGATGTTAGAGAACTTATATTTCTACTCAATGAAACGTTTTTGCTATTAAGTTTGATTTTTGTTTTGTTTTTTTTAATTTCGCACAAAGCTACTCAAGGGCTATCTGCGCTAGCCGTCCCTAATTTAGCAGTGTAAGACTAGAGGAAAGGCAGCTAGTCATCACCACCTATCGCCAACTCTTGGGTTACTCTTTTACCAACGAATAGTGGAATTGATCGTTACATTATAACGCCCCTACGGCTGAAAGGGCAAGCATGTTTGGTGCGACCCTCGGATTACGAGTTGAACGCCTTAACCCACTTGGCCATGCCGGGCCCATCTTGGGTGAGATGTAGTTCATAAACTATAGAAGAACTTATGATGCTAAATGGTAATGTTTGGTTGAAACACAACCATTACCATTATTTGAGTCATTTTTATGTATTTTTATTTTATATATATTCGATGAAATAATGAGGCATTGGCATCCGTTTCAAATAACACAATGAAGAACATTTTCTAAAAATGAAAACGTAAAGCTTAAATGTCCAGTAATTAGGATGACATAGATCCAAATTATAACGTTTATATCTATCACACACCTTAACCATTCTTCTTTTCCTGAAAATAAACGTCCATCTGTAGAAACCGTCAGTGTTTCACAGTTTCTTGAATATGTTTTTATTAATACGAAAATAATTAAACTATTAAATTAATTAAATAAAATAATTTAAAATGCATTTCTGAAGTATTTCTTTGTATATTCATTGTACTCGCTGTGACCAATCTGTCATGTTTACAAATTTACACTTGGTATCTAGGATGCTCGCTAATTACAACAATACATCAGGATATCTGGCTGAAGTCAGATTTTCATTGTTATAACTTAATTACGTCCTAGAGAGAGCACACTGACCACGATGATGAAGCTAGACCTAGACATTTCATGATGATAACAGGTATAAAAAGGAAATTAAAAGTAGGGGCCCCAAGGTTTATTTGACCGAGTGAAGCGAGAGAAAGTGAGCTACAGGCCAAAGTCCAGATGTCATCTCAAGGCCCTCGAAGCTTTTGGATTACGGATTAAATTTCATGTATTATCCTGATTTGCTTAAAAGAAATGTTTCCAATTCTGGTACATTTTTACTTGGACAGATTAAGAACTGGTTCCCTCGTTTTCTACACCACTGAGCAATAATCTAGAAATTTCGAATAATTTAGATAAACAAGAGTACATTATAATTCAGATCAGTGCACTAAGCTGATTTCGTGACTCCAGTGACGTTTGATTTTAATTACATAGAAAATATTTGAAATAACGTGGAGTAATTTGTTTAATTGTTGAATTTTGCGTAAAGCTACGTGAAGGCTATCTGCGCTAGTCGTCTCTAATTTAACAGCGTAAGACTAGAGGGAAGGAGGCAGTTAATCATCACCACCCCCGCCAACTCTTGTGCTACTCTTTTACCAACGAATAGTGAGATTGACCGTTACGTTATAACGCCCCCACAGCATGGTGAGCATGTTTGGTGTGACAGAACTTCAAATCCGCGACCCTCAGATTACAAATCAATCGCCCTAACCACCTTTAAAAAAAAGGTGAAGAACAGACCACTGAACTGCCAAGTTATATACAATTGTATTTTTCTTGGGATAAATTATCACAAATATAAAACTTTTTAAGCAAATTTAATCGTAAGTAGTTTATATTCCATCCATAATTAGCTTTGGTCACAAAAGAAAAGAGACATCTGAGCATTAAAACAACAACAAAAGGTTTGCAGTTAATAGATAATATGGGAAAATAGAGAAGCAAAATGCAATGAGAAATACATAACATCAATAATTAACCACAAGTAGAATGATAAATGTAAAAACTATAATTTTTAATCCAACTGCAGCTGGTTTCTTAGATCAATGGCCAAAGCATCCACTAAAGCTCCTAAACCGAAGTGTGATAACATAAATAATTCATGAAAAGTATGTTTTATGACACCATCTAAACATAGGGAGTCATTCTGACACATATTTATATTTCCAAACCAAAGTCAGTATCAAGGAAACGCTGGTAATTTACATTTTAGTCAAATAAACTGTGGAACACATTTCAGATCCTTTCGTTTTTACTTTACTTAAACGCTTTTGTTTTTCATAGTCTAAACCAGATAACCCTCAGTGGAGGTTGTAACTTTGGGTTGACAAGGTAAGTTATGGGTTCTTATTTGAGATGGCAGTCATTGTTTTCTTTGTTTCTTGTTATTCCAGTTACTCTTCACAATATATTTTACCAAAATTAAATATTTACAAATCGTTGTACCAAACAGACAGTTTATACTTTCAATATATTTAATCCACAGCTGAAAAGCGTAAGCCTTCCATTATTTTTCCAGACTGTGCTGCCTCCCAGTGGCACAACAGTTTGTCTGCGGATTTACACCGCTAAAAACCAGGTTTTGATACTCGTGGTGGGTAGAACACAGATAGCTTGTTGTGTAGCTTTGTGTTTAATTCTAAACAAACAAACAAACAAACAAACCAAACTGTGTTCCTGTACAAAAACGAAAACAAAATCGACTTTGACCAACGACGATAAAAATTCATTGGGTCAGCATTAACACGAACATTCCCAATAAGAGAATTAAAAATGAAGAACTGTGATACGAAAAACAATTGACCTTAATTCCAGGGCCAGAGTTTTCAGATAGCCAAAGTAGATAACTGTCTACTTTGACAAAATAAAAGAACTAGTGAAAAGCGCGGCTGAAAAGAAAGCGCCGCCTCTTTTGTGCTCAGTTATGTAAAAGGGAATCCAGTGAGATCGCTTTTCGAGTTATAGCCACATGGAACTAAAGACGAAAGAAAAGATTCAATAAACTACTGCTACGTGAACCAGTGAAAATTCAAATGCTACAACTTTCTGCTACGCTGTCTCAAAAGTCGAAGAAACCGCAGTCTCTTATGACAGGGCAAATAAAACTTTAAGAAGAAATGCAGACGGCGAAAATATGTATGAATTAAATTCAAGTGTTTCACTTAATTGGTCTAAAACGGGTTAAAAGACGCGAAAAATGTTGGTCGAACTGGGTCCAGCACCGTTTCATACCTTTAACTTCCTCGGAGAGACGTAAAGAGAAAGATACAAGGATTGTTTGGTTTTTGGTTTATGAATTTCACGCAAAGCTACAGTAGGGCTATCTACGCTAGCTGTCCCTAACTTTACAGTTTAAGATTAGAGAGAAGACAGCGAGTCATCTTTGGGGTAGCCAACTTTTGGGCTACTCTTTTACCAACGAATAGTGGGACTGACCGTCACATATAAAGCCCACACGGCATGTTTGTTGAGACGGGAATTCGAACCCGCGCCTCTAGGATTACGAGTCGAATCGAACGACCCACCTGGCCATACTAGACCAGACACAAGAAACTCACCACATCCCACGACTTGTCAATAGACAAGAATCATTACGGCAGTGGATTCAGTATTTTGTCACATGCGATTCAATGTTTTGTTTTCACTGCGATATTTTGAAACCGATCCTTTTTTTTTAATTGCAGACAAACGGAAGAGAAACTGGAAAATTTTGACAGTATTTTCAAGTTTTATGTTGGTATGAAAAGCTAGCAGATTATCAAGGCATTTGAGCTGAAAAACAGTCAAAGTGGTGACTGATGAAGAACCAAAAAAACAATCGACACTGAAGATCTACTTCTGATTAGATGATTGACGGTGTATTGGCAAATCAAGCTTGAAATACCTGTTAAGTTGATAAGAGTTCATGAACCATACTTGAAAGACTCACTGACTAGATAAGAGCGCATGAACCATACTTGAAAGAGTTACTGACTAGATAAGAGCGCATGAACCATACTTGAAAGACTTACTGACTAGATAAGAGCGCATGAACCATACTTGAAAGACTTACTGACTAGATAAGAGTGCATGAACCATACTTGAAAGAGTTACTGACTAGATAAGAGCTCATGAACCATACTTGAAAGAGTTATTGACTAGATAACAGTTCATGAACCATACTTGAAAGAGTTACTCAATAGATAAGAGCGCATGAACCGTACTTGAAAGAGTTACTGACTAGATAAGAGCTCATGAACCATACTTGAAAGAGTTATTGACAAGATAAAAGCTCATGAACCATACTTGAAAGAGTTACTGACTAGATAAGAGCTCATGAACCACACTTGAAAGACTTACTGACCAGATAAGAGCTCATGAACCATACTTGAAAGAGTTATTGACTAGATAAGAGCGCATGAACCATACTTGAAAGAGTTACTGACTAGATAGCGCATGAACCATACTTGAAAGACTTACTGACTAGATAAGAGCGCATGAACCACACTTGAAAGACTTACTGACCAGATAAGAGCTCATGAACCATACTTGAAAGAGTTATTGACTAGATAAGAGCGCATGAACCATACTTGAAAGAGTTACTGACTAGATAACAGTTCATGAACCATACTTGAAAGAGTTACTCAATAGATAAGAGCGCATGAACCGTACTTGAAAGAGTTACTGACTAGATAAGAGCTCATGAACCATACTTGAAAGAGTTATTGACAAGATAAAAGCTCATGAACCATACTTGAAAGAGTTACTGACTAGATAAGAGTGCATGAACCATACTTTAAAGATTTACTGACTAGATAAAAGTTCATGAACTATACTTGAAAAACTTACTGACTGGATAAGATCGCATGAACCATACTTGAAAGACTTATTGACTAAATAGGAGCGCAAGAAACAAACTTGAAAGAGTTATTGACTAGATAAGAGCTCATGAACCATACTTGAAAGAGTTACTGACTAGATAAGAGCGCATGAACCACACTTGAAAGAGTTACCGACTAGATAAAGAGTTCATGACCAAACTTGAAAGACTTACTGACTAGATAAGAGCTCATGAACCATACTTTAAAGACTTACTGAGTAGATAAGAGCGCATGAACTATACTTGAAAGATTTACTGACTAGATAAGAGCTCATGAACCATACTTGAAAGTTATTGACTAGATAAGAGCTCATGAACCATACTTGAAAGAGTTATTGACTAGATAGGAGCGCATGAACCATACTTGAAAGAGTTATTGACTAGATAAGAGCTCATGAACCATACTTGAAAGAGTTATTGACTAGATAAGAGTTCATGAACCATACTTCAAAGAGTTACTGACTAGATAAGAGCGCATGAACCATACTTGAAAGAGTTACTGACTAGATAAAAGTTCATGAACCATACTTGAAAGAGTTACTGACTAGATAAGAGCGCATGAACTATACTTGAAAAACTTACTGACTGGATAAGATCGCATGAACCATACTTGAAAGACTTATTGACTAGATAGGAGCGCATGAACCATACTTGAAAGAGTTATTGACTAGATAAGAGCTCATGAACCATACTTGAAAGAGTTATTGACTAGATAAGAGCTCATGAACCATACTTGAAAGAGTTATTGACTAGATAAGAGTTCATGAACCATACTTGAAAGAGTTACTGACTAGATAAAGAGTTCATGACCAAACTTGAAAGACTTACTGACTAGATAAGAGCTCATGAACCATACTTTAAAGACTTACTGAGTAGATAAGAGCGCATGAACTATACTTGAAAGATTTACTGACTAGATAAGAGCTCATGAACCATACTTGAAAGTTATTGACTAGATAACAATTCATGAACCATACTTGAAAGAGTTATTGACTAGATAAGAGCTCATGAACCATACTTGAAAGAGTTATTGACTAGATAAGAGTTCATGAACCATACTTGAAAGAGTTACTGACTAGATAAGAGCGCATGAACCACACTTGAAAGAGTTATTGACTAGATAAGAGTTCATAAACCATACTTGAAAGAGTTACTGACTAGATAAGAGTGCATGAACCATACTTTAAAGATTTACTGACTAGATAAAAGTTCATGAACTATACTTGAAAAACTTACTGACTGGATAAGATCGCATGAACCATACTTGAAAGACTTATTGACTAGATAGGAGCGCAAGAAACAAACTTGAAAGAGTTATTGACTAGATAAGAGCTCATGAACCATACTTGAAAGAGTTACTGACTAGATAAGAGCGCATGAACCACACTTGAAAGAGTTACCGACTAGATAAAGAGTTCATGACCAAACTTGAAAGACTTACTGACTAGATAAGAGCTCATGAACCATACTTTAAAGACTTACTGAGTAGATAAGAGCGCATGAACTATACTTGAAAGATTTACTGACTAGATAAGAGCTCATGAACCATACTTGAAAGTTATTGACTAGATAAGAGCTCATGAACCATACTTGAAAGAGTTATTGAATAGATAGGAGCGCATGAACCATACTTGAAAGAGTTATTGACTAGATAAGAGCTCATGAACCATACTTGAAAGAGTTATTGACTAGATAAGAGTTCATGAACCATACTTGAAAGAGTTACTGACTAGATAAGAGCGCATGAACCATACTTGAAAGAGTTACTGACTAGATAAAGAGTTCATGACCAAACTTGAAAGACTTACTGACTAGATAAGAGCTCATGAACCATACTTTAAAGACTTACTGAGTAGATAAGAGCGCATGAACTATACTTGAAAGTTATTGACTAGATAACAATTCATGAACCATACTTGAAAGAGTTATTGACTAGATAAGAGCTCATGAACCATACTTGAAAGAGTTATTGACTAAATAAGAGTTCATGAACCATACTTGAAAGAGTTACTGACTAGATAAGAGCGCATGAACCACACTTGAAAGAGTTATTGACTAGATAAGAGTTCATAAACCATACTTGAAAGAGTTACTGACTAGATAAGAGCGCATGAACCATACTTGAAAGATTTACTGACTAGATAAAAGTTCATGAACCATACTTGAAAGAGTTACTGACTAGATAAGAGCGCATGAACTATACTTGAAAAACTTACTGACTGGATAAGATCGCATGAACCATACTTGAAAGACTTATTGACTAGATAGGAGCGCATGAACCATACTTGAAAGAGTTATTGACTAGATAAGAGCTCATGAACCATACTTGAAAGAGTTACTGACTAGATAAGAGCGCATGAACCACACTTGAAAGAGTTACTGACTAGATAAAGAGTTCATGACCAAACTTGAAAAACTTACTGACTAGATAAGAGCTCATGAACCATACTTTAAAGACTTACTGAGTAGATAAGAGCGCATGAACTATACTTGAAAGATTTACTGACTAGATAAGAGCTCATGAACCACACTTGAAAGTTATTGACTAGATAACAATTCATGAACCATACTTGAAAGAATTATTGACTAAATAAGAGTTCATGACGATACTTAAAAGAGTTACTAACTAGATAAAGAGTTTATGAACAACACTTGAGAGACTTACTGACTAGATAAGAGCGCATGAGCCATACTTGGTAGAGTTATTGACTAGATAAGAGTTCATGAACCATACTTGAAAAACTTACTGACTAGATAAGAGCGCATGAACCATACTTGGTAGAGTTATTGACTAGATAAGAGTTCATGAACCATACTTGAAAGACTTACTGACTAGATAAGAGTCTATGAATCATACTTGAAAGACTCACTGACTAGATAAGAGTTCATGAACCATACTTGAGAGTTACTGACTAGATAAGAGTGCATGAACCATACTTGAAAGATTTACTGACTAGATAAGAGCGCATGAACCATACTTGAATGACTTACTGACTAGATAAGAGCTCATGAACCATACTTGAAAGAGTTCATGCAACTCAAATAGTGCTCTTCCTGAAAAATCATATGAATCTCTTTATATTTGGAAAGGGAAAGTTCATCAAATTTGTTGAATATCTGACCATGTTTGATTCTTCCATGCAGGAACAAGAAATCTGTAAGCAGCTGACATTTTTAAAAAAATTATAAACACATTAGTTTATTATTACATAACTCATAAGGAAAATGAGTAACTAACGTTTCCTTTTTCCCATTTCATGTACTACAATATTAATCACCCTGCAAGAAACTCATACATATCTATATTCAAATTAATTACAAAAACAAGATCTGACATACTGGAAATTTTACGAAATTGAAAACTAAAAATAATTCACATCTTATTTCTGATATTGTTTAAATCATATTAAGTGTATACACCAGTGGAGAGATGTGTAATACAAAACGTCCATGACAAACTATAATTCGTCTTTAGTATAACCTTACGCCAAACTTCAAAGTTATAATACCAGAAATAAGACATTCGTAAATTTTGAAATTTAAGATGAGAAATCATAATTTTAGTGTTAGATCCGTCTGAACTACCATATTTTATCATAATGATTTATTGACTTCTGTGTCTATTCATATTCAATTGCACTGATTTAAAACACGTAACTTGGAACTGTTTTACATACTACATACACAATTAACATTCCAGTGGATTCGTATCAAGTCTTAACAATAACAAAATGTATTTCTAACTATTTGTATATCGTGAAACAACGATATGTATTTTTTTCATACAAGTTGCAAGAAACTAAAAATTTGTGTTGGGTTTAAGACGAGTACAAAAAAGTGACAATTTTCATTGGGTTTTGTGGCCTTAAAGCTTGTTCACAATAAATTATAAGTTAAATTGTTTTTGTTTTTCTAGTAATTACATTGACCAATACCAATGCTTATTTTAAGACCACCTTCGTTGAACATTGCAGCTTTGATATATAATTATTTAAAGAGACAAATGAGCTAAACATTCCTCTTTCGTCCGTCAGTTGAGTGTGATCATAAGTACCGGAGTATTTTCATTATCTAATACTCGGGAACCTGCGAAATTTCACGTGCACGATCAATCATTATACCATTCTCTTAAAAACTGCGAACGATGCTCGAAATTCACTTTAATATCTCAAGAATTTAATTCGTGTCAACCATTCTTTCAAAGATAAATATCGTTTCTTTTCTCTTCAAGAGCATATTTAATAAAATACAGATTATTTCTTGCACGTGACGTGAAATTCGCTTATCAGATAATATGTTTACGTAAAACAGTCACGTTGAATCATTACAAAGTCAATCAATACAGCATTAAAATTCCGTTGAGATTAAGAAGAGATTTATCCGTCTGAAATTTTTAAGTTTGTGTAAATAAAACGTGAACAAAGGGTTAAAAAGTCATTCTTCGATATATAATTTTTAAACAGTAATATTACGCCTTGATTACGTAGTCATGGAATTTATTAACTCACTTGAAAGACATTTTATTTGTCTCTTTTACAAAATTTTGAAAGGTTTGGGAAATACACACGGATACAAATATTTATGTATCCAAAAGAGAAACGTCTGGCTTCTGGTATACATATTTTTAGACGTCACCCTGTGACATATCAAAAGTTGGTTGTGGGTACTGTTTAACTAGTTGCCTTCCCTTTTGTTAACATTCATAATCAAGGGCAGTTATATGTAAAATAACAATCACATTTTCCGACAGAAACAAATTTGCAAGCTGTAGCACGTTTGATCCACCTTACCACATCAGTAGAAATAAACTCACAAACAATAGCACATGTGATCCACCTTACAACATCAGTCACAACCACTAGGAGAAGTAAACTCACACGTGATCTGCCTTACCATATCAGTCAAATTCTTCAGTAGGAACAAATTCACAAGCTTTGGAATATCTGACCCACCTTATAATATCATTCCCATTCGATAGCAGAAAAAAAATTCACATTCTATAGCGCATTTGATCGACTGTAGAATATCAATACTTCTCAGTTCATTCCGTTGCTTAGCAACACAACCAAGTTGAATTTCTCTTAACATTATTTGGTCAGGTGGTCAATCCACTCTCAGTGTTCCGCATCGTTTATTTATAGTTTGAAACCGTGAAAGTTCCGAATTTAAAGCAAACCTCGGCATAAGAACAAAACAATGGTTGTTGTTTTTTGATCAATTTCATTATATTTCAAAAATGAATTAAAAATGTATATAATTTACAGCTATTTACGGTGTATTTTTGAGACGATTTCTATCTCCGGCTGCCCTTTTCTAGATCTATTGCGTTTTCAAGATTAACAAAATTAATTAGCACGCGAGCTCAGTCTAAACTCGAATCCTTGGAGTGACTTAACAGTTTCTTTTCACGGATTAGCAGGGACACTGAAGTGTGTTATTTTTTAATTTCTATAGCCAAAACACATTTTATGTCCATTTAAGCCAACTCAAGCAAAGGGAAACTAGAGAACGAGAGTGCAAAACTTAAAAAAATATTTTATGTAATACTCAAAAATCATGTTAGAGCTAATTAAAAGTAGCTAATGATTCAGCTGTCTCGTGAGAAATCGTAGTTAGAGAGTAACTAGATGCCAAACTTAAGTAAGGTTTTTAATTACTTTCAATTCTTTAGTCTTGAGAGGATGTATTGGAAACACTAAAAGGAAATAATTCCAAGGATATTTCTGAACAAAGTTAAAGTTTTTTCTAACTGTATGTTTAAAATGCAAAGATACATTGATAACCCAACGTGCATTAGATTCGTTAGTGTATTTCAGAAGAAAATAAAAACAATTACTGATGGAAAGTAATTAAATAATTAATTGACAAAAAGATTAATGAAATACTTTTTTATCCAGTTATGTTTGTTTTGTTTTTTGAATTTCGCACAAAGCTACTCGAGGGCTATCTGTGCTAGCCACCCATAATTTAGCAGTGTAAGACTAGAGGGAAGGCAACTAGTCACCACCACCCAACGCCAACTCTTGGGCTACTCTTTTAATAACGAATAGCGGGATTGACCGTACATTATAACCGCTCCAAGCCTGAAAGGGTGAGCATGATTGGCGCGACCGGGATGCGAACCCGCGATCCTCAGATTACGAGTCGCACGCCTTAACACACTTGACCATGCCGGGCTGTTATCCAACCATAAACTTCAAAATAACAGGACGAACATACATATATGTAAAATAACTTCAATCTAAACAAATAGTATAAAGTTGTTGTAAGATATTATTTCAAATACGTTCTCCCTGCCCCAATAGCTCAGTGATAAATATGAGAGCTTACAATAAAGGAAATCGGGTTTTGATGCCGTAGCAAACACAGAACAGATAAGCCCATCGTGTAACTTTGTGCTTAACAATCAACAAACTAAGAAATCAAACACCTTATTTAGAGTTGTTATACATATTAACCCCGCAATTACCCATGGGCCAATATAAAACATTTTTTTTTCTAGGCTACTTAAACACCAAGTTGGTTGAGGTTCCATAACTGTCAGTTACTGGGTCTCCACTCAAATACGAGCCACACAGATATCCAAACCAAAATACCTTCAATACTCCTACTGGGGTTTCCTGTGTATTTTGCATAAAAAATGCGAGGTTTCGTTTAGTTCTTTACACGAGTGTTGTAAAACGCCAGAAGTGTACAATCATTTAACATGATGTAATACAGGAATCCCACCGGTTTATAAACAAATTATTTTATAATTATTTCGTTTGGCTTGTTTGGAATCTCGCGCAAAGCTACACGAGGAATATTTGCGCTAGCCGTTCCTAATTTAGCAGTGTAAGATCAGAGGGAAGGCAGCCAGTCATCACCATCCACTGCTAACTCTTAGGCTACTCTTTTACGAACGACTGACCTCGCATTATAAAGCCTTCACGGCTGAAAGGACAAACACGTTTGGTGTCACGAGGAAGATAATTACGTGTACAATAATATTGATTCTCAACTGTATTTTTACGAGTATTTGCGAATGTCGGTAGTCACTGGTGTTTGAGCTGGATTAATAATTAGTCTTAACTAAGACTTGTTTTCCCGGATCACAGAACTTGTAGTGAGTCAAACGAAGTATCACTAAATGTAGTTTTATTTCGCGTATCAATTTTAATAGTATTTACAATCAGGTACTTTACTTTCATTATCATTTGTCCTCTGAAAAAGAAGATTCTTAAGTTGAACGGACCGGCATGGTCAGGTGGTTAAGGAATTCGACTCCTAATCTGAGGTCCTAGGTTCGAATCCCCGTCGCACCAAACTTGCTCGCCTTTTCAGCCGTGGAGGCGTTATAATGTGACGACCAATTCCACTATTCCTTGATAAGGGAGTAGCCCAAGAGTTGGCAGTGGGTGGTGATGACTAGCTGCTTTCCCTCTAGTCTTACACTGCTAAATTAGGGACGGCTAGCGCAGATAGCCCTCGAGTAGCTTTACACGAAATTCAAAACAAACCACACCGAACCCGAATAAGAGAACTTGTAGCGAGTCAAAAGAAGTTACACTGGATGTAGTTTTATTTCGCGTATCAATTTTAACAGTAGCTACACTCAGGTATTTTACGTTCATCATCATCTGTTCTTTGCAAAAGCAGATTCTTAAGTTTAAACAGAGTCATGTAGTCATTTTTACCACAACAAATAAAATCCTCACGGAAATTTTTTTTCCGGTGGTATGGTGGTTGTTGTTTTGAATTAAGCACAAATCTACACAATGGGCTATCTGTGCTCTACCCACCACCGGTATCGAAACCCGGATTTTAGCGTGTAAGTCCGCAGACATACCGCTGAGCCACTGGGGAACCCGATAGTATGGAGGGAACCGAAAAGAAAATATTTCTACAATTGCTATACCAAATCCTCTTTTTCCAATCTTTAAACAATTTCGGTGAACCAGTGGCATAACCTTTGGAAAATATTACAAATGTTTCGACACTATTGCTACATTATTTTAAAATATGCGTGTTGTGTTGACAGTTAATTTGAGAATTTCTACGACAGTTCAATGATATTACGAATCACCCGAATGTATAAAGAAACGTAACTTACCGCACGTGTAATCACCAAAAAACTTATGCTTACTATTTTAGGTGTGTTAAAATCAAAACATTTAACACTATTTTCAAATGCTTGTTATGAAGCACAAAACTACACAATGAGCCAACTGTATTCTCTGTATTTCAGGTATCGAAACCCGATTTTTAGCGTTATAAAACTTCACACTTACGACTGAGGTACCCGGAAAGAGAGGAGCTCAAATCTTTGTTGCAAAGTAAGTCTTCACACCTATTGAATCTCAGAAAAAAATCTAATTTTATGATTGTTTTCCAATTTTCACTAAACTTATCGATTCTTCGCATTGGTTGACTCATCTCAACAGTTATCCGATTTCTTTATACTATAAGGAATATTTAGTTTTTATACTTCTAGTAGACGTGTTTTTGCTTTTACAACGGATAGGCACTTCACCCGAAACCATTTCAAATATTCACAGGTTAACGCTTACAATATAAGCTTTGTAATTATCACTTATGTGTTTCAGATTGGTTGTATATGGAACCGTGCCCTCGTCAAACGGGATTCATTTTGCTTGAAGAGAAAATTGATTACACGTGCTAGCTAGCACCAGCATGACTCAGCAATACCTACTGGAAATCTAATTACATACGCGCTCTAATTATTATTCCACTTAATTTACTTTCAACGTATTTTATATGTTCAAGACAAATGTATTTGGGAATATGAAACCGCCTTCCAAACACATTAGCAAAAGAATTTCAGATGATAAAGATGTATTGTTAAGTACTACTAAACTGGATAAAAACACATCACTTATTTACATCTGTATGTGTATTTATGGAATCATAAGCTTATTCTTGCTGTATGAATAAAGAATATATAGAAAACAGATGAGTATGGAACCAACTACTAAACAAGACTGGAATCCGTATAATAACAAAAAGGGAGAACCAGTGACATCTTCAGATCTTAAGAGGTTTTTGTAATCTTATTACGTTAACAAGCAATCTTAAGACGGAAAAATTAAGTGAAAGCATAGCTTTGGAAGATTTGGTTTTGATTTGCGACACTAATTGGTATCTAGTTTCTTTGTTTTGAATTACGCGCAAAGCTACACGAGAACTATCTGAGCCAATGAAAGTATAGAGGGAAGACAGTTAGTAATCACCATCTAACGCCAACTACTGGGCTGTTTTTTTTTACCCAAAGAATAGTAAGATTGACCGACATGTTATAACGCTCTCATGGCTGAAATGGTAGGGATGTTTGGTGGGACGAGGTTTCGAAACTGCGACCCTCGGATTACGAGATTAAAGCCCCTAACTATGTGGTCATGTTGGAGTCCAGTTACTATAATTCTATTTGCACCATTTTCTGTATAAGCCTATAACAAAAACGTTATATGTAGGCTAAAGTGTGTTTGTGTGTTTTTCTTTTAGCAAAGCCACAATGGGCTATCTGCTGAGTCCACCGAGGGGAATCGAACCCCTGATTTTAGCGTTGTAAATCCGTAGACTTACTGCTGTACTAGCGGGGGGCATAGGCTACAGAAATATGCTATTACAGTAGTCTTTTTGTATCTAATTTTAAAGTTTTTCTTAACATTTTATTTTGATTTTATTGTATATGTTTAATTACACGTGTTACGGAGAAGAAATTTAAATCACAGAAACCGAAGTTATCCCTACTACCTCACTTTGTTGTTCAAACGAAAAAATGTTTTTTTTCTCTTTATTTCCATGTGTGAAAGAAATCGTTTAGAAATATTTATTCGCAAGTCTGCTACTCTCAACAAAGATATTCCAAGATTGTTTAGCTGATAAATATATTTAAAACTTCATCCTAAATCCCTTCTGTGAGTCAGCAGCAAGTCTGAAAGCTTATAAGACTAAAACCTGGGTTTTGATTACGCGGTAGGCAAAAAACAGGCAGCCGATTGTGCAGCTTTGCGTTTAGCAAAAAGAAAAAAAACAAACTTCATCAAACAACGGTGCAAATCATTATATTTCAAGCCACGCACGAGAAGCCTTCCAACGAATTTGACTAATGGTGCCACCTAGTGATTAAAAGTTTTTCCATGTGTGTATATTATAGTTAAATATTTGTTTAAAAAACTGTGCGAAACATTTCTAGTCTTCAGTTATATAAAGATGCTCGTGAAAAGTTTTGAGGGGTAAAACCAAGTTATTTCATTCACTGTTGGGGATAATAAAGTGTAAATGAAAACACAACTTGCATATTTTGAATGACAAAGAAAACATCAGTGGTATTACCTTTTACTCATTCTGTACTGGATATCATTACATGTTTAGAGCTCAGTTAAATGTTATCTTACTTTACTACAATTTTAACTAATGCATTTTTAGTGCTCCTCAAGAATCTTAATAAACAAAAATTCATTGTTAACAATTAGGCTTGGTTATATTAAAGGAGTTTGGTGACGTTGAAACCACATGAACTATGGTAATATAAGAGTGAAATTTTCCGGAAATCTAACAGATAGTTTAAAGGACAATCTAGACAGATCCAAGCAAGCAGCCTTCCAATGAAAGAAAATAAGAAAGTTGGATGACACACTCACAGATCTAGCGATAACAAATCAGGAATAATTAAGTCTAACCCTATCATAACTGTTAAACAAATGAACTTCGTTAACATCTATAAACAATATACAAGTTTTAGCTGGTGAATAAAATAAGTTAATATTATCTCCATTGTGAGAATATTGCACAGAAAAGGAACTTTTATTTATAATATAATTGACCATAGAGCTACACAAAGGGCTCTCTGCCCACCACAGGCATCGAAACCTGGTTTTTAGCCATATAAGTCTGCAGACCTACAAAAATTAATTGTGTTACACTTCTAGCTACATTCAATAAACAAAGATGTAAAGAGACAAACAGATCTATGGCGTCACGCAGAGGACACAAGAGGGTTTTTTTTTTGAGATATTGAAACTGGCTCAAAAGTTCGAACACTTTAAAAAAGCGCACCCTTTTTCGTTAGAAGCAGAAAAGGTAACCCCTAAAGGGGGGGAAGGAGTTGAATCTTCTGAAGAATTTTGGGGTCGATTTACATATATTATACTTGCTTCAGTTTAACTTTTGGATAAATATAGTGATGGGTAGTTATAGACAGCAATAATTCGCTCAAGTTATACGATACTAAATCGTATGTATTTACTATATTTCTAGATATTCTAGCAGGTACACTGAACCTTAGAAACAAAGTAAGAAAAAAAACAGTCATTTGGTTTATTAATCGCATCTGTTTTACTCACCCAAACTCACCATAATCCATTACACGTTTATTCTCGTTCTAACGGTGGTGTCTCAAACTTGTTAAAATTTTACTTAGTATGAAACAAGATTGAGCACTTCAAATATTAATCAAGCGATTCGCTCCTATTCATCTAACAAACTGTCTTCCGTTAGCATCAGCCACGCTCTGTCTCCTTTTCACACCCCCTTCCCTCCCATGATCATGTGCCTCATCCGAGCCAATAGAAACACGTTCATTATACCTCACGTACGTCTGACGCAAGCACAGACTCGAAACGGCAGCTTCGTGAAAAACTGAGAGCTGCAGAAAAAAAAAACCCAACAAGAAACATTTCATTTCCACCAAAAACCAACGACGTCATCGAATGCATTTGGCCCTCCAAAAAAGTCCGAGATTGTTGAATGCGATCAATAGCTGAAGCTTTTGTACTGTTTTATATCTTAATAATTCCACAAGCCTGATGGGTAACATCATATCTTAAGGAAGCCACAAGCCTGATGGGTAACATCATATCTTAAGGAAGCCACAAGCCTGATGAGTAACATCATATCTTAACGAAGCCACAAGCCTGATGGATAAACATCATACCTTAATAAAACCACAATACAATCTTGATGGGTGTGAATATAAAGCTTAGAAACAAGTTCATAAAAGATCTGAACCAATGTTTGACTTATCAAATATTTTCATATACTCTTCCGATTTAAATTTTTTAAATAATATGCACAAAAAACATTTAACGATATCACATGTTTTTTTTTTAATCTACTTTAGCTCTCTTGATAATAACTTCTTTCTTTAAATATAACATCAAAGATAATTTTGAGTAACAAACATTCAAAGTTAGATATTTAAAACACACAGTATCTTATCTGAAACTTATTACTTATATTCAATTCATTTTTTGCGATTGGGGTTATTTTTATAATGATGCGATTTTTTATCACGATCACGATAAACAAAGTTGAGTTATATTCACAATTAAAGGGCCAAAAAGTCGTAAATCGCAAACTAATGCAAAATAGCATTTGTTAAAAAATACAAAAACAAAATATAAATAGCTATTTACTACTAATCAAACGAATTTGTACACAACATCTTTATTTTACACAAAATTTGTTTCTCAAATGTTATATTTTCTTCAATTTTTAGTTTATCATCTTGTACGCGTCCTTACCAACTTCGGGCCCCGCAAAGCCATGTGGTTAAGGCACTCGACTCATAATTCGATGGGCGTGGGTTCGAATTCTCGTCGCCCCAAACACGCTCGCCTTTTCAGCCGTGGGGGCGTTATAATGTTACGGTCAATCCCACTATTAGTTGGGAAAAGAATATCCCAAGAGTTGTCGGTGGTTGAAGATGACTAGCTGCTTTCCCTCTAGTCTTAAACTGCTAAATTAGAGACGATTATCGCAGATAGCGCTCGTGTATCATAACCATGATAACTTGAAATAGGTAAGGTTTGGTTACTGCAGATATACGACAGGATGTACAGTTGAACAAGTGGAAAATGCAGTTCTTGTTTTATCAACTACAAGCGAAAATCTTACAGAAAAACAGAAACACAAGTTAAACTAATATGCAACGATTGAAGGCAGAAAAGTCCTAAAAATAACTATTAACCAATCTTGAGATAGATAAGTACATTTGAGTCTGTATATTCAACTAGTGTAGCCCTTTTATATGGACGTAATTTTACATTCCTAAAACTATATTTTTTAAACAAAAGGATACTTACTGACAACCAGTATGTTTTCCATTGTGACGTCAGTCAGCCTTCAGGAGGTCATAATATCTAAAAGAAAATTTAATAATAATAAAAAACAGTGATAATCAAACACCCCAAGAAAAACTATTGTACAGTTTGTGAAAAGTTTTTCTGAGGTTGTGGCCAAATATCGAATATTTTATTTCTGTGCAATTTTGAGCAAATCTTGAATGTCTTACGTCCTGAAATAATGTTACGACCTAAGTAAATAAAATACTTTGTTTCATATCCATATCTCTTGGATGGGATACGGTTAGTATTAAACTTCCGATGGAAAAGTTCAAATACATTCGGATGAAGAAGCGATCAAATACTCGTGAATTTACTATATTTTAATTGTCTCGTAATTATTTGGAAGTTTTTAATAAACAAATTTCTTTTTCAGCTTATATGACCCTCAGCAACAGCGAAATTTTGCAAGCTCTGTTGAGTTTGTTTTTTTAATTTATCACATTAAATAAAACAAAGACTAAACGTATAGGGTGATTTATAGGTTCTCACTCACAACCTTTTACTCCAAAAGAGACTCAGCGAGATTGAAGATTCAGAACGCTAAAATTCGGAGTTCGATCCTTGCAGCGTGCTCGGTGCAGATAGTCCGTTGTGCAGCTTAAGTTCCATCTTAAGGAAGGGCAACCAAAGAATTATTCCACTTACGAAACTCATCGCTATGGAGAATATGTCACACAATGAGAAACATTCATCTCAGGGACCAGTTTGGTACATTAATATAAAAACAACCACAATATAAGTTCAGCGGAAGTTCAATAAATATTAAAATATTTCGTAATGTCCATTTGTTTCCCCACAAAAATATGTTTTCAAAAAATATTTATTACTTTGACGAATAAAGTCATCTTAAGGGTTGTAGCAGTATGATGTATTAAGAATCCACCTCGTTCTTAATGTGTATTTAGGTCAGTTCTTCTCTCTGTTGAACAGGGCTATTGATCTGTGGACAGTCAAAATATTGAGTTGAGCCATTCAAAAATTTTGAACTCGCTTTGAAAATTTTGATTTTATACCACGCCTTTCCCTCCGTGGACTGTAATTGTTGTCAAACTACTAGAATGTGAAAATCCATTACGGATTCAGCATGTTATGATTTTGTTTGTTTTGAATTTCGCGCAAAGCTACACGAGGGCTATCTGCACGAGCCGTCCTTAATTTAGCAGTGTAAGACTAGATGGAAGGTAGTTAGTCATCACCACCCACTGCCAACTCTTGAGCTACCCTTTTACCAACGAATAGCAGGATTGATCGTTACATTATAACGCTCCCACAGCTGAAAGGATGAGCGTGTTTGGTGCAACTGTGATTCAAAATCGCGACCCTCTGATTACGAGTCGAACGCCCTAACACGTTTGGCCATGCCGGGCCACGATATTTTTAGTAATATAAAAAAACAAACAAACTCAGATTTAGATTGTTAAAAGCGGAAAGTTATGCCCCCCGCTAGTACAGCGGTATGTCTCCGGATTTATAACGCTAAAATCAGGGGTTCGATTCCCCTCGGTGGGCTGAGCAGATAGCCCGCTAGTAAGGCAACTAGTTATCACCACCCACCGCCAACTCTTGACCTACTCTTTTACCAACGAATAGTAGGATTGACCGTAACATTATAACGCCCCTCACGGCTGGGTGGGCGAGCATGTTTGGCGCGACTCTCAGATTACGAAGCGCACGCCTTAACACGCTAGGCCATGCCAGGCCCGGTTTTAAACTGATAAATTAGAGGGAAGACAGCTAGTTAACAACATCACTTACAACTTTTGAGGCTATTCTGATCGAATAATAGGATTTAACCTTTAATTTTATAACGCACTTATGGTTTCAAAGCACTGAAGGCGTTTTTGTGGAAATGAGTTGCGAGCCACGGACTTTAAGGCTTACAGTTCTCTAGCTCTAAATTACATACTACGGCCAGCTCTAAAGTTTATATCTATCTCCATAAAAGTTTGTTATTTAAAATAGTCTATTCCTCTTCCAACATAACAACAAAGAAGTCTGACGTACATATCATCACATATGGCGGGTATAATTTTTGGGTAGGTCATATTTATAAAATGTCAGATTTTCAACACATATATATGTTCTAATGTCGAGTCCACTAACATACTTACTTGTAACATGATTAATCAGCAAATCAATCTCTAGAAACTATTAAGAAAACATTCAAAACACATTTAAACAGTTTTTTTAACGTTTTACAAAATTATATTTTTGGAGAATTTTTACACATGTCCTTTAAAACCAGGCAATTATCAACGGGGAAACCGGGTACCACAGCTGTACAAAAAACTACATTGGAAAACCATTACCGTAAAACAAGCCCGATGGGTTGGTAACAGGGTGACTAGCTGAAGATTTGAAACTCGTGTTAGTTTTACATCTTAGTTACCTAAGTAATTTTTCATCTTCCTAATTACCTCCAGACAAAAAGGAACAGAAAAACAACTTAGGATAATGTATTCTACTGGGCCCCTGATAGTCACTACATTTCTTTTAAAAAAATGACAGAAAATTGTTCTATAAAAGTACTAAGTTTGTCTCCTCAAATGAAAGAAAAGAAGATTCCACGTAAAAAGTTTGGATTTAAAACTTATTTAATGTTCTACTTTGTAAGAATAAGATTACAATGAACGTTATGTCCTTCCCAATGTTCAATATAATTAGAAAGTGAAGGTAGCTTTCACACACACACACAAAGTAAACTTGAAATATGTTCCTGTTCTTAGAAATTCATTACAAAATTGCAGTTGTGTACCCTTGAGAATTGTCTTGTTTTTTTATAGGTCGAAAGTTTTTGCATTAGAGTAATTAGTTTTCCCTTCTGTTCATTAAATTCATTCCCTCCAAAGAGAAAGTGGAGTCACTTTACAACTCCGATTGTCTAAACTACACATGTAGTTTAGAATAAATAATACAATAACGCTGGAAGATGTGTGGTAAACAGTTTATGTCTCTTATTTAATCAGGATGTGTTAGTTAAGAGCTGGAGGATAGCCTGATGCAAAACAAATAGTAATTTGAAAGATATGTTGACAAAGAAACGACGAACTGTCCAGTTTAGTAGTTATCATCTCAGAAAAGAAAGGAAAAAAAAACATAACAGAATCTAGAAACGGAGAAGTAAAAAAATAAAAAATGACAAAGTCCAGGTTACTTTCTTGCTTTAGTACAAAGCTGTACAGTGGGATATTTGCACTACATCTGTTGCGGGAAACGAGCCCTGAATTTTATCACTAAGCCATCGAGATATCTGTATAACAGAGCGTGTTATATAAAACGTCAAAGGTTACATTAAACTCATTATGGGTGACAGACTTCACAGATTCTTTCTCTATATATAACTTTTCGGAAATTTAAAGTCTGTGTCTATATTTATTAAAGTACTATAAGCAATGCCTAGGTAAGCTGAAATGTTTTACGAAATGGAGTATTTTTGTTATTGATAGAAAAGCTATGACTGTTGACATATTTCCGAATAATTCGATTTGGTTTATCTAATACATTGAAACATAAAGTTTTTTTGAGAACGAACGAGATAAACGGCGTTTTAACGGTTGAAGTAACGCATCATGTGATTCTGTACTGCCATCAGTTTTTATCAGAAGAGTAAACAAGAGATTTAATACGGTTGCGTGTTTAGTACCACGTGTTTGCAACGAGCTTAAGTGATGATTCAAGTACACGTTATGGAAAATAAAATAAATTTTATATTTCAATCTCTCCAACCAATCTCAATGGAATCTCATCAGATGTCCTTTGAAATCGATTATTAAGTTGGAAAACGTTAAGTGTTTTTAAGTGTATCATTAAGATCTTTAATTATCAGGAATAATTGATGACCAATGTGATTTGGAAAGACATTTAACATCGGGATTATTTTGGCGAGAAAAATTCTTTCATTTTAAAATTTTCTTTCTATGTTTCTGGAATAAAATGTATTTTAAGTAAGGCAGCACAGACAAATATTGTTGCCGTAACCTATTTCCTTTGTTCTCGGGTCTAGAGTGTGAGGGGTAATGTTTGATTTGTGGAGGAAAGCAGTTCCAATGCTAGAAGTACTGTTGCGCTTTGGAACCACAATTTTCCATAGTTAAATAAACGAGGAAATGAAATGATTTGGAGTGTGTATGAAGCTTAATTTGATAAATCATGAATGAAACGCAAGTTATTAGTGAATGTCTGTTCAAGGAAAATATACGTCAACAGAAGAGCATTTCCAGAGGTTTGGCTGGTCGTGGTGACTGTCAATTGTTTCGTTTTGTCATGCGCTCATTCTTTACACAACCTCAAACGTTTCTAGCCAACAATAAACAGAAAGTTAACAGAAGAACTCTGGATTTTCTTTATAAACATTGTACCTTTAACGAAACACATATAAACCCGAATATTTCTCATCTTTGCCGGTTTTTCACATGTTTTTACTATTATAGGTGGCGTTGTATTTCTTGCCTAGGCTTTCTATTTTCAAGTTAATTTTATTTTCTTTACTTTTAGGCCCTAAGTTAAGACGCTCGACTTCTACTCTGATGGTCGCGGTGTCGAAACCCCGTCACATCAAACATGCTCACCCTTTTAGCCGTGTGTGTGTGTGGGGGGGGAGGAGGATTATAATATTACGGTCGATCTAACTATTCGTTGATAAAAGAGTAGCCTAAAAGTTTTGTACTTCTAAATCAGAGATGGCTTGCGTAGACAGTCTTTGTGTGGCTGTATGTGAAATTCAAAACAGTTTGTTTTGGAATTTCGCACAAAGCTACTCGAGGGCTATCTGCGCTAGCCGTCCCTAACTTAGCAGTGTAAAACTAGAGGGAAGGCAGCTAGTCATCACTACCCACCGCCAACTCTTGGGCTACTCTTTTATCAACGAAAAGTGGGATTGACCGTCAAATTATAACGCTCCCACGGCTGGGAGGGCGAGCATGTTTGGCGCGAACCCGCGACCCTCGGATTACGCGCTTGGCCATGCCGGGCCACTTCAAAACAGACAAAGGTACTTAACTTTTTTACAAACTTTTTGGTTTTGTGGCGACACTCACTCATCCTGAACGTGTGTCATACAAGACATTTACGAAACTACCTTATTGGTCAGCTTGTGTCATGACCACCATGACTAACGTTTCTTGTTTACGAAGTCTGACACATAATATAACCACTTTTCTTCTGATGAACAGTGGACTACTATAAGAAAATGTTTGAACCTTATTCCGATTCACGTAATTCTTTATATCAGAAAGAAAAACAACAAATAAAATATTTGTGTGCAGTAGTGACTACCAACCAACACTATATTTATGTTTAAATTTGAAGACAAGGAACCCACTTTACAGAGATAAAAGTTGGAGACCTGAGGATGACATAATTTCGTCGAAACGTCGTACATTTATGATAAACATTTCTTCATTATCCAGTCAAGCCGTCACCAAACATTTATGTTTGTTGTTTTTTTCAATGAAGCACACAGATACACAATAGGCCATCTGTCCTCTGTCTACCACAGGTATCGAGCCCTGGTTTGTAGCGTTGTAAGTCCGCAGACATACCACTGAGCCACTGGGGAGGTCAAGTATGTCTGTTGAAAATCCACTGTTGTAATTTTAGTTATGGTTATATAACTAATAGCTGTAGAAATTGATGTGCGAAAGTTAATGGTCTATTTAAAACCCGTGGTATGCCTAACTGGCTCTTAAATGCTTGGAGTTTCTTACATGCACGTGTGAGAAAGAAACAAATATTCCAGTAATATTGTTTTGAACCATTTAAATTTATATTGCCAGCAATGGTCAACTTTAACTTTCACCTATAAAATATTCATCATATTTTTCGACTCGTAATCTGAGGGTCGCGGGTTCGAATCCCTGTCGCCCCAAACACTCTTGCCCTTTCAGCCGTCAATCCTACTATTCATTGGTAAAAACATAGCCCAAGAGTTGGCGGTGGGTGGTGATGACTAGCTGCCTTCCCTTTAGTCTTACACTGTTAAATTAGGGACGGCTAGAGCAGATAATCCTCGTGTAGCTTTGCGCGAAATTAAAAAGCAAACAAAGAAACAATTCATATTTTTATGATAATTAAAAGTTCAATGTATGTATGTGTTCTTATTGTAAAGCCACATTGGGCTATCTGCTGAGCCCACCGAAAGGGATCGAATCCTTGATTTTAGCGTTGTAAATCCGTAGACTTACCGCTGTACTAGCGGTGGGCCACAAAGTTCAAAAATCAAGATACAGCTACACATCGTATCACGTTTTAATATATTTCTTTCAATACATGTAAAAAAAAAAATGAACGACAGAACCATAAACTGAAACTTTAGCGTTGTCATGGAGAATATAATGTTGACGGTTGCTATGGCAAAAATAATATTATTTGTTGTCATGGCAAACGCCGTGTCAGTTCTCTGAACTGTTTTCATATATTATATGTATAAAAAAGTGCATGCCATAACGAGTGATGAATGAATACGTTACTACAAATGATTGAGCTGCTTGTTTGCTTGAATGAAGCACAAGGCCACGTGATGGGTTCTCTGTGCTCTGCTAGCCACGTTTGTCGAAACCCGGTTTTTAGCAGTGGGAGTCCGCAGACGTACCGCTTTGCCAATAAGGATGGTGGCACAAATAAATGAATACGTTTAGTACAAAGATTACAAGTTATAAGTGTTTCAATCATCCTGCGTGAATTATTATTACAATACGTATATTGCTATAAAATAAATAATTATTTTTAAAGCAGTATGGTTACATTTCTAAGGTTTATGCGTAGTTTAGCTGTAAATGTTGCGTAATTTTAAAACATTAATATCGTCACGATATACGAGAGACAATCTCGGCTTTGCACTCAACACAAATGTATTATGTTAATGTTCGTCCACTTCTTTCACTCTCTTAGCAGACGTCACGAGTTTAAGTTATTTTACCCTAACTTGAATATCAGTAGTTATGTCAATCCAACAATCAAAAAAGAAGCAATCATACACGTTAACAGCTTATATTCATCTAAGTGCAAAAACAAAAACTTAGAAGAAAAACTAATTCCCATAATAAGTAAGTACTCGGACCAAATACGAATTATTCAAATGAAATTCGATACTTACTTCAGTCAAACCTTTGAAGAAAAATCGAAAAAAAAAGTTCTTCAAAGTGTGCACACGACGGCAGAAGGTGTTACCACGCCTAGACATTAGACAGATATATGAGCTTCATAGATGTCTTTATAAGACCTTGAAATACAAAATATTTTTATTCTTTCTTTCCTTTAACCGGATATTTCCTAATCACGCACGAATATCAAATAATCTCTAGGATATTTGTCTGAGGTTAAAATCTCTTTTCACCCATCATCTTCTACGTTTTAGTCCACGACAGCAGTCTCACCCTCTTTATTACCTAGTGGAAAGTCCCGTTGCTGTGACACGAGGCTTCGCTAAGACTGTAGAGACCAGACCAGAAATCAATTCTGGGAGCTGAAAACTGTCCGTTTCTCCGGGTTGTTGTTTTTGATCTGCAGCAGCACTGTTACAGAGCGGAAACGAACAGCGCACCTACAATGCTAATCATTCTGTTACGTCTGTGCTCTTTCAAGTAAAACAACATAATATCTAGTCCATAGGCAGTTCTTATAATAAGTTATAATACTGTACCGTAAATGGACAATTTAATGAAATATATATATATTTAGATTTTTATCAACGATATTACACGCGCAAATCGTTTATCAATAGCAACAGCTACTAACTGCATTTACTATAACTTATTTGATGATTCCTGGCTCTCTTATCTATCACGAAAATAAACTTTGAATGACATAATTCCGACCAGGGACGTAGATTTTTTTACACTCGATGGGGGGACTTATGTGGACTGTTCAATTTGCAAATTGGTAATCTCTGATTATGTAAACCTGAAAGCTGTAACATGCAGTCAGAGAGTAATCTTGTTGCTACGATACTTGCATGTATACTTAGGCCTACTGACTGATACCTACGAACTATCGCTCAGATCGAAAAGCTCAGAAGCTCGCCTATTTTAAAGATGTACATTTCGGCTACTGAAAAGCCTACATCTAGGCCTAATTATGTAATTCGATTGGTAGGAACACGAGAATCACAAAAACAAACACACAATTTGTAGGCCAGGGATGCAATAAAACAATTCAACAGACCAAAATGTATGGCGAATGATTTTATGCACCATACCCCCCAGCTAAAATGAAGGAGGATGTATACCCCATCTTCCCCCAGGATCTGCGCCCCTGATTTCGACAACACTTTTAGTGAATTTAACTTTTTATTTACGTCTACCACAGCACAGACATAGTGACCACTTCGAAGTAACCTTTAATCAACAAGTTCATTATATTTCTCTAAGTTTCAAACTAATTACACTCGTAGATTTTCACAAGAACCAAAACTAAATAATTAAAACAATAAACCCTCACGAAAATTTTTCAACTTGCCACACAGATCTTAGTAATCTCATTAAACAATTCAAAATGAACAAGAAGGGTTATCAGCATTCTGCCCATCACGAGGAATCGAACCTCGGATTTTATCAGTGTGAGGCCACATTTACCTCTCATCCATCACGGGACTCAAACTGTAACAAAAAAGAACCTACTTTTTACGTTTGTATAATTTACACACACACACACACATATACGTATGTATATGTATATATATATATATATAAAATGTGCAGGTCTGGTTTTGAGGGCGAACAAGAAGCAACACTTAGTAGTAGAATAAATAATTGTAAATACTCTACAACCACAAGAGAAATACCCTTATAAATCTGCAGGAAACGTTCTTGTAATATAAATACATAGCCATTTTAACAAGCTTGTTTGAACTACAGAACAGTCAATCTTTGTTTATCGTGATTTCGCTTTACTCCCGCGGCAAACGTTGACAGAGACGCGGTTGATATTGGCAGCCATTGGATATTTATGAATATTAGTGCGAAAGCCTAACATTCCATGAACATGCAACTCTGAGTGCACACATCGCAAAGTTGGAGTTGCTTTCAACGGTCACGAAAAGCTTTTATTTTGATAAAAAAAATTTAAATGTCTTTGAGCAAAATCATTATCCTGAAATGGGAATTCGTCGAGTTTTACTCATTTCCTATAATCTTAGCTACAGTAAACACTCGGTTAACTTTTAACAATCACCCGGAGCGTGGGAACCGGGATTGTTTGTTTTGTGTTTTTGAATTTCACGCATAGCTTCTCGAGGGCTATCTGCGCTGGCCGTTCCTAATTTAGCAGTGTAAGACTAGATGGAAGGTAGCTAGTTCTCACCACCCACCACCAACTCTTGGGCTACTCTTTTACCAACGAATAGTGGGATTGACCGTCACAGTATAACGCCCCCACGGCTAGGAGGGCGAGCATGTTTTGATGCGACCGAGATTCGACCCTCGGATTACGAGTCGAACACCTTAACACACTTGGCCATGCTGGGCCCGAGAAAACCGGAAACGCTTCGTTTTTAAGTCACGTTTTGTCACGAAAGAAATTCCATATAGGCTTAGGTTTATAGAATGACAACACGAGAAACACATTCTATATTGTTCGAAAATATTTTGGAAATGTATAAAAGCATTACAGTCCATAAGGTAAAATTATATTAAAAATACAACATGTTTAAAGCAAGTTATACCAGTCTTTGGGGCCCAGCATAGCCAAGTGTGTCAAGGCATTCGACTCCTAAACCGAGGATCGCGGGTTCGAATCCCGGTCGCATCAAACATGCACGCCCTCCCAGTCGTGGGGGTGTTATACTGTTACGTATTTTTTATGTTTTTCGTAGACTAAACGCAACAGAAAAACACAGATAACAGCTTGTATAATTTATTACACTAAACTATTAACAAATATAACAGATATAACATAAATTATATAATAACAGTGACAGATATTAAGTTACAACATTCGAAATTAATTACAAAACAAAATAATACTAGTTTCAAACTTCAAAATTAATCACAATACAAAATGGTACTGGCCTGTATCTAATATAATGATCTAAAATGAAAGTCTCAAATTCCAGTCTAGGGTGTGAATTTGGTCCCACGAAGAAATTCCGAAGCTTAAATGAAGAAGTTCAGAAACAGTTCACAGTTCAATAAATTCGCCGACTCTCAGCACAAGCAGTAATTCAGATGAATCGTAGAGATTGTCGAAATAAAATCACAGCTTCCTTAGATCTAACTTTAGTCACAAATCCAAGTTGAATAATCACAGCAAACACTTAATCTTTCTTAAATAACTGACTCTCTTCTTTTGAAATAAAACTAATGTCTGACTCCTTTTTTTCTTCGAATAAAAACTGATGACTGAATCTCTCTTGTCTCTCGCATCTTCGTCTGTTTATATATTGTAGGCCTAGACCCCTCGAATAACCGCGAACTTTCTACAGATCTCCAGAGCAATCCGCGCATGTCCGTTCTTGTACGAGACTACACGTCTAGACACGAAGTTACCAGCACTTCATTTACAAACATATGATTGGTCTACTTAATTCAAGAAAATTCTAAATGTTACCCTAAATGAATAACAACATATTTTATTAGTTTAAACTTCGAAACAATAATATAAATATGGAAACATAGATAATAGAAATGAAAATCCAAACACAACACGACATGCCGTCGCTCACAAAACATTTACACATTTACATAACAATACTGTGACGGTCAATCCCACTATTCGTTTCTAAAACAGTAGCCCAAGAGTTGGTGGTGAGTGGTGATGACTAGCTGCCTTCCCTCTAGTCTTACACTGCTAAATCTGGGACGACTAATTGCAGATAGCCCTCGATTAGCTTTGCGCGAAATTCCAAACAAACCAGTCTTCGGTGTTATTACCTTTGAACAAAAACAAACAAACAAAAACTTTAGAAAACAATAAGGTTGGAATAAATGAGTCAGCCATGTAATGAAATGGCATATAAATAAGAAAGAATCCTCAACAGTCGCGGCATTTGAAATTCTTTTAGGCAGAATTAGAGTAAATTAATCTACGAGACCTTGGGCGTAATTAAATAGTAATCAATAGTGTTTGTTCTCTTGAGTTCAAAAGTGTAATTATATCTCAAATCGGTCAAAAGCTATTAGTTAAACTGTTGTATTTGAAGAAAACAACACAAGCCGTTCTTTTATGTTTGAAATCCTCGTTTTAGGCCCTTGAGCCATCAGTTTTAACCTGGTAAATATGGATAGAAATCAACGTTATGAAAACAGTATTCATAAAAAATATTATACGTACTACAGTTTTCCAAACCCTATTTCAGGCTAATGTCTACCAACGGAATTTTGTTTCGTACCGATGTGGTAGGAAAAACAGACTGTTAAAAATATAACTGATTTTAAAAACTTATAGCATAAATTTTGGTTTGTAAGTTAGCTATTAAGAGCAAAGTTACACAAAGGGTAATCTACGTTCTGTCCACTGGGGGCAGCGAGACTACACTTTTAGCGTTTCACGCTGTCAGACTTTTAACCCGAGTCATTGACGGTTATATCTTTTGGTAAAGATTCCAGCTATAACACTCATTATACCTGATGTGTACTGTAATAAACAATTTACCTTATAGAGGAGTAGATATGATAATACGGATATTTCGCTACTCTTATATCCATTCAGATGGACATTTCGATACTCTTGCGTTTGCCTTTACCACAGCTTTAATATTTGCTCAAAATAATTATTTTCACGAACGTTAACTTTTCAAACTTCTCACAAAACAATGAATCTCATCAAAACATTATATATCGAACTATAATTTGGAGGGTTTGAAGCGACAAAAATGTAAATTAAAAGTGTAATAATGTTCAGTTGACAACATCATGATTCATCTTCTGACTCGTAAAGCATGTTCGTCATTACTCAAATAAAACAAAATCACCCTGGTATTTTAATATTTATAAAAATCCCCATTTAAACTTGAGTGTCATGTAAGAATAGATCCTCAACTCTCCTACTAAAGATTATTAAAAAATCGTCTTTGCAATTTTAACGATAGGAAAGCTGGTGATTCTCATGTCGATATCGGATTTTTGATTCCATTACTTTCCACTAATGGTCGGAAATATAAACTTAACAGTGCTTAATGAAGTGCTTAATACTCTAAAATAGAAACTAATAAATTTAAAGATTGTATATGTAATTGAAGGGATTCTACCGTCGACAACAGAATCACTGCAGTAAACTAAGATATTGAGAACATTTTTTTTGCAATTAAGAGAATTGTTTCTCTTTTTCAAAAATTGAAAATGTTTCTGATTGCAATTTTAAATATATACATATCATGTTTGTTTGTTTACTTTTAGATCAAAGCCATATATGGCTATCTGCTATGTGTCCATCCCACCGAATCGAACCTCGGATTGTAGCATTGGAAGTTCGTGCACATACTGCTGTCTCACTACGGGACAAAAATAATGTGAGCCTGAGAAACTACTGGATGAATGTGTTTCTGAGAATACTGGTATTATACTTATTTGAGGATTTTCGCACAAAACTGGTGAACCAAATATGAGCTGCCAGCCCTCTGGTGGAACCGTTGATTTTTTTTGTGAATCTAACATGAATTATCTGGTGGCATTTACTGAACTAATATATTCAAGTTCCTGTCACTTAATAATACAAGTGTAAGAAAACACGCAGGTCACATTCTATCTACCAATGAGTATATACTTATTACGATTTTGAAGACAAGTGTAAAATATTGTCAGATACAGCATATAATCTTAGATGTATCACTAGGTAAAATAACAGGCTGTGTGTATAATGTCTAGATTACTAAGAAAGAGTACACTATCCCTAACCAGCACTGTTTCGAGAAAAATGGAAACAAAACTACAATTAAGTGCAGTTTAAAACCCATCAGTTATGTGTCATAATGCTTAACTTTACAATTACTACATACTGAAACCAGTTACGTATCATAAAGCTTAACTTTAAAATTACTATATTCTAAAACTAATTCTGCGTTATAAAGTTTAACTTTACAATTGCTAATACTGAAACCAGTTCTGCACATAAGGTTTACTTTTACAGTTACTACATTCTGAAACCAGTCATGTATCATAAGGCTTAGTTTTCCAACCACTACATTCTGAAACCAGTTCTGCATCATAAGATTCAATTATACTGCACACTAAAACCAGTTCTGCATCATAAGATCGAATTGTACTGAAAACTGAAACCACTTCTGCATCGTGAGGCTTAAGTTTACAGTCACTACACACTGAAATCACACCATTGGGGATATGAAATATTGATGTAGGAGATACATTTGTTGCATATTTTCTGCTTATTACAATACTTACGACTATGGGATAATTAAGTGCTGATTACACTACTCATTCTCAGTGCATATGGGTGCTAAATCAGGTGTGCGATAAAGATGGTCCCATGTTTTGGACAAGAGTTCATAAACAAAAATATTGCAAAACAACCATGTTATTTCCCCAGACTCAAGGCCGTCTGAACATTTTTGTATTCTGAGCAGAGTTGGTTCACATTACACAGCGTGTAGGTTTGCGATGCTCGAATCGATTTTAAAGAAACAAAATGTGAAACTAAGCTTCCTTTACGTGCATGTAGACTGTCAAACCTGCTTGTGCGCAATGGATTAGCAACACGGGGCAGAAAATGGAAACAGTGTCTTTTTAACATGGCTTGTGTATTCGTCGTTATTTTTTCCTTCTGTGCATTCTGATATCAAGCGACATCTATACATGATTTCTGGTTCCATTTCGGAAGGAAGTTATTTTTGCTGTAACAAATCATACTGTGCCAAAAGAAAGGAAGTCATTAAAACCGAAGAACTGTTTATAATCGAATACCTCTTAGGAAGCCATAATGGTACTTTGGACATTGACCATAAATATTCGCTTACTGTTCCTATTATAAAGACGGTCAACTATATATGGGGATTGTCAAGGTACTCAATAGGCATAACACAAATATGAATAATGAAAAATCAACAGTGACAGAAAGTTTTACTCCAGAACATGATTGCAACTTACTTTATTTTGTCTTCTCTACTACATAAGCCCAAAAAACAAGGCAAGAAACCATCGTTAAGATGCTAAACCAGAAAGTGACCAATCCAACAAACTGTTCATCTTTTTGTTGTTTTTAATCGAGATAATTCTACAACTACTTTATCACTAACAGTTTAAACATAAATCCACTCTATGTGTTTCTGGACAGTGCACTATGTCATCACTTTAGCCGTAATATCCTGTAGTAATTATAAAAATTATAATTCTAGAGGTTAGCTTTTTCTCAGAAAATCATGTATTCCGGTCAAAAGCTTAAGTACGGGTTGAATCAGCTATTATCAGCCACTAAAAGATAAATATTAGAAGATGTAGAATATTCGATGTTTTGTACACTATACAATCCGTGTCCTTAAAGAGCTAATCCTATTAAAGGAGTAATTCAAACATCACTCTAAAACGGCTTTTCTCGCGCACGAGAAACGATTAAGACGAACTCCAACTCTAGTGTTACATGAAAACTAAAATCAAAATATCGACGACACCATTACTGTGTTTTGAGCACAACTGATATAATTATATTCTGACACAGCGTGTCGCAATTCATGTGTTACGACCAATGCACTAACGTATGCAGGCTTCAGGAGGACAACGCAGATGGCACTTGCGTTTAAATATTCATGAGAAGAAGAAATGGTGAGAGAGATCTAAGTCTTACATATCAAGACATTCATGTTTGCTGAGCGAGTTTAATGACTCGGATGGTAAAAGGTTTTGTCCATGAAGACTGAGATATACTCAGTGTATAGAATACTTTGTTGTGCTTTCACATTATGTTACATAACGATTAAACTAAGAATTGGGAAAAAAACAGGATTAAAATTAAAATTGTATACGTTCTCCGTGATGTATCAAAGATCACAACACTTTCTGTGTACGTTTGGTTTTTATTAGTTTAACCTGAGCTTTTCTATTGCCCAGCAGATAAAAGGTATACTGCACTGATATATTTATGCAACTTTCCCGGGTGCACAGACATATACAAAAATACATAAAATACCAATACTTTCTTTTTTAGAATTCCGTGTAAAAATTACACAAGAGATATCTCCATATAGGTGTTCATAATTTTGAGTTTATACACTGTAAGGAAGGCTAATATTCAACAATATCCCAACACAATCAATGTGCTAATCTTGTTTGATTGAAGGTTGCTAGTCAACAGCACTCCAGCCAATTTAACGGTGTCAATTTTTTAATTTTTAAGGGTCATTTTTATTGGAATAAATTAATCTTACAGTAAACAGAAGTAGCTACAAAAAATACCGTTTTTTAACAACCTAAATGTTTTGATAGTGTCGTCTTCTTTACGACCACTTTAAGTAATTTTTATTTTTTACATAATATATATGTAACACGAGCTACATATATAGCTTCTGTTATGTCTTTTCGAACTGGTAAAATAATCATAAACAGCCTGGAGGTTAGGCCTGGAACTTTATTAATTCTCAGTAACTTACCATGCAAGTTATTTTCCCCTGAGTTATATAAGTACCCCTCTTTTAAGACTTATCTGACTTGTTTCTACCATTCTATAGCTGTGGATCTCAGAATATTATTTCAAAATTACAATACAAAATACGCGCCAGTTTCATTACAATCAAACTGTACGTCAGTTTCATTACAATCAAACTGTACGTCAGTTTTATTATATTCAAAACTGTTCGATTGCTTAATTAAAACCAAAAATACCCAAAGTTTCATGACATTCTAAACTGTACGACAGTTCGATTACAATACAAATTACACGATAGTCAGCACAACATTCAACTAAACAAACCACAAGTTTCTCTTCAAATTCTCTTCTCACCGAAGCTCCGCAGATGTAATTTAAAATATTATAAAATGAGAGAAACATACACAAACACCACTTTCACGCGATCAGAAACTCAATTAACTTTCATTCCGCTAGTGTCCGTTTTGTATCTGATAGAAGTAATTTGCGATCCTCTATTTGTACAACTCGTAATCTTTAACTAAAAAAGAAGTTTTATTCTTTAAACCACTTTTAATTGATTTCTGAATTTCGATTCAACTTTCCATGCATTTTCTCCCTGTATTATTTAAAGGTTTTATTAAACCGAAATGCCTGAAGTTAGATACACTTAATTAATTAAGCCTTTACATTCTATTGCCTACTTTTGCCTAATCCGCACGTGAAACCGAAGTCCCTTCACAACGGCACCCATTTCTATTTCGAGTTATGTTCAGTTGTGCATTTTGACTTATAAACATAACTTTTCGTGTCTTTGTGTTTTTCATATAGCAAAGCCACAAAGGGCTATCTACTCAGCCCACCGAGGGGAATCGAACCCCCGATTTTAGCGTTGTAAATCCGGTGACATATCGCTGTACTAGCGGGGGGGCCATAACTTTTCATCTTGTTTGTTTTGTTATTTTCCCATTTCTGACAGCATAAATCTTCAGATAATGTGTTTAAAAAAATTATTTCTCAGTGTTACCATTCATAGTATGAATCTTTGACAGGACTACTGTTCTTATCTGAATCAGTTATATAACAACACTGTCCAGACACAACACTGTCCAGACATCAGGTTCAAATGATAACACTGAAAAATAATGAGCACATTTTTTCAAACACATCATCTGAAGATTTATGCTACCTTGACAAGTGTGACTTACGACTCTGCAAATTTCCTTCGAGTATTCCGAACCCTATTAATGTTTGTACAGCGATAAGGCACGTGAGTGTAGTATATGTGTGTTGTGGCTGTTTTTTTGTTCTTTTTTTACACTGACTATAAGTAATCGCCTTTCTTTTGTTACTAAGTGTCACTTTATTAGTTTCTTATTCGGTTGAAATAATTCATCAAGGCAGACAAGATACCGTGTTACAAGGGCTCTATCCTTATAATAGCGTTCTATCAAAAGAATTCTGAAGGTTTTCTGGTTACATCATTTCTTCCTGTCTCTTCCCTAAGTTGTGTCTTATCCATAAAACGAAGGTTCATGAAAAAAAAAGCATCAACTAAAAATAAAATTAACAACGACATTCCCGAAAGTAGAAGGGTAAAAATATTATGGTTAAAATAGTAGAAAGGGTAATAGTATTATGGTTAAAATAGTAGAAAGGGTAATAGTATTATGGTTAAAATAGTAGAAAGGGTAATAGTATTGTGGTTAAAATGATGAACTTGATTGTAAAAATTCTATTCTATTGAGTAACATATTACAGCACTTGGCTTACGCAGACGAGGAGCTATTGGAGGGAGGGAAAGCAAAAGGAATAGGGAAGGACACAAATTATAAACTTAAAGAGGTTACAGTTATAGGTGATTTTTTGACAAGACGTGTGGATAAAATAGTCTGTGAGGCAAACAGGGATGAAAGAGTTGTGTTTTGCTATCCTTGTGCACAGGTGGAAGACGTAACTGACAGAGCAAAAGATATAGCGAAGAGGACTGGAAACGATGCAGTATTTGTTGTGCACATAAAGAAGAGAAAGTCGGAGAAGCTAATTAATTACAAGTTGAATGGATAAAGGTATTTAAAGATAAAGGCCATAAATTAATATATCCAGATAAGCAGGTTAACTGGTTGGATTTGTGGGATCAGCTCAGTGGGAGGAGAGAACTTTTTGGAATGGGTGGTTTATACTTCAGTAGGAAAAGGCCTGGCATGTTTACAGGGAGGGACTATTAACTTGGCTATAAGGGAAGATTTAAACTGGGACTAGATAATGGTGAAGGTAAAGATAAACTAAATTAAACAAAAGTGAGATGTAGAGAAATGTTCAGCATAGGAAATCAGTATAAAAGTAGTTATAAGAATAGGCTTAATTGTTACTATTGTAATGCTAGAAGTATAAGAAACAAAATAGATGACTTCAGGGCACTGATTGGAATGAAGGATTTTGCTGCAATAGAACATGGTTAAATATAGATGATTTTCACAACAGAAGTTTCTTTTAAATAGATAGATACAGATTAATAGTGACAAAACAGTAAAGGGAGGATAGGAATGGGTCTATATGTAAAGTGCGTGTTACATCCTGTTGAAGTTGAGAGTATTATGGATAATAGCAAGGAAACTGAATCCATTTGGTTTCCTGTTTGTGGATATCAAGGGTAAAAGTAGGAATTTGTGACAGACCAACAGATGAAACTGATGAAATTAGTGAGAAACTTTACAGTGAAATTAAGATTTCAGCTGTTAATTAAGTCATAATTATGTGTGATTTTAATTTCAGACATATTGATTGGGAAATGCTGGAGTCAACCCATGAGAGAGAAACGTTTCTGGAAACTGTTCAAGATGGATTTCTGTATCAATTGAACCTACTAAATACAGTACAACGTTAGATTTATTGTTAACTTCTGATATAGAAATGGTTGAGAAGGTGGAAATTGGCAAACACATAGGTACAAGTGATTATTGTTGTATTAGGCTTGATATTTAGCTGTCTATGGAAGTCAAGAACACTGATATTTTTATCCCAAATTTAAATAAAACAAATTTTGAAGTGATGCAACAACAGTTATATGTTGTGAATCAAGCAGCTAAGTTATTTAGAGACATCTCACAAGTGTGGTAAATTAAAAAAATAAATATTTAAGATTTAAAACAAATATATTCCTTTCAGAAAGAAAATGGTAGCTCCTGGTAAAACAAAAACAACCAGGTTGGCTTACAAAAAGTATAAAAGATAAAATTAAAGAAATTTAATTGGAATGTTAATGTAAAAGATAAAGAAAGTTGGACAAACAGGAAATTACGACATCCAAAAGGATGTTTAAAAAAATGGCTCAAAACATAAAACTTAACAGTAAGTAATTTTAGATGTAAATTAGGAGTAAACACAGCATTAAGATGGTGATAGAACCCTTGTGGAATAATAAAGGAAGGCTTGTAGCTGATGACTGTGAAATGGCTAAGTTATTAAATTCTGCCTTTTCTTCACTTTTCTACAAATGAAGATTCAAGCAGTATTACTAATCTTAAACAACTGATACATGAATACAAAGTTGAACAAGCTAACTGCATAAATTCCAAGTTTGTTAACATAAAATTGGGAAGTTTAAAGGATAATAAAGCTACTGGCCAGATAATATTTCTCTGAAAATTTTAAAGACAGTCAAGGATTGGATATGTGAGTCATTTGCCACAATTTTTTGTATGTCCTTCAACAGTGGACAAGTACCAACAAACTGGAAATTAGCTAGTGTCACTCCTATCTTCAACAGAAGTAATAGAAATTGTGCCAGACCTACTAGTCTCACATCAGCTGTAGGGAAAGTTTAGGGAAGTCTGATGAGAGATGTTTTGCAAATCATTTAACAAAGTTTGGAATTTTATAAGACAGTCTACATGGCTTCCCAAAGTAAAAATTTTGTCTTACAGATCTTTTTACATGCTGTGGAAATCTTACTACATATGTGAATGAGAGTGAGGGTGTAGATTTGTTATGTTTGGATTTGATGAAGTGCAATATAAAAGACATGTAAACGTAGAGGTGTGGATGATAAATTAACTAATTGGATAGAAAAGTAGCTTAATGGAGTTCAATCAGACTGGATTAATGCTGTAAGTGATGTACCACACGGCTCAGTCTTAAGACCATGCCTCTTTATGATTTATATTAATAACATAGATGAAGAAATGGTCAATAAATTACTTAGATTTGCTGATGATATCAATATCTTTAGTGTTGCTGGCTGTGAAGAGGATACTGCTCCTTCACAAAAAGATTTATATCATTTGGTGAGTTGGGCAAATGAATGCAGATGTGGGTGGGAATAACCTAATGAGTGTCATGAAAGAAGAGGATCTTGGTGTAATATTCGATCAGTTTCTAAATCTATCCAAGCAGTCAGTTGTTTATAGTGGTAGAGAAAATAGGATTTTAAATTGTATTGACAGAAATAGTGAATACCAGTCTAAAGACATTATAATTTCATTGTACAAATCACTGGTTAGGCCACATTTGGAGTAATGTGTTTAGTCGTGGGCTCCTTATGTTATAAAAGACTGAATTGTTGGAATGTTATTCCAAGTGAAGATGGCTTCACGAAGATCATGCACTGTTTGGAATTGACGTCCATTTCTATAGACTCCCCTTGTCATTCACCCCCAAACGTTTCAAGTGGGGTTCAGTTCGGGCGAACACGCTGGATGGTCCAAAGAATTACGTTATTCGCCATGAAAAAGTCATTTGTCCTGCGGGCATTGTGAATTGCAGCGTTGTCCTGCTGAAAGATCCAGCCATTTCCACACAAGCGAGAGCCTTCAGTCAATAAGAATGCTCTGTCCAACATGCCAATGTATCCAGCTGCTGTTTGACGCCCCTGTATAACCTGAAGCTCCATTGTGGCATGGAAGGAGAGAGCACCCAAAATCATGATGGAAATTCCTCCACTGTGTTGCGTAGAAAATGTCTCCGGTGGGATAACCTTATCGTGCCAGTAACGTTGGAAGCCATCTGGATCATCCAGGTTAAAGTTTTTCTCATCAGAGAACAAAAACCTTCGTACAATGTTCTTCGTCCCATACTTGGTGCTACTCAGCAAAGTGTAACCGAGGTGTTTCGTGGTGTAGAAGGAGACGTGGCCTGTGAAGACGTTTACGGTTTTTAAAGCCTTTCTCTCGTAGATGCCGTCTTGTTGTTCTTGAGGTTCATTCTGCGTAGTAAGGGCCTTAATCTGGTTCGATGATCGGCTGGTATCTTGCCAGACAACCTGTCGAATCCTCCTGCTCAACGCCGACGAAATTTTCTTGAACTGAGAACTTGAAATTCTCGTTTTGTATCCCTTAGGGTCTTTTAAGAAATTTTCAACAGCAGTTTTACTACGCCCAATCTCACTGGCGATGGTGCATTGAGAGAGACCTTACTTTTGCAGCTCGACAATTCTGCCACGTTCAAACTTTTGGCCAGCTAGTATTTAGGCTAATTTTATAGTGTTCATAATTTCCCTATTAAGTGTAAAAAAGTTTTTACTCTTATTTTTCCCTTTTTTCATTTTCATCTTTCGACGCTCTACTTAAATATGTAGTTGAGTCTAACAATGCAAAATGCATATTTTTTTTTATGTTCATTGGCCTTAAGATTTTGGCCAACAGTGTATATTGCAAAATGTTAGCTACATGTAATCTATACTGTAGAATTAAGTTGTTGGATTATTTCAGTAAAATAATAAAGTACTGAATAATATATAATGATATTATATATGAAGATTACATAAGCCAGTAAAAAAATTGGAAAAGATAAAATGTTTATTTCTCATTTCATTTATCAACTCGTATTTTTGCTTTAAATAAATCTTCATCCACTTTTACTGGTTTAAAAAAAAGACTCATTCGATCAGTTTCTAAATCTATCCAAGCAGTCAGTTGTTTATAGCGGTAGAGAAAATAGGATTTTAAATTGTATTGACAGTAATAGTGAATATAAGTCTAAAGACATTATAATTTCATTGTACAAATCACTGGTATGTTCAATTATCTAGTAGAAAAAACGACCAACTGTGAAAACTGCAAAATTTTTTAGTAACAAATGATTTCCAGAGAAATATATTCTTCAAAACAAGAAACGCAAAAGGAATATTTTTTATTTTAAAGAGAAATGTATGTAATAACGTTATGAGCTCAGAGTATGTGATGTTACTCGTGTTAAGGCACTGATTGTCAGACCAAAATGACAATAAAAGTTGTGCACTTTGAAAACGGAGGAAAACATCGGATTTTTCGCCAGAACGCATGCGTGTCCAATAAATTTGTTTGAAAGGTCTGCATGTTCTGCAAATGCAACATATGCAAAATCCCTATGAAAGTGACGGGTTCTCGGTTTCCATAGCTCAGTGTTAAGCCACCGACACGTAATACAGTTACGCCAAGACTGACTGAAGCACAACGCAACAACGCCATTGGTCATAAGGAAGCAGGCGAATCTCGATAAGATGTTGCCAGAGCTGTGAATGTCCACCCAAGCGCCATCACAAGGCTATGGAAACGTCATCAGCAACATGGATCAACTCGTGACCGTCCACGATCTGGCAGACCTCGTGTGACCATGCCCACACAAGATCGCTACATTCGATTACGTCACCGTCGGGATAGGACCTTCACTGCGACGACTACTGCCTCAACTATACCAGGGATGCGTAGGATTTCCGATCAGACCGTACGCAACCGTTTACAAGATGCAGGAATCCGACCTCGACGTCCAGTCAGAGGTATCATCCTCACCCAGCAACATCGTCAAGCACGGCTGCAGTGGACTCGGGCACATCGGGTATGGCCTCATCGACGATGAAAGCATGTTTGGTTCAGCGATGAATCACGTTTTATGCTTCGTAGGCATGATGGAAGGACCCGTGTTTACCGTCGCTGAGGTGAACGTTTTGCAGCAAACTGTGTGCAGGATGTTGACAGATATGGTGGTGGCAGCGTCATGATGTGGGCTGCCATTGCCTAAAATGCCAGAACAGACCTTTTGCACATTCGAGGGAATCTTACGGCTCAACGATACGTCGACGAGATCCTTAGGCCCCATGTGCAACCCATCATGGTGAACGTTAACGACGTTTTTCAACATGACAACACCCGTCCTCACACAGCCCGACTCACCACTGTCTTCTTGAGACACCACAACATCAACGTTCTTCCCTGGCCTTCCATATCACCAGATTTAAACCCCATCGAACATCTTTGGGACGAGTTGGACCAACGTCTGCGACGGCGACAACCTCAACCGCAGACTTTTCCTCAGTTTGCAGCAGCTTTGCAAGCTGAGTTGACATCCATTCCACAGGACTTACAACGCTAAAAACCGAGTTTTCATATGCGTTGGTGGACAGGGAACAGATGGACTATTGTCTAGCATTGTGCTTAACTACGAAAACAAACAAACAACCCTACAAAGATACAAAAACTGACTTACTGGTTTTAAAAATTTCACGCAACAATACAAGAGAGCCATCTGTCTATAGCCGTTTCTTATTTCGAACTGATAGACTGGGAGGAAGGTAGCTAGTCAACTGTACTCACCGCTAACTACTGGGCCATTATTGACTTAATAATGAGAACTGACTATTATCTTTATAACACACACGAGGCCTTAAAAGCTTACTACTTCTTTATGGTTGTTCTAAATGTCATAAGAAAAATGAAAAGAAGCAACACGAGTTCTTTTGTTTGCGGGTAAAGTGTATAAATCTCTTAGTTATTCAATTCAATTCGATAGTCATTCTAGTTTAAATGAATCAGGAAATCGAAAAATATTATTATTTTACAATACATGAAAATTTTGATTCTGAGGTGCCTGGTTGTTGTTCTGTGTCCTTGGGAGAAATACTTCCTTCAAAAAAATGGATGTTGACCAAAAAAGTGGATCACGTGTATTGGAAGATGAATGCACGAGAAAGGTCACAAATATGCAAACATGATTATAAAAGCACCGAAAAACTTTTTTTCTTTTTTTTTATTAATTGTGACAAACAAAGATATAAAATAAATGACAATGACCTGAAACTGCAACAAGTATAATTAAAGATAAAAATCTCAAATCAAACGAACAATAATGAATAAGTAAAATTTAACTACCTAATATGTCACCTGTCATGAAAACTAAAATATATTCAATATTTACAATAATATGTTACAAAAAAAAATAATAGTGTGAACTAGAAATTGAAAAAAAGAAAAAGACAAACTACAAACAGACATGGGCTCGGCATGGCTAAGCGTGTTAATGCGTGCGACTCGTAATCTTAGGGTCGCACCAAACATGCTCGCCCTTTCAGCCGTGGGGGCGTTATAATATTACGATCAATCCCGCTATTCGTTGGTAAAAAGTATCCCAAGAGGTGGTGGTGGGTGGTGATGACTAGCTGCCTTCCCTCTAGTCTTACACTGCTAAATTAGGGACGACTGGCACAGATAGACCTCGAGTAGCTTTGTGCGAAATTCATAAACAATCAAACAGACATCAATCACTTGAACATCTTATCAGGCCCAGCTGGAATAGGCTCAGTAGGGCCAGATGGTTAAAGCACTCGATTCGTGACCTGAGGGTCGCGGGTTTGAATTCCTGTCACACCAATCATGTTCATCCTTTCAGCTGTGGAGGTGTTATAATGTGAAAGTCAATTCCACTATTCGTTGGTAAAATAGTAGCCCAAGAGTGAGTGGTGATGACTAGTTGCCTTCTCTCAGGCCTTACACTGCTAAATTAGGGACGGCTAGCGCAGATAACCCTCGAGTAGCTTTGCACAAAATTCAAAAACTAAACCAATTAGAATGAAGCATTTAATGGATACTAACGATGTAGAATGATGAACGTGAAATAACATTTGGAAATGCAAAGAAATAACGAAGTAATCTAAAAGAGAGAGGGTTAATTTTGTGACCAATGGATAAAAAATCTTCTAGCCACTGAAAAAATATTATTTAGTTGAAAGGTTAGCATGTTTTTAGTCCTCTGCAAATACAGTGGTAAATACAATGCTAAAATCAGGGGGTCAATTCCCCCCGGTGAACTCAGCAGTTAGTCCAATGTGGCTTTGTTGTAATAAAACACACACGCTATAATTTTTACTAGTTATCTTTATTTTTTGAATTTGAAATATCAAAATAACTACAACTTTTTAATATTGTTTATAAAAACATTTGTGAGCTTAAATCATGATTCGATATTTTGTGTCATTGCAGACACACACGTGAAAATGTACTAGTTTTAGAACTACTTTGAAAAAAGGGGTAAAGGGCAGAGAATTGTCCACTTTTGATGGCAGCTTCACCAGTTAACACGCTACCGTGAATTCAGGAATAAATGGACCTAAAAATTTCCTTACTGATTTAATCGTGGGTGTTACAAAGTACCTCACTTATTTCTCGCATATTCTATAGGTTTCTTCTTAGCGCGAAGCTACAGAATGGGCTAACTATACTCTGCCACACTGCGAGTAATTGAGTACTAAATATCAGCAATGCTTGTGAAATTACCAACAATCCACGGGGGAGACTATCGTATCAGTAAAATCATAACTGTGACTAACCAGAATTGGAGAACCAAAAAACAGATGTGTTTTAGAGCTTCGTTTACCGTGACGATGCTACAAAAACGTAGTAATGTTACTGCTCCAAGTCACAGTTGGAATAAAAACAGAAAAGGTCTTGTGCAATTATGATATGGAATCAGCTTTTTCGCTGTGCGACATGTATGTACCAAGTGTTATTAGTTAAGTAGTAATATTGTCCCCTAAGGGTCTGTGAAGTAGTTGGTGATGTGACTCGTTTCTTGTGACGATAATCGATTTCCATTAGATTTGAAGGATCAAGTTAGATTGAAGAATATTTATCCCTGAAAATAAAATATAACCATATTAATGCACCAAAAGCTTTTGGTTTTTACACACGAGCCTGAGTGTGCGCGTGCGCGTGTATGTGTTCCAACCCTCCTCTGTTAGAGGAATTGTTGCAAACAAATTCGTAATCGGGATTTGATCAAATATAAAAGGACAGAACAAATACTCTATTGCAATTAGCAAAACACTTCAATAATAATAAAGCAAACCTATTTCATATGTAATATATGATCTACTACTCCAGAACACTCTGCTACTCCAGATCTATCTTTCGAGCCACTACTTAAGGCTTAAGTTGCACTCAAAATGAAATAGGTGTCAGAGTTTTTTCTTTCCTTGTTCTAACGTTAAATAACTTTACCAATAAATATTTCAAAAGAAGAGACTTTCCGTCTCAAACGAAAGTGATGGACCATCAGTTTTCTTGTCTTATTCTTTCCAAAAGGATTTTGTGTGTGTGTGCGAAATCCTTTGTCTTCTGACAGCCAGAAGTACGTTTAGATATTCAAATTCAACATTTAAACAGATTTCGATACTGGTTACTGTATAACTTAAATATCTATTCTCTAGTTAAGGTACCATTAATCAATAAAGAAAGGACAGTAACAAAGGTAACTCCGTGAGGTAACTGGACTCTTTAACGCTACGCACAGCATAATTAATATGTGGATCTAGACCGGACATCTATATATAATAGGTATTCATATGTCTTATTTAACAGTATATTTGAATTATTTAAAACAAAAAACAACGATCACGTCAACATGATCAGCGCTCCTCACAGAAAATTCAAAAAACGAACAGATATTGTACCAATAACTAAAACCTAATTCCATTTAAACTTGCTTGGAAAAGATTAATTTCAAGAAAAGCTCTTTTGAAATCTTATTACTACTTATACAAAGACTGTTTGGTTATGTCGCTCACTCATCTTTAACATCTGAATTTTCTATTCCTCTATCACTTCATTTGAAAGATTCATAAGATATCCCTTTCCAGGCGAAATTCAGGGCCGAAAAACAAACAACTTGAAGGTTACGATGAGAAGTCATATTTAAACGTCCATCATTATATTATCCACACAGTGATGGATATATGGTTTTATTGTATTAAATGTATGTTTATTTAAACAGGACAATTCTCAACAATAATCCCAAATGTACATAATGTTTCCTATTTATTATACATTTATTACTTAGATCTTGCAGGAGATAAAACAGCTTTTTGTCAAGTAGAGAGCTTTCTGTCCCTCTACGAAAACCCCAAAATTTAACAATATTGTAATCACATTAAATTTTTAAAGCATTAAAAATATTTTGGTAATTAACGTTGCGCTTAGTGCTGGAGGGTTTGTGCCTAAGTGCTTAGTGCTTACACTTTTATGAGATTAACGTTTTTAATTAAATATATCAAAGCCTTACGTAATTTTACAAATTCTCGAGGCTTAACAGAAAAAAAAATTCATTCTCGGCACCTACCAAACAAAATTTAAGTTAAACAGTCTGTTTGCAATGTAATACCTACCAAGTTTGGGCTGAAAGTCAATCCCACTGTTTGTTGGCTGTGGGTGGTGATGACTAGCTCTATTCTTTCTGGTCTTACAGTGATAAATTCGGCATGGCCAGGTGGTTAAGATACTCAACTTGTAATCTGACGGTTGCGGGTTCGAATCCCTGTCACACCAAAAATACTTGCCCTTCCAGCCATGGTGGCGTTATAGTGTGACAGTCAATCTCATTATTCGTTGTTAAAAGAGTTGGCGGTTTGTGGTGATGACTAGTTGCTTCCTCTCTAGTCCTACACTGCTAAATTAGGGATAGCTAGCGCAGGTAACCCTCGTGTAGGTTTGCCCAAAATTAAAAAAACAAACATTCACTAAACATAAGACACAGCATCCGTTGTTATTGCTATATTTTACTGACTCGTGTTTTTAAACAAAAAGTTATATGATACACATACTTGATGCAATAATAAATTAAACCAAACTATGTTTGGCAGTTCATTCCACCTGTTCTTATCATATTACCTTATTTCGTTACACGTTCTCATTACGAACTAGATGAATACAGACAAATGCGTCTCACTTACCTCCACGATTCTTTGCTTTTTTTTTTTATAAACCAGTTTCTTGTTTCGGTCAATGTTTCATAAATATTATTGTAAATTCTCTCTTTCCTTTTACTGTTAGTAGGAAATGTGATTTAATTGAAAGTGTAAAATATTGTTTCAAATGGACACCATATATGTGTCCGTTTTTATTAAACGTGTACAAATGTTCATTTCTAGCAACAAAGGGCCTTCAAGTAATCGTTTCCAAAGACCAAATATTAATTTGCGATTATTTCTGTAGCTTTGAAGTCCATTTCTTTTTGCTGTTTTGTTTAGCGTAAAGCTACACAATAGGATTTCTGTGCTATGTCCACTTCGGGGAATTGAACCATGGATTTTAGCATTGTAAATGAGTAAACACGCCGCTGACACAAAAGTGGACTTTCAGAGCGTTAAATGTGACCTGTGATTTTTATTCACTTTAGGTCGTTAAAACAAACCACCAAAAATGTGACCATATAATATTAAACCGTGATTATTTGTAAAATGTTTACAGTTACGACAAAATGACTGACTTTTGAAACTGTGATCCACTGACAAGTAAATATATTTTGTAAAAGATGTATATTTATTTCTTTACAAACACAGTGCCCAGCATGGCAAGGTGGATAAGGTATTCGACTTGTAATCTGAGGGTCGCAGGTTCGAATATCAGTCACACCAAACATGTTCGCCCTTTCAGCCGTGAGAGCGTTGTAATGTGACGGTCAATCCCATTTATTCGTTAGTAAAAGAGTAGCCCAAGAGTTGGCGGTGAGTGGTGATGACTTCCCTCTAGCCTTATACTGCTAAATTGCGGACGGCTAGCGCAGATAGCCCTCGAGTAGTTTTGCACAAAAATTCAAAACAAATAAACCAATACAAACGCAGCATTACTATTTAAGGCCTTTCTGTCAGTATAAGGTTCATTACTATCCGACAGGTGTGGTTTGAATTTCATGCAAGGTGATACAAGGGCCTTCAACGCTGGCCGTCTCTAATCAATCGATAACACACTAGGAGTGAGGCGGCTAGTCAGCACCACCTACCGCTAACTCTTTGGCTGAACTTTTGCTAAAGAACAGTGGGGTTGCCCGTTATATTATAACGCTTCTACTGCTAAAAGGCCAAGCATGTTCGGTCACGGGAATTCGAACCCGCGATTACAAGTCGGGCGATATAACAACTAGGTCATGCCAGGTCAGAGAGCAGAGAAAACGCATCGACATTTCTACCGATTTCTTCAATGTGACACAAATCGTTATTATTCTGTAATAAATTGTGTGCCGAAGAAACACCTTCTATTTCCGAAAGGTTTCGGTGAACAAAACATTTAATACGCTTTACTTTTAACAGTTCTGGTTATGTAACGTTCTAAAAGATAAGCAAATAAATGTGGTGAGAACCAAATATTAATCCAGCGAAGAATACCAATGCCAACTGGAAATGAAATTCGAAAGTTAAACCTAAACCATATTTTATGAACTCGTGGATTAAGTAAATGGCCAGGTAAGAGATCCCAGACATTCTTGTATAGTTCTCCCTATATCCAAATAACTGATTAGATAAAAGGCAGCCAGCAAACAGCACTTGCCGCTAGATAGGTTTTATTCGACTCTTTTAACCGAGTAATGGAACTAACTGTCACTTTTATAACGCGCTCACAAGGGAAAGAAAGGAGCGTGTTTCGTGACATCACATTTTGAACCTCCCACCGTTAAACTTACAGCCCGATAGCATGTCAACAGACACAACTGTATGCATTTGCGTTTGTTTCTTTCCATAATACTCAAAATATTATCAAAAATCTGAATGTATCAGATATCTGTGTGCGGCACATTATATGGATTGGTGAGATGCTTGAGTAATAAACACAATCATCACCAGTAGAGTAACCAGAAATCTCATTTACCTCGTAATACGATAATACGCTTGTACATGGACAGGTATTTGTGCTGTTCGGTAGACGTCAGAATCGGTGATAATGGACGTCGCTTCTACATGTTGAAATCCACTCATCGCTCTTCTGACTTCGATACACATTCATGTGAAGTGAAAGTTAATGGTGATACAGGGACACCGAGATGATATAAGCCAAGCCAGATTAAGGCTGTGAGTATTACCTTAAAAGTGGTTCTGCCTCAAATTAATGCCAATGATAAGAGGAAATACCAATCAGAGAAAGTTGACTAAAGGAATGAAAACTAAAAGTAATTCACTCAAAAACGAACGAAGAAGACTCTTAAGTAATAAACTGACAGGTTGTACTTAATGTTATATATCAACACACGAGAAACTAAAATCTATAGTGAAGAGAATGCAGTGAACTCTCTGTTGGATACAATGATTATTAACGTTATTTTGGGACATATTCTTTTACGAGCTTTGGCTGGCTAAAAGGACTCAATTTAGTCCTAACTTCATATACGAAATTATCAGTGTAAAATAAAGTTAATAAGTGAAAAAACTACTAAAACGAACTTTAAACATTTTAATAAATAAGATTTTGTTCAAAAAAAGAGTTAGAAAATGGAGTAACTAATTATTTTAAATGAATTTGAACCACATTTAAAAAAACACGTTCACAAAAGAATTCATGCTAGAAATATAGACAACTCTTCAGGTCAGTGACTTTACACTACATTTGTGGTTAATAATTGAATTTTTCTAAGCGTCTTCAGAAGATTTGAATTAAATGGAGATCTTCAACGAGCATTCTTTTCCAAAATGGTCAGGCATGGCCAGGTGGGTTAAGGCGTTTGACTCGTAATCTGAGGGTCGCGGGTTCGAATCCCCACGCGCCAAACATGATCGCCCTTTCAGCCGTGGGGGCATTATAATGTGACGGTGAATCCTACTATTCGTTGGTAAAAGAGTAGCCCAAGAGTTGGGGATAGGTGGTGATGACTAGCTGCCTTCCCTCTAGTCTTACACTGCTAAATTAGGGACGGCTATCAAAGATAGCCCTCGTGTCGCTTTGCGCGAAATTCCAAAAAACAAAAAAACAATCCTAAAATAATCTCAAGAATATTAGCATTTCACATGAAAATATTGTAACCCATCATAAAACATTAGACTTTGAATCATCATATTTACCTTAAATTAATCACAAAATATACAACTCTAGATACAAACGACAACTCACTAAAATCTGATTTTCTCTCTATTATTTCTTTTACCGGTTTCGTGACTTCAAAGACCAGTCTTCAGTGTGAAATTTTACACATAATCTATAAATATACACGCAGACAGAGAACAATGAAAGACGGGTAGAAGTGGCTATAATGCTGGTTTTGGGGTAAACTTTAATGTTTATATTCTGAGTCAAATTATTTACTAATTCTTGATTTAACTTTGTCGTGTTCAATTTAACAATTTTACTGTAAAGGTTTGTTACTAAGGTAATGTGAGAATCAATTACACAATATACTCTCAAAAACACACTTATGTTTCTCATAGATAGACTAGTAACCATCTAAAAATATACTCTTAAAACATTCTTGTGTTCTGATAGATACACTACTAGCCATCTAGAAATGTACTATCAAAATATACTTATGTTCTGATGGATAGGCTAGTGACCACCTGGAAATATACTCTCAATATATACTTATGTTCCGATAGATAAACTAGTGGCCATCTAGAAATATACTCTTAAAACGTACTTATATTTGACAGACAGACGACTGACCATCTAGAAATATACTCTCAAAACGTACTTATGTTGTGATGGATAGATTAGTGACCATCTAGAAATATACTCTTAAAACGTACTTATGTTGTGGTAAATAGACTAGTGACCATCTAAAAATCCACTGCCCAAGAAATACTCGTGTTTTGATTCTTGGTTTTGTATAGAACGTCACATAGAAAAGTACAGTTATTCAGCTACGCTTATTATTATTGCTAATTAACTAGTGGCTTTACGAAGTTAAAATTATGTGACAGAACCACGAGCTAACCTCCTGTGTTGTACTACAGGGCGATTTTAAAGAGGGCGATACAAGCAACTGCCTAAGATGCCATATTTCACAAATTGTAAACAACTCCGTTATAGAAAGAGCTAAATATCTGAGAAACACATCAATCATATTTTACTGACTTACGATTTCCTTTATAAGCTTACTTTTCGCGATCTCTGACCACACATCTTTCTTTATCACTCATAAATTCTGTGTTGAGATACTTATAATAAAAAATACCAAAAGAGACTTAGCTTTCTCGTACAAAGCACTGCCTGTCTGCATACGACCTCTTCTGTAGTTAATCGAACAGAATATACAGTTTCAGTTATTTTTAATTTACAACCTGTGTACAGTTCCATAGATGTGTAATGTTTGTAACCTTGCCTATTTGCTTCGACCGTCACCAATGTTTTTTGTGATAAGTTTTATAATTATAAAGATTCTTCAAGGACAATTTGTAAAAACTAATTCTTTAACACACTGCAGCAATACAAGCTAACATGGTGTGGTCTCAGTGGTGGACTCGGCAGACAGCCCAATGTGGCTTTGCTCTAAGAAAATACAAACACACACGCCTCAATGGTTAGTGTGCCCGCATTGTGAATGCCACAAAAAATGATTAAATAAAACATTTTCCATTTCTAGGCCGTGTGTGCATTATAAAAGTTACAGTCAAATCCCACTATTCCATCTAATAAAATTAGTCCAAGAGAGGAGGATAGGTGTTTTTTCTTTTGTCCATAAACTCAAAAGTTCGGACGGTCATACGTATACGTCTGTCTTTGGTCGAATAGTTTGATAGAAAGAAACAAAAAATGTTCATTTGAAAAATTAAATGCTACTGTTTAATACAATATGTATTGTATCATTAATTATCTTCATTTAGATCTCAGTTGATAGTTTTATTAGAACTTTTGTGTTGAGCAACGAAAGTAACGTTGCCTATTTGTGGTTAGGTAACTTCAACATGAAACAAAACTGAAATCTTGGTTTCTCTATATAGCAACAGAAGTGCTACCTTCTATAAAATCACTTTAGCAGGAAGCAACTCTTACTCAAGTTCTTTCTCCTTAACCAACAATGTATTTGTGTATTTGTTTAGAGAATCAGCAACACGTTGTTAGTAAAAGTGATTAAAACACTGTTCTTGGACAACATTATTTTTGTAATCTACCAACCCCTCCCCCAAAGAAAACAACATACAGTTATAAAATATAAGCTGCATTTTGCACGGGATTGGACAGAAAAGGCTCTTTCATCCTCTGGTTGGGTTTACAAAAAGTTATTGGTGTAAAATATAGATGTATTTTGAAATAGCTTCATGTTCTTACTATTGCTTGGTTTTATTTTTTAGTGCCATTTTACCAAGTACTTTATCCGAGTGAGCAAATAGTCCATGAACTTTAAAGGGCCAAGTGGCTTAATCTGCTGTTATTCGTTTATCTCGGAAATAAAAAGTACTATGTAATCGTTAATACGTACCCTGTTTCAAGGATGCGTGTAAAGTGAAAAGTATTTCACTGGTGAAATGCAGCGCCGTCTATGAGCAAGGAGATTTTTTCAAAGATAAATGCTGAAAGTTGGTTGATTGCATTAATTACACACATTTTATTGCCACTTTGTTCTGATATTATCAATGAGGGTATTACATAATATATTTTAATCGTTTTAGGTCTAAACGTAATTGCCCAATTTTATGTTAAATTATTAAATGCACGTGACGTGGATCAATATATTGTTTTCAAAAGCAGGATTGTACAAATCTGTAGATACATATTCAGCAAATGACACAAGACCAGAGAAGGTTCATATGTTTAATTAAGAATGGTAAAAACAAACGTTTATAACGTTCACGTTTAGATGAATTGTGTAACTCTGTGAATTCGTTATTTTATATTTTTTTCTTTTCGTTGTAAAGAGCTTTTTTATGGTATATATATTTTACGTTTTTTTAGAAAATAAATGTCTGATGTTCTACTAAAATATGATAAACAAGTTTCACTGAATGTACAAAGAGAAGTTTTATACGATCTACAAAATAACAACGAATCAGTGATACCAGATAAATAAAAAGAAGTACCACATGTTATTCCACTACAGCCTAATAACCCAACACCATTAGATGAATAAGAAGAAAATATCACATGATCTACTATATCATAATAAATTAGTACCACTAGATGAACAGAAAGTACCAGTTGCTCTACTAAATCATGGTATGTTAGTACCACTAGATGAGCAGGAAGTACCAATTGCTCTATTAAATCATGGTATGTTAGTACCACTAGATGAACAGGAAGTATCAGTTGCTCTACTAAACCATGGTATGTTAGTACCACTAGATGAGCAGGAAGTATCAGTTGCTCTACTAAATCATGGTATGTTAGTACCACTAGTTGAACAGAAAGTATCAGTTGCTCTACTAAATTATCGTAAACTGATATTGTTGGAAAGAAAGCATCACTTCTCAGAAATTTTGACTAGCATACAGCGTCCATCTTTCCATTTAAAATCTATAAATTGTATTATGCATTGATACGCCTTCCAAGAACTACGAACACAACGTCCTATTTTTCTATATCTTCACTATTCCTTTTCAGGTTATAATATATTGCCCGAATTTTTTAGCTTAGAAAAGATTGGCGATTTCTGATTTAGTAAGGTTTGATATTACACAGATTTCTTTTTATTTCTCAATGTTCCTCAAAGATGTATTTAAATTATTCGCCGAACATTTGACAGTCTACAAACTATATTAATTTCAAATTAGCAACACACTACTTGTGAGTACCAACTCACTCACTATTCGTTTAACTTATTCTTAACAAGTTTCTTTCTTCATGTTTAGGTCTCGATATTTGTATATAATTTAAACTTTATTATGTAACTCACATACAGAGATCTCTTTCTCCATGTGATTTACACAACGTAGAGCTATCTTATTCCTTAAGCTGTTCTAAATGTCTGCTGATGTAAAAATAATAATCAAAAATACACTTTTTAGTAAAAACAATCGAGTAATATAATCACTTTTCGTTTTACAACAAAAACGGACACTTTATCTGGGCCTAATTTTATTACTCTACAGCTGGTGACCTCAGCTTTCTATAACTAGATTCCCAAGAGAATGAATCGTATATGTACACTTTTTTTTAACCTGTGTTATTTAATCAATGATGGGTTTTTTTGTTTAATTAATCGAATGAGAACAAAAACCATCACATGTATGGTGAAGTTCGATAATTTGCAAAACACACATCAGTCAGCAAATTTGCTAGATCTTTTATCTATTAGATAAATAAAAAAATTAGTAATTTAAAAAAATCTACAAATATGGATCGTAAACAAAGAATATATAAATAAGGCTGAATATACTGTAGACATTATTTACTCAAATTAGAGAACTCTATTTTTGTTCCACCCTTTTACCTAAAATTACATTTGATGGGGTCAAAATAGGGATTTGTAATTTGAGTAAACAATGTTTATTGTATATGTAGCCCTGTTTCCTTATTTTTATACGAACGCTGTTTACATGTTTTTAAATTATCAATTTTTCTCTTGTTTTCTGGCTTTCTCTATACTTAACTATGAGCAAAATATTACTTGATATGGAAGCTAACTTTATACATTGTAATGATAATAAACATAGTTGATACTGTGCATGATGATTTACTATAGCTATTGACTACTTGATCACATTAATTCGAGTTGTAAAATGCTACGCTGCAGCTGAAGATTGTCATGGAGAGTTGTTAGGGAATATAGTGAGCATTTATAGTTTCTGCGTAACTAAATTCCTATATATAATAACCCCTACAAAGCGCTATAAAATTTTACTAGTAGAAAAATAGCCTTTTCATGTAAAATATATACATCTAAAACATCACTTTTAAATAACCTTCGCGTCTTTTAAAGTACTTATTCTATAAATGTGAGTAATGAAATTTAAAATAATGTACATTGATTTTATTATTTTGCTTCTTCACTTCATATACAAATATTGGTATTAACCCCCCAACGACACCGATGGTATAGTGCACAAAGCATTGAATATAAACGTGTTACAGTACTTTAATGTTGATCTATTATTGGCGGGTATCTCATATTTCGCCCTGTACTTAAGCTTTTTAAAAGAACAAAATATTTATGTAAAAAAAAAACTTCAAATGGTAATGGTAACATCATTTACACAAGAATTATGATGTTTTTCAGCTTTTGTAATATATGAAAGAAAGAAATTGAATTTTCAATACACATATAACCTTCGTAGTACCTCATTTTGTATTTTACAAAAAAAACTTTTGGGTGCATTATCCAAAGCCAGTTTTGTTATAAACTGGCAAGAGAATGTTACTATAACGTGGCGTGTGTATATGTATCTGACCGAAATAATAAATACAATGCTGCACCATCTATTTAATAAAACGATAAATAAACAAATTACACTTTAAATATTCAATATTAAGATAATTAGACAAACAGCAGTTATTTCTTTATCATGGAACACAATTTTAAATAAATGCTATGTTATGTTATTTTGAATTAAGCACAAAGCTACACAATGGGCTATCTGTGCTCTGCCCACCACGGTTATCGAAACCCGGATTTCAGCGTGTAAGTCCACAGACATACCGCTGAGCCACTGGGGGGCAAAATAAATGCACTTTTCTCACAACAAGAGTATGACTTTCACTGCACGTGAAGTTTTTATGAAACCTTTATTCATATAATATGTAAATATAGTATTAAAATACTGTTAGTTTTCCATAACGGATATAAATTTTTAATAACAAAATATTGCAGTTTATAACAGCAAAATCCAAACACTTTTTTTCGTGCAGTACTTTCCAGAAAAATCTTCTTTTTTAGAAATGTTCGTTTTTGTTTTGTTGTTTTAAAGAGATACGAATAATACGATTAATAATTACTAGCACAAACAGCCGTCGCTATGTCACCATTGTATTCGTATTAATAATAATTAATATTATTATTTCGAAGTTAAGCACAAACCTACACAGTGGACAATCTGTGCCCTGCCCCCACTGGTGTCGAAACCGAATTTATAGTTTTATAAGTCAGAAAACAAGCCGCTACGGGACGATTTGAATAGATGTTCTTTTTCTTACGAGTCTAACATACGTGCTTTGTTGTGCATTTTCATACATCTACAGACTTTGCAATCAATAATTCAGATTTTAAAGTGTTATTTGAATTGAAGTTTTACTGTTAAAGATTCTTTTTGCCTGAACATCCTATTAGGATTTCCTGTAATTCGTTGCGATCTCTATTATGAAACACTATCAATAAGAGTAACAATGCTAAACATTGTTACTAGTACAGCGGTACGTCTACGGATTTACAACGCTAAAATCAGGGGTTCGATTCCCCTCGGTGGGTTCAGCAGATAGCCCGATGTGGTTTTGCAATAAGAAGACACACACTCATTCTGATGTGGTAGGGTTATTAGCAAGGACATGATTACAGCAATTTTAAAATTATAATCTCAAATACGCGACTAACATTTTCCAAAGATTCAAATTGTAGGTGACAGAGAGAAACTAACTCAAAAGTAAATTCGATACTAAAATAATGTGTTCGCTTTTTCTTTCTACAATTCGATTCAATAAGTTAGGTGAGTTTTAAATATCGCGTATCAAATAAAATTGCTAATTACGGTTGCAATTACTAAAATAAATAATCAAATTTCATGGGACTTCGTAACAAAAATTAATTTGATACCCTGTCGTTGTAAATGTTCTTATTGTATTACTACGGTTAATGAACACGTGAAATTAGCTGCGTCACGTGATAAACACCAAAATATTACAGATTACTGCTAAGCACTTGAAATACTTTATTAAGTTCACTCTTACCTTTTGAAGTGTTAACTTTCTCCATATATATTTATATTTTATTTACACGCTTATGGATTCTTCACAGTTTTTAGGAATGCTGGAGTCTACACAGTGGGTTATCAGGTCTGCGCCCTCCTCGGTGATCGAGATCCACATTTTAACAGTGGCGTAGCTAGGGTTTTCAGCGCTTCGGGACAAAGTCATTTTTCGCGCCCTTTCTTGACAAAATATAACCCATAATTCCTAATTATGTAACATCAATTTGGCGCCCCTCCGATGCTGCGCCTGGAGACAGATGTACCCCCTGCCTCCCCTAGCTACGCCACTGCATTTTAACGCCCTAAACCCTCAAACTTACTTCTAACCAGCCAGGGGATTTCTCCTAATTTCCATACGAATAGTGTACATTAGAGCTAGTTAAGTCGTAATAAAATTAACAGCGTTTATTGAAGAAAGATAAATAAATACGGCAAATTATTTTTTAAAAATAATACAGATATATCCTCTACTCTAACAGCTTATAACATTTAAGTCAGTAATTAAAAGCAAGCTTCACCGGAAGTAAGCCAATAAAAAAAACGACACAACTACAGTATGATATTAAAGTAATAATTATTTTTTCATATAAAAATACGGTCCATATATATTAGTAGTGCTACCGTATTTATACGTGTTTCTTTCTACAAAAGCCACGTTTCTGTACAATGCACCTCCACTGACACAGCGGCATGTTTGCAGAATCACACCGTTGGAAACTAGGTTTCAATAGCCCTGGTGTACAGAACACAGATAGCACATTGTATAGCTTTGTGCTTCATTCCAAACAAATCTACATAATTTTGAACAAAATTTTTGGTCACCTGGTAATATAATCTGTACAATGCATCATTGCTCACTGTACAATGCTCACTAAAAAAAAAATATTTCACTATCTAATCACATGTTAATAAACTTACTCGGTATTATTTCCAGGCCTCAAACCTAGCTGCTTTGAATGTTTGCTGATTAGCGAAAATATTCCCAATGGGCTATCTACGTTGTACTCATCTCACGAACCGCACAATGAATTTTAGATTTATAAACCCTTAAGCTTACGACTGAACCAAAAGGGGTCTGCCGTAAGTAATCTCTTCCACGAAGAGAATATCAAAATACTTCCGAATTGTGTTTCCGAGGGCAATTTGTCGCATTTATTATACAGGGACGCTTTTTATATTTAGTTTGTTTGTTTTTGAATTTCGCGCAAAGCTACACGAGGGTTATCTGCGCTAGCTGTCCCTAATTTAGCAGTGTAAGACTAGAGGGAAGGCAGCTAGTCATCACCACCCACCGCCAACTTCTGGGCTACTTTTTTACCAACGAACAGTGGGATTGTATGTCACATTATAACGCCCCCATGGCTGAAAGGGCGAGCATGTTTGGTCCGACGGGTATTCGAATTTGCGTCCCTTGGATTACGAGTCTAGCACCTTAACCCACTTGGCCTTGCCGGACTTTTATATTTAGTATAAACTCTACTGACCTCTTACGTTTCCTCTTATTTTATTTTCGTCTTTAATGTAAAGTATGTTCATGAAGCGACCACATAACTTTATTGCAAGATAATCTGCAGTAATCTCACATGGAAATGGGATTTTTTATCAAAATTATACAATGACGCTAAAAACATGAATTCGATACCAATGATAGGTAAAGCATAAATGGTTCATCGCGTAGTTTTGTGATTAAAAACATACAACTACGACTCAAATTTTAAGCCTTAATGGTGAAACGTAGTTATTCATGTTAAGACACGGTTGAATTAGACACTTTTCATTCACAGTATTTCTTTATTCAGACCGGTCAAGTGGTTAGGATGTTTGACTCACAGACTGCGGGTCGCGGGTTCAAGTCCCCGTCCTATCATATATGCTTGCTCTTTCAGCCAAGGGTGTTGTAATGTGACATTCATTCCCACTTTTCATTGGTAAAAGAGTAGCCCAAGAGTAGGTGGTTAATTGTGATGACCAGCTGCCTTCTTTCTAGTGTTTCGTTGCTAAATTAGTGGTGGCTGATGCAGATGGCCCTCGTGTAGCTTTACGCGAAGTTCAAAACAAACAGACCATTCAGATTAAATCAGGCCCAGCATGGCCAGGTGGTATAGGCGCTAATCTCGTAACCTGAGGGTCGCGGGTTGAAATCACCGTCGCATCAAACATGTTCGCCCTTGCAGCGGTGGGGGCGTTATAATGAGACAATCATTCCTATTATTCGTTGGTAAAAAATAGCCCAAGAGTTGGTGGTAGATGGTGATGACTGGCAGCTTTCCCTCTTGTCTTAAACTGCTAAATTAGGGACGGCTAGCGGAGTTAACCCTCGTATAGCTTTGCGCGAAATTCAAACGAAACAAACAGACTAAATCCTATCACATCACGTGTTCGCTGTTTACTGGTCTTCGATATCACCCTGCAAGTAGTTCAACAGAGGTTTCCTCTGTTGTAGTTGTAACCTCGTTCACACCGAGAACAATCATGTCATTGATCATATGTAACAATAATTGCGAAAACAAACTCTGAACTCCAAGGCATGTTTAGATATAATTCTCACGTTACAATTCCTTGTTAAAAATGTAACCTAATTTAGCAGTGTAAGACTAGAGGGAAGGCAGCTAGTCATAACCACCCACCGCCAATTCTTGAGCTATTCTTTTACCAACGAATAGTGGGACTGACCGTCACATTATAACGTCCCCACGGCTGGGAGGGCGAACATGTTTGGCGCGACAGGGATGCGAACCCGCGCCCCTCAGATTACGAGTCGCATGCCTTAACACGCTTGGCCATGGCGGGTCCCCCTGAAGTAGGAAAAATCCAGTCTTTACCGAGTGCCACAGTGGTATGTCTGCGAAGTCACAACGCTGACAAACTGGTTTTGATACCCATAATGGATAAATCACAGATCGCCCATTGTGTACCTTTGTGCCTAACTATCAACAATCAAATAAACCAAAATCATGTTATGTAAAACCCGAAACACTGTAATAGTTTAATGCCTAATTGATTACGGATGGAGCCACATTTGCCTACTGATCTTTTTAAAATCACATAATTAATACACGAAGTTTAAAGTGCGAATCTGAAAACAGAATCAGCCCTCGTTTTATCCGGTATCGTCAGTTTGTCGTGAAATTCTGGTAGAGGTATTGATCAAACCAACTCCTCACCCTTGGTTAAACACACTCCGTGAACGTCAGGACATTTTCTAAAGCCTTCTTTACGAGCACAACTACCATACAAAACTTCTTAGAGCAATGACTGTAATAGCCTTATTCCTGTCTACAGCAACCGTCTGTGCTATTTGATTGATCGCGAGATCTGTAGCTGGCGCTGATTACTCCACTAGAGGGCTTAGGATGTAAAAGCCCCAGATTAAATGTCTTTTGGAAGAGAACCACATTGTCTGAGATCTAATGTTTATATTATCATGCTCTTCACAGTTTGAAACACTAATCGAAAACTTACAATTATCATAATACGGAACGTTGTCACCATACATCAAGAGATATCCGGGTGAAAATTTACTAAAATTACTCTACTATAAAATAAATGATTTATATTTTACCAGCACACAATACTGAATTTATTAAACGAGAAAAGAAAAACAGATTAAACTATTATTTTGTGTTTGAAAAGGTGTTGAGACAAAAATAATCTAGTAAGTAAAAACAACACAAAAAAAACGTGATTTCGTCCCACGGTAACAAGCACATCAAATGATGATGCTTAAACTCCCTGTAAGTTAGTTTTCCCTCTACACATGACTGTTTTAATGATGAAAACGTTTTATGCACTCATATATCTCAGGAGGGTTGGTACGGGTATTAACACTTTTACTAATAAAGCAGAGAACAACGTTTCGACCTTCCTAGATTCATCTTCAGGTTAACAAAGAGAGAGTTTGCAACTAACCATTACCAGGCACGTTTTAGAGACGAGAGAATAAACGGGTACGGGACTGTAGGGGGAGTTGCAGTTCAATGTTAGGTTTTTGTTTAGAATTTCGCGCAAAGCTACCCGAAAGCTATCTCCTCTAGTCGTCCCTAATTTAGCAGTGTGAAACTACATGAAAGGCAATTAGTTATCACCACCCACTGCCAACTTTTGGGCTATTATTTTACCAACGAATAGTGGGATTGACCGTATCCTTATAACGTTCCCAGGGCTAAAATTGGCGTGCATGTTTGGTGTGGCGAATATTCGAACCCGCGACCCCGACGGATTACAAGTCAAGTGCCTTGATTATCGCACCCAAGTGACTCAGCGGTATGTCTGCGGACTTACACGCTAAAATCCGGGTTTCGATACCCGTGGTGGGCAGAGCACAGATAGCCCATTGTGTAGCTTTGTGCTTAATTCAAAACAACAAAAAAGCCTTGATTATCTGCCCACGTCGGCTGGATGTCAGATTATTAATTAGTATAGGTATAAAGGTGTTCCTTTATATTGGTTTAATTTTGGTTTTAGTTGTATTTCAAGTGGGTTTCTAGTCATCAAGAATTTTATGCACTATCCAAAAAGATGATCTGTTTCACAGAAAATGTGGTCAATATTGTTTGTTTTTGTTTTGAATTTCGCGCAAAGCTACACGAGGGCTATCTGCGCTCGCCATCACCACCCACCGCCAACTCTTGGACTACTCGTCTACCAAAGAATAACAGGATTTACCGTTAAATTATAACCGTCACGGCTGGAAGGGCGAGCATGTTTGGTGCAACGGGGATTCAAACCCGCGACCCTAAAATTACGAGTCGAACGCCTTAACCTACCTGGCCATACTGGGCCATATTTATTGTTGTTGGGAACGATTAAAATATTTTGTTACCTCAAAAGGTATTAAAAGCAGTTAAGAATATTCGATCATGTAGCCTAGAAATGTTAGGTTGCTTTAATGTAAATATTATTTACCTGTGTTCCCTTAAATACGTTTCAATAGAAGCTTTAAGCCAAATTTTTAATAAAATACATAAAAACCGGAAAGTTACTCAAAAACAAAACAAGACCTAGAGGGCACTTAGCTAGCACTAACGAAGAAAATATAAACTTACTTATATCACAAAACTAATTATCTCTGCACTTCTTTCTACGCTCTGTTGTTTATGACGCCACCCTTTTGAGGTTGACTTAGAAGTACATTCATTAACAGCTTAATTTTGGTTTCAGGCTAACAGTCTATTTCGAGCTGAAGTTATCGAAGTCAGATGTTTGAGGTATGAAGTAACTCACTGTATTAAAACAAAAAGAACGTGTCAGTTGTATTATCTTTCTAAACAGGATTGATTCATTAACAAATTTCTTGTTCCCTTACCTGTTAATAAAAGTTGAAAAGCATAAAGAGTTATTTCTCTTATGTTAACACAACATTTCTAACAAACAACTACCTTGCTGCTTTCTTTTCAATGAAATATTTGCAAAGACCAGACGTCATTTTTATAAACTAGAATTTCTTGATACACGATTGAATGAAATGTCTCGTAATTTAACACCTGGTGGCAGAAATATGAAACAGTGATCGATTTGCGTGGGTTTTCTGTTCCTGTGATTTTGAATAATAGAAAAGGCTTACAGTTAACAGCATTAAAAGATTGCAGAAAACGGAATTTTTCTTTCTTTTCTTGTAAAAAAACAGAAATAGCTGTTAAGACGATTTTTTTAGAATTCTTTTAATAGTTCTTCACTCTAAACCAGAATTTCAAAATGTTCTCCACAATTAATCACATTTTGAACTTAAAATTGGAATCTGTAATTTCGATATATCAATTTAACAGAGGAAAACAAACTTAATATTTTAATATTTGTAATATTAAAGTCATTTACATAGTAGACGAAAATTTGTATTATTTCGATAGTTAATTTGATAATGATTGTTTGTTTGTTTGTTTCAGAAATTCGCGCAAAGCTACTCGAGGGCTATCTTTGCTAGCCGTCCCTAATTTAGCAGTGTAAGACTAGAGGGGAGGCTGCTAGTCATCAGCACCCAAAGACGAATAGTGAGATTGACCGTCATATTATAACCCTCCCACAGGGTGAGCATGTTTGATGCGACGGGATTCGAATCCACGATCCTCGGATTACAAGTCGAACGCCTAAACACACCTGGCCATGCCGGACATTGATAATGATGAATTTTCATGAACAAAACAAACGCAACTTTCTATTTCTTTTATTTCGCGATGCTGAGGAAACATATCCTAAATATATTTCTGTCCTTTTCAAGCTATCGCATCAAACCGAGAATCAAAAAAAGACACTTGTTTTTTTTAAAAAAAACAAAAGATGTATTTCTGAGTTTTGGAAACGAAACGCATTTACAGCTAGCTCTCTGAACTTAGAAACTAAGTTCACACTGAAACATCTTTAAAAACGTGGCTGTTTTCTCACCGTATTGAACTTGGGATTACAGCTTTAGCTTGAAAATAATGGTTTATATATTTAGTGGATTTTGAGACCCGCAGGTGAACCTGTCGAAATAGAATAGCGACAACGAAAGCAATTATATATATACGTCACTGAGGTATTCACTAAACAGTTATTTGTTGAGCAAAAAGATACACAATCTCGTGCCTTTGCTCTGTCCACCTAGAATACTGAAACCTGATTTTTATAAGCTCCGAAACCTGCCACTGAGCTCGCGGAAGAGGGGGGTTTCTAGAGGGAATATTAAATTTTATTATCTCTTGCTGGAATCTTCATGATGGTTCAATATTTATGATGTTGAAAGATAATTGAGATTAATAACCCATTAAAGGTGTGGCACATCAACAAAAGTTAGACAGCTATACACAGTCATCAACAATTACATGGTCGCCAGGTAGGTGCTTTACCTGCTCGCTCAGTTTGGAATGTTACCATGGAAACTCAGCCATGAGACGACTGGCTGGCGCCAAGATCTTGAAACTGGTGCCACACGGACCGGCGAACAGGATGAGGAATAAAAAGACTCTTAGAAAGTTAACTGTTTCCACGAATAAACAGTAACTCGTGTTGTTGTACTACCTAGCTTCGACAATGACTGTTAATACCTTGTGTTTAGTTTTTATAGCGAGAATACTTGGAGCTCAATCTGTTAAAAGCCGTAATTATAATACTACTTGTTATTACAGTACAATTAATTATAATACTACTAGTTACTACAGTACAATTAATTATAATACTACTTGTTACTACAGTACAATTAATTATAATACTACTAGTTACTACAGTACAATTAATTATAATACTACTTGTTACTACAGTACAATTAATTATAATACTACTTGTTACTACAGTACAATTAATTATACTACTAGTTACTACAGTACAATTAATTATAATACTACTTGTTACTACAGTACAATTAATTATACTACTAGTTACTACAGTACAATTAATTATAATACTACTTGTTATTACAGTACAATTAATTATAATACTACTTGTTACTATAGTGCAATTAATTATAATACTACTAGTTACTACAGTACAATTAATTATAATACTACTAGTTACTACAGTACAATTAATTATAATACTACTAGTTACTACAGTACAATTAATTATAATACTACTTGTTACTATAGTGCAATTAATTATAATACTACTAGTTACTACAGTACAATTAATTATAATACTACTTGTTACTATAGTGCAATTAATTATAATACCACTAGTTACTACAGTACAATTCATTATAATACTACTTGTTACTACAGTACAATTAATTATAATACTACTAGTTACTACAGTACAATTAATTATAATACTACTTATTACTATAGTGCAATTAATTATAATACTACTAGTTACTACAGTACAATTAATTATAATACTACTTGTTACTACAGTACAATTAATTATAATACTACTAGTTACTACAGTACAATTCATTATAATACTACTTGTTATTACAGTACAATTAATTATAATACTACTAGTTACTACAGTATAATTAATTATAATACTACTTGTTATTACAGTACAATTAATTATAATACTACTTGTTATTACAGTACAATTAATTATAATACTACTTGTTACTATAGTGCAATTAATTATAATATTACTTGTTACTACAGTGCAATTAATTATAATACTACTTGTTACTACAGTGCAATTAATTTTAATACTACTTGTTACTACAGTACAATTAATTACAATACCACTGGCAACTACAGCATAATTAATTATAATATTACTTACTACTACAGTACAATTAATTATAACACCATCGGCTACTACAGTACAAGTAATTATAATACTACTTGTTACTACAGTACAATGAATTATAATACCATTGGTTGCTACAGTACAATTAATTATAATATTACCAATACTACAGTACAATTAATTATAATACTACTTGTTACTGCAGTGCAACTAATTATAATACTACTTGCTACAACAGTACAATTAATTATAATATTAATTGCTACTACAGCACAATTAATCATAATACTACTTGTTACTACAGTAAAATTAATTATAATACCACTGGCAACTATAGCAAATTAATTATAATATTACTTACTACTACAGTACAATTAATTATAACACTATCGGCTACAACAGTACAATTAATTATAATACTACTTGTTAGTACAGTACAATGAATTATAATACCATTGGTTGCTACAATACAATTAATTATAATACCACTGGCTACTACAGCACATTTAATTATAATACTACTTGTTACTGCAGTACAACTAATTATAATACTACTTGCTACAACAGTACAATTAATTATAATATTAATTGCTACTACAGCACAATTAATTATAATATCACTTGTTACTGCAGTACAATTAATTACAACACCATCGGCTACTACAGTGTAATTAATAAAACTGGCCACTAGTAACGTAGTCCTACAGTACTCCATCCTTCCAAGAAAAAATAACAACAAAAAATAGAAATACTGTTTCAAAGTGTATTACTTCTAAATATTTATACAGAAACGTTGTGTCGTTAGAAGTGTTATACTTACTTTACGTGAAAATAAAAGGAGGTTCTACTATGAATAACCGTTGTGGATTACCTTGGGGAGTCCTCTCCCCGATTAATAAGACCCTGTTGAAGTTTTGAAGGTGATTTGACGTACAGTACTATACTGACAAGAAACTGGTGTACCTGACCCCTGGACAGAAATTATGTAAATTCATAATATATATAAAGGGTCATTTTAGGATATACAAAATTGCTTACCTCACACGTTATTGTATAAAACGCAAAAACGCCCGTAACAACTGCAAAAACACAAAACGTGAAGCCGCAAATTTGCATTTACTTAAGCGTAGACTCAACAGAATTTCCTGCAAAATTTTAGCGAAAATGAATCCAACGGCGGTGAGGTAGTGATAAAATAACGCGAAAACGCCCCTAAAATCCACAAAACGAAAAGTTGAAAATGTTTCCCTCACAGGGTCCTAATGAACCTCCGTGCCAATTTGAACAAAGATCCATTGAAACCGCGCAACTTAGTTACACGAACAGAACGGACAACAGACAGTATTATCATATTTATATAAATATAAGATAGTTTATAAAGAATAAAATTACAGATCGACCTATGTTATTGTTGAGTGACTCGTAGTATAAATGAAATATTCAGTTATTACTTTTCACAGTGGGTAAATCAGACGTTTGAATCTGAGTAAAACCAACATGCAACACAACTGACCTTCTAAAAATCCATGTGAAGATTTAAATGAATAGATTATCTTGAAGTTTTCCCGTCATTGAAGACGAATAGTTTTTTTGCTTGTGATCCAATATTTAGTTAAAGCAGTAAGTCCACGATGAATCCAATTATTATCTTTAAATTATAACTTGAAGTAAAGTCAGACGTGGATGTTACTGTGGTTGACTTTAAACTTGACAAACATTTCAACAGGAAGTTAAAGTTGGATTTGTACGAAAGACTAAAATTCAGTGTCACAAAATAACAAAGAAAAGTAAAATAATTCACACATTACCACTTGGAGTGGCACTAATTAGGTTTCTCATAATTTCTTAGAATTGAATAATAATCTTTTGTGGTGTTTTACTCATATTAGCGTAAAACTCGTGCTTAATTTCAAACAAAGCTTTATTTTAAATAGAATTTATCACAAAACTGTGATTAACATAAAGCATACAATATGAATAAACTGATCTTGGGTCGTCAATAAAGTTATATCACGTACAACTTGACAAAAAACACCTATGTACCAGAGTTAGCAGCCTCATTTCTTCGTGCTGCGGTAGTTGATGAGATCACAGTTTGTAATCAATATCAACGCCCTCTTCTGAGTGACCGGTGAACTACTACGAACATTGCAGTGAAACGTTCTATCCCTGTAGAAGTGCTTTCCCTGCCTCAACACTTTGTTGGGAGAACATTTTACCAGGGGGAAAAGTTTAATTGGTTTATTTCTGTCATTATAAACAAACAAGGCTTTCGGTCTATTGTCGGTTTTTATATATATATATTTTTTTATAATTAAACGTTTAGTCATCAGTGAAGTGGGGAGATATTTAATACTGAAAGGTAGGGGAAGCAATAGTCGCGGGTGACATCCCCTACAGTAAACACACACACACATACCTGCTGCCACAATGTACCTTGCAGACTGGCAGCCGCCGAGCGGCTAGGCCTCTCCCATAATATTGAAATTATAGTTTTTACATACTACAACGTTATTAGGCCTTCTCTCTCTCTCTTGGAAATACAAAAGTATTTAGAAATACACTGAACTATTTAGGGCCCAAAAAATATGTTAACGTCAAAAAAAAGATTTATTTGAGCCAGTTGTTTTCCCGCTATATCACTTTTAGTTCATCTATTAATTTTAATTTGTACACCATTCTTACTTATGGCTTTGTCATGACAAAACATGAAAAGTAGCATATTTATTTTGTCAGTCTACTTTCTCAAAAACAATGCATTATGTAAATTGTGAATATGTATATACACAACCTTTATTCTGTTATTTGTAGAAACAATTCATGATGATCCTGTGATCAAAAACACAGTTGTGCTCTGTTATTTATCATTAAGCAAAAAACAACAAACACACCCACCCGTTTGCAAACATATCTTATCACAAATTGGCGGGTAATATACGTCATTTACTTACCAAGCTTACTGGTTGCAAGAGTATAAAATCAACTTAATACCAAGCAACATCTTGAAGATTCATACAAAAATTGTTTGTTTTAAAACAGGAAAAAGATTACCAACAAGTCATTTCCCAACCTGTATTTTGTTTTCATCTTTTCCCACTCTCCCAGAGAAAACACGATAACACAAGTCATCCGTAACTACAATCCCGACTGATAGAAGAAAAAAAAACATATTTGCTTTTACAAAACTATGCCTCCATTATTGTTCAAACCATTTTCAAATACGTAAAAACATATGAATGCAGAGATAAATATAATAATCTCTCTGTTTTAGTGTCATTTTTACCATTCACATTTCTCGTTATTAAGGCACGTTGTTTCCCTTGTATCGTGCGAGTGTTAAGAACTTTAAACTGAGATCGTTATAATTCTACCATTCTGTTTAAGTGACAAAACGCTGGACTATGATGAATAATAACAATAGTTTTTTTATCAAAATATCATATTCTGAAACTTACCTACATTCATTGAAGATGTGTCCTGCTTAAGTCTAAGACAGGCCTACAGAGGGTAATAACTATGACTCCCTCTCACAATTTACATTACTTGACGTCAAAGAACTCACGTAACAGCATTTTATACAACTTCGAGCAGCGAACATTCTAGTCTATGATCTCCAAAGTGATTCTTTGTAGTTCTTTCTTTTATTTGGTACTTGTTAGCAAAACACTGAATTATGTAATTTATAAACCATACTGATAAGATAAAAATTATTCTAAATAAATAAATAATATTTTTAGATAAAGTAGCAAAAGATTAAATTTTACTTTAAATCATGTATTTTCTTTATATTTTCATAGATGTTGTTCACGAATACGTGATAAACATCGAAAAATACCTGTTGGTCTAAAGTGTGGTTTCTGAAAAAAATATTGTGAGTGGTTATATAATTCTGACAATATTTACTGATCGTTATGGATTTATCTATTTTTAAAGAACTTAGTACCCACACACACCTATTTGTAAAATACTTTTAAAATAATAATCACAAAAGAATTAAGAATATAGTTCATAAATCTTACAATAGAGGACGCGAGTTTCCAACTTTTTTTTCAGCAACATGTTCCTTTTTAAACACTTTGTGTATGTGTGTGTGTCTGTGTGATACCAGTGTTTTCACACTAAACAGTATAATGGGAAATTTAAATGCAATATTTTCATAATTTATGTTCCGATCAGAATGAAAAAAATAACATATCAATTCTCATCAGCGTTTTATTTTCTGTTGGAAGAATTTTTCGCTTAAATTCCATTGTTTCCAAACACCCGCTGGTACAGCATCAAATCTACTGATTTTCGACGCTGAAATTAAGGGTTCGATTCTATTGAGTGGACACAGCAGATAGCCCGAGGTGGGTTTACTAAAAGAAAATACACACCCGTTGTTTACGTATTGCTTCTTATTGTTACGTGAAAGTCTGAGTGTCGTGGAGTATTTAAGGCAATACAAATGTAAAAACGTGACGAATTAACAAAGTAGATATAGTAAAATGTATTTCGTGCACACTAATCATAATTTTGAAAATATGATAAATCATTAATATTAAAGGTTTCTAAATTATTATTAAATTTTTAGTAGTAAAAGATATTTATGTAATAACACCCAAAAGTAGCGCAGATAGCCGAGTTGCTTTGCACCTTAAATCACCAAATCAACCTAAAAGTAAGTAATTTGAATTAGGTAAAGAATTTTCGCATATCGAAAATTTATTATGGCATATCTTTCTATGGTGTTACAAGTTTTCTGAAAACGTTTGTTTCTTCGTTTTTGAGCAAAGCAGCATTGCGTTACCTACTATAATCACCCCAAGGAATCGAACCAGAGGTTTAAGTGCATAAATTTAATATTGTGCTATCAGGAAACTTTTGAAAAACTTTGATTTGGTTTGATTGTCACGCAAAGCTACACAAGGGCTATCTAAGCTAGCCGTCCGTTATTTAGCAGTGTAAGACTAGAGGGAAAACAGCTAGTCATCACTACCCACCGCCAACTCTTGGGCTACTCTTTTATCAACGAATGGTGGGATCGGAAGTAACATTATAACACCCCCACAGTTGAAAGGACGAGCATGTTTTGTGTGGCCGGAATTCGAGCCCTCAACCCTCGCATTACTAGTCGAGTGCCTTAGCTACCTAGCCACTTTTGAAAAAGAAAAAAAAGCACTGACACATATATGTATACTTTTTAGTTTACTACTATGGCACTGCCTACGTTTGGAAATATTTGTACTGTTTACATTAAAATATGGTTTGTTAATTTATGTATAGACACTTATAAAAACCTCCAAGTGACACAGTTGTATGTCTATAGACTTATACTGACTTCTAGAAACTGGGTTTCGATACTTGTGGTGAGCAGAGCACAGATAGCTTTTTGTTTAGCTTTGTGCTTAGTTTCGAAACAATAACATTTATAATAGAAATATATATGTACAATTTAGAGTAAATTACTACAGTTTGTATCTAAAAGAAGTTAAAAACTTGAGAAACAAATTACCATTTAATATAACGTATAGCGTCTGTCAAAATATTCAAGTAGAAGTCAACTGTGTTAGTGAAATGTGTTCAACTGTATGGATTTCAGAATATTTTATAGCCTTAGTGAGAGCTTAAAATATTTTCTTGTAATTACATATGTATCACATATTACAAACACCACAGATATGTTTCGTGTATGTAATTAATTACTCAGAATATGAAAAGTTTCTGCGATGAAACGAAAAAAGCATATAGATTTACTCGTTAATTAATTTTAAGTTTTTGTGTTAACGATTATTTTTAATTAGCAAGTGCTTAATCGCAAGCTTATTTCAGAATAATTTGACTCTCTATAAGAACATAGCAATTTCGATATAGTTTTGATATTACAACATATATATAATTTAAAGACAATAAGGGAGTTTTTGGACCATCTAGGCTGTCTTGTGCACTAATGTAGCCTTTAAAATTAAAACACTGAAAGCCAGCCATTATTTACCAGGCCTTCTCTTAAACTTCCATGAATTATCTGCACCCACAACATCAAAAGACAACTCTTTCCAAAGACCAACCACTGTTAAAATAATAAAAGATTAACTAAAAATTATTCCTACCTCTCCAAAATGTATATTTACGTCTCCTAGTTCTACCATTCTTATAACCAAGTACGAAAAAAGTAGGTGGGTGCATGAACATTATGAATCCCCTTAGCGATCTTAAACACCTCAATGAGGTCCCCACTGATGTTTCATTTTTTTTCAAGAGGAACCAATTTCGGAGTCCCTAATTTGTTCCCCACGAGAACCTTTTCATCCTAGAGTCTCTCTTCTGTATTTTTTCCCCCCAATAATTCAATGATAATGAATCAAAAACAAAACACAAACAGCAGAAATGTTGTCTGGATAGTTCAAGAGACTGATTAACCAAAACACCAATATATTTTTCTTCCATAACACCATCAAGTTTATTTCCACCAAAATCATACTTATAATTGACGTTATGATAGCCAATAAAACATTACTTTGCATTTACTATAACTAAATAGTTGACTTCCTTTTAATCGCTCAACTCACCATATAATTTTTTTTTCCTCTAAAAGGAACATCTTCACTGCTAGCAACACACGAAACATTAAATTACTATGAAGTTTAAATAACTCATTGAGCATTTATTCATTCATTCATCCAAGTCATTGATACAAGTCAAAAAGAGGACATGTCCTAACAAAGAACCCCGCAGTACCACAGTTATGATATTACTCGTAATAGCCCTCCGCTTTCTTCCAGCTATCGACTTTCCTATCCAATATACCAGCTTATCTTTCACGTATAGATATACAATTTCTAACAAGTGTTTTTTGTGCATCACCTTGTCACACGCTTTCTGGAGTTCCAGATGCTCCAAATCCGGATATTTACCCGGATCTACATAAGCAGCAACTTCTTAAAAATATATTTTATTAAAACAAAGATTTTCCCCCGTAAAAATCACGTTGGCTATCCAAAAACAATTTAAGCTTTGTTAAGTGATATCGCAAAGCACTATTAAAGTTTCACAAATTTTACTCATAACTAATGCGAGACTAATATAATTAGTAGGACAGTTTTCATCACCTTCCTTGAAAAGAAGGGTTATATCAGACAATATCATCTGATATTGCATAAAATATGAATGTCTTCTGCCCACTATTCAAGTGGCTTACATACATCTACACCTTCAGACCCGCTGGGGAAATGTTATGTGGCCCAGAAGCTATTCTGTTCCGTATTATGACATAATGCGGCCCAGCATGGCCAAGCGCGTTAAGGCGTGCGACTCGTAATCCGATGGTCCCGGGTTCGAAACCTGGTCGCGCTAAACATGCTCGCCCCCACTTTTAGCAGTAGAAGCGTTATAATGTTACGTTCAATCCCACTATTCGTTGGTAGAAGAGTAGCCCAAGAGTTGACGGTGAGTTATGATAACTAGCTGCCTTCCCTCTAGTCTTACACTGCTAAATTAGGGACGGCTAACGTAGACAGCCCTAGAGTGGCTTTGCGCAAGATTCAAAACAAACAATAGTTTTTTTATACCTACTTAATTTCTTATGTAAGCCTATGCGTTCGTAAAGTGACCTATATAAACCAACTTTTTATCATAAAAACTTTATTAAAAACTGTTTTTATTCGTACAAAAATGTTTAATCGAAAAAGGAAGTTTATACAAACCCAGTGTAACAAGAGGGAATGGATTTAGCTTTTAAAAAAAAATTGAATTTTTATCTCTCATTATAAAATGGCCAATGAAAGGTACATTATTATTCTAAAAATAAATTATCTGTTGAGAGGCTCTTCCTGACCAATGATGTGCGACTTGTTCGCTAGAGTGGGTTTTTTTCTCTCTGCACCTTGTTACCTTCAGGAGTTCACTTCGGACAGGAACACGGATCACAGCCACATTCTCCTCCTTCTATATTGATAAACAAAAGATATTTAATAGTTTGTTCTTCATGAACAAATAAAAATACACGTTTTGTTAAATAAGAAATCAAAATCTCGTCTATACATTTCACTCTCGTTTATAACGTTGTTTAGCCTCGTATACAAGACAACATGGTGTTTGTATTCTTCACGTGTTGGTCCACTTACAGGGCTGCAAGACCCAAGTGAATTACAGAACTGTTATTTAAAACCCTCGTTAGATTAAAAATTGTTAATTAAAAACTGAAGCCATGTTGTTGTAGTCTTTTAAACCTCATAAGACGAAGGAAACGACTAAAAAGATAAGCACTGTACAGAATTATTAGTGTGCGTATGTCGCACATGCGATGGTGCATCACACAACTGCTTATTTCACAGATGCTAAACAGATGTCCTTTCGACCCACTGTGGTTATAAACAAGATAATATGTTTCGTTTTCAAATAAATGTTTGGTAGATTAAGACTGTTTACAGCTTTGAGTGGAGAGTTTCAACAAACACAAGCTGTAACGTAACTTCCAACAGTGAAGAAAGAACGACAACAATGTATTTTCCAATTAAATTCCAACTTTTACATCAGTTTGGTTTCTTTAGAATTTCTCGCAAAACTATACCAGAGCTATCTGCGCTAGTGGTCCTTAAGTTGGTAACAGGAATAGTGGGAAGGCATAGTCATTATAAACTAACGCCATCTCTCGGGCTACTCGTTTACCTACGAATAGTAGGGTCGCCTGTCACTTCATGACGCCCCCACAGATGAGAGGACGAGCATGTTTGGTAGAACGTTGATTTAAAATACGAGTCAAGTGCCGTAACTACAACACAATTTATTTCATTAGTTTGTCATTGATTAAAAGCTATGCAAACGACATACTTTCAGTAATTCATTACTGTAAAGATTCCATCAACAACAGGTTGAATGGGAACAATATTTAATTCCATAACAATATTTAATTCCATATTCTATATCTATTTGGTAGTTCAATAATTTTCCAATATTTTCCTTTTGTAAAGCTTACAATTTCTTTCGCAAAATGGATTATTTTTCCCATCTTATAATTTATTCTTTCTAAATGTGAAGAGCCCGGGCATTTTTTTCTAGTTTTGCGTTATGTAACCCTATTTCATATAGATTTTAATTATCCTTTCCTTCGGCCCCCTCAGTGGCTCAGCGGTATGTCTGAGGACTGACACGCTAAAATCCGGGTTTCGATACCCGTGGTGGGCAGAGCACAGATAGCCCATTGTGTAGCTTTGGGCTTAATTCAAAACAACAAACAACAACCTTTCCTTCCCCCCCCCTTCATGAACAGCAAAATTACTTCTAAACTAATCTGGCGCTAGTATGGTTAATGTTATTATGGTGAAAGGTCTATTAATTAGTACAATACTCGTTCTTCCGGTTGATACAATCCAAATCTTATGCATGTCCTTTCATTGTAGCATCTTTCTGTTGAAGGCTCGGCATGACCAGATAGGTTAAGGCGTTCGACTAGTAATCTGAGGGTCGAGGGTTCGAACCCACGTAGTATAAAACATCCTCGTTCTTTCAGCCGTGGGGGCGTTATAATGTGCAGTCAATCCCACTATTCGTTGGTAAAAAGAGTAGCCCAAAAGTTGGCGGTGGGTTGTGATGACTAGATACCTTCCCACTAATCTTACACTGGTAAATTAGGGATGGCTAGTGCAGGTAGCCCTCGTGTTGCTTTACGCGAAATTCAAAACAAACTAAAACATTAATATTTTTGTTAGTTATTGCGTTTTGCTTTCACTCGAGCCAGATTTAAAATTAAACCTTGTGAAAAAAAGACATATGTTAGCAATAGTTTCTTATTTCATTACCGTTTTAGATACTACTCAGGTTCAAACTATTCAGCATGCCAAAAAGTATTGGACGTTAACTTGCTTCTTTGTAAAGACCTTTAAAATAATTAGACCGTCACTAATTTTACCCCAAATGTTATTTTTCCCCCACCCGAACGAATCTACAAACAAACCCATCACGTGGTTATTTACATTAGGTTCTTCAACTTAGAAGTTAAATCATAAACTACAAAGATTATCACATACGAGGGCATTTCTTTTCATCTTCACATTTCTTCTCCGTACACGTGGGACATTCGCAGCCTCCCTCCTTGCTGCACGTGCACTCTTCTCCACATGTGCACTTTTCTGAAAACACAAAAACAATACAATAAAATGAAAGATAAAAACACGATGGTAACTTTATTCCGAAAGTATAAAATGAATTTCGTGTTTAAGAGAGTTTCAAAACGAAAGTTTTGTTTGCGTTCGCGTATAAAAGTCTGAGTGAATCGAATAACAAAGTCATTACGCGCACGCATAAAAAGGCGTAGAACTAACATCATGTGAAAGGGTTGGATATACTTTACGTACTAACACCTACAATTTATAATCAGGAATTCTGGTGAACTTTAGTTTCATTCATTCACGATGGTAACTAATAAACGCTACGGAACACGTGGAAATGTATATTTCCAAGCAGCTGGTAACATAGTAAATCACCAAAACTTTGGGTAATTTCTTTATAAATGTGATTTTTAATTAATTATTTTTACGCGAGACAAAGTTTGATAATATTTTCACGTTAGTAAGCGGATACCAATGTATGTATTATTGGTAGTAGTTTAATAAGGAGAAAGATTTTTAAAAAAATATTGACAAGAAAGTATCTTACCTCCACACTGACAGTCAGGATCTGGCATGCTGAGAATATCTGGATAAAAGTTTAAACTAACGAACTAAGTCTCTAAATATAACACAGCTCTGAGAATATTTCGAAGTATGCGCTTTTAACAGGAACTTTGTGTATATAATTTTCGGGCAGTGTGAACATGCGTGCCGTGTGCTACAGTTTATCCAATGAACGACCATTTACAACACTGCATTCGAGCCAATTATGGCGTAACAAAATGAGCGCGCCAAGGACATTTGTGTGAGAAACGCCGCACTTCGGGACATAAGATCAACCACGTGGAGGTGACAACACGCTCCACATATGTATAATCAGGGCGTTTTCACATAGATATGCGCATGCGTAAACAAACTTATACAGAGGCACTTGTTGGTACAGAAGTTTATTGTAGGGAGATAATCTTAAATAAACTGAAATACCTGATTGAGATATGCGGTTGGGCCCTGACAAAAAAAAAATCAAATATGAAAGTTAGTTGCTACACTTTCTGTATATAGGCCCTAAATATTTAAAAGCAAATAACCAATTTATGAAGTGCCCAGACCATGTCACATTTTGTGAATATTTTAGACAGAAACAAGGGAGTTATACCAACAATTTCTTCTTGAAAAGCTCTGGATAGTGAATACAACCTCTGTGTATTTACGATATTTCAGGAAATACAATACATGTATTATATGGTGTTCTTCAAGGTATTGGTGCCAATATACCAAACTGCATATTGTGAAATATTGTGTACAGATCAAATGCACAAGCTGCGTGAATTTTGGCGTTATTGTGTTAATTGAACACTGGGACTTATACACACCTATTCACAACAGTTGGTGGAAAAACGAAAGCTTGTATGGACACTTCGGGGGGGGAGGTTCAGTGGAGAAAAAAAAAACTTCAGAAAACAAAAGCTCACAGAGATAAATTGTTTAACTCAGCAGATGATACAGTGCCTTGTTTGATATTCTAACGAATAACGGACCTTGAAGATCTTTTTGGTGCTACAATGACAGCTTTAGGTTGATTACTTTCGACTCGAAATCAGAGGGTAGGGGGTTCGAATCTCCGTCACACCAAACATGCTCGCCCTTTTAGCTGTGGAGGTGTTATAATGTGACGGTCAAATCCACTATTCTGAACTTCGCGCAAAACTACACGAGAGCTATCTGCGATAGCCGTCCCTAATTTAGCAGTGTAAGACTAAAGGAAAGGCAGCTAGTTATCACTACCCACTGCCAACTCTTGGGCTACTTTTTTACCAGCGAATAGTGGGATTGCCGGCTGAAAGGGCGAGCATGTTTTGATGTGACGGGGATCCGAACTCGAGACCTTTATGAAGAAGAAAAGGTAGAACTATCACGCGAACGACAGTACAACCATCAGATGAGAAAGGAAACAAAATAAAATCAACTGTACCTGAGATTAACACATGTTAACTTGGTAAAAACACATACAGCTAACTGATCGCAATATTTTATAAGTAGTATATGATATTCTGTAGAACCTAACATCAAACTTTCATGCATCAGTCTCTCATCTGCTGTTATCATCCTAGTGAAAAGAATTTCAATTATTTTTACGACTGTAAACAAATTTATGAAGATATTGTACGAACATCTGAGAGCGTAACCATTACCAGCGAGGCTCTAACAGTGATGACATTAGCAGAGATAGAAAATGAAATTGACTGTTCTGATAGCAAAATAAACATAAAATATATCCTTTTGATGGCTCAACTAAACACGGCGCAAGATACTGAAATATAAGAATTTGATTAATTTGAATGGGATGACTTTTGGGATGATGGCTAAATGCACTAATGAACCAAGGATTTGTTTGGTCTGTCGGAATAATGAGGAGTGGTAGAGAAACATATTTTGTCTCTCTGGAATGTACATTTATCTCTGTTGTTTCGATGCAAGTGAATCACATTCTAGTCTTACAGTGAAAAAAAAGTGGTTGGACGTAAAAGAAAATCAGAATGTCTCCAGGTGGCACAGTCAACTGCAAAGGATAGTATCAAATAGTCGACTGCCGCACAAAATCTTGAGTAAAGACCATAAGCACAAACCCTGGAACCACGCTGTTGTGCTTGATTTGCACATTGCACCAGAGAAGAACGTGTCAGTTGCTCTAAAAAAATCAACGTTCTGACTTCCTCATTCTCTTGTGTGCCACTGTTGTCTCCTGCTATCAAAATCTAAATGAGTTGACACACGAATTATGTCAGCAAATTTTCCAGAGCTTTCACAGAGGTTTAGTTTATGCTTGTTTATACCTAAGTGCATTAATGCGAATTTAGTTCATCAGTCCTTTCTTCCGATTGATACAGTATACGCTATATTGATTTTTACAATCTAAAAACTTCACGTTAGCTTCAAATACATGGAGATGACCAGTATAAGTTGACATCCAAGCCTGAATTCTGCTCTGTTTCAAAGGAGATGGTTGAAGAATTTTGGTGCACCCACATGTCATGGAATCATTTATTGCACACGTCGAACAGTGCTTGTCTGACCTCTCCTTGCTGTATGAAGACCTCCTAATAATACTAGATAATGAATCATAGCAACAGAAAGTCCACATCTTTGGCTTTAGAGGCAGGCTCAGGAGGCATCCTCGTTACTATTGGATAGATTTGTTCCCATGAGAACAGCTTTTAGGAGTTCCTGTGAACCCCCTGGCAGAGAAGGGGGTTGATTGGCTTCATAAACTATTACCTGAAGGTATGTGGCATCAATCAACTGCACGTGAAGCATAAAAACGCTGGCCTCACTGACAAATATTCATCAACACCATTAAACGGTTTTAAGAAGGTTACAGTATACTTAAAAAACTGCAACGAAACGTAACTCAAATAAAATTAGCAAAAGACTGACTAGGCGTGAAGAAAATGTAAAATATCAACAATGAGTGCTCGTGAACAAAGACCTTAACAACTCGAGATTTTTTGTTGTCCCTTCGCCAAGCCAGCTCAAACTGGCCTGTTTTTTTTTGTTTTTTTTGCTTCCAGAAAAGAAAAAAAAAAAGAAAGAGAGAGAGAGGGAGGGAAGTCGCAAAAATGTGTCTGGATATCAGATGTGCTAAATAAAAAAAACATCCTTGTTTTTTGTTTTGTTTTTTTACCCTAGAACATCAGAAATGTTTTGCTTACTGAGAAACTATACAAATGTGTCATCAAAGGAATATTGTGCCAGTTCAAAGATGTATATGAAAACATTAATCTCTGACAAAATAGCAACATGAGGTGTGTTTTTTTCCAAGGGTTGGTGTGTTTAAGGTAGAGGAGTGTGAGAATTAGAAAGTAAAGAAGTAATGTTTGTATTCATTTTGTAGGTAACTTGAAGTTGACTATAAAACTTCCTGCCCAGAATCTATATCTTTAAAACTCGTGATAGAATCACAATTTCGTAAAATTGCAAAACTTCAAAAACCTTCAAGGCCTGTTATGTCCTGGAGATGGAGTATGAGAATGAAATCATTGTGCACACTTTTTTTTCATTTCACTGGATCCAAACGAACATTTTTAACACATAACTCGGTTAATGTTACAAAATATCCTATTTATCGTCCCTCTGAGTCAGGAGAGGATGTAAAAATTTGGTCAAAAGTAAGTTACAGACTTACAACGTTAAAAATCCGAGGTTTGATTCCTACACTTTCTCTGTTATATAGCTTTGCGTTAAATCAACAACAGCACGAAAGCAATATATGTAAATATTGTAAGATACATATAGTAAACATATAAATATAATTTAATATGCATCACACTTTCGAATTATTATTTTTTTTCAAATATTTACCTGGTAATATTTTGTGAAAATAATAAAGATTATTTTATGAAAATTATTTTATTAATAATATAAAGCCGCATCAAATGTTATACAATCTAACGTACAGAGGGAGATTAAAATATACATAAGGCTTTAAGATAAAACAAAAACCGCGGAAAGTTTTTACATTGTTAAGGTCTTGTTCGATGTTATTGTTGTTGTTGTTGTTGTTTTGAATTAAGCACAAAGCTACACAATGGGCTATCTGTGCTGTCTTGTTCGAAAAGAGCTTTGTTGTTGAAACTGGGGAGAATTCAGAACAATAGAAAACTGATATTTTATACTTTTATACTTTTTATGTGGTGTTGTTTATTTCAGTAATAAATAAATAATTCATTTAAAGAAATGTTTTAAAGTAATTTTTTATTGTTTCATTTTTACTACGAGCTACGCATGGTCACGTGGTTATGGCGCTGGACTCTTTATCTGAGGGTTACGAGTTCGAATTGATGTTCTGTCTTACTTTGTTCTTTTTCAGCCGTGGGGGCGTTATAAATGACAAACAATCCCACTATTCGTTGATAAAAGAGTTGGCGGTGGATGTTGATAACTAGCTGCTTTCCCTCTAGTCTTATGTTGCTAAATTAGGGACGACTAACGCTCGTATAACTATGCGCGAAATTAAAAACAAACAAACAAATGTTATTATTAATAATTTCCTTCAGCAGAACCGGGCATAGTCTGGTGGGTTGTGACATTCGACTCCTAATCTGAAGGTCGCGGTTTCCTTTCAGCCCTGGAGGTATTATAACGTTACGGTCAAACCCACAATTCTTTGGTAAAAGAGTAGTCCAAGAGTTGGCGGTGGGTGGTGATGACTAACTTCCTTCTCTTTAGTCTTTCACTGCTAAATTAGGAAGAGCTAGCGCAGATAGCCCTCGTGTGGTTTTGAGCAACATTCAAAAACACAATCCGTCACCATGTTTTTAAATATTTTCTTGTATATATATGTATATACTATATGAAGGTTTAATAGGATTCTTAGAAATAATATATTACGTTATTAACAAGATTATTATTTAGCGGGAATAACCATTATTCTACAGCGAATAATACCATTCAGTTTTTATATAATTCTTCAAAACACTTTACACTAATAAAACACTGATTTAATTTTACATTGTTTGCATACGGGTTTAAAGCTCTAGATTTTTAAAAGCAGCCCATAAACTAAATCCAGTATATATATATATATACACACATAAGATAAATATATTATATTAACTTCCTATGCTGTAAAGCGTGTAAAGTCCCCCAATCCCCCAAATGACCTTCCATGAATTCTCCTCTTGAATTATGGGAAGTGCTTGTTCGTTTATTGAGGTTAATTGCGCGTGCTAAGTGACGCAATAATGAAGGAAGCATTGTTGTACTCGCAATGCGTAAAAGCTAGAATATCAAACACCTACGCATGAAATGTCCATCGCATCAGTTTACTCAGTATATACTTGGAAAATGTTTCATCACTTCCATGATTTTCACTGCTTTTTTTTTTCACTCTACACGTCAATTTTTGAAGCCAATATAGTAAGACATTCGTCATTCGGGAACTTTTCTATTGTCTTTTCTTTCTGTAATTGCATCTTGAAATCGCAATATCTTCCTTTCAACTTTCTGTATGCTGAGACATTTTAGATATAAAACACACAAAAGACCATGTTTGGAGTATGCTGTATGGAGTATATTTTGTCATCACGCCTAAATAAGAAGATAATGATATTTTGTATAAAGTGCAAAGAAAAACTGTGGCGGATTAACGTTGTGTGGACCCAGAGGCTAACAATTTTTCTAGGCCCTATATCCCATGCAATTTTACATAGAATTAAATTATTCATGGGTCCCCATTAGGCCAATAGACCCTGGAACTGAGTTCCCTTTAAAAATCAGTGATGTCGAGAAACCCACTTGTTGAGAACTTTTATATGCAAAAACGGCTCTTCTGGGCCCAGAAAACACTTCAAATAGAAGAGCGAACAACGTTTCGACCTTCTTCGGTCATCGTCAGGTTCACAAAGAAAGGGTTACTGGTCGGAAGCTGACCACATGTTTGGGAGGGGTTGTATAATTGAGTGTTGCAATGTAGAGGGCGCAGTTTGAATATATAATTTTGTCTATAATATTAATATAGGTATAATGGTGTTCCTTTATATTGGTTTATTTTGGGTTTAAGTTGTTGTATAAGTAAGGCTTCTTTAATTTTTCGTTTGTTTATGTTTGTTTCTTTATTTAGTATTTTAGTGTTTTCTATGGTTATGTTGTGTCCATTTGACTTCCAGTGTTCGAAAACGTGTGAAGGTGACTTTTTATGTTCTTTGAATCTGGTTTCCATTTTTCTACTTGTTTCTCCTATATAGAAGTCGTGGCAGTTATCACATTTTATTTTATAAATAATGTTGGTGTGGTGTTTGTCAGTGTAGTTCTTACATAGTATAGACCTTAGTTTTGTGCCTGGTTTTTGAATAAATTTAGTGTTAACTGGAATGTTATATTTTGTTACTAGTTTTTGCCAAATGTTGGTTATTTGTTTGCTGATGTCAGGAATATATGGTATACAGCAGTATATGGTTTCGTGATTTTTTGATTCGTGAGATATATTTACTTTTGTTGGTTGATTTTGCTTTCTGTCTAGGTGTGTGCGTATAATGTTTTCTACGGTTTGTGGAGGAAACTTATTAATGTTGATGAAGTGTTGTTTTATTTTATCTAATTCATCGTTAATTTTATCTGGTGAGCATAGTTTTATGGCTGTGTTTATCTGGTTTCTTAGTATGTTGAGTTTTTGTTTTGTTTCATGTGCTGAGTCCCAAGGAATGTATAGTCCAGTATGGGTGATTTTTCGGTGGATTTCTGTTTTGAATTGTGTGTCGGTTCTTATAATTTTGAGGTTAAGAAATGATATTTGATTGCTTTCTTCCTGTTCACATGTGAAGTTAATGTTGGGATGTATAGAGTTAATGTGAGTGAAAAAGTTAAGTATGTGTTCTGTAGATTCGAATCCCGCAATCGTGTCATCTACATATCTGTACCAGTATAGTGGTGGATGTAATGCTGTATTAATTGCTTGTGTTTCAATTTGTGTCATAAAAATATTGGCTAGAACTGGCGATACTGGGTGAACATGTGAACAGGAAGAAAGCAATCAAATATCATTTCTTAACCTCAAAATTATAAGAACCGACACACAATTCAAAACAGAAATCCACCGAAAAATCACCCATACTGGACTATACATTCCTTGGGACTCAGCACATGAAACAAAACAAAAACTCAACATACTAAGAAACCAGATAAACACAGCCATAAAACTATGCTCACCAGATAAAATTAACGATGAATTAGATAAAATAAAACAACACTTCATCAACATTAATAAGTTTCCTCCACAAACCGTAGAAAACATTATACGCACACACCTAGACAGAAAGCAAAATCAACCAACAAAAGTAAATATATCTCACGAATCAAAAAATCACGAAACCATATACTGCTGTATACCATATATTCCTGACATCAGCAAACAAATAACCAACATTTGGCAAAAACTAGTAACAAAATATAACATTCCAGTTAACACTAAATTTATTCAAAAACCAGGCACAAAACTAAGGTCTATACTATGTAAGAACTACACTGACAAACACCACACCAACATTATTTATAAAATACAATGTGATAACTGCCACGACTTCTATATAGGAGAAACAAGTAGAAAAATGGAAACCAGATTCAAAGAACATAAAAAGTCACCTTCACACGTTTTCGAACACTGCAAGTCAAATGGACACAACATAACCATAGAAAACACTAAAATACTAAATAAAGAAACAAACATAAACAAACGAAAAATTAAAGAAGCCTTACTTATACAACAACTTAAACCCAAAATAAACCAATATAAAGGAACACCATTATACCTATATTAATATTATAGACAAAATTATATATTCAAACCGCGCCCTCTACATTGCAACACTCAATTATACAACCCCTCCCAAACATGTGGTCAGCTTCCGACCAGTAACCCTTTCTTTGTGAACCTGACGATGACCGAAGAAGGTCGAAACGTTGTTCGCTCTTCTATTTGAAGTGTTTTCTGGGCCCAGAAGAGCCGTTTTTGCATATAAAAATGAGTTCCCTTTAGCCCCTGTCTGAATACACAACTGAAAAGAGCCACAAAACTGGTTCCTAAACTTAAGGTTGAAGAAAAGGAAGAAATCAAATTTAACTACACTGGAGGACAAGATACATAAAAGAATCTCTGGGATTACTAAGGTATTTTTGTTTCTATTATTGTTCAGTAAGACTAGGCTAATTAACCTAGTGAATTAATATAATTTCAAAAAGCCTTTTCTTGCTTGTAGTTTATATTAAACAACAGTCTACAGATATTATGGGAGGGAAAACATCAGTGAATCTATTTGTATTAGAACCTGAACCTAAAGAATGTACGAGCCATACGAGATGGTGTAATTGTGTTATCCCTGACACATCAGGCAAAAAGCAAATAACAAGTAGCTGAAAGACTATTTGTGCATGTTCCTCTCACAACACACTTTATGAGCCTGTTATTAATCAAGTGTTCATTGCACCAGAAGCCTACTGAGCTGTGACGTCACGTTCTGTGACCTTAAAATGTTTTGGTTTTGCTTCTTTAGCTCAGGAGTCCGTCGCCTCGCAGTTAAGCTTCATGTAGCTTTCGAACACCAGGGTGCATTATTTTCTCCTTAGATAAATTTCAAACAGTTTTCTGATATATTTTTTTTAATTTTAGGTGGTTGGAAAAAAAGTATTTCTGAATATTTAGAAGAGTCATCACCGAGCAAACAGTGGCCGGTTATAAAGTCAGTATCAATATTCGAACAGTCCCTTGGACGAATCATCTAAATATTGAATGGTCATTAAGTTAGTATGAGTATTTGGAACAGTCTGTTGAATGAACTTTCCAAACTCTGGGTAATTACATGTAAAGTATGCAGATACATAAAACAGGATGAAACGGACAACCGTTTTCCTCTCTCTAGCAGTAAAAATAGAACGCGGAACAATGGATCATACTGTTGGAAACACACCATCAAAATGGCTGCGTTATCGAGCAGGTACGACGCAAAATTCAGACCATTGCAGGTGGAGATCATGGATGACCACTAATGATGTATCTTCTGAACACTGACGTTTCGATCCTACTGACTACTGACCATCAGTCTTCAGATGTGGATTTCAACTGGACATTGTAACATAAGGGCAAGTGATACTTCATGAATTATCACGTGCTACAATATTCAGTACTGAGGCTGGCGTGGCCAGGCGGTTAGGGCGCTCAACTCGTAATCTGAGAATCGCGGGTTCGAATCCCCATCACACCAAACATGCTTGCCCTTTCAGCCGTGGGGGCGTTATAGTGTGATGGTGAATCACACTATTTGTTGGTAAAAGAGTAGCCCAAGAGTCGGTGACGAGTGGTAATAACTAGCTGCCTTCCCTCTGGTTTTACAGTGTTAAATTAGGGACGACTAGCGCAGGTAGTTCTCGTGTAGCTTTGCGCGAAATTTAAAACAAACAAACAAACAAGCAAGTATTCAGTACTACTGCTGTTAGGGTGGTAGAAATGATCGAAATTAGCAAAGATGCATCTATTGCCAAAAACCTATAATAAAAACAGAAACATATAAGGAATAAACACAAAAACGTATGGAAAACAAATAAATGTATGTGGAATTCACATAAAAACCTTTGACTTCTTAGGTTAGTTCGCAAAGTATTTCTTCATTTCGAATACTTATTCTGCGTTTTAACGCCTCCCCCCCAGTGGTTCAGCGGTATGACTCATAATGCTAAAACAACCGAGTTTCGATACCCGTGGTGGGCAGATCACAGATACTCATTGTGCAGCTTTGTGCTTAATTCAAAACAACAACAACAGCGTTTATAACAGCTTTTTATTTGCACAATATTAAAGTAGTGCCTTATGAAATATCAGCACGTAGTTTTAGATGACTTTGTGCTGACAAATATCTATAAATTACACATGACGCTCGTCTTTAAACGTTGCATTCTTAATACTAAACGAAATGTGTGAACAATTGCACTCCAACTGTATTATGACCTAACTGATTTTAAGTGTTCATATAAACTACTGAGCAAAGTAATTCGTCAGAAATGGTCGACTTCAAACCAAAGGGTTAATTAGAGGGTCGTCTGCGAGCATTTCTGTTTATAATACTACAAAATAATTTGATAAAACATGAACAGATTCGAATCGTGTGTCCTGTATTCCAAATATAAACAGTGCCACGTGCGGGGTTATCGAGGGGGGAGGATAATTCTTTCCTACAAAGTGTAAAAAATAATTTTTGAAACTGAACCTTTGAGAGCTAGTTTTTCCGGTCTCTGATACAGTTTCACGTCTCCTCTTGATAAGACTAAAACTGTTTTTTTTATATTCCGAATGGAGTGACTATATATGTACTATTAGCGTAAATTCTGTGCAAACTACAAAAAAAATATTAGAAGAAAGGTTTTAACCGTAAGGCTGTGCCCAGCATTCTCGAAGATCGATACTGAACTGTTACTTTAAAACAAGTTAAGGGGGAGTAAATAATTTCGTTCACAAAATATTCTCTAAGGGTATCGATTTCTTCTTCTACGAACCACGAGATTAATGCCAAGCCTCTTCGCTGAATTCTTTTACGCTTTCATTCGAAACATATGAGGTAAAATGTGTAAGTGTTCTAGGCCTAAAAGAAGAGAAATTATCATTTTATCTTAACTAAAACTGTATTTTCATGTATTGGGAAGTAAGGCTGATAAGCTTCTTTCATTAAGAACTGAAGAACAATGCATCTATAGAACTCGAAAACAGGAAACATTTCATCATAGTTTACATAGCAGCTTCGTTGATATATGTGGTGCTCTGATAACAGTCTCTCATACTGGAACTAGAATTACCATGTTTGAACTACATCCTAGGACTACAAACCTCAAAAATGAAAATTTAACACTTGAAAAGAATGTATTTATTCCAAAAGTTATATGCACCATTCGGCTAATAAATTTCTGTGTTCATCACGTGAAAAAGCCTTGCTCGCGTTAAGAATAAGAGCGCCACCTAGTGAGTGTATACGTCTGAACCAAAATGGCTACAAGGTTAGTACAAGCAAAATATAAAATCCCGAAACGTGATACTTTGTTCTTATGATCATCTTAAATTATTTAGGAACAACGTGAAGCTATTGTAATCGTCTTCAATAAAATTTTCCAGGAATGAAAGAACGTCTTAATTAAAATATTCAGTAGAACTTTGTTGAAGACAACAGAGTGTAGGTTGATGCATAATAATAGATTTGTTTTGTTGTTTAACTGTGTAGGACTCCTGACAAGCAGCCCGCATCCGTTAGTTTGATTTGTTTTGAATTTCGCGCAAATCGACACGATGGCTATCTGTGCTAGCCGTCCCTAATTTCGCAGTGTAAGACTATAGGAAAGGCAGCTGGTCATCATCACCCACAGCCAACTCTTGGGCTACCCTTTTACCAACGAATAGTGGGACTGACCGTAACGTTATAACGTCCTCATGGTTGAAAGGGCGAGCATTTTTGGTGTGACGGGGATTAGAACTCGCGACCCTTGGATTAAGAGTCGAGTGCCTTAACCACTTGGCCATGCTAGGCCGCCCGCCCGTTAGCTCAGCGATAATTCAGAGGGCTTATAACGCTAAAACACAGGTTTCGATACCCACCATGGACACAGATTGGTGCTAGATAACAACAAAATATACAAAGTCCTGAGAATCATCTGATATATAAATACTTAACGAAGCAGTTAAAGATGCAAATTATAACATACTAACGTACAGGAGTTTAAGAAAAATAAATTTTCGACTAATGTCTCACATAAGACCAGTCCTTAAAGTCTTACATAAGACCAGTCCTTAAAGTCTTACATAAGACCAGTCCTTAAAGTCTTACCTAAGACCAATCCTTAAAGTCTTACATAAGACCAGTCCTTAAAGTCTTACATAAGACCAGTTCTTAAAATCTTACATAAGACCAGTCCTTAAAGCCACAGTAGTAGTAATCTTAGTGAGCGATCCAACAACCATTTTCCCTCCAAAAAATAATGTCTCCCAGTCACGCGTACTTTATGTAAAATCTATGTGGACTCTTAAAAATGGGGGAGTAATGTAAAAAAAAAAAAAGGAGTGAAAATGGGTGGGACGTTAACTTAGTCATTACTTCAATGCTTCAAATAAATATAATGTTTTTCACTTACGTGTCTTATGTATTTAAGTTATAAATTTCTTAGTTACCACTGGTATTATTAAGCCTTAAACAGAGGCTTGATTTAATCGTGTACTCTTATTAACAAACATTAGCAAATAATATACAACAAACAGCACCTGTTGCACTCTATTATACAGTGTTTGTCCTTTCTGTGTTTGTAAGTTCCTCTCCAGATGAGCAAACAAAAAATACAGCTGGTTACGATATTTTAAAAATAACGTTTCGTAAGTGTTTAACGAATGGTTATGAAGTTTGAACTGGTAATCTGCCCAGTTCGGGCTATTAATATTTTACCGAAATTTTATACTTTGAAGAATAAATTCACTTTAATTCGCCATTTATTTTAGCAGAAAAAAATTATTTTGGTCGATTTCATTTCTTCCAAGCATAAATATCTGATCCACTGCTGATCAAAACTTAAAACGAATACGTAAGTACTTTAATTTTTTTGCGACTAAGCATTTGATTTATTGAGTCGAAATTTCAAAACGAGTATTTAAAAAAGAATTAATGTGTGTAAATGTGTTTCAGTACTAAATAATTAAGAGTCGAAAATTTGGTAGATAGAAGTATACAAATAATCACAAAATACCCTAAACCCATGTACTTTTTAAAAAAATAATAACGTTTGAAACTTGTAGACCCAAATTACTTTAGCATGAAGGTTAACACGTGTTACGCTAGTCAACTACTTGTACGTGTGTCTTTTTCAGTCACTGGGCCCAGCATGGCCTAGCGCATTAAGGAGAAGCCTAAGAGTTGGCGGTGGGTGGTGATGACTAGCTGCCTTCCCTTTAGTCTTACACTGTTAAATTAGGGACGGCTAGTACAGATAGCCCTCGAGTAGCTTTGTGCGAAATTCCAAAACAAACAAACAATTTTCAGTTACCAGTGACTACTCTGGATTAGTGAATTGATTTATTGTGTGAATTATGAAATAAAAGAAAAATCATTTTAACAGTGGTTTAACGTTGTTTTGTTTAACAAACAAAATGGTCCTAATCAAAATGTCTTTTTATATCTCCATAGTAAAAAAATTACATCCCTTATTAACGTCTGTCTCCATATCATTCAGTTTACTCTGAGGTTTGGTTTGCTCGTTTTTTTGTAATTTCGCGCAAAGTTACTCGGGAGCTCTCTGCACCAGCAGTTCCTAATTTAGCAGTGTAAGACTAGAGGGAAGGCAGCTAGAAATCATCGCCCACCGTCAACTCTTGGACTAATCGTTTAGCCACGAATGGTGGGATTGATCGTAACATTATAACGTCCCCACGGCTAAAAGGGGCGAGCATGTTTGTCGTGATAGGGATTCGAGCCCGCGACTCTCGGAATTACGAGTCGAGTGCCTTAACTTACTGGCTACGCCAGGCCCTCTTACTATGAGGTAGCGAGCGTATATATATATCCGTTACGCGTCTTGTTTCAAAATACAACGGTAACTTAAATAAAAACATAAATGGCTTAAGAAAAAGAAATCAGGTTTCAGATGATCCCTAGTGTTGAAGTATGGGAGAAAAATACTTGAAGTTCTTAAAACACTTTTAATTTTTAATGAAATAGGACCTTGTAAGATTGGAATTAAAAAAAAAACATTTGGAAAAATGTGTGTCAAGTTAACAATTAACATCAAATGCGATAGTTTGAGAAATGAATTAGATGTGACAAGGTGAAGAATGCTTCTTAACAGTCAGTTAGAGACCCACAGGTTGGCAGGAATTACCATGTGTTAGAGTAGAAAAAGAACCGGTGATATACCACATGAAAACAGCATCCTGTTAAACATACGACTCTTTCAACCGTCGTCTCATAATCAGCACCTTTTATATTAGAAACTTAAGTTTAGCCGAAATAATGCTAGAAAACGTTAAACCAGTATTCTGAAACAGTATTATGAATTATTCAAGTATTTTAACTTGATTTGCAATTGTGGTATGTAGATTACACCCACTGCATATGGAAAATAACACATTCACAAATAATTATTTACTGTTGTTTTTTTTAACAAAACCAAAACCTATCTCGGGGTGATTTATAACATGTATTGGTTTATAAAACAAGAGAAACGGCGGAGGTGTAAAATAAATTTAATGGACACCAGCTATCACCATCGCTGGTTTCAACTCAGCCATATATGCTTAACTTCTCAAACTGTTTGTGTGGAATATTAATGTAAATTAGAGGTTGAGACACCATTACGGGATGCAAACCATTGGTGCTGTTCGTTAGTACGTTTTTACACCAAAAGTGTAAGAATTTTTAAGATTGATAAATGTAACTGAGTTTTTAAAATATTGTTTTGGTTTCAAAAGTTTTGGCCTGGCATGGCCGAGCGCGTTAAGGCGTGCACTCGTAATCCGAGGGTAGCGGGTTCGCGCCCGCGTCGCGCTAAACATGCTCGCCCTCCCAGCCGTGGGGGTGTATAATGTTACGGTCAATCCCACTATTCGTTGGTAAAAGAGTTGGCGGTGGGTGGTGATGACTAGCTGCCTTCCCTCTAGTCTTACACTGCTAAATTAGGGACGGCTAGCACAGATAGCCCTCGAGTAGCTTTGTGCGAAATTCCAAAACAAAACAAAAACAAATTCAACAGTTTTCTTTGTTGTAGACATTGCTGGTGAATGGACTTTTGAGACACTTTGTTTAACGTGAGAAGGTTAAAGCAATACGACAGTTAAAAGGGGGATTTTTTTAGTCACGGAGCTACGTGGGTTGTGAGTAGTAGATTTGTAACGCATGTACTGATGATACACATTGAAAATGATACGAATGTAATAATCATATAAAGAATAAATTCATAAGTACTGGTGCAATAATTATAAAAAAACTTGACTTTATTAAAGATGTAAGAAATAATACTAGTGTAATAATCATGTTAGGGCTGACTTTATAAAGGATGTATAGGATAAATACGGACGTAATAATCATGTTAGAGCTGACTTTATAAAGGATGTATAGGATAAATACGGACGTAATAATCATGTTAGAGCTGACTTTATAAAGGATGTATAAGATAAATACAGACGTCGTGTAAAGGCTGACTTTATAAAGGATGTATGAGATAAATAAGGATGTAATAATCATGTAAGGGCTGACTTTATAAAGGATGTATAGGATAAATACGGACGTAATAATCGTGTTAGAGCTGACTTTATAAAGGATGTATGAGATAAATAAGGATGTAATAATCATGTAAGGGCTGACTTTATAAAGGATGTATAAGATAAATACGGATGTGATAATCACGTAAGGGCTGACTTTATAAAGGATGTATAGGATAAATACGGACGTAATAATCGTGTAAGAGCTGACTTTATAAAGGATGTATAAGATAAATACAGACGTCGTGTAAAGTCTGACTTTATAAAGGATGTATGAGATAAATAAGGATGTAATAATCATGTAAGGGCTGACTTTATAAAGGATGTATGGGATAAATACGGATGTGATAATCACGTAAGGGCTGACTTTATAAAGGATGTATAGGATAAATACGGACGTAATAATCATGTAAGAGCTGACTTTATAAAGGATGTATGGGATAAATACGGACGTAATAATCATATAAAAGCTGACTTTATAAAGGATGTATAAGATAAATACAGACGTCGTGTAAAGGCTGACTTTATAAAGGATGCATGAGATAAATAAGGATGTAATAATCATGTAAGGGCTGACTTTATAAAGGATGTATAAGATAAATACGGATGTGATAATCACGCAAGGGCTGACTTTATAAAGGATGTATAAGATAAATACGGATGTAATAATCACGTAAAGGCTGACTTTATAAAACTATTTGTTTGTTTTAACACAAAGATACATAATGAGTTATTTGTGGTATGCTTACCACGGGTATAAGATTTTTACCGCTGAGACACTGAGGCACATCTATAAAGGATGTGTGAAATGAACACTGGTATAATGAAAATGCTTTTTTGTAAAGATGAGGTCAGAATTTCTTGTGACAATCACATTCATATCCATTTCGTACATTCTCTATACTTCCGTCTCCCTAGTGGCTCGACAGTAAGTTTCTGGACTTAAGACACTAAAATCTGAGTTTCGATACCCGTGGAAGGCAAAGCGCAGAAAGCTCTTTGGGTAGTTTTGGCTTAACAACAAACAAATAAACAAGTTTATAAAGTTGGCTTTTGTATAATTATTACATCTGTAGACATATGATACATTCTTTATAAAGTAATTATTTATATAATTATTACACTTTTGTCATTAAATTACATTAAAGTTTACAAAGTTAGTTTTTTATGAACTTTACATCTGTATTCACGTCATATATCATTCATAAAGTCAACATTTTTATGGTTATTACATCCGTATCACATTACACGATCTTTAAAAAGTCAACATTTTTGTGTTTATTACACCCGTATCACATTATACATTCTTTATAAAGTCGTCTTTTTAATAATTATTACATCCGCATCATGTGTTATTCACATTTCTCACTTAATTAGACCTATATTCCACTAAAATGTTTTGGGAAACATATTTTCATTGTTAAAATTGGATACTTTACCAAGAAGTAACATTTTTCAATAGAAGAACTGACAAAGAGTAAGAAAACGTAACTAAAGAACCGAATAATTTGTATGTATATTAAACAAGGATAGGTTTATTGGTTTGGTTTGTTTTGAATTTCGTACAAAACTACATGAGGGCTATCTGCGCTAGCCGTCCCTAATTAACAGTGTAAGACTAGAGGGAAGGCGGCTAGTCATTACCACCCATCGCCAACTCTTTTACTAACGAATAGTGAGATTGACCGTTACATTATAACTCTCCCACGGCTGAAAGGAAGAGCATGTTTGGTGGAACGTGGTTTCGAACTCGTGACTCTTGGATTACGAGTCGAGTTCCTTAACCACCTGGCCAGGCCGGGCCGAAAGGTTTATTACTTGTACGTTACAATGTCAAATAGAGTTAATATATTCTCCTGCCTCTTAACAAAATATCTAATCATGTTAAACAAGTTGAGACTGTTTAATATATTTTCATCAACAGTAATTTCAACTAGTGTGTTTGATACACAAACTCAAATACACAATAAAGTTATTGTACGCTTACCACGCTTGTTCAAGCGGTTTTAGATAACCGTATCACATCACTTTTATGTATGGTTAGCACAGACTCACCGATACAGCAAACGTAGCCTCCCAGTTACTGCAGCTTAAACAAAGATCTCTTTATTACGTAACCTAAAACGACAAACACATTTCACGCAGTCAGCGACAAGATATTCACTGACACCTTGAACGGGCATGCATTTTGATAAAAGTACTCTAATTATAAATGCATTTATTGTCACATGAGCCTGCGTTACAGAGATCGGGTTAATTTTGTTTAAAGTTAATTACGAGGTCTCGATTTCAAATTTATTTCAATCGTGTATACTCTTGTTTCTCAAAACATAGAAACAACGATTTAACAATGTCAAGAATAGCAAACCCCGAAGTTGTTGCCTAGCGTGAGTTTTTTTTCACTTATAGTTTCTTATCACGCAAACATTCGGCTTTGTTTTGTTTTGTTTTTACATCAACGAACCTTTTTTTCTCGCATAATTTGCTTATACATTACGCTTTTTATGCCTCACAATGTGGATCTAGTCATAAAACGCGTTCGTGTATTCTCATGCACAAGATCTAATTTGTGGACGTTCGGAGATAATTTTGCCCCCGTTAGTACAGCGGTATGTCTCCGGAGTTACAACGCTAAAATCAGGGATTCGATTCCCCTCGGTGGATTGAGCAGCTGGCACTTCGTGGCTTTACTATAAGAAAACACACACACACACTCTAATTTGTGTGGAGACAAATGTTCACACTGATTATATCCATGTTCTAATAATTGTAATTCGTATTTTAATATTGTTAAAATGTCCATTTGCACTTTGGAAACATGAACTCATTATAACAGTACCAATAAATTTTGTTATCTGATCAGAGAAGTGTAGACTATTATTTGGATTTCAGACAGGTGGACAAAGTAACTTACTTGGATACTCTTTCATTCTCATGGACAGTCTAATGTCAGGACACGTTGGAGGGTGTCCGGTGAATAAACACCTTAGACCCTCAATACACCATGCAACAAAATTTTCACTTTCTCTTGTGCCTGGGCAAAAAGTGTTATTTCCCAATTGCTTATGTCTAAAGTAAAGGGAAAAGACCTATTTTTCTCTTCAAACTTAGCTTTTGTGACTTGAGTAATGAAATTTTCAAATCTACCCATTTTCCAGAACATTTCCGGTAGATTCAGTGCTGAGTGGCTGATTGAGAATTTTCAAGAACTTTCTAAAATGTTGTAGAACTTACGAGAATGCTCGAGAACTATAAGTTCTAGAACTTTCCATGGTAATATATATACAGGGGCTCACCACTCACCACTTCAGTTTAGTTCTAGCTACCTAGGTGAACACATAGATCTATCTAATTTAACAGAGATGGCATCAAGAAACTGTAAGCATTCTCCAGACGCATTCTGCTATGTATGTGGCCAATGTATCAAGACAAGAGCGAAAAAATACTCTATGACAGCATTTGCTAAAATGTGTGAAGCCTACAAGGCATGTTTTGGTATGCCTGTCTGGGATCAAGACAAACCCTGGGCACCTTATTTTACTTGCAAGCACTGCAAAAAACTCTAGAAGGAAAGACGGACAATTTCTGCTTGCTTGAGTAGTAAGATTTTATATTATACAAATTCCTCAAAGAGGAATACAACAGCGTCAAGACCTTGCTAGAAGCCTTGAAGTATGACAAGTATGGCTGGGAGGTTATCGGATACTTCAAAATGGTGGGATTCCTGATGGGTCTTCAAGGAGGCTTTACCAAGTTTCCCTGTTATCTTTGCCTTAGGGACAACAGGGACACCGCAGCGCACTACAACAGGAAGCACTGGCCACAAAAGGACGACTTCTCTGTGGAGAGGCACAGTCAAGTGTGAGCCACTAGGGGACCTCCAGAAGGTGTTGTTCTTACCGTTGCACATACAACTTGGTCTTATGAAACAATTAGTGGCAGCTCTTGATAAGGAGTCTGCAGCCTTCAAGTACCTTCGAGACTTCTTCCCTAAGCTGTCTGAGGCAAGGGTCAAAACTGCAGGATGTCCCTGAAAATCCATATCCTTGACGCCCATCTTGATAAATTCAAGGAGAACATGGGAGCATACTCAGAGAAGCAAGGTGAGCGCTTCCACCAAGATATACTGGACTTTGAACGCCGTTTCCAAGAACCGTATAACGAAAACATGACGGGAGACTATATTTGGGGGCTGATATGGGAAAGTGATTTACATTACAGTAGCAAATCTCGAAAAACTACTCACTTCTAAACATTTTTGTATAACTTTAGTATAAATACATGTAAATCTTGATTAATATGTAGTTTTATTCAGACGTACTGTAAATGAAAATGTGCAAATTTGCCCGTTTTTACATAGAAAATAGGTTAATTTCTAAATTTCATTATTCATGCCACAAAAGCAAAGTTTGAAGGGAATAATGACCATTTTCTGTACTTTTACAACATAAGCAATTAAGAAAAAACACATGCTATTCCAGGAACAAAATTTTTGTTACATAGGGTAATCGATACCAATAAATCAAAATAAAGGATATGAACAGCAGAGAATATGTGCAGTTAAGTATCTGAAAAAGAGGTGTCGTATAACTCTAGCGGTCAGCTGACATACTGCCAACTAATAGGACAGTCACTGATTACGATATCAGTTACTGAAGAGAAGTAGTTTTCCTTACTTTCTTAGGTGTTAAGTAACATAACACTGTGAAATATACGCACTATATTTTGTAACTGTCTCTCTGTTACTAGTTTATGTGATAACATTTATGGTTGAGATATGTGTACATGGCAAAAAATGTGTGTATTGTTACGTATTATAGTTTATTTTGGAAGAGTTTTCGATTTATTAAGTTACGTACATTACGTATTGCTATTTAAAATAACCGGAAATTTTAACTGTAATTTAGAAGTTAAGCAAATGTTAATAAGTATTAAATATTGATGTACACAATTTTCTTTCTTAATACGCATATATTTTAATATACAAACAACAATACAACTGATATTAATAATTATTACAAAAAACTGATTTATATACATCAGTTTTACAAGCTTAAAAACTGTACTGAGTCTTCCATCTCGTTTATAACTGAATATCTTATTAACTATCCACGTCCACGACAAGAAAATTAATTCTGAGTTGATAATATCACACCTCGTTTAAGCTAGCTCGCTCGGTTGGCTTAACGCAGCTATTAAACTGACTTTTATCGACGAAGATATTTAATTTCCTCATAGAAATACTAACGTCCAAAGTACTCCACTGAAGATGAACGGTTTGCAATATTCGAAATCCATAAATGTTTTTGGTCCAGTTCTGTACTTTTCCAACTAATAAGCGTTAATCACAATTATAACTTCCAAGACCTAAAGCACACTGTCTGTAGCTGACTAATAAAATAATTATTTTCTCTTCTCGTGTCGGTTTTATATACCAATCACGCGAGATTCTTGAAGTTTCACCAATGTTCGAAAAGAGGCTGACGACTTCGTAAAACAAATATTGTTGATTTTTACCCTCAATAATCTTATATAAATTCAGAGAACAGGTTATACTTGCGCAATACATCACGTGCATCAAACTAAAACACAGCATTAAAATAAATGTATAACGATAAGTCCATTATAATACGAATAATACACGTGTGTGAAACTCTAGTTTTAATATTCGAATATTTAATCGGTGTTAAATTTTCATAGAAGAAGATAACAGTAATGGATAGGTTCGCGTTACACTTGAAAAAAAATGCAGTTTTGGTCCGTTGCTTTTATTTGCGATTGTAAATACTATTTCGATAGTTTTTTGAGGAGTAAATAGGTTTACTGAATATTCACTTAATGTTATTTTATTAAAAAAATAGAGATGGAATATTTGAAATTGCAGGCTGAAAGTACATAGCTGGAGGAAATATATAACACTCGTACATCGTTGCTGAATAGATGCATTTACCCATGCTAAGCTTGTATTAAAAGAACCTGAGATGTTAGTATTAATGAAGGCTCATGATCAGAATGCTGGGGTTAACGAAACGGGCTGCAAATTGGAATATACAAGGTTCGAGCCACGACATGCTGCTGCACACATGCCACACTTTTTTCGGAAGCGTTATAGGTGTGACACTCAACCCCTCACTTACAAGTAGCTGCATAATAAGTAGCACGAGCGGTCTAAGGCGCTGGTTTTATGGGACCAGTCCGAAAGGTCGTAGGTTCGAATCACGCTACTGCTATAAGAGTTTGTAATATAATTTATAAAATACTGTAATATAATTTATAAAATACTGTAATATAATTTATTACAAACAAGTTACCTTCAGCGATTGTTCGCTTTTCAAAAAAAGTACATTTGTATAATTTTACACATCGAATTAATTTGTAGGTAGTTAGATCCTTTAAACTTACACTTACATAGAATAAATGTAATGTTACGTGTTTTAGCCGTTTTATTGAAATAAACAGAACTTAAAATAAGAGTTGTAATTCACATCATGATAGATGTTTGAAATTACAGCTACTGCGCGAATATCTTTCTCGATTTTCTTCTCCACAAAGGTTTGTCACTTAGGTGCAAAACCGCCCAGTCGGCTATCTGCATTCTACCTATTACGGTCTTCAAAACCTGTCATCATTTAACATTATAAGCCGCAACTCTAACAGCCGAGTTACCCAAGTAGTTAATACCAAACACCCGAGTGACTATTCATATCACTCTAGGTTTCAGTTTTCTTATGGCTTGATTTTTATATACGTGTATATAAAGTGGTTCTGGTTAGTTAATTGCATAAGTCTCATTAACATAATGCCACTTTCATGTTCTGATTTAGTTAGCCTTTTATTAAAAACAAATAAAAACAACTTAAGAATAATTTAGAATAAATTATTAAAGTAGTTTTGCTGGTGACGATTCGTGTTAAAATCAGTAGAAAACCTATTATTAAAGAACACTATTGTCAAAATTACCATACCAGTAACCTAATGTTAAAACTCAAAGGTGACTGTCTAGACAATTTTTTTAAAAATCGTACTTATAGATTTTAAGTCTCACATTGGTCGTAACTGTATTTTGACCAAATCGAGTTGATTGACTGTTCTAATCTGATAATGTATAAAACGATACGCATTTGAATTATTTTTTTAAATTTTTTAACGAAATCAAATTACACAGCCCATTCAGTTTAGAACAACCTTGAAATTAATTAGCATCTTAGACGTTTATGATGGTTATGTATGTAGCCAGGGGTTATTTCGGGCAAATATTTAGACATCTCGCGAAATTAGTACGATCTAATTCTGACGATAAAGGAATGATAACCCAGAAAACAATAAAATAAACACATCAAGTACAATATTCACAAAAGTCAAATTATCAGTGAACGAAATTGTTCAGTTAACATGTAATGAAAATAGATATCCTTATGTTAAAATTGTGTTAAACACCGCTGTTGACATAAAGTTAACTGGTTTCAACCAGATCGTAAAACTCCTTGCAGGATTTTGAAAAAGTAATTTGCAAAGTTTAACTAAGACGATTGCTGTAATCATCTTTAGTGTTCAAGGTTGTAAAACGGATGTAAATTTGTGATGAAGAGTATAGGAAACGTTCTATTTTGTTATTTTGAGAGTAAACACTGCAACAGAAAGGATGAATCACTGAAAATCCCTCGACTTGGTCAGGCGGTCAGGGTGCTCGATTAGAAATCTGAGGATCGCGGGTTCCAATTCACGTCACACTAAACATGCTCCCCTTTCAGTCATGAAGGCATTATAATGTTACGATCAATCCCACTATTCGTTGGTAAAAGAGTAGTCCAAGAGTTGGTGGTGGGTGGTGATGACTAGGCGCCTTTCCTCTAATCTTACTCTGCTAAATTAGGGACGGCCAGCGCAGATAGCTTTGTAACTTTGCGCGAAATTTGAAAGCAAAACAAAATCACTGATAATGTACAATATTGAGTTTTTCATCATTATAAATATCCTTATAATGGTTTGTATTGAATTTCGCACAAGTGTGTGTGTGTTTTTCTTATAGTAAAGCTACATCGGGCTATCGTACCCCTGATTTTAGCGTTGTAAATCCGGAGACATACCGCTGTACTAGCGGGGGGCGATTTCGCACAAAACTATTCGAGGGCTCTCTGTGCTAGCCGTCCCTAATTTAGTAGTGTAAGACTAGAGGAAAGGCAGCTAGTCATCACCACCCACTGCCAACTCTTGGGCTACTCTTTTGCCAACGAATAGTGGGATTGACCGTCACATAACGCCCCCAGGGTTGTATGAGCGAGCATGTTTGGTGCGACGGGGATGCAAACCGCGACCTTCAGATTACGAGTCGCACGTCTTAACACGCTTGGCCGTGCCGGAGAAAGTCTACAAACTTTGTACTGTAAATAAACGTATTACCTGACAGAAGAATTATCACGTGGTTATAATAAATAAACGTATTACCTGACAGAAGAATTATCACGTGGTTATAATAAATAAACGTATTACCTGACAGAAGAATTATCACGTGGTTATCATAAATCGGCGGTTCCTCTTATTATCTCAACCTGTTTTGTTTAAATATAGAATCTTACTTTGTTCGTATGAAGCGATGCCACGTGGGACTACCAGTTGTGTCCATCGTGGGAATCTAACACCGGATTTAAGCGTTGTAATTCCTCAAACTTACCGCTATCACATCAGGAGTCGAGATAAATGCAATGCCAGCTTTAAATGCATTACGTGTCTTCAGGTCGTGAACTCGATTTATTTATTTCAAAATAATCCTCAAGCCGTCTCGCCAAAAAATATAATATAAAAACTAAAAGGTAAAGAATGAATGATTTAGTAATGAATTATTCACATAAACTTCCAGGTGGCGGTAAAATTTCCATTACTGAAATTAGTTTTTGTCAAAAAAAAGCAAAAAACAAAAGCGTAAGTTTGAAATTTCTGTGTATATCTGCATCAATTTTTATATTCATCATGTGTACAAATAAATTTGCTAACAGATGACGCTGTTAACAATGTTATTACGTAGTGATATGTCACTACAGTTCAACGATGAAATACAGGGTGGTCGCTAGAAAAGCGGAAAATTGGTCAAACAGCTATTTATTTTTACAAAGAATAACTTTTACAAAGTTTTTTAAAGGCATATGTTATATTACACTCATAGATGCTCAAAATGCATTTTATGATATTAAAATCATGCATTTTATTCATGATGTAAAGAAATCAAAATAGAAATGAGTAAGCACGCATTTTATTCATGATCTCATCTGACCCTCAAATTTTCCGCTTTTCTAGCGACCACCCAGTATATTCACCCGTTTTTGTTTTTGTTTCCTTTCTTATGCACATATACACTGCTGGCCAAAATCTTAAGGCCAATGAACATAAAGAAAAAATATGCATTTTATGTTGTTAGACTCAACCACTTTTTTTGAGTAGAGCTTCGAAAGATGAGAATAAGAAAAGAGAAAATAAAAATAAAAACTTTTTTAGCATTTAATAGTGAAAATGTGAACACTATGAAATTAGCCTAAGTACTAGCTAGTCGAAAGTTTAAGACCATACTGAAACGAAGCGTTAATCGATAAACATGTAACGAAATTTAGTCATTTGTGTTCAAGCATTATCGTTGTCAACATCTCACACTGACATCTCCTGTGTTACATTGGGTGAAAACTTGGCAAAGACTAAAAAGTTGACAGAGTTTGAACGTGGCAAGATTGTCGAGATGCATAAAGCAACGTGTCATCGCTGGTAAGATTGGGTGTAGTAAAACTGCTGTTGCAAATTTCTTACAAGACTCTGAGGGATACTGAACGAGAATTTCAAGTGGTCGGTCTCAAAAAATTTCGCCGGCGTTGAGTAGGAGGATTCGACGGGTGTTCCGGCAAGACACCAGGCGATAGTCGAACCAGGTTAAGGCTCTTACGGACGTAGAATGCAGCTCAAGAACAATAAGACGGCACCTACGAGAGAAAGGTTTTAAAAACCGTAAACATCTTCAAAGGCCACGCCTCCTTCCACACTACGAAACAGCTTGGTTAAACTTTCCTGAGAAGCGCAAAACATGAACGCAACATTATAACGCTCCCACGGCTGAATTTGCGTGTTTGGTGTGACGGGGATTTAGGGAAGGTAGAAGCTGTTTTCAGCTAAGATCATTTTATTTTTCAAAAATGGTGGTTGGCCTGTGAAATGGGCTGGCTTCGGATCTTCTGGAGGCAGTATATTTGATTAAGTTTACAAGAAAGCTTTTTATATGGATGATAAGGGCTGGATTTATTTACTTTTTAATTTACTTATTCAACAGGTTTAGTTTGGTTTAGAGGATAGAACTGCCAAGATGGACCTACAAGGTTCCTTATTATTTTCAAATACTATGTAATTATATATATATATAATAAGTATTACCATAGTCTGTCCTAGTCATCACTTTAAGCCGTTATGGCTAATGCTTATGGTAATAGCACCCTAATGTGTTGGGGATATTCCATTTATCATACAGTATACAAAAGCAGTTTAAAAGATTTATAATAGTCTGTAACAATAGTAATTATTTTATGGATAATATTTTAATTATTCAGATAATTGATTTTAAGACCGGCAATTAAATAAATCATTTACATTTTTCACAATAAATAAGAAAATATTTATAAAATAAAATTTCGGTCATGGAAAAAACCTTATGGAGACGAAACGTAAGAGCTCATTAGTTATTCTTGATTTATAAGTAACTAGCTTTAAAAAATATATAATTTGCCCAGTATATCCTTCAAATTTCTCGACTCATCTCGGCTTTTCAATGCTATACTTGAATAAATCTTCTATAAAAATGAAGTTGAATATGTGAGAACTATTGAGGTAAAGTTTCTAGTTATCCTTAAGATTATTGTCTTTCGTTTAACATCTTTTCACGGTTCAGCAAGGCCAAGTGTGTTAAAGCGTTCTACTCGTAATCCGAGGGTCGCGGGTTTGAATCCCGGTCGCACCAAACATGCTAGCCCTTTCAGCCATGAGGACGTTATAATTTGACGATCAATCCCACTATTCGTTGGTAAAAGAGTAGCCCAAGAGTTGGCGGTGGGTGGTGATGACTAGCTGCCTTCCCTCTAGTCTTCCACTGCTAAATTCGGGACGGCTAGCGCAGATAGCCCTCGAGTAGCTTTGCGCGAAATTCACAACAAACAAACATCTTTTTATAATGGTGGCGATTGGGAGTTTCACACAGTGAAAAAATTAGGGTGGTTTCATTTCTACTCTAAGAACTTTAAGGATAGCTGCATACTCGCTGCCTGTAGACAGTGAAAGGCAGTAGGAACTGTGGACGCAAGCATACTCGCTGCCTGTAGACAGTGAAAGGCAGTAGGAACTGTGGACGCAAGCACTCGGCTCCTTACCCTTAAATGATAACTGGTAGTTTTTCTATCACTTATGTGTAAAACATGCCTTAAGAAATTCGAGTCATCATCTTAAACTGAATAATGTTCGTGGTAATAACTTTATTGTGTATATCGGCTGCAAATGGTCCATTTGAAGATAGACATGTACGTATAAACTGAACAACAAATTGATGTGATTTGTGTGTCAGAGAATTTGTGCAATAAATACTGTTTAAAACTACGAAAAAAAAATACAAAGAGGAGTTGGGAACTGGTTGTATATCTGGCTTAAACTAGTTTCCATTCCCTTAAATACCTGCTACTCTGAGGTCCTTAAGTAATACTTAAATACCTGCTACTCTGAGGTTCTTAAGTAATACTTAAATACCTGCTACTGTGAGGTCCTTAAGTAATACTTAAATACCTGCTACTGTGAGGTCCTTAAGTAATACTTAAATACCTGCTACTGTGAGGTCCTTAAGTAATACTTAAATACCTGCTACTGTGAGGTCCCTAAGTAATACTTAAATACCTGCTACTGTCAGGTCCTTAAGTAATACTTAAATACCTGCTACTGTGATGTCTCTAAGTAATACTTAAATACCTGCTACTGACAGGTCCCTAAGTAATACTTAAATACCTGCTACTGTGAGGTCCTTAAGTAATACTTAAATACTTGCTACTGTGATGTCTCTAAGTAATACTTAAATACCTGCTACTGTCAGGTCCTTAAGTAATACTTAAATACCTGCTACTGTCAGGTCCCTAAGTAATACTTAAATACCTGCTACTGTCAGGTCCCTAAGTAATACTTAAATACCTGCTACTGTGATGTCTCTAAGTAATACTTAAATACCTGCTACTCTGAGGTCCTTAAGTAATACTTAAATACCTGCTACTGTCAGGTCCCTAAGTAATACTTCAAAGCTAAAGATACGTTTTAAACTTCCTTCCTATTTTATTTTTATCTGTTCATCTAATTAAATGGCTAGTGTTAATTATCGAGACGAATATGGAAAGTAACAGTAACACCTGACTGATAATCTGTGTGTTCAAGGTTTTCGTCTCTCGTTTGGTTGTGTATGTTTGCATAACCCAGATGTCAAACTGTCAGAGTGAGATCTAAACAAAGCCAAGTGTCTTGTTTGGGGAAACGAGGAAAGAGTTTTTTTTATTTGGTCGCTCATTTCCCGAGTTTAACTTTTTTTTTTCCAAAATGTATTTAAATTACCCAGATTCCAAAAAAGCAGACCACCCTCCTTGTAGATTTTTAACCAGCCAAACACACGAGGTTTGTCTACTGTTTGTCTATAAATGGTAGTGAACAAGAGGTCAAGGGAAGAAGGAGAGAGATGGAGGGGAGGGGGATTCCTGGTTGTTACTAAATGAATGAGTGATCATGAAATACACGTTAAGTAGCAGTTCTACGAAATTCAGAACTTGTTAGTCACGCTTATTAGCGAAGGGTGACGTCAGGAATAGGTGATCGATTACACGTGTCTGTCCACCGACATCTGAGCTTTCTAACTTATTACATCGTTTCTACATGAAGGAAAGATTACTTGCGGTTATTCAATAATATCCGTGCTGACTTTTTTGTGATTTTTACGCGTTATGCATCGTTTTCTTATAAGATTCAGAGATGGTCTGAAAACACATGGGTCAGTCCTGAAAAAGTTGTTTCAGTTGTATCATAGTGTCCATCTCTTCGAATTGTCTGTTTTACCTGAAGGAAATATTAGCAGTTTTTGTTTTAACATTCATGATTTTTTTATTTTTTAAATTATAATCTGTAATATTAACAACTGTTTAGTTTTAACAATGTACAGGGTGGCTCGTAAGTTCCTACCCATCCATATATCTCATGTATCCAGTGTTTCTGTGTGCTGTCCCTCATTCTCACTGCATAATATCATGCGACGCCATGTTCTTTGAGAGATTTATAAGTGTAAATGGGCTTACATCGGCCATATTTCTCTGAAAAAAAAAAGAAACAAATGTTTAATACATGCGTAATTGAATATAACGTATACGGATGGGTAGGGACTTACGGGCCACCTTGTACAAGGCCCATGGTAAGTTTGAGGGCTTATAAAGCAGTGAGCACAGTACGAATGGCTGGCTCATCGTGCAGCTTTGCATTTAAACAAAAACACGTACAAAATTATTGTATATACAATGTCTGAGTCGGACTACGTGACTGTATGTATGTATGCATGCGCTTTCGTATTTGTTACTCAACGTGCTTTCTCGTTTTATTCGTTATCTAATCGCGAAGCAACAAGTTATAACGTGTTCTCATATTTAATTATTGAATGCAACATCAGGTATCGAAACGAATATTTTCGCTGCAGTTAGCTGGGATCATTAAAGGGCAACGTCAGACAACAAAACGACATTAAGTGTATGCGTTTCAATTTCCTTCCGTTCAGTTTTAAACAGTTATAAACATATTAATGAAAAACAAAAACAAACAAACAACAACAACATAAAATTAGCGTAATTTACCTCGAAAACATTGCTTTATTTAAACGACCAATCAGAATAGAGAAGTTATACTTACAAACAAACATTAGTGTTGATAAAACGAATCCATGAACACTTAAATTATCAAATACAGATAAAATACATGTATTACCACTTAAATACAAAAATCTTAAGTCAGGGATTTTTCCACGTTTTTATTGTCCATGAATAATCAGTCTAAAAAATACACTTTAAATCTTATTTAATGTGCATCACAAATAAAGAAATAGATACCAAAATACGAAATATTGGTAACCAATAAATACATATACCAGTGTAACGTTGACTTCTTTTGATGTTTGTTTGGTACACCGAACATTCATGTTTCGGGCGAATTTTCAACCTCGACGAAATTTTATGAAATAAAAGTCAGTAGTTATCTTTATCATTTGGTGAAGTTATTACATACAAAAATACCCCAATATTTTAGAACCCGTACGACCGATACAAATAAAGAAATATATGCAAGCTTAACACGTCATCCATATTACTTTGCTGAGTCATTTTCATGGGATGCCACTCGCTGAAGCACGTAATCTGTGGATGCTTCTGCTTGAACAGTTAAGATATCCTTGCACGCATTGAATTTTAAATTTTCACTGAAATATTTTATAGAAACACGGAGAAGTCTATGAAAGGTTAAATCACTCAAACAATGCTAATTTAGAAAATGCCACAGAAATTAATTACTGCAGGTCCTGAACCAGCCCTCTCCGATTTTTATTTACACCAGAGAATTATTAATTCACTAAAAAGTTCAATAACTTTTTGTAAATAGGCCTAATAAAAATACTGCCTAACTTATCCGTCTTATAAGTAGTATGAAGGGGGTTACATAAAAAACGGGCATTACGGAAATGAGAAAGAAAAAAATGTAATTTTTAAACATTCGTTCTCACTTTTAATATCTTACCCATATGTGAATTGTAATAATAACTCATGCACTTAGCGAGAAGTTATTTGTTGTGTGTTTGTGCCCAACGTTATTAGGTGGGGAGAAGGATTTTAAATACCTCCGGAGAGCAATTTAAAACCACAAGATCGTTTGGACGCTCCTTGAGTCTGGTTGCCTCTCCGTCCAGACTTTAGGAGCACGAAAATAACTTTGTTTGCCATTAAGCATAAAGTTACACTCTAGGGAACCCGTACCGTAGCCTTCGAGGATCTCGAAATGCGATTTTAGTTACTATTATAAATCTACGATTTAGCCTCTCGATTTGTTTGTCATTTGAATTTTGCGCAAAGTTGAACGAGGGCTATCTGCGCTATCTGACTCTAATTTAGCAGTGTAATAATAGAGGGAAGGCAGCGAGTCATCACCACTAACCGCCAACTCTTGAACTACCATTTCAACAATAAATAGTGGGATTGACAGGAAATTATAACGTCTCCACAGCTGAAAGGGCGAGTATGTTTGATGTGACGGGGATTCGAACCAGCGACCCTCAAATTGCGAATCGAGCGCTCTAACCATCTGGCCATGCTGGATCAATTGATTCGACGTAGTACATTTACTATAGGTGTACTATAATGGATATTTTTTAGAAAACATTTTTTACAGCTATGTCTGACCCTAGAATACTTCACGTTGTGTACTTATCAACTTGTTTGTTTGTCCGGAAACTCCTCCCATGTTTTGGAGGTAGCGGGGTCCAACGTTGGGAAGCAAACTCGGGGTGAGCCCTCTTCCAAGATCGTGCTAAGGAGGGGTTAAAACATGCACGAAAGGTCATCCAGGCATGATGGTGGTCCGCGAGTAGCTTTTTCGGGGTCGATTTGCCTGAATATGGCTTCGAATTTTTGTTCCTGACTCGTCATGTATTCAATTTCAAGATAATGAGACCAAACCATGCACAGGCAGGTGTCCCAACGGAGTTTGTTTTGGTGTACGGTTTCCCAGTTGGGGTCGCTTCAGAATTAATTGGAGATGATGGAAAACTTTAATCGTTACGTTGGATCATGGGAGACCTTTTAACCTGCAGATGAATGTGGATATTTTATGTTATTATCTATAATGAAGAAATTTGGTCGAAATCAAATATATTAAAAATAAATATTTGCTTAATGGACTTTTTTGTTTCCGCTTGCACAAAGGTACATAAGTGAGACCGACGCACAATCGTCTATAATTTCAAAATGACAAGGTAGAAGGAAAGCACCTAATGAATCCATTTTCAATACTTAGACTACTTTTCCCTAATCGGATAGTGGAATTTGGTTGTCACTCACAATTAAGGAGCGGAGCGTATTTCTGGGGCAACCTTACATGAACCTTGAATCCTCAGGTTCGCTAATCTTAAGGCCACACCCGGCTCACATAACTTCCTACCTTAATACATAATAACATTTAGATTCCTGGTATGAATATTACCCTTATTTGTCACACAAACACCTGATAAAACACGACATACGTATCGTATTTAATTTCCTAAGTAATGGTTAATTTGTTTTTTTATTACTGTTGTCTATAAAATACCACATTGTCTCAGCTTAAAAAAAAAAATGCAAACTGGCGAAGTGATAACAATAATCGTGGTAAATTTTATATTGCTTTATACAACGTATCAGTTATGCAAACAAATTAATTTTAAAATCTTGCAAGATATCGCGTGAAACTGCTTATTGCTTATTAGGATCACAATAATTAACACTAAACGAATTCTGAGTATGTTGGTAAACAGTTCAGTCGTTCAAACTTCAATACCATAGTTCCTGCGATTATTCCTAGCGCATTGTAGTTTCGCTATATGTAGTAACTATAAACTATCTGCTTCAAAGTTAATGGTGTGGAATTCTGCAGCCAAATACCTCACCCGAAACTGTTAATGTGTTCAATCATCAGATCACATTCACAGGAAAAAACTTTTCCTTACAAACGTTCCTCGAAACGAGTAATCAAAGAATGTTGTCAATCAACATATGGACAGTTTCGTTGCTTATGTACATTCTTATGAATATGTTTTTATCTCAAATACAAAGGTATTTAATGGACACTTTGTGTTGTGCCCGACACTGGTGTTGAAACTCGATTTTTAGTATGATAAGTCCAGTGACTTAATGATGAACCACGGGAGGGAGAGGGGAGTAAATTTGTTTGTTTTTGAATTTCGCGCAAAGATACTGGAGGGTTTTCTACGCTGGAAGTCCCTAATTTAGCAGTGTAAGAGGGCTCGAAGGGCGAGCATGTTTGGTGCGACGGGGATTCGAACCCGCAACCCTCAGATTACGAGTCGAACGCCTTAACGCATCTGACTATGCCGAGCCGGGGAATAAATGAAAACCAACTTCTGTTCTCACTTTTGAACTGCATAGTTTGGGCTAGATTAGTTTGCAAAGCTACACGAGGGCTATCTATTCTAGCCGTCCCTAATTTAGCAGTGCCAGACAGGAGAGAAGGCGGCTAGTCATCACCACCCACCGCCAACACTTGGACTGCTCTTTTACTCGGTAAGAAATTGAACAGGCACTTTAATTTTTACTCCTAAATAACACCACTGTGCACCAGTTTGAAAAAGTCTCTTCGGGTGCACGAGCCCTTCGAAGATATACCTATTTTTATCTTATAGAAAAACAAATTTATTGCTTATTCTTCACAGCGCTGTGATAATTCGATGTCTGATCACGATAACATTAGTACAAAAAAGTGTGCCCGTGTAGATAACCGAGCTGATATATTTATACGACAATTGTACTTGTACTCTGGTCATGCGACTGTCTCCATCTGTCCTGTCGCAACAGAATGGCGCCAACCATTCCAAGAGAGTGACTGTAGTAATTGATGCAGTTTATTATTTCCATAAGTGGCCAGTCGTACTACAGAAACATATACATTTAACCTAATGGATGGTTTATCAGGGAGCCGTTTCGACGAATGACGTCTGTGTATATACAGAACACTCCCACAATTCTTTGTAAGAACTATTGCGTAAGAAGCCACGAACATTTGTGGCGTATAATGCAATTTTTTTGTTATGTTTTTGATTGTCTCAATGAATCGGCGTCACTACTGTAAATAAAAGTTTAGGCATTTAGTTAGACTGAAATGAATTAACCAATAACTTGTTATACATGAGATCACGTGTTTTTTTTTATTAAGTTTTGTTATTCTGTAAATAGTGTGAATTTTACGCATGTCTTTATATATATATATATTTTAAATCTACAAACATGGTTTTTCGTCTGTGATCTCTTCATGTTGTGCTTGTTAAGGCTGTCTAATTATGAAAAGGAAACACCAGCACAAGTCACAGATTAAAAATAAATTAGGTCCGCGAACACTCACAAAATAAGATGTGAACTACAGCCTCACAAAGCAAGTTTCCAAGCATAAGATGATATTTGAGAACCACAGTTTTGTAACATAAGCTACCTAGTATAAGACGATTTTTGAGAACCACAGCCATTCAAAATAAGTGACCTAGTTTAAGACGATAGTTGAGAATCACAGTTTTGTAACAAAAACTGCCCTGGATAAGACAACCTTTGAGAGCACCAGTCTTTCAAAATAAGTGACCTAGTATAAGATGATACTTAAGAACCATAGTTTTATAACACGAACTGTTTAGTATAAGGTGATATTTGAGAACGTCCAGTCTTACAACATGAGATATCTAGTGTAAGATATTTGATATAAAGTCTTACACCACAAGCTACCTAGTATAAGATGATATTTAAGAACCTTCAGTCTTACAACATACGCTATCTAGTATAAGATGATATTTGAGAGTCTTCAGCCTTGTTTATTTTTGTTTTTTGAATTTCGCACAAAGCTATTCGAGGGTTATCTGTGCTAGTCGTCCGCAATTTAGCAGTGTAAGACTAGAGGGAAGGTAGCTAGTCATCACCACTCACCGCTAACTCTTGGGCTACTCTTTCACCAACGAATAGTGGGATTAACAGTCACTATATAACGCCCCCATGGCTGAAAGGGTGAGCATGTTTGACGCGACGGGAATGCGAACCCGCGACCCTCAGATTACGAGTCGCACGCCTTAACACGCTTGGCCATGCCAGGTCCACCTTTAGTCTTTCAATGTGAGCTACCTAGTGTAAGATATTTGAGAACCTTCAGTCTTGCAACACAAGCTATCCAGTATAAGATATTTGAGAACCTTCAGTCTTACAACATGAGCTATTAAGTATAAGATGATACTTGAGAACCTTCAGTCTTACAACACAAGCTATCCAGCATAAGATATTTGAGAACCTTCAGTCTTACAACATGAGCTACCTAGTATAATATAATATTTGAGAACCTTCAGTCTTACAACATGAGCTACCTAGTATAATATATTTGAAAACAACAGTCTTAAAACACAAACTACCTTGTATAAGATTATATTTGAGAACCTTCAGTCTTGCAACATGAGCCACCTAGCATAAAATATTATTTGAGAACCTTCAGTCTTACAACATGAGTTACCTAGTATAAGATATTTGAGAACCTTCAGTCTTACAACACAAGCTATCCAGTATAAGATATTTGAGAACCTTCAGTCTTACAACATGAGCTACCAAGTATAAGATGATACTTGAGAACCTTCAGTCTTACAACACAAGCTATCCAGTATAAGATATTTGAGAACCTTCAGTCTTACAACATGAGCTACCAAGTATAAGATGATACTTGAGAACCTTCAGTCTTACAACACAAGCTATCCAGTATAAGATATTTGAGAACCTTCAGTCTTACAACATGAGCTATCCAGTATAAGATATTTGAGAACCTTCAGTCTTACAACATGAGCTACCTAGTTTAACTTGATATAACTCATGATGATTTTAAATTCGAATTAAAAAAGTTTTGCTGTTTTAACGAAGGCTGAAGAGAAACCTAGTGCAATATTATTTAGACTTATTAAGTAGGTCATCTTATACTGTGTGTCGTAAGCACTTGACCCATTTCGAGAAATGTATAGTAAAACATTCTTTAGACTCGAAGAGATGCCTTCACTTGCTTTATCAAATTACCGAGAAAATACCAATCACCACAACATGTGATCCAACCTGGTGAAAGACATGTAAATCATTCTACCAGTCTCGTGATGACTTGATAAATATCTACGAAGTTGTGCGTAATGGATGCCCGGTGTTCAGACTGTTCCACATGTTTTAATCATGACTAATTCGTCGACACTCTCTGGTGATAAATGAAGACTTGTCATTGTCGGCGAACACAGTCAGTCTGCTTTCCTTTAGGCCAGTAGGGAAGCTGTTACGAAGTCCATTTTGTGAGTGTGAGCACTTCCCGTTTGTCTAAGCTATCCTTCCTGTTCTTCCCCCCCCCGGTATATCATTAAATATAATGATAATTTATTAAGACAGTTTTGTGCATTATTCATAACGTTTTTCCGACGGTTTTTTTCAATTCGAGCCAATTAACGTTCGCGTTGTATTTCTTAAGCAGTAATAAACAAAGCTAAGAGGAAAATTCTTTGTACAAAACAATGTACAGTCTTAATGTACAGGCTTTCGAGATTAATAAAATTAAATATAACTTTATTAAGTCAGATGTTAAGACGTCTAAGAATAGTAAGACACCTAAATATCTTAAATGTGGAAGATTTTGTTCGTTTTGTTATGAACAAAGCTACACCCGGTTCCAAGTAGTACAAGCCCGCAGAATGTGCCACTTGAGAGTTTGTGGAAGATTCTTGCACACTTTTCACAGGTTTGTCCCCGGCGAGTACAGTGGAAAGTCTGTGGATTTACAATGCTAAAATCATGGGTTCGATTCCCCTCGGTAGGCTCAGCAGATAGCCCGATGTGGCTTTGCTATAAGAAAAAACACAAACACGTTTCACAGGTTTAAGTAAATCAACTTTGATTTAAAGACAAATGGTACTCAAACCTCGATTGAAATCAATAAGAGTCTTTATTACAAGGCTTGTTTGCCGTGTTCGACCTGCAAATACGAGAATTTGGTGTTTGCATCCCGTTGTTGCAAATACGTAATTGCACTTTTGAGCTGCTGGTGCGCCATAAAGTAATAATGAAATAGTTTTTTTTCTATTTGGCAAAAGTAGTTCCAGAGTTGGCGGTGTGTGCTCTGGACTAATTCTTTTCACTGTAGTCCAAGAGCTCATAAATATATACATATAGTTTTTGTGCAAGTAGCCTTATACAAGAGAACAAGAACCTAATAAATGATAATTTTATACATACATTTTTTTTTAATTTTGCGCAAAGCCACACGAGGGCTATCTGCTCTAGCAGATCCTAATTTAGCAGTGTAAGACTAGAGGAAAGGCAGCCAGTTACCACCATCCGCCTCCAACTCTTGGGCTACTCTTTTACCAATGAATAATGGGATTGACTCCACGGCTGAAAGGGCGAGCATGTTTGGTGCATCGGGGATTCGAACCCGAGACCCTCAGATTATGAGTCGCGTGCCTTAATTACTTGGCCATGCTGAGCCTAATGATTTCTTATTAGAAAAATGTGAACTTCATACATAGTCCATATTTATAGTAAATGGAATTTATATATTTTTAATTAAGGCTACAGCATTGGTATAGCGCTTAAGAACAGTAGGGGTTTACATCTTTGTATTTTGTGGCGCAATATACAAACTGGTCGTAAAACAAATATGAATATTTAAACAAATCTCTTGGGCAAAAGTGTCACACTGGCGAAATATTTTCTGTACATCCATACCTAAGGAATAACGTACTTGTTTGTGCATTCCACTGGTTTCTATAATCGACATTAGAGGGAGCCACTATAACATTTGCTCAACGTTGTTTTTATTCTTATTACTGATAGTGATAGAACATATTGCGTCACGAAACATTTCTCCATAAATCGTTCGAACTTCTGTTACAGTGACTTCATTCAGAATGTCCTCTGTATAATTAGTGGTCTGTGTGACATGAATTTAGGCTGAGAACCAGAGTTTTCTAACTTCCACCTGGGTGTCTCATGCATGCATACAAAATATTTCTCTCTTTTATTACACTATTCGCCCAACAGATAATTTTAAATATCTTTACTGACCGTATGACTCCCCATACAGAACACATCAACACTAATCCAGTGGAACCATTTAAATATCTGTACTGACCGTATGACTCCCCATACAGAACACATCAACACTAATCCAGTGGAACCATTTAAATATCTGTACTGACCGTATGACTCCTCATACAGAACACATCAACACTAATCCAGTGGAACCATTTAAATATCTGTACTGACCGTATGACTCCTCATACAGAACACATCAACGCTAATCCAGTGGAACCATTTAAATATCTGTACTGACCGTATGACTCCTCATACAGAACACATCAACACTAATCCAGTGGAACCATTTAAATATCTGTACTGACCGTATGACTCCCCATACAGAACACATCAACACTAATCCAGTGGAACCATTTAAATATCTGTACTGACCGTATGACTCCTCATACAGAACACATCAACACTAATCCAGTGGAACCACTTAAATATCTGTACTGACCGTATGACTCCTCATACAGAACACATCAACACTAATCCAGTGGAACCATTTAAATATCTGTACTGACCGTAAGACTCCTCATACAGAACACATCAACACCAATCCAGTGGAACCATTTAAATGCATGGCAAAAAAAACCCAACAAAAAAACGATCAGGTAAAAATGACAGATGAAACATTGAAAATGTTTAGTTGTTTCACAAAGAAAAGTTTATTTTCTTCGTAATTTTTTCGTAGTGTTGTTTTGTAAACCACGTCATTATGAAACGCGGAAGCCAATTGGTTTAAAATGATGAAGTCACTGACAGGCACCATGAATAATACACGAAAACTGTCTCGATAAATTATCGTTTGTGCTTATCCCGTGTTCAATAAGAAAAACAGGAAGTGGTTAGGCCTTATAAGAAGCTCTTAACTTTTTTATTGTAATGGATCATGAAGTAAACCTAACTGACATTTATTAGTAGAAACAGCATCGTCTAATTAGCCATGCTTGAAGTTTACGAACTACATTCTTAAACACGTAAAAATTCACAGATAAATACAGACTAAACCACAAGGCTGATTAAATGGTTTTTCGCGTATATTTGCAAGTTGGGATACATATCGTATTGACTGATACTTCACAATAGTTTTAGTTTTAGCTTCAGTGAACGATTCCGAAGAAACTATAAAGCAAAACGTTGAGTGTCTCGTTAAGTAAAAACAATATTTTGGTATTATAAGGTCGTTTACTTCTATCATAAATAAATCGTTTATTTTCCTTGTGTCGTGTGACATACAAGTTTCTTAGTGTAAAAACAGTATGCTGTTTTTGGTTTGAATTTCACGCAAAGCTGCACGAGAGATATCTGCACTAGACGTCCTTAATTTAGTAGAGGGCCACTCTTTTACCAACGAGTAATAGGATAGACCTTACCAATTTAGCGCCATCACAGCTAAATCGGCGAGCATGTTTGATTATGACAGGGACTCGATCTCACGACCTCGAGATAACGAGCCGAGTGCCTTAAGCGACGTGCCGGGTGGTGTTTGTTTGTTATTGCGTTGTTTTTTACATTAAACCTTGAATAGTGTGATAAACAAAGGAATTACTTAAAGTGTTTAATAACCGAATTATGTACGTATATCAAAAACTAAGATATTATGGTGTTATATGACTACATGATTATAATGTGTCTGGACAGAGAATGCGCAGAAGATTCATTTGAACCAATTATTTTTGTCAAATAAAGTGTTATTACAATCAGTTTTTGTTAATATTTAACACTCTCTTAACATGTTTGCACACACATATATATAACCCAATATATTATGTGTACATATGTTTGTGTATATTGATAGTTGAAAAAGATTTTGGAAAATGTATGGATTTAACAGTATTTAGTTTAATTTAAAATGCTCAACAGATGGCAGTGTTAGCCTGAGAGACGGTAACTTTGATGGAAGATCGTTTACAAATATATTAAAAAATAAGTCCTGAATTTGAAGGATTGTAATTTAGCTATTCCTTTCAAGGGGAACAAGAAAAGAGTATCCTCTCAAAAGTATCCACACAATTACTTATATTTTTAATTAACAAAATTAGATGTTTATTCCTATTCATAACCGTTACTTATTGTGCTTAAGAGTATAATAAAGTCGTATTTTTTTAGTGACGCACAGAATTGTAATTAAGTGGTTCATATCCATCACCTTTTCATACAATACAGATAGATGGTGTTTACTGGTGGCGAGAGTAGCTCTGTGCGCAAAAGTTGGACTGACCATTCATGATACCAAATGTTTTAACAACATACACTGAATTACTTAACGCGCTTTTCAATTTCATAATTCTTCTGATAGTAATTTACTTTACCTGCTACAATGGAATACTGAGTGTGTAATGGAGATTATAAAACTACAAATATGTTTACACCTTGACGAAGATACACCGTGAGAGGGCGTACACGACACTCTAAAAAACTTTTTTCTTAATTTCGCGCAAAGCTACACGAGGGCTACTTGCTCTAGCCGTCCCTCATTTAGTAGTGAAAGACTTGCGGGAAGGCAGATAGTCATCACCAACCACCGCCAACTTTTGGGTTATTCTTTTTACTAACGTAACATTATAACGCCCCCCACGCCTGAAAGGGAGAGCATGTTTGGTGTGACCGGGGTGCGAACCCGAAACCCTCGGATTACGAGTCGCACTCCTTAATCTACCTAGCCATGCCGGGCCGGGCCCTCTAGAAAATACTTAGCAAAAGTATTGACCAATGAGTTTCAAGGAGCAGCAAAACTCTACACACAACCTAATATTAGCATTAGACCATGAATTGGACATGACACGAAAAGGGTACGTTAATTAAAAATCAATACTGAACCAAAAGCGCAGCTGTTGAAGAAAACCAGTTTGTGTTTATTTCCTTTGTTTGTTTTTATTGTTGGTATTGCTGTTTGAAGTGTGTTTGCTGCAATATTTTATTATAATTAAACATGACGTTCAGTAAATCGCGCGTTTCTAAAAATAACAAAATATGATTGCAAAGAAGCAAAGCCAAACCTGTTCTCACGAATTTGAATATTTTGTACAACTTTCAATGCCTAATTATTTGCTGACCAGAAACCAAGTTGAACTGTTTAGCGTTATATGTTTATTTGTTGTCTGACACAAAGCTAGACAACGGGCTGTCTGTATTTTACCAACCGCAGGTATCGAAACACGATTTCAGCATTATGAACCTTCAGACTAACCACTGAGCCACTGGAGTGGGTGGAAATTTTTCAGATGTAGACATTTTGGGTATATTCTCGACATGAAGAAGTTGTTATTTAGCAGTTCAGTAAGTTGTTCGTTTCTGGGCAGAGCTAGACTGGGCTAACTGTTGTGTTTGTTACGGGGAATCGAACGCGGAATTTTAGCGAGCTAAGTCCGCAGACTTACTGCTGTACCAATTGGGGGACAACTGTTCAGTAACTATAGGCACTAAAAGTTAAAAAGCAACTGATAAAAATACGATCTACCCTCGCTGAGGAAATATTTTCATCACGTGATTTGCTTTTTATAAATTAATGCCCGGCATGGCCAGATGTGTTAAGGTGTTTGACTCGTAATCTGAGGGTCGTGGGTTCGAATCCCCGTCACACCAAACTTGTTTGCCCTTTCAGCCGTAGGAGCGTTATAATGTGACGGTCAGTCATACTACTCGTTGGTAAAAGAATAGCCCAAGGGTTGGCGGTGGGTGTTGAAGACTAGCTGTCGTCCCTCTAGTCTTACACTACTAAATTAGGGACGGCTAGCGCTAATAACCCTTGTGTAGCTTTGCGCAAAATTAAAAAAAAAACTTCATAAATTATTATTTAATAAACTGAACTCCTGATCATTCAAATATTTGTTTCTAGACTAGTAATTGAAATGAAGTCTTAAAAATACAATAGATTGAGGACCTAGTGTGGCGTGACCTAGAAGTTATCGTTTTTCGGGTGTAGATCACGGGATTCAAGTTTCCCGTCCTGTTACCATAAAATTGCGTTTCGCATTTTGGAGCGGCGGTGCGTTAAGTGGATGATTAATAAATGTCACTATTTGATAAGAGTTGACGATAGGTGCTGTTTAGTAGCTGACTAAAGTCAAGCATTCCACTGAAATTCAGTTGGGAAAATGAGAGCAGTTGGACTTTATGTAGCTTTCCACAAATATCCAAATCAACAAACCACAACTAAGTCAAGGATATTAAGACTTCCTCTTTTAGACATGTCGTTGCTGCCCGTGACTCATTTATTTTTTACTAGGCTTCACGGTAACAGATTATCCACACTGACTCCTGAGTAGTTCTCTGAAGTGTTGTTGCTGTTGTTTTGAATTAAGCACAAAGCTACACAATGGGCTATCTGTGCTCTGCCCACCACGGGTATCGAAACCCGGATTTTAGCGTGTAAGTCCGCAGACATACCGCTGAGCCACTGGGAGGCTCTCTAAAGTGTAAAACAAATATATAATCCTTTTTGTGGAGGTAATTATAAATATTTTTTTAATTGCTGAGAAAAGGTTTGGCATCCACATCTTAGCCGTTAAAACATATATATGTACATACCAATATTTTGATCCACAATAGGAAGTGTCTTTTAAAATGGAGAATGAATTACGTATAATTTTTTCGTTTGTTTAGAATTAAGCACAAAGTTACTCAATGGGCTATCTGTCCTCTGCCCACCACGGGTATCGAAACCCCGTTTTTAGTGTGTAAGTCCGCAGACATACCGCTGTGCCACTAGGGGCACGCATAATTGTCAAGGAAAATAGGTTTTAACTTTGAATTCAATGATCGCGGTTAACACAGGGAATAAGACATCCAATAGTCGGTAACCCCCTCCCAGATATGCGCCTATGAACATGGAACAAATGAAATTTATATCTGCGCATACATAACAAACATAACTAGACGCTCTTTTCAGAATGCCAAATGAATACCACTGGTTCTTCCAAGGTATGGCTACTTAGCTTCGAGCTTTTCCTGGTATGGAATCGAGTATGAAGAACTGAGATATGATTATGACACAGTACTTCTGTAACTCAGCTCTGGGTCTGTAGTCTCCAAGATTTCCTGAACAGTCTGAATATTTTTCAAGGATTCAAAACACCCCTTAGTATAACAGGGTGTGCCATTCTGTCAATCCCACTTGACAGAAATATGATTCATTTATGAATAAGTCAAGTCATTCAAATATGTATGATTATCACCCATCCTTATGTCTATGCAAGTGAAAATGTAGCGTCCGTTATTTCTTTGCTTCAACCAATCGGAATTCTTTAAAATCAGGCAAGTTTATTTTGCTATGTCTTTGTGACAGTGTGCTGTTGTATAGATTAGGCATTTTTTACACTTCCAACACTTGACTCAATGCAGCTTTCCGGAGTCAAAACATATTGTGTATTTCTTGTTCTGAATTCAGCTGACTCATTAACTAACGGTTGGGGTCCGACACGGCCAAGCGTGTTAAGACGTGCGAGTCGTAATCTGAGTGTCGCGGGTTCGCATCCCCGTCGTGCCAAACATGTTCGCCCTTTCAGCCGTGGGGGCGTTATAATGTAACGGTTAATCCCACTATTTGTTAGTAAAAGAGTAGCTCAAGAGTTGGCGGTGGGTGGTAATGACTATCTCTGGCCTTACTCTGCTAAATTAGGGACGGCCAGCACAGATAGCCCTCAAGTAGCTTTGTGCGAAATCCAAAAACAAACAAACTAACTAACGGTTGAGCCGGGGTGAAACAGACGGAGAGCTTAAGACACGTGCTTGTAAAAGAAATTAAAAATGAAAGTGGATTATGTCATGCATGATAAAAAGTAAACAAACTCTTTAATTCTGCAATACAGCCAATTTTGTTGAAAGGTAATATTTGCAGTCAAGTGCTCTGCTAATCACAAAACTTTGATTAACTTGCTTAAATTACAGAATCGGTAAAAAGTAAAAACATTTTTACCGCTCATCATTTGTTTATAGCAGTTCGTGGTAATTCACTGAATGACATATTGTTACTTTACTGTTTAAATAAACAATATCATTAACCGTTTAACTTCCGGTTCCTCTATTTTTTAGATTAGGTTCTTAAGATTAGCAAATATAAACAAATTTTAAAATGAGAAATGAAGGTGTATGAATAGGTTCGTTGTTTGAAGTTAAATATACAAATTGATGTGTGTGTTTTAAAGTTACTAACTTAAATATAGTTTTACGTATAGGGTTTCAGTCACTCCATCTCATATTTGAGGCCCTGCACGTCCAGGTAGGTTAAAACGTTCGGCTCCTAACCTGAGGGTCGTGAGTTCGAATCCCTGTTGCATCAAACATGCTCGTCCTTTCAACCGTGGGGGCGTTATAACGTGACGGTCAATCCCACTATTTGTTGATAAAAGAGTAGTCCAAGAGTTGGCAATGGGTGGTGATGACTAGCTGCTTTTCCTCTAGTCTTACACTGTTAAATTAGGAACGGCTAGCGCAGATAGCCCTCGTGTTGCTTTGCACGAAATTAAAAAAAGAAAACAAACTATCTCATATTTTTGTTTTGGTTTATTTGAAAGCACTTGACAAAGAAGGTCTCAAAGTTATGCGATTGGGATGCCCTGCATTTTTATATGAAAAGAAAAACAATAACATGACCTGAATAAAAACAGAGGGTCGAATGTTTCTTCGTTAAACAAAGAAACGAAGCATGTTAACCTCCCAAAAAAGATATGTGCGTTGTTATTCCAGTTTTGCTTTTAATGTTGGTACGTTGCGAATTTAACGTCATGGATGAAATCTCGATTATTATATAAACTTTCCTAATTGTTCTGACATCTTTGACATGACTTGTCTTTATAAAATACTGTACTTTTTGATCATGCGTTCTACGGTAAAGTAGATTTTACTTAACAATTCTTATAAAAATAAGTTTTACGAGTTCATGTTTTTTTGTTTTGTTTAACACATGGTTTGGGTTTGTTTGTTTTTGAAATTCGCACAAAGCTACTCGAGGGCTAGGTGTGCTAGCCGTCCCTAATTTAACAGTGTAAGACTAGAGGGAAGGCAGCTAGTCATCACCACCCGTCACCAACTCTTGGGCTACTCTTTTACTAACGAATAGTAGGATTGACCGTAACATTATAACGTCCCCATGGCTGAAAGGGCAAGCATGTTTGGCGAGACGGGGATGCGAACCCGCGATCCTCTGATTATGAGTCGTACGCCTTAACACGCTTGGCTATACCGGGCCTCACGGTTTCGGTTTTGTGAAATTATTAAGGCTGTGCGTACTGGAGAATATTGCCAGAAATTGATAAGCAATGAAATAATCTTAATGGATAATACCAGAAATTGTGATGTTAATTATTTATTTCCGATGTTTCCCATTAATTGTGAAGGATCTTCAAGACAAGGTCCGACCCAACTGGGTGCTCTTCACGGATTCTAAACTTGTTCTGCACCTCGAGATCGTCGACTTCTTGGTAGATCTGCAGATAGGTGAAATCTGATGTTTTATTTGCGCAGAACGCACAAGGTAATCAGGCTTAGCTTCAAGGCCTCGCGTCTGAACAGCAAGAAGAAATCTCGCTTGAGAAAGAGAGTATAACTGGTTATTTATGCCTTTCATACTGTCACGTGCAGTGTAGTGGCGGCTGTGGTTGTCGGAGCACCTTTGCTAAACCATATTTTTTATCTAAGCCCAGAGAAGAATTTTCAAAACGCTTAAAAGTATGAATGTTAGTGCTAGTCAGTTCTGAAAAACTAAGGTGCTAAACCATCAAGGCTTAGCATGTAAAAAATAATAATAATAAAATCAGGTCACGTTATGTATTCGGGAGAGATTTCGTTCTATTGTTCATAACGTTTATGGGATCGTCGCATAATTTATGACTCTCTTTACAGTTGCTAGGTGGCTCATTTCAAGTTTCTAAATCCCTCGGATTTTAAAGAATTAAAAGTCCTTCTCTTTTATTCAAATTTGTACGAGAAACGTTTATATAAGACGAATTTCGAACCCTAATCTTTGTTATAGTTACCTTTTATTTAAACACATTCTTTTGGCAATTTCCATAATAACCAACTTGTTTATCGAGACAATAGGTTGACACCAATAACTGGAAAACGCGTGTACATAGTAGGATTTCCTGCAAACGAGTTTCAGTCAATTTCGATGTCAACAACGTTTAAGCACTATTAGGATATGCATTTATCGTAAAAAGAGTGGCAAAAAGTAACGTCTCTATTTATATAACATTTGTCTTTTTTTCCTTTTTTGCTGTAGGATCGAATATTCGAAAAGTTTGTTTGGTTTGTTTCGAGTTTCGCTCAAAGCTACTCGAGGGCTATCTGCGCTAGCCGTGCCTAATTTAGCAGTGTAAAACTAGAGGGAAGGCAGCTAGTCATCACCACCCATCGAAAAATTAAAACCTGTATACGTTTAGAACATTCGCTCGGGTATTTTGGAATAGAAACTCATGCGTAACTATTGTACTGAAGATTTGGATTGTATAATATTTCTTTAACGTTGTTTATTGTTTATAATGTGTTTTTGATTTTATTTCTTGAAGCTCTCCTGAAAGCCATAACAAACTGCAAAGGTTCAAAGGGAAGACATCGTGTAAATCCAGAGTAAAAAAAACAAACACCAAATTTATTCCACTACCGTAAAATCTACATGCTTAAGGTTTGACCGAGGCTCGCCATGGCCTGGTAGTTAAGGCACTCGATTTATACTCTGAGGATCTCGAGTTCGAATCCCCGTCGCACCGTTTGTTTACGCTCGCCCTTTCAGCCGTGAGGACGTTATAATGTATCGGTCACCTCCACTACCGGTGGGCGGTGATGACTAGCTGCCTTCCCGCTACTCTTACACTGTTAAATTAGGGACGGATAGCAGTCGTGTAATTTTACGTGAAATTCAAAAACAAACAAACAGGTTTCACAGAGACAGTACTGGTGAACAGTATTATTTATGAAGACCAAACAGCAAAATCCTTGACGATGAAAAACTCATTGAAATAAAAATGTATCAGAAACATCGACCGAATTGTGAGGCAATCAAGTCTTTTAACGTAATAATTAAAAGCTTATGAAAGATGAACCTTTGTTTTTCAGGGGCAAAATGATTAGGGTCTATTTTTCAAAAGTGTTCAGATTATAGGGTTTTGCATTTTTGTAGAAAAGTGATTTTTTTTAAACTTTCAACATTTTGGTCTTCACTCGGAATAAACTAAGTAAACGTAGAATAAAATGTACAACCCTTGTACGTATTCAATAATTCTAGTTGGGGGGTTTTGAAAATACATTGAGCTAAGTCTGGACGAAGATCCGAAGTTTGTTTGTTTGTTTTAGAGTTTTGCGCAAAGCTACGCGGAGGTGATTATTGTATAGATGTCCCTAATTTTGAGCTGATGGGCTAGACGGAAAGCAACTAGCTAACAGCACCCATCATCAGTTCTTGGGCTATTTTTGTCTCTCCTAGTAGTAGGGTTGTACCGATTCTTATTGTTCACTCACGGTCTCAAAATGGGCTAGATGTTTCTGACAACGGGACACAAACCATGAATGCTTCAATTAACAGTTTGAACACGATAATTCTTGAAGGGATAGCGTGGCCTCTAATTATTTTTTTAGAAGTATCAAGTCCATTTGAAAATTGTATAGAAATAATTGAGAACTTTTAGCCTTGTTTGTTGTGTATTCGGCTCTCATACGGGAATACAACGTAAAGTTTATGCATCAAAATGAAAATAAATTTATTTATTACTGATTTTCCAAAAATTTTGAGCTTTCACACTTGTACATTGATCTTACTTCGTATTTGTCCAAACATTTTGAACACTCACTCTTGTGCAATGATCTTACTTTGGTTGTTTTTTTTTTCCCATGCGGAGCAATGGTTGTTTTGGTTTTAAGATTTTGATGTTGCTGTTTTTCTAGTACAAAACTACTCAATGGGTTGTCTCTACAATGCCCACCGATGGGTGTCTAACCCTGAATTTTTTCACGTATAGTTACTGCTGACTCCCCCTCTCTCCGATTGAAAGTTTTTTTTTAAATTATGTTTTGAATGTTGTTTGGTTTGATGTTTTTCTGGAATGATACACTTCTGTTACTGATCACACGTTGTTCCTAAGCGTAAAGATTATCACCAAAAACGATATCACACTTTCTCATAAAAGCCCAAAGCATGTTATTTGTTAGATTTGCTTTGTAATGATTCATAATGCAAAGGTTTCGTGAAATAGTCATAATTTATTGTTTTAAACATGTATATATATATATCGATTTTTACGAAATTTTCCTACCAGTTTTTAATGTCTTAATCAAATACGCCAGACGAAAATTTGATTTTCGTGCCATTTTAAGGGCCAAATTGGTCCCGTGATAAAGTTCTAGATCTCAAAGCTGCTGATTTGGGTTCTAATCCAGGTAATACCACACGATATTCTCTGCACTTTAAACTGTGGACGCGTTTAAGGAGTGACAGTCACATGTCGAACGTGAATGATAGGTGGTAAGATGTTGCCTTCCCTCTTGTAAGTTGGTTTATTTGTGCAGTTTTGCGCTGAACAAACAATGAGCTACCTACTATTAGCTCACCGTGGGTATCGAAACCCGATTTTAGCGTTGAATTCTCTTATCTCAATAGTATTTCATATGTCCATATGCAGGATAAATTATGGTTCGAATCCTCGTCACACCAAACATACTCGCCTCTCAGCCGTGGGGGCGTTATAATGTGATAGTCAATCTCACTATTAGTTGGTAAAAGAGTAGCCCAAGAGTTAGCGGTGGGTGGTGATGACTAACTGCTCTCCCTCTCGTCTTACACTGCTAAATTAGGGACGGCTAGCGTAGATAGCCTTCGAGTAGATTTGCGCGAGGCCTGGCATGGCCGAGCGCGTTAAGGCGTGCACTCGTAATCCGAGGGTCGCGGGTTCGCGCCCGCGTCGCGCTAAACATGCTCGCCCTCCCAGCCGTGGGGGTGTATAATGTGACGGTCAATCCCACTATTCGTTGGTAAAAGAGTAGCCCAAGAGTTGGCGGTGGGTGGTGATGACTAGCTGCCTTCCCTCTAGTCTTACACTGCTAAATTAGGGACGGCTAGCACAGATAGCCCTCGAGTAGCTTTGTGCGAAATTGCAAAACAAACAAACAAACAAGATTTGCGCGAAATTCAAAACAAAAATAAAAAAATAAAATATTTCATTCTTAGTTTATTTGTATGCTTTTCTTGTACCCTAGACAGCATTCCAGGCATTCTTGTAAAGGGTTATGCTTATACGAAATTATTTAACCATAATTCCAATTTTTAAAACATTTATTTATCATTGCGTTAAATGTAACTAGACAGATAAATATTAATGTTTTACTCTACTAATAACTGGAATTAAAAAAATATATATTATAGCCATACAAGCCAATAATTCCTTAATTAACTGTCATCCGTTTATATTTTTACCCATACAAACCAATACCTCCTTAATTAACTGTCATTCGTTTATATTTTTAGCCATATAAACCAATACCTCCTTAACTAACTGTCATCCGTTTATTTTTTTAAGCCATACAAACCAATACCTCATTAACTAACCATCCCCCAGTTGCTCAGCGGTATGTTTGTGGACTTGCACGCTAAAATCCGGGTTTCGATACCCGTGGTGAACAGAGCACGGATAGCCCATTGAGTTGCTTTGTGCTTAATTTAAAACAACAACTTTCACTAACTGTCATCCGTTTATTTATTTTTAAAGTTGTAATTAAAAAAATTCAAAGTTTTATTTTCGTAAAGTTCAGAGTTGAAGTGCGAAACTAGCCTGAAAGTTGTGAATAGCTGTCAGCACGTGCATCTGATTCTAGGTGCTCAAGAGATTAAAACCATTTGAACAAATTGATCACAACATTTTTATAAACTTTCAACTTGTTATCTTTAGGCTTTCTTGCAGCTTTTGTTTTGTAAGTGTTAAGCTGCACGTGTCAAACGCGTGAACTCATTCTCGTTCGTGACGCTAAACAACTACGACATTCAAATAAGACGTCAAAAGTCGTGGTTAATGTCCTCTTTAGGTGTTGATAAAACCTGGCTGCTTCACATTGCTAGTCTGTGATTCAATAACTTTGAAGGCCTAGAAAGAATATTTTGATAATAACACCTATTTGAAGGTGTTTAATGCTGAAGGTCGTGAATAAAGTGCAATAATTAAACTTGAGTAATAAGTTATGATAATTGGACTATTGCGTTCCAAGTTACATGGATTTCAAATTGATAAGAGAGCTGAATTAGCTTTATTGAACAGACTAAGTCGTTTCATTACTTTGGATCAATGATGGGCAGCCCATGAGCCCTTAATATGGATAATTATGTCATCTGAAGAAAAAAAACATCCAAAAACCTGTGACAATAACATAATAATTAGTCCTATCCGCAAGCGCTGTCAGCAAGTTGAGTCCAGAAGAAACAAAGATTAATTTCTTGGATTTTTTTATTGATGTATACAATAATTTTTAAAGTAACCAATAAACTCATTTAATTTACAAACATAATGTTATATATATATATATTATACATGGCCCGGCATGTATAATACATGGTCGCCCTTTCAACCGTGGGGGCGTTATAATCTGACGGTTAATCCCACTATTCGTTGGTAAAAGAGTCGGCGGTGTGGGTGGTGATGACTAGCTGCCTTCACTCTAGTCAAACACTGCTAAGTTAGGGATGGCTCGCGCAGATAGCTCTCGTGTAGCTTTGAGCGAAATTCAAAAACAAACAATATATATATATAGCTTATTATTATTCAAATGTATAATTTTTTACTTATAAATGTTAAAGAAAGTCTTCGGCCAACGACGTTTAAGAGATGCACGTGTGATCTACGAATAATGCGAGGGGAACCACTGTTTCACACTAGACAAATTCTCGTCAAGTCTCTCTGTTTGTCAAAGCAAAACCATAAGTTGTAATCCCACATTGATTCACATTGTATATTTATGGATTTATTTATTAGTCAAGTCCTTCCACAGTCTTGGAGGCGGCAGGACCAGTCTTAAAAGGGTGTACTTATATATATATGAAGTAGTCAACTTCTAATGGGGGGAGGGCTTCTTAAATCCTCTCAACGTAACCCAGACAATACGGGGTCCAGGCGTCGGTTTTCAGTGTCTCTAAACTCAAATATAATATTGGATTTTGTGTTCCTAGTTCCCATCAGATTTCCAAGAATCCAATGCTTGAAATTATGGTTATATTCATCGCACAAGTTAGAAGGACCAAACATGGCAAACATAATCAGGTATTTTACGCTAAAGTAACAACAAAATACATGCATAAAGACTTGAGTGAACTCTTTTCCAATCCGATTTATTAAATTATCTATGAACTATTATCTTGACCAAACCTTACTTCTACATCATGCAATCAAATCCACATTCCACCCAAGTTGAAAATTTCAGAAATATTCCAAACTCCTGTCAGGAGTCTCAAAGTGTTGTCCATGAAAGCTCAGTTCGGAAAAAAAAAATCGTGCTTGTCTGAAAAAACAAACAAAACAAAACAAACACTTTTAAAATGGGGAGACAAAAACCAAGATATACTTTAAGAAGTGGGAAAAATTAACACGTTGTTTAAGAAGGGTAAGCAGCGCCTTGTGCAAAGGAATATAAGATTGTGCCTTCTTTAGTTGATGATTGTTGTTCGCTATTAAACATAAAGTTACACAAAGGAATATGAGATTGTGCCTTCTTTAGTTGATGATTGTTGTTCGCTATTAAACATAAAGTTACACAAAGGAATATGAGATTGTGCCTTCTTTAGTTGATGATTGTTGTTCGCTATTAAACATAAAGTTACACAAAGGAATATGAGATTGTGCCTTCTTTAGTTGATGATTGTTGTTCGCTATTAAACATAAAGTTACACAAAGGGCTATCTGTGTTTTCTCGCTGTGGGTATCGAAACCTGCTTTCTAATGTTCTTAGTCCGCAGACATAACGCTGTGTCACTGGTGGAATTTAGCTTATGCTTGTTATTGTTGTTTGTTATCGAGCACAAAGCTATACAAGGGGCTATCTTTGTGCTGCCCACCACAGATATCGAAACTCGGTATAAGTCAGCAAACATACCGTTGTACCACTGGGAGAGCTTGTATATGTAAGAGTAAACCCTGAGGTGTGTATTTCTGAAGCTTAAGAAAGTATTTTTCATACCTCTGATGAGCGACATAGCTTCTTGTGCATTTTGAAATTTTGTTTTTAAAAAAGACACCATGAAAGATTAATTTAGCATATTTTAAGAAATTTAACTCCAGTTGGAAAAAAATGCAATATTTTTATCTTTGTAAAGTCTTTTGTTAATGGAGACAATACAAAACACAAAAGCGGTTTGTTCAAAAGGCAGGATGTGAAAATAGTTTCATTAAGTCGTTATAAAGCGATGTGAATACATTTATTTCTCTTACACAAGGTTTTCGCTGTACATGATTTAGGTCATGCGCATGAATGCGTGACTTACGTGCATTTCTAGCCGTTTTTCTGAAACAAAGCACTTTTTTTGTTTGTTTTTCTAAGCTAAAATAATCATAGATACCACTCTAAGAAATTACGAGTGAAAGCAGCGAAGATTACAATAACATGTCAATCACACTGTGGTTGGTATATTCACTCACAATGAGGTTTTTCGTCCATTCAATCAATACCAGGATTCATCGGGCTGGCTATGATAAGGCAAAAAATATGCTGATTTAAAGTTAGAATACATTTGTCTCTCGTTGGGTCAACAGTAACCTCGAGGGCATATGACACTAACATTTGGTGTTCGATCCCTATAGTTAATACGGCACAGATACCTCAATATGCAGCTTCGCGTTTAGCAACAAAATGTGCAGGGCATGTTTAATATAGCTTCTATGCTGACATTTGCAGTAATTCGTTTTTTGCGGTCCTTAGGGTTAACAAGGATTAGGACAAGCATTTTTCACGTGTTGTTTTGTGAAATTTCAATGACAAGGAATGCGTTGGCATGGTGACAATCATATAATTGTTCATCCATTACACGGCGTCGTTTTATTTACGTTTACATGGCATACATTTCTATTTTAATTATGCTCGCATGTACATATACAGCCCGTATTTAAAAATTAAAATTATGGTTGTTTATAAACAAACACAATGATATGTTTCCTTCATTTGAATTGGAGAAGGTCACGTCGAATATCTGCGAATAATTTAGTCGGTTGTAATGTATCAAAAACAAACGAGCTCCTGACGCGGGTTTGTTTCGTCTATGGCAAGCTACTTATTTATTGTCTTGCAAATTGCTACCGCATGTTTTGAAATTAATAAATATTTTCACCAGTAAGTTCAAATATCAAATACCTACGAATGTACACCTTAATGTCAATCTAGTTGGATCACAGAGGCAAGTACGAGTTATGACTCAGTTTTGAATGACCTCAAAAACCTGAGTATCTTGGCAACACCGACAAAAAGTAAAACTCACGAAACCTTTCAGCAATGTGTTTACATCTTGTAGGAAGTTATTTACAGATATCTTTGTTGAATGGAAGACCTTGAAAAAGAAGATAAAATTACTTCAGTTCATACAAGTAATGTATACACTTATGCTTTGTTTGTTTGTTTTTTAATTTCGCGCAAATATACACGAGAGCTATCTGCGCTAGCCGTCCCTAATTTAGCAGTGTAAGACCAGAGGGAAGGCAGCTAGTCATCACCAACTACCGCCAACTCTTGAGCTTCTCGTTTACCAACAAATAGTGGGATTGAATGCCACATTATAACTCCCCCACGATTGAAAGGGCGGGCATGTTTGGTGCGACCGGGATTCAAACTCGCGACCCTTATATTACGAGTCGAACGCCTTAACACGCTTGGCGATGCCAAGCTAGTCGTCACCACCCACCGACAACTACTCTTTTACCAACGAATCGTAAGATTGGCCGTTACATCAAACATGCTCGTCCTTTCAGCGGTGGGGGCGTTATAACAACCCTGAGAGTACCAGTCGAGTGCCTTAACCACCTTGCCATGCCTGGCCATTATTGAAATATCAAAAAATATTTAGGTTTTAATTGACAATTATCGAGTTATAAAGTATTTCTCCTCTGGAGATCAACTTTATTTAGTATTGTGGGAATATATATAAAGTTTAATAATGCAAGTATGAAATAATGTTTTTGTTATCAGACAATCATCCTGAAATGGAATAAGTGACGTAAAAATATTAACTTAACTGAGGAATATTATTTCATGTAAACGCGCATAAATCCATAAATAAACATTCAGGAATCTGAAAAATATATCGTAATATTTTGTTTTACTTGGTGGTCCGAGAAAATTTTAATTCGCTAACACAACAAATTACAGGGAAAAGGTATTTCCCCATGTTGAATTAATAAAAGTTCGTAGTTACACGTGTCGTGCGCACTTTACGACTGAGTGGGTGAACCTCAAACAGGTGGTTATGAATAAATAACTCATTTCAGGTCAGGGATGCTCATCAAATTGTTTCAGCAGAAGGTTCTAGGGTGACGTCATCACTCTCTGTTCCATCCTTTCAACGCAAAAATAGAAAAGTCTCGCGCATACGAGATCACTATAATGACAAATATTTCTATTTTTTTTACTCCATAGCGTTCAGAATTCCTCTTTATCCCACAAAATTTGCGAATTTACACATAAAAATGTGTGTGTGTGTGTGTGTGTGTGTCTTTTCCAGCAAAGTCACATCGGGTTGTCTGAGACGTCGACCAAGGGAATCTCTAGACTTACCACTGCTCCACCAGCAAACAACACGTGAAGGATTATTTCATTTTTTTGTAATTTTGAACGAATATTAATAATTACATATAATTGTGCACAGCGCTCCTATCGGTGTAAATTCAACAAACTATAAAAACAAATGATATATTCTCACGATTTGTTTCTAAGGTTATGTACACTAAATTACTCATATACTGAAAATCGAAAGATTTCCGTGAATTCCATTCTGAATGTGTTATACCAAAGGCCGTATTTATAAGGAAGTATGGGATAAATTACCCCCCCCCGGGCCCTAAAATCAAAGACACCCCAGCTGAGATAAAAATCAATAATTAGTAATAAAAACCCGGATGTTCCATTGAAAAACATATTTGTAACTATGTCATTATGACAACAGTGATTTTAATCGCTTCATATAAGTTTATTATTATGTAATATTTTATAAATACGTTCTTAGAGCTCGTCCGTTTATATATTTAGTGAAAGGTTAGTCGTTATTACTTTATTATAAACATAACAACTGCTATTTTTATATTATCTACCTATTATTTGTTTTCGTGTTTTGCTCAAACTGTAGTTAATAATTCGACTGTGGAAGCTTTTGGATTCTGGATTTAAGGAAAGACAGTTAGTTACCACCACCTACCGCCAACTCTTTTACCAGCAAACAGTGGGAGTGACAGACGCATTATAACACCCCTACGGCTGAAAGGGCGAGCATGTTTGGTGTGACGTGGACAGAGTAATTGTTTGTTTGTTTTTTGAATTTTGCACAAAGCTACTCGAGGGCTATCTGTGCCAGCCGTCCCTAATTTAGCAGTGTAAGACGAGAGGGAAGGCAGCTAGTCATCACCACCCACCGCCAACTCTTGGGCTATTCTTTAACCAACGAATAGTGGGATTGATCGTAACGTTATAACGTTATAAGTGAGAGCATATTTGGCGCGATGAGGATGCGAACCCGCGACCCTCAGATTACGAGTCGCACGCCTTAATACGCTTGGCCATGCCAGCCCGGACAGAGTGAGTGGAGCACAGAAGACGTAATAATGGTCAAGGCGCTATGTGTATCATGAGTTATATAAACAATAACTGTGACAGTATGAAATGTAATTACTATGAATTTTGTTTAAGCAATTAAGAATTTTATTTTTTTATTATTATTCTTACGACTTATTATTTATTATAAGCTTTGAGGTCACCTGTCTACAGTATGACGTATCCATAGTTATATTTTATTTATTTTTATATCTCAACAAATTCCGATAGCAATACTGTCGCGTATTCTCCAGTTTCGATACCAAGAAATCGTAAAAAAAACAAAACCACGTTAAACATATTTTTATTTCGAAGATTGTGGACGTGGCATACCCAGGTTTTCCACTTAGGGTAGGCAGAAAATCATAAGAGATACAAAAAACAAAAGCCTCCTAGTTGCCAAGTGTCTCTCAGTCACTCGGGAGGCAGAACATTTTAAAGGAGGCCAATAAATTAAAATGTTGAAATTAATCTAAATATTTAGTAAAATGATCATTAAAACAAATCATATATAATGGTGTTTATAGAAAGTTTAATTTTTGTAGTAAATGATACAAAAAGACTTTATTATATAAAAGCCGAAAAATAATATGGGATCAATATGCCCAGATTTTTCAGGGGGCGGGCAATATGGGATCAATATGCCTAGATTTTTCAGGGGGCGGGCCCTCTGGATGGTGGGGATCGATTTGAGACTTCGTTATGTAGATGCTTACAGGTTTCCCTCTCTCTATAAATGTTCTGAGCGATGCTAGTTGTAGTTGGTTATCCTTCTTTTTGAGACGTCCTCAGTGATACTGATTGGTTATCCTCCCTCTTGAAATGTCCTGAGTGATGCTGATTGGTTGTTCTCTTCTTAGAAATATGCTTCTTAGAAATAATAATTGGTTGTTCTCCCTCTAGGAAGGTCGTAAGTGATGCTGGTTTGTTCCCACTTCTTCTAGAAATGTCTGGAATTATGCTGGTTGATTTCCTGTTATTTAGGAATAACTTGAGTGGTAAATATATGACGTTGATATTAAAAAAAAACACAGTAACATAGCAATCGCATAAAGAACCCGTTATTCTTAAAGATCTTCAAATGGTTGCAAGTCTACTGGGAGATACGACACAGCTTAATAATAATTGCATTTGGATGATTGTAAACAGTACACAAAAAGATACCTTGACACTTTATATGTTCTTCTGTAAGCTGCACTAGTAAAGTAATAATACTATGGTTATTACATCATCGCATTAAAATGATTTTTTTACTGATGGAGTTCTTGATGTTGGTACGTTGTTCTAGACCACGTTGTTGCTGTTGGATGTGCAACATTTAGATGATTGAAATAAATTACTTTGCTAAGAGTAAAGCTGTTTGTTCTAACTCTCAGTCGCGTACGTAAAACAACTGTTAACATAGTTTTGATGCCTTACTGTGTTTTTGCAAAGGTAGTTTTAATAATGATAGAGTTTGCGAGTAGAATCAGATAAATTAACGCATTTGTCGCATGAAAGCAGCCCTTTGCTTCTAGTTTTCCCTCTGTGTAGTCAGCACCTTCAGCACCTTCGCTTCAGGCGATGCTGTTATTTGTGTCAAGAATCGTTAATGGCAATTTATACATCCTGATCCGGATTTGCCCCAAATATTTCATCCAATCAATTCTTCTTTAAGTTCCGCATTGTGAAACAAAGTTTGGCTTTTATTCATTCGAGTAAACCTAACGTCACATGATGTAACTTATAGTACAACATTCAAGTTATGCTATGCATAAATAGCCCTGGGTCTAACGATCAAATACACATGAAAAATGACCAATACACACATAATTAACACGAGAGGCCTCTTTAGAAATGCCACACAGCACGTGTTGTATGTTAATTGTTTTTGTTTTTTTGTTGTTGTTGTGGCGTGTAAATGAAGAAAAAAACCCAACAGATTAATTGAAATATATGCCCCAAATATAACTGGGCGTTACTACACTTATAGTCTTGATGTTAATTGTTTTCTAAGAATAAAAAAAACAAACTATATATGGTATCGTATATCGAAATGTTTTCAATTTATTGTTCTGGGTAGTTTAGTTTTATAATTGTACATAAGAACGTTTTGAAAAAAAAATTTCTCCTTACACTCAGATGAAGATGAACTTGTTCCCTTGTTCACTTTTTTAGCTTGTTCATAAATCTCTACCAGTTGTAAGCACATATACGACATATATGTAGTATACATATAACAATCGTTGATTTTATTACTGACACCAATTCATTCAATAACCTTGTCGTCTAGTTAAAAAAACTTAAAGCTGTCTTATTCGGAATTTAACCTATCTTTTCCATACCTGAAGGCCCGACATGGCCAAGTGGTTAAGACACTCGAATCGTAATCCGAGGGTAGTGGGTTCGCATCCCCATCACACTACACATGCTTGCCCTTTCAGCAATGGGAGCGTTATAATGTGACAGTCACTCGTTGGTAAAAGAGTAGCCCAAGAGTTGGCGGTGAGTGGTCATAACAAGCTGCCTTCCCTCTAGTCTTACACTCCTAAATTAGGGAAGGCTAGCGCAGATAACCCTCGAGCAGCTTTGCGCGAAATTCAAAACAAATCAAACCATAACTGAAACTCGTGTCTTCAAACAGTTGTTTTCAAAGTAAGGCCTCATACAAAGACAATAATTAAATATACCTTTTCTAGTAGCTTTCCTCTGAACCCTTTTCAACAGTGATATATCCTTTATTAGATAAGAAGACTAAAATTGTACATAGTTGTCCAAGTGAGATCTAACTTTGACTTGCAATCAATGTGTCGATAAATACATTCTAAAGTTCTATTAACATTATAACTTGCAGCATAATACCCTCTTGATGGTTTGAGTGACTTATCCACAGTTGTCCAACATCATTCTCTTCAGTTTGACTTTTGAGTTGGTTCCTATCTACATTGAAAATACGATCTAGATTATAATAATCCAAATATTAATTTTACTGTAAGTGGAAACGATTTGTAAAATATTTGTCCAACTTACTTGTTGGTCCAAGTCATTTCGTAGCGCCTCAAAATCATTACTTCAGTTCGACTAGAAGTGTCCAGTTGTATAATGTTATCAGTGAACTTTACTGATTCACGGATTAATATTCTAATAAAAGTATACCTTGAATACTTGGGCTAGAAGTATCGAGTGGTTTAATGTTATCAGTAAATTTCACCGATTCACCAATTGTTCCAATAAGAAAATCCAAAGACTCAAGCACTAAGCTACTGAAGTAGTAACACTAGTAACAAGGGCTCCGTTTGACTATAATATTATGCCAACTATTCTTTTTCCCTCTTTCAACCACCTTATAATATAGTTAACCAGTCTTTCTTCAATCTCTTTAGCGTAGCCTCAATCAAAAAGGTTTTTGCGCGTACAACAAAGTTTTTATTTCTTGAACACTGTTTGAATACTCCTTATAGATTTTTGGTTTCTGATCACGAAAATCACATCTAAATTTGCCCATCACGTACCGTTTCATCGAAATCTTATAGTTTTGCTACAATGGAAAAACCATATCAGGGCAACTGGAATCCGTCAATGTTTACTGACTACTGTTGGACACTGCAACGTGATGCACCGGACATTGAATACAAAGGAAAATTAGGAGCAAAACTCTATTAATTATGTTGAACGTAAATACGTACTTGCCGGTAAACAGTTAACTGTCTATTTCTCAGAGTTCTCTACATGATGAGGCAAACCCAAAACTATGTTTGTGCATACCCAACCGGTACCTGTCACAATCAGGAAAAACTTTTCAAAAATATTGTTGTGCAGTGTTTAAGAAGTTACAAGTACACCAAGTCCACACGTTTTCTTTTGTCGGTATAACAAAATACTTTCTGACGAAACATTACAAGGTTAGTTAGAGAAGATTTCCACTTGACGAATCCTTGTTGGCTTTAATCTACTGTACCATATTTTCAGTGAATCAACTCTTGGTCTACTCTTATACCCACAAATAGTGAAAATTACCGTAACATTGAAACGCTGAAGAGGTTTGTTTGTTTGTTTGTTTTTGAATTTCGCACAAAGCAACTCGAGGTCTATCTGTGCTAGCCGTCCCTAATTTAGTAATGTAAGGCTAGAGGGAAGGCAACTAGTCATCACCACCCACCGCCAACTCTTGGGCTACTCTTTTACCAAAGAATAGTGGGATTGACCGTAACATTATAACGTCCCCACGGCTGGGAGGGCGAGCATGTTTGGCGCGACTAGGGCGCGAACCCGCAATCCTCAGATTACGAAGCGCACGCCTTAACGCGCTAGGCCATGCCAGGCCCCATCCGCTGAAAAGGTGAACATAGTTTAGTGTGACGGTAATTCGAGTGCTCTAACCACCTGGCTATGCTGAGCCAAGTGAAAGCGAGAGCTCGTTTATCTGATTTTTCATCCACTTTAAGTTCAACCTTCTATAGTCCTGGTGTTGTGTCTATGTTTAATTTATCAATCTTTCTACTTACCAACAGGCCCAAGATGGCTAGATGGTTAAGGCAATTGACTCGTAATATTAGGGTCGCGGGTTCGAATCCCCCATTACACCAAACGTATTCGCCCCTTCAGCGTTGAGGCATTATAATGGGATGGTCAATCCCACTATTTGTTTGTAAAAGAGTAGCCCAAGAGTTGGCGGATGGTAATGCCGACTAGATGCCTTCCCTCTAGTGTTACGCTGCTAGATTAGAGACAGTTAAAGCAGATAGCCCTCGTGTAACTTTGCGCGAAATTCAAAAGAAGCAAAAGAACAAACAACACTTCCCAACAAGTCTAACGAATTACTATTTTCATGATTTAGGTCAATTACAATATTTCAAGTCTAACGGATTACTATTTACATGATTCAGGCCAATTCTAGTATTTCAAGTCTAACGGATGACTATTTACATGATTCAGGTCAATTACAATATTTCAAGTCTAACGGATGACTATTTACATGATTCAGGTCAATTACAATATTTCAAGTCTAACGGATGACTATTTACATGATTCAGGCCAATTCAAGTATTTCAAGTTTAACGGATGACTATTTACACGATTTAGGTCAATTCCAGTATTTCAAGTCGAACGGATTACTATTTACACGATTTAGGTCAATTCCATTATTTCTCATAGAATAGTCAAGTCAGGAACATCACTAATACATTCTCTTCTAAAAACAGAAATGAAGAAAACATTTAAACGTTCAACCATCCCATTGTATTCAAGAACTGCCATAAGAATCCTATTAGCAGTTTTTAAAATCCACATTCGAACGTTTTTTTTCAACTGTAATCTACTTAAAACATCGTTACTGTTAATTTTAACAGATATTTTGAATTTCTTAATTTTTCAACCAAATCCTTAGTGTTTTTTTTAGTTCTGCTGACATTTTAAACTTATTTGCCAATTCGTGTTTGCAAACTTTCGACATTTAAACCTGAGTTGTCGTTTACAAGACAGGCGTAACTAGATGGTAAGGGCGCTCGACACGTAATATGAGGGTCGCAGGTTCAAATTCCCGTAACACCAAATATTTTCAGCCGTGGCAACTTTATAAAGTTGTTGTTGTTGTTGTTGTTTTGAATTAAGCACAAAGCTACACAATGTGCTATCTGTGCTCTGCCCACCACGAGTATCGAAACCCGGATTTTAGCGTGTAAGTCCGCAGACATACCGCTGAGCCACTGGGGGGCCGTTATAAAGTAATGATCAATCTTTCTATTTGTGGTTTAAAATAGTAGTTCATAACTGGGTGGTGACTGGTGTTGACTAGCTGCCGTCTCTCTAGTATTTGTTTTGGAATTTCGCACAAAGCAACTCAAGGGCTATCTGTGCCAGCCGTCCCTAATTTAGCAGTGTAAGAACGGAGGGAAGGCAGCTAGTCATCACCACCCACCGCCAACTCTTGGGCTTTTCTTTTACCAACGAATAGTGGGATTGACTGTCACATTATAACGCCCCCACGGCTGGGAGGGCAAGCATGTTTGGCGCGACTCGGGCGCGAACCCGCGACCCTCAGATTACGAAGCGCACGCCTTAACGCGCTAGGCCATGCCAGGCTCTTTCTCTAGTATTTCACTACTAAATAAGGGACGGCTAGCTCACACATCCTTCGTATTGCTTTGCGCGAAATTGAGAACAAACAAATTGTCATTTACAGCATTAGTAAACCAATTACACTTATGGGAGTGTGAAATCCTGATATGGGAGCCACACCCGAAAAGTATGAATTCATTATACTTCATCAGAAAAAAAAAATTTCACACCTAGAATAAGCGTTATGCAATAGTAATATTTTTGAGAACCCATATTATAAAGAGGTTAAGTTATTGTAAATGTATACATTTTAAAGATTCTGACGAATTACTGTTTATTAGAAAATTCTTGTTCATAAAATGTTAATATTATATGTAAGATTATTTTAACCTAAACAACTCTGTTCTGTTTATAAAATCACATCAAAATTTTACATCAAAAGAAGGAGTGCAAACATCAATTCCTACTAATGATCACGCTAGTGATCATTTGTTGGTGGCGTCACTCTACCCACAAAATGCTAGTGATCATTTGTTGGTGGTGTCACTCTACCCACAAAATGCTAGTTATCATTTGTTGGTAACGTCATGCTATCCACAAAATGCTAGTGATCATTTGTTGGTAACGTCACACTATCCACAAAATGCTAGTGATCAGTTGGTAACGTCACGCTATCCACAAAATGCTAGTGATCATTTGTTGCTAACGTCACGCTATCCACAAAACGCTAGTGATCATTTGTTGGTAACGTCACGCTGTCCACAAAATGCTAGTGATCATTTGTTGGTAACGTCACGCTAATACATCCCATTCCTCTGTGACCTTATATCGACACGACTGTCACGTGACTTGTTGATCTGGAAATTAAAAGTGATTTAATATATCGTAGTCTACCTTCTGTTACTCAGCTTATGTTTTTACCCAACTACGTTTTTTTTTATACGTGGGACAACACGCTAAAATTGCTAGAAAGTTTTTTTTCATTTTTATTTGCCCTTTTCTTATTTTCATCTTTCGAAGTAGTTGAGTATAACAACGCAAAATGCATATTTGTTCTTCATGTTCATTGGCCTTAATATTTTGGCCAGCGGTGTGTCTTCTATTTACAAATTTCTAGTTGCTCTAGTTATCCTATTAAATTGCTTATTCCCAATTTCTCTCACGTCCATGAAGGTTAATCTAAACAATGTTTAATTGTTTAGATGAGGTTTCCTAAAATTTCTACTACCCAACCTGCTTAAGTGAAATCCATTTGTAGTACATGTGTCACCCGTATCCTGAAAAAAACTAACCCACGGGTCCTTTTAACCCATCCGTTGTTCTAAGCTTATCCCTGATAAGTTAAGCTACAGCTTTTTCTGACTAATTCATTCCTTCATCTCTTTGGAGAGAGAACTCTCCTGAAACGGACCACGCGTTTATTAAATCTTTGAAGAAATTCGTAATGCTTTGCTCTGACGATTTACAGTTTAGAATAATATGTAACTCGATTTGCTCTACAAGAAAAAAAAAATGGTATCAGTATGTAAATCCTCAACATATTCTACAATATTCTGTGTGTGACAAGCACATTCTAGTACTTTAATTTCCTAATTAAAATCTTAGGATAAAGTCCTAATATGTACTTTACATATTCTATTATGTCCTGTACGTGGTAAGCACATTCTAGTACTTTAATTTCTTGGTTTCATACAACCAATAAATTTATCAGTAAACATAACACTCTATAACACAAATTTTGTTCCGTGATAGTATGTGTTATTTCTTAATTAATTAAGTACAGAAAATGGTCATTATTCCCTTCAAACTTTGCTTTTGTGACCTGGATAGTGAAATTTAGAAATTAATCTATTTTCTATGTAAAAACGGACAAATTGGTTGCATTTTCATTTACATAAGGTCTGAATAAAACAACATATAAATCAAGACTTACATGTATTTATACTAAAGTTATACAAAATCGTTTAGAAGTGAGTTTCCGAGATTTACAATTGTAAGGTAAACCACTTTCACGTATTAGACCCCAAATACAGTCTCCCGTCATGTTTTCGTTATACTTTTCCAGGTCACAAAAGCAAAGTTTGAAGAGAAAAAATAGGTCTTTTCCATTTACTTTAGGCATAAGCAATTGGGAAATAACACTTTCTGTCCGGGAACAAAAAAAAGTAAAAAAAAATTTATATAGTGTAATAAGAAAGTCCCTTCCCGAGTTCACCTTTCTTCCTCATTTCAAGCAGCCAAAGGTTCAAATCTATTACAGATTGTTATCTAAATGCTAGCTGGGTCTATCTCTAAAACAAAATATTTTGCTTTTTATTACTGTGCAATCTTATTAACCTCATCTTCCAATGTAATCTTTTTTATAAGTAAGCCCTCGACTTGATTCGTTAACATCTAGCCCTACTTTGAAACTTTTATTCACAAATAATGCAATCTGCCCTGGAGTTACATCACTAATTTATCCTCAATTGATTAAGCTTTGCAAGTTTAACATGTTCTATGTTTTCACTACTTCTGGTAGGTGTAATCAAGCCCACAATGATCATGTATATTTCAGTCTTGGCACCGACTTCACCCTGTAAATTAAACCCCCTCTACTCTTAAACTATCTATAACCATACTGGCGTTCACTAACTAGTCTTTATTCTTTATTTCTAATCTAGATGGCACGGCGTGACCAGGTGGTTAAGGTACTTGACTCGTAATCCGAGGGTCGCGGGTTCGAATCCCCGTCCCACCAAACTTGCTCGCCCTTTCAGCCATGAGGGCGTTATAATGTGACAGTCAATCCCACTATTCGTTGGTAAAAAAATAGATCAAGTGTTGGCGGTGGGTGGTAATGACTAGCTGCTTTCCATCTAGTCTTACACCGCTAAATTAGGAACGGCTAGCGCAGAGAGCCCTCGTGCAGCTTTGCGCGAAATTCAAAACAAACCAAAGCAATCTATATCGAGATACCTCATCAACAATTGCATATTTAACTCAAATTAATATGCTACACAGTTTGAAGAGTAAGTTAACAGATGCCTCTAGTTACTTATTGAATTACAAAATAATGATGTCTGGGCTTTTGATTGTTAACGTTTCATTTTCTCTTATCTGAAGGACATCTCGTCTGCCAAGACTGGAATTCTTATTCGCTTACGAAGAGAAAAGAGAACATAAGTATAATAATCCGTTAAGTCGTCAGAACGGATACAGTCTATAATATTGGGTAAAAAACTCGAAAGTATTAAATGATGTTTTCTAGAAGTTGCTTGTTAAATCAAAACCTTCCAACCGATTTTATCAATAGCGACAAAAACACTAATATTCAGCGAAAACTCTTAATAGCTACCTTGATTAACCTAGCGTTAATAAAAAGAATAAAACTAAACAATTCTCGATACTTAAAATGGGATATTCAGGTTTGGATGTATATCACAAGTTAAAGAATAAATAATATACTCCTGTTCCACCAGTTAAGGATATATTGTTCTTATCTGATTGACTTGTAGAAGGAGGTAATTTACTTTCAACTAGAATTATAGCAATACTTCAATCAGTGATGTCGTTATGTGCTTCCAGCGTTCTCTTACCTAATTATTAACGTATCGATGAAGTAGTTGTTGTTTTTATATATCTAGGAACATTCGCAGAAACGTACTAAACTTAATGTGCGTTCAAGAGGCATTAAACCGCTTAAATTGGTAAAAAATGTCAATATGGAATGCATGTCTAGTATTCTAGGTCATATGCAAAGATAATAGTAAAACACCGCCTTACAAAAAGAAACCTAACCCAGTAACAAGCGATTCGCTGAAAACACTGTACAGACCTTGAGTACCGGTCTTACATTAGCTTGCAAAATTTGTGTTCTCGATGGTGTGGAAAATAATGAACTGGCATAACTATGCTTGTCAACACGTGAAATATGCGAAACAAAAATACAAGAAGCAATAAAGAGTCTTTAGCGTGATGCAACAATAGCGAACTTCTGGTGTGATGCAACAAAAACGACTTCTGGTGTGTTGCAACAATAGTGGACTTCTGGTGTGATGCAACAAAAACGACTTCTGGTGTGTTGCAACAATAGTGGACTTCTGGTGTGATGCAACAAAAACGACTTCTGGTGTGATGCAACAATAGCGGACTTCTGATGTGATGCAACAATACTGAGCTTCAGGTGTCGCGTAACAACAGCGAACTCCTAGTGTGGGGCCTAGCTTGGCCATGTAGTTACTACATTTGACTCTCAATATGAGGGTCCAGAGTTCGAATCTCTCTCCCATCAAACGTGCCCACCCTTTCAGCTGTGTTGGTATTATAATGTTTCAGTCAATTCCATTATTCGTTGGTTAAAGAGAAACTCAAGAGTTGGCGGTGGGTGATGATAACTAGCTACCTTTCCTCTAGTCTTTTACTGCTAAGTTACGGAATGATAACACAGATAGCCCTTGCCTAGCTTGGGGTGAAACTCCAAACAAATCAAAACCAAACCAACGTCTAACGTGATAAAACAATAATGAATTTTTGACATGACACAAAATATTATAAATACACGTTTTAGTTGGTAACTTTTTTATGATGTTTGCTCCCATAAATCATAAGACTGGCGGACAGCTTATAGTTGTACTGTTTGTTTGTTTGTTTTTTTAGCTTCGAGCAAAGCTATTCGAGGGCTATCTACGCTAGCCGTCCCTCATTTAGCAGTGTAAAACTAGCGGGAAGCCAACAAGTCATCACCACACAACGCCAACTTTTGGGTTACTCTTTTACCAACGAATAGTGGTATTGACCGTCACATTATAACGCCCCACAGCTGAAAGAGCGAGCATTTTTTGTTTGATGGGGATTCGACCCCACGACTCCCAGATTGCGAGTCAAGGGCCTTAACCACCTGGCCATGCTGGGTCCTGTAATCATTCTGAAAGAAAACGTGACACACATGCTTATCTCAAACCGGAAGAAAAGCTCTCTTTTGTATATTAACATGAAAGTTAAACATTATTATTACAGCATTTCTTCGAAACAGTTGAAAATTATTGGATGCTATATTTTACCATTACTAAGAAATCCCTGGCTTTTTATGATTTAGACTTTTATGTATAAATACGTGGGAAACTAATATAAAAACAAAACCACAGTGAGTTATTTGTTTATGCAAAAGTTATTGGCTGGCATAATTCATTTCCAGCTCTTTAACTCTTTATTAATAATTAGTGGGATTGTCCGTTACATTATGATGCCCACATAGTTCGCGAGTCGACCACCTCAATAAGTAAACCATAATGGAAAAAACACACGAATCGCAAGTTATTGATTTTCAACCCTTTGCAGTTTTCGAGCCCATGACACAATTAAATATTACACTGCACTTCATAACACATGTTCATGTGTTAACGACGAAAATAATTAAAGCACAGATGTTTAACGAAATATTCTCCGTACAGTAACATCTGTTTAATTAAAGTCGGTGCCATAAACAGCGCCAAAGTTTGAACAAAAAATTGCGTCATTACATTGCTGCAATGTGGGTCGTATGGGTGGAGCAGGGTAGGGATTAAGGCGTTAAAAACACACAAAAAAACAAAACGTACAATAGCGATGTAGAGATTTTAAATCGTGAAGTTAACTGGGTTCATTTGGGCGGGAAAATATAAGTACTTATGGAGATATTTATATGCCGAGGTTATCAGCCGTTATTATTCACCAGAATAAAAATAGAAAGAGACAACAAAAAGTATATATTTTTCCTCACCTTAAAACAATGGCAAATAGATAATCAGTAATGTCGAGAAAACCGACTTGTATAGAACAATATTCATGTAAAAACTTCTCGTTTGGGTTGAGAAAAGTTTTTACGAAGAGGAGCGAACAACATTTCAACCTTCTTCGACTTGACGATGACCGAAGAAGGTCGAAGCGTTGTTCGCTCCTCTGCGTAAAAACTTTTCACAACCTAAACGAGCTGTTTTTACATAAATAAACGGCAAATGGAATTATTAATTACATATAGTGAAGATGTTTAACACAACAAAACCACTGCATGTTGCAATCTCTGAAGGTTATTGGGCAACCACTGGGCAACTTTTGGCCAAGCAAATCAGAAAGGATCCAAAATTCCTATCCTATTACTTGATTTGTTTTAGTGCAAAGCCACACTGGGCTATCTGCTGTGTCCATCGCGGGGAATCGAACTCTAGATTTTAGCATCGTAAGAGTGCAGATTTACTTTGTCCCACCATGGGACGTCTCATTACCGCAGGAAACAAAATCACTCTCTGAACCTTTAAGGTCCTGAACGTGTTATAAGAGTGACAATCAAATCCCGCTTTTCAGTCTGGCAAGAGTAGCCCACGCATTGGCGGTGGGTGTTGATGATTAGTTGAATTCGTTCTAGTTTACTATTTTCAAGTTAGGGTAACATAAATACCGCTCATGTAGTTTATACATGAAATACGAGAAAGCAAACAAAGTATAGCTTGCGAGTACGCGTTTTACTGTTGTATTGTATGTCTGCGAAACTAACAAACATAAGGTTGAATGTATGAGGACTAAAAAATAACATTCAGAAGCACAACCTTCATTTAAAATGTTTAATATTTATTGCAAACGTTTTGTGTATTTTTTTTCTCACTTGATTCAGACTTGTTTTCTTAATGTAGAGCTACACTATGGGGTATCTGTACTCTGTTTAATGGATGGTTAGGTGGACCCTCCAGTGGTGCAACGGAAACTCGACGGAGAAACTTAAAACGCTTGAAATCGAATATCGAAACTGTGGTAGGCAGAGCATAGATAGCTTATTGTATAGCTTTGTGCTTAACTTTAAACAAACAAACCAACAATCACTGGGTAGACTTGAACCCCGAATTTTAATATTATAAAACTGTTTGCATATCCCTTTTTAAAAAAAAAAAATGACAAGTGAGAATTATTTGCTCTGTATTGTGGCCATCATGAGAATTGAATCCAGGTTTTAGCATATAAGTTTTCAGACTTACCGGTGGGTTGCTGTAGGAGGGGGGTTAAGGGGAATGATGTTGACAAACAAAATAAGTTACTTCTTTATTATAAAAGCTCAAGTTCGAGGAATTTCAGTTATTTAAAAGTAAGAAAATGACATTAAAATGCATAAACAAGATAAAAATGTTTGTTTGTTTTTTAATTTAGCGCAAAGCTACTCAAGGGCTATCTGTAGCTACACGAATACTATCTGTGCTAGCTGTCCCTAATTTAGCAGTGTAAGACTAGAGGAAAGGCAGCTAGTCATCACCACCCACCGCCGACTCTTGGGCTACTCTTTTACCAACGAATAGTGGGATTGGACGTCACATTATAACACTCCCACGGCTGAGAGTGCGAGCATGTTTGGTGTGACCCTCAGATTATGAGTTGAACGCATTAACCTGGTCATGCCGGGCCGTCAAGATAAAAAGAATATCACTGAAACATCAATTATCAGTTGTTTGAAAAACACAACGCCCCTAGAAAATAAATAGTATTATTGGAATTAAAGTGGGGTGAATTTTTTACGTATAAACTGAATTATCAACAAAAAATTATATATTCTTTTTCAAACCACATAAACTTTAAATGAACCAACTGTTGACATCCCTCAAAAAAGTATTAGTTATTATATTTACGAACATACGTTTCGAGAGAAGGCTGAATATTAAAATACAACCTATTTCGTCTCTCGTAGAGACATCAGTAAGTCTACGAACTTACAACACTAAAATCTGGAGTTTGAAACCCCGCAGCGAACACTGAATATAGTCTCATGTTATTTGCTACAAACCAGACCATCAAATAACCTGCGGCCCGGCATGACCAATCGTGTTAAGGCGTTCGACTCGTAATCTGAGGGTCGCGGGTTCGAATCCCGGTCACACCAAGCATGCTCGCACTTTCAGCCGTGGGAGTGTTATAATGTGACGGCCAATCCCACTATTCGTTGGTAAAAGAGTAGCCCAAGAGTCGGCGGTGGGTGGTGATGACTAGCTGCCTTCCCTCTAGTCTTACACATTCTAAATTAAGGACGGCTAGCGCAGATAGCCCTCGTGTAGCTTTGCGCGAAATTATAAAACAAACAATAAACTTTTTCAAATAATTCAAGTACATTAGAGGAAATTATCCTTCTTTCAGTAAGAAAGGCGAAGTAAAACTGTTTTGTTATGCTTTTGATCACGAATGGGAGAAAATAGATTTATGCGTATAAATACGTGTGGTGTCAGGAACCTTTATGTTACGATACGTAGGATTAAGCTGTTTATTACATGATAAGTAGCGTGAGAATTGGCTACTTCTAACTAAGCCTACAGCTCAAATGATTCCCATGTTAATAAAATGTGTGTGAAGGTTGACATAAGTATATCCTTTATCATGATCAAAAGAATATACGCGGAGATTTGAAGTTTCAAACGTTTACTATTACCACAGAATTATTTTTGGGCAACTGTTAGCATAATTGTTTTGTTTGGGCTGTGATTTTAACGTTCTTTGTATGTGCTTTTGAAAATGGTAGTGTGCTTTGCGAGCTGACACACTGATGTGAAGTCGGTATTTTTTAAAATTAAGATAGTTCTATACGAAAATTTCAAAAGATATCGAGATTAGGAAGTAAAACGTAAAAAAAAGTTATTTTAACAGTTTACTAAAATGAATATTTACAGTTTTACTAAAGATATATTTTGGACCAGATGCGTCCAGGTGCTACAGTACCCAGGCTGAGAGTCCAGGATTCGTGGTTTGCCTCACTGTGCACTAAAAGAGAGGTGATCAGATCTAATAATTTTATTGGACTATTCAAATAGTCCTTTACATAGCTTTAGGCGAATGATTTGAAACAAACAATGAGGTGACAGTTATTTGTCAAGAAACATTCTTGTTTGATTGATTATTTTGAATTTCACGCATAGTAACACGAGGGTTTTCTGTACTAGCCATTACTAATTTAGCAATGTCAGACTAAAGGGAAGGCAGATAGTCATACTACCCACCGACAACATTTGAGTTACTCTTTTATCAACGAATAGTTGGATTGACCTTCAAATTATAACGCCCTTACGAATGATATGGCAAGCATTTTTAGGGTGAAGAAAACCCGAACTCGCGACCCTCAGGTTACGAGTCGAGTGCCTTAACCAACTAGCCATGCCGAGTCGTTCTATTAGTTACATGAGTCCAATTTTGCGTTTTTCCCATAGTACTCAGAATTTTTACTCTCCGTTCCCACTTTAGCTGAATATAATCGCTTATATAATCGCCTGTATATTCCCTATATTTCGGCATTCTCTCTGCTATATAAAAGCCTGTCAGGTAGGATATGTCAGGATTTATTAAACACCGAGTGGAATTATTTTTCCGTTTGTTATCTGGAGAAGTTTTAGAACGACGATGGAGTATTTCCTACAAATGCAGTTTGAAGACAACTACTACAATAATACAATTGATGTGATTAAAACTTAACTGATCAAGGAATACTGAGGGAAGATCTTCACGTAAAGGAGATGTTACTCATGACAGCCTTTAGTTACTGTCGTTTTTGATGGGTCTCTATATACCAGTTTTATTATAAATTTCCAAGATACATGGAAAACGTTAGATGTATGTAGAATTAAAACCGTAGTTTAAAAACGTGTGACATGACAAGAACAATAGTTCGTGTCGCAAACCGTAATGGCCTGTCACATTAAACACGCTCGTTGTTTCAGCAGTGGGGGCGTTATAACGTTACGGCACATCCCACGATTCGTTTGTAAAAGAGTAATCCAAGTGTTGGTGGCGGGTGGTAATGAGTAGCTGTCTTCCCTCTAGTCTTACACTGCTAAATTAAGGACGGCTAGCGGAGTTAACCCTCGCGTAGCTTTAAGCGAAATTCAAACGAACCAAACGCTCTATAAAGGTTACTTCTTCAGACATCTTGTTCATCGACTTGGTTTTAACCGCAATCGTATTTTGCTAATATAATAAAATATTGATGATAGTGTATAACTGATTCTAAGCAGGAAGTGAGTTGTAGGTACTTTTTTATTGTTGTTATTTCGTACATGATTACCTTGAACCACGGAATCACGCAAGTCGAATATCGTATACATGAACAAAAATAAATTTGATTTGTATCCGTTTAGAAATGTTTATCTGCTTGTACTTCACACGTTGTAACAGATGTGTTCGCTGTGTTTTGCTCAGTAATTATGTAGGATGTAGGTCATGGATTTATGTTTTTCTTGTGAGTGTGTATGTGATATTATCTCAGAGGTAAACTAACCCTGTTACTTGATATTTCTGTTGTTTTTTGTCGTTCTGGTATTTAATCCAACGCACCTCAAACAAGATTGTATAACACACCTCAAAAGTATGTGCGAAGTTCATTGTGTTGAGTTTACCTAAAGATTCTGGTGTCGCAGAGGTGGGTATGCGATGGGCATGTACACTTCAAGCATTCTTGCACATAGTCACTGACTTAAAAAAAAATATTCAGCTATTAAAACCATTAAAACTATTCAATAATTTGTACCTGTTTTAGGGCACTCCCAATAAATTACACGAAAAGAAACTACATTTGCTTGTGTAAAAACTAGCAGCTGAAACTGGACACGTTCGGTAACGTTGCACGGTGATGGAGACAGGCCCTGAAAAATAACAAAACGAGGGGATGTGCTTTACTTTGGTACTAGTTACTGTTATATGTCTAATCCAGTGAACAAGTTTAATAGAACGAAGCAGCACGACATTAATGTGCTAAATTGAGGCTCTTGTATGCAATCTGTTTTTAAACGAGTCTGTCCATTCTGTAAGGATTAACGAAAATTACGAAGTGTTTGATTTGTTTGTTTTTTGAATTTCGCGCAAAGCTCCTCGAGGGCTATCTGTGCTAGCCGTCCCTAATTTAACAGTGTAAGACTAGTGGGAAGGCAGCTAGTCATCACCACCAACCACCAACTCTTGGGCTACTCTTTTGCCAGCGAATAGTGGTATTGACCATTGACCGTCACGTTATAACGCCCCAACAGCTGAAAGGGCGAGCATGTTTGGTGCGAACGCGATTCGAACCCGCGACCCTCAGATTACGAGTCGAATGAAGCCTTAACACATTTAGCCATACTGGGTCTGATTACGAACTACATACTAAACTCAGTAACATTTCGCGATTTAAATATAAAAAGGCCCCCCGCTAGTACAGCAGTATGTCTCCGAATTTACAACGCTAAAATCAGGGGTTCGATTCCCCTCGGTGGGCTGAGCAGATAGCCCGATGTGGCTTTATTATAAGAAGAAAAACACAAACACACACACACACACACAAATATAAAAAATAAAATAAAGTATTTAATTTTAAGCCACAACTTAAGAGAATCTCATGTTTACAAAGTGAAGGTTTGAACATTGTGTGCTAGATAAACAGGCATGTATTTTTAAATTGGGACAGACCTATGTTTCGAAAATCTTCTGTCACCAGTACTGGAGTTTGTTTGCTTTATGTTTCTTTTTGTTATTTAACTTTTCATCCTCTTTCTGTAATAACAGCATTAAGTTTATCATTGTTACGAGAATTTTGACATAACTTTTTAAAATATTATAAAGCTTTAATTATGGATAATAAAACAGTATAGGTCTCTGGAATCATCACAAACATATCTCAGAGTGTTATCCGCTCATGCCCGTATCATAAATTCTCACACATACAACTGTTTATGCAATTTAACAACGTCAATGAACGTTTAGCCTACGTGTGTTATAACTTTTACGTTCAATGTTCAGAATATTGGGCTGTAACCCTTAAAACTAAGTCTTCCTGCAACTAAATACTTTGGTAACGGTTTAACAAAATGTTCCAAGTTATTCGTATTTAATAATGGAAAAAAAAAATTATTCCGATTAAATGATTCTTGATAATACATGCTCAGATTGAGCATGCTCAGTGAAAACAAAGTGCATTTTGATTAGTCAATACATGCCGCGACATCTTGCGTGTAATAGTAATAAAAAACAGACTGTAATAAATATGTTTCGCGCTTATTTTAATAAAAGTAATAGCAAGTAAGGTCGTTTGCTTTTATTTTCGCTATTACGTGACACCAAATCGCTTTTACGCTAGACATTTGTGAGAAGTGACAGTCAGGAGTCACGCGAAGAAAAATGTTCTTTTTCATTTTTGTTCTGATTGTCCTCGATCCAGAATAATATCAACAAAACTCGTTACAAATGATTCACACCCTCAGGCCACCTCACTTAGTTTGTACGTTCTTCAATGTGTAAAAAAAACACACAAGAAAAACACTGAACGTGTTACATCGCAATTGAAATTCAAATTCGGAAACACGTTTTTTTGTATTTTATTGCGAAATTCTCTCTACGCATATAAAAAAATGTAGTTTATCATTAGTCGAAAAAAAAGCAAAGAAAAAGGCTGTCAAACGTAAGTTTTATACCTGCCTCAGGCTTAGTAACCCTTGCTGCATAGAGATGAATCGAACATATCTGAATCTGATCGGACCTTATTTGTACTGATTACCTTCCTCGGAGTCGAACCAATCCGGCCTTGATATTCGCGTTTAACAGCAGATATCCCCGTCCCTTTCCACAAACAAGTCTGAAATAAACACAGATGTCGTATCACCTCCTGAATATTTGTATTCCAAACAGATGGCGTATGATGGTCCCACAAAATTTGTTTGTTTCATTATTAAGTCAAATGTTTCTGTGCTCTGCTAACAGCAGCTGTAGAATCCGAATTCTTAGAGTTATAACCCTTACTCTTACCGCTGAGCCATTGTGATGATGATGGTGGGAGGCAAAACGTTTATTTAAGCGTTTTAAGTTAGATTTGCTTGTTTTTGAATTTCGCACGAGGTCACGCGAGAGCTATCTGCGCTAGCCATCTATAATTTAATAATGTAAGACCACATGAAAGGTACGTGTTGAGCTACTTTTAAAATCGACGAATAGTGGGATTGCCTTTCACAAATAACACGTGAGCCTGACGATGACAGAAGAAGGTCGAAACGTTGTTCGCCCCTTTACATTAAGTTTTTCTCTATCCATACCAGCATTTTTCACATATATATTTTTCACAAATTACGTCCGCACAAAGGACACTAACATGTTTTTTGTGAGTCGGGAATTTGAAACCGCGATTCTCAGTTTACGGGTCAAGCGCCCAAACTACGTCGCCAGTACGAAACCCTTATGAAGTTAAATAGATCAACAAGTCTACATTTGGAGATATTTTGATGAACTCGTTTGTACCTTCGGCTGTAACTACGTTATTAACCCTAACCACCTGGCCATGCCAAACCTTTTAACTTGGTATAATATATCTAGTAGAATATCACGGACATTTGCAAACAAAGAAGTAATTTCTCAAACTTTTTCACGTTTTGTTTTTGTTAGATATAAAAAATGAATCCGATAACAAGCTCCTGTGAAAAATAAATGTTCCACTAATTTTTGCTTTGCTATTTTCCTTGAAAACTTGTGTATTGGATTTTGCGCAAAGGTACGTGAAGGCTGCCTACGCTACTCAACATCAAAATGTGCTAGGCTGTTTGTTTGTTTTTGAATTTCGCACAAAGCTACTCGAGGGCTATCCGTGCTAGCCGTCCCTAAGTTAGCAGTGTAAGACTAGAGAAGGCAGCTAGTCATAACCACCCACCGCCAACTCTTAGGCTACTCTTTTACCAACGAATAGTGGGATTGACCGTAACATTATAACCCCCCCCCACGGCTGGGAGAGCGAGTATGTTTGGCACGACTCGGGCGCGAACCCGCGACCCTCGTATTACGAAGCACACGCCTTAACGCGCTTGGCCATGCCGGGCCTTAGTGCTAGGCTAAATGATATACATGTTATTAAGAAACTCTCGGGCTACTCCAGTCATACCGACTAGTGCGATTCAATTGCTACTCTTATAACACGTCCACGGCTCCAAAATTTGTGGTTTAAAGTTTTCTTTCTGGAATAACTTATATAACAATAATTTGTATGATCTATGTTCGATTTGGAATCACAATCAGTTGTATAATAACATTAGGCTGGGAATAAACTTTCTTTCTTATTGGTTAGCACCAAACATGCTTTCTCGTTCAACTGTGGAAGCGTTATAATGTGACGCTCAACCCCACTATTCGTTGGTAAAGAAGTAGCCCAAGAATTGGCGGTGGGTGGTGATGAGAAGCTGCCTCCTCTTTCTAGTTTTACACCGCTAAATTAGGGACGGCTAGCGCAGATAGCCCTTGAGTAGCTTTGCAAGAACTTAAAACTAACAAACAGTTACGCCTTTACTTTTACCCTCCGTAAAGTATATGCGTTTCTCTCTCTGTCTTTGTCATCAACAACTCTAAGTGCTCCAGATGGACTAATTTTGGAGTTTGTATGTTAATTTCTAATCAGTTTTAAAGAATTAAACGAATCATTAGAACCATTACCGGGATATAACTTCACCATATTGTTTATTTTCTTTGTATTCTTTCCTTTTTCTTTTTCGTTTTTATACAGCAATTTATTCTCGGGGCGTTCGTGCGTTTAATTATCACACTTAAGTCGTCATCTCAAACTTCATCCAATAGCTTTGAAATTATTATCATTCCTTCTTTCAATCTACTGGGAATGGTACTTGTGGCTCGAAACAATAAGTTATGTGACCTACGGTTATTGTTTTAACTGTAATCTGAATTTTACATTTTCTTCAAATTTTGTCACTGCTTTTCTCTTTATGCAAACTTGTCTTAGGATTTTGATTTGCATTTTTTCTTTTTAAGTGCTTGGCTTCGTATTTTTTGTGTAACAATTTATTCATCGGGATCTAGATCCCTTTGGGACCAGGGAGGGTCAGATTTGGTATTCCACATCTTTCCTCCACCTCAGCACTGGCGTTCTGTTGCACTGCTTAAATGTTGGACGTTAGACAAATGAGTTTCTTGTTTATCAATCCATCTATCGGAATTTAGGTCTTGAAGACCTGGGAGGGTCGATGCACCACACCCACTTGCGGAATTTTAAATCGCCCGCACCAATGAGTGGAATTTAAACTGGCTTCCGGTATAAGGACGTCAGACCCTTGAATTTTAATTGTTTGTTAACAGCCATTTTGCAAGCTGATAGATTTATTTGTGAGTTTAATTTATAGGTTTATTTTGCATGGTTATAAGTCTGGATATTCGTGTGCTCTGTAACTTCATGCAACTATAGTATCATAGAACTTGCTTATTTATCAGTATTATTCTTCATGTGAGAGATGTGTGTTTACTCACCCTAGTTTATTTACAAGTATCTATTAATAAAAAAAAAGCTCTGTAAACGAGTTTGGTTGACTGGTAGGTATTGGCCTGAATTGTCCAAGTTTTAAATGTTACTCACTTTCGAAGTGTGGAATTAACTTGTTGTATGTGCGTGATGTGAACATTAGAAAGGATTTTTATTTGTTGTTGAATACATGTAAAGCAAAAGTATTTGTATACAGTTAATTACATAGGTATTAAAAACATGTATGAAGCTTTCACATCATTAAAATATTATTTGTATTGAGGAAGGGTGGGTTGCTATTAAAAGCTTATGAATTTCCTAAAACGTTTGTACTTGAAAACATTATGATATGACTGCTGACAATCGTTATATGTCACCCACTTAGTGAAATATGTGGAATATTACAACAACAAGTGCTTTATTGATGGCTCCGGTTTGTTGTGTTCCTTCTTTGTTGCGGAGACATTGAAAATAACTCTGGCACAGATCTCTATACACTTTGTCCTAACTGTGAAACTAGTGTGCATGTTTTTAAACAATCAGTATGTTCATGTTATTAAAAAGAAAAACGTTTTAGGCAAATATGTAGTAATGTATGTGTACATGCCAAGTTCATAACAGGTATTAGCTTTATCGTGACTTCTGGATGTTGTAAATTATTTGATGTAGAACTGCCAGTGACCAACGATGCATCAGTAGCTATTAATCTTTAAAAAAAGAAAGTTTACAGCGTTAACTAACTGTGGACAAAAAGGCAACTATAAAACGAAAATTAGTTGAACCATTCTTTAATTCCATTTCACCTATAAATAAACCATGGACCTGATGTTGTTACCATTAAAGCAAAAGGCTCGTTAAACATGAAGGGTAAGGATAAATCTAAAGTAGCTGAGCCCAATACGCTACTTACAGAGACTATGAAATAACTGTTACAGATGTGCTCCTTGTACCAGTAACGAAATGATTTAATTACGAATATTATCCTGATGATGAAGGATTGCAGAGACAGACTTGTAATTTATTAGGTCTGAGGTTTATCTGTCCATTTCAACAAGTATCAGGTGGATCAGACATCATTTCAAACCTATCATTTGTTTGCCTTTAAAGCGCATTAGAAGTGATGCTTATTGCCTTTTTCGAGTCGTATATTATATATTAACTGATTCAGAAGAGCAGCATTTTGGAGTTAGAAGTACAATAGTTTCTTACATGCTAAACGTATCTGAAATATTAAGTGACATTGAAGCTGATTGTTACCAAAAAACTATTTAAATCAATACAACGGCGGTAACGATGGCGTTGAAAAATATATTGCCCTTGCCTAGAATCAAATAACTGTGGTATTGATTTTGAGATGTCGATTTTAGTTCGTATTTCTGTACAGTGGTATATTCCTACAACCATGGAGAATATTGAATTACATGCTTTTCTCACAGAACTGATAAGACTACATCAACAAATGTACATTACAAGTTAATGTACATGCCATATTGGCTCGATTATAAGGTGATATTTTTATTAATGATGAGGCTGTTAAATTCTTGATCGCCTTATAATTGCAGCCGACTACACGCCCTTTTACCCTATTTTAACTTGTCGCATTCCTCAATGATCAGATAGTCAGTCCATGTAAGCATGACAAATGTTCACTCAAAGTTAATTCTTACAAGTAATCCACCTCAAGGATGTCCATTTATAGTATTGATTTTGTGGACCTTTGATTCTGAGCAAATTTGGTGTGACAGGAATTCGAACCTGTGACCTTCAGATAGCGAGTCGAGTGCCCTAACTAACTGACCATACCAGGCTAGCAGCGGAGTAGGTAAGGGATGACAGTGTAGTGTGCTAGGTATGCAAAGCAGTAATTTACTTACTCTTCTTTGTCTTGTTCATGTTGCTTTTACAATACTTTCAAAATATGTCGGCCTGGCATAGCCAAGTGCGTTAAGGCATGCGACTCGTAATTTGAGAGTGGCGGGTTCGCATCCGCGTCGCGTCAAACATGCTCACCCTCCCAGCCGTGAGGGCATTATAATGTGACAGTCAATCCCACTATTCGTTGGTAAAAGAGTAGCCCAAGAGTTGGCGGTGGGTGGTGATGACTAGCTGCCTTCCCTCTAGTCTTACACTGCTAAATTAGGGACGACTAGCACAGATAGCCCTTGAGTAGCTTCGTGCGAAGTTCCAAAACAAACAAACAAATTCAATATATGTGTGATGAACTAAATTTACTAAAGAAAACGTTAATTTGTTTTCATATTTATTATTTGTTTCTGATTGGTTGCATTGGTTCTTGGGTTGCAAGAGGGTTAACCGTTTTGTTCTCAAGTTATCAACTAGAATTGCTGGTACAGCGGTATGTCTCCGGATTTACAACGCCAAAATCAGGGGTTCGATTCCTCTCGGTGTCATTATTTAAGAAATGTATAGGCAAACGGTTAAGGGTGAATACTAATTTTGTACAATATGAGATAAACTGGATTCTTTCACAAGAAGACATTTTATCTAAACTTATCCTGCTTGACTCTAAATAAACAACAAAAAGCGCGGCCTGGAAAAAATTATTTATTATTCAAACAGCGATTAAAGCAATTGATATCAGAATGCGGCCAAGGCAACGAATATTATTGGATACATAGTTTAAAATTGCTTGATAAAAAGAATAAATTCCATAATTGGTTTACAATTATTTTGTTGTCCTGTTCGTCAATTTTATTAACTTATAGCACACTTATGATTTGGCCACTTTTTCGTTTGTTTGTTTGTTTTGAATTTCGCCTAAAGCTACACGACGGCTATCTGCATCAGCCGTCCCTAATTTTGCAATGTAAGACTAAGTGGATGGCAGCTAGTCATCACCACCCACCGCCAACTCTTGAGCTACTCTTTTACCAATGAATAGTGTGATTGACTGTAATGTTATAACTCCCTCTGGGCTAAAGGGGCGAGCATGTATGGTGTTACAAGAATTCGAACCTGCGACCCATATAGTGCGAGTCGAACGCTCAAACCACCTGGCCATGCTGGGTCCTGCTTTTTCGTATGATTATGTATATGTTGGTACTGACAAAAGTAAATCATAAAAAAACAGACAGCCAAATGATAACTAACTCTCCCATGATTAATCGTCACATCACAACGCTCCCATGGATGAAAGAATAGGCATGTTTGGTGACGGGGACTCGAACCCCTTACCCTCTGATTGTGAGTCGGGCCCCTTTTTTTACTTTATTAACCCATCCTTATAGAGTGGTTATAAATAAGAAAACTTCTCATGAAAATGGCTACCTAACCGGATAGGAAAGAAATAGAAGTTATGGGTAATTAATTGAAATGCATACACAGAAAATTAGTGGTAATGAATAATAAAATGGAATATGGTGATGAACATAATTCTGTAAAACAATAAATATCTTTAGCAAGGAAATGAACCAAAATCCAAACCATCATTGCTTGAAAAATACAAAATTTCCTGTTGGGGGAGCATCCACCTAAAGGTACTCGGAAGTAAGTAAAGAAAACCAATCTTTGAGAAAAGCCGAATAAAGTAGACGGAAACGTTTACTAACAAACTCATTACCGAGTTCGCTATTAGTGGACAACCCAATCTCAGTAACAGACGATTCTCAGAGAAAACGAGGGATAACTTCATAATGTAAATCACGAAGTTGCGTGGTACCTGCTGGTACGAATTCAGAAAAGTAAAATGTTAGCCCACGGTTATCTACTAAATTAGGGTTGAGAAACAAAGGTTGCTCGAAAATTTCCAGAAAATCATCAGTGAAAGCACCTGAAAAAATTATCTATCCTCTAAATTAATGAATATTTTTTTCAAGTGGTTTCACTCGGCGGCCTGACCCGTAACGTCATGCTAGGCCTATAAGTTGGTACTATGATGTTCGTACGTCATGCTAGGCCTATAAGTTGGTACTATGATGTTCGTTTTTACTCTATTATGGCGGTTTATTTTGCCCCCCAGTGGCTCAGCGGTATGTCTGCGGACTTACACGCTAAAATCTGGGTTTCGATACCCGTGGTGGGCAGAGCACAGATAGCCCATTATGTAGCTTTGTGCTTAATTCAAAACAACAACAACAACAACGGTTTATTTTATAGAATAGGTGCCTACTAACATTTTAGGTGACAACGGTTTATCGGGCTGACAAAAAGCATTCGTTCCAAATTTACCAAAATTATCTCTCAACCTTAAAAATATTGATAAAGTCCAAGCTCTATTGAATTTTTAACTATATTGCTCGTTGATTTGTAACTTGTTTGAAACAAGGTCTCTAATAATATGAGTGATACAAAACAATGTGAACAAAAACATCTTCAACACTGCATCTAATCCAACTATCTACTGCTAGGGTCCATTGTATATTTAACGCAATATGTGGATCCCACCTGTATTATTAAAATATTAATACAAGTGAAATATTTTAGGATTAAATAGTGGGATAACAGTTGACAATCTGCTTAACATAATTTCGTTAGTTATCTAGTTATTCTGTATTTAATTGTCGGTAATTCTAGGACTAAATAGTGAGATAACAGTTGACAATATGCTTGACATAATTTCGTTAGTTAACTAGTTATTCTGTATTTAATTGTTGGTACTTTTAGGACTAAATAGTGGGATAACAGTAGAAAATATGCTTGGCAAAATTTCGTTAGTTAACTAGTTATTCTGTATTTAGTTGTCTGAAATTGGAATAACGTAATTTTTTTCTGCTGCAATGAACAAACCCTTTTATCGAGTTTCATTATAGTTCAGTTTAAACTGATAAGTCTGGGTTGTGACTTATAACACTGAAAATTGTCTTCCGATACTAGTGACTCTGCAAAGGTTGTCCTTTATGCAGCTTTACGTTTGACGATAAGCAAAAAATATATCGTTATGTTCATAACGCTTTAGTTGGGCACATAGTTAACCCAAGAACTACTAATCATATTTTAATTCAACGCATACACGTATTTTTAGTACGAATAATTTTCTGTAGACAAGTATCAATTCGTATGGATGGCCAATATGCGTTAAATACACACACACTAGTATAATCATCACATCCCGCTTCTTACAAAATAACACATAAGGTTAGGGTAATCAGTGTACTTAAGTGTTCTATCATTATCTCACTGGCCCTGCGTGGCCAGGTGGGTTAAGGCGTGCGACTTGTAATCTGAGGATCGCGGGTTTGAATCCCGGTCGCACCAAACATGCTCTCCCTTTCAGCCGTGGGAGCGTTATTACGTTACGGTCAATCCCACTATTAATTGGTGAAAGAGTAGCCCAAGAGTTGGCGGTGGGTGGTGATGACTAGCTGCCTTTCCTCTAGTCTTACACTGCTAAATTAGGGACGTCTAGCGCAGATAGCCCTCGTGTAGCTTTGCACGAAATTCAAAAAGAACAAACAAACGTTATCCTACTATTTACATATCAATGTTGAAACCATTCTGTACGTTACCTATACTAACATACTGTTGGTGTGAACGTGCGTTGTAATGTCTATGAGAAAAACCAATTCACCGTATGTGTACGTATGTTTGATACTTTTCACTAAGATATAGATTTAGCTTATCTCTCGTTTGGTTAACTTCTATTCATGGATTCATTGAGGAGTGGGATGTTTCAAAACCAGTATAACCAATAACACTCGTTGATCAAAGTGTATGTTAAACTAGACCTATCTTGTACTTAAGATTTAACAGTTTTCAGAATACTGACTTTATTTGTTTCGTCTATTCTAGGTAGAGATCACAAAATATTAGAAAATAGATCAAATAATATTATACTTCAATATTATTTGTACAAGAATTGAAGTCTTGGTAGGAATATAATTGCTTAAATAACAACTTCGTTTCAATTTGCTGTTTCAGTAGATAACTCATCTCTCACAGAATGCTCTTGTTAGATTTTATAAGCTTCCGAATACGAAACTCACAGTTCGGTCAAGTAAATGATATTAATAATTGTTAGTTTTTCTATCTGAGATATAGAGGGTGTTCAAGGCAAATCACCAAGAACTTCGAGGCGTAATGCACGACTTGGCGCGAACAAGTTATTACTCGTTACTTGCGTATATCTGCTCTACTCACATGTACCTAAGATATACATCACGTATCGAGAGATATGTTGTGCTCCAATTATCGGCGTGCGCCAAGGCCAAGATTTCCTGTTTAGTCCAACAACAATAAGACAAAATAGAATCATGTTTAGAAAATGACCTTACGAAGGACACAGAAGTCAGACATCAAGCTTGTTGTATCATATAATGAGCGACTATATTTCTGCTTATATTTTCCTATGTACACATTGGTGTTACACGTGATAGTCAAGAAATACAAGGTCATCTGTTACGTGATACAAAAACAAAATCTGTATACTTTAAGTACTTAACGCTTTCTTCGCCAACATGAGTATGCAGTCCGCCTTTCGTTTCGCCCTCTTTCTGTATATTAGATCAGTCCCAGTGCATACTCTGTTGTAAGGATTACATTACCCGTGATTTTGTGTTTTTGTTTCTTTTTACTCAGATTTCATTGGTGTCTGTTCAATTTGACTCAAGATGAGTCGAAATAATTTTTTTAAAATGTCATAAATAACCTTCCAAATCGTATTTAAAAAGATAATATTGGAAAAAAAAAGTTTATTTTCGGTTTATAATTTTAACATCGTAGGAACATGAGTTTCTTCAGTTAAAAACTGGTCTCACCGCTGAAGTATCATCAGCGGTTCTGAAAGTCTTGTGTTTTTAAAGCGTGATCAAACACAGATCGCTTACATACAATACGCTCTGTCTTCGTTGTTCGGTGTGCATAACTCTTACCAATACGAAGCAGAATTGTGCAACTGTCTGTTTTTTTGGTTTTGGTTTAGTTTGAATTTCGCGCAAAGCTACACGATGGTTATCTGCGCTAGCCGTCTATAATTTAGCAATGTGAGATTAGAGAGAAGGCAGCTAGTCATCGCCACCCTCAGCTAACTCTTGGACTATTCTTTAACCAACAAATAGTTGGATTCACCGTAACATTATAACGCCTCCACGGTTGAAAGGGCGAGCATCTTTGGTGGAACGGGGATTAGAACCCGCGACCCTCAGATTGCAAGTCGAGCGCCCTAACCACCTGGCCATGCCGGGCCTCTGTGTTTTCGGGATCACAAGTTATTGCAACGAGGTGGCTCAACCAATTTTGACGGAATTTGGTAAAGAAAGGGAGATTCGTCCCCAAAGATCGCGATTAAAGGATAAGAAATGACGGGAACGGTTAGAATTTGGTAACCATTTCAGCTTAACCTCCTTTGTATTACGCATGAGAGCTAAACCTGCCAATGAAACCGGAAGCAAAGTACCCAAAGTTGACGTTTAATACCACGCATAGTGTGGTAATTTTGCGTTGAATGAACGTTTTGTATTCCAAGGCTCCAAACTGTAGAAGACGGCGGTCACGCTTCGTTTATAGCATTACATTTCAACAGTATTAACGGGTACCTTTTTAACTAACATTATAAAGTTTAATTACATATATTTTGTATAAATTCAGGCAGTCTATAAACAAAACATTTTTTTACAAACTTGATTAGTGTAGTTTTAGTATTTTCAAGCAAATTCATTTACCAGTGTCAACTGTGTTTCGAACATTTTGAAACGTCTGATTATTTAAAGGAAATCTTAAATTTGACTTCAGAAACATGAAGAAATATCTAAAAGCATTGGAGATACATCACACTATGTGACAAAATTTTTACTTTTTCTTGTTTCTGGGCAAAAAGTGTTATTTCCTAATTGCTTAGGCCTATAGTAAATGGAAAAGACCTATTTTTCTCTTCAAAATTTGCTTTTGTTACCTGGGAGCGTGTAACGAAAACATAATGGGAGATTATATTTGGGGGCTAATTCGTGAAAGTGATATACATTATACTCGCAAATCTCGAAAAACTACTCACTTCTAAACATTTTTGTATAACTTTAGTATAAATACATGTAAATCTTGATTCATACGTTGTTTTATTCAGGCCTCGCGTAAATGATAGCCCTCCAGTGGCTCAGCGGTATGTCTGCGGACTTACACGCTAAAATCGGGGTTTCGATACCCGTGGTGGGCAGAGCACAGATAGCCCATTGTGTAGCTGTGTGCTTAATTCAAAACAAACAAACAAACGTAAATGAAAATGTGCAAATTTGCCCGTTTCTACATAGAAAATAGGTTAATTTCTAAATTTCATTATCCAGGTCACAAAAGCAAAGTTTGAAAGGAATAATGGCTATTTTCTGTACTTTTATAGCATAAAAAATTAAGAAATAACACATACTATCCAGGAATAAAGTTTCTGTTACATATTGTTATTTTTGCATTTTTCTCTTAATAATTAATTATTAAAACATGTGGGCCGCTAGTCCTTTCCCACCCTTTATTCAGTAAGAGCAACGATGTACGATAGTCCTCTGGATTTGAAGACGTCCTATACATATATATGACAAGCAATGAAGCTCTGATAATAAAGCTAGTTAGAAAACCTGTTTTTAAGCGTCATGACGTAGAGTAGTGAAGTGATAAGAAACCGAGCGACTGAGTATATTATAATAAAACAAATTTGGGACTTCATTTCGTCTCTACTGTTCACGTGGCGGTTGATGTAATGCTCTTTTATCAAACAACCATAGATCTTTATAATAGCCCTGCGTCGTAGTTGCTACTGGAGAAGCTGTCATATCCAATGAGCACCACTGTTCCCTACGTGATTTTCATGATTCATTTATTGAAACAAATATTACGGTTTCCAAGCGCTCGTTCTAACAGTGTAATCGCAAAGGCATGCGATGGTTAAAAGGGAGTTATGGCTGACAGGCTTATATTGGTGAGCCCAGTAGAATATTCTGTTGCCCTTATTTTCAGTTGAATTGGTTTATTGATTATGTTGCATATTGTTGCCTGAGTAGATTAACGGCTTTTACCACTTACCTATGCGTTCGTGGATATCTCCTTGTCACCTGTTACAAGATGTCATATTACGCCTAACGTTGCTGGAGTAAAATTCGTTGCTGTTTTGTGACTGGTTGACGTAAATAGTTATATTTCCAATTGTAATTCTCTCACACTCTCGTGCGTTGTATCTGGTTATGACAAATATAAACATGTCCAAAATACGTAGTTTGTCTTTCTGCTGTTTTCATGTTCCAATAAAAGTTCATTCTAGAAAACATGTGTTTAAAATCAGCATAATTTTACTAGCTAACAAAAGGGAATCTAAGTAGGAACAATATTTTGTATGGGCTCCGACATGCTCAGGTGCTTAAGGCACTCGATTCATAATCTGAGGGTCGCGGGTTCGAGTCCCCGTCCCCCAAATATACTCGCCCTTTCTTCCGGGGAAGCATTATAAATTGACGGTCAATCCCATTACACGTTGGTAAAAATGTAGCCCAAGAATTGCAGGAGGGTGACCAAGACTAGCTGCCTTCCCTCTAGTCTTACACTGCTAAATTAGGGACGACTAGCGCAGATAGCCCTCGTGTAGCTTTGCGCGAAATTTAAACCAAAACTTATCGTATTAATCCTTTTTCTTTGATTGTAGATTGTTTGCGTGGCGTATCACCTATTCTGGATTCAATCCTGGTATACGCACTGTAGATGATAAATTTTATTTGCGAGAAAATTCTTTGTGGCCTCAAAAAGAATGTTTTGAAGTAAACTCTAGTGAAAATAAAAATTAGATAGTGCATCATGTTTCATTTAATCTGTAAAAATTTATGATTTGTAATTTTTTGTCATAACTTTCGGTTATTTTTGTTGTCATGTTGTTTCGTAACTAGGAAAGAATAAATTAAACTTCGTAGATTCTCATGTTTGTTTTGTTTGTTTTTTTGGAATTTCGCACAATGCTACTCGAGGGCTATCTGTGCTAGCCGTCCATAATTTTACAGTGTAAGATTAGAGGGAAGGCAGCTAGTCTTGGTCACCCTCCTGCAACTTTTGGGCTACTCTTTTACCAACGAATAGTGGGATTGACCGTAATATTATAACCCCCCACGGCTGGGAGGGAGACCATGTTTGGCGAGTAGATTCTCAAATAAACATGTTTGGATATGTATACGTATACTAACTTAAAACTGTGTCTCGATAGGCAGAAAATCATAGTTTGATACATTGTAATGCAAGACTACGGATAATTTCCTTTACCGAATATTTATTTCCATAAAATTGGTTTGAAACTGGTACTGGATGACATAAATGTGACTTAAATACACACAGCGCTAGCTAATTAAAAAGAAACAAATTAATATTTTTATAATATTTGAGGATGCTCATAAAAGGAAATCTCGGGGGTTATCCTACTACCATCAGGAGCTTTGAAAATATACCGAATAATGAGAAAGATGGTCTTCAACTGCAAGTTGCAGAAAAAGTCTTTAAAGTAAGCTTAATAATTCTAACATTACTTTACATCTAGCTATATAAACTCTTTTTTCTTTTTAGTTTGTTCTGAATTTTGCGTAAAGTTACACGAGGGCTATCAGGGTTAGCCGTCCATAATTTAGCAGTGTAAGACTAGAGGGAAGGAAGCCAGTCATCACCACCCATCGCCAACTCCAGAGCTACTCTTTCACCAACGAAAAGTGGGATTGACCGTCACAATATAACGACTCTGCGGCTGAAAGGGTGGGGGAGCATGCTCGATGACAGACTTTGAAGTTGTGACCCGCTGACTGCGAGTCGTGCGTCCTAACCACCTGCCTATACTAGGCCTTACAAGTTGACACTATTTACATGTGCGTTATTAAAGAAAACCTTGACGTAAATTTAAAGATAATGTCTAGTATGTATATTTATTTTTTGGACTTTTTTTTCAGACAGCACATTTCAAAACAACTGAGATTTGCTTGCGTAAATAAAATGATTTATTAGCATACATTACCGCCATCATCATCATTCTTACAATTTTCACTTTATTGTTCTGCAACACCAGTCATATAAGTTAAATACAATTTCACTGAGTGATTGTGTTTTAAAAGTACAATAAACAAATGTCAAATTTAAATGGAAATGTTTGTTACGCATGCTCAGTCACTCGCAATGACGTCTGCTTTTAAATATTTATGAATAAACTTTGTCTTCTATTTCTTTTATCGTATCTGTTTACTGCAACAACTTTTGACAAGAATATCCTTAACTCTAAATTTATGATGGGGGTCGTAAAAGCGCTTTCTGTTATAATATTCCCTTACAAGGTTATATCCCAAAGAAACAGGTATAAAGCTACGAGAGCTGGTTCGCAGGAAGGTAAGCGTTTACTTTTGATAGGTGTGAGTAGCTCTATACCAGATATATATGTATATATATATTTTTTTTTTCAAATGTAGCATTTTAATGAATCTCTTACGCAGAGTTTTTCTAACCGCTACCGCTAGTACAGCGGTATGTCTACGGATTTACAACGCTGAAATCGGGGGTTCGATTCCTTTCAGTGGGCTGAGCAGATAGTCCGATACGGCTTTCAGTGTGAAAACACACACGTAGAGTTTACCATATTTCTCTATCCGCTTTGAAATGATCTTTTTGCAACAAAAACTTGGAGTGAAAACGGTCACACCTTACAATCTAATGAGATTACAACACGTGACAAATTGAAACTTCCCCTACCAAGAAACCCTATACTTTATTAAGGTTGCTATTAAATACTATCCTTTCCTTCATACGTTAACAAACAGCTCAAAAAGTAATTTAGTCTTTTTTACTCAGATTCTCATTTTCGAATTCACAACATGTTTTGAACAAAGGACTTTCCGCCTATACCTCTTCGTTCATGATTTGTCTATCAAAATACTTGTGGTGACTCTAAGGCCATTTATATTCGCCAAAATTTATGCCAATTAAAAAATACATGCACGTGAACATATAGATATTAATGTAAGCTGTTTTTCAGTGTTTTAATTTGGATGCTTGAACCCTTTAAAAAGGAACGCGTCATTTTGTAATGATGTTGATTCACAAGGTTTGCGTACCAAGTATGAAACGAGAATGATATAAGTTAAGTGTGCGCACTGATAGTCTCTGAATTTCTGTTCAAACGATATTTGTGAAGTTAGGCCTACAAGTGAATGTAGCCTATATGAAACATTAATTAATCCAAATGAACCTGCTAAACAATAGAATACGTTACAATAGTGCTTTTAAAATGTTTAAATCCTTGTAAATTTCCTGTCTGTTTACACATAGTGAAAGCACCAGCCACTGTTTTTTGAGTAATTTCAAAAATATAACCTCAGGTTCGCTCAAGCATCATCTGTCCCACAAATCATTTGAATATATATTGCTAAACTATATGTTTATTCATTTTATTTTTGTACTTAACACGTTGTTAATTTCTATGATAACATTATGTAGGCTTTTTGTAATATTTTGAACTGCTATATTATCATATATCGCTTATGGTAGAATTTATATATTCCAAAATGATTGATTAGAAACATTTATACTGTGGGAGTAAGGCTTATGTTTTTTCATTAAAATGCCAGAAATAATTACTACTGAGGTTTATATAGTCCCTGTTAATTGTTTTATGAAAATTAGTGTTCCCACTAATTGGATTGAAATGGTCTTTTTGCAGAATTTTGTAACATGCAAAATCGTGATTTCTTAACGTGATGTAATGTGTGTGTTTCACCGATAATGGGTGGGACGAACATAAGTCAGTGTTTGATAATTCTCATATCCTGGTTAAAACGAGAAGAACAAACCAATCAAGTTAATTGTACATTCGAATGTTTGTAAAAATAACTAATTAAAACAATTTACCGCCATAAAAGCACAAGAGTTACGTTTCGCAGGGTATGAATTTTGGTTATAATACCTTTGTATAATTAAAGTTAAATAAGCCACGTGAATATTCAAAACAAATGGTTGAAATTATCATTTTGTGAAAACGAGTTTGTATAGTGTTTATATATATTTTTAGAAACGCGCACAAACGTATAATTCGGTCACATTATTTATTACAGTGGAACTACAAAAAAGTTTTTTTGTCTTTACAATGGACTTTTTGTTAGATATTTCTATTTTTTACTGTCAGATAATGACACGAATTTCGTTATCATTTGTTAAGACTCGACACGACTAAGTTGATTTATAGTTATAAAATGTGTTATGAAATGGTTGTCGATTTTTGGTGAATAACGGTATTGTTTCTCGGACTTTTGTAGATCAGATAGTGAAATAAAATTTCGTGGCCTAGATCGCTTTATAAAACAATTTCCCTTGTTTCCTGAGTAATAGTTAAACCAAATTACCATTGTTTAATGAAACACGACCACAAGTGTCAAGTTGCTAAGTAATGAACAGTGCCTCAAAAGTAATGCTAATAAGTGAATTTTGCGATTATTTGTCCGAAACATCACTTAGTTTTTGGTTACGTATTTTATTTATAAAAGTTATTTTAATTGAAAACTGAGCAAGTGTCGATAAATAAGCTCTGTTCCTATGTAGTCCCATAAGAATCCTGTTAGCTTAACTGAGAATAGAAGTTGATGATATAATTCAGAAATCCTCTTCACGTGTTTAACTTATGAAATTTCAATCTATCATCTCAGTTTTACTTCTATTTGTGTCATCAGTGGTTCAACGGTAAGTCAATGGGCTAAAAACGAGAAAATCTGAGTTCCTTTGCTCGTGACAGGCAGACAACCAGTTGTGTAACTTTGTACTTTACAATAAAACAAGCAAATTATAATTTCGTTTTGCTATCTCTCGGTACAATCATGCTATTTAATATTACCCTTGATATAATAGTGAAGATATGTTGCAGATGCTGATAGTGATGACTGAATATAGAAGAATTATCCAACAATAATCTGCAATCGAAGAACCGTTGTATTTAAGCTATACTTGAAGGGAATATTGAATAGTCTGCAATCGACGTACAACTGTATTTAAGCTAAACCTACTTGTAAAATTGAATAGTCTGCAATCGAAGTACAACTGTATTTAAGCTATACCTGATGGGAATATTAAATAGTCTGCAATCAACGTACAAATGTATTTAAGCTATACCTTCTGGTAAAATTGAATAGTCTGCAATCGACGTACAACTGTATTTAAGCAATACCTGATGGGAATATTGAATAGTCTGCAATCGACGTACAACTATATTTAAGCTATACCTACTGGTAAAATTGAATAGTCTGCAATCGACGTACAACTCTATTTAAGTTATACCTGATGGGAATATTGAATAGTCTGCAATCGACGTACAACTCTATTTAAGTTATACCTGATGGGAATATTGAATAGTCTGCAATCGACGTACAACTATATTTAAGCTATACCTACTGGTAAAATTGAATAGTCTGCAATCGAAGTACAACTGTATTTAAGCTACACCTACAAGGAATATTGAGTAGTCTGCAATCGAAGTACAATTGGATGTAAGCTTTATCTATTGAGGGTATTGATTTTTTATGAAGCAAGACATTTTTCGAGTTAACACACTGCTGCTAAGATGGCCAAACATTAGAATAAATCTTACAATTATAATATAGATTGTCTGCACAACAACAGAGATTACGAAGGTCAATAGTTCTTGTCTACTGTACTTCTGAACTAGAGACAATAATTCCTTTCCGAGGACACGATTCAAAGAACAGGTTTGTAGTTATGTGATGATTTTTATCGTGACAAGTATTTTATTACAGAATGCTGTATTTTATATCTTGCTCCTAACTGGTATGTATCTCAGAATACTTGTACCGTCTCTTTCAAAAGTTGAACTCTAGTTTTTACACGACAGGCTTCAGTCCGCTTGAAAAGTAGTATACTGTGAGTCACGCATGTGCACTAATTATTTGTTAGTGTGTTTATTAAAATTTTGCGAAGAATCATTCGAGGCTATCTGCAATAGCCTTTTCTAATTTGGAAGTGATAGTCAAGAGGGACGGCAGATAATCTTCGCCCCTCACCGCCAACTCGTGGGATATTCTAATCAAACAGTGAGAGTTGAGCGTCACTCTTATAGTGTGCTCACAACTCCAAAACGCAAAGCACGATGTGTGTGTTATCTAACATTAGAATCGTTATACGTGTAAAACAAAGATATTAATACGGCTCTAGAAACTCTGTTAAAACTTGCATAACAGTTAATCAAGGTTTAAAACAAACGAAAAGTAAACATTGTGCTTGTCTGTAGTCAATCAATAAGCTACACAATGGGCTATCTGTGCTGTGCCAATAGCGAATATCTAAAGCAGGGTTTTAGCGTTATAAGCTTCTAAACTTTGCCGCTAAGCCACAGAGAGATACGCGGATATTATTAATAGCACTAATGTATAGATTACACTCATGGCTTTCAGAACAGAAATGCAACATGACAAGCGTGCGGAAATAACGTATGCACTGAAATTTCATTTTTTATTAGGAACTGCAGGCAAAGAAAGTAAGGGAAAGATTTACTTGATAATAGAAAGATAGAAACCTGGTGTCTCATAGCTCGGAGTGAGCTCTTTACACGACAATCTAGCAGTGATCGTGCTGATGAGCTAACTTTAAGTATTAGCGCATGTTATCATGAAATGGCATCACTAGATGTATGGTTGATCATAAAGAATCTGCTTAAAAGAGAGAGATAAGCAAATCAAAGAGACTAAAATAAATTTTTAAAAACAGGGCGGGTAAATTCAAGTTCAGATGGGTGAAAAAACGTTATTACTTACTTAAGCCAAGTTGTTAATGGTGAACAGGAAAACATTACTCCTACTTTGACCAAGTTGTCAATGGTTGGCAGGAAAACATTACTACCTACTTAAGCCAAGTTGTCAATGGTGGACAGGAAAACATTACTACTTTCTTAGGCCAAATTGTCAATGGTGGGCAGGAAAACATTACTACTTTCTTAGGCCAAGTTGTCAATGGTGGGCAGGAAAACATTACTACTTACTTGGGTCAAGTTGTCAAAGTGCTATAGAACCGTATCATGGTTTGGCTTAGTTTGTTTAGAATTAAGAGCACAGATATCGAAACCCGGTTTTCACTGTGTGAGTCCGCAAACATATCGCTGTGTCATGGGGGGTACATATCATGCTTTGGTTTGTTTCGAATTAAGGATAAAGCTACACAGTAGGATATTTGTGCTCTGCCCACAAGAGGTCGCATATCATGGAGGTATGGAAATACAAATGCATTAACAGACTTTAGGTAAAACGTGTACTTTGGAAAGTTCGTTCCTTTGTTTAATATCTTATGGAAAACGATTTGTGTGAAAATAAAAATTCTGGAATTGAAGATCGTGTAAACAAAGTTTCAAAAGTAATTTGTGTAGTAGCGTATGGAATTTTTTCGACTTAGCCATAATAATATTATTGATTGTCTAACCCAAGTGCTAATTTCCAGCTCAAGTTACAAGGTTAACTTATATGCTCAGAATTAAATGAAATTCAAAAAACAGACCAATAAAATAAAACTTAGACAGAAATTATTTTAACAAATCGTGTTTAAAAACATTATTAATATAAAAAAGAAAACTCGAGATCTTCAAAAAAGTTTATTTCCTAAATTACTAAAAAAGAATTAGTTTAAAAAGTTAAACATTTAAAACTACAAAATATGTAATATTTGTGTCCAAATACGTAAATTAAAAAAAAAAAAGATTAAATCGTACAAACTCAAAATGGTTTTCTTACATCATCTTGAGTTAGGCGCGGCCATGTCTTTGATTAGCTTGTTACATTGTGAACGTCTTTTCCGGGTTGTCAAAATATGATAATAATTAATTATACTTTCATAAAGGCCCGGCATGGCAAGGTAGTTAAGGAACTCGACTCGTAATCTGAGAGTCGAGGGTTCGAGTCACTCCGTCACACCAAACGTTTACTCCCTTTAAGCCTTGGGGACGTTACAATGTGACGGTCAACCCCACTGTTCGTTTGTAAAAGTGTAGCCAAAGAGTTGGCGGTGAGTGGTGATGACTAGCTTCCTTTCCTCTAATTTTACACTGCTAAATTAGGGACGGCTAGCGCAGATAGCCCTTGTGTAGTTTTGACGAAATTCAAAAACCAAACTTCTCATAAAACATAAGCATTTTGCATTTTATAGTTTTAACACTATATTATTTATCTAGTCCCTAAGAGATTTTCAAGACTTAGGAGGAGTGTTTTCTTCAATCCCGACTTCATCAGATCGGCTGGTACAGAATAAACACATTAGTAGATAAACACTGTTTGTAAAAGCAATTTGTTGCAACTACAATAGTTATGGTTTGAACTACTTAAAGAACAAAGTGTTAAAATATAATAGGCCTGACACTATTGCCTTATGTTACTAAGTATATAGTCCAGTGAATATAATTTCGCGCAAAGCTACACGAGGTCTGTTTGCGCTAGCCGTTTCTAATTTAGCAGTGAAAGATTAGAAGGAGGGCACCAAGTCATCACAGACCACCGCCAAATTTTGGGCTACCTTTTACCAACGAATAGTGGGATTGAGTGTCACATAATAACGCCCCATCGGCTAAAATACCAGCATGTTTGATGGAACAGGAATCGAAACCACGATCCTCAGATTACAAGTTGAGCGCTCTAACCACGTGGGCATGACGGGCCCGTTATGGAGTTAAATGGATCAACAGGTCCACATTTCGAGATGTTTTGATGAACCTGCTTTATACTTTCGGCTATGAATCGTTATAAAAGTGACAATCAATCCCCTTATGTCATCCAAAGAGACAGAAAGTCTATTGTAGCAGCAAATAACGCTCACCGGCTGCCATCCTCTGGTTAGTAGTTTGTAATTAAGGATAAGTGTATTTGAACCCTAGTACTATCTGATCTAACTCTTAATCGCCCACATGTGCCTAAGGTGGCGCTCAGGTTACATATTCCAGTTATATTTCATAAGTTTCAGTGGTTTATATTTCCATATTATAAATTTAAACATTTACCCTGAGTGAAGTAAAGATGGAGTTTCTTCTCTTCTGTATCTTTCATTATAAAGTAGTATAAAAGCCCCTCAATAAAGACAGCGAAATCTAAACCTTTAGGTTCCAAACCTTCATAACTTTGCCATGTGTAATTAGTCATAAGAAAAACAAAGGTTCTTCTAGCTTCGGGAAATTAAAATCTACCATGAGCAGTATTTCTTCAGGTATATAGTGTTTAAATTACTACGTAATGGCGCCTTCGGATGAAAGATTAAAACATATTATGATCAGATAATCGTATCACACATTTCTTCTTATTCTGAGTAAAAAGTCGTCGTCTTCCCTACATATGATTGATATCTTCAGTATATTTTTTTAAAAAAGTTTTTTTGTAATAATTTCCAAGAACAGATTTACACTAATTTATAATTTATTTTTCATAGGAGTCTTCCCAGCTTTCCTATTCAGATCCTACCTCTCATGACGTCATAATGATGTGGATGATGTTGTGTCACGCACAGAATTTCATGCTTAATCTGGTACTTGGAACTCCTTCTTTGACAGACGTTTATATAGCAGAAAAAGTGCCAAAGTATTGGAGCTATTTACACCAATGTTAGCGAGTAAATTCAACCAAATTGAGAACGGGTAATAAAAAGAGGAATTATTATAAGTATTATAAAAAATACAACGTGGAACTGCATTCAGGGAACTCGCGAAATTCTGAGGAACTGAGAGGAACCAACCAACACCAAAATTTTATATATATTGAAAAGCCATCACTTCTAATTTTAACCTGTTAGAATCAACTACGAAAACTGTCACTGTCTTACAATATCTTGGCTAAGCGTGTTAAGGCGTTCGACTCGTAATCCGAGGGTTGCGGGTTCGAATCCCGGTTGCACCAAACATGCTCGCCCTTTCATTCGTGTGGGCGTTATAATGTGACGGTCAATTCCCACTATTCCTTGGTGAAATAATAGCCCAAGAGTTGGCGGTGGGTGGAGATGACTAGCTGCCTTCCCTCTAGTCTTACATTGCTAAATTAGGGACGGCTAGCGCAGATAGCCCTCGAGTAGCTTTGCGCAAAATTCCAAACAAACTGCATCACATCACGAAAATAAACGTTTTTTTAACGTTTCGTCAAATAAAACCTTGTTTTTTTCATCATGCAGTCTGTTAAAAAGTTTACATTGTCTATTAGTGAAGAAAAAACGGCAGGAATAGAAACATTCTGCGATTTGATTTGTTATTAAGTTAATTGGGAATTGAATCAGAGTTTTATTTTTTTTACGTACAGCATTATAAAGTTACAGTAACAAGCGACTATTGCACTTTTGTATCATAATTTCAGAGTAACATGATACCAAACTTATTGTCGAAGCACAAAAAATCCTGTTTACTTCCTGTTAAACAACAACAACAAAATCACAGTTCACATTGCAGGGACTACCGCAGGAATTGATCCTCTAACTTTAGCGTACTAAGTCCTAAAGCTTGGTGTTAAGTCACCATCGGACGTATTTCCTAGTACTTAAATAAACACAATTATTCAGTAGTTACTGTCTTATCATTATTCTTTCCTGTTACTTAAATAAACACAATTATTCAGTAGTTACTGTCTTATCATTATTGTTTCATGTTAGTTAAATAAACACAATTATTCAGTAGTTATTGTCTTATCATTATTGTTTCATGTTAGTTAAATAAACAAAGTTATTCAGTAGTTATTGTCTTATCATTATTGTTTCATGTTAGTTAAATAAACACAATTATTCAGTAGTTATTGTCTTATCATTATTGTTTCATGTTAGTTAAATAAACAAAGTTATTCAGTAGTTATTGTTTTATCAATATTCTTTCCTGTTACTTCAATAAACAAAGTTATTCAGTACTTACTATCTTATCATTATTGTTTCCTGTTACTTAAGCACAATTATTCAGTAGTTACTACCTTATCATTGTTGTTTCCTGTTTCTTAAACACAATTATTCAGTAGTTATAACCTTATCATTGTTGGTTCCTGTTTCTTAAACAGAATTATTCAGTAGTTACTCTCTTATCATTATTGTTCTCTGCTACTTAAATAAAAAACAATTATCCAATAGTTACTATCTTATCATTATTGTTTCCTGTTTCTTAAACACAATTATTCAGTAGTTACTGTCTTATCATTATTGTTTTCTGTTACTTAAAAAACAATTATCCAATAGTTACTGTCTTATCATTATCGTCGTATTTTAGTTTTTCAAGTGCCTAACGTCCACCGCAACTGATCGAAAATACGTCATTGCTCTTAGATAACTAGTTATAAAGCAAATAAAATCAAGACAGATAACTGTTTCGAAACCAGTTTATCGCTAGGAAACTCCTACTTCCAGAAAATACTGTTTAAAAATTAAGAGCTGTCATTAAACGAAGGGAATAAGACGCGTTTATGTGGTTCTTTTAGTCTATCGCACAAGTGCACGCTGTAATTAAAGCTTGGACATTTGTACAAAAATACTTATCTCACAATCCTTGGCACACATCAAAGTCTCCGCTAAGTCCAGCGGAGGAGGTCGTTTTCCTTGAAATGTGACCACAAGTGGTAAACATAGTGCCAAAAGAAACCTTAAACGGGTATAATTTGATTCATCTTTCTCTGCTTTAAAACTCTCTTGTAATGTATTCCAGCTAATGCAGATTAAATATGCATACGAAAGTAAGATAAAAAATCAAACTTGCACCAGCCTTTCGTAACTCGACGGCTTTAACCTCAAACGACAACAAACGCAGTTATTAGAAAAAAGAACTAAAACATAAAAAAACTGAAGTCTTCCAATGTTAGTATGTAGGTGTAAAAAAACTGAAGTCTTCCAGTGTTAGTATGTAGGTGTAAAAAAACTGAAGTCTTCCAGTGTTAGTATGTAGGTGTAAATTCATCCTCGTCTGGGAATACTAGCCTCGCAAACTAATGTTTAAACTAGCGATTTAAACTAAATGTTAACACTTTCATATATATAGTTTTCATTTTCGTGATATCACGTCTGTCTTGCAATCTGGCCAGTCTCAGAATTTAGGAACCTTAAACACAAAATTATGGTGTTATCTGCACATAACAGCCCCAAATTTTGAAACTCATAGACTAAAGAGAAGTTTACAGCGCCCTCCGCCAGCTCTTGTGCTATTCTTATTCAACCGAAAAGTGGGATTTGAAAGCCGCTTTTATAGCACAACCATCGGATTCACAGTCGGGGCACGCTAAACACCAGACCTCGCCCAACCCTTGTCTGGTCAAGGCCGTTTCGTTTAAGCTGTATTTGTGACAAAAGTTCCACGCGAGGGAAGAAAACCCAGCAATGATTTCGCTGAACAACAGATGTTCTTTTAGCGCAAGGTTATCAAACGGAATGTCTGCACTCTGTCCAGAACAGCGACTCGAACCCGGAATTTACGGTAGACAAACCACTGACCTTTCGGATCAGGAAATTAACGTACAAGCCGCAATCCTGGTAATTCTGTTTCCGGAATCCATTATGTATAGTGAGATTTATATAAGATAATCCTGGGATTTTAGTGATGATATATATTATCCTCTTTCTGACAGGATGGATTTCCCTGGTATCCATCAAATATTTTTTTATATCTCCCAGTGGTGACAATGAATTAATCTCCATGAAATGTTTGACATATTTAAAGAACGTTATCCAGTTAGGATTGTTGAAACTTCGCATGATTAAAGTTAATATTTTAATCATTTTGAGGCTGTGAAATTTCAAGACGTTTTGTAAGACAGTGATTTATAAAAAAAACAGTGAGAGGACTTATCCCCCTGAGAGTTTCAGTTTTGTACCTCGAATCAAGAAATTCCTTTTCAGATATCCAGTAAGTTTCAATCAGATTAATATTTACTGAAAATTTCAAGTAACACGGACAGTTTTACTTATTACATGATAATCTGGTTTACTGCACAGATTTTGGTACGACATGTATTCACAGAGCATGCTGAAGAATATTTTGTTTGTTTGTTTTTGAATTTTGCACAAAGCTACTCGAAGGCTATCTGTGCTAGCCGTTTCTAATTTAGCAGTGTAAGACTAGAGGGAAGCCAGCTAGTCGTCACCACCAACCGCCAACTCTTGGGCTACTCTTTTACCAACGAAAAGTGGGATTGACTGTAACATTATAACGCCCAGTAGTGCGGGCATTATATTGTGACGGTCAATCCCACTATACACTGGTAAAATATTAAACAAGAGTTAGCGGTGGGTGGTAATGACTAGCTGCCTTCCCTATACATAGTCTTACAGTGCTATATTAGGAACGGCTAGGGCAGATAGTCCTCGTGTAGATTTACGCGAAATTAAAAAACAAACAAACTTATTGAAGCACAATCATTGGTCATCTATTATCGTCTCTGAACCACGCTTTGTTTACAACAAAAGAGAAACCGGAAGTTAGAGCCGTATGTGGTAATTGGTTTTATTATTGTACCTAGTTAGTTAGCTTACGCTTTCAGGTAAATTTAACTCATTCCTTATCACACTTAAGCTTTGTTGTTGTTTTTCATGTCCATAATTGAAAACATAACTTGTTTAAACTACCATGTCGTATTGTTTAAAAAGTGATAAAACAGGATTTATGAAGTGCCACACCAGTCAAGATTGGTAAACTAATATGCGAAATGTGCTTATTTTTTTTCTCAAAGATACATAACCTTAACAGTAATCAAGTGTTATTAAGGACGCTGCTGATACTTAGCATGTTTAATTGGCTCTGTTGAGGGACCAACAAAAAGGAAGCTAGTGTTTTTCCAGTCCTATTTTGGTGTCTGTTCTTCATTGGGCTGGGTAACTATTAATCAGTGTTTGTACATGTAAATCATGGTGGTCACGAGAGCTAAATGCGATCGTTCAAACGGACACACCCACGACACAATCAGACTAAGATCAGACAGGTTCTTGTCCTTAATGATCCAGGTCAGGACATGTTCTTTCAGCTTCCCCCTTTATCCCTTTATTTTCGCCCTGTTTCTCCTTGTTCCACCTCACACGCACACACACAAACAGTGATAAAGGGGAACGCCCCTGAATGCAAATATACCCATTATTTGTATTTGTTATTATTTGTTTGCTGTCTATTTCAACACCTACTCATAGTCGGAGGAAGCGTCTACCTTAGCCACAGTCGAAGATCAGTAACTTTGTAGTTCCTAAAAAAAAAAAATAAAAAAAAATTACACTCTAAATGCTAGGGAGTCTCTCATTCGGTAAATTCACGCCCTTGTTATACTTTGGGTTACTCGTTACGTGTTCATCGCAGAGATGAGCACGAGGAGAAACGGCTAACAAACAGATATTCGCAGCATGTTCGCAGTCTGCAACGCAGAACGTGAAGACGCACGGTCGAACGAAATTACGGAGTGATATCGTGACTTCGTATTCGTTGCAAGAGAATACCTACGTTTTAACGACGAGCGAGTGGGAACAAGACACGAAATCGTTAGGATCTTTAGATTCCACGCTTGTTTGTTTACGTAGTCCTGCGTAAAGAGGGGAGAATGCCCTTCATCGGGCTCGGGTGAAGTTCTTGCTAAGATTTTAACGAAACACTATGTGTATCCAACAAAAATTGTTACTACAATTGTGAAGCCTTTTCCCATAAGGTGGACTTTTCAATAAAAATTGTTCTGCTTTCCATGGTTTATAGATAGCCTCATAACTCTATTATAAACCCAATGGATATTACTTACTTTCTTCTTCAGCGCTAAAACATCATCAAGAGAAATAGAAAACTCGGTTTGGTTCGGTCTGATGGTTAGGGCATATGACTCGCAGTTCGTGTCTCGACTTGATTTCGAGGACTCGATTAGACAAGACAAGCTATATGGTTGACAGTGTACGCTATTAAGTAATCGACTTCTTTCTCATCTGTTAGATCCAAATCGTGGATGTTTTGTGAATAGTTGTTTGCCTCTGAAAGAAGAACGTTATCTTTTTAAAGGATTTTTTTTAATTTCGCGCAATGCTGCTCGAGGGTTATCTGCGCTAACCGTTCCTAATTTAGTAATTTAAGATTAGAAGGGAGGCAGCTAGTCATCACCACCACCGCCAACTCTTGGGTTACTCTTTTACCAATGAATAGTGGGATTGACCGTAATATTATAATGCCCCCACGGCTGAAAGGATGAACGTGTTTGGTGCGACGGGGATACGAACCCGCAACCCTCAGATTACAAGTCAAACGCCTTAACCCACCCGGCCATGTTGGACCCTTTTAAAGGAATCATGACATATTTTTCAGAAGCTTTGACAATGCTTTGAAATGATATAACACGTGAAAAAAAAAACTAGGTTGAAGGAAGCTAAGCGATCACGGAATCCAAAAGCTGGTGATTAGGATGTAATCAGTCAGTCCAATTGTTTATCGAATGATCCGAGGTTCGAGACGTCATGGAGCTAAGTAGTCTCCATATCTTCATTTGTGGTCGCATTATAAAAGTGATAACCAGTTGCATTATTCGGTTCAAAAGCCCTTTTTGACTGCTGTCGACCTTCTTTGTGGTCAATAGTTCAAAATTATAAACTGCTAGCCTGAACCATAGATGGGTCTGTGACCTAGCAGTTTAAGCCCACTTAAGCATAAGTTGTCGTTTACGTTGAAAATTATGGTTGAAATTATGAAAACACAATATCTCGCCTACCATATTTTCATCACGCTCGTACGATTTCAAAGCGGAAGTGACGAAAGATGCCTGAAACAGTTATACCATTAAACTACAAGCCTTTCTAATGCTTACTGTGTAGTTTTGCAAAGCAATTACGATAAAAATCTTGTAATTCTGACTATAATATATGTTATTAAAATAGAGCAGCATGTTTCAGCTTGATCTTAAAGAAACACTTGATAATATCTAGATTCTAAACAATGCCATTATTCAAGAATATTTCTAGGGCTTGTTATCCTGAGTAGCTTTCTGTTATCTTACAGAACAGCAAACTATAAAACATTTATTTCTTCTTTAACTAAAAGATAAAACTTTATGATTTGTGTCTGAATGTTGATCATTTGTTAAATGCCCTCCGGTGCATCAGCTGCAACTTTACTGACTTACAACGCAAAAATACGGGGCTGGATTCTCCGAGATGGTTTGTTTGAAATTTAGCACAGAGCTGCACAATAAGCTATCTATACTCTGCCCACCACGGGTATCGAAACTCGGTTCTAACGTTGTAAACCTGCAGACTTTCCACTGTGCCACTGGTAGGGCCAACCAAATCAACCACTGAACAGAGTTCTGATAAATCGCTGTTTACATTAACAAAACAACAACCACTGGATATCCACGTCTAAATGACATGAAAAAATTACTGTGGGGGGGGGTCCTCGAGATGGACACGGCAAATATCCTAATATACATCTGCTCTAAAATATATATCCAAATACCTGCTTGTTAAATTCGAGAGTCGCAGAGGATCTCGGAATTTAACCGAAAATTGTGAGCAACAGATAAAAGCTTTCCTAAGTTATTAACAGATTATTATAAATAAAACCAATTTTATGATATCATGAAATCTTCTTTTACACTAGAACGTAGCTATAAAAGAGCCCTAGAATAATTGGCTGTATCTATATCTCAAATCTGACTGTACCTAGTTAAATTGTCCAGAAAGAATAAAAAGAAAAAAAGACGAAGATTTTTAGGACAGGACTATTAACGCCTACATTTATTGGTTTCAAGTAACGGGCTGCACATGACACATCACACTAATTCTGCGTGCAACATCTTAAGAATACTGATTATTGGAGTGGTGCTTTAAGTTGACGTTTCTTATTCAAATCATCAGCTAATGTTTTTATCCTCTATCTCAACAAATGGCAACTTAAATTAATTATTTTACATGATATCACAAAATCGTTTTCAACTGAAAATCTTAGTATCTCAAAATCGTTTTAAATAAAAAATCTTGGTACTTCGAAATTGTTTTTAATGGAAAACCTTGGTATGTCAATATAATTTTTAACACAAATTTTGGTATCACATAATCGGTTTCAATGGAAAATGTTGTTTCAAACAAAAACGTTGGAATCTCAAATTCGCTCTTAACGTAAAATAAGGGTACTTAAAAAATGTGACTAACTGAAAATGTAGGTATTTCAAAAAATATTTCAAACTTAAAAAAATGGCATTTTAATGGCTAACGTTAGCATCTGGAACTTGCTTTGAAAGGGAATTGGAAAGGGAAGCTCTTACAAAAGGGAATTTGGAAGGAAAAGCTCTCACAAAAGGGAATTTGGAAGGGGAAGCTCTCACAAAAGGGAATTTGGAAGGGGAAGCTCTCACAAAAGGGAATTTGGAAGGGGAGCTCTCACAAAAGGGAATTGGGAAGGGGAAGCTCTGACAAAAGGAAATTGGGAAGGGGAAACTCTCACAAAAGGGAATTGGAAAGGGAAGCTCTCACCAAAGGTTATACAGTCATTGAGTTACTTTTTCATCTTCTATCAAAAACCTAGAAATTAAGTCTTTAGTACTAATTTATTTATGGGTTAGCATTACAATAAGATTGACCATAAATTACAGCGCATCATTCTTTACTGGCCCATTATGCGATTTTTCAGTGAACAGTTTTATAACATTTCAGTTTTACCTTTTATATTTTATGATTACAAAAATTCTTTGAATCTGTCTTAAGTTTTCAAATACCCTCAATAACGTTAGCTAATATAACTCTTACGTTACTAAATGACCGGCCAATAAATTTAATATTACTATCAAATAATTTTAATTTATTTTCGTTGCCTTATTTCAAATAATAATCTTCATGATTATTTTTCTCTTTTTTTTAACTGCTTCGTTTTGATTAACTTCACATTTCCTTCGTTCTGCTTTGCACTATGCCTAATTTTGCGTTAGTCAGCTTGTGGTTTTCACTTTATTAACATGATAGGAGCCTTTCGACTGAATAATCTCTTCGATTTCTTTTAGCGATTGTATAACTCAACAGGGCTAAAAAAAATACATAATATTTCTTTACCCAAAAAACAAAAATAAAGAGCTAAGAAAAGAAATAAGAATATAATAAATGTTTCTCCACAAAAGTTCTTGTGGACTGAAAATATTTTTGATTACTACACTTTGTTAATAGGCTCTTCAATACAAGGATTGGTCAATTTTTTTGCCATTACGAGGATGAAATTGGCTGATTAAAATATCTGAAAATTCAAACTTTAAAACCGATTATTGGTAACCAGTGTAACTTTGTTTGTATTAAGTGATTCTTTATTTTTTCCATTGATTTTAGTTGTTAAAATATGTGATGCAATCTCTATAGAGCTGAAACAATACGAGTCACCAGTACAACCTGGGTTACAGACAGATGTCTTGAATTATAAATAAACTTTACAAATTTTATCATGTACTTCACCAAGTGGTTAAGGCATTCAACTCGTAATCCGAGTGTCGTGGGTTCGAATCCCCGTCGCTCTAAACATGCTCGTCTTTCCAGCCGTAGGGACGTTAAAATGTAACGGTCAGTCACACTATTCGTTAGTAGAAGAGTGGCTCAAGAGTTGGCGGTGGGTGGTGATGACTTGCTCCCTTCCCTATAGTCTTACAGTGCTAAATTAGGAACGACTCTTGCAGATATCCCTCGAGTAGCTTTGCGCGAAATTTAAAACAAACAAAAACTCAAGCCAATACTTGGCCATAATGTGTCTTCAAAAGTCGTTAGAATTATTTGATTCATATTTGTATTTGCTCAGTATTATAGTTAGAAGAAACCTGTTTCATGCAGAAGGAAAATAAAGCACAACCAAGTGGCCAACAAGAGAGCTGCTTTCAATGACTATTGTTTTACATTCACGACAAATGAATAGCTACATGTAATACAAAACGTTATCTTTAAATTGTGACACTCTTCGAGAAAAAAACGTGCTTTAAAATCCCTTTGTTTTGTCCTTTCAGAATATTGTCTTATATTACGAGTCTTGAAAGTAGGCTAATGTACGAAAAACTTATTAAATGCATTAAAACTAAAGCATGATGAGAGACGGTAAAATGGTATACCCATATGTTTCTACGGACAGAAGTTTCGCCGTATATATATGCACAATCACTCGAGTCATCCACTTCATACGAAGTACATATGGCGTATTATGAGCCGTCTGTCTACTACGCATGACCTACATACCTTTTCATCAGCTGGGGTTAATCGAATGAAATAAGCAATGCGTGGCATTTCTACACCTAACCGCTTATAAACCGTTTTGTAAAACAGAACCTGTTACATTCTGGAATGCTATTCATCCAGCTGTATCACTCCCCATTTCATTTTTTATAACTTCCTAGACTGCGAATGCAATTATCTGATGTAAAATAACGTAGCGTTACAGTCTCTGTAAGCCAACATTTCTTTCCTTGACTTTTCTAAAAGTTCCCTGCTTAGAAATTGTCTTTGCTAACTTGTTATTATTTTAATATTTTAGTGCATTGACTCTGCTACAGTTTAAGCACTATTGTATCTGAAGCTTAATTTCATTGTATTTCTTTTCAGTTCCTGCATGATAGTGGTTTAGTTTTTTCGACTTATAACAATAAAACCTTAAGGACTCACAACAAATTAAGTGATTACACCACAGGAAATGTCACCAGGTTTGCTGACACTAGCAATGTGATTATTCATACCAGCCTTGTAGTAATCTAAAATTATCTTTTATTTATTTGGAAGCAACAAATATGCAAATGAAATGTGTTCGTATTTTGAGCCTCAACAACCTACAGCTATAATTCTTACTTGGATGGTGTTTTACTAAACATGTGAGGAATTTCTTTAGTGATTTGTCACATTTCTGTTTCATGGTCATTTGTGAGTTTTCTTGTATCTTCGATAAAAATATGAAGGTCGTTTGACGTATTATCTTTAAAAAATGTTTCCTAGAATCTATATTATTCAAGCATAACAGCTTAAGGTTTCTTTTTGATGACGAGAAACCCAATTGAAGTAAAAATACATCTCAGAAGGGCTGGTATGACGATTAACATTTCTACTAATAGAGCAGAGAACAACGTTTCGACCTTCTTAGGTCATCTTCAGGTTAACAACCTCTGAGGTACATTTTTATTCAAGATTTCCTTACGCAACGTTATTTGAAACTGTGAAAAGGAAAGGCATATGTGGTATGCGTCCTCCGGCTGGGGGAGTTACAACGCTAAAATCAGGGGATCGATTCCCTTCGTGTGAACACAGCAGATAGCCTGAAATTGTTTTACTATAAAAAATACACTCGTTTGTTCTAAATTCAAGCGGTTTACGCATAATAATAATAACAGTAATAGTAATTCAGAAAGTCATTAAGGTGCATTTGTTCCTTTGTGTCTTCCACTGTGTCAGGGCAACATTAAAATACACGGTTCGATCCCCTGGTTGACAGAGCACAGATAGCCTCTCATGTAGCTTTGCGCTAAAAGAAGCTCAAACGTATTCCTTTTATTGTCAGGTCATAACGCTCGTTCTACTTGTGGTAGATATTGTAGTAATGTTGGACGTTTTGCAAGATTATAAAGGACGGTATTTAGATATTACATTCTTACTTATGTTGAATTACCAGTCACATGGCAGCTCTGATCACTAAGTTAAGTCCGACGTTTCGCGTTAACTAAGAAACGTTAGATTCAAACAGTATTACTCCGAATCTCAAAGGAAATTGGTGATGGAAATATACGAGGGAAGGAAATATGTTAATCGATTCACGAGTCCAGTGAAAAGGCAGACGTTCATTGTCAAACTCAAGCACATATGTTCTACCTTTTTCTTTATTCAGAAAAAAATAACAATAAAAATAAAATTTACATTCCACATTGTGGAATTTCTCAGCTTAAATTCAGTTTCTTAGTTAAACCCAGTGTCGTGTCGTGCTGATCCTTTTGTTATAAATCGGACCTATTTTCAACTCTTAGGCCCGGCATGACCAGATGGATAAGGCACTCGACTCGTAATCTGAGGGTCGCGGGTTCGAATCCCTGTCACACCAAACATGCTCTCTCTTTTAGCCGTGGAGGCATTATTATGTGACGGTTAACCCCACTATTCGTTTGTAAAAGAATAGCCCAAGAGTTGGCAGTGGGTGGTGATAACTAGCTGCCTTCCATGTCTTACGCTGCTAAATTAGGTACGGCTAGCGCAGATAGACCTCGAGTAGCTTTGCGCGAAATTAAAATGGAACCGAAACCAATCTTCAACTCTTTGTGGAAATCAGTTTAACCTGAAAATATCACGTTTGTAAATCGCTTGTTATGTTGTATACTATTTTTCAAGTGTTAAAGAACGTTTAAATCCAATGCAATGTTTTAACCAAGCCGGTAGCAAAACTTTGTGGTGATATATCATTACTCGTGTCTGTGAATTTGATCTGAGTTGAATAGTGAAAAAACGCATTCTTTTTCACTGCTCCTATTTACCATTTGTATATTAAAATACATATTTATTTCAAGTCAAAGATCGTTATATAGACGCACATAATTTTATTAATGGCTGTTCCTAATAGCGGTTTTACTGCTATAACATTTAACGTTTATCAACATTTTCACCTGAAACATCATTTATCTTTGGATGTAAGTTCGAGTTTCGCTTGAAAAAGAATTGTATTTGAAATAATATTAACGCTTGCGTGTCTAAACGCTTCTTAAAGTTTGAACTTTAAGACTGTAAGTAGCGAAATAAGGGGTATCAAGAGTGCGCTGTGTTCCCTAGGCCGGTACAAACTGCGTTATGTATGTGACGTATAAACCGCCACGACAAATGAGGACACCAGGAAACTAATACTTCATACAACGAACTAGACTGTAAGTCTAATGAACAAGCGGCGTAGTCTATAGAAAAACCAACATGATTAGGGTTAACTATGATAAAAAAAATATCAATGGTTGGTCATTGAAACTTTACAATTCTCTCTCACTGTGTTTTTTTTATGTTCGTATAATGTTAGCTGTGGGTAAGTCTTACGAGGTCAGTTTAACAGTGTGTTCAAAATACGTTGTTTTACAAACTAAAAAGACAATTATTGATCGTAGAAAGTCAAAAGAGTTCGTACCTCACGTCTCGTTATCTTCTTAACATTCGTTAAATGTAATCACTCATTGTACAAATAAATAAACGAAAAAACAAATATTGAACAAAGATTAACGCCTGCTGAGTGTTTCAAGAACCACCCACAAATTAAGTTTCCTGCTTTTTCTTCCTTGTGAAAGCAGTGAACTGACAGAAATATACAAAATGTCTCTGACAACCAAAGTGTTATTACAAAAAGAAAAAAAAAAACATTTTATGTCTCAAACATTTTTGGAAAGCACGTGAGTGGAGTTATTTCACAGAACAACGTGATTATTTCTTGACCTCCATACGTCGCATGTGGCTGTTGAAACTCCCCATATCCGTGGGGATTAATCGCACATACAGAGAAGTTAATATCATAAGTACGTTGTTTATAGATAGGTATTGACGAATTGGCTGATATATTTAGAACGATGACCTAGGGTTAGCTGGGGCACGGAAAACGAGGCGAAATCCCTGTGCCAGTGACTACGTTCTAAAAAGACATTATCCGTTATTTTTGTGCCACCAATTGGTCTCGTTGGGGTGACGTATATTCAGGACAACAGTTTGGCTATTGAATAACCTGACACGAGGAATTCTACTGTCGCTGTCTCGGTATAATGTACTAAATACTTTTGTGTTCAGATTCTAGATATCGATAAATTAGAACGTCCTAAGTAAGATAACACAGTGCAAACATTTTTTTAGATTATTCTTTACGATAGAGCGTTTGTTATCGACAATTCAACCTCGTAAGAACCTGTTAGGATCATTATTTTTTTGTTGAGCGATGTCAAAAGGACTAGTTATATGTGTTATATATTATAAGTTATAGAGGTTATATATATATTTTATATATTATTAATTGTATATGTTATATATTATTAGTTATATATGTTATACATTATTAGTTATATATATTTTATATATTATTAATTGTATATGTTATATATTATTAGTTATATGTGTTATATATTATTAGTTATATGTGTTATATATTATTAGTTATAGATGTTATATATATATTTTATATATTATTAATTGTATATGTTATATATTATTAGTTATATATGTTATACATTATTAGTTATATATATTTTATATATTATTAGTTGTATATGTTATATATGATTAGTTATATATGTTATATAATATTAGTTGTATATGTTATATATTATTAGTTATGTATGCTACGTGTTATAATTTATTTCGGACAAGTCTCCGATTTATTTTGTTACGTATTACTATTTTAAATAACCGAAAATTTGAAATAGAAAACAGTTAAATGTTAATATGTATTAAATTTATATTTGTCAACAAATTTCATACACAAAATGTTCTTTTTTTACAGAAATATATTTTACTATAGAAACAATAAAAAAACAATAAAGTTTATAATAACGATTATTACTAACAGTTATCACATATAACGGTTTATGTACAAAAGTTTTACAAACTTACAAACAACACTGATTCTTATATCTGGTCTGAAACTGAATCTTTTTTTGATGGAGATTAAGCTATTTCTTTGTTGATACACCTATACACTTCTATTGACAGCTGGCTAAGCTTGAAGTACCCGTAAGAAGTTTTCACTCTTGATAATATCTGATGCCCTCCTTGAAATAACAACGTCCCAAAGTAATTCATTGAAAGTTGAACAGTTTGTAATCTATCAGATCATCCCTTAAGTAATGTCCGACTTTAGGTTCAGAAAAAGAGAAAGGATTTCAAATGCTTTTAATGCTATTTAATCAATAATGTATGTTCCATTATTATTAATTGCTTCCTGCCAATTCACAAGCTTCTGAATGCCACTTCTATAAAATTCTTGGGGTTTGGAGGAAAAGAATGTGGAGACGGTAGTTTTGACATCTTCATATGTTCCAAGCTCTTTTCTATCAAGATAGTTCTGCAAACTTTGGAATAGATGATAATCAGATGGGGCAAGGTCTGGAGAATAAGGAGGATGTGGAAGTTTTTCCCAGTCTAGTTCTTCAATCTTTACAGATGTGATCCTTGGTGTATGGGGCCATGCATTATCTTGGTGTAACATAACACCTATACGATTGATCAAAGCAGGCTTCTTTTTTTTCAGTGCAACATTCAAGCGCTTTAACAAAACTTTCTTGAGGTGGAGGTCCATTTTGGGCCTATTTTAGCCAGTTTACCTGCATTGAAACATTGTCTGCAGCGCTTAACATTTTTGTTTGATATCCATTTTTCATCTCCAGTCACTAACCTGTCCAAGAAGGGTAAATTACGTTCACGAGAGTGCAAAGTAGTGCAGATGTCCACTCTTACTCTAAGGTTGGCTTCTGTCAAATCAAGGAGGACCCATTTTCAAAGTTTTGACACCTTTCCAAACTGTTTCAGATGACGGTGAACTGATGAATGGGTTGAATTAAGCTTCTGTGCTAGTTCTCCAATTGTTACAGCACAATCTTCATCAAGTACAGCCAGCAGCAAGTCATCATTAAACTCGACATGACGATCTGAACGTGCTGCATCACTTAAGCTGCAGTCACCTGATCTGAACTTCTGAAACCGCCTTTTACATTTTCTTTCATTGAGAGACTCCGCACCACTATTTTTGCTGTACTATTGCCTTTTCTAAACTCATAAAACATTATATGACCAATGTGCTTCTCAGACACATCCATCTTCATAAGGGTTATTTGACTAAGTGGAGTTGGGTTAGTTTCTTTTATTTGTCTGAGCATTTTTATACACGTTCTACTACATATTTTAGTCATTATAGCCTTCCACAAAGACAGGAATGATGATGTACTTTCTGTATTAAATTTTTGGACATTACTTATGGGATGACTTGATATAAACGTTCCTGGTCCCTAATTTAGCAATGTAAGACTAGAAGGGAGGCAGCTAGTTATCACCCCCTACCACCAACTCTTGGGCTATTTTTTCACCAACGAATAGTGGAATTGACCGTCACATTATAAAGCCTCTAACGCTGCAAGGACGAGCATGTTTGGTGTGACGGCGATTTGAACCCGCCACCCTCAGATTACGAGTCGAGTGCCTTAACCACCTGGCCATGCTGGGCACGTATTATTGATGGCATAATAAAGTTGTTGTTGTCGTTGTTTTGAATTAAGCACAAAGCTGCACAATGAGCTATCTGTGCTCTGCCCACCACGGATATCGGAACCCGATTTTTAGCGTTTAAGTCCGCATACATACCGCTGAGCCACTGGGGGGGCTACATAATAAAGAAGAGTATGATAAAACTATCGAACTTTATATTTGAGAATAACTAAAAACTGTGTACACAATATGCAGAAATTTAAAACTGTGAACATAAATATGTGTCGAGATTGCTACCAAATTCGTTACTGGTATCGGTAACAGCACTTTACGTGACACATCATCAGGTCTGAGATCTCTCTAATATTCGGGCGTAATTATCCCTAATTTAGAACCATTAAAAAGACGAAGTTTAATTAGTTATAAGCACACACCGCTCATATGATAATATGAAATTAATGGCTAAATTTACTTTCACAACTATTACACCCAAGCCGAAAGTTTAAAGTTTGTTTAAGGATATGTTACGAAGATAATGAAGACTTGAAACACATGATGTGTATGATCATAGAAGAACAAAGATAGATAAAGAGGGATTGAAACACATGATATGTATGATCACAGAAGAACAAAGATGTTGGTGGTGGAATCTTAACCACTTGGCTGCAGGTGGGCTCATCAGATTAGCAAATTCATCTTTGTGTAATCTTATTGTCAAACCATCAAAACAAGTTATTTTTTTTTGCTAGCAATTGTAACTCAATTCGTCTCACTTTTCTGTAACGAAAAATACGACATATTGAAGAATTATGAACAGAATTAATGCGTCTGTCCTTAACAAGAATGTTATGGTTGACAAAGCGTAGTAACTGTGCATGATCTAGAAACTACTACCAAACGTTTCTCCATATATCATCTGCAGTAGTCCATGAATAACGTGTATAGAGAGTTAATCGTCTGGTGTCTGAAATCCCATATTTACAATGGAAATATTTCCTTCAACATCAATTGTGCTCAGCCTGATATTCGTTATTACCCTATCCAGTAACTTCCATTGTAATGAGCTTCTGGGTAGGACATTGAGATAAATTTTAAAGCTCACAAATATCTTAATTACATTTCTATAGACCTTCCATTGTAGATGGGCGTCTGCTTCCAATACCGAATTTGAGTAAATCAAAAAATGTGGCCTCCAGTGGCACAGCGGACTTACAATGCTAGAAACCGAGTTTCGATACCCATGGTGGGCAGAGGACAGATAGCCCCTTTGTGTTTCTTTGTGCTTAATCACAAGCAAACAAACCAAAAACACAAATGTTTATTAAAGCTATATCAGAGGACTTAAAAGGTAGTGGTGAACTGGACTTGCTGTGGTTCCAGAGTCTTCGGCCATCTTTCTTATGAAAACAGCCATTGATTTAAAGTTGTGGCTGGAAGCTTGTGAGTCTTCAGTAATTTAAGTTATTCTCTATTATCTCATTAATGATAGACAGGAATACGCACAGCTTCATCATAATTGGGCTAGGTAGTTCTTTTTTGTGACCACAGCGTTACTCTGAGTTGGCTTAGAGAGATTGTTGTCCGAACCTATTGCTATTCTAAACGCTCTATTAAGCAAATTTTCTGTAAACGACGAGAACAGAGTTGAATAATCCGTTTTTTAGTGGTTTTTCCTTTGGCTCTTCATTACTTACCAATTCCTTTTCCGAAAGGTTGCTTATAGTTCGTCATCTAAGTCCATCTGTGTTGGCATTGGAGTGTTGAGGGCCACGCGGATTAACTGCAAAATAACTATACATAAAAGTTTAGAAATATTTGCCCGTGGAGACACAGGTTACATCCACCTCAACACATTTCTGTATTAAAATGAGTAAACCATTGTTACAAAGAAGTAATTAATCCTGTTCAAAGATTTACAAAAGTCACAAATTCATCGTAACTTTTATTTCAGCGCCCTGTTTTACTGTGCTGACATGAATAGTGCTCTATAACGTTTACTGTCACATGAAGCTATTTGAGACATATTTGAGGTGTACTTCATGTAAGTGTTTTGACATTACATTAATTTTTTACGCGGAAATGACTCAGTTTTCATGCAGTGAATGTGACGTAATTTTTGTTTTAGTCACTACTATAAGAAAGGTCAGTAAAGCAATATATATATATCTTCTATGATATATGTATCATACAGTTTTGCCTAAAAATATTGCCCAGCATGACCAGGTGGTTAGCGTACTTGACTCACAATCTGAGGGTCAAGGGTTCGAATCCCCGTCACACCAAACATGTTCGTCCTTTCAGCCGTGGGATATTATACTGTCAGTCCCACTATTCGTTGGTAAAAGAACATCTCAAGAGTTGGCAGTGAGTGACGAGCTACCTTCCATCTAGGCTTACACAGCTAAATTAAGGATGGCTAGCGCAGATAGCCCTTGTGTCGCTCAGTACGAAATTCAAATACAAAGATACTTATTATATCCATCAATAAGCCAACAATTGTAACGTGAAAAAGTGTCGTAAGACAATTAGGATTATGAAAAGTGAGATGGTTATTAAATATATAGCTACATGACGGCTATCCGTGCTCTGCACGCCATGGGTATCGAAACGTGCTTTTACTGGTGTGAGTCTGCAGACACATTGGGTGACGTGGAAGTTTGAATTAACTAACTTCAAGGCACTAAAAATTACTATTTTTGCTCCCTATATAAATCTAAACTTGTTATTTTTCCAAATGAGTTGATCCTAAAGTCTATACAAACAGTAAACAATATTTTATCCGTTTTTCGATGTTCTACATATTTAGAGTTTAATGTTTGAATTAAAAAAATACAGGGGGAACTTAAAGTTTAAAAGCTTTTATCTTTATTCTAGGTTACTCGTAAAAAAGTTATGATGTCGCAAATTCCTTCTGCCAAAAAAAAAAGAAGAAAAACGAACTGTGCAAAGTATTTAGATAAAACCGCCAAGAGCACGAAATCTACATTAAAAAATGCAGAGTAGGCTTAGCATATATTTGACGTACATTGCACTCACTAATGCATAGTTCGTGCCAGAGGGGTCTTTGCGCTTCAAGGAATCGTTATTTACCACAATTTGTTCCTTATTTTTATTTACTGGGTGGAAAAGTAAAACATATTTACAACCTTAACCGATCCAGTATGAGAAAACAGAAGTACGAAGCAAATAAAATGTTTTTCAAGAATTAAAAAAACCCAAAAACTTATACTAAAATATCTGAACATCTTCCAAACAGTGTGTCGATATTTTACAAAAAAAACAGCTATAACACACAATTTTATTAATTCTACAACTGTTTTCAAAATGTAAAAAACATAACTTGTTTATGCATTCTGTTAGTGTTGTATATTTGCCCCAAAACGATAGTCAAACCATAATCCGTGTTTGTAGCTTACGTCTTGAAAATTATTTTTTTTCTCACTTGTTCGTAATAGGAAGAAAGTTTTTGAGGGCAAAGTGCACAACGGATTATTACACTATGACAGCAGCAAGGACTGAGCCTGGAATCTGCACGTTATAAGACCTCAAGCTTGACACTAAACCACCGAAGAGGGCAATAAATTGTTTGTTATTGAACCCAAAAGCACACAACAGGGATCTCTGCGCTGTGAACATTGTAACGGTTTCCTTGCTTGTTTGTTTATTGAATTTCGCACAAAGCTATATAAGGGCTATCTGCGCCAGCAGTCCCTAATTTAGCAGTGTAAGACCAGTGGAAAGGCAGCTAGTCTTCACCACCCACCGCCAACTCTTGGGCTACTGTTTTATCAACGAATAGTGAAACTGACCGTCACTGACCCTCAGCTGAAACGGCGAGCATGTTTAATGTGACAAGGATTCAAACCCACGACTCTCCGTTTACGAGTTGAGTACCTTAACCACCTGGCCATGCCGGATCAACACTGTAACGGCTTTACTATTGTGTATTTATTTTAATAATGTTTGTTTTTGTTAAATATATGTATTAAAATGCTTTTCACCTTTGTTGTCAAATGTGTCAAATTCTACCTCTTTTCTAAATTTATAGACGATACTCGAGAAAAATCAACAATACATAATTTTAAAAAGTACAAGTGTACCTTCGAATATTGTTGGTACCTTCGCTTAAATATTATAAATCGATGCGCTAAAGACAGTATAGAATTATTGAATTGCTACTATTAGTATGCTATAAATCTCGGAAGTTATACTTGTAATTAACATTTGTTAATCGGAAAATTCCAAAAGTTGACCAAAACAGTTTATAAATTTCAAACATTACAAACAGTTTGATTTCAGTGAATTAACTTCGGCCGCCAGTTTTATATAAGAACATTTTCCTCGGTAAAAAAAATCAGCTTGTAAGTGGCGGGAAGCCAGTCAAAAATGCATAGTTCGCTAGCTTGAGCGAATTGTAAAATATCAACTCGAGTCTTAGATATGGACCGTCGATAAAATATTTAGTTCCAGACTAGATGGAAGACTTACTATAGCATGTGAGTTTGTAAGACTTAAGTATATAAATTAGGCCTGATGATTTAGACAATGCGTTGCGGGTCTTTACACACAGCTAATCAAAGCAATTGGGTGATAATTAGAACGAATCTTGGGATTCTTCTCAGAATTAATAAATGGGAGAACTATATATATATATAGCGTCATGAAAAACGTTCTTCTATCAAATCTGGTTTGAAACAAGAAGAGGAAGAGCAAGAGAAACAGAAGAGAGATGGCACAGCATCTCATAATGAACGTCATCAGGTCCGACTGGTGTAATGTCAGACTGATGTGAAACAAGTTCAGGTTCCAAAATGTAAATGGTTCATTATAATTGTAGAGGAAAGAGTTAACCACTTGATAGTCAAGAAGGTAGGAGATGAAACAGAAGTGCTGGAGAGGTAAACAAAACTCTCTCTAAGTGTATTTTTGATGCTCTGAATATCAGCAACTTACTGGCCATTAGAGAACAAGATCGAAAGAGGATGGGAAAAAATAGTTCTCTTTGACCTTCCAAATATTGTCCCAGATGATTTTGAAACTGATAGTAAAAGGGATGCTCGTGGTGAACTTTATATAAGAACTCTTCTGGTTTTCATATCTGACCTGCCAAGCATGAGCACAGAATTGCTAGAAAGCAATGTAATTTGAAAGAGTGGGTTACTTGAGTAGGCTTCCCAGGCCAATATCTGAGCAAGCAAGCATAGTAGACAGACGATCACCATGGATGAGAGTATTTTGGAAAACGTGTCGAAATTTTGAGTACAGAACAAAACAGCTGGTTGGATTATACACTTAGGTATTACTTTCATGTAGTTGTTAACAGACAGAAGACTAATAACAGCAAAATCAAGTTCCAAGAGAGAGATAAAAGAGATCCAGTCAATCTTCTACTGAAGAACTTGGGTTGGGTAACATCAGTCATAACCAATCTTGCTCAAAATGATAAGCAAATGATCACTTCCTCGTGGGTTACTGTCACTCTTCCAAGAAAAACAAGAAAAAATGAATAGGAACAAATAGATAGATGGAATAGCTGTGAAAGACTGACTGGGTGCATGAAAATGTGTAAAAGCATCAGTTATAAAGAGAGAAAAAATCCAAAAGCATATGCTCCACGAAGCAACCCTCCCATCAAGAATATCAACATCACCTCAAGGAGGATTGCGCCCAATAAAGTTTCCCAAGATGAAAAGGAAAGATGGCAACTGTTCAATAAGAGTATCTGGGTTTGAATGATCGTAAGTCTTTTTGGGAGGCAGGTTGCCCAGTCGATTGGGAAGATCTCTGTCTGTTGAAGCATATTCCAGTGATTGAAGGAACGAATAAATGATCATTTTAGTTTGAGTAAATAATGCAGGTTCTCTTTCCAGCCTAGTTTACTTACTTGTTTTGGAGTCTCTAGGGTTTTTAGTTTGAGTAAATAATGTAAATTCTCTCTCCAGCCTAGTTTGTTTACTTGTTTTGGAGTCTCTAGGGTTTTTAGTTTGAGTAAATAATGTAGGTTCTCTTTCCAGCCTAGTTTATTTACTTGTTTTGGAGTCTCTAGGGATTTTAGTTTAAGTAAATAATGTAGGTTCTCTTTCCAGCCTAGTTTACTTACTTGTTTTGGAGTCTCTAGGGTTTTTAGTTTGAGTAAATAATGTAGGTTCTCTTTCCAGCCTAGTTTATTTACTTGTTTTGGAGTCTCTAGGGTTTTTAGTTTGAGTAAATAATGTAAATTCTCTCTTCAGCCTAGTTTGTTTACTTGTTTTGGAGTCTTTATGGTTTTTAGTTTGATTAAATAATGTAGGTTCTCTTTCCAGCCTTGTTTGTTTACTTGTTTTGGAGTCTCTAGTTGCAGACTTGAAAATATAATATTTGTATTTTGATTCAGCTTATTTTTGTACGTTTTTGACGATCGCTATTTTCCCTTTTTTTAAGCGAATGATTTTTAATTATCTTCTCATTTAAAGCTTGAGCATAAAAATGAAACAATTCATTTTAATCTTAATAAGCATGAACGTAAGAACAATTTATATTATTAGTTACACTCATTATCGAGTTTTCGATCTAAATAAAGAGTCCACTCTTATCAGAAGATAATATTAAATACTTCCACGATTATCTTTGAGGCCTTCTTTCAACTGTTAGCTTGTCTTCAGCTATAGAATAATTTTTTGTAAGTTCTGATGACCCAAGAGATGTCGCTACTTGCATCAATTTATAACAGTGCCTCAAGGTATTCCATCTTGCGTCCAATGAGAAAATGACAAGCAACTATTTCTCACATTTGGTCAAAAGGTATTAATCTACAAAGATCCATGAAAATAAAATGTTAAAGCGTTTGGTTAAATTTAAAAATGTTCAAGGTTAATTTTACGTAGCAAATGATTTCGTTTCGGTTTTTCTTGTTAACAGCATGACGCCCAGACGAGAGCCCCTGATGAGAGCATATATTAGATAGTTGAGAACGGTTGTGCATAATGCAACCAACAAGATTTTATGGGAGGAAAATAAATAAAGAATAACATATTCCTGATAAAACACCCAATAGGAATGTGAGAACCGTTGTTTGTAATACAATCAACAAATGTTTATACGAAGAAAGATGAAGAAACGCGAGCCCATGACGAAAACATCCATGAAACAATTGTAAACCGTTGTAGTAATCCAACCAGCAAGTGTTTATGAAAAATAATTAACGTAGAGTCCCTCAAAAGGTTATCTGTGCTCTGACTACTGCTAGTGTCGCAACCTGGCTTCTACCGCTGTGCCACAGAGGGGAAAGACCCCAGTGAAATATATAACAGAAAGTCTACGAGCTTACGGCACTAAAACTCAGGGTTAAAATTCCCCGCACTGGACAAAGTAGATAGCCCAATGTGACTCCGCTGTAAAAAAAATACACAAATTAATAAAGAACAGCAAACCCCAGTAAAAACAGTTTAAAGAGAGTTGAAATCGGTTGTATATAAAACAACCAGCAAGAATTTACATGAAGAAAGATGACTACTCCTAAAAAAACGGGCTCGGCATGACCAGGTGGTTGAAACAAAAGAAAACAAACAAACAGAAATAAAACTACCCTCCTAACGTTTAATAAACAAAAAATGTATGAAAAAACCTGGGAATGGTAAAGAGTGTAAACTCACGTTAAACAACATTTTAAAAAAATGCTTTAAGTGGAGTCATATTAACTCCATTATATTATGTGGTTCATTTACCTCAGCGTGCGAATATCAACTGACTGACCAGTCGGAAAACTGAGAATGAATCGTTTTAGCTTATTCTCATACGTCAGAACCGGAGTGTTCTTATTACATGTGGTTAAAATGTGAAAATTCATTCAGTGTTCACGAAGCAGCAAAGTCGTGATTTATACATATATATGACGTTTACTATTATCAACCATAACAAAGAAACTTGAACTTTGTATAATTCCGATGTAATAACATTCAGTCTGCATAGTTTAAACGTAACCTCCCCTGAACTCACGGGCTTTCTCAGAACTTCGTAAAACAAGTTTTACGTCTGTTTGTTTTTTAGATTTGGTTTGGTTTGTTTAGAATTTCGCGCAAAGGTATACGAGTGCTATCTACGCTAGCCGTTCCTAATTTAGCAGTATAAGACTAGAGGGAAGGCAGTCAATCATCACCACCCACCGCCAACTCTTGGGCTACTTTTTTACCAATGCTTAACCGTAACATTCGGTTCGGGTGCAACTTTCACTTTAGTTACCAACATCCATATATCACCAATAAGCACAAACCAGGTGCTCCCAATCAGAAGTTACAGTCCAAGTTAGTCTCCCTGCCGCACTAAACATTCTCGCCTTTTCAGTCATGGGAGCGTTATAATGTTTCGATCAATCTCACTATTCGCTGGTAAAAAAAGTAGCCCAAAAGTTTGCGGTGGGTGGTGATGACTAGCTTCTTTCCCTCTAGTCTTACACTGCTAAGTTAGGGACGGCTAGCGCAGATAGCTCTGGTGTAGCTTTGCGCGAAATTCTAAACAAAACAAAACCAAGTTAGTCAAAGTAAAATTGTTTAATTTGCCAAGATCCTGGAATTATCGACTATACTCGATCTAGAAACGTTAACACAAAACAAACAGGACTAGCTATATATTACTTCAAATCCGGTGAAGGTCTACGACTTATTCTAAGGAATTTTTTAGTAATTATACCTATATATATTCAACTTAGTAACTTACAGTCTAATAATTATTATTCATGTGAAGTCGTCCTATTTTTAAAACCAAGTGTCGTGTTCTTTTACATTATTTATTTTGTTGTTCTCGTTCTTCGGAATTATTGCATTGTGTCAAGGTTATAATGAATACGTAACGATACTGAGAACTCACCAAAGTCATTACTGATTTCAAACTTCCACGTCGTTCAGGAATTTAAATAATGCAGAAATCCCGACATAATTTCGGGAAGGATTGGAGGAAATCGAATTGGGTCGAAGCTTTTGCCACACAGGTCTATTGTCATTGTGTTTGAAGCTTGACCTAAATTAGAATACATATACTACAAAATCACAAAGCGGAAATGAAAGCATACAAAAACTACAAGCACTACTCACGCGTCGTTTTGGACGACAGTTCACCAGCAGAATATCTCGAGCCAGGTTTTTTAGTTCAAAAATAATCGGTATCGACTCCTAGGTGTTTTTCAAATACATTTTTGTGAAATGTTTATGCACCAAGTTGCTTGTAATTGTATTACTTTTGATCACATGGTTTCGGTGCGTAGTGATACATCAATCGGGTGAAGAATCTGTGAATAAAAATTCTGCCGACAGTGAAGTTAATCACGTTTATTACTAATGAGGTTTTCTCTGGATCTGATGTAGAAAAATGAGTGACTTTACCTAATTTTGGGTCAACTCTTTACAGTGAATGTGCGTTGTAGTAGCCAGAAGCACAAAATTGCTCAAAATGATACAATCTTTAATCATCTGACAGTGAACGGTGTAAAAAGATATTGGTAAGTTGAAGGTTAAATATTCTGAAATAAGTTCACACGAAGTTATTTATTCGAACCTTCAGTCACCACTATCCACTTATAATGATAGAGATCTGCTCGTTCGACTCAGGGTAGGATCCCTGGAAGTCGATAAATTTCCTAATAAAAAAAATGACATGGTCGTAAATAGGAGTGTTCTTCACCCAGTTATACATAAAAATGACCATTTTGATACTTTGGAATTGTCGAGGTTTTTTTCCTATTCAGAATAACATTAAGGCCTTAATAATTTTTTTTTTCATCTTCTGTGTCTTTTCTTACAGGAAACATTCCTGAAACCCGATGATAATGCCATCTTTTGACAGTTTCCTTTTACTAAAATTACAGGTTGTGTGATGGACGAGTGCATGAAAGAGTGGCACTGCTGGTTGACCAGCACTCCCCACATCGTCTGTACCACTCTATAAACCCTTAGACGCTGTAGCCATTCGTATTTCCTTGGGTTGTACCGTCATTATCTGTTTTTCGGAGAGACTTACAATCAATCAAACCCAGATGCTCTTGTTGAACATTTGACATACAGGTTGTATGACCATGTGCCCATTTTTATTCATAATTCTTTACGCAACGGATAATTCACGTCCATATTAGTTTGACACATTATTACTATTTCACAAAGGAAATTGAAGTTCCTCAAAGCTGAGTCTCGAGTGTCACACTTTTTTTAGTATCAAGATCAATGTTATCACCAAAGAACTTCTTCCTACAGTTGCAAATTGGTTTTACGTCAGCAACTTCCACATTTCTTGTTGGTCGTCGAACAAGATGTTTATTGAGTAGCAGCTTCAATCTGCCACCAATCACTTGTTGACGTAGACCACAGGAAACGGTTTTAACTTTTCTTTCTCTGAAGCTTATTTGCTGCCGGTGTTTACATTCCAGTCTCGAAATCCGTCTTGGTGATGCTATTTTTCCTGTGCTTTCTGAAGCAAAACTGTGTGGGCTTATCTTTGAATGTAAACTCACTTTCATTTCTTTCATCAAGCAGTTTTATTTTCTCTCTTCCACTTCACTGGGAGTGGACCAATATTTTATGCTCAAGATCTATCATGACCTCATTTTATCCAAGATGGACTATTGGGGTCTAGTCTTTGGTTCTACCAGCGCCTCTGCCTTTAAGATAATGGAAAACATTCATCTTCTGGGTCTTTTTTTCTTTCTATTGAGTTCCATAAACCTCTTCTTCACCTCTACCATTTCTAACTTTAGACCTTATTCTAGCATCCCGCCTGGGGTTGTTTCTTCCTTTAGTGGGTTCTGCTGTTATGGAACAGATGGTCTACTATTATTCCTTATGTCCTTTGCATCCAGGCACAACCTGAATTGAATCTTCATTGCATGACGTTGCTGAGTCCAATGATCAGCCCATTTCACCATGGGTTATTACTATCTCCAACTGTAATCTTTTTTTGAGTCATCCCAGAAAGATTGATACTCTCGACTGAAAATACTGTCTTCAATTTACAGAACATTTTACTAACCATTCTTTTGTTCCTAATTTTATGGATGGTTTGAAATCAGGTGTTTCTGTTGGCTCTGTTATGATTCATTGTGGCTTAGTGGTTGTTCACGGGATCCCCTCAACAGTTCATATGTTCACTGCCAAGTATGTCATTTCTCTTGTCCTGGATCACGTAGAAAAGATACAATATACTGATTGTACCATATATATACACTGACTCTTTAACTCACCCGACCTTGGAATCGCGTAACGTTAGTTCTCACCCTATTCTCGTCGATATTCATAAAACAACTGAACCATTTTTTTATCTTCTGTTTCCATCCAGTTTTTTCTGGATGCCTGGCCACATCAGTATTTGCGGGACGCGCTCTATGATACTGTAGCGAAATCCGTATACTCTTATGTATATATTGACTACGGTCTTGTACTCAAGACTTGGCTTCACGACACTTGACAATCCACGTGATAATAAGCTTTTCCAGATCAAACCTTCTTTAGCTCCCTGGCCATCTTGTTTCCGTAAGGATCGGAAGTAGGAAGTTTTCCTTGCTAGGCTAGTCATTGTTCACAATTTTGTAACTCATCGTTTTCTTTCATCAGTTATTAATCCATCAATGTATGGCCTTTACGACATCTACGTCACAAAAGCCCACGTTGCACTGTCGTACCGTTGTTTCAACCATGAGCGGTGGTACCATTTTTGAAACTTATTTTCTGCGAGTTTACCTCTGACATTAAACAGTATTGTTGCAATTGTGACAATGGCCAACTTGTTTGAGTTTAAAATGTTTACGAGCCACTGGCTTTTTGAATCGTATTTGAGTTTTTGAATTTTGGTCATTATTTAAGTTTCTAACTTGTATTTATATTTTTTTACACTTTTACAAAATTTTACCGACTGAGCGTTTGAAATTAAGCACAAAGCTACATGATGGGCTATCTGTGCTCTGCCCACCACGGGTATCGAAACCGGTTTCTAGCAGTGTGAGACCGCAGATACTCCATTGTGCCACTAGATGATTACTTCACCATTGTTTGTGAGAGGGGGTGAATTTTTCGGTTGTTTAGCATGAATAGCCCATTTGCTTTACGCCAAAGAACACCAACGAACTACACTCACACACAAATATAGTATTGTCCAATGAACATCGTTTCTTTACAAAACATAACATATAGAGAATGTCATATTAAAACTAACGCTTTCCTACTATCAAATACAAAAGTATCATGAGCCTCCGAAACATATTAAACCCAATTTTCTAATGCTGAATAGAAAATAACAGATAAGTTTGTGAGCAAAAATAAGTAAAGGTTAATTGCGCTCTATAATATATAATTGTTTGACCATCCAATACATTTGCGTATTTAAAAACACGAATTTAATTCTGATAATAACAATACGAACAATACTCACAACTTAACATCTTATATTTTAATGAAAATTTTCCTTGCGAACATAAAACATTTTTAATATAACCACACATAACATAAAATTTATTACTCTTCTGTTGTTAGCTCTTACATAGCTACACAAAATTAAACACAGAATATTGTGTTTAAATTACTACAATTCATTTCTTAGGTGGTGTTTCAACATTTGACGTATAAATACTACTGGAAACTCGAGAAACTTAAACGAACTTGTAATTGGATTTTTATATGCATAAACGGCTCGTTTGGGTTGAGAAAATATTTCCAATAGAAGAGCGAACAACGTTTCGCCTTTGTCATGAAAGAGATAAATTCGTGTATATTAAGTGTATTATCACGCCCGCTCTGGTTGCTACTTAAAAATTAAATTTTTGCAAGTGCATCAGAGCTAGTACTAAAACAATCCTGTTCTGTTAAGTACAATAATTCACTCACATCAAGTTAATATGTGTGTACACAGTGGTTTTAAACACTGTTGTCTGTCGATCAGTGAGTAGACACTAAGGTTACGTCACATAAGGAGAGCTCAACGTTGTCATTTGTATTGTCGTGAGGTTAGTGTACTCTGTAGGTTATAACACACCATGTCACATGAATTTCTAAAACAATAAACAAAAATATTTCTTATCCTTAATTTTAATTTTAGTTTTATTTATTATGAAAGCAGAACACTTTCGGGGACCCTGCTCATGTACGCCTACTATATATATGCCGTAATAACATAAGACGAATATAAAACCATAATAGCTAATAAAGTTTGTTTGCTTGTTTTTGAATTTCGCGCAAAGCCACACGAGGGCTATCTGTGCTAGCTGTCCCTAATTTAGCAGTGTAAGACTAGAGAGAAGATGGCTAGTCATGACCACCGCTAATTCTTGGGCTACTCTTTGACTAACGAATAGTGAGATTGATCGTCATATTATAACGCCTCGACGGCTAAAAGGGCGAACATGTTTGTGCGACGGGGATTCGTACCCTCGACCCTCGCATTACGAGCCGAGTTCCTTAATCATCTGGCTGTACGGGACAGCTAATAAAGATTGATCCTTGTTGACCACAAAACAACATAATAAGCTATCTGTGATGTGCCCACCACGGGTATGGAAACCTGGCCATGGGATGCTGGAGGAGGGGTGGGATGAAATTTGTTGGTATATCATACTGCCAGAAAGAAAGTTTATGCAGAGCCATGTTTTAAAAATTAATCATAGATCCATACCTCTGGAATACGTTCGTTGGAACTCAATTAAAAAGTAGATGACAGTTTAAAAAGCATCTGAACGTGATCTTATTTTTTTAAATGTTTTACCTAACGGTTGTGACCGACTCTGCTTTTGATTATTCTTTAAATAAACGTCTCAGCAAAAAAAAAAATAGTTATATGTTGTTGTTGTTCTGAGAATAAAGCCAGAGTCTGATTCGTATAATCTGGAAAAGATTGGTTGATTATAGATGGAGAAGCGAGAGCAAGATAAATAGATAAAACACGTGGTCGGTTTAAGGACAGGAAGCAGCTCAGGTATTTATCATACGTAACATTAAATGGTAATTTCATACAAATGAAACAGACACCTCTTCCATCACTGTTAGATATAGCTAAAGGCTAAATATTGGAAAGACGAAAGTTGAACACACACACACACACATATATATATATATTTTTTTTTTTAGTTTATGCTTGCGAAGCTACTAGTAACTTATAATCGAGTACCTCAAAATCAAGAATAGATAATGACGAAAGATAAGGTTGCAGTGTTTGCGCCTTTTATCTGGAGGCGAAAAGAGAACGTTAAAATATTTGAAAATCAAACAAGGGAATTAGTATGAGAACTAGGATGTAATATTACATGATTAAATAGACGGTTTAACAGATTAGAGAGATATAAAATGACCGACTTCTAACTTCTACTTTACTGGAGAAAGAATTAGTTGTTACCAGTTTCATCATTGACCACTGTCATTAAACTAGAAATAAGTTTCTGTATCAAGGAAAGGCTTAACTCTTACCAATTTCATGACGGACCACATTGACTTGCACATGACATTTCACTGAACTAGAATGAAGATGCTTTATTAGAGAAATACTTAATTGTTAGCAGTTTCATGACGGACCACTTTAACCTGCACATGAGAATTCACTGAACTAAAATTAAGTTTCTTTATTAGAAAAATACTTAATTGTTAGCAGTTCCATGAGGGACCATTTTAACCTGCACATGACATTTCACTGAACAAGAAGTAAGTTGTTTTATTAGATAATAATTGCCAAAAGAAAAGTGTAGATATATTAGTTTTCAATAGTTCCAGTTTTGGGTGTTTAAACTGTGACATTTAACGTGATTACAGCTAATCTACAAACGGGTGAAATTGTTTGTCTTGAATTTCATGCAAAGCTACACAAAGACTATCTGCACTAGCCATCCCTAAGTTAGCAGTGTAAGACTAGATGAAAGGCAGCTAGTCATCATCACCCACCGCCAACTCTTGGGGTACTTTTTTACCAACGAAGAGTGGGATTGACAGTATTTTATAACTCCTCCACGGTTGAAAGGGAGAGCATTTTTGGTGTGACGGAGATTCAATCCCGTAACCCTTATATTATGAGTGGAACGCCTTAACCCACCTGGCCATGCCGGCCCATCGAAGATTCATCTCGTGAAAGTAGCAGTACATACACACAGAAGAGAGATGTAAACATAAGTTCTTAAGTATATACACAAAACATTAGTAGTAACATACAAAGCATTAATAAAAGAATGCAAAACTCATTAAACTGTAAAAGTACCAAATAATAATAGAAAATTAATAATTTAATATGATCCAGCCTAAAAGTTAAATCAACAATTTTCAGTCCAAACACTTGTAAAGTACATAACCCTGTCGACCCTCAAGAATCGCGATAGATACTGTAGAAATCCGAAGATCTGTCTTGTAACGGATACCGTAAGAAACCGAAATAAATTTGAGTTTCAAATGTATTCACAAAATAAACACTGACTACTCGCGATAAAACTTAACTACTAGCAGAATAAATCGCAAAATTAGCTATAGACGTACAAGAGCAAAACAATCTGAGGCGATGCAAACTCACATGAAATTAAAAACAAACCAAAATCGTCCGTTCTTTTTCATGATATATTAATGTATGGGTCTGTTTGTTTGTTTGTTTTGGAATTTCGCACAAAGCTACTCGAGGGCTATCTGTGCTAGCCGTCCCTAATTTAGCAGTGTAAGACTAGAGGGAAGGCAGCTAGTCATCACCACCCACCGCCAACTCTTGGGCTACTCTTTTACCAACGAATAGTGGGATTGACCGTCACATTATACACCCTCACGGCTGGGAGGGCGAGCATGTTTAGCGCGACCCTCGGATTACGAGCGCACGCCTTAACGCGCTCGGCCATGCCAGGCCTTGTATGGGTCTAATACAGTATTCCACAAACTAAAAACTAAAGTCCACAAATTCTGTACTCTGAAACGTTAGAAAGCCAACAGACGTAAAGGCTTAACCTTAAAGCACTACCTCTAAGGCATTTTTTTAAAAACAGAGAGGAAGGCTCAACCTCAAAGAACTGCCTTTAGAGCACTTTTAACTGCTAACTGAAACTACCACAATTTCTACCATTTTCGCAAATAAAACCTTATTCAAGAGCGGCACCAAATTTCTCCCGAAGAGACTATTGAAGTAACAAATTGGGTGGTTGCTCTCTATATCTTCAGGGTGCTGTGGTATTTAGTGTGGCATGCTGAAAAGTTAGTTCTGCTAATAACAGGAGATTCGCGAATCTCTGATTTGATTGTATATTTTCTGAAGAGTTACTTCATGTGAATCACAAGTTTGTTTTTGTTTTTTGAATTTCGCACAAAGCTGCTTGAGGGCTATCTGACAATATAAACTTTTTTAACAGATTGCACAATGAAAAAACAAAGATTTATTTGACGAAACATTAGAAACCTTTATTTTCGCGATGTGATGCAGTTTGTTTGGAATTTTGCGCAAAGCTGTTTGAGGGCTATCTGAGCAAGCCGTCCCTAATTTAGCAGTGTAAGACTAGAGGGAAGGCAGCTAGTCATCACCACCCACCGCCAACTCTTGGGCTATTATTTTACCAACAAATAGTGGGATTAACCTGACATTATAACGCCCCTGCGGCTAAAAGGGCAAGCATGTTTGGCACGACGGGGATGCGAACCCACGACCCTCAGATTACGAGTCGCACGCATTAACACGCTTGGTCATGCTGGGCCCTTGAGTCATCAACTTATAGAGAAAATAGATTAATATAACAACGCATATTTTCATGATTCAAAATTGATAATATAACGCTGACACAGTGCATAACAATGCACTTCAAAGTTTTAAATAGAGAGTGTAAAACCAACAAGTGCTGAAGAAGATTTTAATAAACCAACAACAAAAACAGTCTCTTGGAAATTAGGCTAAATGAAACGAAACTACTAACACTGAAAATAGTCCATAATTAGTTTAAAATACTGCCATCGTAATTTCTCTTGGAAATTAGGCTAAATGAAACGAAACTACTAACACTGAAAAAAGTCCATAATTAGTTTAAAATACTGCCATCGTAATCTTTATAAATAATCTTGAACTGTAAAATACGAGTCGTTACTATTATTTCACCATTCAAATATAGTTACTCGAAAGTGACGCTATCAGTAGCAGAGCCAATGCTTCATGAATTAAAATCAAGCAAGTTCTAAAACTCGTTTGCGAAGGGCCAATGTAAACAACTCGAAACACTGTTGTGAGAGCCTTATGGCATTTACTACAGACAGAGTGAAAGTAAACTACAAGTAAAGTTAAACATCATTCGTGGAAAGTGAACATCAAACACAACACGAGGACATCAGAAGTTTTCTTCAAACAGAATGGAAGAAAAGGTAACAACCTGCACGAACGCCAAATTTCAGTATTAGAGCTTTTATAAGTGTTCTCGCTATATTAGATAAAAGGAAAATAATATATATTTATATATTAATAAGCTTCTGCAGAATAAAAACACAAACGAAGTCTTAGAAGTGTCGGTTATTCTTAGTAAAACTATCATTATCCGATCTGTGTAATTCTGTATAAAATTAGTGTAAAATCACTTTAAAATCTGTTACCTAGGACGCTTTTATTGTCTTAAATATGCTATTAAATCTTCAAATTCTTTATACAAGAAAACAGTGACTGTTGCCTGTTAGTTAGATCAGCTGGTCAACGGCAGTAAAGTCAAGAGCGAATCCACTAACAGCTATGTTGACATATAGTAATTCAACTTGCAGGTTAACCGCCATTGTTATTTATGTTAGAGAATCAGCCAATATTGGATTTTTAATCTTAATTTAACGTAATTACCCCTTAGAGAAAGTTTACTTTTTCAATAAAGGGAACATATAGTGCATCCAAGTTCCAAGTTAGGAAGTAAACAAGCTTTGTAATTATTGGTAACTCTCTCACACACCATGAGTTCTTCAGTTACACAAATTGCATCCATTCGAAGGATGCTGATGCCAGAACTGAGGTAAGTGAGAATTAGTATCATTTTGTGAGCATCTCCTCTCAGACAGAGTAATATGGCCGTCTTCGCATTCACATACAGCGTATCTCCATTCACCAGAACAAATTTTGGTTTTGACCTCTTAGAGTGCATCATATATGACAAGAGCTATCAGTGATTTGGGTTTCTCAGCTTCTGCATCAACTAGGAATGTTTTCTGCCCTGTACTCTGATAGGCAAGTATCAAGACTCATCCAGTCCAAACATAAATCAGCTGAACATCAATTTTTTATACAAACCATTTGTTACTTTTTTTCCAAGTTATTTAATATCAGAAAGTCGATAATGACAGCATTACAAATTGGATGGAATTAAAGCATGTTAATGTTCGTTTGAAATTTTCTAATTTCGCGCAAGCGCAGTTCGAAACAAAATAACATCAAAATGTTCTGTGTTGTAAGGTAGTTGAATTGGTTTTAATCTAAATTGATGTAAACTAAAATATTTTCATTTTTCAAAGATTGTATGTGTGTGTGTGTGTTTTTACTGTAAAGCCACATCGAGCTATCTGCCGAACCCACCGAGGGGAATTGAGCCCCTGATTTTAGTGTTTTAAATCCGTAGACTTACCGCTGTACCAGCAAGGGACTCCAAGATTGTAACCAATCAGATTTTGCTCAACCATTCATTTCTTCATCACAAAGATCCAGATTACACACGTAATCTGGAATGTTAATTAAAAAAAAAAAATGCATTTCTCCAAATCAATCTACTGCAGTGTAACGGGTGATCCCTTAAAATAACACAACTAAAACAAAACACGCAAGTTACATTTCACAGATTCAATTGCAGTTCCAATTAAAGGATGTAAAACTGTCTTTACGAACCAGTCTTGGAGATTCTAAACTTACTGATAAAAATTGAACAAATGGTTCACAACATTCGCTCAGTCACAGAAGAAGTTACAAAATAACTCGTCTAAATTTCTTCCGTAGGTCAATGGGACTTAACAATTAAAATCTGTGTTTCGATTCCCATTAATGGATAAAGACAAAGCTAGCCCAGAAGTTAAGTTTGTCCTAAGATTATAAGAAGAACAATTAAAAGGAAACGTTGTGTGACTTAATAAATGTATTGTATTTGTTCTGTAATATATATATACATATATATTCCGTAAGACATGCGTTTGTTTGTTGTTAAGCTACGGGGAAGAAGACATACACGGTTATAAAACAAAGTCAATTTTGTAAATGTAACACCTTTGTAACAATAAAAAAAATAAAACCAACGGTAAAATCTATATAGGTGATCCTTCTTGTTGTATGAAAAATACAAACTTGTCGAGATTTATTTTATTTTTCTATAAGACTCATAATACTTTTTTTTTTTTGCTGTTGGAAGTTCCAATTTTATTTGTTTTATATTACATGGATATTCCTGTGTGTTGTACACTCTGTAGCTACTGCTTAATTGTCGAAAATAGGACCAGACGGGTATATATATTTTTATGTAAGTTTATTTAGTTACGCCTCAGAGACGTGCATGAGTATTTTCAGAGACAAAACAAGCTTGTATTGTCAATATACACAAAACCAGTTGCTGGTAGCCCCATCATAACTGTATTAGTTCGTTAATTATAACACGTTTAAACAGGAAAGTATGTCAGAGGTCACTGAATCTCCGGTAATGGGTCAGGCATTACTTAAAGCGAAGTCATCAACGTGTTAGTTCTATATGTAACGGGTTGGGCTAGGTACAGAATTCAAACTTGGCCATAGTACCAAAGGTAACGATGAACCCGGTGACAAAGGAAGCCCCGTTTAGTACCGTCAGTGACCGCTGGTTGCTCGCTCAGTGTGCACTGCCATAGGCCGCTGGGATCGATGACGTCAGTTCCCCGCCCCTCTTTGAGGAATGCAGCCCTGGGCCCAACAGACAAGCAAGCTTGATTAAAGTAGCAACAGTAGACTGCGGTAGATTCTTGCGCTTGACTTCTTCGTTGTTCTTGTCCGTATGTGAAAGAAAAACGCAACCAAATGTGAAAGTTTTATACCATTTAGTGTATTCGTACTCTAAGAAAAATTCAAGCATGTGACCAGGTGTACAAATCGCAAGACACAAGACACATAAGCACGTGATTAAAAACCTGGTATATAGAGCTCGTGGCGCCAGGTAAGGTTGCAAACGTGTCTACATTTTTCGGTAAGAGCCTTCGGGCTGCCAGGTTACTAGTCTTCACGATGGCAGGTTGGACGGGGAAGAATGCTTAGCTAGCGCGGAGGATAAACTGTGCAAATTGCCTTTATCTTGAAATGAAATGGCAGTGTTTGTGCTACGTCCCAATGATGTACAAATAGTTCCAATACCTACCACTGTATTTCTTTTCGTGCCCGTATATTTCAGGATTCTACAATGTTTTCTTATAGCGCTCAGTTAAACTGCTTTGTTTGTTCATATCTAGACATGACTTAGAGAAAGGACCGCGGGTGCTTGAAGTGTATTTATGTGATGCTACTAATATTCCACAAGGCTGAACAAAATCGAAACTCAAGTTGAGTTAAAAACATCTACTATGGATTCTGTTGACGTGACGCACGTAGCCTGTACAGTCACTCTTCTGTTGTTTTTAGTGACGTACGCGCAGGGTCAGAACTCTAGAACCCAGGAACTGGGGCTGACCATGAAGTCTAGAGAAGTGGACATGAGGGTTCAATTTGAAATAGAAGAAGAACAACCCCCTGGGACTGTAGTTGGCACAATACCCACGAAACCCAATTTTACTTACCGTTTCAATGATAAGCCAAAATACTTTCAACTCAACAAGACTACAGGCACCATCACAACTAACACTAAGATAGACAGAGAAAACCTTGTGAGCGACAGATTTGACCTTGTGATTTTGAGTAGCCAGCCCACCTATCCAATAGAGGTAAGAATTAGGATATTAGATGTTAATGACAACGCCCCTGTGTTCCCCGAAACTAGCTTACATGTAACATTTTCCGAAAGCGCCAACATTGGGACTAGGGTTATTCTAGACACGGCAACAGATGGCGATGTGGGCACCAATGACATAACCACAAATTACAAAATAGTTCATGGCAATGAGGATGAAGTGTTCAAACTAGTTGTAACGACGAACCCTAGTGGAGAAACACCTTATTTACATCTCGAAACTACTGGAAAGTTTGACCGAGAAGATAAATCTAATTACCAACTGAATATTTCGGCTCAAGATGGCGGAAGTTCACCAAGGTTTGGATTTCTTCAAGTGAATGTCACTGTTTTAGATGTGAACGATAATCCACCTATATTTGACCACAGTGACTACTCGGTTAGCGTGAATGAAAGTGTACCTCCAGGTACAACTGTACTACAGGTTCGTGCTACTGATAACGACATAGGTGATAACGCTAGAATAACTTATTTTCTGAGCCAATCAGAGGTTCAGTTCGCAATAGATCCACAAACGGGAATTATTACGACTTTGGATAATCTGGACTGCCAAAAAGATTGCCCGGGACCCAAAAATTGTCCGAAAAGTTGTGTCTTCACTGTTTTTGCTCGAGATTATGGGTCACCTAGACAAGACGGGCGAGCGTATGTCACAGTAAACCTACTGGATGCCAACGATCACGATCCAATAATCCGTTTTCGGTTTTTCCCAGCGACAGCAAAGTACGCAACAGTGGACGAAAATGCACAAAATGGATCAGTTGTTGCAGCAGTAAGCGTAATCGATTTTGATGAAGGAGCGAATGGAGAGACATCCGTGGAGATTCATGGTGGAAACGAACAGTTTCATTTCAGGTTAGAATCTACCCCCAGTTTTGATATCGTACGTGTTAATGGAATTTTAGATCGTGAACAGATTAGCAAGTACAACCTCACTATTACCGCTAAAGATATGGGTTCTCCAACGAGAAGCTCAACGGCATTTTTGATTATCCACGTAAATGACGTGAACGACCACGAGCCAGTGTTCGAAAGGACCGAGTATGCTGCTGTCTTGAGTGAGCTTGTACCAGTGGGAACTTTTGTCGCCGCTATAAACGCCGTTGATGAAGACACTGGAATTAATTCACACATTTATTATTCAATAGCCTCCGGGAATAAAAAACGCTGGTTCAGTTTGGACTTCCAAACTGGTCTCATCACAACGGCGCAGCCTTTGAACAGGGAGGAACAAGACTTCGTGGAGCTCAAAATATCTGCTCGTGATGGAGGACCCAATCCACGCTGGGCTCACACGTATCTCAAAATTCAGCTCTTGGATGAAAACGATGAAGCTCCGACCTTTTCCGAAGACATAAGAAACTTATCCTTGTCCGAGAGTGCCCCTACAGGCTCTTTGATTACAGTGTTGTCCGCTTCGGATAATGATTTAGGAATGAATGGAAGTTTGAAATATGTTTTTGCTCCAGAAACATTGCAACAGTACAGTGGAATATTCTATCTTGATGATGCCCATGGACGCTTGACCACAAGGATAGTATTGGACAGAGAAATAATATCATTGTATACTATTAAAGTGGTTGCCATGGATAAAGGAACTCCACCTCTTTCTTCGACGGTGACATTACTTTTGAATGTATTAGATGTAAACGATAATGATCCAGTGTTTTACCCGAAAGAGTATTACACTGCAGTTAAAGAAGATGTTTCAATTGGTACTTCTGTTGTCCGTGTTACTGCTGTAGATCAGGATGAAGGGTTGAATGGGCTAATTAGGTTTTTTATTATTAGTGGTGCTAATGGCAGTTTTGAAATAGAGGAAGCTACTGGTGTAATAAAGACAAGTGCGCCGATCAAACAACATTTAAAAACCAAATACAAAATATTAGTTGGTGCTATTAATGAGGAACGAAGGTCTCCAGAGCCAGCAGTAGTGTTGGTTTACGTCCAAGAAGAAGAGAAAAACCTCCTCCAATTTGAGCAACTTGACGGTTATGATTTCTTGATGGAGGAAGATCCTGATGGCAAGGAGCCAAATATTGGTCGTGAAGTGGGTCGAGTTTCATTAGTTCCAAACAAACATTCTTATGACGTAAAATTCTCTATTGCATCTGGAGACTTTTTGAACTGGTTTAAAATTGAGGATGGATCTGGAATAATCACGACAGTGCAACAAGTTGATCGGGAGATCCAGTCAGAAGTCATTTTGACTATTGTTGCTCATGGAAGCTTGGGATTTTCCGAATCTGTCGTTAATGTGACAATACTTGATATCAATGATTATCCACCAACGTTTGAAATCCCCCCAGATGTTGTAAAGATGTTTGAAAATTGGCCAATAGGCCATGAAGTTCACTTGGTCAAGTGTAGAGATTTAGATCTTGGTTCTAACAGTGAGCTTGAGTTCTCTTTAACAACTAATCCAGAAAATACTTTTAGCATCGATAAAAATACTGGAATGATTTACTTGAATCGCCTTTTAAGATTCATGTCAGGTACGGAGTATAGAGTGAAAATAAATGTTACAGACAAAGGTGTCCCTTCACTGACTTCTGTGCAAGAACTTGTTGTGATGGTAGATGACGTGAATGACCACACTCCAGTTTTCGACCAGGTATCATACGAAACATCATTATTAGAATCTACAAAAGTAAATGATAGGTTTTTCGCTCTTCGTGCCTCTGATGGTGATACTGCAAATAACGGTCACATTTCGTATGAAATTATAGACGGCAATGAGCATTTAAAATTTGGTATTTTTCCTGATGGACAACTTTACGTTAGAAAGGAACTGGATAGAGAGAGACAAGGTTATTATAGTTTAACAGTGCAAGCTAAGGATAATGGTACAAAACCACGAAGCTCTGATGTTTCGGTTGTGATTCACATTATAGATGAGAATGACAATAAACCACAGTTTCGCAATGACACCTTCGTATTTTATGTGGCTGAAAACGAACCACCGGACACCTACATAGGAAGACTTATTGCTGATGATGAAGACAGAGGAAAGAATGCAGAATTGACGTTTTCAATAACCACCAATCAAAATGATTTCACTGTAGATCCTAAAACTGGACTTATTCGAACCTTACATGAATTTGACAGGGAGAAGTTGGTGGAGGTTTCTGGCCATGATTACATAGCCATAGAAGCCGTTGTGTTAGATGGTGGCCTAATGAGATTGAAAGATGAAGCCAAAGTCATTGTGTACATCACTGATGTCAATGACAATTCTCCACAGTTTCAGCGCACACCCTATCATACCACCATATCGGAAGGAGCTTCGTTACAAACTCAAGTCGTTCGTGTTAGCGCTACTGATATTGATAGGGGAGCAAACGGAAACGTACTTTACTCTATATTAAGTGGAAATGAGGAAGGAAGTTTCTTAATTAACTACTCCAGTGGACAAATCACAGTTGTTAAAACTCTAGATCGAGAGAGAACACCTCGTTTTATACTGACTGTATTGGCGACAGACACTGAAGACGAGGTACAACACACCTCGACTGCAACAGTTACTATTGATGTCCTAGACGAAAATGACAATCCTCCAGTGTTTCAGGTTTCAAAACAATCGGTTGAAATACCAGAAGATACTCCTGTAGGATTCAGTATATTTACGTTTTCTGCAACCGATTCCGATCAAGGAGCTAATGGGGTTGTTTCATATTCTATCAGTTCTGGTAACATTAAAGAAACCTTTAAAATCGACAACACAGATGGAGTACTTTCTCTTGACCGCCCCCTAGATTATGAAGAACAGATCATATACTATCTTAATATCAGTGCCAGTGACGGAGGAGCGCCAAGGCTGACTTCGAGCACACAGTTTCTAATCAGGGTTACCGACGTGAATGACAACCAACCAATATTCCCTAACATTGCCATAGTAAGACAGATAGAAGAAGGAGTAACAGTGAATACACCAGTAGTAACTATTACAGCAGAAGATAAAGACTCCGGTAGAAATGGAGACGTCAGGTATCTAATCAAAGAGCAAGAGCCGCCTGGCGGTCATTTTGCAATAGAACCTGAAACAGGAGTAATAACCACCATTAAAGAAATTGACCGGGAATACAGTGACACCTTTATATTGACTGTGGTCGCTTTCGACCAGGCTCTTTCAGTTAAGTCCAGACTGTCTTCTGAGAAAACAGTAACGATCATTGTCGAGGACATAAATGACAACGCACCGACTTTCGTATCCATGGACGCAGGCGTTTTGCCTGAGGCTTCCGACCGTGGGTACGTCATAATGAAAGTAGCGGCCGACGACCGTGACACTGACACCAATGGTATGGTAACGTACGAGTTAGTGGAAGAAAAAGACAACATCTTCATTTTGGATGGAATCTCCGGTGAGCTGTACCTTTCCCGTTCAGTGGAACAGCCACAAGTTATTTACTCGCTAACGGTGGAAGCTACTGACGAAGCAACATCATGGAATGCTAAAACATCTAGAAACAAAATAACGATAATTGGGACGACCAAACGTGAGCGAGGACCAGTGTTTACTGCTTCAGAATATTCTGGATCGGTTTTTGAGAACGAGCCAGTAGGTACTGTCGTGTTATCAGTCCGCGCTCAGTACCCTAGTGGGCCTGCGGGAAATGTGGAGTACTACCTAACAGCTATTTATGGTAACGGTCTGCCGCAAAACCGGGTTTTTGCCATCAATAGAAAAAACGGCGTAATAACCACAGCCGTTGTTTTGGATCGAGAGGACAGTGCACAAGTTTATGAGCTGGAAATTTATGCTGTGGATGTAACTGTAGCAATTCCAAAGACTTCAAAAACGAAGGTAAGAACATCACTTTTACATCTTTCGTCGTAAAACGCACGTCGTAACTGAAAAGGATCTTGTTTTATTTTGAATTTTTCGAACGTGAACACTTATAAAGATAGACAATTTTTCCTCTTTTAATCACGTTGAGCGACAACTTCAAAAATAATGTAAGATTTATTTGAGGGGGGTGTATAGAAGAACCTTGAAAAAAATACATATTTTATCCTGTACAGACTACAGATATAATATTTGCTCTACTTGCTAAACGTTTGATCGCGATGAGATGGATTTAAAATTAAAAGTCGAATACCAGGTGAGATATATTTAACTAGAAAATCATTTTAACACAAAATGTATACGATACTACCAAAGCACACTTGTATGTAGACGTTAACATGTGGGAGACAACGATTACACTTGTTAAATAATTGTGGTTAGATTATGGCAATCAGATATCAACTGTTGGTACTGCTAGAAGCCTATACAACCACTTAACTTTAATTATTAATTAGTTAATAGTTCAGTATTATAACTCGGTATTAATTTTTAATTAGTTTTTATCCTGTGTTTCGGCTACCAATCATGGCAACAATATTCCCTAACATTGCCATAGTAAGACAGACAGAAGAAGGAGTAACACTGAATACACCAGTAGTAACTATTACAGCAGAAGATAAAGACTCCGGTAGAAATGGAGATGTCAGGTATCTTTTTACTTTAGTGGCAGTGGTAGGGTTGCAGTGTGCTGGTCGCTCTTGTGGGACTTTCCCTCTTTAGGAATGGAATAAACCAACTGAATATTTTCAAGAGGGAAGTCCGAGTTTTGCTGATTTCCATACTGGATGTGTTGTTAATTAGGCATTTTTATAAAGCTTCGTTTTCTCATGCGTATTTTATTTACCATTATTTTAGTATCACTCCAATCTCTCACACGTTATTCTCCTCTAAAAGGATGAACTGTTGTAGTTTCGTTGGTTTGTTTTTTGAATTTCGCACAAAACTACACGAAGGCTGTCTGCGCTAGCCGTCCCTAATTTAATAGTGTAAAACTGGAGGGAAGGAAACTATTTATCACAACCAACCACCAACTCTTGGACTACTTTTTCGCGAACGAATAGTCAAACTGATCGTCACATTATAACGCCTACACGGCTGAAACGGAAAGCGTGTTTGGTGGAATGGGGATTCGAACCTTCGGCCTTTACATCTGAAGTCGTGCACTCTAATCACCAGGCCATGCCGGGCCGAACTGTTGCAAATAGATCAGTGATAAAGTCTTGTACATCTGCTATGTTCTTAACTTTTGTTGCCCCCCAGTGGCACAATGGTATGTCTGCGGACTTGCATACTAAAAACCAAGTTTCGATACCCGTGGTGGGCAGAGCACAGATAGCCCATTGAGTAGCTTTGTGCTTAATTCTAAACAAACAAATTTAACTTTTGTTAGACATTTTTTTTTTGTTTTCTCCAATGTACATGGGATGCTGTAAATTGTGTTGTTGCAAGGGTGTTTAGGAGTGTTATCTCCGATGTGTTGTAACTTCTCAATAATATACTAATATTATGCTGCTTGCAACTGTTTTATGAAAAAAAACACAATAACATACGGGTATTTGTTTGTGTATCTTGTTTTCTCCATCTTTAATTTCTTTATTATCAAACCTTCTCGGTATCCATTGTCGAGAAGAGCAGTCATAATATTTTCTACTTTCTTAGTATCTCTGTTATTATAAATCTTCTTAACTCTGGAAAGTTGACAGACTATGATATCTGTATCTATACTGTGAAGATAATTTGCTTTATATCTCTTTATATCGAGATATCTATCAGCATCTATGGGCTGCCTGTGAGCTCCCATGGTTACTTGAGTTAGGTGTCATGTCTTAAACGTACATTGCATGAACCCTAAAAAGGATAGGTGGAAAGAAGGACAGAGGAATCCTTTTACATCAACTGATGATGACGTCGTGTAATAAAGTTTGAAAAATCAGGATACACGTCTTTAAAACAATCAAATAAATTAGTTTATTTATGTGTTAATGGGAAAGAGGATAGCGTAGCTTTTCTATCAAAAACATTTTAGGATCGAATTTCTGCCCAACTAAAACCATACTATCTCAAAATATTTCTGAAGATGACAGCGGATTAACAGACCGAAACACAGATGAAAATAAAGCTAATAATTAATGTTTAGTAATAATAAATAGCGAGTAAGACCGAAACACAGATAAAAATAAAGCTAATAACTAATGTTTAGTGATAATATAAAATAGCGAGTAATTAGTTATTGAATTCCTAACCATAACAACGAATACCGTAGTTTTCTTGAATCTGCGAAGTTTGGATTTTTTTTTCAAAGCAAAAAAATTTCAAATTCTTCATAAATATATGAAGACAAACAAACCCTCGTGATTTATATTTTCAGTAAAAAAATGTTTAATAACGTTTTGCAAGCAATAACTACATGCTTAGATATTTATTTAGTAAAACCTCTTCGATTGGCAAAGTATCGAACCAGGCTACTAATATTTATCTATCCTTTGACGTCATCGGCTTCAAGTTATGACGAGAATTGTACGTAACCACAAACACCTACAAAGGACAACAGTGAAATATACGCAATTAAAATTAGTTCCCTGGCGTATTACGGTATCATAACTGTCGAAAGTCAGTCTAAAACATTTAAAATAAAAATCAATGACCTTTGTAATTACATGAAAAATATAATCACGTCAGTTATAATGTAAATGCATCCTTCTACTGCAAATTTCCAGCGCTAGAATCTGGGTTTCGATACCCGTGGTGGGCAGATCACAGATAGCCCTTGTGTAGCTTTTTGCTTGATTACAAACGATCAATCAGTCAAGCATCCTTTAACTGCAAAACGCCGTCATGAGATGAAGACTTATCCAAAATTTGTCCTTACTATTGGACAGATGTGAATGATATTAAAACGGCTATATTATGGTCATGTGCGATGCAAAATCGTAAATAAAACGTATTAAGATCAGAAATATATCAAAGTTCTTGAATCGAACATGCCAAATTAAATAGCAATTCATAACTATTGAAGAGGTTCCAAATTAGATTAATCTTTACATAAGAATATCTGTTTAAGTTACTTAAAAACTATTAAAGTTAGGGTTAAATCGATATGCCTGGATCTCTCAGGTTTGTAAGTGTTTTTGCTCCGTCTACATTTTTAGATTCTCTAACTGAAACCTTGACGTTTTTTGCAAAGTCGATTTCACATAGTAATTATCAGAATACCGGAATTTTAATAATAAGGAATGATGGTGTGAAGTTTATTACGCTTACCGAATCAGTAGTTAATACTTTATGTTCAGATGAGGTTATTTGTTTATTGTTTTTAGAGGTTTATCTGAATGAACAATCTATTTAACTGGGAAGGTACTCTACAATCCCAGAATGGACAAAATCCTTAATACAAGACACGAGTGAGATGGAATAATAAGTGTGAGTTAAGAGCCTGTATCTAGGTTACCCACTTCGGCGTTTACTTATCAGCGTCCGTGTTCGTTTTAGATGGGATTTGACCGGTGTGTTAAGAAAACACTGTTTGTTATCTTTCCATTGTAAACTGTTTCATTCAAATACAATGCACGCACTAAATATGTAAGTATTGTGTAGAGATTATTGATAAAACGTGGTATTGTGTTAATATTTTATTGTGAATCAAAGTGACATACATATATTTAGAAACATACTCCTTTCTCCGTTTCGAGTTCTTTTCCTGAAACGATTGGATCGTTCGTGGTCAATTTAGACATTATGCAATCGTAGTCGAAATCTAAACTTCTTGTTTGGGTTGAGAAAATTTTTTACACAGAAGAGCGAGCAACGTTTCGACCTTCTTTGGTCATCGTCAGGTTCACAAAGAAAGACGTAACTGACCAGAAGCTGACCACATGTTTGGAAGGGATTGTGTAACTGAGTGTCGGAATGTAGAGGGCGGTGTTAGATGTTTGAATATATAATTTATTTATTTTATTATATTAATATAGGTATAAAGGCGTTGCGTTTCGATAATACGAAAAACGTTCATAAAGTGCAGCTATTTTCGTCACCACGATTGCGCGTTTTGTGTAACGAAATTGTCAGTTTCGGACCAACGCGTTGTAATCGAATCTAACGTTGTACACTACTTTAAATGTATAAGCAGGTAGAGAAAGATATTCCATAATAACAATAGTTGGATTCCTTTCTCACTGGTGGCGTCTGGCAGTTATGTTGTATTTAAGCACACGGAGTTATCTATATTCTGCCCACCATGGGTTCGCGTAAATAAACAAGATTAGAGATCTTGGCTTTGAGTTGGTTTACTTAATTATGAAAAAAAAGTTACATGAGGGCTATCTGAGATAAGCCCACACTAATATTGAAGTGATAACTTCGAAGGACGGCAGATAATCAACACTGTTCTCTGCCACTGGGTTACTCTTTATATGAGAAAATAATGGAGTTTCATTGTCACTCTTATAACGCAACCGCAGCCTCAAAGTGCGAATCGTGATTTAATTATTATTAATATTTTGGCGACAAGGGAAAGTGATATGCAGACCCATAGATTCACAGTCTAGCGCACTAGCCACTAGGTTGCATTTGATCCATGTCTCAAAAACAGCTTTACAGTTGAAAAAAAGAAAATGAAGGCAAACAGAGCAGAAGTCACGAGTTATCAAAACAAGATACACGTGACATTTAAAACTTTTTTTGATATGGCTCGTGACACACTTAGTACAGTCACGTGTTAAATCATATTTTGTGAAATTAATCGTAATTTTCGGCAGTGTAGCCGTGGTGGGCAGAGAACAGACAGCCCATTGTGTAGCTTTTATGTTTAAACTGCGAACAAACAAAACCGTTTCAAGAGTGACACTTTTTTTCATTCTCAAGCATAAGATTATCAAAGTCGGTGGAAATGGCATTGTTTAACCAACACCTAGTGGTGTCATTGTATTGGAAAAGAGTAGCCCAAGAAGTGGCGGTGGATGATGGTGACTAGTTGCCTTCCCTCTAGTCTTACACTGCGAACTTAGGGACGGCTACCCCTGATATCCCTCATGTAGCTTTACGCAAACTTCAACAACTATTATTATTGTTGTATCCTAAAACTATTTACGATCTTTATTAAATGATAAAGAAAAATAATACTAATTATAGAATTAAAAGTAGTTAATTTGGCCAAATATTTAGTGTTGACTAAAACGTTTTTGATAATTAAGCTCTAGTTACCGATTTATACGTGTAATAATGTCAATTGAACATTAAAATATACAAACTTACAGAATGCAAAGTTAACTTGTTTAAATTGATTGTCAGGGGCGTCAATGCGTGACTACTGCATCTTCTTCACAACTCTGTGGTTGCTTGGGCGTTTTGACCATTACAGACGCCCAAAACGTAGACCTGTCTTAACTAACAACGGTTTTGTGCTTATAAATCATGTCACATAGTGTACTTTAGACCTTTGTCTTTTCAAGGCTTAAGCAAACAATTTAGTTGAGCTGAGTTTTAGCCTTGGTAAAGAAGTTTGATTATTCATCTTTTTCCTTGTTATTTTTATTTCATCTTTACGAAGAAACATCGTCAAAATTATTTATATTGATAGTAATTACTAATTTTTAACTAGGAATTTGGCAGCCTGAATGAACTAAGTATATGGGCCCTTGAAACACTACAACGCTTCCTAGTGGCTCAGCGACATGTCTGTGGAGGTACACCGCTTGAATCAGGGTTTCGGTACCCGTGGTGAGCAGAGCACATACAGCCCGTTGTCTAGTTTTGAGTTTAACTTCAAATAACAAATAGAGAACTATAGGGGGCTCTGATTAAATTTTTCTTTGGTGCAATGCCGCGAAATTGGTATATTGTATTTTCTTCTGATTAATTTTTTTTTTAATTGTTTTGTAACAATTATTTGCATAAAAATTTATTTCGTAGCGGTATGAAAGTATAAAAACACCATTTTCTTTCTCGGAGTCCCTCGCTGGTACAGCGGTAAGTCTATAGACTTACAACGCCAAAATCAGAGGTTCAATCCCTCTCGGTGAACTCAGCAGATAGCCTCATGAGGCTTTGCCATAAGAAAACACACACACTCATAATTCCCGTTCAAAATTCTTAATTGGCCCGACATGGCCAGGTGGGTTTAGGCGTTTGACTTGTAATCTGAGGGTCGCGGGTTCGAATCCCCGTCGCACCAAACATGCTCACCCTTTCAGCCGTGGGGGCGTTATAATGCGACGGTTAATCCCACTATTCGTTGTTAAAAGAGTAGCCCAAGAGTTGACGGTGGATGGTGATGACTAGCTGCATTCCCTTTGGCCTTACATTGATAAATTAGGGACGGCTAGCGCATATATCTGTCGGTAGCTTTGCGCAAAATTCAAAAACAAACAAACAATCCTTCTCGGTCATGGACTAGTCCTTTATCAAAGTAGAACGCAAGTTTCTAACTATTTGAATGGAATCGGTCATATTTTTCCGTACCACACAGATGTGTTAAAATGAGCAATACCTATTTGTTATCCCCCTATTTGTCTACTTTCTGAAGAACCAGTAATTTTGGTCGAGTTCAGATTAATAAATAAAAGTGGGTGGGCATTGGTCCTTTAGCCCTTACCCCATTTCCGGCCAAGTACTATTATTTCAGTGGGCTTCTGTATCTCTTCCTATAGAGATGGTGTACAATCTGAGAAAGCAACTGGCATACATTAACTTATTTAATTAGGTAAATGACCCAATGATTTTGTGAGCTCACTTCCGGTGACCTTGAACAGGTGCGTGTCCTTGTTATTCACTGTTTAATAGCAAACCTACTGTCTTAAGAACGAGCTAGTCACGCCGATGTAGTGATGAAACGTTCCGCGAAGGAAAGATGGCTTATGCTTGGGGAACGGTATGTTTATGATATCATACGCATTTTAACACGTAACAACAAACAAACAAAAACTAAAACCTTCTGTATGAAGCTAAATACAGTGATTCAAAATTGAGTAGAAATAACTTTTTGAAATGCCATTTATATGTTAAAAGAAAAGTAACACGAGAACCAAACGCACAACGCGATGAAATTTAAAAATACCAATATAACTGTCAGCATTGGATCAAGAAAACAACCGTGTTGTTTACGATTCGACTAAACGATCTTCACTGAATGAAAGACGTTTGTGAGAAACATTGCTAGAGCTATTAGCGTTTTTTTTTTCTAATTAGGTACTTAGGCCTCGTGGTTTAAGATAAACTAGTATTTCGCAGCTGAGCTAAATTGTGTTAAAATTGGCATTGTAATTTAATATCGTTGTCTGTTCGTTTGAACATGCGCCTTGTATCGTTAATGTTCGCCATTTTACTTAATTTATAAGTTCCTTTGTTGTTGATTTTATATCACTCCCCCTGTTCCATTTGATAAAGTCAAACACAAAACGGAAAATGTTAGAGCAATATGAAACCACGGAATATTTCACCGCAGGCCATAGTTTTAATACAGAGAGAGACAGGTCTTTGTAGGTAATTTAAGGCCTCTACATGGAAATACTACAGACCAGTTAATTTCCCTGGGGCCTCCCGTCAGAATGGTGGACATCTGTCGGCGATAACGAGAAAGAATGCTTCTTATTGTAGATGTGTAGAACATAACCACAGAGGCTATTCATTGTAAATTACGCTTGATTCGTCTTTCTTCCCTCAGTAATATCCATGCTAAGGGAAGAGATATGTAAAATGTTTTTCCTCTGTGTGCTTTGTAATTCAAACCCACGTAGAGCTTACCTTTCCAATGTGTTTGGACTGATAAAAACCCTATAAGCCGATAGCTTTAGAAAGGCCCATCTTTCGAAAGCTCTAGGGTTATAGGTTTTTTTTTGTATTCATTCATCTTAAGACTTCTTGAACCTATGAGTTTCTATGACATCATGAATTTTCAATGCATGTAAGTACGCACGACATGCACCATGGGGGGCCTTCCCCGTATAATATAGATCTGCCCCCCATCCTAGTTTTAGATTCCAGATTGATATAAAAAAAGAAGCTTTATCTTCAATGCGTACTTATATGTCAAAGGGCGAAGAGATATAGTGCAGGGGCGTTGTCGAGGGTTGTGGGGACGAACGACCACCCCAGTGCTCTAAAAATCTAAAAGGTCCACTATTTCGTGATGACGAGAAGATACACTTGTAGAGAAAAATATGTACGTAAAAACGGCTGGTATGGATAGAGAAAAAACTCTATGTAGAGGAGCGAACTCCACATAGAGTTTTTCTCTACCCACACCAGCCATTTTTACATATACATGCCCACTATTTAATGTACTTGACTTTCATGTAACTCAATTAAATTATTTGTGTAGAAGAATTTGTTTGTTTTGAATTTCGCGCAAAGCTACACGAGGGCTATCTGCGCTAACCGTCTCTAATTTAGCAGTGTAAGACCAGAGGGAAGGCAGCTAGTCATCACCACCATCGCCAACTCTTGGGTTATTCTTTTACTAACGAATAGTGGGATTGACCACACATTATAACGCCCCCACGGCTGAAAGGGCGACCATGTTTGGTGTGACGTGAATTCGAACCTGCGATTGCGAGTCGAACGTCCTAACCACCTGGCCATGTTGCGCCCCCGAGTAGAAGGAAAAGTCCACCTTTTTTTTTGAGGAAAAAAAAAGCCATTCTTCACCGCCCCCACTCTTTAATGCTGGTTACACCCCTGTAATACACGTAGTCTCATAAGAAACAATATGATGTCTGAGACGCTAAGGTAATGTTTTTTTTTATCACTTAAAACTATAAACGTGATTGTTACAAGATAGGACATTAACTTTTACATAGTGACATAAGATCAAACTAAATAACCGGTGTAAATGATTGGCTGATACAACGTGCAAGGGAAGAATCAAGAATCTATTTCAGTTTACAACCTCTTTCGTAAAAATGATCCAAGATATAGTCAGTGGGTGTATCAAGGTGATTTGGATACTATTAAGTATTGTTGTAGATTTGACAAACATATCAGTTAAACATGAGCAAATCTGAAGGTCACGGGCCCGAATCTCCATTACATGAAATTTGCTCGCCCTTTCAGTTGTGGGGACGTTATATAGTGACTTTCAATCCTATTATTCGTTAATAAAAAAGTAGCTCAAGAGATAGCGGTGGGTTGTCATGACAAGCTAGCTAGCTGCCTTACATTTAGTCTTAAACTTCTGAATTAAGAAGAGCTAGCGTAGATAGCCCTCGTGTAGCCTTGCGCGAAAATAAAAAATAAACAAACATTGTTATATGTTATTCCTTAGTGTCCAAGAATGTTTATTTTTTTTACGTATCTGTATATCTGCAGGTTTCGATTTTTCTGAATTTCGCGCAAAGCTACGCGAGTGCTATCTCAGCTAGCCTTCCATAATTTTGCAGTGTAATTTTAGACGGAAGGCACCTAGTCATAATCACGCACCCCCAACTCTTGAGTTTCCTTTTCACTAACGAATAGTGGGACTGACCGTAACATTATAACGTCCCCACGACAGAAGGGGTGAGTATGTTTGGTGTGACGGGGATTACGAGTCGAGTATCTTAACCAACTGGCCATGCCGAGCCATAAGCAGAGAGAATGGAGTTCCTGTTATCACGGAACTCAGTTTGAGATCTGAAACTTTTTAAACATGATTTCGTTCTTGCAACTTACTCAAGTAACAGTATGAAACTGAGTTATTTAGGAAACCTACTTTCAAAATAACCATTAGCGGCTTTAGGAAAATTGTAATTATTGTCTGTTTTGGAATTTTTGCTTCAAACTATATAAGGCTCGACATGGCCAGGTTGGTTAAGGAGTTCTATTAGTACTCTGAGGATCGAGGGTTCGAATCTCCGTTGCACCAAACATCCTTGACCCCCAGCCGTGGGGGCGTTATAATGTGAAGGTCAATCCCACTATTGGTTGGCAAAAGAGTAGTCCAAGAGTTGGCAGTGGGTAGTGAAGACTAACTGCCTTCTCTCTAGTCTTACACTTCTAAATTAAGGACGACTAGCGCAGATACCTCTCGTGTAGCTTTGCGCGAAATTCGAAAACAAACCAAGCTATATAAACGGATGTCATGCGCATTGAGTTAAATCCATTCCATACCGATACGGCTCATATGATCCAACGCTAAAATCAAGTTGCAAAGACACGAGCAGATGTGAATCTTAACACATACCCTTTGAAAAAAATGCCAGTTCATCGCAAGTTAACCCCCAGCTGGTAACTCATTATTCAGTTGGTTAGACTGAAAATAAACTGGACTAAAGATTTAGCGCATAGGTGTTCCTGGTTTTAAAGTAACAAACCAGAGAGAAGATAGCTCAACGGCACCCACCACCGAATACTAAATAATGAAACTTGAACATTACACATCAGCAAACACAGGAAGGGACAATACGCGGATCGGTTTTGGAATAATCTGGCAGATGTTTGTTTGTTTTGTTTGTTTTTTTAATTTCGCGCAAAGCCATTTGAGGGCTATCTGCGCTAGCCGTCCCTAATTTAGCAGTTTAAGAATCCCGGTCGCACCAAACACGCTCGCCCTTTCAGCCGTGGAGGCGTTATAATGTGACTGTCAATCCCACTATTCGTTGGTAAAAGATTAGCCCCAGAGTTTCGGACGGGTGGTGATGACTAGCTGCCTTCCCTTTAGTCTTCACTGCTAAGTTAGGGACGGCTAGCGCAGATAGGCCTCGAGTAGCTTTGCGCGAAATTCAAAAAAAGCAAACAAACAAATGAAAATATATCTTCAATTTAACTGTACAATATGTAACAAAAATTTTGTTCCTGGATAACATGTTTTATTTCTTAATTGCTTATATTGTAAAAGTAGAGAAAATGGCCATTATTCTTTCAAACATTATTTTTGTCACCTGGATAATGACATTTAGAAATTAACCTATTTTCTATTTAAAAACGGGCAAATTTGCACATTTTTATTGATATAAGGTCTACATAAAACAACATATGAATCAAGATTTACATGTATTTATACTAAAGTTACACAAAAATGTTTAAAAGTGAGTAGTTTTTCGATATTTGCGACTGTAATGTAAATCACTTTCACGAATCAGCCCCAAATATAGTCTCCCGTTATGTTTTCGATATACGGTCCTTGATAGCGTTGTTCAAACTTCAGTATATCTTGGTGGAAGCGCTTGCCCTGTTCCTCTGAGTATGCTCACATATCCTCCTTGAATTTATCAAGATGAACGTCAAGGATACGGACTTTCAGGTACATCCTGCAGCCCATTTTGCCATAGTTCTTCACCAGAGCCTCAACCAGTTCCACATATTTTGCGGCCTTGTAATTGCCCAAGAAGCCCGAATCATTGCGACAAAGCTGCCTTAAAGATTTTTTTCCTTCCAACTGAGCTTTTTGGGGAATTCTGTGCACTCAACGATCTTCTCTATTTGTGGTCCAACGAAGACACCAGCTTTGGCCTTTGCTTCAGACAGCTTTGAGAAGAAGTCTCAAAGGTTCTTGAAGGCTGCAGACTCCTTATCTAGAGCTGCCACAAATTGTTTCCTAAGACCCAATTTTATGTGCAATTGTGATAACAACACCTTCTGGAGGTCTACAGAGAATTCGGCTCGTTGTGGCCAGTGCTTTCTGTTGTTGTGCACTGCAGTGTATCTGCTGTTCCAAAGGCAAAGATAACAGAGAAACTTGGTAAAGACTCCTTGGATAGGCTTATGTGTTCACTTAGGCAGCTAGAACTAAACTGAAGTGGTGAACCCCTGTACATATATTACTATGGAAAGTTCTCGAAAATTTTAAAAGGTTCTTGAAATTTTTCGTAAGTTCTGCAACATTCTTGAAAATTCTCTATCAGCTACTCAGCACTAAATCTCCTTGGAATGTTCTGGAAAATGGGTAAATTTAAAATAATTCATTATCCAGGTCACAAAAACATCGTTTGAAGAGAAAAATAGATCTTTCCCATTTACTTTAGGCATGAGCAATCGAGAAACAACACTTTCTGCCCAGGAACAAGAAAAAGTAAACATTTTGTTACATAGTATTATGTTACGAAAATTATCATAGGTATGTCTATTTCAACAGCATAACTTCCCAAGAATGCTTTGTTTTTATTCTTTCACTTATGACTTGAAGCTAAACGTTAAAATACACAAAAAAAACCAAGTACCAACCAAGGTTAACACAAATTAATTAATGTTCACGTGATATTCTTTCTTAAAAAATCTGAAATTTCTGTGACTGAAACTGTGATCTGAAAAATGAGTTTATTCGCTTATTTTTTATACCTGAATCTACCTAATGGAAGAATGATTCTGCTTACACATGGATTAGCTCACTAAGGATAATAAAGGGCTAGTTGTGATCTGAATTTTTAATTATTTGTTTATTTATTTATTATTAACTTATTCGCATCGTTCTGGTTTATTTTATCTTAGTTTTATTCCTAAGAGCTCCAAACATTGAATTCACTAATACGAGATCGACTCTGTTTTATTTTGTAACGTTAAAATTTACTTACATATAACTTGATTCATCTGAGATCCTTCTACTCAAGTCATATCCATTTCGAGCTCTGGAAATGCTATACAAGTCACGTGCATTATTGTTAACTGGACACATTCAATGAAGAATACTATGGTAATATATTCAGTTATATAATACTTTGAATAACAACCGTATTGGTTTTAACCGTTGGGTGTATTCTACCACACCTAATCATATCGGTTTTGATATCTCACAATTTTAAACCAAGACTGTCTTGTATAAAAATGAAAGTTTTTGGTTTTTTTCCTTTCTTAGTAAATTAATTTGGTCATTTTTGAAGGTAAATGAAGCTTTCCCCCTGGGGAATAATGACTTTTTATTGCCCAAATAATCCAGACTGACGTTTATTTAAAGCTCATTTTTCACCCCACATTCCGTGCAGTGAGAAACTTGGGTAAGTTCTCCCGGTCAAGATATCAAATTGTTGATTACATTGTGTTCACACAAGCACATAATTTTCTGTATCTTGAACGGTGTTCTTTATCTAATCATCTTTTTCTGAAAATAACGAACGTGCCTATAATCTCCCTACTTTCTGCCACAAGCACTAATCTTGGGGGAACGGAAAAAAGTGATAACGCGTTAATAAAAACAGACAAAGTCAAGATAAAAATCAGTGATGCTAAAGAACGGACTTTAGTGTGATATGAAAGTTAGTGTTTTCAGCTTAGAAGCTGAGTTCTAGAGTGAGTTATAGAGCTTTTAGGTTTTAATGTTTTTGGTTTTGTTTTTTCATCTCACGAATCCTTAATCTCGGTAGGCCTTTTTGAATGGAATTAATGCCTTATATACCTGCTGTATAACACTACAGTAAAGCAACGTGTTCAGAAAAACCAGTTTTTGATATTTACTTTATTGTCTCGTTTTAAGTAAATAAACAGACCGATCAAGAAACGTACAGGTCTAACAGAAGTCTTGCATGTGCACAGTTTTTAATCTATCATTATACATACACACGTATTGGGTTTCTGTTGCACACTTTCTTCTGAAATGTTGTTTTGAATTTTGTTCACTGTTACTATTATTTCTCTATTTGAATTATTTGGCTTTTAATGTTTCGGTTTGAATGGGAGGAATGTTGCAATTTTAAACATCAAATTAGTGGTTTATAACTACGCTACAATCTGACTGGCACAACTAAACGATCGTCCGACTGCGTAAAACATCAATCACTGATCACTTGCTCACGCCCTGAAAGCTGTCGAATTCGCTGCAATGTACTTTGATCTGCTTGTTGTTAAGCGAAAAGCTACACAAAGCGCTGTCTGTACTGTGACCCCACATGTTTTTTTCGCTGTGCCGCTGGGAGGCTGATGAAAAGTAAGAGGTCATTCCAATCTCAGGATAAGAAAGTCGACTGAAGTTCGTCAGTCAATACATAAGAGAGGAAAGCTAATTTCTAGGTATAAAAAGTGAGAACACCGATGAGATAGAGTCTGGTTATCCGATTTGTAATTAAGAAAAACTGACAACTATTTTGCACTGAGTGTTGAGTCTGTAAGATATCGTCTGTAAGTTAGTTCATGTACCCGACTGTTAAGTACATATCTAAAACACATAAAAATAGTTAAAACTCAAAAATACCCGTCTTTATATAAACAAATTATATGAAGAGTCTCAGTTGTTTTGAATTTCGCGCAAAGCTAGCCGTCTTTAATTTACCAGTGTAAGATTAGAGGGAAAGCAGCTAGTCATCACTACCCACCGCTAACTGTTGGGCTACTCTTTTTCCAACGAGTCCCCCGCTAGTACAGCGGTATGTCTTTGGATTTACAACGCTACAATCAGGGGTTCGATTCCTCTTGGTGGGCTGAGCAGATAGATACACAGTTTTTCCAACGAATAGTGGGATTGATAATAACATTATAACGCCCCCACGGCTGAAAGGTGTTTGGTGTGACGAGGATTCGAACACGCAACCCTCAAATTACGAGTCGAGTGCCTTAACTACCTGGCCATGCCGGGCCGTCTCAGTTATTATAAATATAAAGTTCCTATAAGTTAACACTAATGTGTTAAGTTTTCTTACTTGTTATATCGGCTTTGACAGTTAATACTTTGTCACCCGGTAGAACAGCGGCAGTTCTATGGATTTGCAACGCTGTAATACGGAGTTCGATTCTCTGCAATAGACACAGAAGATAGCCCAATGCTACTTCGTTATAAAACAGACCAAACTAATGCGTAACTAAATATCAGTTTACAACCGACAGCGTGATTGTATTTGACCATGAGATGTTTAACCCTTTGGTTCCAATCATTTGTCCACTTGGCGTCCTTCAGTTTTTAGCTTAATCCATTCAAATCTGTTCGACTTTCTAACCCAAAACCGTTGCGGGCCATAAACGATGAAAACGCACGTTTGTTTGTTTGTTTTTAATTTCGTTCAAAACTACTCGAGGGCCATCAAGTCTTGATTCGCTAATAATTTAAGTTATTTTACCAATTTTGTACAAAAATAAATATTTATGACTATTTTTTGTGAAGTCTTTCAGAAGAAAGAAAATTATGTGAAATAAAAGTCGGGATTCCGTGGGCGTTGACAATTCAGGACAGACTTCATTACAAACGAAACGTTTTGAAAAGATCTAAGTGGTCGTTAAATGATAGACGACTCTCGAAGATGCTTTTTATTTTACTTTACTTGCTTTTCCAACAAGTACTAAATACAAGTACGGGTAAAATAAAAGCCATGCAGGAGAGATGAAAACTAGCAGAATTTGCTTACTTTATGACGGAAAACTGAGGCTCCCCTCAGGGAAAATAAATCCCGATGTCAGGGGGGCATTCCATACCACCTTCCCCTTTAAAAGAAGAATGAGACGCATGAAGATATCCTTGCCGAATGCCATACGGAGGTCACTGACCTAAAGTACTTACAATACCTAATGTAATTTCCCGCCCTTTACTTTGGGATTCCATTCTATTTTTGTACACCGTTGAAGTACGTGGGAGAAAGAAGGAACTGTAAGTTGTATTAAAGAGATACTTATTTGATCTCAACAAATACAACGTGACTGTTATTATCAATTCTGATTACTTACTTATTTGTATCATAATTTCCATATTTTTTTTAAATACTTTACAGCTCCACCTAAGCACAAGGACTAATGATTTGCTTTCGTGCTGGTGATGAATGGAGAATTCTGAGGCAAATAACCCTAGCACATGAATAATGCTGATTCAAACCATATAATACGATATTGTATTAGGTTAAAGTTCACAAACGGCTAGAGCAGTACTTCTATCAATAGAATAACTGCAAGTGTATCAGAATTTTGTAAACAAGTAATTATATTTCTACTCATTACTGCCCACTTTTTTAGTCCACATTTTATCCTCTGCAACACTCAAATGTTGTAACAATCGAAGATTCTCTTTTTCACTAGCCCTAACAATAATAACTCGTGACTAAGTTCTGCTTCAAATACATCCAGTGACTCAGCAGTATGTCCGCGGACTCAGGCCGCTAGAAACCGGGTTTCGATACCCGTGCTGGGCAGAGCACAGATAGACTATTGTGTAATTTTGTGCTTAATTCTAAACAAACAAAAAAACACGAAACTTTGGTCTTTAAATATACCTTCTAGTAACGTATTTTATTTTGTTAGGTAAGTAAGGTAAATAACACAGTAGATATAGAAAGTTGTTAGAGAATTGTGTAAATAAGTATAACTTCCACAGTGCTGGATATAACATTTATACACTGGTTTCACCTCTGCCAGCGTCTCGTCAAAGCACATTTAAATATATTTTTCTTTCATTAACTTCACAAGTGTTCACCTTTCAAGTTCAAGGTTCACAATGACCGGTGTGACCTAGTGGTTAGTTTGTTTGTTCTTGCGCAAAGTTACACGAGGGCTATCTTAGCTAGCGTCCATAGTTTAACAGTGTAAGACTAGAAGGAAGGCACCTAGTCATCATCACCCACAGCCAACTCTTGGGTTGCTCTTTTACCAACGAACAAAGGGATTCATCGTAACTTTATAACGCCCCTACGACTGAATGGGCGAGCATATATGTTGTGGCGGGGTTTCGAACCCGCAACCTTCAGATTACGAGTCGAGCGCCTTAATTACCTTACCATGCCAGGCCACTTGGTGATTAGCTAATGTAGGCTGTACATCGAGAATTAATTGTCAGCAAAAACACTTGAGCCATGGGTGCGCTATGTAAGTAACATTCAAATCCCACGTTTCGATCAATCAAGATTAGGTCAAAAGTTGCCAGGCGGCTCTTTTTATTAGCTACCCACTCTTTCATCCAGTGATCCTCAAACCTTTTGGTTCAACAATCAATCTTTATTTTTTATTTGCAAACTTATAATGAAATCTACACAACATCTTGCTCCTTCTTGTCCATGACTACGCAACGATTTCATGTACCACATTGCGCGAAAATTAAAAAAAATTGGAGGGAAGGACACAGTCGTAATTCTAATTTATTTGCATTTGAGAGAATAAAAGATATATTGTTTAAGCCAATATTAACCGTTTTATATATATATATATCATTAAGCAAACAACGGAAAGACCTTACAAACCAAAGTTTTGGTTGGGTTTTTGAATTTCTCACAGAGCTACACAAGGGCTATCTGTGCCAGCCGTCCCTAATTTAGAAGTGTAAGACTAGAGGGAAGGCAGCTGGTAATCACCACCCACCGCCAATTCTTGGGCTACTGTTTTACCAACGAATAGTGGGATTGATCGTAACATTATAGCGTCCCCACGGCTGAAAGGGCGAGTATGTTTGGCGCGACAGGGATGCGAACCCGTGGCCCTCAAATTACGAGTCGCACGCCTGAACACGCTTGACCATGCCAGGCCAATTTGATAATCTTTCATTATTCTGGATTTAATTTTTATGTTATACTCATCCGTTCTATTAAATATTCCGATTTATAGGGATAGTCCAAACATCCTCTTCCCGCTAGTACAGCGTAAAGTCTACGGATTTACAACGCTAAAATAAGGGGTTCGATTCCTCTCGGTGAGCTCAGCAGATAGCCTGATGTGGCTTTGCTAAAAGAAAAACAAAACACACTCCAAACATCCTCAAAGTTCTATAAAAATTATATTTTAGTTGGAATTTTTGTAAGAAGGATCATAGTCTACAAAGAGGCTTTTTGTCGTATTAAAACGTGCAGTATGTAAATTCTCTAAAACAACGTGGTATATGTATCGCTCTAAATTTAAATTTTTTGTATGAAACTGACGTATTCGTCGGGTTATACAGCTACTCTGCTATCAGCTATCACCTCAGTAATCGTTCAACAAATTACACGGTGCTATAAAACAGCGAATAACACTTTCAGTTTATAATTTTCTTAGCAATTTAATAACTTTGTGTCGTGAATTTATCATTCTAAAGCTAAATAGCTTCCGCACACATAGGCCCAGCATGACCAGGTGGCTAAAGCATTCGAGTCGTAATCTGATGATCCTAAGTTCGAATCCTTTTGTGCCAAACATGTTCCTCCTTTCAGTCGGGGGTGGCGTTATAATATTACGGTCAGTCACACTAATCGTTGGTAAAATAATAGCCCAAGAGTTGGCGGTGGGTGGTGATGACTCGCTTCTTTCCCTCTAGTCTTACATTGCTAAATTAGGGACGGCTAGCGCAGCTAGCCCTCGTGTAGCTCTGCGGGAAATTCAAAACAAACAAACAATCTCACAAATAAAATAAAAAAAATCCTGAAGAAATTATTTTGCCCCTTAAACACTTCCCGACACCAAGAGGTTTTGTAGGAGACAAATTAAAAGGAGGTTAAAAATATCATATGTCAGTTGTTGTTTTTTTGTGTAAAAATAATTCCGATAAAAGTTGAGAAAGTGAAGAGTGAGGTCCTGCCATTCAGAGAGCCCTAGTCAGAGAGGGTGAGAATCGCTTCTTGAGTTAACTAAAAGCTCCAGGTTATAAAGGTTCGTTAGTGTAAAAAGCAGGCTGTTTGAGTCGACTTAGCCTTGGTAACTAACTGGGTTGTAAATCATGCAAATCCAGTCAACTTGCGGGCAAACAAGAGAAAAGTATGGTCTAGCTTTATCGTAATTCTGTGGAGGAGCCGCCTAGCACTTGGAGGCCCATCCCCTTGTTCTTGAGGACTAAAATACCTAACCTATATTTTTTATTCCCCCAACTTACAACAATTATCCACCTGTCGGATAGAAACACATATTGAAAAAATAAACACATTTCACTGAAACTCCATAACGATTTTAAATATATGTTTAATCACTTATGTTATCCTTTCCCCTGCTTTTTGAGCATGTGTGTTTATTAGTACGTCGGTAAGTTGGTTTGGAAAGTTCATATTTCACGTTGCCAACTTTAAAATGACTCTAAACAAGTCATTTCCCGTTAAATACGAGAGAAAAACGATCACACTCGAATTTGTTACTTTATGTTACAGGTGTAATGTTCGGAGGTTGTTCTGGTTGTTCATTGTGACTAGGGATAACAAACACGGTTCAGTCAAAAACAATGTACGAAAATTATTAAGCAGAATAAAGTATGTTTCAGGTTACAATGCTAGATTTAAATCAACCGTGATGTTGTTTGTTGTGTAACAAACCTGTAAATAATTATTACTTAAATTTATTAAGCAACTTACATTTAAGCCTTATAAAATTATTCCAAACACATAAGATATCGTATTATAGGCGTGTCTGTAACATTTACAGAAGTAAGGGCACTTGTATATACGCCGGTCACGTAAGCAATGTTCGACGTTTGCTGTATACAAAACATGTGAATGTTTGCTTTCTCAATACAAACGCGCGTGTTACTGCGACTTAGGTATTAAAATTTATATGTTAACTGGCATCTAAACTTGAGTATTAGTGACTGTAAATAAGCTCAAGAGGACACCGTTAAAATGTTTAAGCCGTAAAGCGTTATTAAAAGGAGTCGAACGTGGCCCCAATGATTAGTGTGCCGTCTGTGTATCTGAGGATCCATGGTTCGATGCCCATTATGCTTTTGAGTTGTGGGTGCGTTATAGGAGTGACGATCAAATCCCATTCTTCGGTCTCTCAAGGGTAGTGCAAGGTTTGGCGGTAGGTGGTGCTGACTAGCTGTTTTTTTCTCGAATCTATCAATTTAAAATTACGTACGACTAGTACAGATGGCTGTTTGGTAGCTTTGCACGAAACACTAATTTTGTTAGCGGAGACGAAATATAAATCAGAATCGCATATCAAAACTATCGAACAGTTATATAATGTTTAGCGAATAAAAGGACTCCCTGCTTTGCAGTGGGTTGCATAATATGTACGATATTAAACTTTAGCACCAGTCGCGACAGAAATATAAAACTTATTTATATTTATTTGTTATTTTCTATTTTCTGAGCTAAGAAAAATAAAAAAATGGATCATTCTGGTTCTATTTGTTTGTAGTCGTTATTAAATGAAAAGAGCTATTTGCTTTCGGATTACGAAATCGGAATTTTGGTTGTTTGTTTTTTGTTTAATTTCGCGCAAAGCTCCACGAGGGTTATCTGCGCTAACCATCCATAATTTAGCAGTGTAAGACTAGAGGGAAGGCAGCTAGTCTTCGCCACTCACCGCCAATTTTTCGGCTACTCTTTTATCATCGAATAGTAGGATTGACCGTCACATTATAATCCCCAACGGCTGAAATGGCGAGCATGTTTTGGTGAGACGGGAATTCGAACCCGCAACCCTCGGCTTACGAGTCGAGTGCCTTATCCACCTGGCCATATTCTGGTTCTGATTAAGAATAAGACACAAGTGTCTTCAACATAACACTGGTAGAGCGAGGTCTCGGCCACCGCTGAGATGCGCAGGGTGACACTAGTCTCGACTACAAGAACGTTAACATATAACCTAATCAAAACTGTCTGCTTCACCTAACAGAGTCACTTTGTAGCTTTTAGATCCTGATTGGAAAATCCGATCGCTTTCATTACTTACGTGTAGAAAAACTACAGTGCACGTGCCTGGCATCGAAGGCTGTCGGTTATGATAGAACATTCATGTTATTTGGCATTACACGAGACACTCCTAATACGTTAATACCATCGTTTGTGTCACCCCCCCCCCAACTCACTTTTTTTTTTTTTTTACGCGCCTGTAATATTTAGCTAAAATACTCAAATAAACACACACTTAAGAGATATTTGTTTCTCTTCTTTATAAGTATGGAAACCTGATCTACTGGTTTGAAGTTTATTGCAATGCATACCATGTAATATCGGTGTTTTGAATTTTTTTATGAAACACTTTTAAACGAAATTGAGCTCTCTCGGAGGATAAAACGTCTCATTCATTTTGATGTTTGTGAGCAACAGCTAAATAGTGTGGGGTTCATATCTTTGTATTTTTGTTCTATTGAATTACAAAATCAATTGTCAAATTCTTACAATATTTTGTGTTGGTAGAGTTAAATAAACTAGGTTGCTGAATTATTCTGTGAAAAAATGTTTGTAATTTAATGGTTTACTAAAACTGCATCATTCAGGTTGGGTGTAGTTTGAGTTACGATATTATCTTAGTTCGTATTGTTTATTCCATAACTTTAGAAAGAACGTAAATATAGGATAAGAATTATCTTATGTGATTATAGCATCCTATCCTCCACACGCACGCACACACACGAGCCTTCATTTTACAGAAACTCCATGAGTTAGATATGAATTAACGAAATCCGGTAACAAATTTGTCATTAGTTTAAAGGTCCTCGAGGGACCTAAATTGATATAACATGTGGTAAAAATGTATTATATTAACTTTGGAGACAACTCTGAATCTACAGGAATCTATAGCTTTTACAAAGTTCGGTTCTGTACAAATAACTGTTTAACGTCATACGGATCACTTTTATAAGTTGTTTTGTTGTTTTTTTATTTTTGAAATTCGCACAAAGCTACTCGAGGACTATCTGCGCTAGCCGTCCCTAATTTAGCAGTGTAAAACTAGAGGGAAGGCAGCTAGTCATCACCACCCACCGCCAACTCTTGAGCTACTCTTTTACCAACGAATAGTGGGATTGACCGTTACATTATAACGCCCCCACGGCTTAAAGGGCGAGCATGTTTGGCGCGATGGACTTTTATAAGAATGACAGGTTTTAAGACACATACATATATACACTCTTTATAATAATATGAATATTTAGTGTGTGTCTGTGTATTTTCTCGTAGCAAAGCCACATCGGACTATCTGCTGAGCCCACCGAAGGGAAATCGAACCCCTGATTTTAGCGTTGTAAATCCATAGACTGTACCAGCTGGGATCGGTATTTAGTAATTTGAAAGTTATTTACGTGTATTTGTGAATGCTTTATATTTTTGCTTCAAATTTATTGAATACCACATGTGTGCTATACATAAAATGTATCCTTTACCAGGACTCCTCTATGGCTCAGGGGCATGTCTGTAGGCTTCAGTTCGGGTTTCGATATCTGTGGGAAAAGATATCTGTGAAGTACAAGATTAACAACAAACAAATTATTTACCAATTATACCATCCATAGATCAATATATTTTACTTTATTACCACCATCTGCTAATAAACTTTATTTAAAGATGTCTGCAAGTATTAGACATATCTGAGATTAAAACGCGGAGATATGAAGATGGGTCATGTTTACCGAACACTTTTAAATTAAAAATACAACCCTCAAAATATTGACACTTAGTCTTGGTATAAAATCCGTACTAAGAAAAACAAAAGAAACGCTTCACTGATTAGATAATGGACCCCTTTCAAAATGGGTATTTCGCCTTGTAAGACGCCCTTTTTTCTTTAGAAATACCTTGAAAAAACCTCATGCGTCTTGCAAAAGTGATAGGTTAGCTTAGGGTCTACTCAAAACGGCCTCTCATTACTTACCAGTTACAAGTATTTTCAATGACATAAAACATTCAATTTAACTAATACTGTCGATATACTGTGAAGAATATGATGTAATTGGCTATTTAATTGGTAGGTTGAAAAAATCAAGGCTGTATCAAGGTGTTTGTTGCTCAGTCAAAATATTTTTTCTTAGAATTGTCTTTTTAAAATTAGAACAAGTCTTTCACGACATAGCGTCTTACAAGACGTAAAATACAGTGATAACATTTACATGTATTAGTTGAATTTAATACTGTTCTCTGCGTAGAGGGACCAGATCTTATACAACAACATGAAAAACATATTTGAAGCATCATGCAACACAAAAAGAACTGTAAAAGACCAGAACGCTGGTGATTGTGGTCTTCCACGGATCTCTTTTTTCCTTGGGACATAAATAATTTTATATTCCTATACATACATCCGTTCAGATAGACCCTTGAGATAAATCCACCCGTGTCTTTCGTGGTGACTTAAAGATTGCTTAAGAAGGTCGGAACATTGTTTTGTACTTTATTTTAATTAAAGTTTTAACCCATACCAGCCGTCGTGAGACCTCTGTCTTTCACTTTCTTTCCTTCTTCAAATCTTTCTACGACCAGTCGTAACTGGAAATATTTTGGAACTGTTTACCATTTCGAAGAATAATTTAAAATGTAAATAGATAAATAATTAAAGATGTTATCTTCTAAGAAATATATTAATATAAATAAATACATATTGCTAAACAGTAATTTTTATATTTGCTTTTCCTGTGTGATGTCACTGACTGCAGTTTTCACATTTTCTTTTTGTTTATAGACGGCAACAGTCCAGATTTTGACTAACGAGCCCGTCTGTTAGAAATATAATCTTCACTTAAGTAAAACATCTCAAATTTCGCCATTGTGTTTAGATCGTAGTACACAAGACTTATTTTCAAAGGTCTACCTATATCCAGACAGTAGACTGACTGCCTTTAGAGAAAATTTGAATAATCCTAACTATCTCACCTTTCGACAATAAAAAGTTACTTAGTTCTTTAGGACAAGCTTCTCAGGTTGATTACGCCAGTAGCACTGACTGGCTCACCAAACCTGTACTCAAACACGACCAACATGTGTGTTTTAGAGATCTTTACTCGCGTATCAAAGAACCACACGTAATGGGAGTTGTGCTAAGAACAAGTTCAAAGAGTTACCCAGGAGAGCCTCTACGTAGTGTAGTTCCTTTGTCAGATAGGTCAAAGTTTATTTGGACAGATGAAGTTTCAGATTTAACACAACTTGTGAAGACAGTTGCGTGTGAAATGTGAAAGTTGTTCGATTACATGCACCTAAGAATGCATAAAAGAAGACAGTTCACTTATTTAGATTAAAAAAAGATGAATAAATAGTTTTATCAGTAGCTTGTGATCATGACAATCCAACTATGTAGATAAAACGTAACCAACTTAATAATGTATGCAATTAAATATGCAGATCTAAGATAGAACATACTGTATATTAAAACCAAAACCATGTAAAATTCGAATGTATTGATTCATGATACATACCACGAAGACAAAGGTATTTTCGGCCGGAATCCCAATAATATCTCGCAAGGTTCTGCACAACTTTGATATTTTATATTAGTCCTAAATTCATTTACTAAGCGCCCTCCAGTGGCTCAGCGGTATGTCTGCGGACTTACAGGCTAAAATCCGGGTTTCGATACCCGTGGTGGGCAGAGCACAGATAGCCCATTGTGTAGCTTTGTGCTTAATTCAAAACAACAACAACAACAACATTTACTAAGCTAATAATGTAAATCTCATATTATATCTAAACATTTATAAAATATAATATAATGAGGTCAACCTTAAAATAACAGAACATAACTTTACTTTACAGTTGTTTCATTGATGCACAATCATCAATTCTTTGTACCTTGAAAATCATTTCACATTGAACAGACAGTATGAAAGAAATAATATTACCTGGTTGACTTTATTACAGTGACAACATAAACAAAACTGTCACATAAATGAAATATGTATATCTTTTGTTTAAAACAATACTTGTTAAGCACCTTATCGCAATAAGTTAACGTTTGAAATACGAAGATTCTAATAAATATTTGAATTCATTCATGAAACGTTTTTAAAAGACGTGGGATGTTTTACGTTTTTTTTATTTTTTAAGGTATTTTTTAAACAAAATTTCCTTCTAACATACGACAAATACATTTCTCTTAAGTTTTACAGGTGTTATATGAAACGTTAGTTTTTTCGAGTAAACGTAAGCTCTTAGAAAACAATGATGCCCCCCAGTGGCTCAGCGGTATGTCTGCGGACTTACAACGCTAAAAACCGGGTTTTGATACCTGTGGTGGGCAGAGCACAAGTAACCAATTGGGTAGCTTTGTGTTTAATTCAAAACACCAAAACAATGGTTTAAATTATATTGGTCAAACACGCTAAACATCGAGTTTTCAACTTCAAACAGGTTCAGAATTAAAACAAAACAAAATACAATGCTCATCTGCATACAATGGAAAAAAAACATGTTTATTGACGCCGCTAACGGCCTTCATTTAAAAAACAAAACATGTTCCGACGTTACTTCATCATTACAAGATTTTTACGCTAATACACCCAGAACAAGAAAAATTTCTCACTCACGGGAAAGTTCGTGAGTTTGTTCTAAAGCTACACGAAAACAACAGCAACAAAAACCTACGAGAATCACCAAATGTTTATCCTTCTGCCTGTCCATCTTTTCTGTATTTTCACTTTGGTCGACGCGCGTGCCATTTAGTTTCTATTATTTTTAATACAAACAGTGCATGCCTTGTGATCACTTGAAGTGAACCGTGAAGGCGTTATAAAATGATAGCCGATCCCACTATTCGTTAGTAAAAGAGTAACACAAAGTCGGCGGTGCACGTGGTTGACTAGCTGCTTTCCCTTTAGTTTATCCTTTATAAATTAGGAACAGACGGCGCAGATGACCCTCGTGCAGCTCTGCGTGAAATTCAAAACAAGGCGATAAGCCTAAGCATCCTCTGTACAACAACCACGCGCATCTAAGACAGGACGTTCACGTATTTATAAATGTCTGCCTTTCTAGGTACGAAGGCCCGGCATGGCCTAGCGCGTTAAGGCGTGCGCTTCGTAATCTGAGGGTCGCGGGTTCGCGCCCGAGTCGCGCCAAACATGCTCGCCCTCCCAGCCGTGGGGGCGTTATAGTGGTAAACCCAATACAATTTTTCGTTGGTAAAAGAGTAGCCCAAGAGTTGGCGGTTGGTGGTGATGACTAGTTGCCTTCTCTCTAGTCTTACACTGCTAAGTTAGGGACGGCTAGCACAGATAGCCCTCGAGTAGCTTTGTGCGAATTTCAAAAACAAACATTTAGGTACCATACCCATATCTGGGGCATTCATTGGTGAACAGGGTCTTCCACTGATCCCTGTTTTCTGCTTCTCTTGTCATTTTTATAGTGATAATCTACTTCCACGGCATGTGTTGAAACCAGTATCTATCTCGCCTTCCTTTATTTTTCTTTCAGGGATTTTTTCCTGTTATCACGAGTTCCGAGACTCTCCTGTCCTCATAATACACCCTATAAAACTACGTTGTCCTGTTGTTAAACTTTCTGGCAACATTCGTTTTGTCTTTGCCTCCTTCAAAATGACTTCATTATTCGTATATGTGTTCCACAACGTCTTAAGCACTGTGTGTATAATTAGTGCTGCTTAACGTGTTGCTGTTTTTCCAGTGTAATTTTTTTAAAGCAAAACTGAACAGACAGACTAGAATTTATTACCAACGTATTTTCGTGCTAGATGTGCATGCGCATACATTTCCCAATTTCATGGCCACCAGCAACTTCCCTCGACCAGTGATTAAACATGCGCGTTGTTAATCACTGAACGATGTCTGGAGGGAGTATTTGGGTTCTTCGATGGCGTATCGGTACGTGTAACGCAGATGATACGAGTTAGGGCTGCGGCCAGCCACGTATATCAGGCTTTGGCGGTAGAACCTATCACAAGTGGCCAGGTCAGCGGGCCTTAGCGGCGAGAAACCTGTCGTACAAGTTGAGGGAAGAAGGGCACAGACCTGACACGAAGACTTGCCATCGTCCTTTGTTACGTACCTTACATACAAATTGCGTTGAGGAAGGGGCAGATATTACAGGTTATTTTCATATAAAGTATTTGAAAATTAAATAAAAACGTTACAAACGTGTTTAAAAACATGTTGAACGATTTGACAGGTTTTTTTTGTTTTGTTTTACTGTTTTCTTCAGTGTGGGAGTATCTAGTTTTATCCCTCTCTACCCATGGCGACTGCGTTTGAGAGTAGAAGAGGGAGGGAGGTTACAAAAATAATAGTTACCCAACAGCTCTGATGAATGTTTTTTATTATTATTGTATAAGTTCTAATAAACTTAATCTTTCGCTGTTTGGTTTCTATTAAGTTAATGCTCCTATCATTGTAAACCCAAAAAACTGGGCAGGTATTTCATCCATTGGTTAAACGTTTCTGGATCTATGTTACGTGCATACGCATATGTACTATACATTCCGAGCTTGTGGACAAAACAGACAAATAAAATCAAAGACCGAATACATGCAAAAGGCAAGATGGCGGAATCTATTCCTAATCTAGAAGAAGTAGACTTCTGATCGAATCCCTGTCTCGTCACTGACATTTTGTCATTTGAACCTAACCGCACGAGATATCACGCTCGTACAAAAAAGGAAGAGATACACCTCCCCACTTCACAAGTAATTTTACGCCAAACTTTGTTTTTGGCCCCTTGGATTGAGACAAGTCCAAGAAGAACGAAAAAAATGTATAGAGATAAAAAGAGTAAGACTGCTAGATAAAACTTACCCGAAAATCAAATAAGTCTTAAACTTGTCATCACGGTCAGGATTACACGAAGACAAGTTACGTAAACAGCATGGTCACCTTCGCTGGATTGGGCACATTTCTGTGGTCATCATGTAATACACAATCTTATATTCCAGTCGATTTTTCTCAAGGCGCGTTTCTGATCGGGAGTTTGGTTTGGTCTGTTCTGAATTTCGTGCAAAGCTACACAAAGGCCATTTGCACTAGCCGTTCCTAAGTTAGCAGTGTAAGACAAGAGGAAAGGCAACTAGTCTTCACCACTCACCGTCAACTCTTGGGCTACTCTTTTACCAAGGAATAGTGGGAATAGAACTAGCAGATACTTTATTCATAAAATAGCGACGGTGAAACAGCGGACAATATTAAAACTGCGTGGTTAGCAGTTTCGCTTGCCGTTTTATGCTATTGTCATGTGAATAATTGTGTTAAATCCATGTTTAAGTTTTTCCTCACTACTCTTTACAAACCTTCTCATAGTGTGATTTGACATTCCTCATTTTTAAGAAAATGTGACGTAAAATTTGAACTGTTAAATTATTTTCAGTAAAATCCATTTACTTAATTAAACAAGATATTACGAGTACTTGGGTCTATCGTCCGTTGACCTACGATCTCTTCTATGTCGATTGAAAAATGTGCATTCTGTTTTCACTTGATTCCGTTTATGCCAGCTGTTTATATGAATCGCAGGGGAGAAATGGGAACATTGAACTCGTAAGAAAAGTGTTTTTATGCCTAGTTTAGGTTTTATTACCCGAGTTAGTATTCTTAATGCGGTGCTAGTTGAACTGTAATAAAACTTTTAGTGCTTTATACCGCTCGGCAGTTTAACTGTTCAACAATAAGGCTCCACTTCATATAGCGTAATGGGGCGAAGCTCACAACTCTCGTACTTATCCATCTCTGAGAACTCGGTGTTGTGAAAATCAAAACTTACAAAACAAAACCAAAACCCGCACCTTCTCGTTGTTATTTTCACAACTAAACGCACCATAGCCGATCAAACTAAAATATACTTTTTGGCAATAATAAATGTCATTCTTTGGATATTTGGGCGGTAACGCCTTTCACTCCTTGAGGGCCTCGCATGGCCAAGTGGTTAAGGCACTCGAGGGTCGCAGGCTCGAATCCCCGTCACATCAAACATGTTCGCCTTTTCAGCTGTGGGGACGTTATAATTTGACGGTCTGTCCCCCTATTTGTTGGTAAAAGAGTAGCCCAAGAGTTGGCGGTGGGTGGTGACGACTAGTTGCCTGCCCTGCTGTCTTACGGTGCTAAATTAAGAACGTCTAGCGCAGATAGACCTCGTGTACCTTTGCTCTAAATTAAAAAAACAAACAAACATTCACTCCTTGAGAATTTTACGTTGTGAAATACAGTGTGCCTCAATATGGTGGCGCAACCTCGGAGGTTATTTCACGTAACTTTTAAAGAAAACTGAAACTAGTTTACCAAAACCTACAGCACAACACAAAACAAGAATTTTAAAATCACGCCTGAAACACTTTTCTCACTGAAAGTTTATAGCCTAATTTATTTTGTCATTCGTGTAGGTTATCAGTGCGGCAGGCTACACGTGGTTCATTTAGGCGTTACTGAGAAATGATTTATGGAATTAAACGTATATAGTATGTTATTACCCTCTGTCAAATGACATATTCAAAGCAGCAAGAATTTCTTTTAATGATTTGTATCGCTTAAAACTAAAACTTTACACATAGAATATCACAATTTGTCATCGAAAACCAGAAAATGCAAGTAGACAGCACGTGATTCCACCAAATAGTTTTTCGACGTAACAAGAGCCGATTACTTTAGCTTATGTTATTTTATTGAAAATTCACGTACAATTTTGTTTCGTCTTGAATTGGACTTGATAATAATTATTATCGTTTAATAATCTGTAGAATATTAAACTGTAAAATTTTCGCCGTTTCAGTTCCTTCACTTCTACTTGTTCGTGAACTGAATGAAGGCAGAAATTACTGCAGCCTCAAATATGACTTCAATTTATACGAATTGTATGCGCGACTCAAGGTTGCAATTTGCACGGGAAGCACGTTCTAAATGAGTCGCGGGTTCGAATTCCCGTCGCACCAAACTAGCTCGCCCTTTCAGCTATGGAGGCATTATAATGTGACGATTAACTCCACTATTCGTTGGTAAAAGAGTAACGTAAAAGTTGACGGTGGGTGGTGATGATTAGCTGCCTTCCCTCTAGTCTTACACTGTTAAATTAAGGATGGCTAGTACAGATAGCTCTCGTGTAGCTTGGCGCTAAATTCAAGCCGTCCCTAATTTATCAGGGTAAGACTAGAGGGAAGGCAGCTAGTCATCACCACCCACCGCCAACTCTTGGGCTACTCTCTTACCAACGGATAATGGGATTGACTGATACACTTTAACACTCCTACAGCTGAAAGGGCGAGCTAGTTTGGTGTGACGGGGATTGATATGTCTGGTACACTCTATTAAATATCATTGTTGAATGCAATAATAACTTGTTTTTATCCAAATGTTTTTACAGATTTAATTTTCTTTTATGCCACCGTATACGACAAATCTCAATGTTTTCTCTCGATTTGCGTCCTACAAATGAAGCTTTGCATGGGGAAGTATTGTATAGCCCGATTTTGATAATAGCGCGTTTTGTTCATTGTCTCGATTTAGATACTTTCGGTAATTTGAAAAAACAAAAATGACGTATGAAAAGTGGTTGGTTAAAACTTACAGTATGGGAAACTAAACAGAAAGTTATGATTTTAGTTCTTAAACATTTTACTTCTACGCCATGGATGATCGTCGTTTTGTTGTTAAGAACAAGGCTGTACAATAAGCTTTCTGTGCTATTCTCATAACGAGTATCGAAACCCAATTTTTAGTAGTATGAGTCTCCATAAACGTATTGACAAGACACCGGGGAGTGCATCTGAAAACAACGAAAAAAATATCTACGGTAGAAGGCAGACTTGCCTCGTGTACTACTAATACTTAAAACCCCAAACTTTAAAGCAATGGTATAATATATGTTTGTTACGACCTCTGAAACTCATCCTTCACACGCGCCGTGCCCGTGACAGCTGTTTGATCCTTCTAGAATGTTAATTACTAGTCGACAGGCGACTTTTCTCACCCAGAAGAGATCCGATTAAGAAAACGGAATAAGCAAAATTTAAAAATGTTATAGTTGCACGAAACCCAAGTTTTTCAACAATATTGGAATGTTAAGCTGCAGTCTCAAGAGTTTTCCATAATGACAGAATAATAATAATAATTATTAATAAATATACTGTGATATAATAACAATAATTACATATCGATTTGAAGGCGATTGCAAAAATAACCTCTTGGACCTTGTCTTACCATTGTGGCATGACCAGGTGGTTCAAGGGCTCGACTTGCAATCTGGGGTCACGGGTGAGACTCCCCATTTCACTAAATATGCTCCCCCCTTTCAGTATTGGGTATGTTATAAAATGATGGTTAATCCCATTAAAGTTGGTAAAAGAGTTGGTGGAGGGTGGGGATGACTATCTGCCTTCCCTCTAGTCTTTCAGTTCTAAATTAGGGACGGTTAGTGCAGATAGCTCTCGTGTACTTTTGCGCGACATTGAAGAACAAATTATAGTAAGTTTAAGTACGTGATATAACAGGAATAACCAGCTGATGACAGACAAACGATAAATATTACAGTTGGAATCTCATTGTGTTCAGAACTTGTTCGTAAGTTTTCTAAGTTTATTGAAACAATGCATTAAAAATAAATAAACAAACAAAAACATTTGAAAAAGAAAGTAAATTTAAGAATAGCTAATGTCAACTCTTCAAAAACAATGTAAACAAGATAGTAAAGATGGTATTTGCATGCATGGACAACGTAAATATCATCCCTAGTGTTCTCGTCTGCATTGTTTAGGAAGGGTTGACATTATTCATTCCTACATTTACGGTTTGTTTGTTTTTTTATAAACGTTTTTCTTTGCTTGTAAATATGTGAATGATAATGGCTTGCACTAAGTTTATTTACATACGTTATTTTAGTGGACAGAGCAGACAAGATGGACCTACATGATTCTGAAATGAAATCGGTTGCGTTAGTAGTGATATTATATTTTTGTCAAACGTTTAACTTCTTGTGCCTTAGTAAACTCACACCGGAATATGCGTTTTTGATGTCAGTAAAATATCACAAGTTTTTTCTTGCAATTAGAAGTAGTATTCTAGCAATATACAAAATCAATAAATACCATCCACACCTTCAGGGATGAATTCCTGGAAAGTTTTATATTAGTATTAGGCATACCTACAGAACGAATACGCAAAAGTATGCTCCCATCGCGGCCATTTTGATTTTTTTTAAATTAAAAAAGTAGTAAATAATATCTAAAAAATATCGAGCACCACTTAATTAAAAGTTACAATTTGCCAAACCTTTATGATAATACCCTAAAACTATTTCCTTACAATGCGTACCCCCAAACTCCCCCCTTTATACATGACCTTCTAAACGTTTCTTTCCTCCTACCTACAACTTTTACTCAAAACTGAATTTTGCACTTTTGACCTTTTTCTTCGAATTTAAATCGAGTTAGTATTTATTATCCATGGTAGTAGTAGATTCGTTTCTGCTAAAGGGACGTCGGGAGATTTATAAACTAGCTAAACTCAGATTAACTATTCACTCTGACTGTTACTCTTCAAGGTTCGGTTTTAATTTGTTTTAAATTTCGCGACAAAGCTACACGAGGGCTATCTGCGCTACCCGTCTCTAATTTAGCAGTGTAAGACTAGAAGAAAGGCAACTAGGCATCACCACTCACCGCCAATTCTTGGGCTACTCTTTCACCAACGAATAGTGGGATTGACAATTACATTATAACGCAACAAAGGCTGAAAGGGCGAACATGTTTGATGTGACAGGGATTTGAACCTGCGCCTTTTATATTACGAGTCGAGCGCTTTAACCACCTGGCAATGCCGGGCCTACACTTCGATGAACCTTGCTTGTAAGAGTAATATTTGTATTACAAAGATTTTTAGCCAAGATTTAACATTCATTCTCACTACAGTCTCAAAAAACTTAATAAGTATTACAATATTTAGCTAGAATTCAATACCTGTCGTTATTACACAATTAAGAAACTTAAACATATGATGTTCACTCGGGTTATACCTCCCTCACCCCCCCCAAAAAAGAAAAGGAATATCAAATAAAAACTAAATTAGTATACAGTAATGTAAATATGACAGGAAAATTGCATCTGATAAAGCGCAAATACACAAAGGTTACAAGTATAATGATGGGAGAAATATATTTTTCAGATGAGTTAAATTTAAGATTATACACTTTAAACAACAGTTTGGGGGGAAAGACGTGTACAGTAATTTTTCTTGTTCATTTCTGCCCAAATACTAACTGCTCTGTAACACACACATAAATACTGAGCTAAAGGTAGCCGTTGTTCTCGGGTTACAAGGAGGAAAGACTTCAGCCAATGAGATTAGCCGAAGACGCGCAGAAGAATGCTGTGCGACAGGTGCGGAGAGTATAGAACGTCTATGAGTAACATAATTACAAAAAGTCTGTTTTAAATAATTCCTTTGTCAGACAGTTTTTTTCTCACTTCCTACATTGTTCACTTATTTCTCTCCTTTGCTTTGTTACATATACAAATCCTTCTTGCAACACTTCGGACATTCCTTCGCTTGTACCGGTCGTATTGTATTCCCGGACATGAAACGAAACCTGTACGATCCATGATAAGTTATCACAAGTTTATGTGATAATATCCGTTGGTAGAACTGTAGCATTAAAGATGTGATTTAATTTGTACTTTAATGAATTTTGTTTGAAAAGAAAAAAAAATTCCTTCATGATGGTACTCCGGCGTTACACAACGAAAGATACGTTTTATAGTTTAATTGAAAATAACGTGAGTAATTGTGTGTTTCTCGTATTCTTTGTTTTTTTTAAATCGGTACACCATTTTATCTCCCACTCCTTCAAGCCTCAAATAATTACATCCCCCCCACAAAAAAAGATATTTCAGTCCAATGAAATTTCTTAAGAGAAAATAAAGAAACCAGAACGATAATACCCTATGAAACTGACATAAAACACGACCTTTATATTCGAGGTAATTATAATGGTGAGTTTTGTATCCCCCCCTTCCTAAAAGAAAAGAATAACTTACTATTTCTAACTATGCGCCAAGTCTGGGGGCTAAAACTAAGACTCCAGTGATTTATAATTCAAGGTTATCTGACAAGCCGGTCAGAGCGAGATTTCATCTTTGTGAACACCGTGTGGAAGACGATACTTTCTAGACAGCGTTATACAGTCCAAGACAGTTCAGAAGGTTTTTTAGTTTGAAAACGAGCTGAACTGAGTCGATATAATTGAAATAAACTGATACTTGAGGGCGTAACTGATTAAAAAGTCCTTATTGTTCTTTCTATGTAGAATTACGATTCCTTGGTACTTTAATTTTAAGCACTCTATTAATTAATACTTTGATCAAATATAATAAAGTGTTTTCTACTCTCTTTTTTTTTACAGAGAAATATTAAGTCATTGAACAATATACCATAATTAATTGTATATAATATTTTTTATGAAACCCCAAGAATGTATATATATAATCATCGTAAGACAAAACCACAAATAATTGAATGTTATTTTTCACTTTATTCATTATATACGGAATAATGTTATTTGTTTATTTAAAAAACTTACGAGTGAAATTAAATAGAATATAATAACATGTCAACGACATCATATCAGAGGTTGGCGAAGCTTTTCGCTCAATATCAGGTCTCATCAGACAGTCTGAGATACGACAAACGTAATGATTGCTATTTATATTATGAAGTACATGAACATTTGTTTTCGTGTGAATTAAATCACTAATTTCAGTTAAAGTCAATACACGCCGGAATTTCATTTTTACATCAAATGATTCATTTATTCTAAAAACGAACTATTTTCAATACCCGTTGTGGGCAGTGTAAAGATAGCCCACTGTGTAGCTTTGTGCTTACTTAACATAACAAAGGACCTGTTGGCTCATCTCGGCTATCCCATTCTCTCAGCCAAACTGACCTATCAAAGAAATAAATTAAAATATATAAAAAATAAAACAAAAAGTTAAAGTCAGCTCTTATTATCCATATGTCTATAAAGCGTCCTTTTATTAAAGTCACTCAGATTTATTGCCTCACAATATCTGATGGCAACCCATGCTGGAGTCCAACCATCATATTTAAAAAATAAATCTGTCTTCCTTAAAGACACTTCTACCTTGGGGCCTGGCATGGCCTAGCGCGTTAAGATGTGTGCTTCGTAATCTGAGGGTCGCGGGTTCGCGCCCGAGTTGCGCCAAACATACTCGCCCTCCCAGCCGTGGGGGCGTTATAATGTTACGGTCAATCCAACTTTTCGTTGGTAAAAGAGTAGCCCAAGAGTTGGCGGTGGGTGGTGATGACTAGCTGCCTTCCCTCTAGTCTTACACTGCTAAATTAGGGACGGCTAGCACAGATAGCCCTCGAGTAGCTTTCTGCAAAATTCCAAAAAACAAGCAAACATAAACAAACTTCTAGCTTGCCTAAGTCTATATTTGTGTCCCCTAGTTTTATGATTATCGTTCTTAAGTATGAAAATTTTTACAATCTTAAAAACTTCGATAAGATCGCCTATAACTCTTTTTTTATTCCAAGAGAAAACCATATTAAGGGTTTTAATATTTTAGTTATAACAACTCTCTATTTCAGGTACCGTCTCAGTAATCCTCCTTTGAATCATTTTCACCGATTCAATATCTCTCCTGAACGCAATTTTCCAAATGTAGTTTAACCAGTGACTTATACAACGAATTTATAACTTTCTTAGACATATATTCATTATTCCCGTTGATACAATTTAAAATCCTATTTACCCTAAAACTAGTAACAACTAATTACAAACAAACTTGAAACTATCAGTGAAAGACTAGGAATAACCACGCGCATGTAGCTCGTCTTGTCTTACGTGAAATTATTAAACGAATTGGTGTCTTACATTAAAAAATATTAAAATAATGAAACAATTAAAAAGTTTTCACCGTATGTTCACCACAATAAATGCGCATAAAAATTATCGAAAACGGGATTATTGTTCATAGTTCAAAGTAGTGGTCGCGTAGAGAAAAGGGTTTGTTGAAAATTCACAACATGCGGTGATATTATAGCTGGTCCGACCAGTTAGGAAAGCAGTTGTCAATCATGACCAGTCATGTTAATGAGTGTTACAGATATAAGCATCAGTGGCAAACTTCTTGAACCGTGTGTAAAATGATTCGTGTTCATGTTAAGTTTGTGTTCGTGTTAGGTAGTTTGTCACCACCGTCATTTTATTTAATGACATTTGCAACGGTAACTATCGTACTCGGAAAGAGAAACTGTATTCGAGTACGGAAACTCTTGTAAAAAACAATATCTTACACAAATCAACGTAAGTTTCACTTTGAAAAAAATATGCAACACATATTCATAAAATAGTTATCGTCCCATTCAAAGCTGAAACTTTACAGCTTATTTAAAAAAAAAAACGTTTTTTTTAGACTTTTGACAATTTATTTTGAAAGAAATAGATTTAAAAAAAAACGTAATGATGAGCCAGAAGTGACAACTGAATTTTAAAAGTTTCGAGTGCATGAATAGGACCAAATTAATTACGCTGATAACTATAAAACACACAAAATAACAACAGAAAATCGAAAATACGTTTTGTGTATTGTAATTAACACAATACACTTCACTATAGACGAACTGTAATTAAAATATAAAAATGTTCTGTTTCATATCTTGTTCACAAAAGCATTTACATTAGTTTTACTTTTAATCTCAACCATATATATATATATATATATATACATATATATAGTTTATTATTAACATTAAGAGTGCTGAAATAAAGACCCATGTCAAATAGAGGCAAATGTTTGATTGTTTGTTTTGAATTTCGCGCAAAGCTACATGAGGGCTATCTGCGTTAGCCGTCCCTGATTTAGCAGTGTAAGACTAGAGAAAGCAGTGCAGCTACCCATTACCACCACCACCCGCCAACTTTTGGGCTACTCTTTCACCAAAGAATAGTGGGATTGTCCGTAATTTTATGAAGTCCCCACGGCTGAAAGAGCGAGCATATTTGGTATGACGGGGATTCGAACCATAATTTATCCTCAGATTACGAGTTGAGTGCCTTAACCACCTGGCCATGCCGGGCCACATATGTTCGAAGTTACTAAAACAATTCAGGAACCTATCACAACACCACTCGTAAGTATTTTCTTATCGATTCTATAAAAAAGGCAAAAATATGTTTCTGTATGCTTCCACTCATCTGTATATATACTTTTTCGTAGCTATATTTGTTTCTGAACCATTTACGCTAAAATTAGGGGTTCGATTCTCCACGATGGGCTGAGCAGATAGCCCGATGTGGCTTTGCTATAAGAAAAACACATTCTGAACCATTTAGTAATCTCCAGGTAACTCATCGGTAAGTCTCATGACTAATAACGCTAAAAATCGGGTTTCGATACATACAGTGGGCAAAGCAAAGATAGCCCATTACTTGCATTGAAAACACATCTGTAATGAGCAACATGCTGATTAAGCCTACCTTTGAAAGCAGTCACATACCGGCATTGTATGCTTTCAACACCGAAATATATTCATATTTCATGGACTTATCTCGTACAAAAAAATGGCAGCGTAAATACAAAAGTGTTATCTAACTTAAAAAAAAAAACACTCGTCATTTTTTGTGATTCAATAGATGTAAGATGGGTGGACCACTGGACTACTTAGCTGTGGACCTGCTACTACATGTACCTCATGCAGACTCGCTCGAAGCTGGATTCACTGTGTAAGGTTGTGTTTAGCTATATGAGATGTTTGTTACGGGACAAGCATACCGCGAAAATAAGTATTCCCCCCTTCCTCGAGAACACACTGTATAGACATCTAGCATGTAATCATGCATGATCAGAATGTGGCCTCGGGGTGAAACCCGATTGTGTATGGCCATTCGGTAGGTTTTATTACCAGTTTACGGCTCGATGCAAGTTCAGCCAGGAAGGTCTGTTAAAGTGAATAACTATATACCGTAAAATGGATGTAAAATTCTCCCATACTTTTATTCGTACACTCGCATACATTTACTGGAAATTACCCCTGAAAACTAGACTGATATTGCATGGCGTAAAGTATCAGTGGTACACTTCCTACCCTACTTATCCTGTTGTTTCATATAGCCTTGGCCGAATCGTTGCGCATCAGTGGCTCGTATTTTGGACCATACTGCTGACCACTTGGAGGATTCTTACGGACTATTAGCAGGCCAATAATCACACTTTAAAAACCTCTGGTATAGAAATTTAGACTTATGTATTAGCGCATGAGATCAGCATTTATCATCGTTAGCCCTAAAAGCGACACAAATGAATGTCTTAGTAATCAAATTCGATTTATGTTTATCATTTAATAACGTTTTTCTCGTACGTCCTTAAAACGGTTAATTTCTTAAGCTCCCGTGTTTCGCTATAAGACATCATTACCAGTTCGAACAATACTTTGTCGTGGTTATTAACTTCTGAAGCTCCCGTGTTTCGTTATAAGATATCATTACTAATTAGAATAATACTTTGTTGTGGTTAAGTTCTTAAGCTCCCGTGTTTCACTATAAGATATATCACTGCCCGTTTGAAGAAGACTTTGGTTTGCTGAGTCTGTTATGCCCTGACGATAACTTTTTATGACATGAGAAAAACGAAAACTTTACTACTGGGACTCAAGAGACAATATTTTAGTGATAGATCACTCTTTTGGTGTCCAAATGGTATCAGGCTCGACCCACGCACCATGGAAATAACACACAGAGTAAGTGGGACGTTTGCTGGAGTTTAAGGTTAGTCTTTCCAATACATGTTGGAACTGAAAATATGAGAAACATGACAAGTAAGTTTCATAATCTCTTCACTGGACGTGGTTCCAACTTGTCGTCAGTTTCTTGTTACAAAGATCATTTTGCAATTTTACATCGCCTTGAACTAGTGAGGATCCAAATTCGTTCTCACAGATGAGTATGGCGTGGCCTTAAGTTGTGTGCCTTGACTGTGAATCCGAGGATACATGGCTCCCATCCCGTTGTCGCAAAACTTGAGGGCTTTGAACGCTTTAAAAGATCGACAGTCATTTCCTATTATTCGATAACGCAAGAGTATCTCTCTTTCTTCTAGTCTACTAATTTGTAATTAGAGAGAAATTCTGCAAATAACTTTTGTGTAGCTTCATTCAAATACATCAAATAAACACTCATATTTCGATGAGAATGTTGAATGAATTTATGAGTGTCTATAGACAGTTGCATTTCTGAAATATTTGAAGGCACAATGTTTCATGAAAGTAGATTGTTAAATTATTTGTTGAATGAAAAAGATGTCGCACAGTATTAAGAGATATTAACGTGATTAGGCACAAAACAAAAACAAAAACTCAGAAATATTAAATATAGCTCTGATATTACGGGCCCGACATGGTCAGGTGGTTAAAGGCACTCGATTCGTAATCCGAGGAACGCGGGTTCGAATTCCCGTCTCACCAACCATACTCGTCCTTTCAATTGTGGGAGCGTTATGAAGTGACGGTTAATCCCACTATTCGCTAGTAAAATAATAGTCCAAGATTTAGCAGTGGAGGGTGATAACTAGCTGCCTTCTCTCTGGTCTTGCACTGCTATAGTACGGACGGCTAGCGCAGATAGCTCTCGTGTAGCTTTCTGCAAAATTCAAAAAACAAACAAATTACCCCCCCTCCGGTAGCTCATTGATAAGCCTGGGACTAATAACGCTAAAATTGAGTTTCGATACCTCCAGTGAGTAGAACCCATAAAGTCTATTTTGCAGCTTTACGCTTAACAATAATCAAAGTCACTAACTTATGTGTAGTACTGGACACCAAAATAAACTCCGTATATTTTCTTTAAATAATTTTCCCTTACATATAGAAATTAATTTTTCACGAACACGTTACATCAACCAACTTGTTAGGTTGGATAAGTGTCATATAATTTGTCTAAAGCTGTCTAAATAAGGCAAACTATGGCTTTAAAGTATTATAAAGTTTTTATTGGTGTACGTTCATTTTAATAATTTCTATTGTAACAATGCATATTTGTAACACTAAATCGACGAGAAACTTCCATTATTTCCTGAGTTTGATAATTATTCAGCTATACCTACTGCCGAACAAATACTATAGACGCGTTGATATAAAAATAATAAGTGTATTATGTTTAATCTAATTCGTTGTTGCTCACATCGTTTGTCCTTTTTAACTAAACCAACGAGTGAACTTTTACTAAACTTCTGAGCTGTAAACAAGCGATAAATTCTATGTTGAAGAAACTTCACTAAGTTATTGATAATCCCATTATGCCGTTTTTTAACTGAACATTATAGATAACTTAATAAAAAATATTTAGAGGTGATTAGCATTTATATGGTGACGTAGTTTGCAATAACTAAAGACTATAAAAAAATCTGCTAATATTGATATTATTTACTTTGTCATTGACACTCATAACTGTAGTTTTTAACACGAAGAAAAGCTGAAACGAACGCTTATGGTAGGAACGAAACGTAAACACGTTTTATATTCTGGATCGGAAAAGCAGGTAACATTAAAAACACGAGATAGGACCACAACACATACAGTATTTTGAAACAGAAGAAACATATAATCTACCAACATAAAAGAGGAAAACAGTTGTGAAATTTTTTTTGAAAATTTTTGAAGTTCTTGTCGGAGAACTAAACTGTCTTCTTACCTTTAGAGTTAAGGTTTGTACCGCACTATATAAATTGCCGAATGAGTGAAATGCTTCGGTTTCTAGAAGCCACACACGAGCTTTAGAGTTATAGGCAACTAGGAAGTTAGAACAACTGGGCCTAACTTGAAGAAGCTTTATAAGTCTTCTGAGATGAAATTCAATTTGCCAACCAGTAAAGAGAAATCAAACCTAACATCTCAATGTTACTGGCCACAGTTTGGAGGGAATATCTTCCACCAACGTAAAATACAACCTGCAAAATTTTGACCTTATTCGACCAGTCCTTAATGACCTTTGACTATGTTTAGTATATGATTTATCTGCACGTAAATATTCATATATAAAGTCCACGTTTCGCCAGTGTAAACAAATAGACTTGCAACTGAGTAAAAAAGATATATATTTTTTCTACTTCGGAATATTTGTGTCAGTTCAACGTTTAGTTATAACTACTCTTGTTTCAGTCTGGCGAAAAGTAATGGTAATTGGAAGTCACTTGTTTGAGAGATTAGGAAACAGAAGACATTCGTTGATCAAATAGACAATGAGATTGTCATTCATGTTCATCCAAAAATTCAAATATGAGAGAGATGTAATTAAACGTTTATTAAATGATCAGTAAGTTTTGCATCGTTGACCACAAGGTTATTGTAGAATCGTATTTTCATCTTGAAACTTTACTTTGTAATTATGATCGAAAAGTGTTTTAACGTGCAATCAAATGAATGTTGTCTTACTGTTTTTTTTTCTGTTGTTATTCTTTAGCTTTGAGCTACTACGTGTATTTATTTTATACACTAAATCTAGACGAATTATTGGTTTAATTTATTTATTTATGAAATTTGTATTGCACTGGGCGATTATTTAAATATTTTACGTATTTTTTGTTCTTGTATTTTTTTTATAAATTAATCACTTACACAACAGCGAGAGAGGGCCATACTTCAAAAACGTCTACGTTATTCAACAAATTAATTATTTTTTTTGTTTTTTTTTTCTGTGAACTTCAAACCCGATGGGTTTTTTGTTTATACTATTTAGTTTTCAGGTTTATCAAGAATTATGAAGATAGATACGGCTCGCAATATTCTTTGTATGCTTTATTTAGTTGTGATAAACCTCTTAGTTAATGTTCTTGTGATTATGATTGTCGTGTTAAAGTTAATTTCTACGTGTTACACAATCTGTAAAATAGCAGAAGATTTAAAAAGAAACACATCAATTTAACAGCAGCAGGTTCGAGCGTGGGCTGTTGGTTAGAACATAACCTTGAGGTGCGCGTCCTCTTCCCACAAAACCACTGTCCACAATTTGAGATCGTGGATGTGTTCGGAGAGGAATGTAAATTCCTACTATTCGATTACAGTAGCTCGAGACATGGCAGTTGGTGTTGTTTTACTTCCATTCCGCCAACTCAAAATTAGTGGAGGCTAATGCAAATAGCCGGCCCTTGTGTAGCTTTGCGCGAATTTTCGAAACAAATAAACTGAGGTAAGTTGTAGTGACAAAAGTGAAATGTGGAACAAGTACATTGTTGTTGTTTTGAATTAAGCACAAAGCTACACAATGGGCTATCTGTGCTCTGCCCACCACGGGTATCGAAACCCGGATTTTAGCGTGCAAGTCCGCAGACATACCGCTGAGCCATTGCAACATCAGACATTAATAAAACAAACAAATAGCTCCCTCCTCGTAAACGTAAGGGCAACATTCGTGCTGGAAACCAGTATATCGCGGTATAGTAAATTGTACCTTGTTCTATATCAAGACATTGAAAAAAAAACACAAAAGGATAAACGATATGAAAAGAATACTTGCATATCTTGTCTTTCAACTTTCCAAGGTTTTCTGAGAAAAAGTAAAAGACTGTTTAAAAGGTAAGTTTCACGAGTTTATTTATGTCTTGTACAATGTTCGTCTCGGTGTTTGTTTTCAAATCAGTGGTTAAAGTTAGGAGTGTAATGCATGCTAAACGGTTTTCTAAGCATTGTGTAACAAGTATTTTTAATCATATTTTCCAGAGCTCCAGAGACAAGAGAGAGAAAATCGCGAAAAGATTCTTTAGATAAATTTTTTTTTTGCTCGTTTGCTTGTATTTTGTTAAGTAAAAATAAACTACACAATAGACTATCTTGTGCCGTGCCCAGCATGGATATCGAAACCAAAATTTTAGCGTTACAAGGCTGTAGACTTACTGCTGAGTCAATGAATGATTTTCTTTTGTTTAATGAAAAAGATTACATAGTATTAAGTGCGAAGCGATACAACTTACAGATGTATCCACTGAAGTGTTTTCTGTGAATAATAATTTCCTTTGATTTACACCTACATATTTATGCATATGTTTTATATTTTTGATATTTTGCATGGTTGTGCGAATTGAAGTAAATTTAAAATGTCTTCAACAAACTCGGGCCTTATAATAAAAGAGAAAACACAATGTTTTCTTTTCGAAATTTGCGTTTAAAGTAATTCAACAAGTCCTTATCTGTGCGAATATTTTATAAAATGATATTTCGTGCGGCTGCTGCGTGCGTTTACTTTGAAAATTACTTTACGTATAATATTTTATCTTTCTCCACACTAAAACAAAATAATTCCGTAGTCATCATATTGGTGGCGCTTTGTCGCCCTTGAGAAGCTGCTTTTTGTCTTATTCCTTGTATATAGCACACAAACTCTGCACTCCCTTAAGAGCGATTCTATAACGTTTCTCTCTCGTTGTTTGGGTATATATTTTGTATACTCAGGAGGGTCAGGTGCACTTGACCTCTTCCTCCTTCCTTTTCCTTGATAGTGTGAACTGCTTAGTATATTAATAATTTATACATGAAGGCCAGAGTAACCCACATTTACTCGGGGCCCTTTCAGGGCAATGTCCATGTGTGTTTCACCATCAGTTCTTTCACTAAGATCTAGCTCATAGGTGGCCTGTTTTATTTTAGCACACAATTATTATTATTGTTTTATATATACATATTTAATTATTATTTATTTTTTGTATATAATTTTATCTTAATGATCTGATATATAAATTAATCGGGGATAGGTGTCTAGAACTATCCTCGTCATATATGCAGTACCTGTCGAATTCACATAACAGTTCATTTCTTCTCCAATTATTTCAAAATATTTTACTATACTATGTAGAAGTCTATCTGCTATTGTTTGTGTCTTTGAATATTTATGCATAAACTTTGAAGAGATGGTTTTTGGGTACTCTATATGCTGTCGTAAGTAGTGTATTTTGTAATGACTGTAATTTGGTTATCAAATGTTCTTTACTTACGTTAATCCGTGCTGGAACTGTATAGTCTACTATTATAGTCTTATATATGTTTTGTATATTTTAAGGATGTTTTCAGGTGTTGCTCCATGGTTTTTACCAGTTAGACTCTTACCATAGTTTGCAATTTGCCAAATTTTAGATTTTATATTAATTGCATGGTTTGTCCATGTAAGTTTAGAATCATACGTTAATCCTAGAAATTTGGCACATCAAGCAGTCTGGAGAAATGCTCCATTCATGTAAATATGTGGTTGCACTTTTTAATGTTTCATGAACTTTGAAAATATCACTACTTGTATTTTTGCTGTGTTTATTTTAATTCTATATTTTTCACAACATTCACATATTTGTTTAGTTGCGGTTGTATGTTTGTGGATACTATTGCTGGTGTTGGGGGTACTTTTCCATATTGATACATCATCAGCGAACTGTGAGGAGTATCCATTATTTGAATCTTCAAGTGGCATATTATTCACGTACATGATGAATTGGATAGGGCTAGCCACCCCTCCTTGAGGGACGCTGGCTTATAGAGTGAGGAACTCCGAGAAAGTTCCCTCTACGTTTACACCACATTGTTTTCTATAAAGTCAGAGAGCCAGCTAATAATTCCACGGGACAGTTCCATTTCATTCGTACGGAACGGGAGACCATTGTGTCGTACAGTGTCGAATGCCTTCTCGATGTCGAAGAAGCAAACGAGTGCATTCTTTCTTATTAAAGCCATTTATTATTGTTTCAGTTAACCTAACTAAATGATTTGTCGTTTGTCTAAATTGTCTGAATCCGTTTTGTTCCTCAGGTAATTCTGATGTTATCTCCAAAAAAGTGGAGAATCTATTTCTTATTATTCGTTCAAGAGTTTTGCCTACACAGTTGGTCAGACTGATTGGTCGATAACTGTTTGGGTTATTGGCTGGCTTACCTTCTTTATGGAACATTAATATATTAGCTTGCTTCCTAGAAATTGGGATGTAGCTGGAGTAAAATGATAAAAATTAAAGATTGCTAATAGATGGTCAAATAATTTCGAAGTGTCCTTTTGATGAGAATTGCTTCTATGACGTCATTTCCTGGTGATATGTTTTTCGAGTTTTTAACTGCTTGTTTGAGTTCTGTTAGTGTGATTTTTTTTTGGTGAGCAGTAGATTATTATAGTCATATGTGCTATTGGTGTCATTACTATTGATATTGACTGGGAAATATGGTTCGTATAAGTGTATAACACAAGATTTTTTTCTTCGTAATCTCATTATCTTCCGTATTTCACCGACCTTACACCCGCTCTCCAGCACGTGCTTTTTGGATCCACCGTGGGAACATTACCAGTTGAATAAAATCACCTCTAAACAATTATCTTTAGTTTTAATGAAAGCGTGGCACATGAAACTTCACTTTACAACATAGAGGCTGTAGTATTAGCAAACTAATATGTTTCATTCTCTCCTTTCCATTCTTCTCGTTAAATATTTTGCAAGTTTCATGTATTTGTTAACGTGTGACCAAGATGGTTTGGTTTTTGAATTTCGCGCAAAGCTACACAAAGGTTATCTGCACTAGTCGTCTCTAATTCACAGTGAGTGGTGATGACTAGCTGTCGTCCCTCTAGTCATACACTGCTAAATTACGGACGGCTTGCGCAAATAACCCTCATGTAGCTATACGCGAAGATTTACAAACAAATAATTACAAACTTGAATACTCCTCAGTGACAAAGCGGCATGTCTGTGGACTCACATCGCTAAAAACTGGGTTTCGATACCTGTGGTGGAGAGAGCACAACTAGCCCATTGTGTAGTTTAGTGCTTAATCAAACAAACAAACGAAAAAAACATCTTGAATAGAGCATTATTAAAAACTGCTGTCAGTAATAGACACGAAAAACGCACTTCATATTTCTGTATGAACCTAAGTTGTGCAATTGTGTCGGTGAATTAGAACTTGTAGTAACATCATGTGACGTTCAATCTATAGAGACGATACGAGAGGTAAAGACTGCGCATTAAGAGGGGCAACGGATTAAAAAGTTCGTTTCTCTGGAATCTGATATTTTTATACAGCGGAAGATGGAGCTATTTTGTTACATTTGTTACAGAACTGAACCACCTTGGAAAATCAATTTTTCAGCTAATTTAAATCGTATGCATCCGAAGTGAAGCGTGCCAATTAATTAATCATACTGTAATGAAAATCTTGCTTATATGATAGTGGAAAAACTTTTCAATTACGCGACGTGCAATCCCAACTTCAAGAAATGTTTATCAGGGGTCACGACTTTCCTGTTTCACCTCCGTTTCCTGCCACGTTGAACTTTATTTTTTCTCCATTCTCAGGATGCAGACATGACGACACGAATATTCCACACGTGGATATAATACACTGGTGCCATGGGTAGTCAGCTAGTGTGTTTAAAAATCCTGAAAATGTTATTTAATAAAATATGGTGAAATAAATCAACTTTACGGTAGAAATTAAGAATGTTTTTTTTTTTAATTCCGCGCAAAGCTACGCGGGAGCTATCTATATAATCCGTCCCTAATTTAGCAGTGTAAAATTAGAGCGAAGGCAGCTAGTCATCATCACCCACCGCCAACTCTTTTACCAACGAATAGTAGGATTGACTGTCACAATAAACGTCCCTACGGCTGAAAGGGCAAGCATGCTTGGTGTGACGCGGATTCTAAGCCGCGACCCGCAGGTTACGAGTCGAACGTCCTAACCATTTGACCGTGTTATGCGCTGTTATGTCGCGAGAAGGCGAAAGTCATTTTAAAAAATTCTATAATTTAGAGTTAAGTTGGATAAAAATGATAATTTACACGCCGAGCTAGTAAAATAAGCTTTAGAAAAATCGTTGTCACTTTACAGCTGAAATATCGTCTGTTAACACACTATTTTCGGAAGATAGTTCTAAGTTTAAATTAAACAAAACAGACGGTTCTGGGAGGATTTTAACGTGGGCCTTTTTTTATCCTTTTAAGTGCTGATTTAACTTTGGGCTGTTTGCTATTATTCAGTTTGAATGCCATATTCCAATCTTAGACTTATAGTAAGATGAATTGAATGCATGTATATTTTTAACTTTTTTTATCCGAACAGCCCGGCATGGCCAGGTGGTTAAAGCACTCGACTCATAATCTGAGGGTCTCGCGTTCGAATAACTGTCACCCCCCCTCCAAATATGCTTGCCCTTTCAGCCGTTGGGGCTTTATAATATTATTGTCAATTTCACTATTCGTTGATAAAAGAGTAGCCCAAGGGTGGTGATGACTAGCTGTTTTGCATTGCTAAATTAGGGACGGCTAGCGCAGATAGCCCTTGTGTAACTTTGCGCGAAATTCAAAACAAACAAACCAAACTCATATAAACTATTGAAATATCTAGTGGAAATTTGTGAGAACAACGCAAAAAATCAGTGATGTCAAGAAAACCCACTTGAAGAGAAATATATTCACAAATATTCCCCTCCTGATTGCATTACGTAACAAAATTTCTACTTTTTCTTGTTCCTGGACAGAAAGTGTTATTTCCCAATTACTTAAGCCTAAAGTAAATGGAAAAAGAGACCTACTTTTCTCTTCAAACTTTGCTTCTATGACCTGGGAACGTATAACGAAAACATGATGGGAGACTATATTTGGGGACTGATATGTAAAAGTTATTTACATTACAGTCGCAAATCTCTAAAAAGTTCTCACTTCTAAACATTTTTGTATAACTTTAGTATAAATGCATGTAAATCTGGATTCATACGTTGTTTTATTGACCTTATGTAAATAAAAATTGGCAAATTTTCCCGTTTTTACATAGAAAATAGGTTAATTTCTAAATTTCATTATCCAGGTCACAAATACAAAGTTTTAAGTGAATAATGGCCACTTTCTCTTCTTTTACAACATATGCAATTACGAAATAACACATACTATCCAGGTTCACGATGACCAAAGAAGGTCGAAACGTTGTTCGCTCTTCTATGTAAAATATTTTCTCAACCCAAACGAGCCGTTTTTGCATATAAACTTCTCAACAAGTGGGTTTCTCGACATCACTGATTGTAATTTACCATTATTGTTATTCGGTCTACAGTTATATTTATATGATATACTTGTCTTGGTTAATTTTCAGCCTTTAACATCTGAACTTCCATATTCCTATGTAGTGCCATAATTAATCATTCATCGGGTGTTGTGATCCATTCCGGTCTGGTGGTAATATAAAAACAAAACATCCTTCAAAACAGACAGACAACACCCATTTTCTAGTTAACCCCACAGTAGACAACATAAAAATTCAGGTTTTACGTCTATAGCAATACCTGACCCTCGTATATCATGTCCAGAATATAAATGATTTGTTTCGTTCTGTTACAAAACACGCAACTATAAAAAAAGAAAATTTCTGAAACACAGATTGCGATAACGTCATCTCAGAAATATATCTGTAAATTCAATACCTAATACGCGAATAATAATTATTTCTGTAAAAATATACCTTGTGAAGACGTAAGATACGACGAGCACTTCTTAGTGTTTTTAAAGCAAGGCTTGGCCTCGTGTTTATTGTGCTGTGTTATGGATGAAGGTTCAAGCCACATAAAACTGTTGAGCACCCTCCACTATTGGAATCGTTATAAGAGTATCTGCCCTATTTATGGTTAGAAATTCCAAATTAAACGTGGTTGTGACTGAAACTCGAGGGTCTGTTATTATATCAGGTAACATTCTCATTGAAAATACCATTACTAAATGATCCAGGCCAGCATGGCCAGGTGGATAAGGCGCTCAACTCGTAATCCGCAGGTTCAAATCCCTCTCGTATTTTTCAGCAATGGGGGCGTTATAATGTGATGGTCATTCCCACTATTTTTCGGTAAAAGAGTAGCTCAAGAGTTGGCGGTGGGTGGTGATGACTAGCTGTCTTCCGTCTAGTCTTACACTGTTAAATTAAGGACAGCTAGCGCAGATAGCCCTCGAGTAGCTTTGAGCGAAATTCGAAATAAATCAAACCAGGAAAATATATGAATTTGTTTGTCAATTAATATAAACACTTAGCATTCATTCTAAACGGATTCGCAAAAAGTTGAATATCGTTGAATGTGCCCTTCACAGAAGTGTTAACTAAGCTATGATATTAGATTTATCTCCATTTATTAGACATGACAAGGTTCTCTAGTTCTTAACCTTTTTAAGGTAATGGATTTTAATACATGGTTTTGATGACCTAGCGCAACACCTTGTATAATAATACTTATTGTCAATGGATAATCATCACTTGTTGTGTATAACACCGAAGTTAGTGTTACCTTGTTGGAAACCACGTCGAGAACACCACTACTGGCTATACATTCCAGCATTTCAATATCAGTTGGTTTAGTGTATAGGCAAACTACTAAATACAGTGCTTGTCGATTAATACTAAAATGTGTTAGGCCTGCTAGGTTGTATCATCCGGCATCTTAGGTGAAATGTCACTTAAACCAGTCACGTATGACGCCGAAGCTGACGATGCGTGATTCATTTTGGGGCAGTCATCTATACGAAAATTTACAATAAGACAAAATAAAGTTCTATAATTTATTATTTACTTTCTATTACTAAAATCTGTCCCGAGTTTAGAATAAATAGACGATCTAGATGTACATAAAATATATTCTGTACTCCTTGGAACATACACATTTCAATTTACTGGCTCGTGAAGGAAATAAAAACATTTAACACGCTAATATTGAAAAACTTTTTATAATTGCATTTCATTTTCGTCTTTTGCCAGTGTATTCAAGCATAATTTCAAAGAGAATGAAATAAATTTTTGCTGATCTTTTCTTTTTGTATATGGGAAGTAGACGACATATTCAACCAAGTAGGTTAGAATGCGCATGGCAAAGTTACGTCAGGAAATTAAATTACTGTCTGTATTTGTCTCTTTGTTTTTGTTGTGCACAAAGCTACACAAAAGTTTATCTGTGCTCTGCCTACCACAGTTATCGAAATCCGATTTCATTTCTAGTAGTACAAGTCTGCAGACATACCACTAGAAGACCCATCTGCACTAAATGGCTGCAAATAACTACTATTTTATTTAAAAACTTGACATCTCTGAAACAATTTGTTTTGTTTGACGGAAAACATAAATATTAAAATCATGTGAATACCTTATAATGGATAAAATAAAACAGACTAAGCCAGCATGCCGAAAATGGTAATTGTTAAATGCCCTTCTTAATTAACATAAGAACAACGCCCTCTGTTCCCTAAAAACCAAACCAATGTGGATAACAATTGAATATACAGTTGTTGTTGTTTTTTACAAAGTTGAAATTGAAAAGAAACTTTGTGACATAGAGGCGCACTCTCTGATGTGGACTGCAGTTGTGCCTATTGAAGGCTTACCAGTCCATTTTGGACAGCAAACCCAAGACATACCACAAGGTTTCTTATAATGATGAAGTTTATAAATATCACATTCACCACCACAAAATATCTGATTAAAACAGATAGTATTGTGTTTTTTTTTTTTTTTCTTAAATTTCGGGCAAAACTGCACAAGCGCTACCTGCGCCAGCCGTCCCAAAGTTAACAGTGTAAGACTAGAGGGCAGGCAGCTAGTCATCACTACCCACCGCCAATTCTTGGGCTACTCTTTTACCAACAATAGTGGGATTGATCGTAACATTATAAATCCCCCATGACTGAAAGGGCGAGTATGTTTGGTGTAATGTGAATTCGAACCCGCGATCTTAAAACAAATAGTAAGCATTTCACTTAAAAACTTTCATTAAATACAGTTTTTTCATTTATGTGATGCATTAATTCTTTATTGTCTAACAAGTGTATATTTATTATAAATGAGCAAATTAGTGAGGAATGGCTCGGCATGGTTAGGTGGTTAAGGCACTCGACTCGTAATGAGAGAGTCGCGGATTCGAATCCCCGTCATACCAAATTGTTTATTTTGTTTTGGAATTTCGCACAAAGCTACTCGAGGGCTATCTGTGCTAGCCGTCCCTAATTTAGCAGTGTAAGACTAGAGGGAAGGCAGTTAGTCATCACCACCCACCGCCAACTTTTGGGCTACTCTTTTACCAACGAATAGTGGGATTGACCGTCACATTATATACCCCCACGGCTGGGAGGGCGAGCATGTTTAGCGCGACGCGGGCGCGAACCCGCGACCCTCAGATTGCGAGCGCACGCCTTAACGCGCTCGGCCATGCCAGGCCTCGTCATACCAAATATGCTCTCTCTCTCAGTCGTGGGAAGGTTATAACGTAACGGTCAATTCCACCATTCATTGGTAAAAGAGTAGCCCAAGAGTTGGCGATGGCTAGCTGTCTTCCCTCTAGTCTTACAGTGCTAAATTAGGGACGGTTAGCGCAGATAGCTCTCGTGGGAGCGTTATAATATGATGGTCAATTCCACTATTCGTTGGTAAAAAAGAAGCCCAAAATTTGGCAGTGGGTGGTAATGACTAGCTGCCTTCCCTCTATCTCTAGTCTTATAATAAATTTAGGACAATTAGCACAGCTAGCCCTCGTGTAGCTTTGCGCGAAATTTAAAACAAACTCGCGACATAATAACGTGATGCATCAGCTTTTACGCCACCAGTTTAAAAAATTCCAACTTTAAATGTTCGATGGCATTATATAGAAATATCAAATAGCGAGAAAATGAAACCAATAATATTATACTGTAGAATGACAAAGATAAAATCAGCATTTGTTTTTACTCTAGTCATACATTCCTCAAATATTATTACATATACGTTTTCACACCCTTGCCTTCCAGTGGCACAGCGACATGTCTGCGGACTTACAACGCTAGAAAAGGAGTTTTGATACCTGTCGTGAGCAGATCACAGATAACTCATCGTGTAGCTTGTTTTTAATTGCAAACAAATTAACACCCTTTGTTTCCGGTATATTTCGCTTTTTTCATTTTTTTGTGTGTTAAACTTTGGGAAACTAAAATTCAATTTATGTTAGCTTGCTATTATCGTTTGCCAAACATTTGCTGTTTTCTTTTCATTTTTGTGATGTATAATAAACTTTCGTGTTTTTTTTACCAGCATTAACAAGAAACCTTTTCTTCGGAACGTTTTTTTAAATTTTTACTTTGACTTTTCTTGTTGATTAGAGAACACCAAAAGATTAATTCGTTTTGGAGAATGTAGTTAATTATAACCACGTGTAAAACGCATATTACACGAATGGAGCAAAATTATTATTTGGGTATAACATATAATTATTTTAGTAGTTTGAGTTTATCTTTAAACTAAAACTTTAGTTAATGAAAACCAAACCTTTAACAAGCGTGCATCCAAAAGACAAACAGCTTGTTGTAGGTGTGTATATATATACTCCTGACACCCCACAGTGAGGGTGGAAAAGATAGCTTTATGTGTCGTGGGGTAAATTACACCTCAGAGGCGAAGTCTGGAACCAGCTGGAGAACTGGCAGTAGGCGGTTAGTAGTTTCGAAGCATCTACTCTCCTGGTAATTAAGGTGCTTGAAGTAAACTTCTCTATGAGGAGTTGAAATTCGAAAATAAATTGTTGAACAACTTGACCTCCCCGACACGAATTATTACAGAAACATGGAGAATAACAAGTTCACAGTTTGTAATCGATAGCCGGAATTATAAAGTGTTCCGCAGAAACGGCGGTATCAGGGCTGGACAGAACAAATAACAAGACTACGTAAGGAGCGGACAAACCGGATGTGCCTGATAAAAAATAACGATTGCAAATTCTTTCTCAAATTAGCCGATAAGACAATTCCTGAAACGTCAAAGTTACTTTGTACGCTAATACTACCTGTAAAATTATCTGTACGTATCGGTGACTGTGAAAGAAAAGGGAGAATAGATAGTAACCGTGGAAACTGTTTAAAACGATGAGACCAATAAATATCAAAAAACAACAAAGAACAACATTTGGGAAAAACTTAAGAAAACACAACATTCCAGCAAACACCAAATTTATTCAAAAACCAGGAACAAAACTAAAGTCCATACTATGTAAAAACTATATTGACAAACATGACACCAAAATAGTTTATAAAATACAATGCAGCAAGTGCCACAAGTTCTGTGTTGGAAAAACAAGCAGAAAAATAGAAACTAGATTTAAAGAACACAAAAAACACATTCACACGTTTTTGAACACTGAAAATAAACACAACATTATCACAGAACCCCCATATATTAAGTAGGGAAACAAATATTGTCAAAAGGAAAATCAAAAAAGTTCTACTTATACAGCAACTAAAACCAAAATTAAAACAATATAAAGATACACGTTTATACCTATACCAATTAATAACTTAACATTCACCTGCGACGCCCCCTACAATCCCGTACCCTGTTATACTCTCGTCCCTAAAACATGTGCCTGTCAACGGTCACATTCAAACTCTCTCTTTCTTAACCTGAATATGACCTAGGAAAATCTTAACGTTGTTCTCTCCTTATCGGAAAACGTGTTAATATCTACACCAGCCGGTCTGAGATAAAATAAATATTTTATTAGCAACAGCTGATTGTACAAATATATTCGATCGATATTTAAGGTGTATCCATGAATAAAGAACTTATGATAAAAGCCAAGAGTACATACAATTTTTTTTATCATTTATTCAATGCCTCAGGTTTATAACCTTACTCAAAATTACATTACGCCAATTTTGTTTAATACCATACCGATCAAAGTTTAACACAGAAACTTCTGTAACACTAATATCTGATGAAGTCTTAACCCATTAAAAACATTTTATCACTTCATCCACCAATTCTCCCATTTACGATTTTGAAGAATGTTAATTTTCTTAAAATAATTTTAAGTAAATGGTTGCTACGTCTGAAAAATTAATCACATGACTGATCGTGGCATCTTAATTCGTTAATAGTTTAATTTTTGTTTTCTAGTTTATTTCTATCATTGATCACAAGAATATTATATTCATATAACTGTAAATCAACGATCAACGACTTATAAGCACAATGTGGTGATTTATTTTGAGGGAACACACTGAAGAAGACAGAAGCAAATAAAAATAAAACTTCATTGTGCTTACAAATCGTTGATTGTCAGTTTACTGCTATGGGCCCAAAACTGTACAATGGACTACTCGCCGTAAGGCTACTGAAGGGTTTGTTTGTTTCTGTTTTGGAATTTCGCGCAAAGCTACCCGAGGGCTATCTGAACTCGCCGTCCCTAATTTTGCAGTGTAAAACTATAGAGAAGGCAGCTGGTCATCACCACCTACCGCCAACCTTGAGGCTACTCTTACCAACGAATAGTGGGATTGATTTTTACATACCATCCCCATGGATGAAATGGCGAGCATGTTTGGCGTGACGGGGATTCAAACCTGCGACCCTCAGATAACAAGTCGAGTGTCTTAACCACCTGACCATGCCGGGCCCTTAAACAGGCCTACCCCACACCGTAATTTTAAAGGAGGTTGTAATAGAGCTGTTAAAATGGGCATATAAACCAGAAAAAAGTATTTTTATGATAAATTGTAGTTCTTAAATTCCAATGTTGATTTAAATCTAGTGTATTGAAAAATAACTTGTTTTACTTTGTTTATGAACTTCAATTATAAATTTTATACTTTGGTATTGCAGTTTTTAGGCACAAAAGCGTCATCCTAATATCTGCTATAACACGCATATCTAAACTTTTAATAAGTTAGCTGAATTATTTTTATTCATGATGACAAATAAGTTGACTAAAGTAGGACATAAAATTGAGTTAACTGTGGTCTCATAAATTAAATTACATATTTAACTATTAATTTAAAAAAAAATATTTTTTGTTGCTTATTCCAGTATTTTTGAATAATATAAACTATGTCTTGATTTAGGATAAACTAAAACTACACTAAATTTAATATTTTTTTTTATCCGTAGGTATTCACGCAAACAATAATTCAATGTAAAAGACAGCTATAAAATCGTCTTCTTTAAAACTAAATTTCTTAGTTTAAATCTGTGGAAAAGTTTATATTTCTAGGTGAAGTCATTAACTGCAAATTTATTGTAATGAACTATATAAGAAACGCGCCAATGCATGGATAAAAGTTCCAATGGTCAAAACAAGGGGACTAAGTGGAATATATTCATTTTTAAAATTTTTCGTTTGATTATTTTTAATACCCGAATGAGATTACGAGTCTTACGATTTATTTATTATATCTTCTAATGATAATAATCTGTACTTTATTGTAAACTGTACCTTAATCATTATCTGTTAGTGTAAACCTAAACCTATTTAGAGAAATTAATGTCTAAAAGCCATCGTGCCACTTTTAACATAGGAACAAAAATTGTGAATTTAAAGTTATTATGCCACTCTTAACCAATGAAAAGTAGTAGCGACTTAGGATTGATATATCAAAACAACTGACAAAAAAATGCTCGTATATTTCATAGTAGAATTTGTTTTTTAAAAAAATTGAGCAATAAAATGGGATACTTGCGTTGTGCTTCACCGCCTTATAAAACTTCAAACTTTCCGCTAAGCTACCCAAAAGTTGAAGCAGAGACAAAAAGTTACACCATTGAAAATTATTAGACAAAAGAATAACGCCATTTTAGAAGTTACCACAGTAATTTAACTTTTGTATATGGAATACACAATAATCTTTGTTCTGGATTTTTCCCTGTATGGTATTATTTTGTTTTAGTGGTATTGATTTTCATATTGAATCTGTGTTTTGTGGTAGGTGAGCCACAATGCAGTACTTCTGAAATTACGGGTCATTGACATCAGTGCACTCGTGTATGAGGCCTAACTTTTGTATAATCCTATGTGCCCTTTGGCGATGGGAGAAAAATTTTAAACATGGTTGTTAATTTATCAAAGCAATTCTAAATTCATATTGTGCTGCGAGGTGTATATATATATATATTACACAGATATAATTTATAAATGAATTAAACATCTGGAACGTGAATGCCGAAACAAAGGAGCATTAATTTAACTTTAATAACTAACGTAAGGTAATAATAGAACGGTCAAAAAGCACCACTGCAAATATTATAACATGTAGGCATAATTCAAGACTATAGTTTCAGTTGGTACATATCAAAATCATTGTGTGACAATAAATTACAAGAAAGGAAAAAAACGTCTACATATTACCTAACATAACATTGTACAAAGAGATGAGTAGCGTTGAAACGAGAGATATCACTACGCCTCATCACCCTAAGCTCTATATCACAGTGATATACTCAAAATTCCCGAGCGAAACACAATTAATTAGGAGCGGAATATGAAACTTAAAGCTAAAACATTTTAGTCACATAAGTGTATAGAGAGAGTTAACTATATTTCATTTTAACTTTTTATATATGTTAATACGGTAGTGGTGCCATTTAGCGCTTATGTATTTGGTTCATGGCGCGAATTTCCAACTATCGACAATGAATGCTGCCACGGATAGATTTGTAGCCATTATTGCCGAAAATAAAATTTCATTCAGAGAAATTTTAAATGGTGTAGAGTGAAAAGATACAGTTCTTCGAAGAAGGGAGCCTTCACTATTTTCCACGGAAGCGGTTAAAACCTGCATATGAGAACGTTTATGACAGTTCTGAAACCAAAACAATCCAATTAAATGTATTCATCCTTGTCGTCATAACTATAGTTGCGAATAATAATTGCTTAAGCCCCAAAAAGTTATTGTAATGAAGCTGGGTACTCTTAAGTACTATTAATAATAAACAATAATAATAAATAAAGATTTGCAGAGATTGAAAGCTTCCAGTCATAACCTCGAAATTAGCGGTTATTTTTACGAGAAAGATGGCTGAAGAAACATTAATCACAACAACCCAATTTGACCACATACCTATCATATGTGTATTTGCTCTGCTTGAACAAGACTTTGGAAACAGATGCTCATTTACCACCTTAGAGGGTCTGTGGAAAGTTTTTTCAGGTTGCGTAGTCTAAGATTGAGCGTGTCTTGCTATCCTTCGAAAGAGATTAATAGCATTCAGCTTGTGCATTCGAGTAACATTGTACATCACGGTCATCAGACACTGAGTCCAGCCAAATACGAAGGAAGTAATTCTAAGGGAAGGACAGAACATTAGCTGGAACATCGTTTTATAAAGTATGATTAATTTCAGTACATTTTATGTTTCACGTCTGACTGATTTTAACATTTAGGAAAAATTCTGAAAGAAAGCATCCAGATATCTAAATTATAAATCAATGCGTGAGGTTTGAAAAATCATAAAGAAACATACGTTGCAAAATGATTAGGGTTTTACTAAAACATCCATTGTTTCAGATGTTCGCACAAAGCCATACAATGATATTTGTCGTCTCTAGTTTTCAGCTGAAAAACTAGAATCACGATATAGAATACAGCTATTCAATAGCACCCATCACCAACTTTTGGGATATTCTAATCAAATAGTGGGATTTGATTGTTACTTTCATAACGCACTCATGCCTCAAAAATGCAGAATGTGATTTCTTTTCTTTTCAAATCTAGCAAACAGGTAAGTTTCATACGGCTCATAATAGTATTCTGACGGGCCAACTGAAAAGCAAATGATATTTGTATAATGTTAGTAAAGTGGAAATTATTGAAACTACACGTTGTTTTAAACTGAGAAACTTGTTTCGAAAATAGTTTAAAAGAACTAGCTTGAGGTTTCCTTCAAGACGATAACATACAATCATTTGTTTTGTTTGTTTTGGAATTTCGCACAAAGCTACTCGAGGGCTATCTGTGCTAGCCGTCCCTAATTTACCACTGTAAGACTAGAGGGAAAGCAGCTAGTCATCACCACCCACCGCCAATTCTTGGGCTACTCTTTTACTAACGAATAGTGGGATTGACCGTCACATTATACGCCCACACGGCTGGGAGGGCGAGCATGTTTAGCGCGAACCCTCGACCTTCGGATTACGAGTCGCACGCCTTACGCGCTTGGCCATGCCAGGCCAACATACAGTCAAGAGTAAATTAATAATTTTATGTAGAAAAATGTAAAAAGAAAACGAATAAAGTTATATTTTCTTAAAAGTGAATATTTACCAGGAAAATTAGGTCAGAACGTATCAACGAAAGGTCGAACCTTAATAAAATGCTAAAAATCAGCATTACAGAACCATATTGAAAACGAACCACAATACTGATAAAAAATTCTGAGTACAACAAAACAACACATGATAGGTTTATGAACTCGGTATTTAACTAAATGTAGAGTCCGTCTTACAAACCTAATAATAAATCCGCCTCAGATATACCATTCTTGTATGCGAAAAGTGTTATGTCTGCTTAGCGAATTCTGTTGCTAAGGCATAATTATGTGACAATAAGCACAAAACGATATCTTAAATGTGAGAACTGTTACTGTTATATCTTTTAGAGTTAACACCAGATGCATGTCCCCCACTGATACAGCGGTAAGTCTACGGATTTACAACGCTAAAATTAGGGGTTCTTTTTCCCTTCGATGGACTCAACAGATAGTCGTATGTGGCTTTGCCATAAGAAAGCATACACGTTAATAATTACCTTGTTAACTCCTGAAGTGAATCTATTTTTTATTTCTGTTATTAATAAAATGCTAATTCAAATACAGGATATAAAACAATCGGACTTAATTACGATTAATAGGTTGTGTTTTTTTGTAGTTAAACACAAAGCTACACAGTGGGCTATCTGTGCTTAGCCCACCATCGGTATTGGGTATTGTAAGTCCGCAGATATTTAGTTGTGCCACTAGGGGTGATCAAAATGTAATTACATTTTGTTTTTGTTTTTTTTTAATTCATGCAAAGCTACACGAGGGCTGTCTTCACTTGCCGTCCCTAATTTAGCAATGTAAGACTAGAGGGAAGACAGCTAGTTATCACCACCCACCGCCAACTCTTGGACTACTCTTTTACCAACGAATAGTAGGATTGATTGTTACATTATAACACCCCCACGACTGAAAAGGCGAGTATGTTTTGTGTGGCGGGATTCAAATCCGCGACCCTTAGATTACGAATCGAGTGTCTTAATCACCTTGTCATGCCGGTCCGGTTATGAAAGGAGACATAAAGTAAATGAGAAAGGGGTGAATGGTTTGTGCAAGGCAAATAGACGTCAGCTTCGCGACGTTTGTGTGTGTGCGTGTAACAGGTTGAGTGAGAGTGAGCTAAGAATTTCAGACAGTAAAACACTTGTAATGGCAAATTTATTTTGTTATCTTAAATAGCATCCATATAGGAAAACGTATTTTTAATCATTTGTAAAACTAATTAGTATCGTTCAATTTCTATTGTTCATTGCATAATTATTTACAGATGTGGATAAATTACTTCCTGCATTTTTCTTTTGGTTTTACTGGCAAAATATTTTATACGTTAAAATGAAAGTATTTGTGCATAAGCTATTTGATATAATAATGTATATTCGGCATTCATTTGTGTAATAAGTCAATTAGTTGTACAAACATTATGTACGAATGCTGCTCCACAGTATAGTCTTTGCTTGTTCGTTTTCGAGCAAAGCCACATTGAGCTATCTCTTGGGTCCACTCAGGTAAATCAAACTCCGAATTTTAATGTTGTAAATACATAGCTGTCCTGTTGGTTAACCCGCAGAATGAGCAGTGTTTCTAAAGTTATTCAAAGATATATCTTTAAAAATCACTACATAAAAATTTAGAAGTGTTTTCTCACAGAGATGGATTGTCTCTAGTCGTAGTGTTCCCTCGGTTAGACAGCGGTACGTCCATCGATTTACAACACTAAAAATCCCGAGTTTAAACCTTCCTAGTGGACACAGCAGACAGTTAGTCTTGTGTGACTCTGTTGTAAAATACAAAGAACGAACTTGTCATAGCAATCTGCAACACATAGCTAAGTTATTCCAACCATGTGTACTTATGTTTGTGTACACCTATACACAGCAGAAAGAATGAAAGGTCAAAATGGCTGCCTCCAGAATCGGCTGTTTTATAAAGGAAAATATTAACATTTAATTGAAGAATTTTGAAAAACTATTTCTAATACCGTATGTTGATGTTTTAGAATCAGTTTAACATTTTTAGTAACCTTAATGTTGCCACTTAATTCTTAAAGACAATAATAATTAGTTGGTTGTTTTGTTTCTGAAATCAAACACAAAACTACACAACGGGCTATCTGTGCTCTGCCCGACAATGGTATCAAAACCCGGATTGCCGCGGTGTGAATCCGCAGACATGCCACTGTGCTATAAAGGGTGATAATTATTTGAATACATCAGAAATAAATAGAAATTTATTTGTTGTTCAGAATTATGTGTTAACAAACATGCGTAATTGTCATTTTCTTAAAGAGAAAGGCCGATTATGACATGAGTGGTGTAATCTATTCGACCACGTGTGGATTCTAGCTTAAAGTTTGACACAACGAATTAAGTTATTTACAAATTAAATCAATATGTGACTGTTGTGTGAACACTTGAACTATACCTTTCGTTAATGTGAATTTATAATTACAATGCAATAAATCTCTGATACTCACGTAAAGTGTATGGTTTTTCGTTCTCTCGTTTTACAGACTTACATCGTAACATTTACAATTATACTAGTTTTTATCAGGTTAATGATATCGTTCCACTTATCATTTGGTTCTCTTGTTGTTTTTTATGTATTTACGACAGCATTGTTCTTTTCCACACCACAGTAATGTGTTAGAACTCTAGTAGATTACTAATTGAGAGAGGCGTATATTCGAACGATAAACGCTTAAAATATATCAAACCACATTTCTTATAACTGCGCATTTTAAGAGAATGTTTGTTTTTCATCAAACTGCTTTCCGTTGTGGTATTTTTAAAAGGATCTCGTAGATATGTAAGACGAGTGGTTGCGCTGTACTGGGTTTTGCATGGCTAATTCAGATAAATTCTTGCCGAAGTATTTCAAAATGTGTCATAAATTTCATATAGAAATTGTTAATATGTTTATTTCGTCTATATATTATTATATATTATCCGGTATTAAAAAACACAACAACAAAATTATATTCGCTATACAGCTAAGAGCAGTTATAAGGTTATATAGCAAAACTAAAGGCGAAGAAAGCCCACCTGAAAACAGTTCATTACATGTTGTTTGTAGTTAAGAATAAACCTACACAAGGGCTATCTGTTCTCTGCCTAACATGGGTATCGAAACTTCCTTTCTAGCGGTGTGAGTCCGCAAATATATCGCTCTGTCACTAGGAATAGGAAAATTTATAAACATTGTGTTAACTCATTATGTACCATACTATTAAAGGATATTTCAAATCACCAAAAATGCTGTTATTGAGCAAAAATACATATTTTCATTCCAATATATTTTCTGTTTTATATAGTACTAATTAAAAAAAAATTGGACACTGATGGTAAACAATCGAAAACACGACTTCTGGTTTGAATACCTAAACTGCCAAGTAACGGGAAGCCCAAGAGTTGGCGATGGATGGTGATAACTAGTTGCCTTCCCTCTAGTCTTACTCTGCTAAATCAGGGACGGTTAGCGCAGATAGTCCTCGCATAGCTTTGCTATACAAAATAAACCAAACTAATATTTAAATAGTTCCAACCAGAAATTATAATACTGGACTTTTAAAACTTTTTAATACTGCACTGTGGCTTAGGTTATATGTAGTCATATTTTGCTGGTTTATTTATTCAGAGGCGTTGATCGGTTTGTTTGTTTGTTGTAGCTAGATAATAAGCTATCTTTGCTCCGCCCACTGCGGGTATTGTAATCCAATCTTTACCATTACATGTCCACAGACATACTGCTGAGCCACGGGGAGGGAGAGCAAATCTCGAATAATGTTGTGATCTTTTATAATTCTGCTGAATCATGAAAATGACAAGATTGGCGTAATAAATTCTATATAAGTATTTTCTGACACGTAGTGGCAAGTGTTGTTGTTGTAAAAAAATATGATATTAAAATTCGTTATGAGGTAATAATTTGAAGCTGACTTCATTGTTTCGATGGGATCAAGTTTCTTCACAATTGTTATTGATATTTTAATTTTGTTGCCTGTATTATTAAGGAAATCAGCTACATCTATAACTATAATCCTTTATATATATATATATATACATATATAAAATAACCTGAACCAGTATTGGCTCAACACATATTGATATTGAGAAATTACGATTTTATAATAACAGTTTATAATAAGTCGTGACCAGGTAGAAGGTATTTCCGAACGATATGAGAAAAACTTATACATTTGTTCAGTTATTAACTCAATGAAGAAAATTGTCTGATACGTTTAATCCTTTTATTGTTGAGCATTTAATAATTTTTGAGGTTTTTGCATAATCTTCCAAAAGTTGTTTTCAAAAATGCACTTCTTTCTTACTAAGCGTTCTGTACTAACTTTTATTTATTTACTATAGGCCAATTTAAATGTTTTAAGTCTATGGCTTATTCTTCTGTTACTGTCTGTCACCACTGTAAGGATTAGGCGTAAATATATATATATATATTAATTCACAATGAAAATTGTCTTATTTAAACGAAATAACAACAACAACTTTTGTCTTTCTTACATATAACCAAAACATCCAAATACGCGGTGGCCTTAATTGAAAAAAAATGTATGTTTTAAATATTAAGCCTATTTTCACTTTTAGAATTTATTGCGCAAGTTGATTTATTTGTACCTTCAAGAGAGTTATTAAAGATGACGTACTGTTACATGAAAGTCATCTTCTATAAAAGGTTTACGTCGATTTCATGTAAATTAATGCGTCAAGTGAGAACGTTACGATTGATAACAGTTTACTTATGAAACTATAATTCAACATAAGCCTAATATCTCATTATAACTATGTTGAGTCCATTCCATGAAATTCTAAGAGGAAGGCATTCAAGTGCAGTAAAGGGTTCAGATATAAACTATATCATAACAAAATATGTTGATTTTTATGTGGGCCATCAAATTGATAAAGTCAGAAGTATAACGGTGTGTGATGCGAAAATAATATATATATATAATGCACTGCCGTTATGCCTAGTGGTTATTGACAGGGCTTATAGGGCCCGGTCTGGCCAGGTGGGTTAAGGCGTTCGATTCGTAAATTGAGAGTCGTAGGCTCGAATCCCCGTCGCACCAAACATACTCGCCCTCTATATCGTGGGGGCGTTATAACGTTACGGTCAATCCCACTATTCGTTGGTAAAAGAGTAGCCCAAGAGTTGGCGGTGGGTGGTGATGATTACCTGCCTTCCCTCTAGTCTTACACTGCTAAACTAGGAACAGCTAGCGCAGAGTAGCTTTGAGCAAAATTAAAAAACAAACAAACAAATAAAAACAGGCAGGGCTTACACTTTGCGGTAGTTTTATATGTTTATTTATTTAAATAAGCATAACCATACGTTCCAGGTTTCTGCGGGCAGTCCAAGGAAGATATGTATTATATTATTCCTGAAAGAAAAATAAACAAACGTGCAAGTAACCTTTGTTCGAAAAATGCCCCTTTCTATACACTCACATTTCGTTTCTTATATTATGAATTTGTTAGAAATAAACATTCAATCAGTTTTTATTGTTATTATTATTCTAAATTCAGACTGCGTAGAGCGCGGCTCAATAGTTTGTGTATCGAACCCTAGAATTAGAAGAGCGAGAGAAAAAAGTAACAGTTAAGTCCCACTATTCGGTATGACAAAAGTAGCCCAACAGTTGACGGTGGATGTTGTTGACAATAAGTGCCTTCCTTCTAGTTTGTCACTTCAAAAGTAGGAACAGCTAGCGCAGTTAGCTTTTGTGTAGATTTGCTCGAATTTTAAAACGAACAAAGCTCTATGTGCATCATAATCATATGATGGCATTGGTACACTGATCATAGCAACCTTAAATATGTCTTGGGTCATTTTTCTGTTCTTTTTCAAAAGTTATGACTTAATCTTAAGACGTGAAATTGTTTATGCATTAAATGTTAACAAGTGAAAATAAGATTGTCACTGTTACAGAAGCATCTGGAATGGGGATGAGTTGGGTTACACGTTTTCATAGAGCTGTCCATGGATTTGGGTTTAAATATATAATCATCTTAATTTAAATGTCTGGCTCATTAAATTCGTTACTCTTTTGTATGATTATGATGTTTAGTTTCTCCATTAATAACCTTAGGTATTTGGAAAAAAATGTAACAATTAAGTATTCATAATTATTAGTTTTTAATTTATTTGCTTCAACGAAACTTGAATTTCAGTGACGAAAATATGACGAGAAACCTCATCTGTTATTTGATTCGCTACTTCCTTCGCAGCAGACTGGTGTTGTTGAACGTACCAGCGCCGCTCACAACAGTGGGACAAGTAAATAAATTAGACCTTATATAGAGGTGGAAAGTAAGCAGGTTGTTTGGTTTGGATTTTACATGAATCGAAAGAAAGAAAGAATAAGAGATGAAAGGAAAATATACCGACATATGGTTATAGAAGAGTACGAGCTGTTTCGATTTAATTTCACCAAGGAAGCTTCACTAATTTCTTTGTGCCTTCCAATGGGATGGTGGTAAATTCGACGATAAAATTCAGTATTTGATTCTATCGTGAGCAGAGCAGATAGTTTAAAGTGACTTTGCTCTGAAAACAAATAAACGAGCTCATTTATATAATCCCCTCAGTGTGGTCAGCAGATAGTCCCATGTGACTTTGTTATAAGGAAACATACATACATACATTTACATAATATTTACAATTAAATAGCTGCGAAAGTGTAAAAAAAGAAACAGATACAATTTGTGAGGATTTAGATATAGATTGTCCAAATATTATAATAAACATTTAGCAACCAGCCATATGTTATTTAAATAACAATTATATTACTCTTCACTCTTTTTGTGTATCTGTGTATCTATTAACCCATAAACATATTATACGTATTCACTTGTGAAAAAAATGGTAATGGCAGATTAGCACAGAGTGTATCAACAAAGTGACAGTCTGTGTAAGAAGTTCCACCACGTTATATGGCGTTTTTGTTGACATTTGTTAAGAAACATCATCAGCATTAGAAGAGTAGTTAAATAATCATGAAATATTTATTAAAATCTTAGTTTTTGTCCCTGCAAATATACGATCCGGTAACTTGATGTCAAAAACGTCAGTGAAGGATTATATGTTAAATATATAAAATGTTTCTGTGTTTGTGTACAAGTTTAAGTTGTATTAGTTTTATTTTATTTTTTTTGTCAGAATTAGGTTTTATTTCTCGAAAAGACATACCTAAATAAACCATTATATAATTGTAATTATCGTTTTGTATATAGATACAGATATTTTACTCTGTTAATATATTTTAGAATACTTAGATGTAGAATGTTTTGAAAATTTTTGATATTTAAAATATACTTTTGTTCCTTTAAAATCAGTTTTTCTTCATCAGTTGATTTGGATGTATTTTTTAACAATCAAATTTCGCATTTGGTTTAAGCTCTGACTAATTTTTTGATAACGATTAGTGTTTCAACAATAATCACAATAAAATATCAGTTTATTTTAATTCTTCGTAATTAGGCCTGGCATGGCCGAGCGCGTTAAGGCGTGCGCTCGTAATCCGAGGGTCGCGGGTTTGCGCCCGCGTCGCGCTAAACATGCTCGCCCTCCCAGCCGTGGGGGTGTATAATGTGACGGTCAATCCCACTGTTCGTTGGTGAAAGAGTAGCCCAAGAGTTGGCGGTGGGTGGTGATGACTAGCTGCCTTCCCTCTAGTCTTACACTGCAAAATTAGGGACGGCTAGCACAGATAACCCTCGAGTAGCTTTGTGCGAAATTCCAAAACAAAACAAAAAAATAAATCTTCGTAATTTTGTCTAAAATTATAAATATGACTGTACGGTATGAAATATTACCAAGCAGCGCCACTATCACCATTATAAAAAAACTTATGTCTTTATACTTATTTTTAATAAAAGTGTAAGATGAGTACAAAACAAAATAATTAATTCTTACACCTTTGCTAGCCTGTAAAAACTGCTGCTAAAGTAATACAAATTTACTTTTTGATCTCGGTTTTCAAGCATCATTTCAAGATATGTAATTTGTCCGTAAAAAGGAAGACTTGACGTAGCTTGGTCGTTTAAGGCACTCGACTTGCAATCTGTGGGTTCGAATCCCCGTTACCAAACATGTTCACCCTTTTATCTATTGGGGAGTTATTATGTTCCAATCAATTCCATTATACATTGGTAAAGGAGTAACCCAACATTTGGCGGTGGGTAGTGCTAACTATCTGCTTTCCATCTAGTTTATTATTACCAAATTATGGACGGCTAGCAGGAATAGCCTTTGAGTAGATTCTCATAAGTTCAAAGTAAACCAAAACATAAAGTGGCTTAAGTAAAAAATGTCTCCCACTTGGACAGTGGTAAATCGAAGGATCTACAATTCCAAAATCTGGAATTCGATTCTGCGCGTTGGATACGACAAAGAGCTCAGTATAGCTTTTCTGTAAAGAAACATCAACCTTTTAATCATAAAATAGATATTATCTCAATGTGAAGTTGTGAATGTTCGACAGGTTTTAACTGACAGTAAATGTTCGATGACATTTTTACAAGTAATATATAAGAAAATTCTATTTATAGCAAAAAGTAAATACCGAATACTAAACTGACTTTTTACTGATTTTATTTAAACGTTTTTGTCATTATGTTGTTACTTTTCGAGTAATGGGATTTGATTATATTGGTGAATATACCATGATGATATTTGTATAATTTTTTTAAAACAATTATTTATCAGGTGACTATTATAGTTCAAGACCGAAATGACAGCCCACCTCGTTTCATGAATGATTCTTACAAAGTATCTCTGTTTGAAGACATTCCAGTTGGACATACAGTGATGACTATTTCAGCAACAGATCCTGATTTGGAAGGAGAATTGTCTTATTCTTTAGCTGAAACGCAGGAAAACCCACAGTTTCAGGTCGATTCTAGATCAGGAATTTTAATTATACTAGAGCCATTAGACAGAGAAATACAGAAGGTACATCACTTGGTTGTTCAGGCTAGTGATGGGGTACAGACGTCGAGAACTGAGGTCACTGTTACTGTAAGTATTTGATGTTTTAATTAGCTTTTATGCAAATAAAATATACTTATTAATAGAAATAACGAAAAAGTAAGAGAATACGGGCAAAATTAAACAAATAACCAACTGATTTATCAGAGTATGCCATTAATGCACTGTTTTCAGGATTGAAGTGAAATGTTATTAATTCGTTTTCTCGATTTATCTGTGAAGTTTGAAAAGTAACAATTAAACAACTTGTATATATTTTTTATTTTGTTATTATATTGACTAGAAATTATTGCATATTTAAAGAATAGTTTTCGTGAATGCTCGTGAGTTTTTATCAGTTATTAATAGTATTTTATGTATAATAATTTAAAAAAATGGGTTGTTGTTGTTGTTTTGAATTAAGCACAAAGCTACACAATGGGCTATCTCTGCTCTGCCCACCACGGGTATCGAAACCCGAATTTTAGCGTGTAAGTCCGCAGACATAACACTGAGCCATTGAGGGGCCAGAAAAATGGGAATTCCAGAAGTGTGTACTGAGCTTGATTTCTCATTTAAATTCCTTTAAAGTGCTGACCTCTATACTGCTGATGGAGCTTATTTCTTAAGCAAATCATAAACAAAAACAAAAACAAAAAAACAGCAGTTTTAAAAGGAGCTTAACCTGTCTTTTCCAAATTTCAAACAAATTTTGCTTGCTTCTTATCTTATTGATTCCTTCATGATATTTTTGTAAACTTCAGTGGCATTACCTCTTACCCTTTTTTGCTCAAGAAAAAACAAGTTAACTTATCAGTAAGAGACAATATTTTCATCTCTGAAAGCATCACAGTAGCCTTCCTCCGAACCCTTATCAAAAAGTAATTTTCTTTTTCTGAGATAAGGAAACCTAAACCTTAGATATTATTCCCACTGAGGCATATCTAGTTATATATACAAAGATATAATTATCATTTTCTTTACTTATAATCAATATGTTAATAAATACACTCTAAAACCCTGTTAGTTTTACAAGTAGCAACAAAACACTGCTCGAATGGTTGGAAAGATTTATCTGCTACTGTGCCAAGTTCCTTTTCAGCTTTCATGTTATTGAGTAGGTTTTTATCTATATTAAGTGTGTGGTCAAAATTATAATGATCAAAATGCATTGCTTCCATCTTATTACAATTAAAGGTGTCTTTTTATTTAATTGTCTAACTTACAGATTGATCCAAGTCATTTTCTAATACATCAACATTTCTCAATACAGATAGAAACACCCAAGGATTTAATGTTATTAGTAAACTTTAGTAATTCATTAATTATACACCTGTCAATATAATTAATATAAACAGCGGAAGTAAATACTCTAGTTAGTGACCCTTGAGTCTAGTTTGAATAAACTCCATAACTAATAGTCTGTTTTTTTCCCCACACAGTCGAACTGATTAGTCTTTCCGTAATCCCTAATGGTGTGATTTTCAAAGCTAATATTTTATCAAAACCTGAGTACACCAAGTCTTCTGAGCATTTAACAGTAGTTAAGAAAACATGGGAATCAGGGACCTATTTATTGAAATTTTGTTATTATTATTATTATTATATAGTTCTTTAATCCTGTTTCATTTAGCATGTTGTGTTTACTTTCGGTATTTTGATAAATTGTTTTGGAAAATAACTGATTTCTTTCTCTTTAAATGAAAATATCTTGAAAACTGAAACTTTTTTTTCATTTGATAAAACAGATTACTGACACAAATGATAATCCTCCTGAGTTTGAGCACAGTGTCTACTCCTTTGATGTTCCTGAGGAGATCCAGAGAGGAGCGTCAGTTGGTAAGGTTTCTGCTACAGATAAGGACATTGGTGTTAATGGACAGATCAGTTATAGTGTGTTGAGTGACTGGGGGAATGATATTTTTTCCCTCAACCCACAGAGTGGTGTGTTTATTCTTACTTCTCATCTAGATTATGAACAGGTAAGTGTGGCTGTAGTTTAGTTTTATAAAATAAAATTGTTCACTGTGTCATTATCATTTAAACAATTGGAGCATTTCAAATAACAGAAGAAAAAATAAGTAATTATTTTTAAATAACTGTGTTTCCAGTTTGTTAAATTTCTCTTTTTCTTTAATTTTAGTTAAATTGTTTGAGACAAATTTATGTATTTTAGTAAAGTTTTAAAATGAGTGATAATTGTTAAGCAAATTACTGAAAGGGTCTTAAAATTTATGAAGGAAACAAGCAACACCATCAACTGGACACAAGAGGCAGAAGTAAACAGTATATGAGATCAGAGTACTAGAAAAACTTTGAGTATATCCACTAAGAATATTAACACTGACATCTTTTTGTTTTAAGTTTGGATATCATTTTGGTTTTCATTACTTGCAAAAAAGTGTTGCTGTTTTGACTTTTACGAAATGGGAAATTTATTATTTTTAAAGTCAGACTAATTTTTCTATCACCATTATGTAAACAATCATACACTAAATTTACTTTTTGAGAAAAATTGCTTTGAAACAAAGCAAGGCTGTCAAAGTATTTCATGTTCAAAAGTAAACTAATTTGTATACTGTATGTATAGTACATTGAATTAGCAAATTTCATGGGGAAAACTTCAATAAATGTTAAAATTGACTTGTATTTATTTTCTCAGAATAAGGGTATGTCAAGACAACCTTTGTAATATTATACTTAATTACAAAAGTATTTTACTATAGCTTATATTGAAACAATATGATAATAATGACATATTAAGAAATCTGGCTACATTGATATTCATTGTTTATCTACTAGTTGATTTAGCTACATGAAAAGGTAGCCTTAAGTCGTGTGGCTCAGTTTGCACATCTTTCCATTGTGTTCAACTCCTGTTATGTTTGAAATTTTTTATAAGAAATCAAATCATCATGTTATCTCTGATATATTTTGCACTAAAATTAATTTTTCCTTGTTACTATAATAGGCATTATGATGTACCCTGACTTTAATTCATTTATAATTAGAAAAACAAATCATTGTCATTTTTGATACAGGTTCAACATTATATTTTTGTTGTACAAGCCCAAGATTCTGGCCAACCCATTTTGTCGAGCACCGTTACTGTGTATTTTAATGTCCAAGATCTAAATGATAATACACCACTGTTTGATCCAATGAGTTACACCAATGAAGTGTATGAAAATGTCACAGTTGGTACAAGCATCATAAGTGTCAGTGCCTCTGACTTAGATTCAGGTATGCAAAATTTATTTGTATTTGTAAGGAGAAATCACAATGTTTCAAATAAATATTTGTGAAAATATAGTACAATGAGCAATACAGAACTTTTAATAGTTTAATTTGTTTTGTTTAGCTGTACGGATGGTTGTATGGTTCTGAATGTGACTAAACCAGCTGAAACTATTGTTGATATTGTGACTGGAAAAAAATTCAGTTATGTGTGTTTAATTCTTAAACTTCTAGACTGTTATTCTCTGGATCAGTGGATATAAACAAATATAATGGTGTGAAAAGCTTTTGTGTATAGTAAAACAAGAAAAAAATCTTGTACATAAGTAAGCTTTTTTTTGGTATTCTTCATATGATATTACACTGACTATTCACTGTTTAAGGAGTCCTTGTATATGTATACACTTATAGAGGGTTTCATTTATTTACATATACAAAATACATTGATCATGTGATGTATAATATGAATGCTTTAGATGTATACATGTAGTTTAGTGGTAATACTATTGTTAGTTTGAAGTACCAGAGCAACAATCTCTTCTCACTTGAAAGGAACATAATAACAGGTGTCTGTCTTGCAGAAGACTTGTTATTAAAGACTATTTCTGTAACAGGTTGTTGAAAGATATCTGTCATTATAGTCTGTCAATAATGGCAAGTTAAAGGGAATGCATCAGGTACTAAGAAAAATCTAGACCACTAACTGCTAGTTACTGACCACTGAAAAACAATTGGACAGGTTTACTAGATGAAACAGGTGTCAGACTGTAATAGTTCAGACTTGACTATTTCCAACTGTACCATGTGGAGGATTTGTTTTGTTTTGAATTTTACAGAAAGCTACACAAGGTCTATCTGTGCTAGCCACCCCTAATTTAGTAGTGTAAGACTAGAGGAAAGGCAACTAGTCATCAACACTCACTGCCATGTCTTGGGCTATGCTTTTCCAACAAATAGTGGGATTGACCATAACATTATAATGCCCCCTACGGCTGAAATGGTGAGCATATTTGATGTGATGGGGAACATGCAACCTTCAGATTAGGAGTTTAGAAAAATAATTAAAGATGTACAGGCCACTTACACAAGGGCTATCTGTCCTAGCTGTTCCTAATTTAGCAAGACTGTAAGACTGGAGGGAAGGCAACTAGTTATCACCACTCACCACCACATCTTGGGCTACTCTTTTACCAATTAATAGTGGGATTGACCGTCACATTATAATGCTCCCACAGCTGAAAAAGTGAGCAAGTTTGGTGCAACAGGGATTTGTATCTGCGACCCCCGGATTAGGAGTTGAGTGCCTTTATTACCTGGCCATGCTGGGCCTCCATGTGGAGGAGATTATAAAAACCAATTATCTCAAATTTAATGGTTCTTAACCTTCTATGTATGGATGGTATCAAAGTGTGCATGTCATGACCTTTAACAGAGTGCCCTTCAGCATATTATCATGTATTTGATATCAGAGTTATCAGTTATTCATTTTACCTTACACTATTAATTCAGGGTAAAAGTTGATAATAAACTTATCATCCTTGAGTTGATGGTCACCACCATAATCTTAAGATTACATATGGGAACTAACTGCAGACAGTATCTTCAGTAAATACATTACAATCAATGAAGAAAAAATCCTTGCATCTTTTAGATTTTCTACTATGCTGTTCTATTACCATGAAGAAAGCTGGCTAGTCCATTCCAATATCAGTTGAAAATCCTAATAAAATATCTGGTCAGTCAATATGGTTGAAAGTATCATGTAGAAATGACAGAAGAAAGCTTGGAACTGTTTTATTAACCACTGACAGAACTTATAAGAAAGTTTGTTTTTTGTTTATAGTTTATATATGGTGTTTCAAATTCACTGGCAGTAGCATGTTTCATTAGTTTTATAGCAAGAGATGGTTTTGAGGGATCGTTTATAATAAGACCATTTCACACAAATTATGTCAGAGAAGAACATAAAAATGATTATTTAATACCTACACTTCATCACCTTATAAAGTTTTCTCAATATTGAAGAACACTGTATAATGTCTCATCATCTTTGTTGTTGGCATTTCTATACCTACTTTTGAAAAAATAACCATTCTTGCATAAATATGATGTCATATCTAATAGTGCATATAGTGTTGTATAGTTTTGAATGGTATTTAAAATGGAAAAACAAATTTTGGTTCTAATTATGTTTCATGTGTTATTTATTTTTTAATGTATACATAAATATGTTAAAGTAATGACTCTGAAGAAGAAGAAAGGTTTCAGTTATTTATAGGTGATTGAACACTACAATTTAAAAGTACTGTATTGTCTAGATTGTAGAGCAATGTTGAATACAAGGCACCTACCATTTTCAGAAACCGTAGAAAAGGGAAAAAAATGAGTGTTAGAACATTTTTTTAGGTCTGCAAAACTCGGTGCTATAGCTGAACAGCCTACAAATTTATTAGTTGCAAGAATTAGCAATGACCTTGAACAATCATCTGATGTGTGTACAGACTGGTGCAATCTGGACATTCAAGAGTGTGACAGACTAGAGTAGGGAAGGGGCCTGTGGTTGGTCACAACTATAAGGCAACTATGAATTTTACAGTTGATTATTAATCAAAATACATCACCTTATATTTGAGCCAATATGGTATATTTTGTCTATAAATCAACAAGTAACCCAAAATCCTAATTATTTTATTTTACATTTTTTTAGGGGACAATGGTAAAACCGTATATGCCATCGTAGAAGGTGATACAGACAACCAGTTTGGTATTTCAGCAAATGGAACAATCTTCACCTCAAAACCTTTGGATCGTGAAACTAAATCTTTTTATAACTTGATTGTAAGTGCCACTGACCAGGCATGGCCAGAAGAACGACGCCTGTCCAGCACTGTTCAAGTGACTATTATTTTAAAGGATATAAATGATGAATCTCCAGAATTTACTATGTCAAACACCACTTCTGTTTTAGAAAATGTTCCAGTTAACACGGTAATCATGGCAGTAAAAGCTGTTGATCGGGATGAAGGTAAAAACAGTTACATAGAATACAGTCTCTTCTCTGCAGCAGATAACAGGTTTTTGCTTGGGCCAGTAGATGGATTACTTCGTGTTAATGGACCCCTTGACCGAGAAATAAAGTCTCAATATGAAATTACAGTAACTGCAAAAGATAGGGGGATTCCATCTAGGTCATCCTTTATAAATATAGTTGTCAACATATTGGACGAAAATGATAACAGCCCTACTTTCGATCCTAGGCAGTACAGTGCATCAGTATCAGAAAACACTAGCATAGGATTGAGTGTTCTGGAAGTTTCAGCAACTGATCAAGATAAAGGGCTAAGTGGTCAGGTTCGATACTCGATTATTGCAGGAGACACTAACCTTGATTTTGTAATAGGTGAAGACACAGGAATCATTCGAGTGGGCAAAACTTTAGATTATGAAAGGAAGAATAGGTATACCCTTACCGTTCAGGCAGAGGATGCTGGAGATGATGTACGATACGATACTGCTACTGTTACAATATCAGTGACGGATATCAATGATAACCCTCCAACATTCCTTAACTCTCCTCACGAGATTCATGTTATGGAGAATATAAAATCTTTGCCAGCTTATCTAGTAACTCTTACAGCTGAGGATGCAGACTTTCTTCCTAATAACAACATCCATTACCTGATTAAAGATGCTGACAAGAGTCTTTTTGCCATCAACTCTACTACTGGTCAGATCTCCTTGATGAGGATGCTAGACAGAGAACAACAGTCACAATACACATTAAGTGTTCTGGCAATGGATTCAGGTGATTTTGTTATTTCTTCCTTTCAGGTAAAATGTTTTTATTAAAATTTGTAAAACGATTCGTATAAACACCTGAAGAAACTGTGTTTGAAACTTGTAACTTAAAAGGTACCTTTTTTTATTGAAAGTAATGGATGCTACTTTACAAATGTTAAATTTACATGTGCTGATTTATAAAAAATTGAGATTGTTTTAGTGAGAGAATGTGAGCAGTTCAGTAAAACCAGTCTCGTGTTGTAAAGAAGTCAAGACTATTTATTATCTTGTGATTTTAAGAAAACATAACCACTTTAATGTAAATCACTTAAGTTCTTTCTGTATGAGAAAAGGGATTTTGTTTTAAAAAAGAAACAGATTTTAACTACCTAAAGAGGCTGCAAGTCTGGAACCATAAATAAATTTTCACAAACATTTGATTTTTTGTTGCTTTAATATGCATAATTATGAACTTAAGAGTAACGTGTGTATGTTCAAACTTCAGTAAGCTATGCAAAAATGAAATTAAGAGTAGGAAAGTATGGATGACATCATCGTATCTGTAAGGTTTAGGGTGGGTGTGCATACTAATATGATTGCAAATAGAAAGGTATTTGGGAAATGGGCATGTTATTCCCAGGTAACAGTGTTTATTTGTTTATGGATTCTTAGGTACAAGTACCTTATTGAGTTTTAATACTTGTCACCAAGACCTAAATTTTGAAAGTTCTGCTAGATCTGAAGTCTCTTACTAGATAAGCCTATCAGTTTGTTAATTTTTATGACATCATTCATCTCAAATTGTCTTTTGTGCTAGAGAGGATTTATTAGTATGGCCTGTGGCGTAATTAAAGTCACTTGGGTTTAAGCTCAGTCAATGAGTGCACTGTGTTCCATCAAGTTTGTTCAGATCTCTACATAAGTAGTCTAGCCATGCCACTTAACAGTTTAATTCTATTTAAAACACAGCACTGCTTTTATATCTTATGAACTTTATATATTCAAAATACCACAACTAAAAGGATGTTTTGTGCACAAAACACAAGTTTTTACCCTAATCTTTTCTTTAAACTAGTTTTTGTCCATCAGTGATGTGTATATAATACTTAAAGTTTCAGTTTTTTAGACTTCTCTTAAAGCTTAATGTTTTGGTATATCTCTAAACTGTAATTTGTTAAGTCAGTTTTTATTTATTAAAAGGTTCAAATATATTATTTCTGAGTCTCAGATTTCCACACCCTTTAAAACCGTAGTTCTACTTGAAAACATTCACTTTGACATAAAGTATAATTTCTCCATTAAACTAAACTAGTCTCCGTAATTTTGATTTGCATAATGTATTAAGTCAGTATTTAACCTTGTAATAGCATGTCTTGGTACTTATAATAACAGATAATTTTGAGCTTTTGCATCCATTAATATATCAAACTTAAAGTTTTTATAAAGCATTTACATGCATTTTCTAAATAATTTAAAATGACTCTCTTAGGGTAGGTTAAAAAAATAGGTTCTCATGTGAAAAAACTAGTTAAAGCCACAATATGACAAGTCTTTTTCTTTTATTTGCAAATATTTACCAATGTCCTCTGGGGAAGTAATACTTTTTTATGGACGGCTAAATGGGAGTAAACATTTGTACTGAAGCTTAGCTCTGTCTCATGCCAGTTGATACTTATTTTAAACAAAAACATTCTCATAATTTATATTGGAAGATTAAAGGCTACAGAATGACCTTTGTGTAGCTGAGAAACAAATAATTAACTTTGTATGGCTTTATTACTTCTACCAAAACGTAATGGCACAGAGTAAAAGGTGGTGAAAAGATGAATATTATTTTGTGTTTTATGCATATAGTAGAAGCACTTATTACATTACTATTAGGATAGTAACGTAATGATAAGTGTTAAAATTGTTGTGTTTAAAGACATAAGTTAGACTAGAAAGCAGTGTAAGCTTCGTCTCTTTTTTGTTTTTAAATTTATTTATTTTTTCTTACTGCTAGTAACATTTTTCAAGATGAAATAAAATTTCTGTTATGAATAATTTCAGAGTAGAGATAACTTTGAAATGTTTCTTGGGAAATTTATTACAAAATATGAGTCGAATTAATGCTAAATAGTTCAATATTTATTTAAGTATTAATATTAGTAATAAATAACCTTGTAACCCAAGAATGATTTTGTAATGTTTTTGCAGCTTTTGAAACTAACAGCACAAAACTCCAAATGGTTTAAATAGTAAATACTTCTGAAGAAGCTGTATAGGGGAATGTTGAGTGTTTTATTAAAAACAAACAACATTTTGGTGTTATAAGGTCATTTATTTCTACTATTAATGTTTTCTATTCACAAACATGCACTACAGAGATTAAAAAAGAGTTTATTTAAGTATTATACAGTGCAAAGCATGTTTATCATGGTGAAGTTTTTTCCTGTTTTAAATTAGCTGGGTCACCAAAATTAAAGGTAATTTCTGATTTTACTAGATGCTGTAATTTCTGATTTTACTAGATGCTGTAATTTCTGATTTTACTAGATGCTGTATAGTTGATTCTACTCTCATTGTTGACATGTTTGTTTGAAGTAAAGCACAAAGCTACACAATGGGTTACCTGTGCTCTGCCCACCACAGATAGTAAAGAATGAAATGGTGGATTTTTAAAAATTGTCATTTTCCTCTTTGTTTCTTAGATATTTATGAAGTTACAAAGTGAAATTTACAAAGATAGTACACTATTAACCATTTTTATTTAGTATTAATTTTGTAGTATCTGTATGAACAAATGTTTTGTAAATCTGTTAAAAGATATCATATGGATATTATATCATAGCACATTGAGTGCTTAGTTTTAGAAATGTTTGTTGTAGTTTCTTCAGGATCACCAGACTTATGTTATTACTCTGATTTTACGGTATACAGACACACACACACACATACATAAGCTGCCCAAACTCAATACATTTTATCTTTTTTTATATTTTCAAACTGATTTTAATTTTAGTATGAGAATATCTCATTTTTTATTTAGATATACTTACTATTCAGATTTTTACTTCATTTTGCAGGTAATAATTAATGTTAAAATAATAAATTAATGACATAATGGTAAAAATATGATGAAAGCTCGTTATGATACAATATCTAAAGTTTCTTTATACTTTTTAAAGTGTTAATCATATTATTATTGATCATAATACATGTAAAATATAGGAATAAATAAACCTGTAATAAAAAAAAAAAAACGTGATGTGCCACTCAACCATTGTCAGTTTAAAATAGTTAAATCTCTAACATGAAGGAACTCCTGATACCCACAGGGAGTCCACGTCAGACGGGCACAGGGACAGTAACTGTGGTAGTGAGTGATGAAAATGACAATGAACCTGTTTTTGGGAGGTCTCATTATGTGGCTACTGTAATGGAAAACTTACCACCAGGCTCTGAAGTAATAACCGTGACTGCCACTGATGCAGATATTGGATCTAACAGCATTTTGACGTACGTAGTCATAATAGTCAACAAAAATTAAGTACATGATTTAATCAGCCATCTTTCAGGTAGATGTTTATGAAATAAGTTTTTCTCAAAAGTTTTTAACATGAATATTTTACATGTATGAAATATAGTAAAAGTTATATGTGGTAGGTTTGGTTTAAAATGATTCCATCACTGTAAAAGTTATATGTGGTAGGTTTGGTTTAAATGACTGTAAAAGCCTATCATTTGAACAGTGCCCTATATTTTAAGAATTGTGTAGATGCCTCTTTTAATAATTGTCTATTTGAATTGTATTTAAATGCTCTTTTTGGCTATTTTTTGAGCCACTTTCATATCAGCATGCTTGTACATTTTTATTATGTTTATTTCAAATGCAACAAAATAACTGTTTTTACTGAAATGTCCTAGAAGAGTACTTGTGTTTGATTAACTCTTGTTGTAATTAGTGAAGGAATATTAAGAATACTTTTTTTTCATAATTATCATTTGCATTAACCAGAATGAGTAATTGTTATTTTTTCATGTAATTCTGTTTACATTATACATCTAAACTTCTGCAAAAAATTTGGAACAAAACAATTTACTCTCCAAATAATAATAAAAAAAATATTACAGCAAATGTTTTGCCATTGCAGCTTCATGAGGGCTTAGTAGTACAAGCCCTAACTTTCTAATTTATTGCCAAAATGTGTGTGTATATAGATAAGTTTTAAATTAATGTCAGAAGTAATATTTTTACTCATCTTAAATGTTTTCCTTCAAAATGTCAGATATACCTTACTTGGAGATAATCTTGCCAAGTTTGAAGTAGATCCTTACCTTGGCACTATCAAGACACATGCTGCTCTGGATCGGGAGGAAAAAGAAATCTATGAAATGGTCTTGGTAGCAAAAGATAGTGGGCTAACTGTACAACATTCTACACATGTGCATATAACCATTGAAGTTGGAGATGAAAATGATAATTATCCCATTTTTTCTGAACAAAACTCAACTGTGTATCTTCCAGATAATGCACTTGCTGGTAGGTTTTACTTATATACTCTGTTATTTCAAGTTTAGTATTTTATTTGATACCTAATAAGTATTCAAATAAACAGTGTAAATTTATATTTAACCTATTCAAGTAGTTTCAGCAGTCAGATTTTTACAGTAAACAGGTCAATAAAAATCATCTGTCATTGGGGTCTGTCAGCAATGAAATTTTAAAAGGAATACATTGGCCACTAGGAAGAATGTGGTAACCAACAACACAATTGGACAAGCTTGAAAAGTACCCCAGATACCAAGCCATGTGTTGAATAACTAATTCTTTGATAAATATCAAGGCTTAACTGCCTCCAGTAATTCCATGCAAAGGACATGTTATATTTATGGACAGCTATTCTGATAAAAAAATCAAACGAATAAAAAAACGTATGACAGATGCAATGAAATAAAAAAGAAAGTACATCTTAAATGCTGCATATGACTTTCATTGCAAACAGAAAATGACTGGATGTGTGTGACTGATTTGATGAATTAAATTTTCTATACTGAGAGCAAAGGACAAATATGGAAATACATGAGGTGAGCAAAAGACAAATATGGAAATACATGAGGTGAGCAAAAGACAAATATGGAAATACATGAGGTTTTTGATGCTGTGTTTTTTATTCCTTCAGTGAAAGCTATTAGAGGTATTAGTCTGGGTTATATCCTGAAAGAAGAGAAGAGAACATAATGTCCAATGTGTACAAGAAGAACTCAGCCGACAACTATAAGTACCATTACAGCTCTAGACTTCCATCCTGTTATCATTAAAAATTAATTTTAAAAACACAATGGTGTATTCTGTCATCTTTTCTGGTTATCATGGACACCAAATCTCTGTTTTGAGTACTAGTTTGGATTGATCTTCAAAAATCACATTCATACCATAGCTCAGCTCACTGAGTAGACTCCCAAGTAAATGAACTCTAATCATGTAAGACACTTTCCAACTTTAGTTCTTTGTTTTGACAAATTCAGTCTACTCTCATGACTAAATGGATGGTCCATCTATACATTAGGTTGAAAAAAAATTGTAAGAGTTGCTATTCATTGTTATAATTGTTTTAGTTGAGTAAATAATAAGTCAGGCAATAATGATTCTATCTTTTACACCTTAGAAATTTATACTAATAGAGCTGATTAAAAAAGGTACAAGCACACACTGTGTGAAAGCCTTTTAAAATATTTTTAGGAGATCAATTGCTGTGGAACAACACAAATCATATTATTATTCAAAAGTAATTGTGCTGAATGGAGAGGCAAGAAATCAAATTTACTAATTATTGATAAAGTTTTTCATGAAAACATGCTTAATATTTCCATCTCTGTTTTTGCCCAAGATTGTCTACATTTGTAATCTATATCTTACTATTGTACAACTTTTTTAAAATTAAAAAGAAACCCTTCAGATCTTATTTTCTTTTTTCATACCAAATATTCTTGGTTTATAGAAATTTTATAACTGAAAGTATGATACTATAATTTAATGTTTTAACACAATTATAGTCTTAAAAATTGGCCACATTTTGCCAGCTTTGCATTGCTCCTTTTAACATACTAATTTAGTGCAATCCCTCATCTAACTGTATGTGAAGCGAACAAATATATGTGCTTAAATATTATATATTTTTTAATGCATCATTTTGTGGCTTTCAGTCTTTTACTATGCAAAATATGTAACAAAAGTCAGTAAGTGTGTTTATAAAACATCTTTTCTAAGCTTTGTTATCAGTTACCTTTTTTCATACGTAAATTGAAATGACTCATTTACCATTTTAAAAGATCAAAATCCAACCATTTGAAAGTATAGCATAGTTATGTCTTTTAAATTATTTCAGGAAAATAATTCATTGTTCAGTGCACATAATGATCGTAAAATACTTTTTCCTCCTTTAACATTTTAACTTGAATACTTGTACACTGTTATAAACTACTTTAGGTCAACATTACAAATGTGAAATTATCTGATGTAAAATTTATCAATTTGTGTAGTAACTAACACACAAACTGGTTCATTCTATCTGTAAATTACTTTACACACTCTGTAGTTGATTCATATTAAATATGATCTATTGTTGAATGTTCTAGAAAAACTGCACATCACATTCTTAGAACATTCTTGGCATTTTATGCTCTCTAGTTAACAAATTACATCGTTAAAAATATAGTTTACAACAATATATTATAATTTTGAGCTCACTGAAATTGAAAAGTTAGTAAGAGAAGGATAATTTTTAACAAAACATTGTAATCAAACTTCTATTTCAATAAAGAAAATTATTCCATTTTGAAGAGATAAGAGTGCCAACTGTTTCAAAAGATATTGCCACTGCATTTACATTCAGAAAACTAATGTGTTCAAAGTTGTAAAACTTAGTGTGTATGTAAATTTTACAGTGTTGTAAGGCAAAATGTACAGTTGTGAGGTACATTATGATGACATCATATTCACACTATGATACCTAAATGTATAAAATAAAAACCATCGTCCAAGTTCATGATTAAGCTGTTTTGAACATGCCATGCAATGCATGGCCTCCTGCATGGTCAAGTTGCCATAGAATAACAAGTTTCAAGACACTTTGTTCATCACTTCTTATGACTGCAATCAGCATAACACTGGAAGCTAGTTTGGAAACTTTGGAAACACTCATTACATGCAGCCCAGTCTCAATTATAATATCTTGTTCTTGAACCAGATGTCGGGTCCACACGACATGTGAACAATCTTGTACCAAACGTGGTGAAAAAGGAATTGAAACACTGTGCATATACAGGGTGGTCGCTAGAAAAGCGGAAAATTTGAGGGTCAGATGAGATCATGAATAAAATGCATGCTTACTCATTTCTATTTTGATTTCTTTACATCATGAATAAAATGCATGATTTTAATATCATAAAGTGCATTTTGAGCATCTATGAGTGTAATATAACATATGCCTTTAAAAAACTTTGTAAAAGTTATTCTTTGTAAAAATAAATAGCTGTTTGACAAATTTTCCTCTTTTCTAGCGACCACCCTGTATTATGATTGTATAAAATAAACTGTGTCAGCCTAAAGTGTGAATAGAACATTTGTTAATTTTTATGTTTTCCTTTGGAATATCAATGCTTGCACAGAATAAGGATTTGTAAGCTTTTCTTACTGTGAAAGTATTTGGAAAGCCGTATAATTTTAATTATTTTATCTCTTTTTAGGGCATTTTGTTTTGGGGCCTTCTGTTCATGATATTGATGCTGGTATGAACAGCAAACTAGTTTATCACCTATCTGGGACTGATACAGACAAGTTTCAAATAAATCAAGATACTGGCATAGTGAAAATTGTTCAAAAGCTAAGCCACAAACCAGAAGGTTATCATATTGAAATTCATGCAACTGATAACAGCCCTACACCATTATCTTCCACAATGAGTGTCCAAGTCTACTTAAAACCAGCACAGCTCTTTCCAGTTTTTCAATCTGGAAATCGCCAATTTGTTTTTTCAGAAACTGCAGTAAATACATCTATCACAACAGTATCTGCAACATCTCCAAAGTCAGGGGAAGCAGGAGTGATTTCTTATCACTTTGCAGGTGGAAGCTTTGAAGAAGCATTTGAAGTTGATTCTCAAAATGGTAGGGTTTGGCTTCTTGGAGGTCTGGATTATGAAATTTCATCAAAATTTGAACTTTGGATTGAAGCAAGAGACAGTGACATTCCATATTTAAGAAGTGCAATAAAAATAGAAATAAAAGTTACAGATGTTAATGATAATAGCCCAGTTTTTGATGCTGAAGTATATAATGCTACTGTTATGGAAGAACAAGACCCACCACAAGATGTCTTTGCTGTTCAAGCTAGAGATGCTGACAATGGAAAAAATAGTGAAATTCTTTACCACCTTATGAACACTGAGGGTTCTGATGTGCCATTTAGTTTAGATTCTACGTCAGGGAAAATTTACATAAAATCTGTTTTGGACAGGGAAGAAATTGAAGTTTACAAACTTATTGTTAAAGCTGTTGATCAAGGAGTACCAAGTAAAACTGGAACAGCCACAGTATTTGTCACAGTACTTGACAAGAATGACAATCCTCCAAGATTCACTCGCTTGTTCAGCGTGAATGTGACAGAGAATGCTCCTTTAGGCACCTTTGTGATTCAAGTGACATCATCAGATAAGGATATTAGTATGAATGCAAATGCAACATACAGCTTTACTGAGAATCCTGGAGGTAAATTTCACATTGACCCTCTTACTGGAAATGTTACAGTTGTTGGCTGGCTAGACAGAGAAGTTCAGGATGAGTATCTTTTAAAGGTGGTTGCTGTTGACGGATCTTGGCGAGCTGAGACAACACTGACTATTACAATTCAAGATATAAATGACAATGCTCCAGTTTTTTCAGAGAAGGTTTACACTTTTAATTATCCTGAACTCCAAACAACCATTGGCTTTGTTGGACGAGTGTCGGCTGTGGATCTAGATAAACACGGACCAAATTCGATGGTGACTTATTCTTTAAAGCGTCCCTCAAACTTTTTCCGTATCAATCCATCTAGTGGAGAGATATTGAGCAAGGAAGTTCTCCATTACAAGATATCATCCAGAGGATTTTCTCCAGAGAACCAACATAGAATACAAGTTATTGCAACTGACCATGGAAAACCTCCATTGTCAATGGAAGTCAACATTGTTATTAACATAGTGGATTCAAATAATAATCCACCTCTTTTTCAAAACAAAGAATACTTCACTCCTGTTACAGAAAATGTTGGAATTGGAACCTCTGTTATACAAGTTATTGCGAAGGATAACGAAGACGTTGGCGTCAATGCTGAAATAGAGTATCAAAAAACTGGAGGAAATGGAACAGCATTTTTCAGTGTGCACAAAACTACAGGTTTGTACTTTTCTTTTAAATAATAAAAAAATATAAATATTGAAACTTTCAGAACGTGGTGATAGATAATACACAATTTAAAACAACTTATTGCAAGTCTTACAGTTTAGTTTACTCTAAAAAATTGAAAGTGTTTGTTTAACTGATTATAATTTGCATAAAATGTAATATTTTAAACATAAACTACTATTAGAAAACTTTTTGTAATTATAAGTAAGCTCCTATAGGATATAAAAAGGTAGATTTAATTAATTAAAAATATGATTTACTTCTACATGATCTAAAACAAGTTTCTAGTTATGTGGGGAATAACATTTACTCTTGAGCAGACTAGTCAGACAAATTTTAACAAAATAAAAGTGAGATAAAACGTATTAATTGAAAAAATGGTTTGTTGAAGTAAGAAAAGCGTGAATGTAACGCTCAGAAGAGAAAACTGAAACTTCTGTAGTTGACTCTTGACTTGGCAGCTGAGTGAAAGCTACTGGTAATTTTTTAAAATATACAACTTACTGTTTGTATATTTAAACAAACAAATATTTATATTATTCAGGGTCACTGATATACATCAGATACTAAGATCTGCGATAAATAGCAAATTCAGAAAACAGCAAATAAATGCACTTAAGTGTGTGTGTCAAATCAAAATTAATGAAACTATTTACTCATGTAGACAAAGCAAGTATTTGAGATTTTGTCCACAGTCAGCTTCTCTGCTTAAAGACTAACTGACCTGACTTTTGGAGTTCAGAGAAAAAAAAATTGCAGTTTGCAAAAGATGAAAGAATTATTTTTGTATCACACTGTTAAGCTAGAAAAATGTTTTTATATATGGTATCTCATAATCCTAGATTATCCATGTCATTGTCAAATTCCATTATATATGAAGAGATTAACACCCAGTTTTAACTTGTACAAACTTCCATACCAACTCTCCACTTGGGTGTAATCAACACCCAAGTGAAATTGATGACACAGAAGCATGACCAAGAAATTACCATCTCCGTGAAAGTATCGTTGGGGTATGAAATTCTTGCCAGCAAATTGGATTAATGAAAGTTAATGATAATTCAAATCCAAATTACAAGAATTTCGGTTAAATAAAAAAACATTGGCAAAGCAATTTTAATACTATACGTGAACATACCTGTTTGATGATATATTACTTTTTAAATTATACAAAAATTAGAAAATTGTCAGTTCCTTCATTGGTTTAATCAGACACTTTGAACTAGCCATAAGTTTTCAATGTAGAATAAATTGTATCATTTCCACTTCTGTAGCCTATATTGTAGGAACTGGAATAGCATAAAAAATGAATTTATGTGGTTTTATTGAATAGGTAGTCTATATTGTAGGAACTGGAAGAGTATAAAAAATTAATTTATGTGGTTTTATTGAATAGGTAGTCTATATTGTAGGAACTGGAATAGCATAAAAAATTAATTTATATGGTTTTATTGAATAGGTAGTCTATATTGTAGGAACTGGAAGAGTATAAAAAATTAATTTACATGGTTTTATTGAATAGGTAGTCTATATTGTAGGAACTGGAAGAGTATAAAAAATTAATTTATATGGTTTTATTGAATAGGTAGTCTATATTGTAGGAACTGGAAGAGTATAAAAAATTAATTTATGTGGTTTTATTGAATAGGTAGTCTATATTGTAGGAACTGGAAGAGTATAAAAAATTAATTTATGTGGTTTTATTGAATAGGTAGTCTATATTGTAGGAACTGGAAGAGTATAAAAAATTAATTTATATGGTTTTATTGAATAGGTAGTCTATATTGTAGGAACTGGAAGAGTATAAAAAATTAATTTACATGGTTTTATTGAATAGGTAGTCTATATTGTAGGAACTGGAAGAGTATAAAAAATTAATTTATATGGTTTTATTGAATAGGTAGTCTATATTGTAGGAACTGGAATAGCATAAAAAATTAATTTATATGGTTTTATTGAATAGGTAGTCTATATTGTAGGAAATGGAATAATATAAAATATTAATTTATGTGGTTTTATTGAATAGGTTGGGTCACGGTAGCTGATTCTCTGTTGGGTCAACAAGAAAAATGGTTCTTGCTGAAACTGCAGGCAACTGACAAAGGTGTTCCACCCAAATCATCAGAAGTTTTGCTTAGTATTATTGTAACAGTTGAAAACCATTATGCTCCTGTTTTCACAGCACTTAGTTACCAAGTGATTGTGCCTGAAAATGAACCAGCAAATTCTGAAATAATTACTGTGAAAGCAAGTGACAAAGATAGAGGTAAATATTGTTCCTAAAAATAATTAAAAAGAAATTGTACTTTTATTTTTATACTGCATTAAAACTGTGCTGTAAAGGAGCATAGAGATTACATCTAGTCACGCACAAATGCTGGTCTAGTGTGGCTCTCCACCCTGAACAGTTATCTCAGACAAAGGCATAACAAACATTTACTAAACATTGGGGACATGCTTAAATCAAATCTTAATATTACTGTCTTCATCATTAATTTGAATGTGTCTTTCTGTCACTTATTTCAAAGACTCAAATTTTTTGTGGTCTTCACTCCATTTTGTTAGAAAGTTCCATGTGTCATTTGATTTAGATTTATTGAAGGTAACTAACTTATGTATGAACACATTCCACAAGTTAGTGTAGGAGTATCATTAGGGAAAATTTTATGAAGTACTTTAACCTTTGTTACCAAAATAATTTTATGAAGACTTCAAGGAATCATTTCAATTAACTATCCAAGATTATATATTATAAAATAATATTTGTAAGGTTTGCGTAGTTAACTTGTGTCAATTAGGTATAGAAACAAATGGAACAGGGAATTAATAAAATGTTGTTTTTCTCGACGAGGTCACTCCATGGTTCATTAAAGCAACCAAGTAAAGTTTCAGAAACAAACTGAATGTTGCTGTAGTATTTTAGATTCACATATAAAAAGTATTATAAATATCATGCCAAAGAGATAAGCCTGAAACTCTCATCTCATTTATCTTGACAATAATTACTTGCAATTTACTTGACTTAATATTGTAAAAAAACATATTTAAAACATTTTGTGCGTAACTATGTTGCAGAACAAAATAAGCTTTCATAATGCATGTCAGAAAATTACGTTAACTCTCTTTTCTACAGAAATGATCTGAAGATGGGTTTGGTTCTTCTACCATTCTTTTTTAACAATCAGCTGATTTAATTTTTTTCTGTATTACATTTATTTTATTTCTATTACAATTATAGTTTTTTTTTTACCTTTACACTGATTGTTAAACTTAGATGTTTTTTTTCTCCACAGAAGAAGAATATTCTAATTTTATGCTAATTTTAAATGACTTTTTTTGATGTTTTGTTAAACTTATTAGACAGAGAAATCTTGCTAAAACTAAAACTCATTAAGACCTTTAACCTTGTAATCCTTCATAGTGTTCCTTATAATAATTTTTGTGTAATTACCTACAGTTTTCAGTTTAAGCAATGTTTTTTTTGGAATGGATATTTGTTAAGTTCAATTGAAAGTTTTCCACAAAGCTTTGTGTTTGAGACTTTGATGTATAAATCAATTGTTTTTTGTGTATATATAGTTTCATAAATTATTAATAAGTTATATGGTTTTGAATTGAACATCAAACAGTGGTATTTTTTTGTTTTTAGCTGTAGGTTGGACTGTATCCCACAGAATGCATAATTCTTCTGATGATTATTTGCATGTGCACATTTTAGTGATGTCTCAGTAGTACAAATTTCAGCATTAAGTATCTGTTATGTTGTGTCATTTTAGTGTCTAATGACTGACTGACAAACAACACTATCTTGTAGTGGTGTGAATGTTTAAAATAGATGACCCCTTCAGGTCTTAAGTTTTAAGCTTCTACCAAGGAAATTACAACAATACCCAACAGTTAGATACCTAAGAAACCAAGTTTTTTCCCTTGCTCCTAATATTATTATTTGTAAACTTATAATTACTTGCTAAACTAAGACTATTTTTTCATTTGAGTTTTATTTCTTCTAACAAATTTTCTCTTTTACATCAGGTCTCAATGGAGAAATCATCTATTCTATAGTAGCAGGAAATAATGATGAACAATTCCATATTAGTCCTAAAACAGGTTCAGTGAGCATTCAGAAACCTTTGGATTATGAAAATGGTACAGAGTTTCATTTGAATATTACTGCAACAGACAGAGGTTTTCAGGCCAAACATACTACATCAATGTTGACAGTAATTGTAACTGACATTAATGACAATCCACCTCTTTTCAATGCATCACTCTTCAGTGCTTCTGTCTTGGAAAATGAACCTCCTGGAACATACATTACGCAGTTAGTTGCAAATGATGCAGATTCTAGCATCAACTCCATAATTCAATATTCAGTCATAGGAGAAAGAAAACAAGAATTTGTGATAGATCCTCAGACTGGTGTTATTACATCAAAACATTTATTTGATTATGAAGAAAAAAATATCTTTACGTTAGAAATAATGGCCAGTAATCCTGGTTCTTCACAGTACAGCACCACAAGTCTACGTGTCTACATCATTGGTCAAAATGAATTTTATCCTCGATTTGTACAGCCAGTCTTCCAGTTTACTGTTAGTGAATCAGCAACTGTTGGAAGCCCGGTAGGAAGCCTTCTGGCTACTGACGAAGATTCTGGTCCAGATGGTGACCTGTTCTTTGTGTTTGTTGGCAGCAGTAATGACCGTGGCTTTTTAATGCAGTCAGAAACAGGACAGATTACTGTGGCTCGAAGGTTGGACAGAGAATCTCAGTCTCGTGTGATCTTGTCTGTAATAGTGAAGAATAGGGGAAGCATAAGAGGAAATGATACAGATGAAGCACAAGTTGTCATCAGTATCCAAGATGATAATGATCCACCAGTATTCTCCTTGTTAGTGTATGAAATTCAGGTGAGTGAGGCAGCAGAATTGGGATCAAAGGTCATTACAGTCTCAGCTGTAGATAAAGATGTAAATCCAGAAAATAGCCACTTTGCCTACTCTATAATTGCAGGCAATATCAATCAAGTATTTGGCATAGATCATCAGTCAGGAACAATATATACTGCAGGACAATTAGATAGGGAATCTTTAGCAACTTACAACCTAACCATTGCAGCTGTTGACAATGGTTCACCACCACAAACAGGTACAACTATTGTTCAAGTTCTTGTAACTGATGTGAATGACAATGCTCCAATTTTCGACCCTCCCGATGTTATTGGTTATGTTATGGAAAATGAACCACCCTTTACCAGTGTGATGGTATTGAGTGCTTCTGATTATGATATGCCACCCAATGGTGCTCCATTTTTATACTTTTTGACTGCTGGGAAACATCAAGACTTCTTCCAAATTGACCACCATACAGGTTTAATCAAAACAACTCAGAGTATTGATCGTGAAAGCACACCAAATATTGAGCTCCTTGTTGAAGTTCATGACAGTGGTCTCCCTCCAAAAAAAGCACAGCATCCAATCAATATTGTTATACTAGATAAAAATGACAGTCCATCTTCTGTTAGAACTTTAACAGTGCTGGTTTGGATTTTTAATAAAAAGTTTCCTGGTGGTAAAATAGCTGATGTCCATCCTTCTGACCCTGACCTGTCTGGAAATTATCAATGTACACTTCACAAGGGAGACATAAATATTTTTCGTATTCCAAGCAAATGTGACCTTCATGTAGTACCATTGCAGAATCCACAAAATTATGTCATAACAGTGAAGGGTAATGATGGGCAACACGCAGATGTAATATATACAACCCATGTGCAGTTTATGAAATTTGATAACCTTACAATAGAGAACAGTGTAACAGTACAGATCCTGAACCAATCTACCAGTGAATTCTTGATGCATAAGTTTCAACATTTTGAGAAGGCACTCAAAGACATGTTTAAAGTAAGTATCTTACAAGAAATGCTTAAGATCAAATTAGAATTAGTTTTGATAATTTTTATTATCCAACTTATTTCAATAGATTACTTCAGAAGAAAGAGATAGATTATTACGTTAAACAGTTTCTTCTTTTTCCTGATACTTCTAGGTTTGTTTCAAGCCTTGTTATGGTCAGAATAATTATTTTTGTGAAGCTAAGAACTGTAACAATTATACAATCACTGTTTTTCTGTGCTCATTTGAACATTTTATGTATTCAACTTGCTTCTCAATATTTACATTTATTTAGACATTATAATAAGACTTCTTTAATATTTTGCTTACTTTGAAATTGTATTCACATAATGTTATCTGTGTTAATGCAGTTGCTTTTTCAGTTAATTTGTAGTGAACCTGGAGTTTTTGAATTCTTTTAAAAATATTATATGTAGTGATGTTTTGAGACATTTTTTATGTTTTATTTTCAAATCATAAATAAATTGCTTGAAACATCAAACAAAAGTTGGTCAAAGAGTGCAACTGTTCTTCATTTCTTTCTTTTTTTTTACAGTCCCTGGGAGTTCCAATGTTGTATAGCTTAACTGCTGTTAGCAGCTATCTAGAATTAACAGTTGCTGTAAGGACAAACACGGGGAATTACATTTCAGAAGAAGATGTTTTTGCCATACTTAAAGAAAGAAAAACATCTCTACAGAACTTAGTCAGTAAACAAGACATCATTATTGGATTTGATCCTTGTAAGAATATGCCTTGTAAAAATAGTGGAAAATGCAATAGTTACTTGGAATTACAGGATTCACTTTCTATCTTGGATTCCCCATCCTTGATTTTTACATCTCCTGCCATCAGTCGTCAGTTTTCGTGCACTTGTCCGAAAGGGTTTTCAGGTACCTTGTGCCAATATCAACAAAATCCTTGTTCACCTAACCCCTGTTTGGAAGGTGGAACTTGTCACCACGATGGACAAAACTTTCAATGTGATTGCCATCCAAAGTACCAGGGTAAGAGATGTGAAGTTTTAAGAACTGATGTTTGTGCTAGTTCACCATGTGAAAACGGAGGAACCTGCGAAGAAGCTCCTAATGGCTTGTTTTTTTGTTTATGCCGACCAGATTTCAGAGGAACTGTCTGTGAACATGCTACAGACAGTTGTCGCCCGAACCGTTGCTTAAATGGAGGGACTTGCATTGTTGAAAATCCAGGTTCGTAAATGTTGGTTGCAGTGTTTTTCTCAAAGTGTATGCTAGAACGTTCCAATTTTATTTAATCTTTTATTTCAGTTGTCATTTTTCAAAAAATATTTTGTTTCAACCAACTTTGTGAAAATGCTGAATTATATTTGTTGACTTGTAGCATAAAGCAGATTAAATTTGACACTTTAAAAAAAAAATTAAGTGTAATGGTTCCTAAAACTGTAGATATTGTTTTAGTAACCAAATGTTTTTATAATGTTTTGCCAATTTTTCAAAAATACAGAGGTACAGCAGTGCCATAATAAAATGTATCATGCACATCAAAAGACATCTTGGGTTGGTCTACTGTACATTTGAATAAATAATATGAACAGATAAATGAGATATGGTGTTTTAAGCGATAATTTAACTAACCACATGGACAATTACGGTTATTTACAATATTATATGTTTGTAGAGAGTGCTCTATTGTAACATTTATTTTCAGGTTATCGTTGTGCTTGCAGAGCAAACTATTTTGGAAGGCATTGTGAAAAATCACCTTTTGGTTTTCATCGCTACTCTTACATGGCATTTCCTGCACTTAGGTCTTCAACCAATGATATATCTATAGTTCTCTCTACTAATAAGAGAGACAGTTTGCTTGTTTATAACTATGGCAGACAAAGTGGTGGAAGATCTGACTTTGTAGCTCTTGAACTCCATAATGGTAAACCAGCATTTTCCTTTGGAGGTGCCCGTACAGCAGTTGCAACCATTAGGGCAAGAACAAATGTTGCTGATGGTAAATGGCATAAAATCACTGTGATACGCAATGGAAGGGTAAGTTTCGTATGTGGGATTCCTAATTTTGCTATTACAGAGTTATATTGCGTAACCTGATACAAAACAGACAGGTATTTGTACCTAATTTTGCTATTACAGAGTTATATCGCGTAACCTGATACAAAACAGACAGGTATTTGTACCTAATTTTGCTATTACAGAGTTATATCGCGTAACCTGATACAAAACAGACAGGTATTTGTACCTAATTTTGCTATTACTGAGTTATATCGTGTAACCTGATACAAAACAGACAGGTATTTGTACCTAATTTTGCTATTACTGAGTTATATCGCGTAACCTGATACAAAACAGACAGGTATTTGTACCTAATTTTGCTATTACAGAGTTATATCGCGTAACCTGATACAAAACAGACAGGTATTTGTACCTAATTTTGCAAAGTTTATTCTATAAACTAATCAAGTAGCTTTAGGAATATTAGATTTTAACACAAGTAAATAAAATGGGTGTTTTGATCATTTGAAATGAATACGGTTAAATATTAAAAGCCTTTGTTTTCTTAGCAAGTTACTGAAAACCACTCTTTAAAAGACTAATAATTTTGGTATTGAATAGAAGAGTAATCATTTAAAATATCTCTTTTGAAATGAAGTTTTCTGTATTAAAATATTTATTAAAAAGTAAGTATTCCAAGAACAATAATAAGCTTTTTTCAAGAAGTTAAGTTTGTATAACTGGTGACTGAACCGAGTCATTTTGGTACCTAACAATGTAAAATTTTGTGTCACAATCTCCCTTAAATTATTTTTTAAGATCATAAAATAAAAACATTTCGTCAGTATTATTTCATCATACAAACACTCCAGCCATTAAAATATTAAAAACAACAACATTAGTTAATAAGAGAAACATTCCTTCAGAAAAAAGGCTGCTCTTATGTTGTAAAACATTTTGTTCAGAATGATGATCTGAATTTGTTTTCAAAGGGATTCTGGCATTGAGCATTTACACAAAGAAAGTGTAGTTTATTTGCTGGTTCATAAGGCTGTAGCCCAGCCACTGCCTTGAATAGTCATTGAGATATAATGAGTCATTTATACATAGCTGGAACGGGTAACTAAATGCCCTGGTGGCAAAATACCCTAGTAATGAAAAGACTGGACAATTTTTCAGGGTCATCTAATGAGCAGTCCAGGATTAAGGTATTTAAAAAACACAAAATGGGAAGCAATAAGGTTTGCTATAAGAACTAATAGTTGAAGATGGAAATTAAAAATAATTACATTAACCTGCTGATTTAAGAGGTTTTTATCTAAACAGGTAATTATTTGTATAGCTGTAAAATAAAGAATTTTTATTTAAGTATTTTTTTCTGTTGTGTGTTCCAGGTGACATCGTTATCAGTGGTTGATTGCTCCAACAGTGGTGATGTGTGTAAGGAATGTTCCCATGGCAATACTAGTTGTTCTGTATCCATAACGGGCCATACTGGGTAATTAATTTGCTGTATTTTGTCAATTTGTGTTCAAACTTAAGCATCTAATTTTCATATTTTCCTGAATGTATTTAAATGTGTTTAATTCTGCTGTGTACATAAAATATTAGAACATTATTTCTTCGTAGAGGGGAATGAAGTCAAATAATAATGGTGAAGACAGTTGAGAAAACACAAAACATTTTATTTACAAGGTTCCAACATTTCTTAATGCACTTATTACGTAGTGTTACAAAAGTATTTATTAACTAATGTTACGGATTAGTAATCACTAGTTTGCTTCGATATTGATTAAAATGATAAATGGAATGGAAAGAAACATATTCTAGAATATATTATGAAACAGTTGAGTTTTATCTAAATGTAGAATAAATTTAGGTTTATGAAGTTTTCCAAGTTATTACGAGTAAACTTTGATTTAATGTAGAGTTTAAGTTTTAAAAAATCCTATAGTAATGATAAAGACAAAATTATTTTAAATTTACACTGTTTCATAATATATTTGTTTTTCTTTTGTCTTTCTGTTTATTACTTTACTCAATATCTAAGTAAACTAGTGTAACTTTAGTTAATAAATATCTTTGTGTCACTATGTCCAAGTTTTGTTGAAAATGGAATGAAAAATGTATTACGAAACATTTGAACCTTGTAAATAAACTGTTTTGTGTTTTGTTAACCATTTTCAACTCTATTAAAACGTTGTTTCTTCACTCTGCACACTGTTAGTTCAACAAGTGTATTAAATTAGCTACATTATTTACTGGGTTAATTTTTATTTTTGGTTGTTATAAGTAGCTTGCTTTGATCTGAAGTGTTTGCTAACCACTTTGATTTCTGCAAGTTGATCCTTTGTGAATATTGTTACTTGTTAAATAGACTACCTATTAATACCTTAGAAGGTTACCCAAGTTTTCAATTTTAATTTTGAAATGTGAATGTAAATAAATAATTAATAATTTTTCTTGAACTAATTTTTTTTTCTCTTGCAAAACTAATAAATATTCCTAAATTGTTGAAAAACAATACATCACAGAAAAGAGTAAATTTTAACCATTTGACTGTTTTCATGTGTGTTACATCATAACAGAACTGTATTTAATTTATATGTTATGTTATGAAAAAAATGTTCTCAGTTGTGTGAAAGTTTTGCACAAATTTCAAATTATTCATTTGTATTGACTTTTTTCCAGAATTAGTTAATGAATACTTGCCTGTATTTAAAGCAAATTTATTGTGTTACAATGGTCAAATATTTTATTCATCCTTTATTGGTCAGTGGTAAGTTTGTGTAATTACAGTTCTACATTGTGGGGTTTCATTTTCTATATTGGAAGTAGTGTAACTAACTCATTGTGTAGCTTTGACTTAGAAGATAAGGTGAAGAACTGTTTCTGTTTTATATGCAAAACCGGCTCGTATGGGTTCAGAAAATATTTTAAATAGAAGAGCGAACAACGTTTCGACCTTCTATTTAAAATATTTTCTGAACCCAAACGAGCCGTTTTTGCATATAAAATTCTCAACAAGTGGGTTTCTCGACATCACTGATTGTTTCTGTTTTAGTTACATGGGTTTGATATGCATAATTTGAATGTTACATATAATTGTAAAAGGAAACTCGTATATTTCTGATGATATAGATCTCTGAATTTCAATGAAAATCCCATGTATTTTGGAGGAATACCGACGATTGATCCTCTTCTTGAGCAACCGGGTCAAGTGAGCACAGATGATTTTGTGGGCTGTGTTCACAGTGTGTCAGTGAATGGCCGCCAACTAGACCTAAGTTCTCCTGTGCAATCTTCTCATGTAACTTCAACATGTGAACGAAGGTATGACAGTTGTGCAGCTGAAAGTACTTCGCTCTGTGGAGAATACGGCACTTGCCAAGACTTGTGGTTTACCACCTCATGCATTTGCCCAAATGGGCAACAGGCACCAAATTGCAAACAAGGTAGAGTAAATTTTGCTTATAAAGTGAAATATTAGTTGTGGGGAGCTAGAGTACTTTATAAATTATTGATATATGTGTATATATAGTTTCAGTACATTTTCATGAGGGTCACTGAGGTTGATATTTGGAAATGTTTGTTTGTTTGTTATTTGTATTCATAGTTGGTCATGCACGTGTTATTTTTATGAGAAGGTGGAGAAATGCGTATCTTACAATAACTGATTAATTATATTCATTTTTTGGGTTTCTTGAGAGAAATGCTAAATCATATTTAACTATGAGATAATTTGTATGCTTTCTTTATTTCATACTAAATCATACTTAATTAGGGGATAAAGTTTGGTTGTTGTTGTTTTTTAGGCTAGAACTAAACTATACTTAATATTGGATTTAAATTTTTATCTCTGTATGGTGATTAAGCCTTTATGTTTCATTACTTTCTATTTAAATATCTGCAAGATCTCTAATTTATATTTTTGTTTGAATTTTAGTTACTTATGTTACCAAAGTTTACATTTTTTATAGATTATCATTACAGTTTCTCAGGTATCTGTGTTATAATGTGTTTGGAATGTCATTGTAATCTTTATTTAGTTAAACTTCTGTTGTTGAGTAGTCTTCATTTCTTTGAAGGTATTGTTATCATGTTTGTATAGTTTTCCTTTTTTTCCATTACAAAATGATGAACATTGCTGTGTCATGTTTTTTATTTGGTACAACAACCGTGAATTACATCTCAAATTTTTTTACTTCATCATTTTCCTTCCTGTTTTCATTTGAAATATGTTCAACATTCCACTATCAGTAATTTTTTCTTATACTATTGCTTGCAAGCCTATCACTACACTAACATAAATGTGCTTTCTTGCTCATCAGCTATGCAGTTGTCACGACATTTGTGAAATTAACTAGCTAATGCTGTGTACTTTTCAAAACTATAGATAGTTTAGATTTTTAAAAACATACATATTTTACTTTTTGTTTTACCCATATTGCTTGTAGGATGAATAATTTCCATAGAAAAAAATTTAATGTACATTATTAGTTTAACATTTTTCCCAATTTTCTCTTGTAGCATTTGAGCCAATATCTGTGGATGACCAAGAAGCGTTTATAGAATTAGTTCCTCAAGAAGAATTGCGACGATTTTTACTCAGGAGCTACTCTTATTATTCTGGGCAGAAATGGAAGCGTTCAATCTCTAGAACTGAGCTTTTTCTCACTAAATCCCTTTCTATTACATTTCGTAGTAGTTCACCGGATGGGCTTCTCATTTATGCTTCTACAGAAAATGAGCATACTATTTTGCAGGTAAGATTAAATTTACTTGCTATTTTATAACTTTAAATTTTATCACCATAAGATATCAACAAACTTATTTTGAAAGATAAAAGAGAACAGACTCATTCTGAATAAACTGGGTTTATGAGACTGAGGTATGTACATCTTCAAAGCATACATTCAACACTGAAATTAAAAGTGAAATATTTATAATGTTACTTGATATAACTGAAACTTTCTAGCATTATTGTTTATCCAGAAAAAAATATGAAAAAATTCAAAAATACTGCAGTAATCTGAATTAGGTTAAAAGTAATCCTATCCTGAACAGAACTTGAATCCAGAATAATAGTGACACAAATATTCTACTAACTTAAGACACCCAAAGGCTTAAGTCCTAAACATTCAATTGTGTAATTACTTCATTACTGTAGAAATTTAAGCATGTTTATATTTCTTACTGCTATAATATAAGAAGTTTCTTTTGTTGAACTGAAAAAAAAATGTTAAGAAGAAAATGTTTGGCTGACTATATTGTTATTGCAAATTTTTGAAACCTGTTAAATAATTAGACCACCTTACTAAAAAAAAACAACAATGTATCTTGAATGTTTTAAGTAACATCTTATCCCAGTAGTTTGTGTATTTGCAGTTTCTAAACAAAAACTATGTTGGATTTTTTAACTTAAAAACATAAAAATGCTTTTTTAAAACATAAACAACTTAATAGTTTTGTTTAATTACAATAAGTAACTACAAAGAAGTCAAACAAATCGAGGTCTGTCATTAAAGTAGTTCTTCCCAAAATATGGCAAAATATTAATTTGTAATCTGTAGGTAATGCATGTTGCAGTGTTTAAAATTGCTGAATTATGACTTTTTTTTTTTTTAAAGGAGTTAGATGTGGCATATTGTTTTACTGCAGTGTAAGTGAAATATGATTCATTCTCCTTTTCAATTTTCAGCTAAGAAATAAAGTTTTGGTATACAGTTCCCATCTGAAGTCTGAGAAGCCTGTGACACTAACATTTGAAGGTGTAAAGGTAACAGATGGGTTATGGCACTCTCTATCTCTCACTTTAAATGCTGACTCAGTCAATATCACTTTAGATCAGGAATCACGATCAACTGGTCCAGATAACAAAGTACACGATTTTCTTGATCCATTTTTGACTGTTATGACTATTGGTGGACACTGGAATGAAATAACAGATGGGAAAGACAGTAGTGTGCCTGGTAATTTATTTTCCTCTCTCTGTATTTGATATTTTAGTATTATATTGCATGTAATTTATGTTTTAAAGGATTTCAAGAAATGTATAGCTGTGAGTAATCATGGTTAAAAGACCTAATACAAAAATAACACCATAATACATTTTATAGTTGCTTGTCACTTGTTTTATTGGACCTTTTAATGCTATTTGCCAACTTTTTTGTCATCTATCTTCTTAAGTATCATTAATTTTTGTTTGCAATATTCAGAGAGAACTTTTTAATCACACCAGTAGTACTTTCAGAATTTCATTCTTGGTAACTTGTTCAATGGTTGAATAATTATTGTTGTAAGCTTTATTTCTAACGAATGTATAATGTTATGATCTAGACAAGTTTTGTAGTAAGTAGAAGGTAAGTGTGAGTAAAGTGAAACTGCAATTCGACAAGTAACAAATGAAACATGATTGAATATTCATTGATCAAGTTTAGAGTCAGTGGTGAGGGATACCATGTCTGTTTAGTTATCTGGTCAGTTAGCAAGGAAATTCTTTAAGTAAGTTTATTTGTAAGTCAGGCATACATTTGGTCTCTAAGTATTTTCTTTCTGAACCTTAAACCTAGGACTTGTAGCAACTGTATTAAAGAAACAAATTACTTTATTACTGTTATGTGGGCTGTATATAGGATTACTGTAATGTTTTCACTTAATAATCCAAAATAATCTGCTTAGCAACAGAATATGTTACAACACTAAGTTAGTATACAGTTGTTTGTAAGACAAGCTAGCAGAAACAAATTTTGTAATATGTGATTGAAATTGTGAACTAACACTTAGTTTTTCTCTCAGAGACATCAAATATGTTTTAAAGAGCTTTACTACATTTTATTAACTTCTGTGAAATTAATAATCTGTAACAAAATGAGTAACACTTCAAAATATTAATACATTAAATAAGCACTTGATTATATATTGTTTAACTAATAAGCCAGGTTGTTAAAAATTTTTGTACATTTGACTTTATACATGGAAACTCTTCACAAAACACTTCATGGACCAATACATATGTAATTTAAAGTTACATAAATCTATGAAGTATTTTCATTATAATATTTTTTCATCAATTCCTAGCAGTGACAAAATATATACATGTTGTGCTAAAATGTGCATGTCTATCATAATAATTTTATATATGCTTAAAACCTTTTTTTGCTACTATAACTTCTGTTTGATAGTGTAATGAATGTTGTAAAACATTTAGAAAATTTTCAAATTTCTTTATTGATAGGATTTCAAGGATGCATTCATACACTGACCATTAATAAAAAAGTTCAAGGACTGAACTTGACTGGAGGATTTTTTAGAATGGTTCCTCATGGAAACGTACATGCAGGTTGTAGTGAAAAAGTGCTAGACATAGATGTGGCCTCAACAGACCCTCTTAGTATTGGTGTGATTCTTGTAATAGTGTTCTTTGTCATCCTTTTAGTTGTTATCATGATAAGTTTTTTCGTTTTCCGAAGGAGAAAGCAACAACAAGGCAAACCCCATAATCACATAAAGCCACAAGGAAATGCATTTTTAGCTACTGCTGGCATTGAGAACCAGAGAAGTCATCAAGATTCAAGCTATAATGACACTGGTCAAGGGGATGATGTTACAAGAAGTCACCTACCACAGGACTTAGTGCCAAAGAAGATGAAAGATCGAGATGTGCCAACCGAATGGCCCCAACGGCCAGACATCATTGAAAGAGAAGTCATACAGAAGTCATCGAGTATGTCCGTGCACAGAACAGATGATTTATCACTTCAAGATGCTTCTAAGGCCTCCAGTGGGTTTGCAGTGCATGATATAAATGGTTCTGATATTCCAGAACATTATGACTTGGAAAATGCCAGTAGCATTGCTCCTTCTGACATAGATATTGTATATCACTATAAAGGATTCCATGATGGGAATCCAAGAAAGTACAAAACTAATCCACATATTCCCAACTACCATAAACATAATCATAGGCACAGCCCCCATCAGTTCCAACCTAGTCCTATTCGAGAAAGTCCTCGTAGTGTGCTTCACCAAAGCCCAAATTCTATTGAATCAAGAGACAGTTCTTCTGCTCATAAAATGCTAAACACTCCGCTTGCACGACTTAGTCCATCGAGTGAACTTTCTCATCAAACGCCACGCATATTAACTCTTCAAGATATAAGTGGAAAACCCTTACAAACTGCTCTTCTTGCTACTTCCCAAGTTGTGGGATCTAAAGATCCTATCAATAACTCTGAACGAAGTCTCAACAGTCCTGTAAGTAATTTGAGTCATAGTACCATCAGTCTGCATTCTTGTTCACAGTCAGGAAATAAAAAAAAAGCTAGAAATTCTGGAATCACCTTATGTTTAACAGCAGAAGAAATAGACAGGCTCAATGCCCATCCAAGAAACTCCAGTCTGGTCAGCACTTTGGATGTTGTGTCTTCATCAAGTGATGGAAATACTGAGAAAAATAAATTAACAGAAATTTTAGAAACTAACACAGAGCTTCTGGAAGCACCAGACTCCACGACTGATGAGAGTGGTAATGACTCTTTTACATGTTCAGAGTTTGAATATGACAATAATTTTGACAAAGTTCATAGAGACTTTGGTCCAGGAAACATGATTTTTTCAAAACTTGCTGAAGAAGATAATGAGAATGAAGATGACTCTGCTAAAGCCTATGATGGTTTTGATTCGATCAGAGGATCTTTGAGCACATTAGTGGCTTCTGATGATGATTTCTCAAATCTTTCATCATACAAGCCTTCACATGATTCTGTGTTAGGATGGGACTATCTTCTCAACTGGGGTCCAAATTTTCAGAGCTTAGTGGGTGTCTTTAAAGATATAGCTGAATTACCAGATACAGTCAATACTGCCTCAGGACACTCCAAGCCTGGTGAAGAATATGTGTGACATAATTTATTACTGCTATTGAAGAAATTATTGTGTTAAATATATGTATAGTCCACTTTATTTTCCTATGAAAATTGAGAACACATCAGCATAAGGTAGATAGCCCTCATGAAATTAATGTCATAAGTATCTGCACTATCACAAAATGTTTTTCTCCCAAGTGATTTTGTTCTTAGTACAAGAAAATCCATTTTTAGCAATTCACTGATTTGAAATAAATCTTTCTGATCTGGATTTAAAATAAATGCATTACGTGTTTCTTTGATTTTTTTCTTCCTTGTAGGAAAAGAAGCATGACTTGTAATCAGTTTTGGGAACAATATAGGGAAGTGAATTCAGACAATTTGGTTCATATGTTAAATTCATACTGATTTCATTCTTTAGGGGTAAAAGATATGAGGACATTCTTATAAAGTCATGGAAAACAAATTTAATATTTTTAGTTTATTTATATGACTATATGAGCAAAATTTACATGTGTGGATGTATCATAATTGAAGTTTTTTGGCTTTTTTTTTCAATTATGATTTTCTATAATTTTCACAAAATTAAACCACAGATTTTAATTTGGGTATGATCTTAAACTATGTGTAATGTTTTGTTTCGATTTGTATTTTTACCTTAAAAAATTAGACGTTTTTAATGATATGCATCTTCAAATTTAAAAAAGTACATTGCTTGCACTGTTGGTCACATATGGTTATATACATATTTCTTATTAATATTGTTATTTGCACAAAATATTTATGTGAAAGTATGTTGTTGCAATTTTTAGTGTAATGTACATTCCTGAAATATCAGAGAAACAGTGGACATTTAATTAGAATTAATTTTTTTAGCCTTCTAAAGATTAAAAAAATGTCATTAAGCCTATTTTTTGCCATGTGCCATTTGATCTTGATTGCTTTTGCATTTTTCTTCCCAAATGTGATGCTTTTAATTGTTTTATTCTCTAAGTGAAATATTACTTTTCAGTTATTTTACAGTTACAGGGTATAATTGACATTATTAAACAAATGCCAAACTTTCCTTGTATTTACTGAAAAGCTTTGTAATGATAAATGAAGAGTGTACTAATCGAAGCTGTATATAGATGAATCATTTTTTCACGTGAAAAGATAATTATACAGATAATTGTTCCCCTCTTTTCAGGGATGAAGGAGCCTACAAAAATGATTATAAACAGTTATACATGTGTGCCAAGACTTGTTAATAGCAATCTCAGCTTGTTTCTGTAATTATTTGTAAAAAATAAAATATATTTTATGGTATAATTGTTGAAAAAATGCACTCAATGTAGATTTTGTTCACTAGAAAACATCATGACCAGGTGTTAAACAGATGCAAGTCTAAGAAATATATTGTTTAGTTGAGCCTTTATGGAAAAATATGTTGAGGGGCTTACTCTATTCGAGTTTCTTTTGGTGTCAGTGAATGTTTCACAGTTAAGCACTTAGGGACTCGAAAGAGTGCTTTAACTAACTAATCAGTTCCATGGGCTTGTGACAATGATATATTCATTGAAAATTATATGGGGTTTTATTTTTTTAATGAAAATTAGGAGTAATATTTGAACCAATGTAGTAGGTGTTGAGTTAGTTATTTTAAGAGTTTGTTATTGAGATATAAATTCTTTAAAATGTGAAGTTTGGTTTGGTTTATTTGGAATTTCATGTTAGCTATCCCTAATTTAGCAGTGCAAGATTAGAGGGAAGGTAACTAGTCATCACCACCCACTGCCAACTCTTGGGCTACTCTTTTACCAACGAATATTGGGATTGACAATCACGTTGTAATGTTCCTACAACTGAAAGAGCAAGCATGTTTCGTGTGATGGTGATTGGAACTTGCGACCCTCAGATTAAGAGTCAAGTGCCTTAACTACCTGACCATGTCAGGCCTTAAAAAGTGAAGTTTTGACCATTATTTAAATGCCATACAAATCAGCATGTTTTTTTGGTTTAGTTTGAAAAGCACTTAAAAACTAGATTTTTAAATTTTTTAATTTATGAGAAACTGGTGTACTAAAAGATTAAACTGTAAAATCTTTGGTGATTTTTTACATTTATTTACTGATACTATAAAAGTGTAATTTAAACCATGAATGATGAGGTGCTCAGTGAACAAATACATATGTTGTTCTAATTTCACAATTTAACTGATTGTTTGAGTGTATGCATAACAAAATGTAGGATGGAACATGTATTTCAATGCTTTTAATTAATTATTTCAAATGACACATGAATACTTGTAGTATGATGTATACATTTGCACACCGAGCATCTAACCATTTCATGACTGTAAATTTAATAATGTATTTATACAAAATTAACTTATCCCCTTTGCTGACCAAAGTTCTGCATTAAACTTATTTACTCTTCTGTGGATGAAAGTTTTAAAACATAAATTTGGACGAACTTTAAAAATTCGTTTCACTGAATAAGTGAAGTAGAAAATACCTAGTACTCCTGCATACTATATGTGGATTAAAAATATAAAATAGAAAAAACGTTAATAAATTAACAACTGCAACATAATGCATACACTTCAAGTTGTCTCTGTTTAATTTGTTTTCTGGAAGTAAAAGTATCACTTCGTATTTCAAGAATAACCTGAAAGTAAATATTTTTAGTTATAAAAAGTATTGGTCTCAAGTATAATGAATATAAAATGAGGAAAATGTCAAACTCTTTACAATATAATATGTTGGGTGTTTTTATACATATATATATATATATATATATATATATACATACACATTGTTTTCCACAGCAACTAAGGCTTAGTATCTGAACTCTGGGAGGACATTAATCCTCATCTGATCCCACACTAAAGTAGCCATTTCATAGAACTTATATGTAGGAGGAGGAGTAGAAATGATTTTAGAGTTACTTTCCATTTGTTACGACCGTTAACGCACATAATCGAGAATTATAGGGTGTGTGTGTATTTTTCTTATGGCATAGCTACATCTGTCTATCTGCTATGTCAACCAAGTGGAATCGAAGTCCTGATTTTAACATTAAAAATCTGAAGACTTATGCTGTCCCAGAGAGGGACTAAGATTGTTGGATACCACAATAGGTCATTCATTTGGATGAATAGTGCGATATTTACAAAATCTTTGTTGTCAAATAAAGACAATTCCTCCGTTCTTTAGGAAGCACAGAGCATTCATCCTCTCTGCTCTAGTTGTAAAGAAGTTGGCCAATATTGAATAATATCTGAGAACTTTTGTTGTGAACAATGAACATCTTGTGTTTTTTTTGTTTTGTTTTGTATTGATATATATTTTGAAACATAGCATTAAAGGACGAAAAAGCGCATTTAGACCCAGCTAAATTGTTCAATCTGCTGAAGTAAACTGAATACTAAAATATTCAAAACCAGTGTAATTCAAATCTTTAAGAAGTTCTCTTAGACTTTATTAAATTAACTGCATCAACCACATCTGAAGGCAATCCGTTTTAAAGGCCAATCCTCCTATTAGATAAATAAAGTAGTCTCAGCTGAAAATGACTCGTATGCAACAAAAATTTATAAATATGTCTTTTAGTTTTATCATTCTCACTATAAAATACAAAAAAATGATGCAACAACATCATTTCCCTTAGCAATCTTAAACATCCCACCCAAACCCCTTTAATTCGCGATGAAACTTTGTAGAATGGACAACAACTGCCTGTTGTGGAGATACAAGTGTTGAGGAGGATGTTTCAAAAGTCTTCAGGTCAGAGTGTGTGTGTAGGTGTTATTGGTCTCTTATAGTGTCCTGGTGATAATCCAACTAATAATAACACGCTCTCCACAATTCACCAGGACACTATAAAAGACCAACAACACCTACATACACACTGACTTGAAGACGAAAGGCGAAAGACTTTCGAAACGTTGTTCTTTGTACTTGTGTATCCACAACAGGCAGTTGTCGTCCATTCTACAAAGTGTCATCATGAATACTCTGCCTAAATTGTGCACAGTATTCCAAGTGTGGCATAATCAGTAAATTACACAATAATGTTGTAACCTCTTTTGACTTTTATTCAATATTTCTTAAGATACAACTTAAAATCCTATTTGCCTAGGCACTGGCACATTGCTCTGATGGATTAAAAGATTGACCGATGAGAATGCCGAGAACTCTTCCTTTTATAACACTGTTAAGGTTTTTCCCATTAACATTACACAAATAATTAAATTGTTATATCCCACACGCATGTGGACCATATTCCATCCAACGTAGCACTCGAAACGATAAACTGAGAATAAGAATCTTGTACGCTATCCACTGAGTTAGGTTAACAAACTTGAAGATGACCTAAGAAGGACGAAACGTTGTTCTCTGCTTTATTAGTAAAAGTGTTAATACCCGTACCAGCCGTTTTGAGATATATTTTTGCTTCATATGAGTTTCTCGTCATCAAGAAAAACTTAGCTTGATTTTTTCTTCTTCAGCGTTCATGAATTATTACAGTTTGTTCACTCCAATTGGTGTCAGGATGTACATTACATTAAATTTCTTAACCACCAATGGCAAAAGTAACATTGCACAACAAAGATTTTGTTGTGCAATGTTGGGTGTTTTTTGTAGATATTTGGCTGATGATCACGAAAATCACATCCAAATTTGCACATCACGTACCGTTTTATCGAAATCTTCAGTTTTGTAATTTTGTCAAAATTGGTGATCAAGACCAGGAATGGGTGCCTCACATTTGTTGTACGACATGTGCTGTTTGTCTAAGAGCTTGGCTTCGAGGCACTCGAAAGACAATGCCGTTTGCTGTCCCGATGATATGGCGAGAACGGAAAGACCATGTGACGGACTGTTACTTCTGTTTGACTAATGTGTCTGGTTTCTCTGCCAAAAAGAAGAAGCCAATTGAATACCCTAATCTACCTTGAACAATGAAACCCGTGCCACGTAACGACAGTCTTCCAATTCCAAAACCATTAGAGGAATAGACCTCTGACGAACCAGATGAAGAAACTGCAATGCAAGAAACTGGCAGTGACATTGATCCGGATTTTGAACCATGCTTCTCAGGCGATCCACATCTCATAACACAGTCAGAATTAAACGATCTGGTCAGAGATTGGGTCTGTCAAAAACAAAAGCCGATTTACTAGGTTCGAGACTGCAGGATGGTGTTTGCTGTCACCAGGTACGAAAATTTCTGTTTTCAAAGCCGCCAAGATGATATAACCAAATTCTTTACACAAATTGACAGTCTCTGTTTCTGTGTTGACATCCAAGGATTGTTCTCTGCTTTGGGTTGTAACTCACAAGAGTTGCGTCTCTTTTTTGATTGATCAATGTTAAGCCTCAAAGCTGTTTTGTTACACAATGACAACAATCACTCTTCAATACCTGTTGGATATGCAGCACACATGAAAGAAACTTACGAGAACATGGAAATGTTGCTGAAGCACATTCAGTACAGCAAGTATAACTGGAATATATGTGAGACCTGAAAGTCGTTGCTCTGTTACTGGGACTGCAGCTCGGCCATACAAAGTACTGTTGTTTCATCTGTGAATGGGATAGTCGTGCCAAAGAGTCACATTATTCTAGACAGAACTGGCCACTCTGTAAAAAGTTTGTTCCAGGACAGAAACATGTGGCTCATGAACCGCTTGTCAATCCGGCAAAGATTTTTTTGCCTTCTCTTTATATAAAATTGGGACTTACCAAGAATTACGTGAAAAAAATAAACAAAAATGGCGAAGGTTTTCGTTATTTAAGACAGATGTTTCCAAGAATAACTAAGAGCATGATCAAAGAGGGCATTTTTGTTGGCCTTCAGATCAGACATGTTGTGACAAGCGGTTCTAAGATTTTTTAGTTAAGCCGGAAAAGATTGCCTGAAAAGCCTTCAAAGATGTTGTTTATAATTTTATTGGCAATTACAAAGCCCCCACATTTCATTTAGCTAGCAGATGAACTTCTTAAACCATACAAAACAATGGAGTGCAATATGTAACTCAAGATTAATTTCCTCCTTTTGCTCTTGGACTTCTTCCCCGCAAATTTCGGTGCTGTCAGTGACGATTTTTTTTTTCAATTTCGTGCAAAGCTACATGAGGGCTATCTGTGCTAGCCGTCCCTAATTTAGTAGTGTAAGACTAGCGGGAAGGCAGCTAGTCATCACCACTCACTGCCAACTCTTGGACTACTCTTTTACCAACGAATAGTGGGATTGACCGTAACATTATAACGCCCCACGGTGAAAGGACGAGCATGTTTGGTGCGACCGGGATTCAAACCCGCCATCGTCGGATTACGAGTCTCATGCCTTAACGCACTTGGTTATGTCGGGCCTAGTGTTAGAGACGAACACGGTGAAAGGTTTTACCAAGACATTGCTACAATGGAAAAACGATATCAGGGCAACTGGAATCCGTCAATGCTTCCTAACTACTATTGGACACTATAACGTGATGCACCTGACATTGAATACAAATGAAAATCAGGAGCAAAACACTTTTAATTATGTTGAATTTAATAGCGTATTAGAAACACAAACTCAATTAAATACGTTATTGCCGGTAAACAGTTAACTGTCTATTTCTCAGAGTTCCTACGTGATTGAGCAAAACCAAAAGTATATTTGTGCATACCCAGGAGGTACCTCTCACAATCAGGAAAATTTTTTTAGGAAGCAAAACTTTTAAAAAATTTGTTGTGCAGTGTAATTTACATCAACTATTTCTTCATTTAAAAAACTGCCTCATCTAAGTCCCCCAGTGGCTCAGCGGTATGTCTGCGGACTTACACGCTAAAATCCGGGTTTCGATACTTGTGGGGGGCAGAGCACAGATAGCCCATTGTGTAGCTTTGTGCTTAATTCAAAACAACAACAACAACGCCTCATCTAACTGCGATGATATCTGATCCTAATTTTCTACAAGTTAGAAACTAGAGGGCGTTAAAAAGATTTTTCTAGTTTATTCGAAGATAGCTTTCAGTTTAAAGAAGTGTGGTGATAGATATTTTATTGCTAGTTGTAGGATAGCAACGTTGTAATTGGTATTAACCTTATTTTGCATAAGTAGAACAAAAAATAATAACAACAACAAAAAGCCCGGTATGTGTGAAAATTAATGCTTTTTTATATTTTTAGACATTTATTTGGTACAAGGTAAATGAGACATAATTAAAAATTAAACTTTACATAGTTCAGAAGTGTGACGAATTTGAACTTACTAGGCCTAAGACTAAAGGATCACGTGTCGTACATATAAATACAATCTCATATCTTATTAAAGATGACCAGGCATAACTAACATGTAATTATAACGATGAGCCAATGCAAATCTTTTGCATCATTATTGTTTAGGGTGTTCTATTATAAGCTGTAAAAATATTAAATTTTAAACATTTGTTGTAATTTATCTGATTCAAAACTTAAGGTCTAGCCTTGTTATTTGAGTTATTGGTGATGTTGCAGACAAAATGTTTTTCAATTACTACTTAAGACATGCCAGTACCACATGTAAAGTTTAAGTTTAGAATACTAAACATTCGTAATTTACTTGATCTATACTTTAAGCATAGAGTTTTTGAATTAATATGGTGTTAAGCAAGTGATGGGCTGTTCTTAACGTTGTATAAGTGATGTAATATTAAAAAGTACGTAAGATTTGATTTAAAACAATATTTTACTTGTACACTGTTAGTGTTATAATTTATGGGTCTGTGATAAACTGAGCACATAAATGCATTTGCACAAATCTCTTAAAATACTCATGCTCATCACAAACCAGAATACTTGTTTGTTCAAAGTAAAAATCAAATGTACATTTTTGTTAGTATATTAATTATATGAGGCCATGTGAAATCATTAGAATTTCATGTCAGGAGAATAAAAAAAAAACAACCAAACTTATTCTAGTATATTGGGGTTAAGGTTCAAGTAAGTTACAAAACTTAATAACAGTAGAACTGAATTCTTCTATAATGGGTAGTGTATAGGTGGACTTTAGTACATTTCATATGGATATACAATTCATATTCAATTTATTTTCTATATTTCCATTCATATCTTGAATTATAGAGCAAAAGAGAAAGAAAAATTATGTATTAAAAATTAATATGCATTCTCTTACAGTACCTTTACCTTACTGTAAGTAAGAACACTGACATATTTGATTGAAGTGCTTAAAATGTACCATTGAATAGTTTTGTGTGAGGATGTATGAACCTCCAATATAATGTTGGTGAATTGTTATGTACATTAGTAATATAAAAGTTATCTCTGAGTGTTTGAATAGAATACAGACTTTTGACATGTAAATGATATAATTTTTAGAGTAGTAGTATTTTTATTTACATTTTATTTAGATTTTGCATGTGTTAACATGATGTGTGTGTGTGTTTATATATATAAATAAATACAATACACATTTAATAAGTGAATTAAATGATAAATAATATTGTCCTGAGTTATCCCCAACTTGAGAATTATTGTCAAATTAAAAGAAATGTTTAAGGTTGGTTAACTCGTACTAAGTTATAGGCAAAATTCTACCTTGTGAACTGATCATTTGTTTTACTTCCAGTTGTGAAGACTGGATTAAAATAATTGTTTGATGTCATTCTGTACTTGAGTGTGTCAGAAAGAGAAATCCCTTTTTGGGAATTACTTAACTGACAGGTAACAAGAAATAATCCTTCTGTTTTATCTCTGGATATCTTGTCTTGGAATAAGTAAAAATTTAAACCCATTCCCTTGAGATAAATTTTCTTTTTAAACTTCTGTGAAATATTGGTGTCTGTTGTTGCTGATCACACATCATTCCTTAAGTTATATCACTGTATTAAAATAAAGTTAATTTAACTCAGCCTTTTTTTTTTTTTCAAATCTTAAATGTGAGTCCTCTTGTCTTATTGTCTTTATAATACAGTACAGAGAAATTAGACCTTTATTCTATTATTTCCCATTTTATTAAGCTTTCATAAAGTTAGTTTTTACCCTTCTTTTATCATGATAAAGTAAGTCTGGAGATCATAACTTATTCTCACAAGACAACCTTTCTTACCACAAAAATCATTTGAACATTTTTGACAAGTAACAGTCTCTTAAATCAAGAAACGAGAGCTCTATAAAGTATTCAAAGTGAGCCCTAACTAATGATTTATATATATAAACATATTTTTATGCCAGTGACTAAATACTTAGTATACTTGGATCTTTAGAATAGATCTTTTAGCTTTATTTCTAGCAACACAAAAATGTCTCAGTGACTTCAGTGATTTATTTACAATTATGCCATAATCCTTTACTCTGGTTGTACCATTAAGTTTTAATTTGTTTTTAAAATATACTATGTTATGATATCAGACGCATTATCTTGTACTTAAGATTAAAAGTCATTCATTGAGAATTTGTGTAACTTACTAATTTATCAACATTTTTTAAAAGATTAGCATTCTCAGTATTGCTAGAAACACCAAATATATTAATTTTAGTGACAAACATTTCTCGTTTACTAACTGTACCACCATCAATGTCATTAATATAAAAACCAACAACTGATGCTTAGGCACTGACTTCTGATGCATGCCACAAGTAACAGAGATCCAGTTTAATTGGACTTTATGTAGAAACATTTTGTTCTTAGTCAGCTATCCAATTTGTAATCCAATCAAACTTTTCTTCACTCCACTGATATGGTTTTGCTTTTTTTGCTAATTTTATCAAAAGTCTTGTGAATTTGATATATGGTATAATATTTCACTAAATGATTTTACAAGCTTTTAGCATATTTTAGAATTATTCCTGTACAGAAGACTAAACTAGCCTATAATTTCCACAGTGGCTCTCATAATTTTTAAAAGTTGAGTAACAAGCATGTCAGTTTTCTAGACTAAGGAAATTTATGATATTAATGTTTTGTATGTGTCAGGTTGTAAGCTAGGTAAGTTATGGTTGGATTATCAGTGTCAGCTAAACCTTTGTTTAATTTTAGTTGTGGTTTGGCTGACTTTACCAAATGTTTTATGTAGCACTGACAGTTTTCTAGATTTTCTTTGTGTATTGACACCCTGTAAAACTAAGGTTTGTACATCTCTGACCTCCCATAAAACTCAAAACACCTACTACTTGTTTTTATTTTTAAACTTTAAATTTATCTAGATACTATTACTTGATTAATTTTTACATGATTCAAGTCAATTCCCATGTCATAGATATTGCCACCGTGTTTTACATTTCATTTTGTTCACTGCGTATCATTAGTCACAAATGTAACTTTCTTGTAAACAACCAAAATATTATTCAAAACATTTAATTCGTGTTTTAGTCTTAAAACCCAGTTTTCACATAGATGCCAGATATTAATGTTAAAGATTATGTGATTTTTGCATTAAAGCAAGAACAATTTTTTTGAAAAAGAAATATAAGTGCCTATCTGTGTAAGTATACTGGCATCACGTACGTAGTATTTACATAAAGCTGTGAGACCATAATTTCTCTCTCTCATGGTCTAACAAGATTAAGGAAATTTATGATATTAATGTTTTGTATGTGTCAGGTTGTAAGCTAGGTAAGTTATGGTTGGATTATCAGTGTCAGCTAAACCTTTGTTTAATTTTAGTTGTGGTTTGGCTGACTTTACCAAATGTTTTATGTAGCACTGAAAAAGTTTTGTTGGACTGTAAGAGAACATCATTTTACTTTTTATCATTTGGACATTTAGTTTCCTGTGCATTATGGTGGGATATTGACAGCTGCCTCTTATCTATATTCTAAAATAAAATCCCTTTTTGCTTCGCTTGAATACTATGCATGAAAATGACAGGTAACATCATACTATAATGTAACTCTAGCTTATACGACACAAGAAATTTGTATCACGTGTTTGTAAATTTACAATTGGGGTCACGATTTTCCCACTTTGCCTCTGTTCCCTGTCACAGAGAACGTTTTCTCAGTTCTCTGGTTGCAGATATGACATCATGAATATGTCACATGAATCCAATGCACTGGTGCCAAAGAAAATTGTCTGGTATTTGTTTATGTTCACAAGTTATAAAAAAAGTGTTTAGGGATTTCTTTTACTATTATTTTCATAAAACTTGTGAATGGTGAAGATTATTTATTTCAGGTAAAATTTAACAAGATAATCCATATTTTATTCCTGAATTGTTTGATGTGAACAGTTTGATCATTAGGTATGAAGTATTTACTGTTTTCACATTTTTGTGCAATAGTATTTTATTCTTTATTTCAACAGACAAGATGGCTTATAAATTTGAAAAACAACAATTAAACCAACTTCAAGGGTTCATAGATGTCTGTCAGAAACATCCAGAAGTTCTGCATCTTCCTGAGCTCTCTTTCTTCAACTCTTACTTGAAAAGGTAGTGTTCAGAAAAAAACATTAATTATGAATATTTACTCTTGAATTCTGCAGAATAACGTGGAAGTCCTTGCATTTAGCTTTTGACATTAAATTGTTAGTTTTCTGGTTACCAGAAAATTAGGATTTAATTAGCTAGTTCAATTTAAAGTGTACTTTGATTTTGTATTATGTAAGAATTTAACAACTTCTAAGTTACTTTGTAATACGCTATAATATTTTAAGTAATTTCCATATAAATATAAGTGTGAACTTTACAAATTGTAGGTAAAACCATGAAGGCTGACATTAGCAATATTTAGTTGAGATCAAATTAGGCACATGTAAACATATCTGGGTTTGTTTTTTCCAAAGTCAGTGAGCTCTAGCTTGATAAGAGCCTTTTATTAAAATTGTTTCATCTCAAAAGTTTTTTGAGTTATTGGGAATATTGTATTGGCTGTTATTTGTATTTGAATAGTGAGATTTCAAACCTACTCATGGTTGACATCCATAAAAACTGGTTACTTCACCAGAAGGAGAGTACTTGAGAATGAATATTCTGATAAAAAAATATTCTAATAAACTCAAGATCACTGTTCTTAATATATCATATTAGTTGCATAAGAAGTTACAAACCATAAACTTGAGGCAAGTGCTTTCTAATACGATTTATGAGTGGAACATTTGATAGTTGAATTATTTTCTGTTTGTATGTCCCTTAATTACAAACATTTTCTCCTTTTTTTTTTGTTAAACCTTCTCTGGATAATTGCAAATTTCTACAATCCATGTAGATTGTCATCTTTTAGGAATTTTGTCTGTTGAAAAGTTTCTTAAATTAGTTGCTTTAAGTTTGACAAGAATATGTTTACAAATTTAGTACTCATTTTGTTTTTAACTCCACCACAATTTTCTCATGAATTGTTTTGTGCTTGTAATTTTTCTAAGTAAATCAGAGTTTGTGATTTTGCTTTATATTGTACTGCATATTTATGTGAAATGTTTTCTGCAATTCCAGTTTTTGACAGTCCTCTTACATTTATTTCGGGATTTCCTAAACTAAAGTTTAAACACTTGTATGGACAGTTTATGTCACATCTTGTTAAAGGAATTCTCCTGCAGTTTGGTTGCGGAAATTATAATGAAAGTTCTTAGAAGAGTTTCACAGCTATATGAATATCAGCTGTATATTAGGAATGCTAGATAATTAACACTGCAGTTGTAGACATCCTCATTTGAAATGCATTTATAAGATACTTTAATGAACTAAAACATTAGGTAGACTATTGGTTTTGAGAGCAATTTTACTCAAATGGAAAACAGTTTATGGCTATGCACACGAGCTAGTAACTCTTATCTGGATAGAATACTGCTGAAATAATTTCACTTCAATTATATTTTACTCTAATTGGTTACTGCATATGGTTTGTTTGGATTTTCTATATCTTTTACAGTTTCTTTTCCAGTGTTTTAAGCAATCATTGGTAAATTGTCATTGGATAAGATAATAAAACATGTTTTCTTCAGTAGTGAAATGTTGAGGGTAAATATGCTACTTGCTTTATAAATAAAGTTGAAGGATTTATTTTCATGTGATCTTTAATTTGGTAAATTTATTGTTAAAGAATCATTATTGTGAAGACGTATCATGCGTATATTTTTGCATTATTTTGTGATGTATTCACTCTATCATTCTTTCTATTATCACTATCTTTATTTAAGTCTAAATTGCATTATTTTTCTTGTTTTTAAATCATAGTTTTGAGTTCATTTGAAGTTATTTTATTATATTATGTTTTAACAACAGTCACTTCAGCAGTTGGAATCAGACCAGTTATTGTATAATTGGGTGGCAATCAAAATCAGTAAAATTTGTCAAATTTTCCAGACATGAAAATCTGATTGCAGAGAAATTATATCACCACCCATCAAACTACTTTATTAACAGCAACAATATTATGAAATTTAAGTATGTATACAATCACAAACTTGTACTTTTTTCCGTGATATAAAACATCAGTTAAAACAGTATTTGTTTCACCTTTATTTACATAACATGTTACACTTAAAAAGTTAATCAATCCCAAACACTTTGAGTAGCACATCCATTTTTTTATGGACTGTGCATTACAAGCAATCAATAACATCCTGTGCACAAAGCAAATGCATGCAAACTGGAGAGCTACACAGGTTTTTTTGATAATACATCATGTGATCATTGAATTGAAAATTTGGAAAGTCTTACTTCTTTTCAGTAGGGGAGTTGGTCAACTGTTTCAGTTACAAATGTCATTACCAGAGATGTTACTGTGAGATGACAGTTGAAAACAGGTATATATAAATATTTATAAAGTAACTAATCTATAGAACATTCCATTTCATCATTTTACAGGCCTATTATTTATGATCATACACAGTTCCAAGAAGATGCCTTAAAATTAGTTGTGGCTCAACAAATGTGACTGTTGATTCATTGGATTGCTTCTGAATGAGAAAAATTAGATATTTTGTTTTCTTTGAGTAGGAAGCAAATGGTTGAAAAACAAGAAATATGACGTTGGCAACTGTTGTAACCAACTGCCTGTTGCACATGCAACTAACATGGTAATATATACACCTTTGTCAACAGCAAAAACTAATGTTTTCTGATTTTAGATAAATGCCAAAAGTGACAGTGTAAGTGCTGAGATTTGATACATGTTTAATGAAAACTTGTCAAACCAAGGGGCGATAAATTTTAAACTTAACCAGTTCTGTATGGGACTTCATTATCGTAATGCATTTAAAATTGTCATGTCTTTTCCTTTTTTAAGGCTGGAAAGTTGTATATGCAATAAAAATATAAATAGGGGCATTTCTAATGAGACCAATTAAAAAACAAAATAGGCAACTGGTTTGAAGATTTCTTGCTTTATGAATTAAAATTTTCAAGTGCTGTTTTTCTACCTGTGGCTGGAATACTTTGGCCTAGAAAGTGTTTGAGTTCCACAGTTGTAGAGTAAATTGAATGATGAACTCAGGCAGTCAGTGTCAGTTTATTTCTCACTGTCAGTATTCATATAACGTTATATATTGAACATTTACTAGCTGCAAGGTCAGTTCTAAATATTGTCATTTGTTCTGATAAAAATTGGAAAAAATATTTTGATTTTTTTTTTTTTTTACAAGGCACATGTATTGATAAGTTTAACCATTTCAGATATAACAGCTTCAAATTTACCCTCTCTCTCTAGTTACAACTTTTAAGTTTAAACTGTCAACAGTACTACACAGTGACATCAACATTACTGTATGTAATGGAATTGGGCCAATCATGTGCAATAATTATTGGCAGTCAGTAATTTCTAATTGTGACATCATCAGTAAGACAGTAATGTGTGATTCCTTGGTATGTCGGCTTGGTGTCAAATATAAAAAAAATATTAGTATCATTCTGATTAAAAACAGTAGTTGCCTGCATAAAAGCTCAAATGAGTACATTTTATATATCAGTTCCATGACAGTGATACAAAAAAAGTTTAATATTGGTTAAAATGATAGCATTCTTATAAGTGCATTTGCTTTGAATTCATAGACATTCATAGGGATGATGTTTGTGGATTGTACATGAGTGACAAGTGTTCTTAAGTTTGGGAAGGTCATGCTTGCTTAAGAAACACCTAGGTTGATTTATGCAGAAACAAATTTAATGCTTTTTTTTATTTTAAAGGGCCATGCCAACTACCTAGCAGGCACTTTTGGTGGGCCCATTGGCATTTTTGGAGGCCATTGGATCTCAAGCCTCTGTTAATTTTGAGCGTTGCATTGTGATTTGACTGTGGCCATTTTCTTCTGCTGTTTGTTGCATTATTAGTACTGACAGATTTTTGGAATCCATCCTACTCAATCACAAGTGTCAGAGTAATTTTTCATTAATTTTTGATAATTTGCACGTTTGCAACATTTTGCAGGTTATTGATAAATATTATGAGGCTTTCATAGACAAAATATCAGGTTTTTGAATTAAGAACTTTTCTTGTAAATATTTTCTTTCAGAATGTTGACTCTGCAACATAGTGTTTTTAATTTTATGCATCAGAAGAATTTAAAATTTTGCATCTGAAATCCTTATAAACTTCAGAATATTTCCAAATGTTTAAGAGAAACTATATCTTTGATTTCCTGTGCAGATTTGGAATCTGTATATATTTGTAGATTCGACAGATCTTTTAATCACCACAAAAAAAAAGGAAATTATACATTTTCCTTTCTAGAATGACTAGAAATAATAATTCAAACACATGCTTAGTCCAAATAGCTCAAATGTCACTGACATAAAAATATATGTATATTTTTATCATATTGACATTTTGTCTATTGCTTGCCAATATACAAGTTACAATGATGTAATGCATGTTCTTACTGTATCCAAGAGTATAACTGACCTTCACAAAGTGATCCTGTCTTGGCACTGTTATAGTGTAAACTAAGTCATATATCAGTTATGTATATACGTACATTATTACTATTTACACGTCTTGAACTTTTTTTTCTTAGAACAATGAATAAAGTAACAAACAGTTATACCTTCAAGTTATATTTAGTTGCTGCCACTTATAGCTGGCTAAACTTCAAGAAATTTTTGTGGAGGATGTGAATAATTTTTAGGTTTTATGTATATATTTGAATAACCAAAAAATCATAAATTGCTGTATCTTTTCCATAGAATTCCATTATAATTTATCAAGTTTAGTAACAAAACTTTATTTTGATCCAAACAAATATGAAATTTTGAGCAGACTAAAGACACTTTTACCTCCTTAATCTTGTATTGAAAAGAACAAGATGGTATCTTAACACATGAAAATGGCTGAGAAATCCACAAGAGAAACATTCTGAGGTTACAATTGGTTATTCACTTGTATACATAAGCATGTAACTAAAAATGGCCACTGTTTGATCCAGTACATGAGCAAGTAATAAAGATTGGAGGTTGTTATTTTATATTGTTCCTTGTTAATATTGATACTTCAAGTTTGTTATTCACTTGAAATTACAGACTGAATTTTGACATGACAGACATCTAATTTGAACCAGTGTTGCATTGACCAAACCATGTGACATATGGAAACTGATGTTTAAGGGTTTTAATATTTCCTTTTAAATGAAGAAATTAAATAATGTGTTATATGGACATTTTAATTATAATGTAGTTTGATACTGGAAGTAATGACATTAATTTATAAAATAGTAATTTGGCAAATGTGATGTGATGGTGTGAATGAAAATGCATATTATTGGTGTTAGTTGATTATTGAAGAAAACTTGTTTTACTGTGATTATTTTGAAACTAGCAGAAACCTGCAAACATATGTGGTCAAATTAGTATTTTAGTTGTAACGGTACTTTAAAAACAGGACTTCCAGAATGATACAAATTCTAACTGCAAATGCTGAAATATCTAAATCCACTTGTGTTAGGCCTAACATTAATAAACTCAATTAAGGTCTGTATTTGTTAAAGATGTAACTTGTAACTTGAGTATCTTTTGTACTTCAATTTATTTATGGCTAAGCTTTACTGTGAATAACACTATCGATAAATCAACTCCTATTGCTCTACTTTCTAAAGTTAAGCCTTTTTTAAAAACTAAATTTTTAATGTTGTACAAAATATCTATTGAAGTGTATTCATGTTTCTCTCTTATATTCATTAAGATGAAGTGTACATATATGTATTTAAATATTAAAATGGGTGGACATTTTCAAGATAAACAAAAATTATTATTATAATTAAAAAAATGGGAGTAAAAATTTTGAAAATGACATTCAGTTATCCGTTTAGGGATAAAATGTTCAACAGTTTATGGAGAATATAAATTCACTTTAATTCTTTTATATGTTCAGCTTAGGAGCAACAATTCCTCCACCTCCAAAGCCACAAGAAGAGTCTGAATCCAAGTCTACTTTTGGTGAGGTAAATGTGCTGAGTAAAAAGACTAATCTATTATCAGTTTTTTTTTTTTATTAATATCAGCTGTATAAAATATTGTCTATTCTGTTATAATAATGGAGTTTGAAACACTGTGGATGGGTTGGAAGTTTACTTGTGTTGAGTTAGAAAGGAGTTGGACTTCTTTTATTTTGTTTTGGATGGTTATTATTTTGTTTTTTCTTACTATACCCATAGATTTATAAATGACTGTGCTAAAATGTAATGTGTTAAATGAAGATGAGATAATTACTAAAGTACATCATAATTTATCAGATATTCCAAAATGAAGGTGAAAGATGCTGATGTGGATATCTTTGTGGTCCATTTTGACAGTGACTCTAGCTACAGTGATGATGTTAGACCTATGGAGATCTGTAAAGTTATTGTGCTCTCAACTGATTCTGAATTAAAAAGTAATGATGATTCTACAAATTTTTCTGTTAGTTATTTGTTTTCCCATTGTGGTAATGGTAATTTGTGAGGAATAGATATTCTGCACAACTGGGAAATGTTTGAAGATCATCCAGGGTTCAATATAAATCCACCTGTACCCAAAAGTCATGTTGCCATGACAAGCCCATTGTTTCATGATAATTTGTTTGAAATGTTTTGTCAGGAAATTTGTACCTGCCATCATCAAAGGACTTCAGTGGTCTGAAGTTGCATCTACAGATCTAAGGAAATTCTCAGGCTTTAATCTATTAATGGTACAGACAAAGTACAACTGGGAAAATTAATGGTCAACAGATTCTTTTCTGATAAGCCCATTATTTTTGTAGACAGTGAGCTGAAACAGATTTGAACAGATATGGAAATTTTGGAATATCAACGGTAATCAGAAAATATGTCTTCAGGTAGACTACAAAATCTGACCAGTACTGGACTATTTTTTCAATAAATTCAGACAATATACAAACCAAAGCTACAACTGTCATTGGAGGACATGATTACATTGAGAGGAAATCTAAGATTAAAAATATACAACCCTGCAAAATTTGTAAAATATGGCTTGCTGGTGAGAATGATGTGTAAGAGTGACACAAGTTATACTTACAACATGGAGATTTATACTGGTGAAGGGAAAATATTGAAGGAATATATTCTGTCAATTCTTGTTCCCAACTTGAGCTATGGCGACCATGTATACCTGGACAATCATTACAACAGTACTTCCATTGCAAACCTGTTCCTAGGACATAAAACAAAAGTCTGCAGAACATGCAGAGTAAGTAGAAGGTTGTTGCCAAGCCTTGAAGGCCTGAGTTTCAACAATGAAAAAAAGATGAAATACCATTCCATAGAAAAGGTGATATTTTCTTTTTAATGTGGAAAGGCAAGAGAGAAGTGAGAATGGTTTAAGTCATCCATGATTAATCTGTTTTTTTCCACAGGAAAGAAAAATAGAATAACTAGAGAAGAAGTAAAGAAAACTTGTTTTATTCTCCAGTACACAGTGCCTACATGAAAGGTATTAACTATGCAAATCAGTATCTCTCATACTTCACCATTCTCAGGAAAACAGAGAAATGGACAAAAGTGGTAGTAATTATCCAATGAATTTTAACCTTTTCAGTAAATTTATAATCTACAAAGCCCTGAATCAACAGAAAACAATAATTAGCAGTTCCTCTTCTTTGTGATAAGAGAATGGATTTATGACAAAGAGAAATAAGACTTTGTGGAACTAGAGAGGAAATAACCAGGTCCATCACCTGAAGGTGCAGGAAGAATCCAACATGAGGATACCCCAGGCACACTGTCTGGTGACATGAAGCAGCATATTCCTGTGTTCATTTCATCTTTAGTGGAAAACAAAATCCTACCAGAGACTGCAGAGTTTGTACTGTCTGCAAGAAAAGAACTGAAACATGATACAAAAGCAAGTTTTGTATAGTTGCATTCCACTTAGGAAAATGTTTTACAAGGTATCATCCTTTAAAAAGTTACTAGGTGTCTTCATGTGCATACTATGTAAGTTTCAAATAAATAAAAATGTAGTTGAGTTAAGAACAGGAATAAAACAAGATTGTCTTAATAAGTGGCACATGTAGGCATGAAACATGAGTAAACTCATGACATGTCTGCAGTGTGTTAATATGTAACATAGAGTAATTGAAAAGGAAAAGATAATGGTAAAAATAATAAACATTCAGTCGACATTTTCGAATAATGCATCACATTAAACAAAAATAGGAGTACAAACATTATATTGACATTCAAACAAATGGAATGAAAAGGAGAAAGAATTGAACATTGGGAGACATTCTTTAGTTGTAAATGTCTTTTTGTAATTGGAATGAGTTTAGATTCACCATAAAAATCATTGACATGTAGTTGGATTAACTTTTATTTTTTTATATTTACAATTATTCAGAAAAGTTGTCTTTCATCTAATTTTACTAATTTGTGATTGAGAGCAAAGAAATACAACTTATCATTTGAGTGATGTTGAGGACATCAAAGATAATGAGATTTAATTTTTTTAGGTTTGTATTTGCAAATATAAAGGGAAAAGGCTTTTAGTTGGAAATAGGAATCTGTTAAAAATTACCAAATGTTACTGATGAAATTATGTAAACATTCACAGTGAGATTAAAATTGCAGCTGTTAATGAGGTCATAATTATGGGTGATTTTAATTTGAAGTATATAGAGTGGAAAGTGCTAGTCAAACCACGAAGGAGAAAGGTTTTTGAAACTGCTCATTTTGGATTTCTTCACTATTTGGTCATGGAACTTGCAAGAAGCAATGATATTGTAGATTTATTGTTAATTTCAGGAATAAAAATGATGGAAATTAGGGAACATCTGGTGCAAGTTATTGATCTCTTAAGTTTGATGTTTCACTGCATATTGAGATGAGGAATATTTTGGTTACAAATTTTAAAGAGATTCATCAAGAATTATCTATTGTTCAGTGGGCCAGGTTAGTTATTTGCAGATGCTGATCAAACATGGAAAATTTTTAAATATTCAAAATAAACATATTCTTTAGAATGAAAAGAGTGACTGCAAGTTAAAAAATGATCACAAAAGGTATGAGAGGTAAAATAAAAGAAAAGCATCATAATTTTAAAATTTTTAAATTGACTGGTATGGCAGAAAATTTAGATTATGGTAGACCAAGGAAGTTTGTGAAACAGAAAATTAGGGCATCAAAAAAGGATGTATGAAGAAATTTTGAATGATAATGTAAAAATTAACAGTAAGCATATCTTTAATAATATTAAGGGTAAATAAAATATAAGGATTGGGGGTAGAACACTTGAAGGATGATGAAGGAAAACTCTTGTCTGATGATTATGACACAGTTGGTTTAAGTTCTGTTTTTTCTTTAGTTTTTACTATTGAAGATTTACACAGTATTTCACATCCCTAGCTTGTACAGTGGTAAGTCTATGGATTTACAACTATAAAATCAGGGGTTTGATTCCCCCTCAGTGGACTCAGCAGATACCCCAATGTGGCTTTGCTATAAGAAAACACACACCTGGTATTTCATATCTTGAACAGTTGATAGATGGAAACAAGCTAAAAACGATGATCACAATAATCCTGAGCTGGTTACAAAAATGTTAATAGTTGAAAGAATAAGGCTCCTGGGCCAAGTATTTTTAAGGATTGAGTATGTGAGCCACTATTTTTTTTATCAGGTCTTGAATAGTGGGCAGGTACTAGAGGATTGTCAGTTAGCTAATGTAAGTTTTCTATTCCAGAAATGTGAAACAAATGATTGCAGTTATTATATATCCATTAGTCTTGCATCAGTTATGAAAAATGTTTCAGAAAGTTTGATAAGAGATACTTTGCGAAGCCATTTAACAAATTTCAGAATTTTATTGGATATTCATTTTGGTTTCACGAAGGGAAAATCTTGCCTTACAACTCTTAACATTCTTTGTAAAAGATATTACTTTTGTAGGTGAGGGTAAGTATGTACAGTAAAACCTCTTTAAAGCAGAATTGCATGGGACTGAGTAATCTTTCTGGCTAAAGCAGGTTTTCGGGTTTAGACATAGTAAATGTATTTTGTTAATGATTTATAATTTTTGAGCGGAATGTTATACTTGCTTAACTTGAGGGAAGTAAGAATTGTGCTCTTTGTTTTGAAATAAGCACAAAGCTACACAATGGGCTATCTGTGCTCTGCCCACCACGGGTATCGAAACCCGGATTTTAGCGTGTAAGTCCGCAGACATACCGCTGAGCCACTGGAAGGAGGGAAGTAAGAAATTAGTGAATAAAGTAATACTGTTTATGCTATATTTATTAGAATGAGAACAAAAATAGACATTCAAAATATACACAAGTACATAAAATCTTAAATTTATTTGAAGAAAGTATCCAATTCCAACTATTTTGTTTTTTAATGGGCTTTCTCATGTGGTTAAAAGAGGATGCCAATTCTAAGGCTTTCTCCCTTCATTTTGGCATACAATTTGATAATGTTAATATAACTTAACACTTGTAATGAAGTAGGAATTTTTACTTCCTCACTACCTTCTCCATTTTGTTCATCTTCTGAATCTCTCACACTGTTACCATCTTGGAATCTTATTTTAGATTTTAAATCAGTGCCTGTTAAAACATTCTTGTCAACTTTCACAAAACTTTCCGCATTTACAGAATCATTTGCATCAATCTTCTTAGAGTTTGGATTTCACTAGAACCATCATAATAAACAATTTCTCCACAATCTCCACCATTATCAAGAAATAATTCACAATTTTGAAAGCACTTTATTTTGCATTCATCCTTGATGCATTTGATCGAATAACTTAAAAATGCAATTTCATCTAATATGTCAGTTTTCATGGTCATTTCTTACAGTTCATGTTTGCAATAATATGCTGAAGATACAATTTTATGTAGAAAGACTAAATGAACATTTGAGAGTTGAACTTTTGGATGACAAGCTGCATTATATAGGAAAAGTAGAATATTCCTATCTTCTTATTCCATTCTTTTGTTTAATTTGTTCAAAAATTCCTCAAACATAGCACTTGCCATCCATGTTTTATTATTTACTTTCCATTTCACAGGAAGTTGATTCTTCCTTGAATTTTTGAAACAGCATGGATTTTCACTTTTAGCTATTACACATGGTTTCTCTAGTTTTCCATCAGCAAATACGACCTACAGTGCAGTCAATCATTCTTTTGAATAGTGATCTCTGGAATAATTATGGCAACAAAAAGAACAGAATGTATTTAACTAATACTTACTGTAACAAAATGTCTGAGAATTTATTAACATTTAATGAAAAATATTTTTCCCACCTTTTACAGGTTCTAATCCTATTTGTTGATAGATGAGGTAGGTGAAAGATAGTTTTTCGTCTGCATTACTCAGGTTCTGCCAAATATAGGACCTTTTATAAGAGAAATCTTAAGAAAATGATGCAATATTTTGATATTTTTGGTATGTACAGGTTTCTGCCTTATACAGTTTCTGGCTTTGACAGGTTTTACTGTATTTAGTGTATTTGGATTCTCAGAAAGCATTGGATAATGTGCAACTTGTAAGGCTTGTAAACAGATTATCACTAAGTGTGGAGAATAAGTTAGAAAAGTGGATAGAAGATTGGCTGGATGGAAAAAGCCGAGGGTTGTTTTAAATAGAATTCAGTCATTAATCTGGATTAATGTTACAAGTGGTATACCTCTGGGCTCAGTCTTAGGACCTTTGTTTTTCAAGACTTGCATTAATAACAGAGATGATGGAATAGTCAATAAATTACTTAAATTTGCAGATTACATTGAGATTTTAGGTATTATTAGTAGTAGTAGCTGTGAAGAGGGTGCTGCTGATTTAAAATATATATAATTAAGGCAAATGGAAATGGGTATTAATAATAATAATAAATGGAAGATAATGCATTTGGTTATCATAATTTGAATTATAAGTATAATTTGGACAGGAATAACCTCAGCAGTGTCATGACAAAGGGATCTTGGTTTATGGTTGATCATTGTCAAGCCGTCCAGATACTGAGCTGTTGCTAGTGTAGGACAAATGGGATTTTAGTTGTATCTTCATAAATATTAAATATAACTTTAAAATTTGATTATAAAGGTAATTGGTTAGACCACAGTTGGAATTTTGTGTTCAGTCTGAAGCTTCTTATCTTAGGAGGGACATTGAAATGTTAGGAAGTATTCAGAGGAGGGCTACTAAAATGGTAGGTGAGTTGAACATGTTTATCATACAAGAAGTTGAGATTCTCTCAACTTCTTTCCTCTTGAAAAAAAGAGGGATTTGATTGAGGTGTTTAAGATTGTGAAGGGAGTTCATAGTGTTGATGCATCACTTTTTACATACTGAACAGTGAGAATAGTAGGATTAGGGGATATAAATATTGATAGGGTAGAATTTATATTCAGCTAAGACAGTTTTTTTCTAACAGGGTGGTTAGACTTTGGGATAGGATGCTTTCATACGTCGTGTAGGCATTACATTTACTAAATGGAAGAGAAAGCTTGAGAAGTCTGTGAATGAGAAAGGCTGGCTTTAAGAGTTTAAATAGTTTTAGTTTAGGAGATTGAATGACTGAGATAGACCAGTAGGTCCATTGTCCCAGTACACGAGGTATTTCACCTTGTACTACATCTCATTGGGGCATGATAGACATAGTAGTAGTATTCTGGCATAATCCTGATGTGTTAAATTTTCTTAAAATGGGGGTTGGGTATAACTTGTCCTTGTGGTAAAACTTAGGATGTTGGAGCTGGTACTCTGGCTTAAATCTGCTGTACCATAATGCATTCACTGAAGTGTAAACTGTAAGTGTTATAAAGAGTCAACCAATCTCTTAATGTTGGTGTAAGAGTGCTGCTGACTGTGTGCTTTATCTTTGGGCAGCAGCTAAGCTATTCAAGGGCTAAGTGCGCAACAGTTAGGGACAGGGGCAGATAATTTTAGTATATTTGCCATAAATAAATTTTTAATTATCTGGAAAGCAGAGAAAGTTATTTTTCTGTTATCAGAACTAATAATTGCAAACTTGTTGGGTATTTTTACTTAGTTTATAATTCCTACAAAACATAGTATAATGTGAATTTCCAAGTTTAGATCATTTTCTTAATACATTTAATATCAGTTTTATTATAAAAAAGTGTATAAAAATGTTCAGGAGTTAATGTAGTAATTTTAAAATAATTTATTGTCTTAGCTGGTATCTTTTAATACACAGTATGTAAACAAACAAAAGAAACAACATAGAGTATTGTAATACTTTTTTGTTGTATCTAAATTTTATTGGTCTGTGTCAGTTTAAGAAAACAGTTTTGGGGCTTATGGTATTAAAAAAAATTTAGAAACATTGGTCCAGCTCATGAGCTTTAAAAATTGTTATCTATAAACAGTATGTTTATATATTAAAATTTCTTTAGCACCCAACAGAGGAAGAAACTAAAGAACCTTCTGAAGAGACAGTTGAAGAAGAGGAAATAGAGAGTGATATTGGTAAGTTTTTAGAAAGCTGAAGTCTAAACATTTTAAGATATTGGTGCTTGATTCTTTCCAAAATTTTGTTGCAGGTTTCCTGTTTATTTGTAAAGGGTAGCAGTAAGATTGACTATAGTTATTTTGTAGTAAAAACCAGCATTGCCAATTACTGACTTTATTGAATTTATTCTGGATATTTGTTACATATAAACTGATGGTATTTAAAATCCATGGAATTCCATTCAGGTTTCTCTCTGGCCCAGCATGATCAGGTGGGTTAAGGCATTCGAATTGCCTTGTAAGGGTTGTGGGTTCAAATCCCTGTTGCACCAAATGTGCTCACCCTTTCAGCTGTGGGGCATTATTATGTGATGGTCTGTCCAACTATTCATTGGTAAAATAGTAGCCCAAGAGTTGATGGTGGGTGGTGATGACTAGTTGCCTTCCCTCTAGTCTTACAGTGCTAAATTAGGAATGGCTAGTGCAGATAATCCTCTAGGAGCTTTTGCGAAATTCCAAAAACAAAACAAAACAAACAGGTTTATTTCAGGCAAGTGCTTTTAAAAAGTAATAATTTTGTTCCAATTGAATGAAATAAATCTTAATCATCCTAATATCTTTTGCATCTGTGCTGTACATACAATTTCAAACTAGCTAGTTTCAAAATATTGCAAAATTTTTAATCGGTATGTATGTATGTATGTGTGTGTGTGTATGTATGTATGTACTGAGATGTTTTTGGTACATTTTTATAAAGTTTTGCATTTGAGTATGCTTTCATACTATTCTCTATTGCTTATTTTACTCACCACAAGAATGGTCGCCTTTTGTCTTTGCATAAATAATTAGTCAGGGTCGTATTTTGTGTGCCATTTGTCACATTCTTAAAAAACACTTCAGAGTTTAAAAGCACTTTTGTTAGCACTATAAAGAGAGGCTCTGACAGTATGACCTACCTCATAACCATGAAATTGTACATGGTATAACTGACTGTGGTAAGTATATTGTTTTGAAATTTGGTAGATTTTCAGTAAATATTACAAGTATGTTGTACACAAAAGATCAGATGCTTTAATTAAATATTTTTTACTAATAATTTGTAAATTTACCAAACCTTAAGTCAGTAATTCTGAGTGGATGGATTTTCACACTGAGAATAAAAATACTTTTTTTTTATCTTATATTTTTTTATTTATTTTCATAACTTTGAGAACATTTTAAATGGATGTTTTCTTTTTATAGTAAAACTTCATACAACGTTATTTGGCCTACCTGTATAGTAACTAAAATGAAACCTGCAGAATTTGAAAATTATAAAATAAAATCAAAATCTCATTTTGTCCATAATGACTGCAGATTGTGATGGACAAAATGATTTATCCTAGAAGGTATCATGCATCTAATTGTTTCACACTTGCTTTTGTTTAGTTTTTTTGATTTTATTAATTTCTGAACTTCGTCTAAATGCAGTAACAAAGCAACAAATCACCCAGTGAAGATTTAGAGAAATAAAATATTTAATTACATCAACATCACAGGAAAGTAAATTTATTCTGGTTTCTTTGAAAAACTACTTATGCAGCTACTGTGTTTAAGGTTAATGGTTTAAAATAGAAATAACAAATAATGCTTTTACTATACAAAATTGATAAGAAAGCCAGTTTAGTTAAATTTGTTAATCGTGTATGTAATACATTTAACCCTTTCACCACAGGCTGAGGAATTTTTCATCAACTTGTAACTGCCGTATAACCATGGTGATATACATATTATAACACTCAAAGTATTTATATGCATGAAATTTGGCAAACTTTCGGTAAATTAGAAGTCTTTCTGAAACAACAACAAAAAAATTTATAAAGTATTTTTCCTGAAACTGTGTTTAATCATATGGTGTCAGAATGTTGACTGCTCCAAATGAAAAGTGGTTTTTGTATTAAGAGTACTTTATCTAAAAATTTGTTTCCATAAATTCTAAAATTTAAATTAATATATTGTTTTCCACTCTACTCTCTACTAGTTGGTCAATTTGACTATAACTGCCCAAAAATAAAAATAAATTTAAATTATTCTATTTTTCTTTCTAGAGTAATTTCAAATTATAACACATTTCATTTATCATAAATAGATTAAACATAATAACAGTATACATCTCTTTTATAATTAAATTTTAATTTATTTTTGCCCATTAAACTGCTTTAAATTAATATTCCTGTCATGAAATATGAAATTAGTTGAACATAAAGTTCATGTTACCCCATTAAATTATACAGCACAAGAGTACCACATGACAAAAATATTTTCTTTTACCTAGTTTAATAAAGTTTATAATTTTTATATTTACTTTTATTATAATAAAGAATACACATGAAAAACAAAATACTTACCTGGGTCACTTTTACTGTCAGTTGTGGTGACTCTTAACCCTACTTTTATATACTAATGGTACTACTGCAGTAAATAATTTTTTATTTGGTTGAATAATTTTCCAAAGAAGATAGAATAATAACTTGAAAAAAGCAGATATCACATATTCATCAGTTTCTTCCAAATTTCGACTATGCAACAAGACATTACAAATTGATCCAAGCTGGTCAGTGAGCTTCCTGTAACATTTTTATATGTGGAAGACAATGTAATGCATCATTTGATAGATGACAACCTTGGCTTTCTATTGATTATAAACCAAGTATTAAACATGATAAATAACTATTGACTATCCTGAAAGAGAGGATGTGACAGGTGGACGTAGGAAGAGGGATCTGATTTTCTGTTTAATGGGTCTGTAATGAAACAAGATTGAGGGCTATGAAAATTATACTTTTATTAATAACTAAATTATAAGTAATTTAAATTTCTCACTTCTTGGGAGTGCGGTTAATAATTTAGAGAAGAGGGAATGCCTGGAGAAAACAAATTGGGATTTTCTTATAGATGTTACCTTGTTAAATGATATTAAAATTTCATTTATTAACTAGAATTTGATGTAAGTTTGGTTGGTATATGTTTATAATAAAGTAGTTAATTACATTTTGATGTAACTGTAGGATTGTGACATGGGATACTTTAACTACTCGGTGTGTAAACCTGTTTTGTAATAATGTATCTTCTCAAAAGGGGTTTGAAGGCCTGAACTGTATCACGTGTTAGCTGCAGTGAATGAATAGGTAAATACAGTTAACCTTTAACATTCCTATTATACAGGTGAATTATGTTTTTCTCAAGTTTTGCTCAACTGTCTGAAACAGTGTACTCAGTTATAAATAACTAAAGCTTAGCAAGTTTTTATTGAATTTCTAGCATTGTTTTCTAGACTGAATTATGAAGGCAATGTTTTCCTTCTTATGATACTATATCTGCTTTTAGCAGAAAAGTTGAAGGCATAGATATTCAGAGTTAAGAGCAAAGATAATTCTCAACAGTAACCCTGTCAGTGAATGTAGCATTTAAAGTATAGTTATTGTCTTCAATCAGTTTAACTTCGTATGACAAAATTAGATTGAATAAGTGACATAAGGAGATTGATAGGAATCCAGTACTTATAAACATATACAAACATGTGTGTGTGTGTGTGTGTATCAGTGAAATTAAATAATTACATCCAAATGAAGCTAAATCCTTTTTTAAAATATACAGCATATTCTATTTCATGTTAATGTGTTTATGGCTTGAAAATTCACGGCTATAATATATACATATACTGTAGCTATTCATTTATTTTTAGTGTTTTCTTCCAAAGTACCCTGTTATATTATTGCCTTCATTATTTATGCTGATCTTAAGATAGCAAAAGAATCTAGAATAACAGAAACAGTTGATAATACAGGCATTTGTGTACCTCAGTAATTTAATTAGCCCATTATTGGTCTAAATAAACATTTTTAGATTGCTTACATTTCTTGTTTTAGTCTTTTTCCTCTTATTTAATCACATAATGATAAAATTATAAAAGTCATCACAGTCATGTATGTGAAAGTCCAGCATCAGCCAGCCAGCCAGTCACACTCGATTGCTCTGAATTTTGTGAGTTATACAAGTCTAACTATATTTACTCCTACAAAACTTCCTCTTTTGAGTGCCCAATTGCATTTTAGTTTAGTTTAATTACTAACATAGGTGTAAATAAATCCTAAATTTTGGGCTTATTTTTTTCTGTTATGTAAACAATGAAGTACATTCACACCCAGTTAACATCTGTGAATAAGTAAAAAATTAGACTAAAACTAGGCACGTAAACTATTACAAAAAAGCTCTTGTTAAAACAAACTGAAGATACCAATTATCTGTAGAGAGGAGGGTGGCTTTCCCTTAGAAAAATAATAGGTGTGTAGGAAATTATATAGTTTATAGTACATGGTTCAAAAATGCTCACCATGAAGCTCAGAATAGCAGATGACAATTTAAATTGATTGAAATATTTGAGAAATCTTTATGTATTTTGTATTCTGTTTTTAATCATTAATCAAATTTACTTAACCAAGTTATGAATATTTTGTATTCATGTCTGAGCAGTGAAAAATAAACTTGGCTTGAAGTGGCCAACTTATGATTTGAATGCATGCCACATTGTGCACTTAGAAACCCTGGATATGGTACAACATCTGAACTTTTACAACCAAAATTAATTTCTGAGCAACAGTTTCTCCAAAATGAAAATTATTGTCGAGAATTGTAATGGCAGTTATTTTGATGAACATTTTGGAAAAGAAACATTGGATAATTGAGGAGCACAGATAATCTATGGACTACTCTACTAATATTTTAACTTCAAAGTTTTGCCTATCAAATGCTTTTGTTTCTTTTTTCCCCAGAACTTGACAATACAGGTGTTATTGAACCAGATAATGACGACGCTCAACCAATGGGTGATGAAAGTATAGAGGTATGTATTCTTTGGAAAAGTCTTTTTTTCCAACATAATATTTATTTGCTTGTTATTTACACAAATTGACAATGGATAAGTTGTAATGTTATAGAAATTGAATATATTGCTAGTTTTCTATATGAATTTTGTATATATCTCTTGGTATTACTATGTTGTCCAGATATAAATGTCAGAATTTTCACAGTGACATTTAGAAGCTGAATATTGTGTAGCTTATCATTGGGTGGTTTAATCCAATGTTTGTCATTTACAAGGTGTCTTAATTGTCTGCTGTCTCAACTCTACTCAAAGTAAATTTTGTAACCCCCAAGGTAGCCTGGGCAAGAAACAACTTTCCTCTGATTTTCCTCTACGACTTCAAACTTGGACAAAAAGTTACAGAAACTACAGAGAACATCAGCTAGGCATTTTGGCCATAGATCTATTACTGAACGCACAGTTCAATGTTGGTTTCAAAGGTTTCCACATGGAGAAGAAAGTCTTGAAGACCATGAAGGTCATGGAAGGAAGCCATCTTTAGATGAAAACACATTAAAGAAGCAGTTGAGGCAGACCCTTGCACAACATTATGTGAGCTTGCAGAAAAGGTAAGCACAAGCAAATCAAGCATTGTCACCCACCTGAGTGCGATTGGAAAGACAAAAAAGTTAGACAAGTGGGTTTTGCATAAGCTGACTAAAGATCAACAAAATTGGCATTATGAGACCTGTCAAGAATGATGCTCCATAAATTGAATGAATTGGGAATCAGGGTTCTGCCTCATCCACCTTATTCCCCAGACCTTTGCCCTACAGACTGTCATTATTTCAAGCACGTTGACAGTGTTTTCAAAACCAGGCAGCTGCAGAAAAAGCTTTCAGGGAGTTCATTAACCATGGAAACTGATTGCTACAGCAGGGGCATAAACAATATCATTACATTTTGACAGAAGTGTGTTGAAGCATATGGTGCCTGCTTTGATTAAAGCATGTTTTACAACACTGATCTATACTTTTCCAAAACAACATTTATTTCTGGACAACCTAATATTTGCATAGTAATCAATCAGATGAATTAATTTTTTTTTTAATAGGTGACTGAAGAGATGATGGATGAATGTAATGAAAAGCGAGGTCAGGCAATGGAAGCATTTAGTGAAGGTTGGTTTGAATTCATTTATCTTGAACTTTTAGTTTTTTTCTTTTACTGGAGATAGTAGAATAATGTTATTTCTGCTTTAAGGCATCAGTTGATGGTATTCTGTTTTATGTTTTATTCAGGACTTTAAATCTTTTGCAACTGAAACTTTAATATTTTAATAAAAAGTGTTTTATTTTTCTTATGAATAAACAGTAGAATATTTTGTGACATTTAATGACAAGAAATGTTATTTACTGTTGATTTTACCTTAGTGCTCATAATGAAACAAATGCTTCTTAGATTGACAAGTAGTTTATCAAATGTATTTTTGAATGAATATGTTTTATCATAATTGACTAACTGGTTTTTCTTACCACTGCACAATTGTTAAGTAATTACAGATAACTGTAAGTTGTTTCAGATAATTACTGAGTGTGTGGCAATTTTATTTTACCTGTGTGATTTTTCCTGTCCTAACATATGCATGAATTTTTTTTCCTTTTATCATAAATGTACATCATTTGCTATCTGTAATTTAATGCCATCTTTTTCTGGATTTTTCGTGCCTTTTTGGCTAATATTGCTAAGTATTTGTAGCTGTTTGTGACTTGTGGGTATACCTGGTGTGTGGAAATGTTATGTAGTACGAAATAGATAGGGCTGTTTACCCTTTCTGACTTTCTGTTGCTTTCATATCAGTTTTCTTAGAGTTTATGAGAAGCATATTGTGATATTAAGAAGTATTGATCAACCGAAAGATTGTTGAATAGTGTAGCATAGTTTACATGACTGGTGCCTAAAATTGAGGCCAAAAACCATTCAATTTTAATGAAATGTTAAGAAATAAACTTTACAATTAAAATGTAATAGTTCATTTGTTTTTTGTCTCTAGGAAAGTATGAAGATGCTATAAAACTGCTCACAGAAGCCATATTGAAAAACCCTCATAGTGCTGTTCTTTTTGCCAAACGTGCCAGGTAAATATACTTTGTTTTCTCTCTGTGCCAGTTATCTTCTTTCCATGCAGTACGTTTCTTTAGTTCTTCTGAATGTTGCTCTTCCAAGACAGATTTTTCTGTGTGAATACATAGGCTGTTTGAAAGTATGTAACTTTTCTTTTGTTTATATTTGCTCCATGTTCCTCGAAATATGATTGTAGAAAGGTAAGGTACAACTAATGAGACTAATGTAGCTAGGATACAAAAATTCTTTGAGCACAATGTTTACATTTTAATAAACAGATTTAAGTTTATTAATTTTTAACTGCAGTGAAAATGTATTCGTATTTCAAATGCCAAACATTTGATCAGATCGGGGTTTTCTTTAATAAAACACAAGATTTATTGATTTTCTAAGAAAGAAAAGATTGAAAATGCCGTTCATAAAATATTATATCGCAGAGGGGGGCCCATTTTGGGGCCCAGAATGCCCAAAAATTTAAATTTATATAGAAAAGTAAATTAATATGCAATTGTTTTTAAGATGCTTTTGTTCATATTAGGCTTCTAAAGCAGCTGCATTTTAATTTAAACCTGTAAATTAAAATTCTGCACTTGTGAGTATTATTAGATAACTTTGTTCCTAGGTGTATTAAGCCTATTGGGGTAAACAATCTGGTTGACTTTAGGAAGGTTTTTAATGTGGTTGTTTTACTTGTCATTAGTAAATAAAGTTTCAATCATTTTTTTGAAACGTACTTGTGTATTTATGTTTTCATCTAGTGTGTTTTAATATTTTGTACAGAAAGTACATGTTACAATGAAAAAGTAAATTGAATGTTACCGACGTATTACTTTTGTTATTTTTGTCAAACAAGTTAGTTTATTGACCAAGTTTTTGAACCTGGTTATTTGGGATCTGCAAAAGAACCTATTTTTGAGATCAGATTAAACTTCTTTAGCAGTTAAGTACATTCTTTTAAAAGAAAAACAAACAGTAATAACTACTAAAAATAACAGTAACCAAAATCTTGAATAATTTATTATCCTATGTAATACAAAAAATGTTACCATTTATCAGTTTTGCATATTAACCAGCCATTCTTCATCCAGGTTATGGAACGATCATAGCTAATGACTTCCACACAACCAAAGAATTAATTTTCAGCTGTGAAGATGAATATTATTTTTATTAATGACAAAAAGTGAATTTCTTAAAAGTCATGGCTTTTTGTCTATATGTTCATGAGCTTGTAAACCAGATCTAAAATTATGATTCTAAATCACAACAGTAAAAGTATGCAAAATCAAAAAGATTTGATAAATCATATAGAAATAAGCATAATAAAACTAGTTTTCTGTCTGTGAAGTATAATTTAGCACCATTCAATAATATTATCTTTTATACTTCAAAAATACAGAACTGTGAAATAACATGAGATCTGACATTTTGGCTACGACTTTCATAAGAATTTAGATACATGACAGATGTGACCAAGTATGTCTATATATTTCAGTCTTGGTTTTATTGTTCTAGATTATTGAACAGATTCAAAACAGGAATATATATATAGAAACATACATACTACTGTTTTACAAAGTTTATTCTTGAATCTATTTTTAGTATTTTTGTGAAGATGGGAAAACCAAATGCAGCCATCAGAGATTGTGACAAAGCTCTCTCTCTTAATCCAGATCAAGCTTTGGCATACAAATTTAGAGGAAGAGCTCATAGGTAGTGTTTTGATACTTTAATATTCTTTGTCTTATCAAGATTAATTTTTTAAGAATGTAACATTTGTTTGTAGGAAATAACTATAATATTATTGATACATTTTTCAGTGTTTTATATTATGTAATGGCTAGAAACCTGGAAAACAAAATATCTTGTTTTTGCATAAATAATAATGATAAAAGTGTCAAATATGTTTTAATTCAATGCCAAAATTGTATTACATTTATTGAAAGAAAGTTTTGTAATTGTACAATAAGTTAGCTGATTATTTTGTTGATATTTCTGTTTTGTTTGTCACAAAATTAAAGTTGGAAATTTTATTCGTGATTGTTCTCTAATGCATTAACTAATCTGAGTTAATGTTAATCGTAAAAATTTTTAAGTAAAATAATAGATGTAGTTAGTGGTTGATATCAGAATTATTAAGGATATAATGAAAAAACTCATTTTTCTCAATGGTATATTTGTCATGAGAGGTATTATGAGTTACTCTCCAATTAATGATTACTTATAATTCCAAATTTTGAATTTAGGCTTTTGGGTAATTGGGAGAAAGCTCAACTTGACTTGGCAACTGCTTGCAAGATTGACTTCAGTGAAGATGCCAATGAATGGTTGAAGGAAGTGCTGCCAAATGTAAGTTGTCATCATTTTATTTTAACATCTCGAAGAATTATCCTTTTATCCTGTTACACTTGTGTTACTTAAAAACAACTTGTAGTTTAACTTTCAAACAGGAAAAAGCTATTAATAAGTTTATTCACAGTGTAAGTCAAAATCACATGTGGTATGCACTGACAACTTGGAGTGGAGGTTAAAAATATTTTAGACACAAAGATAGTTTAGATAACGCATACATTTGTGTGTTTGTGTGTATTAGTATTCTGAACCTTAAAATATTGATTATTTTTTGAAAATTTGAAGATCCAGCTATTTAGAAAATGTAAGTTATTATGCATGATAAGTGTTATTACCATTTAGATATGGACTATATTGTTTCATTATACCTTTTCTGAAAGTCCAAAATCTGGTAATGATAAATAACAATGAGGTATGCTCCAGATTTTCATAATCTTAATTTGATTTATGAATCCAGCTCATTAATAAGTCTTTAATTTTGAAAAAAAACAACAAAAAAAAAATAAGAAATGTTAATTCCATGCACAATTGTATTTTGACCTCTGAATGTTTTCATTACTTTTCTACTGAATAATCATTAAACTTAAGTTGTGTGGAACGTAGCTGACAAAGGCTTAAGTTTTTCAGACATGGTACCATGGTGTGTCATGCGAAAAAATTTGTTTTATTAAACCATTGAATGCTCTTGCTGTGTATTTAGTAAAAAAATGTAATATTTAAGGTATGTAGAAGTTTCACTATTTATCTAAAATTTACAAATAAACATTGTTAAAGTAGTGTAAAAGAAAAATGTGTTTATTAAACAACTGTTACCAAACAGACTGAAACTCGTTTTAAAGCGAAACTTCAAAGCATTAGGCTTACATCAGATAGTGTACACAGCTATGCAGCTATGCTCTCACTTGGACAGTATCATTTAATGCATGCACAATAATGTACATTTTGATGTGTGCCTGAGCAATGATATGCATGCTCTGTAAAACTAACAACAAAATTTATTTCACAATCTCTAGTTAATTTTTTTGTCACCAACATTTCAGTTTGTTTCAAAGCATAACTGTGATATTTCACTATAAATAAAAACTGAAAATCACTTAAGGCTTATAATTCACTTTAACCCTCTGTAAAAGTTTTGTGGATAATAGAAGTGAATGGTTTGGTAGAAAATGTATCTGATTTTGTTTTGAAGTTCAGGTAATAGAAGTTAAGTAATGACTTTAAATAAATTGTGCACATGCTCAATGTGTATGGACTGCTCTTCACGTGTACTTTTAAAGTTGAATAAAGCTATGAAACTAAGGGAAGACTAATATGCCTATAATTACTGAGAAAATGCTTATCACTTCCACTGGAAAAAAAGGTTACATTATCCAATTTCCAGTCCTCTGATACCTGCCCAATATTTGAGGACTTACAAAAAAAACAACAACATTAAGTTACTTGCATACCCAATCCTTAACCTTCTTCAAAACTCTTGAAGATATGTTTAATTCAGGAGTTTTATTCTTCAAACATTCCAATATTTGTTTCTAACAATCTCAAAGAATTCCATCTAGCAGGATGAGGAATACTGCTCAAATTGTAATAGATCTGTTTACCTGTATTTACAAGGTAGTTCATGATGTCCTTGTGCACCTTTAAACTTTGAACTTATGGTGAATGCATGATAGAAACAAACTGTAAATATTACATGAAACTATAATTCATGAAGTTTATATTGCAGTTCAATTTTTTTTTTTTTTGTCGGATCCCCAGCTAATAAATATAGCAACAATAAAAGAAAGGTTCAGCTGCATGATGTAGCTAACTGAACTGAAGTCAACAATAGCAGTGAGGAGAAAATACTGAACAAATTAGAATAAACATGCATTAAATCGTAACTCAGTGAATAACTAAATGGAAAAGTGTAAAGAAACAGAGTAGTGAAAGACAAACCACAAATTGGAAGGCCAAAAATCAGTGGTAGAACTGTAGCAGTTGTCCAGTCCAGGAAGCATTTGAACTGTAGCTTGAAATCAAGATATATATTCCAGTTTAAAAACAAAACAGATCATCACTGTATCTTTGCAAGGCATATGGGATGAGTGCTTTTGAACTCCCTAATTTCAATATTCTTTGTAATAGGTTTGTATTTCATTTATGTAAAGCTTTAAAGAAAACTATTAACTAAAGGAGCCAAGTAGCATCTACACCAAAAGTTTTTGACACCAAGTAGCATCTACACCAAAAGTTTTTGACACCTAGTAGCATCTACACCAAACGTTTTTGACACCAAGTAGCATCTACACCAAAAGTTTTTGACACCTAGTAGCATCTACACCAAAAGTTTTTGACACCAAGTAGCATCTACACCAAAAGTTTTTGACACCAAGTAGCATCTACACCAAAAGTTTTTGACACCTAGTAGCATCTACACCAAAAGTTTTTGACACCTAGTAGCATCTACACCAAAAGTTTTTGACACCTAGTAGCATCTACACCAAAAGTTTTTGACACCTAGTAGCATCTACACCAAAAGTTTTTGACACCTAGTAGCATCTACACCAAAAGTTTTTGACACCTAGTAGCATCTACACCAAAAGTTTTTGACACCTAGTAGCATCTACACCAAAAGTTTTTGACACCTAGTAGCATCTACACCAAAAGTTTTTGACACCAAATTCAGTTGAGTGCCATTTCAATATCAGGGTAGATGCTTTCAAGTTCATCTCCTTCAAAATACAAGAAAACAAAATTATGAAAACAGAAAATGTTTGTACTCATTTTTGTCTGCTGTGCTGCTTCACTGACTTTTTGTTTCTTTTAACTGCCTTTGTGAAGTAATCTGCTGTTCTATTAGTATACCTGTTCTTGTACTGTTGTAAGTTATTTTTTGATGCTCTAAAGGGGAACTTCAAATATCCTGTACTTATGCCATTTGATAATATTTCTTAATTTCATCCTCTGAATTTGGTGGAATTTGGCCTCAGCTTAACCCTTTAATAGTTTTAGGTCATCTGATGGTTTTTATTTGACTATTTACTTAAACGGGTATGAGTGGAAGATATCTTAAAATTAGTGAAAGAGCGTGGAGTAGATAGTTTTATCAACTAAGAATCCTAGTGCCCCCTGCTAGTACAGTGGTAAGTTTACAGATTCACAATGCTAAAATTAGGGGTTCGATTCCCCTTTGTGGGCTCAGCAGATAGCCTGATGTGGCTTTGGTATGCGAGAAGCACAAAAAGAATAATACTTTTATATTTTTTCTTGAGTGAAAGTAACCTTGGCTATCATCATTCACATGTGCTTTGAGTGTCATATGCTCACATAAGGATCTCTACTAATCTCATATGTTAAACCTAAACAACTAGTTCCTGTTGCCATATACATGGGCATTAGCTGCATGTCAAATAAATATAGCTGTGTATAACATGATACTCAAAAACTTCAGCGTTATAGTCTGTAAATTCTATATAGTGGATAGAGATAGGGTTCAAAATGTGAGCTGCAAACAGTTATTTAATTTTTCTTATCCATTAACAGTTTAAATTGGTGTTACCAGCAGGTTGAATGTTTGCATTACATGGTCAGAAAGTGCAGTTGCCATCTTTGATGCGAGTCAAGTCAGTGTTTAACCCAAGGCTCTGGTCAAACAGTTCAAGTGAAGGGCCCTCTGCAGTAATTTTCAAAAGGTCTCTAACTGTAGCTGCATTTGAGTTCTGTAACTTTGATTTAATTCTGATTCATGTGGAAAATCTCCATTCACATTGAGTAGACAATAAACTGTACAAGTGTGATTTCCACAAAATGTAGAAATATTTTTTTAAATGTGTGCAAAAGTTCATTTTTCAGTATAACTACCCAAAAAGAAGTGCTGGACTTGTTCATAAACTAACTTTATATTTCACATTTCCATCATTCCCCACAACACTTAAACTACATAAATACTTGTTTCACTTTTTTTCTAAAAAGTCAGTATTCTACTTCCACAAAATTTCAAACTGTGCCCTGCTTACCACGTTAACAAGATCAGTAAGCCATGCATCGTGGGAGAAAGTTGAACACTATTACTTTGAGCCTTTCTGAAATCTCCTACTCTGTGGATACCTTAATAAATGTGCCAGACCTGGACTCAAACACCTTCACTGTTTATTTAACAATGACACGTGTATAGGTAACTTTAAGATTATTGTCCCCAAATGTACTACTTGTTGCCCTGCCATCTATTTCTGACTGATCTTGCTGCTGTGTATGTACTTGCGATTCAAATTCCATATGTTGCAAACATTTCTCTTGTTTGCTATATTTTGATAAGTGCCTACAATGGCACTCAATTTACAGTGTGTGGATTACTAGTTTGAATTCCATTTTCTGAATATGCTCACCCTGTCAGCCATGGAAGCATTGTAATGGAACATTCAGTCTCACTTTTAATAGGTAAAAGTTTAGCCCAGAAGTGGGTTTTTCCTTTAGCCTGATGCATCTAAACCCCTGACGTTGTACAGATGGCGTTTAAGTAGCTTTGTGTGAAATTCTGTAGTAAAGGATTTTTAATGGCTTTTAATTCAAACCCAGTTCTCAATTATTACAACATTCTGAAGGAGAATTCAAACTTTTTCTGCAGTGTAATGTTAAGTTCTCATACTTCTGTAAAGAAATGTGAAAAAAAAGGCAAATCTTGCAAAAGGAAGTTTTACATTCTGATATAATTTTACCTCCTGTTACTTAAAGCTTTCTTGGTTATCACTACTCTCAATTTTTTTTCTTGCTTGCTACATGTCTATATAAAACAACCCTCTACAAATAGGAGTGTGATAATTTCCTTATTCTAACTAGAAAAATACTAAGTATGCTATGAATTTTAATTTAGACTTGTTACAAAATAATTTGAAAAGACAAGATGTCTGAAGGTATATCATTATCATAGTAAAGTTAAACAATTTAAGTACATAAACATGATTGTAACTTAAGCTACTTTCCTGAAAAATAAAATATCCAAATTTTGCATAATTAGTTTCTGTAACTTGATATGTTTGCTACCGGGTAACAAATTAAGTATATATATATAAAAAACACGTTCAAGAGGTACAAAGGAATGAAGCAATCATAGTCTACTAATTTCCTGTACCACAAGATACATTTAGCTTTGAAACAATCATCTGTGACTGGTGGGGCATACAGCAACAAGTCTGCTTATTGACCCAACCATGTGATGATAACTTATGACTCAATTTGACTGGTGAAATATATTAAAATAATTTAAAACATATTAAGTGCTCTAAGTACCCTCCCATACTAACTGAGGTTTTTCCAAATATTTCTTAGACCCTAAAGTTCCTCTTCTGCTAATAGACAATCTTGGAATCACACTCCTACTGACAGAGTCTAGGATAACCGAGTGTTCAGTACAAACAATAAAAAAAATAAGCCATATCCTACTATTTGTCTTTTTACACATTTCTTTAAATATCATAAGTGATGTCTTAATATGCTTTGTTATATCTTAAATTACCTGCAGCCAACATCTATTTTTTTAAATTTACAGTATAAATTAATAGTAATGGCATGTTGTCAAAAAATAAAACCTAAGTTATTCAGTGTAATGATTAGTAATATTTATTTATAATACATCTGAAAATGATTGCAATACTGGCTATGTTGTTGTCAAAAGGCTGGATATTATCATGTAGTGGTTAAATTATTTTCATATAATTTATGTTCAGTTGAGTAAAATGCAATATATGTAGTTAAGATACAAAAAAATGCAGATAATGTATTAAAAATTACATATCTGACTGATCAGTTGCTCACCACTGATCTTAAAACAGCATTAGAAATGATAATTAGGTAATTATAAGTGTTTTAGAGTGTAGTGCAATTTTTAGTGCAGAAAATAATTTCGGCACAAGAAACATTTTATCAGTAGATAGATAGCTTTATTCAGACTGTAGATCTTCAAATAGCACTTTTCTACTTGTGTGTTTACAGGACCTGTGCAAGTGAATTATAGACAGCTCCACTTTAATTTCCACAAAAGTATTGAGAACAAGTATTAATGAAACTGCTAGCTTGCTTGCCTGTAAAGCCATGACATGATAGTAAAATTTATGTTGGGAGTCCGACATGCCACTGGATATGTTGCTACATACAATATTAAGAGAAAATGGTCGTATATTAAAATGATGGGCACAAAGATTCAAATGGAAAGATCACATGATAAAACCTTCATTTTTCTCTTTTCTTTTGTTACATTTTTACAAGTGTAATGAGTTTTTGAGAGCTACTCAGTTTAGAAACATTGCCAAGTTACTCTACATAAGGTTTTTAACTTAGTAAATTGACTGATGTTCGTGTTTTTAAAATCATAGGTATCATCAAAGCAAAAAAGAGATTCACAAAGCCTTCTATTAGCTCATAATAGGCTTAGTAAGAATGAGAGGAAGGAATCTGTTATTTCACTATTTCTCCTTGAAGGAGAGATAAAAGAATAAAAATTCCTTTAAACAGAGTATTTTCCAAGTTCTGAAAAACACACCAGTAATCTTTTCTCACTAAATATGTCACCAACTGATAAATTGTATTTGGACAATAAAACTTCCAAGGAAAATAGCTATCACTTTTCAGAAAACGTTGCTAAAATTGCATCTGGTATAAAATTGATAGGTTAAAATCTCAGTAGCACAGTTATAACATTTATTTAGGTAAAGGTCTACATCTTGCTAAGTATGTTTTCATGTGTGAGTGAGCTACTGAATAATATAAAATTGGTTCTTTGCAAGCACTATTAAGATGTTTTTGGTATGCTTTGGTTTGCTTATTAAAGTAATGATTTAGTTCTACTAAAATATGTAAACTTAACACACAGATCAAGAAATAAAACATGCTTATTTGTTAATGTAAAAAGTGCAAACCAAGTAAAATTTGTTTTCTTTGGTAATCTTATATATATATATATAATTACATGATTTTAATAAAAATGAAACAAACATTTGCACATTACTCTGCAAATAAAAATCTCTCACAATTTAATAACTTTAAAAATATCTAGTGCAACAAAATATTAACTTTTTTCAGCTAAAAGATATCTGATGTTCTGTAATTGTATTTCCGTTCCTGTTGCTATGACATGACCATCTTCTAAATTCTTAAAGTAAGGAGAAAATTGCTTATGTGATTCTTAATACTTAATATTTGTACATCAAAGTTCTGTAATCTATATAAATATTACAAAAACAAACTATTAGCATTTAAACTAGTATCATGACTATTACAATATCTTTAACTTGATTCAAAGAGGCAGTGAGCAATAAATAATGAATATTTTCTAATTAAAGTTAAATATTTTGATTTTCTTTTGTAGAGATAGCCTCTTTCATTTTACTCCCAGGTCAAGGGTTTCCATTTCTTCTGTACCTATTCGTAGCATGATCCCAGTTCATCCCACAGTGCCCCATTGTTTTACAGTTATGGATTCGTTGATTATAGAGTTCTTCTAGAAGTGATGGGATTTTTTCGTGAATTGCATGTTCCACTCTTTCTAAGGGACATGGACCATAAAAAGGACAATGCTTGGCTAATGGCAAGAATGATTCAATTGGATGAATCTTAAAAAACTCGTGATATTGTTCTGGCAGGGGTAGGTCATATTTACTGATATCAGGATAAGCCAGTACTGTATCAAAAATACGATACTCTTCAGGATTCTCAATCAAGTGCTCTTCAACTTCTTTATTGTTTTTAAAAATTGACTTTTTGTCCTGAAACACATGAAGGTACTGAGCAACCAGAAGAGCATGATTCCTCACCTGAATGGCATTTTGACGAATGAGAGCTATCTTATTCTCAATCCTATTGGCAACAATCTCGTGAAGGTCCTTTAGAAGGGTCAACTCCTCTTCCATGAACAATTTACCATTAGGTTCGGAGATTAAGTTATACTTCTTGGACCAGAAGGATCCTACGTAAACTCTGGGTGGTTCAGTGACATTAATTAATGGCGAAAGGCTCCAGAAGAGGGCACCATACACTCTCATTAATTCTTGGGGAGTTAGAGAATCGGCTTTATTCAAGATAATTCTTACCTGTGACAGTAATTAAAATCCAACATTAAGAGAAGTAGGATAAATAAGGAAGAAAGTGATGCAAAATATTTTGTTTGAAATAGCTTGGTTGAATAAATATTTAAAACTATTTGACTTGTGTATATTAAATAAATAATTTTTTTAGTGAAAAAGGCAATTTGTTTCTAGGTTGATGTTTCATCTTTTGCTGGATGATAGTAATTAAAATTAGAAATACTTTCACATTAATTATCTAACAAAGGTTGTTTCTGAAGAGTTTTCTACACTCTAGCTGATTCCACTGTCATGAAAGAACTTTGAAACCATATAGCTCTAATGTAATCACTTTATATTGTTTAATGTGACAGCTGTTTCAGAAATTTTTAAGTAATTCTGATTTCTGTTCATTTAACATAAGAGCAGACTTTTTATCAGCTGTACACTTTGATGGATGCCCTGTTATTAAACAAAACAGAATTTAATATTTCACACAACAAAAGAAACATACTGTGAAATAACAGTAATATAAATGAAGCTGACAAAAAGTGACCTATTTATAACTTTATACAGTTAAATGAACCAAGACATTTGTACTCACCCAAACTCTTCTATATGATATCAAGCAAGATGCTTGATTTTGTTTTGTTAGAACAGACAGTTTTTACAGATTAGCAAAGCTTAGTAACATGCATATATGTATTATTAGCACTCCAGTGCTGCTTTCACTGCTGAAAATGTATGCACATCTCTACTGAAATAAAAATAATGACTTGTGTATACAATGTAAAATACATAATTGTTATAACAGTTTTTTTGGCATCGCCTGTGCTTATAAGTACGTGTGGGAGACGTTTCGATGAATATAACTGTTGTAAAGATTATTAGTAATATTAAACATATAGTTATGCTTTCACCACATGTGCAAAAACAAACATGTTCTTGGTACATGAAAGTAATTTGATAGCCCATAATTTTTATAATATAATGTAACAAATGTATTTTTTTGTGTAAATTATCATCAATAAAAGAGCCTTGGGCCTGTTAGTCTCTAGGAGACTCACCAGTCCGATTCTGGGCTCATTACATTAATAAATGGGGGTTTAATAATCAGGAACGTGTGGCGTATCTTGCCCATTGTGTATCTTTGAGCTGAAGTTAAACATTCTTGTTTAATCAACAAGCCTAATATTAAAACTTAAACAATAACAGCAAAATAGTCATTTATTGTAGATAGAAATGTCAGCTTGACACAATTTAATAATGATATTGATTGATGCTGAATTTTTAACTTCTGTCATAATTTCATGACTAAATATTTCATCTTCAGTTGGATATAAATGCCATTTGTTTTCTGTAGGTTTACAAACAAGTATTTCTCACTGATCTTTATATTTGTAAAATTGAAGTTTTAAATTACACTGGTTCAGTGGTAATTGAAATGATAAGTGTACTTAAGTTTTGAATATTATTGAAGGCTTAAAAGCATTAAAATGGCTTACCTTTCCTTCATGGCCTTTGAGTAGTTTGAAGAGAACTTCTAATTCAGTACCAACATCCAGCTTTGTAGGGTCAAATACAACAAGGATGATATCGGCTCGATCTATAAACCACTGGCACACATTGTTGAAAGGGTAGCCTCTTTCCTGTTGCTTACGATTCTCGATAATACCTGGAGTATCTATAATATTCATCTGGAAAATAAATAAAACTTTGTGAAAAATAGTTGTAGTATTTTCATTTTTTTAAATATTTTTATCAGTATAATATTTAAGCTGAGATACTTTTCCATAATTATTACAAATAAATTTAGTATTTTAAAAGTTGTTTAATCTTGAAGTCTTAAGTTTAAGGGAGATCCATTTTAATCTACACCTTCATCAACGTATGTTATTGGGTAATATTAGTTTTGGAGAATTCCACTCTTCATTAATGACTCTGAATGCAGTGTAGTTGTTACTATCATATTTCTTTTAAAGACTTAAAGAAAGATCGTTTCTTGTACTGGGATTTTTTATTTAGATATATTAATGTGAGTAGAATTTTTTCGGTTACAGCCTAACTTTACATGTGGTGAAAATGTTTACCTTATCATCAAAATATTGAAACAGCTAAAAATGAGGTTTTAAAATTTAAACATTATTAGTTTCCTTATGTTAAGATGGTATTTTCAGGTGATAATTGTCCTGGCATCGCCAAACATGTTATGGTGTTCGACTCATAATCCGAGGGTCGTGGGTTCGAATCCTGGTCGCACCAAACATGCTCACCCTCCCAGCTGTGGGGGCATTATTATGTTACGGTCAATCCCACTGTTCGTTGGTAAAAGAGAAGCCCAAGAGTTGGAGGTGGGTGGTGATGACTAGCTGCCTTCCCTCTAATCTTACACTGCTAAATTAGAAATGGCTAGTGCTGATAGCCCTCTGGTAGCTTTGAGTGAAATTTAAAAAAAACAACAAAAAAACAGGTGATAGCAATCCAAATGAGATGGATTTTTCTTATTTTTAAGACAAATACTCTCTGTGACCCAGCATGTATAGTATTTATCAATTATGATTTGAAAAATTATTAATTGCAAAGAGATTTAACAATAAATCATAACCTTTTCAAGAAGGGGGTGAGGTATCTGAATCCCCATTAACCTTTCCAGAAATGACTGACCAAACTTCTCAAGTGCTCTGTAGCTCTTGTTCATTGCTATAACAGCTCCTTCTACTGTTTTGTATTCTTTACCATTCATCATGACAGTGAACTCTGAAGTTGTTGGCTGGGCTCCTATGAAAACAAATGTTGTAATAGTTGCACACAACCCAGTAAAGACTAATAAGGAGTTTATAAGCACACCAAATCTAGTTAAATATGAGAAAAGTGTGTGTATGTTTGTCTACATATTTGACTCCTTTATTAACTTACATTATTGTCTTGTGAAACTTTTGCTACACAGTATTCATTTGAAAGATTTGTTGTGTGTAATCTCTAATTTTTCTGTAACCATTTATATGACTTTAATTTTGAATATTTTAGTATTAATAAAGAAGGCCCTAAATCAGCTTGGTTAAATTTGATTAAAAAATCTCAATTATTTTCTGAAGACTTGCAGCATAAAATTGCTTTGAATTTTGAGGCTTGGTTTGTGCATATTCACCATTATCAAAGCATTTCAAACCATTTCTTATTAAATCTGGGAACCTAATTTGATAAAATACTTATGAGATGATTTGAATTGTAGTCAACATGTGCAAAAACTCTTTAGAAATAGTATAAAGCTTTAAGAGAATTTAACATTAGAGATTTAACTGAATGTGGATTCGTGCTTGAAGATAGTTGATACCAAAATCTGAAGAAAATTTATCTCACCAGTTGCTAGGGCATATGTATCATTTTCTATTCCAAGTAAATAATTTATTAAAGAAGATTTTCCAGTACTCCAAGGGCCCATGATCAATACCCGTGGGGATGCAAAAATCTCACCATCTGAAATGAACAAAAAAATTAAATAAAAACGTTTTCAACATATCCAAGTTGGTATATATAATATTCTTGTGAAAAATAAAATTTTTATAAATCCCAGACATTTAAATCTTAAAAATTATTTAACAATATTGTTCCTCAATACCCATTTCCTGAACTGTGCTAAGGTAATTGCTGTATAATTTGTATGTTGCTATTAGAGGGGTCATATACTGTGATATGCCCCTAAAATTTGTCAGTACTTTGCATACTACTGGATCAAGAGTCTGGTAGATTTCTGCCTAACTTTTCAAAATGCATAGTATGTTATATTCATCTATCCACACAAACAGTGAATGAAAAGCTATCCATCCATTGATCACAGATCTAAATGCAGTAACTTTTAAGCCCCAAATCAGTTTAATTTTAATAACACATAGTCTTCTGCTTTGTAGGCATGACAAGCAAAAATTTGTTCAACTTATACCAACCATGTGAAAACATTTGTGAAATATAATTAAGAAAACATACTGTCAACTTTGCGTTGCTTCAGATCATGGAAATGATAAGCTTCTCCAAGTGGTTTAATATCTGTCTCATACAGTTCATTCAGCTTTCCAAGGATGTCAGACACCAGTATCTCTTGTGTGTTTTTTGGCTTTTCATCTAGTTGTAGTACTTTGTGGATATGGTCCCTGTTTTTCTGGCCATAGTGTTGAATTTGTTGGTATGCCTCATCTTCAAGTGTGCTGGTTGCCAGTATACTGGATTCATCTTCATGTTGGGTGTCAGCTGCTGTGGTCAATTCTTTTTCTCCTATATCAATATTGAAGTGAGGAATATAAAAATAATGTACACAACTTTTGCTTTTACCTGTTTTAAAAGATCTCAAAGTGGGAAAAAAAGCACTCTTCTTTGGTATCAGTTTTTTTTTAGATTTCACTTTGTAACAGTAACAAACAATTTTGTATCTAAAGCACCAAGTAATACAAAAGAGCTTGCTGTTGCAAGTGTACTAGAATAATAGACAGTGTTTGCATGTCGGAGAGAAACTATCAGTTTGGAAATCTATGTGCTACTACAGAATGTTTCTTAAGAAAAGTTAAAAGGTGTATCTTACATGAAACAAAACAAAAACAAAAATTAATGAACAAATTGTGAAGTTTTCAGTGAAATTTGAAAATTCTGATAAATTGAACATTTCAATGAGTGTTGAAATGTACTGTCCTCTTAAAACATTCCCTTCAAATGTAGTTCAGTGTTTTTCAAACTGTGGATTGTAACCCACATGGGGGTTATGAGCAGGTTTCCAGGGCTTTTCAAGATGTTTGTGCTGAGTTAACATTTTATAAAAAATAAAATGTTTTATCCTTATAGAGATAATTTGGGGAGCAGGGACATGGGGATCTGGCTGAGAAGCATCGAGATGGTGCTTTTACAGCATGACCTAATACATTTGAGACTTGTAATAAAATCACAGTGAGTGATGAATGGATTTCAAATATTAAGTGCCACAAGTTTGTCTTAGTTTTTGAACCTGATTTCAACTCCATATTTCTTAGTTTTTCTTGCTTGTGAACTTTTTCTTGTACAATCACAAGTGTTTTGAAATTAGCATTCAGTAAAACTGATCTATTAAATTGAATATGTAATAACACATTGTTTACTTATTTATTTGAGGTTTGTTGTTAATTGCTCTCCTGCAACAAGCAGCTACTAATTAGATTTTAGTTGGTTAGTAACTTAAACATTAATGAAGGTTTTGTTGGCTTGTTTTTACCCAATTTTTGTGACTAGTGTTTTTGTGGTAGTTGTATTGTAATGAAATACTAATATAAAGACATCGTGGTATTGACTTTGTCATACTAAAAATTAAGAAGGTCTGGCTAAATACAGAATTAAGAAAAGCACAAAATTAATTTAAAACCTACAAATAAGGATCGTAAAGTAAAGAAACAAGGCTGGAAATATTGTAAATATTATTTATTCAAACTACAAAACACTATTTTAGCTTCATTCTGTTATCAAGAATTACATTTGGTGAATGTATATCCAATTCATGGTACATTGCAAAAAAATGTGTCTGGAATTATAATTATTAATTCTTAAACTCCAGCTGTTCAACTTGATGATTCCGAAATATTATGATTGATTTTGTTTTGTTACATTTATCTTTTACATATTTCATGATTAAACCATGCATTCTTGCTAAAAAAAAAAAAGTTTCAGTTTCTGAGTTATTTTACAGTAAAATGCATGCCCACAAATTTTGTGTGCTTGAATAAGCATTAATATTGACATGAATATGGCAAAAGATTGTAGTTTTGAGTTTGAATGGAAGTATTTTTTTACATAAATATGTGATATTATTCTCCTCTAATATTTACGCGCATATATGTTTATTGTTTTTTATAATCATTTTGATAATAAGTACTTTACAATTTTAAAATTTTACATGTTATAAGGTTTTTAAATGATGATCTGAAATAAGATGTTATCATAAGAAAGTTGTCCAGGGTTTTTCATAAATTTAGGACTGCAAATAATTTATAAACTGTAGTCTTGTAACTAAATTATAAAACTGAAATTCCAAAACCTGTAATATTTTATAAAAGTTAAGTGATAAGCCTAAGAGTTTAAACAATGTCTGTCACTGTTTGACTTTATCATTTATATGCATGAAATTTTATTTTAAGCAAGGAGACTGTGTTTTGTTAATTGATAATTTAATAGACTATTCACTACTCAAATAATCCTTGCATGTATTAGTAATGGAAGTTATTTTATATCTAAAGTATAGTGTTAAAAGCCAGTTCGGAAGGTGTCGCTCCATGTGATTACATGACGCAGACGTGTAAATCACCACCTGCAAGTAACTTATGTAAAACCATATTGTACAGAAAGCCCAAGTTTTCACAATAAACGTAAATGTATCAGACTTATAATATCTTCACAGAAATTATAATACAACTGACCTCTGGTCTCGTGAGTGAGTACTTTCATCAGAACTATTATGAGAACAACTATTAATCTGATATAGAACCGGATTCCCTGAGAGTTCGTTGCCATCTTTGTTGTAGGGTATTCTGGGTACCAGTAGGTTACATGCGCAGTTGCCATGACATCAGACGACAGTAATTAAATGTAAATAACGGATTCCTTTCAGTTTTTTCTTTTTCCCCTACTGGTAGAAAAAATTAGCATGGAAAAACATGGAATATTAAATGTGTGTGTTGTTATTTATTTCCAGAGATGGAAATTTGTACGTATATTTGTTAAAGAAACAAAATAGCATTTGGAAAATTAAGGAACTTTCTATCAACATTGGTATTGTGGCTTTTATGGGAATTGTGTACTCAAAATAAAACCTGCACCAAGCTGTGAATATAATTGTTATTTTATAAAGAAATCTAATTACACCTTACAATGCTGAGGAAATTGTCAATTCTTTTTTCTTCATTCATGTTGGTGTATTTAAACTTGTAAACTAACTGTAATTTACTAGTAACGTTTGATATTTTCCTTTTAAAACATAACCCAGTCATATGCAACTTGTCAGTAAGTTTTTTTTTTCGTACTTTAGCAAGATTAGTGTAGTAGAACTTACTGATTTAAAATCCTGATATATATGTGTGTATATATGCATATAGGCGCAAATTAGTTAGCAGAATTATAATAAGACATTTTCTTAGCTTTGTGAGTTTCAGTTGTAGAAAATGTCTTAAAATTGAATTATGCGGTTAACTTCGTACAACGTTTTCACTCCCACCCCCCAAGAGAGTAAGACTTAAATTAAAACAATAGATTAAATTAACTGCAGTGAATAAGAAAGTAAAATTATCATCTTAAGGTTGTGAAGCTTGTTGTTTTAAATTAAGCTCAAAGCTACACAATGGGCTATCTGTGCTCGGCCCACCACGGGTATCGAAACCCGGATTTTAGCGTGGAAGTCCGCTGACATACCGCTGAGCCACTAGGGGCCAGGTTGTGAAGCTCTTAAGTTCACAAACAATTCGTAAGAAAATCATTTTAACACTGGGCAAAATGCAAACAAGTTTTATTTTTATTGATGTGAGTATAAGATATATTCAGTGCCAGCAAAAGTTGTAAGGTTGGCAACTCTCCAATTATGATGTTGCGCTATATTGATTTGAAAACTTTTGCTCGAGTAAAACTTGTAAAACTAGTAATCACGTTATTTTAAGAATGATGCAAATAAGTTTATTAGACGGAATTGTTTAACGTTGCTTGTACTTACATTTACGAAATTTTTAACTGTTCAATTCTCAGCATTATAATTAACATTCTTATTATTTATTGACCATCTACAGGTGTCGTAGAAAAAAAATCTTAACAGTTGTAACTAATATAAAGTGTACTTATGGAAGTTGTATTGTAGAATATAAAGGAACAGTGTATACTTTTCGTTGCAATAACTTTATTTTTTCATACTTTATTACAGCATGTATAACGTTATATTTTTAAGGCGAAAACCTCCAAAGTATTTTGTTTTCAAATTCTGTTTTAACATATATTATATAAAAGTATACGACTTCTAACACACCTGTAAAATACATCAATGTATAACGTCATATTTTTAAGGCTAAAAACTCCAAAGTATTTTGTTTTCAAATTTTGTTTTAACATACAGTATATAAAAGTACATAACTTCCAACACACCTGTAAAATATATCAACTATCCAAGGGACTTTGTATCACAATGAAAACTTAAAAATCACAAAATCATAACAAGGAACAGACCTTGTACATTTGGAAGTTAAAAAATAACAAACTAATAATGCATGAATTCATGCTATTTTTTTATGAAAAGTGTTTGTTGCAGTATATCGGTTGATTGGGAATGTTGCAACGTATTTTTAGACGTTAAAATGTTCAACATTTCTTTGGGATATTTAATACTGGGTGTATAAAGAAATATAATGCGTACTGGAGTGATATCATTTTGTCCAAGTTTGCATTTCGGTTACTTGGAAATCTATTTATTAATCCAGTATGTGAAATTAGTTCCTTTTAATTGTGTTTCTATTTAAAAGTCGTAATATTCTATGGTACCTAGGCTGAGTATATGATCACCTACTTAGAGTGATTTCATATGCATCGAGGAAACAGTGGTAGGCTAATGTTGGTTTTGTTTTTGTTGCATTTGTCGCGAGCACCTTCAGTGTTGAGCGTGTGCTTACGAACTGTACTTATCACCAGGTAGGCTTAAATTTTGTTCTCACTGTCTTCATCTTCTGCTTCTTGGTATAATCTCACTTTTGACTGTTTTTTGTATTTCTCGAAAAGCTCAGGAAAATCGAAAGCAATGGCGCTGTCCAGTTTGTCCATAGGGCAGCCTAAGAAGTAGCTACACGTGGAAGGGAGAGATTTAAACTCGTAAAGCACGTGCAGGCGAAAAAAATCTCGATACTTGAGCGGATCTGGTGAATCATAACGACTGATATTCGTTAGGCCTTTTAAACCATTAAAAATGCTGTACTGGAAAGGATGTTCTGTGATGTCGTCAGCCAGTTTTTTCTTGTTACTAAAAATAGACTTGTGTCGATAAAATGTATCCAGGTAGCAGTCCACTACTTTTGCGTGGTTACGTACTCGAATAGCATGAGTCTGGGCGAAAGCAATTCTATTTTCAACCCTCGCGTCTATTGTATCGCGTAAGTCCTCTAGCAGAGCACGTTCCTGGTCCATTAGAAAGTTGACAGAAGCACCCTTGTGCCAAGGTTTTCCAGTCAAGGAAACTGAATAAATGGTGGGAGCTTGAGAACTCTCCATGTGGGGCGACAAGTTCCAGAAAAGTTGTCCAATCACTTTAATCACTTCACTTCGACGTATAGTGTCTGCCTTGTTTAAAATAAATCGAGTCTGATTCTCCCTGCCTTTCAATTGGCCTAAAATGGCTTCCATTTCCGAACCCAGCTGAAGCTTTGAGGGATCAAACACAACATAAATAACATCAGCATGGTGAATGAACCATTGAAAAACGTCATGAAATGGATATCCTCTCTCTTGACTTCTGTCTTCATTGATTCCAGGGGTATCTACGAGGGTTACCTAAACAACCAGTAACAATAAACAATGTAAAACGGATTATCTCATTTGTATCATCTGAAAATTTTCCGAACACTTGTGTTTTACAATAAAACATACAAGTTTAGAAGTGTTCTTAGGAGTTACATAGTCAGGCAACACTTTTTACAAAATTCTTTGTTATTAGTAATATACTTGTTAAAATTGTATTAATCCGTAAGACTTGCTTCTGCTAATATTATAATGAAATAGTTATTTTGCAGAACATAACGTTGGCGGCCTGGTAGTCAGTATATCAACTGTGGTTCGCGTCTGTTTGCTGTAAAACATATTTCTGCACTTTAGTGCGGGCGTTATAAGTGACAGCTAAATCCCAACGCTCAGGAATTGACGGTAGGTGTTGTGGACCAGCTATCTTCTATAAGTTGAAAATTATGGATGACTAGCGCAGGCAGCATTTGTGTAAGTTCACGCTGGTGCCCGAAACAATTTTGTCTTGTAATCGTCTTCCAAATATCTTTCTTAGTGGCTATATATTTTTTAAATTTACAAGGAGTTTTTTATACTAATAATGCTGAATATAATAGGTAAAATGGAATTCTCTGTAGACTGTGGTAACAATTTTTATAAAAAAGCATAACACCAGAGAATTTTTCTCTCTTATTCGTTCGTGTTGAGTATGTTAGCCTTACGTAATTGTGTTTGTTTGTTTGTTTGGTTTGAAATTTCGCACAAAGCTACTCGAGGGCTATCTGTGCTAGCCGTCCCTAATTTAGCAGTGTAAGACTAGAGGGAAGGCAGCTAGTCATCACCACCCACCGCCAACTCTTGGGCTACTCTTTTACCAAGGACTAGTGGGATTGACCGTCACATTATACACCCCCACGGCTGGGAGGGCGAGCATGTTTAGCGCGACCCTCGGATTACGAGCGCACGCCTTAACGCGCTCGGCCATACGCAATTGTGAGTCCACAGAAAATTTTCCAGGGATGGAATATGTTTTTTTTTTTTTTTTAAGGGAGGGGAGGCATGTCTGCCATGAACCATACAAAAAATGAGAACAGACGTTTTCACTACTTTTGAACTTTCAGTAAACTATAGAAACCTTTAATATGAATTAATTTCCTTTTCTGTGTTATATATCATTACTTCGATTATTGTATACAAGCACGAACTGGAATGCTACTGCAGTATACATGAAGGGGTTAGCATTTTTATACCCCCACCTGTTATGAGATGCAGTTAGCATTAAATAATCTGCACTTTAAATCGCGCATTGTACATTGTTTAATTTAGTGGGCGCAATGAAATTCGACAGAAAGGAACAAAATCTCAAAATATGCTGGAAAGATTTGTGGATTGTTGTTTCAAAATAATATAGAATCACTTCAGTATAAATGAATTATCTGAGAATTAAATCAAGGAATCTTAAATAAAATAAATAGAAACATCTTTTAAATATACTCAGTAAAACTTGATGTGTCAGGCAGCCAGTCTAAAAGAATATGATAAGAACTTATGGCAAGCAGAAAGGTTTTCAAGTATTCATTCATATATATATATGTTTACTGAATACATTGATTTGGCTAGTTACACATTATATATGGTAATGCTACTATCCTATTAATTTTCTTAGATACATTTGATTATACATTATAAGTAAAATTTGAAAATATTTTTCCCTTTGTTCAGTAACGTGTAGATCGAAACATCATTTGTAATGCTTACTGCAACACCAAAGTGTCGCAGCTTTTTGTCTGCAGACTTTTATAAAACATTAGAAATTGGGTTTTGATACCTCTGGTGGGCAGAGCACAAATAGTCCATTGTAGCTTTGTGTTTATTCACAAACAAACAAAGCTTATTGTGATTAAGTTCATTTTTCAAATTGGTTTTATATCAGAACATATTTTGAATATCTGTGCAATTATAGAAAATTATAGTTTGTATTTTTGACTGTGGTAGTGGCACCATAAGTTTCCTTCAAAATTAAGATCTTTAGTTGTTGTACATTGTAAACCGTGTTCCTGCCCTTTATCAGAATAATTGAACTATGGTTCCTAGTTTTACTTTCGAAGAAATAGACTACTGTTGATCAATATACAAGCAGATAATTATAAATATAAACAGAAGAAAAAATAATTTCTATCTAGGGTATTTTGAATTTCAAAAAAAGGCAATGTTAAGACTTTTTAAATTTGTCGTATGATTTTAAATATTGCTGTTGTGTTATCAGTGAAAATGCAGTGTGATAGCTTTAGAAGCTTAAAAGCTGTACTTATTGTTATATACCACAAGGATTGCCGTATCTTTTCCTTTATATATATACTGCAACCGCTGCTTCACCAAGTGGGTGATGCCATTTATTTGACATATAGTAAGGAATAAGGCCTGGCATGGCCGAGCGGGCTAAGGCGTGCACTCGTAATCCGAGGGTCGCGGGTTCGCGCCCGCGTCGCGCTAAAAACATGCTCGCCCTCCCAGCCGTGGGGGTGTATAATGTGACGGTCAATCCCACTTTTCGTTGGTGAAAGAGTAGCCCAAGAGTTGGCGGTGGGTGGTGATGACACGTAAGAAGTTAAATTCGAAATTTAAACAAACTTAGCCAACTGAGAAACTGTGCTTAGATTCTTGATGAGATATAACATCACTTGTAACGGCCTAAGTTTCAAATAATTTATCATTTTCAGCTGATTTTTATGGCCAGGTGGTTAGGGCGCTGCACTCGCAATATGAGCGTCGCAGGTTCGAGTCACTGTCGCACCAAACATGCTCGCCCTTTCAGCTGTGGGGACGCTATAATGTGACGGTCAATCCCACTATTCGTTGGTAAAAGAGTAGCCCAAGAGTTGGCGGTGGGTGGTGATGACTAGCTGCCTTCCCTCTAGTCTTACACTGCAAAATTAGGGACGGCTAGCACAGATAGCCCTCGAGTAGCTTTGTGCGAATTTCCAAAACAAACAAACAAAACAAAGTAAGGAATATCTGCCATAAGAATGTAATAGAACACTTTGAAACGAAAGGAAGATTTAAATGAAAATGAGTGTGTAATAGGATAAACATGGTGATCAATGTGTTCTGTTCAGTTTTCACATTACTGACCATACTCTGCTTGCAGAATGGACGAAAAGGAAAACCAAATAACATATTCTGGGTGTCTTTAGGCTTAAGAATTTTGCATACTTTTTATGTTTCGATAGCACATGAAAGCTTTTATAGATATGTTATTCAAGAACATTCTTGTAACGTATAGAAGGCATATATCAAAAGCTTTGATTGACAAAGAATGCTTTGTTTCTTGAGGTTTTGTTTTTCTAGGCTTAGTGTTAAAGGTGATGGCTAATAGATGTTATACTGGGCATACACTGATTCAAATCTATCCCCACTTCTACACATGAAGTAATTAAACTTAGTTTCTTAAATAGTGTCCATTTTTATATACATGGGAGAATCAGAATTAGTTTACTTACAAAATGTTTGCTATTTGATGATTAATAGATTAAACGATATGTTTATTAACACTGTTGCAAAATACATTTTTCTCAGAGTCGTGTCCATATGAAGTCTGAATTTCAAGTAATATTCTTTGAGACTTGTGTAAAAAATCACTGAGAATGATTAAATTTGTGACTAGCATTGTGTGTGTAAAATGATTGGATATATCGTACAATACTGGTGAATGGTATTTCAAAGGAAAATATATTCACCAAACTTTGAAATTCAAAATCTTTAAAATATATGGATTAGTAAAAACTCTAGCCAATCAAACATGCACCTATTTTGATACTGAAATGCATATTTTTCAAAGATATTGAACATTTATTGTAACTAAAAATTTACATTTAATTATTTGTTTGTTACTCCAGATAAGAGTGCAGTTTATCAACTGTGTAGATTTGAACTTTGAAACAAACTCTGCCTGACAGCGACATGTTTAAGCGAGAGAAACAGGCAGACAAGTTAAGCAAGGCGCAGATAGTGTAGTTGCTTTGCTCTGTGAAATGCCAAACCAACTAGTAACGTAACTTCTATAATGCGAATTACATCATTACAGGCTTGTTGTCCTGCTTATGCAAAGAAGTCTTATCGGTCTTAGCAGCATTTTTGATAGATGGGAAGTTGTGGTCCACTGTAGTAACTGTAGAAATCGTGGTTAACTGAAACTTGGGGAGTTAATGAATGTGCTTGTTAGTAGTTTTATTCAGGTTAATTAAAATGGATTATTCTGTTGTACCACCATGTTACTGACAATAATACAGTGTTGTGTGCCACTGCACAGTTTTTGTTAGAGTAAAAATGTTTGTTTCACTAATCATCTCTACTTCTGGGTTGATAACACAATCTCTTCTTATCTACCAGTCAACAATGTACTCAAGATTTCATGAAAACAAATGAAATCGACAAAATAATCATGTGTAAATCCCAGTGTTTTTTGTTGTAATGGCATTTTAGTGGTTTGTGACTGTTTAGGGAGGCAGAAAATCGGTCTTTGTTATCGAAAAGGTTAAAAAACGATGAACCTGAGGAAACACAACTATAACTGTTGCTAATGCTCGTGCAATTTTGGGGCAGCTTGGGGTCACTAGTTTTGCATGCTAGTCATTAGGCCAGGATAAAAACTGGCTTTTAATTTTGCACATTAAATAAAATTTCTTTTCATATTGTTTATTGTTCTATTTCCGAAGAAGTCTCAGTGAAACCATTGATCAAGTACATAAATATATAAACATAATATTAAAGGGTGTAAGGAAATACTTGGGAATTCAGATAGGAGCATAATGATTTGTTCTTAGTATACTTGCCTACCTTTCTAAGGAGTGGGTGGTTTATTCGTATTCCTTTGAAATGATCAAAGAAGGACTGGCCAAATTTCTGGATGCTGTCAAAGGACCAATCTGCTGCCAACTCTGTACCATCCAATGTGTCTGATTTTTCTCCAAAGGAAATCACCGTAAATACATTATCTGTTGGATAAAATATAAACTGGAGAGCAATCAGTACTGTGGAGATACTAGTAAAGTTATTCTGCAATGATGCACTTTAAACCTAATGTTACAAATGGGAACATGGGCTATCCAATCACCTTCCATTATTTTGAAATGCTGGTTCTATACGTGGCACAAAATGCTACTTCTACTTGCATTAACATGTTTTGCTACACATCTCTTTGGTAATTTGGCACTCAGTGGTAGTGATAGATGAACTGGCTTCCACACTTTCAACTGTCTGATTTCATTAAATTCATCTTTGGGAACAAGAGGGGGGGGAGTCTACCTGAGTTCTTGTGTAAGATTTTAACATTGTATCACTTTTAATTTTAAATGATCCTTTGTTACTTTCGTTACAATTGGTTCATCCAATTCCTTTCATGAAAACTGTTGCACAAAATGGAGAACTGTATGGGTAGGTAGGAGCAAAAAAAGGGTTCTAGGCCTGACATGATATGAGCAAAGGTATATATATTGTAGGAAATAAACAAACCTGTTCTAAACAATAGAAATGTATTTCTTGACTCATGGCATGTAAAGGTTAAAGCATAATATAATTATTTGATTTCATTTCAGATATTAACAAAACAACTATCACTTGGTTACAGTATTAGCCATACCTGTTTTTCTTGCAGTGTTAGTTCTTTCATTTCCCATTAAATAATTGATGATACTGCTTTTTCCAGAACTCCAAGAACCTAAAAACAGCACCATGGGCATTCCAAATATTTCTGAATCTGAAAATGAAATGAATGTGTGGGTGTGTTTATACATATACACGCATAATTGATGTTACTGTACTTCTTAAATTTATCATTTATTAATATATTTTACATTCCAGTTTGCTGGAGAATATTTAGATCTGTTTCTATACCTTACACTGAGTTTTTAACTGTTCTTATTTAATATAAAATTAAGATGGTACATTATTTTGTTTTCCATGTCATACTTTAGATGAAGTTCTTGAGAATGCTGTTTCTCAAATAAGGAGGAAAAAAACTATAGAACTCAATAGAATATATTTCTGTTGACATAATTTTGAACTACTTTTTAAATACCTTTATAAAATATATCTTTTTTGACCTATAGTCATCTTTTTTTAAGATAAATCTTGTTTAAAAAATTCTGACCTCCCAAGTGTCTGTCTGATATCTCTCTGAACTTGTACAGGTTTTCTAAGGGTTTAATGGCAATGTTGTAAATGTTCTTCATATCATTTAATATAGTTTGAATTAGGTGACTCTCTTCCTTGTCGGTCTCTGTGCCAATTTCGTTCAGCTGCAAAATTTCTGCAAGATGTTTCCTCGATCGTGGTGGCAGTCTTTTTGGATTTTTTTCATCAGTTATTGCATTTTCCTTTGATGACTGTCTTTCCTTGGTAGCTTCCTAAGCAATATATTTCAACAGAATTCTTAATAATACATTCTTGTGTAATGCATATAAAAAGAACAAACCCATTTATAGTTCAAAGCTTCAGGTTTTTGATTGATATTTAGGTTTTTGGGAATGCACTAATATATATCAATCATGTAATGGATTTATTTATTTATTTTTAAATCCCAGAAAAAGAGGTATAGATATAGCTTCCATTTATATAATTTTGTTTTCTGTTTAAGAAATCGAAATCAACAACAACTGACAGAAGTTTGTTGATCAAACCAACACCAACATTGAGAGATTTGTCTCTTATAACTTTAAAAACAAATTATATTCCATTAATTATTTATGAAATGTCTCCTTCAAGAAGCGTTTTAAGGTAATTAACCAAGTTGATGCACACTTTACCTTTTCTTCTAAGCTGTTAATGATATCATTTTTAAATTCGTCTTTTAACTCCATTGTAGTATTTTTTCCTACTGCTGTTTCAGGACTTTGCGATGGCTTCAGTTTATGTTCATTATCTTTTTCAAACTGTTCACACACTTTGGATAACATTTCTTGACTGTCATTTGTTTCTCGTGGTTTAACATGTGGTTTTTTCATTTCATTCTCAAGATTTTCCCCCTCTGTGGATATTTCACCTTCAATTATATCTTTTTTGTACTGAAAACTCCCTCTGTTTTGATGAACATTAGTGATTTGAGAATGGAAAACTTTTACTTCCTTTTCTGAATTTGCTGATTCTGGCTGTTGAAAATTTTTTATGTCTTCAGAATGTGGATATGAAACTTCAGTTTCGGTTGCTGATGTTATTTCAGAACTTGGGTTTTTTTCAGACTGTATCATATTTTCTTGATTTGGTGCATTGTTGTCAGCTTGTAATAAATGGTTTGTTTTATCTTCTATGATTAAGTCTTCTGTTGGGCTTTTGAAAACTTCTTTAGTAGGAATTGCATTTGGTACCCAGCCTGCTGGTTTTTGAAGAACATTGTGATCTTGTTTCATGTCCCCTGGTGGAAGTACTTGTTTTGTCCAGTAATCTTTTAGGGCTGCTTCAATGTAGGCACGACATTGTTGTGGAGTTGGTACGTGAACTGTCCACCCAACATTTCCAGATGACTCTTTGTACATAAGAAAACAAAATATAACATTGTTTTAGTATTTTTGTTGTTGCTGAAAACCACAATTTACTTTCAATATTCAAAAGTTCCATCCTTTGTTGTAAAACTATCTTATTTAAATTTGGATGGGATTTAATTGAGCATTTGTTTAACAGTTAGTAAACAGTACTAAGTAAGTCTGGAAATATATATTTTCAGTGTTGAAATGCAACTTAGATTTCACTAATTTAGTGGAGGCCTTTAAAAGGTTTAAATATTTGCTTTTGAAGTAATAATAAACATCAGTATTTTTTCAGATTGCTTACTATGATGCAGTTTTGCAAAAAAAAGTTTGAATTTATACTTTTAATGAAATGTATGCAATGTTTAATATGAAGATTTGTGTTAAGCAAAAGAACAAAAAGATGTATTTACTCAAGCTCAAAGGCATGGCTACTAGATGCATTAGAATTGAGAAAGAATCTTTGTTGGCCACACAGGTTGAGAATAACACTGATGTTTACACTAAACCCAACAATTAACCAATGCCAGAACCTTTAGTGGGTCAATAAAACAATTTTCTTACTGTATGTGCTTTTAAGTTTAAAGGAAAAATGAAAATAGTTTTATAAAACAGATGTATAATAAAATTAAAGTACAAGTAAACATCTGGATTAATATTTTTTTTAAATTTCTTTTAAATCTTAAACCCTTGAAAGATAATTGAAAACGTGTGGTGATTCATGCATAAATTTTGTAAGTGATATAAATATTTCAATGAAAGAATACACAATTAGTTTTTGTTTGAAAGAATTGATATTCAAATTAACATTGAAGTTTTTTGAGATATTGTAGATGTTTCTATTTGTAATCCATTTTTTCCAAAAATTCACTGAAGTGAGGAAACTTCACTGTTTCTCCTCTCACACTTTTTTGCTACAGCACAAGATTTTTGGGAAATGCCGGTGCTTCACAACTTTGGTGTAATATATTGCTATTCTAGCAGTGCAGTGAGAAGTGTTGAATTGATTGAAAATATCAACACCAGAAGCCACTTTCATCCATGGGTTTGCTGTCTGAGAAAAATCTTTTAACAGTACAGTGTAACTGAGTGCTTTTTGATAAGACAACAGTGTACTTCTGTTTGCAGTAGGAACTTATTGTTCAAAGCTCTTGATTTCCCCAATTTATAACACTCGTTGTCTTGTTGCCCTTTGTTTTTAAGCTAGTGCTAAGTTGGGCATAATTCAATGTGCAAGTATTATACCTGGAGCACTTTGATTCTTAACACTTGTTTTTTGCAGATGTAGTTGCCTCATTAATGCTTACCTTAACACAGTTAATCCAAGAAAAATTGTTTGTGATGAAAACTTATCAACAGAAGATGCCTCTGTGATGCTTTCTTCCAATACTTGACAAAACACACTCATCACACTCTCTTATTGTAATAGTATTGTACAAATACCAGAAGCTGAGCTCAAATTTGCAACATCTTCGGTTTCATCAGGTTGATATAAATTGCATTCTTATGTCATGTGATAAAGGATAGACTGAAGGGCTCTGCCATATTTCTCTTCACATATAAACTTGCACATTTTTATGACAGCAAGAGGAACTAATGTTTTGTATGTTGTGTGGCTTCCTTCTTTTCCCAGTAAAATAAGGTGCATCTAAAGAAGCTTTCAAGGCTTTTGATTTGCTTTTCAAGTACATTGCTTTTCTCTTTCAGTTGTTTTATTTGTCACTTGAAAAACATGCTTGCTGTTTTTGTTATTTCCTAATGTCTGTTAAGTTTATTTGGCTTTATGCTGTAATTAGCCAAAACCTGTGAAGAAATAAGGTACTGGCAGTTCGTTCCTGTTATTAACAACTGTTAAGTGAAACTAAATTTAAAAAACATCTTCCTTGTAATTAATATTTCAGTTTTGGATTTAGTGCTCAGTTTACTGAGAGAAGTGGAAACTGAGTAAGTGACATCAGAATATTCATCATCATCACTTTTAATTTCTTCTATTTGGTATACATCAGAGCCTTCACTTGAAAAAATACAAGATCATTTTGTTTTGCCAATATGTGACACACGTGATACCTTGTTCATGTTTTTGACATCAGAAATGTATACAAATGTTCAAACCTTGAAACTAACAAGCTGACAAATGTATAAAAAAATTCTCATGGTATCTCGGCCATCCAGTCAACAGTCATATAACTTTTTACACTGAATGTAAACATCATCATAAAACATTTTTAAACCAATGACATGGGAGTGTAACCCTCATTATAGCTTCTGGTTTATAATCTAATGCATCTGTGTATCATTACACAGAGAGAAAGGTATCACTGCTTAGGATTTTTGATGCTTATAATATTGTTGAATTTCAAGTGGCTTCACTTGTCATATGTAAATATCCATTTCGTGCCCTTGAATAAGACTTTGTACCTAGCAAGAAAAATAAACGCATGAAGATAACTCCATTGGAGGTTTGAATGTGTTAATGGGAGGACTGAAGTGTTAAGTAAACAGGTTAATAAAGCAAAATGACCAGTGGTTTGGAGGACAACTGCCTCGTTTCATAATTTACAAATTTCATGTTGTTGCCAGTATAAAACAAGGTTCAGTGGTTTGTAACGGTCAACAGACATTACCCAAAACAAAAATATATTATATTTCCCATTCTTGGAGTGATATAGCTTTTGCTCATTGGTTGAAAAATTTTCGAATGTAAAACTACTTCTGTGTAATAAAGATAATTTCACGTAAATTAAGAAGGAATATAGTGGATCACACAACGTTTCGCCTGTGTAGCCTTTTTTACTTTTACATTTGGTTTACACCCTGCACGTTAATGTGGATTCCCCTCCCCCTCTAACATGTATAAACATGTACCTTACGTCATTGTAGTTGTTATTACTGTATTATTTAAACAATAGTACTAGTATTGGTACGACAGTTTTTAATATTTATATTCGTAAATGTCTTGTTTTGGATATATTTTATGTACTTCTGTAATCAATAGATGCGTACATGTCTCAAGCTGGAAAACTTACAATTCTCTGTTGTGATGCTAACAGTTCAAAATTCAAAGGTTTTAAATGTAGTTAGTATTTCTTATTTTGTTGTTTAATAATACAGATATTAATTTTTTTTTCATTTTCTCTTTATCAGCGATAAGTCCGAAGTATTAATGCTGAAAAACAGGTTTCGATACCTGGTGGGCACAGCACAGATAGCCCATTGTGTAACGTTGAGCTTAACAACAACAAACAAACTTGTTTTCAAGCACTTGAAATTGGAAAGATCGTTCCGTGAAATTGAGATAATGTTCTGTAAATGGCGTCTTTGGTCTTCCGCTACAAAACATTTTGGTTTGTAATTAAACAATCACTGTAAACAGAGATACATCCTCAGATTACACACACACAAAACAAACAAATTTGTGTGATTATCGTAATTGTTTTTGCCACAGTTGTATTTTTTTAGTATGACTCGTAAGGGAAATTTAAAAACAGTGTAACCATTTCTATAGCTTTTCTGTGAGTCTTAAGAAACTAATATAAGAGGGAAGGGTAGCGTGACGTATGTGAGAGTAAAATACATTAAAAACACTTTGTTCTCAAAGTATATTAACTAAGAAACATACATTTATTTTGTTTTTATTAAGGTACGTAAACTTCTTACCTCGACCTTCTGACCCGTAGAATCTACTGATGATACACACAAATAAGAGCATATGTCGTAGCTTTCTCCCAGTCATTGCAATCGTAGTAAATTAGGCCACAAAAACCGAGAAATTTCCAGAAGAGGTCAACTGTTCTTACATCTCAGAATGACGATCAGTTGGAAGTCTGTGCACACTTCCTATTTTGCTGTTATATTTTTCGTTGAAACCCATTCCTGTTTGTCTTTCTTCTGACTTGATCATTTTCGTTATAACGCAAGCTCGTCTTTTCCTTCTAGCACGTTTATTGGCATCACAACAACACGTGCAGACATTGAAATCACCAATAAGAGTCGATTTCTGTGTCACAAGCGGTTCGAAGAATAAAACATTAAAGTTTTACGTAGATAAATATTTGTAAAAAAACAAAAATGATTTTCTATACCGACAGTATTTTAATCGCAGTGAAAGTGTTATACTTTTAGAAAATAATGTTATGGTGGGTTTCCTTGTGAAAAATAGAGCAAGTTTTTGGAACCAGTTCAAAAACTTCTCCAAAAATAACTTCCACGACCTTAGTAACTCGGAACCAAATAAAGGAGAAATGGGTTTACAACCTCAAGGGCTCTAATTCATGTGCATACACATCTGTATTTGAACTTGTTCTGCTGGTTAACAACAAAGACTGAGTCCTAGTCGCTATTTCATATTACTTGATATATTGTATAGTAATTGTAATGTTAAACTAAGTGGTTCGTGTTAAGTATAATTTCATAATTTTTGACAATAATAATTTCACATTACGATATTGCAAGATGTATTTGTTATTCATTACGTGTAACACGTTTAGTGAGAAACTATTGTGCGACTCCTAGCGTTTGACACTACTATTGTGACTATTGTGCGACTCCTAGCGTTTGACACTAGCTGTAGTGTTCAATTAAAAATATTAGTTTTGGCGTATTATACTGTAAATTTGAAGTATTTATATTTTTCTGTAATATTTCTTAGATAATATATTAAATTAGCAATGACTATGAATGACGATTAAGAGTAACTTCCAATATTTTGTTTAGGCTTACGGAAAAGATTTACAAATCATCGTATGAAAATTACAACATATATCTTACTAGAAATTAAGAAATTTTTAAGCCTTTGTAATAAAAGCTGTCAACACAGGTTTATTTGTAAATTGTTTTTATGACCGCATCTAGGTTTTATTTAAAGTTGATTACACCTGACAAGGAGTTCATAACTTTCTATTTCTGTCTTTTGTTATTTATTAAACAATGACATAAATTTAACAGAATCTGAAATAAAATGTTATAACTTTGATTAAGATAAAAAAAAAAAAAGTTATGTTGATCGTCAAAACAGCCAGTGTGAAATTTTTCTGCATAAATTTCAACATTTTATCAGTTACTTCCCTTGCTCTGTTTCATTTTACTTTTTGTCAGATTATTTTTGTAATCTTGACAGAATTAGATAATACCACCTCAATATCTATAACTAAAAAATTAATATTTTTTCCAGGGCTCAGAAGGAAACTAAATACTTTTAATGCTAAGTATTGGGGCACAACAAAGATAGCCATTTTAAACAAATTAATCAATGAATGTTTATGACTGTATGTAACAGCATGTTTTAAATGCTTGTGGATATCACGTATGTTTATTAATAGCATGGCATAACTGGATAATTATTGGAAAGGGAAAACTTAAAATGTCATTCTTTAGCACTGCATTGATTTCATTATATCTTTCTTAGGCTAAAAAAATTCAGGACCATAGGAGAAAGTATGAAAGAAGAAAAGAAGAGAAAGAAATTAGAGAAAGGAAAGAAAGAATTCGTAAAGCTAAGGAGGAAAGAGAGCGTGAAGTGAGAAATATTTTGTGTTTCAACTCTGTGTTATCTGACATTTTGCATTTCGACTGTCTTATCTGACACATTTTGTGTTTCAACTCTGTTATCTGACACATCTGTGTTTCAACTGTCTTATTATTTGACACATTTTGTGTTTCAACTATGTCTTATCTGACACATTTTGTGCTTTTTAGAAGTTATTTTCCTCCTATATTACTGATAATTAACAAGTAAAATTTAGCTATTTTGTCTGCATGTTATTATGCAAACACTATTAAGTTTAGCACTGAACTTGTAAAAACATTGTGTGTTGGTCTGTTTGAGAACAAATGTGTTTAATCTGTGATTTTTGATTAAAACAAAAAAGTTATTTAAAGTCTGTAACTGGATTTTATTGTCCCTCACCCTTATTGTGGGAACAGCACAGTTAGTCCATATGTAGCTTTGTGCTTAACTTTAAAGAAACAGTTGTTTATTGTGTTGAAAGAGGTTTATCTGGTTACAAGTATTAATAATTATAATACTATTTTGCAGTACGAAAGAGAGAAACAACAGTCTGGAGCTGGAAATGCAGGTCAGGGATTTGGTGGTTTCCCAGGAGGTTTTCCTGGAGGACCTGGAGGAATGCCCCCAAACATGGGAGCAGGACTCCAGACACTTTTTCAGGACCCCGAAATTCTTCAGGCTTTCCAGGTACAATAGTCATATAAGTTTTTTAATAAAATACAACAGTATTTTATAACTGGTAGGAATCTTTTTTTCTTCAAAAGGAACATGTTTATTATATTGTAAGTAATTATTCAGTTAGAAATAGAATGACTGTAACAAGTCCAGTTATATTTGTATCAGTCATTCTTTGTATTCTTCTGTTGTAAGTAGAATAGCTCTGATAATACCTTTTTTACCAGTTATTGTTGTATTTTTCATTTGGAAGTGAACAGGATGTGCTATATTCTTTAGTTGTAGTTGTACAAATAAAGTAAAAAAACTTTTCAGGAAAAGGATATAATTGAGGGTATCATTAATATCAGTCTTTCAAAAAGAGTCCAAAGAAGATAGATAGGATTGCATCTGGATCCACCCCCACATAATATGTGGTTAAGCGACTGGACTTGTAAACTAAGGGTTGCAGGTTTGAATCCCTGTCACATCAAACATGGTGGTCCTTTCAGCCATGGGGGCTTTACAACGTGATGGTCAATCTCACTATTCGTTTGTAAAAGAGTAGCCCAAGAGTTGGCGGTGGGTGATGATGACCAGTTAGTTGCCTTTTCCTCTAGTTTTACAGTGCTAAAATAGGAACTTACTAGTACAGATAGCCTTCGTAGTTTTGTGCAAAATTCTAAACAAAACCCCTACATAATACGACAGGCTCACATTGTGGTAGAATGTTAAGACATGCAGAGGATAAATGAAACTTAATTGTGATTGAATAGTTTTATATGTTGGTATATATTAATTCTTGCATTTGGTGTTTTGTAGGGATGATGCAAATGCCTTGTTTGTATTGTTTTTGAAGGTTTGATGTTCGCCATCCGTACATTTACTTCCTTTTTTGAAACGTTTTTCTCTGATTGCCTGCTTGTCGTTTCTTAGTGCAATGTTTCAACAGTTATGGCAAGATTGTATTTATAACCAACTTCTAAATACAGTGTGATTCCAACTATAATATTTATCATTTACCTATTAGTGGCCAGAAATTCACATTTCTCTCTGTACTTAACAATTTTAAAGGAACACCAAATTTCTGTAAGAAAGCTGACCTTAAGGGGTAACAATAACACTATTTACACAAGAAATATACATTTAAATTACTACCAGTTACTAGTACTTAATTAAAAGTTATGTCATTTCATCAAAATTAATTAATGCCATTGTTTTAGTTTTGAGTTGTCTTGTAATAACAAAGAAACAGAAGAAAGAGAAGTTCCTACTATTATATTTACAGACGTGCCGAGAATTTGTTATTCAGTAGTTACCTAGATAGTTATAGAAGGAAAATTCTCATAACCTATTAACAATGTGCTTCAAACACCATTTCGATAAACACTTTGAGCTGTCTGTATGTGGACAGTGCTGCCATCTGGGTGATTAGTTTTGTATTCTTCATTTGGAAGTGGCATGAGCATGATTAGTCGTATTCTCCAGTTACACTTCCATCAGTCAGTTTTTCTATTTTCATTTTGAAGCTGAATAAATAGGACAAGTCGTATTCTTCAGTTACACTTGCATCAGTCAGTTTTTGTATTTTCATTTTGAAGCTGAATGAATAGGACAAGTCGTATTCTTCAGTTGGAAGTAAAATGAACAGTGCAAGATTCGCAGAAACATAGAGCCTATACTGTTGCTTGCAGTTACTGTTATATTGTCTGCATACAAAGTCAAGTGACAAGAGTAATAAGTCTCTGAACTAATTACAAGTAGGAAAAGTTAGCATTGTTGTGAGAGAAAGTCTAAGCTTTGTTTCCCTAAAACAAGTAAAATTTTGTACAGAAGAGCAGGGTAGGTTGTTGGCAATGCAAGGAATCAATTGTCTCTTTAAAATTACCCAGTGCGAATAAGAAAAGTCTCAAAGTTATACAAGTCATGGTTACAATCATCATCTGAAAACAGAATTTAATTGTTTAAAGTTCAGAATTAATTTACTTTTCATAGATTTAATCTTATTGCATGCATTTTGTTTACACTTGTAATGTTCTGGTGTAACTGATTGCCAATGCAGTAACTCTATTTAAAATATTATAATTAAAATCAGTATTTTATATTGTCAGTTTTAAACTCTAGGGGATTCCAAAACAATGTACATGTAGTGTGCTTTCAAGGTGCAAACTGATGGCTTTCAAAGTTTCAAAATTGCATAAAGCATTGATATCAGTTATTAAATTTTTAATAATACACAAAAATATTGTATTATTGAAAAGTGTAAATATGTTTAGTTAAATGTGTTGAATATTTAATAACAGTGCAGGTTTTAAAGTACTTGTGACAAACTTATGTGATCATTAGTTTTTACATTCCCTCACACTGTTGTTGAGCAATAAAAATTCAGTAAATTCACCCAAGTTTAGTATTTTTTGCTTTATCTTGCCCCTAACATTCTTTATCCATTATACTTTTAGCATTTATTTAATATAAATATTTGATGGAATGATAAACATTAGTATTGTCACTGGATAACTTTATGTAAAATAATAAATAACACTGCACAACAATTTTTTTGAAAAGTTTTTGCTGATTGTGACAGGTACCTGGTGGGTATGCACAAATATAGTTTTGGTTTTGCTTCATCACGTACGAACTCTGGGAAATAGACAGTCAATTGTTTACGGGCAATAACGTATTTAATTGAGTTTATGTTTCTAATACGCTTTTATGTTCAACGTAATTAAGTGTTTTACTCCTGATTTTCATTTGTATTGAATGTCCAGTGCATCACATTACAGTGTCCAACAACAGTCAGCAAGCATTGACGGATTTCAGTTGCCCTGATGTTGTTTTTCCATTGTAGCAATGTCTTGGTGAAAACTACAAGATTTCGATGAAACAGTATGTGATGGGGAAACTTGGATGCGATTTTCATGATCAGCAGCCAAAAATCTGTAAGGAACACCCAACAGTGTTCAAGAAGCAAAAACTTTGTTGTGCAGTGTAATTAATTACAATTTATAAATTATATTTATGATTGTAATGATTATATTTCATTACAAAATTCTGAAAAATCTGTTTTTTATATTTGAGTAAAACTACGAAATTTATATAATTAAGACGTGTGTATATTTGTAACATACCTAATGTACCATAGACTCATGTGAATGGATTTTTTTAATGTGTGTATGAATATTTCCATATATATTTTTTTAAGGATCCTGAAGTTGCTGCAGCTTTCCAGGATATATCTTCTAATCCAGCCAATATTGGTAAATATCAGTCTAATCCTAAAGTTGCCAATCTGATGAAAAAAATGGCAGAAAAAATGGGAGGAGGTCCAATGCCAGGTGGCATGTAACTTGTCAGATTCTGTTAATTTGGAATGTGAGAACTTCTCTGAAATACTTGTATCAAATCTAAAGCTTTAATATGAGCATTGATTTCGACTAATGAATGTAACACAGAAAGCAAAACTATGGTGGGTTCTCTGAGATAAAGAATTATACAATAGATAGAAAACTTTACTGTATTCTAGGTGGTATTGATTTTTTTTATTTCTATCACAATAGAACAAAGTATTATTGAGATCTGATGTTATCATTCAATGAGTAGCTTTAGATTTGTGTAAAACTTTAAAAGATGAACATTTTTGATGGTTTTTCTTGTGTGTATTCTTAATTGTGTTTGCATACTTGCTAATATTCAGCAACTTTTATGATAAGACAATTGATTTTGAATAATCTTACTACCCTATTAAAAACAATAAAGTAACGTACTAGTTGAACTGTAGAATTTAGATTAATATAATAAACAGTTCTCATGGATTTCATTAATATTCCTTAATATTCTGATAATTGAATAATTGGTTCATATTGTATTTTAATTCCAATTACTTACAACTTTCTTAAACTTAAATGTGATGTGCTCTTGTTTTCATTCCGTTTTGTTTTCTTTCTGGAAATTAAAAATTTTGTGAACATTGTGTGTTTCAAATAAAGTGTCGTTTTTCTTTCTTGAAGAAGAATTTTTCTATACATAATGAATATGGACAGGTAACAATTAGTACTGACTCGGCAGTAAATCTGATGGCTAAAGAATGCTAAATAATAGGTTTTTAATACTTGTTGCATATACTGCACATATCCATATATATTCACTTTTGTTGCTTTGTGCATAAACAAATACAAAAACAATTTGTATGAAGTGTGCAAATAAAGTTAATTTTAAATATCAACATTGACATAGCAAAGTTAATGCAACATTTATTAAATTAAATCAACGCGTTACTTGTGTTTTGTATAATAAAAGTATTAGATGGTGATTTCATTTTATAGGTAATTATTTATCTTAAGTCTGTAATTTAAAAAAAATATATATTATAGTAATTTATGTAGAAATCAGGCAGGCATTAAGATGCTTGCTTGTCTTAACACAAAAAGGCAAAATACATTTCAAGTTAAAAAATATAATTCAGTTTTAAAAATAGATGCAACAATCACTTAATTTATTTCGTCTTGTATATACGCCTAGTGATTGATTTTGGAAATAAAATTAATGGGAGAAATGCCCAATACACAGGTACATTGTCTCTTACAAATCATACCAAGGAAAGTCAGTATTTCCACATTTTGTAATATCCCTTTTGATTACTCCAGATATGCAGAATGCACTTAAAATTCCAGTTATTAGTGTAAAAACATGAAACATAAAACGTATTCAGTAAGTTAAAATAACACTGTTTGCTATTCTTTCGTACCGTAAGTTTTAATTTGAAAATTTTAATTTATAAAATGTTTTTAACCTGGTTTTGTACCTCACTGTGCATGTAAGCCACTTTTATAATACAAGCAATTTAAAAGTGCAATATGAAAAAATGTCTTTAAACCTAAGTTTCATTTTCTGTCCTAAAAAGAAGAAATTGAAAAACATTTTATATATTTGTAATGTACTGAAGTAAGATGTGATGCGTTATTTATTTTTAGGCATTTCTCTGTGCAGCTAATGAAATTTGAAACTAAATATATATCTGAACGATTAATTCGTGTATTAATTTATTTTATATCAACATACTGTTTTTGCTACTTTTCACACACATTTAAATTACGATTGGGGTTAAAGTTCTGGGACAGAATGTGGATGATTCTTTTGGACAGATTTGTAGAAACGGAAATCGTGATTCTTTTGTGATGCTCTTTCGGCTCTTAAAGCTCAAAATATAAGCTTCTTTAAATACGGTTTATAAGTCAGTAAGTTACTTCGGTGTGTTTATGAAGCTCTGGTGAAATTATGAAGCCCGTAAAAAAAATCCGGTTGACTTAAAACCATTAAAGACCTGAAAAATGGTAGAAAAATACAGCAATTGTTACTTAATTTTAACACATCTGTAAAATTTTCAATGCTATTTCAATTTAACAAACTAATTATATGCTATTTGTTTACAGTTTTAAGCGTCAATCAAACATTTTATATTTAATGCTTTGGAAACAATATTTTTCTTCAATAACATCTTTTTTTTTTCACTGGTTTAACTTTCTAACGGTTATAAATTGGAAAAATTTTAACATTAAAACATTTCAGAAACGTTTCAAATTTGTTTGTAATTGAATGTAAAACATAGTGCTACCATATGTTCATAGGAAAATAACCAAATGGATAAAATTAACATTTTTAAAACTATGCATTTCATACTTACACAATGTATATGGATGACATTTGGTAATACACATTTAAAAATACTCTAGATGAAACGACAGTCTTCGTCTGCGAGAAGATTATTTTTTTGTAAAAACGTTTTGCTAATCAAGAAATTTCTTATAATTGAAAATTGTAATGATAACTTTATCGTATAAAATTATAGAAGAAATTGGTAGAGAGAAGTGAATTTCTGAGATTAATTGATGGTATCATTGTCAAAATAAAATATTTCTAAATATATTGCTAACTTACAATTGTATTCAGTGCTGCTATTTGGTCCATCATTGCCCCCCAGTGGCTCAGCGGTATGTCTGCGGACTTACACGCTAAAATCCGGGTTTCCATACCCGTGGTGGGCAGAGCACAGATAGCCCATTGTGTAGCGTTGTGCTTAATTCAAAACAACAACTGGTTCATCATTGGTGCTCCTTACTTTGTAGAACGAAGTGAAAAATTCGATTCCTAAAATATTAAGGAATTTCTTGCAAAGCTTTGTCAAGATCACTTTGAAAACTCATGATTTGTGTAGGATCCCACTGTTTTGGATTCCGTGGGTTTCAAGCCAGGCAGGCTGAGACTGAAAAACCCATCGGCAGCAGACAGGATCGTCCCCACTATCTTTCCTCATGTAGAACTGAGAACTGATCTCAGCCTGCAGCGTATAGGTTCCAATCCTCTGAAGTCATCACGAAAAGAACAAACTCCTAAGTTTGCTGACTACACAGGCTGGTAAAATGACTCTATTCAGTGTTCCTGGTGTTTTTCATATCCACCTGACAAATATGCGATAAGCTAAGCATCTATACAGCCTGAAAATGTAAAATTATAAACTTATAACCTTAGTAGAAAGTCGCTCTTCTCTCCTAGCTATTTTGAAATTCTATCGATCTTGTTTTGAATCCATACACGACCATTTCATAAATATGAGGAGAATATTTTCAAATCGGTCAGCTTGCAAAATAATAATATTAAATTCAATATTATGCTGATAATCGGTAGAAAAACTTGAAAACAAGAAATATGTGCAACTGAAACAAACATCTCATTGGGCTTTAGAAATATTGATACTGTTGAGATGAGTAAGTAGGTTCATAGTTTTGGATAAACAGTATCTTTAATTGTAGGTTAAACTCAAATATTAAAGCCTCGAGTATGCGTAATGCACTCTTCATCTTTTAATCGGTTTGACACCTTGTCCTATGAGCGACAACAAACGCACTCTCTCCTGGTTGGCATCTGCTGGTATAAACTACACACCTTGCACAAATATATGGAATATGTCACATAAATAATACATTTATGGTAAATATTAAATTAACTATTCAGACTGCTACATCTAGTTTGATTTTAGAGACAGAATTGTGATGTATAATTGAAATTCATTTTGTTACGAGTCAAATACCTGGTACAATGATTGTGGAAGGGCCGAGTATTAGTTACCATAGTCAGCAAAGTATAAACAAATAAAACCCAGTCTGTGATACCAATAGTTTATGAACACCAGACAGGTTTCGAAATGCTTAAAATTGCACATGAAATAATACAGACCATATTTGTTGTCATGACTTAGGCTTACCATTCTTCCACTGGAGGTATGACCGACTCGCAACTGGCCTGGGCGCTATCAGTATCACTCACAGTTCTGCTACTCTCGCTCGTGGAACTGTCCTCATCACTAGAACTTGTAAGATCTGTGTCAAAAGTACCTGTTCTAGGTTCATTCAGAGTAGGTTCGAATTGATATGGCGCTACTCGACACTATTCAGAACACAAAGTCAAAACAGACTCCGCCTCTATTTCTCCGTATGCACTGGCCATGTTTATCTACATTCAACGTGCTGGCGTTGGCGATTTGTTTGGCAATTATTACGTCATAGTACTTTTCGTAGCGGCAAACGTAAAAAGTGAAACGTTCGTATTGCCGCTTAGAAAGGGCTCTTTCTGCACCAAGTTCTATGTTTCATTTATTCCCACATATTTTTTTTTTATAAAAAATAGTAGTTTTTTTCACTGGAAAGTTTTCTTTTTTCAGTAAAATTTACCTTTAACAATAGGAATACAGTTTAGTCCTAGATTTATGCTTACAAACTATTTATGGACTGAGACATTCCAAAAGTGACATTGTTTTTATACTATTCAGTTGCTTATTAAACAGTGATTTAAAATTTGTTTTAATTTTTCTAAATTATAATGATTAAGACGATAAATACGATTGCATTTCAAACTTTTTGACTGAGAAGATGCATCCTCCCCATGTAATGTTCATAAAGAGTTTGTTTGTTTTTGAATTTTGCGCAAAGCTACTCAAGAACTATCTGTACTAGTCGTTCCTAATTTAGCAGTGTAAAACTAGAAGGAAGGCAAGTAGTTATCACCACCCACCGGCAACTCTTGAGCTAATTTTTTACCAATGAATAGTGGGATTGACCGTAGATTAAAACGCACCCAGAGCTGAAAGGGCGAGCATGTTTGTTGCGACGGGGATTCGCACTCGCAGGTTGAGCGAGTTGAGCGCGTTAAACACATGGCCATGCGGGGTCCTCATGAAGGGTATTTTCAAGTTTGGCAATCTTATTCTTGTGTGTTCTGCAGGTATAACTGAATAGAGTACCTTTTTCACTCCAGACAAGTACCTCACCAGCGGAGAAAAGAACTAAGACGCTAATTATTACTAGTAAGGCAAACAATTAGAAACAAAGCCCTCCCATAGGTCTTACCTTAGGTTCAGGTGATAACCTCTACTTTTTTGTGATAATGTCACTTTTGCATTTCCCGTGAGCAAGAGAAAACCTGAGGAATCTTATGCGTCAATTAATTCTCTCCCATTAAAAGTAATTGCTAGTAAGTACTTTCTTTGTTTTTGTTTTTTAGCCGCGACATAGGGGCTTATAGGACGTATCTGTTTTTTTTGTTTTAGTACAAACTTTTAGCTCAGTTCCGTCATCTCTTGAAAGATTAGAGATTTAATTACAGTTTTGGATTCTGAATGTCAAACTCTTTTACTTGATGTCTTTGATTATGTCCAATATCATGTCGATTAATTTAATCCTTCCTTGTTTGTTCTGAATTTCGCACAAAGCTACTCGAGGGCTATCTGTGCTAGCCGTCCCTAATTTTGCAGTGTAAGACTAGAGGGAAGGCAGCTAGTCATCACCACCCACCGCCAACTCTTGGGCTACTCTTTTACCAACGAATAGTGGGATTGACCGTCACGTTATACACCCCCACGGCTGGGAGGGCGAGCATGTTTAGCGCGACGCGGGCGCGAACCCGCGACCCTCGGATTACGAGTGCACGCCTTAACGCGCTCGGCCATGCCAGGCCTTAATTCTTCCTAAAATAATTTCAGTTTGATGGTAGGCTAGTAAAAATACTTATAAATAAATAAAATTAAACTCAGAATAATCACGCGTGGTTTCGCTGGTGCACAAAATTATAACTAATAAAATGGATAACAAAGGTCTTATCGATTAATTTCTTTTAATCCTATCTGAAATAATTTCAAATGTTCTGGCTATTGGGTTTGAAATGTTAAAGACACACATATTAAAGTTTAGTAGCAGTATACGTTTGGAGATATTTTTTGGCAAATCATTTTTTAGTTAAATATTAACAATATAAACTATTCTTCCCAAATTTCGGTAGAATCAGCAAATATCCCGAAGTGGTTTTGTTACGAGAAAAAACACACGCTTTTCCCAAATTTATGTGACGAGGTATTCTAATCAATAACGAGTGATATAAAATTTTAAATCATAACTTTTTAGTATTTAACTGTATCTGAAAAGCAAAATCTCTCTCTCTCTGTGTATATGTATGTGTGTTTTATTTAAATTGAACTGTTGTGTGAATCGGTAAAAAATGATACTCGTTATTATAGTAGCTTATTATATATTAATATTATTTCACTGAAGTGTATTTATATATATATTTACAAATATTATGATTAATTATAATTTTTATATGCACAACAAAAATAATTCACACAGTGGAAATGTATAATTGAAAATTGTACTAATTCTTACACGTTTGGCCCAGCATGGCCAAACTGAGGGTTGCGGGTTCGCATCCTCGTAGCGCCAAACATACTCGCCTATTCAGCCGTGAGGGCGTTATAAGGTGACGGTCAAACCTAATATTTGTTGATAAGAGTAGCCCAAGAGTTTGCGGTGGGTGATGATGACTAGCTGCCTTCCTCTAGTCTTACACTACCAAATTAGGGATGGTTAGCAGGGATAGCTCTCGAGTAGCTTTGTGCGAAATTAAAAAAAAAACAAACGAACTTACAAACTTTTAAATTAATTTTTAAGTGTTTAATTTTAAAACGATCCCTTAATAAAGAGCTATTATGACGGAAAAACATCCATTTGAAAGAAAGTGTGTGATTGGCTGATATCTTTTGGGTTTGAAAGAGTATACCGTAAATGTGAAACTGAAATAACTTGAGTTATGACGAAATTGAATTCTTTGGTAAGATAATTTTTATATTAATTAAGTGCAGCTTTGTTCAAAAGCTAAACCTTGTGGGTTATAATGATTATTGAAGATAAAATTAGATATGTAAAAACGGCTGGTATGAATTGAGAAAATTCTATGTAGAGGAGCGAACAACGTTTCGACCTTTTTCAGTTATTGTCAGGTTCACAAAGAAAGAAAGAGGTAACTGACAAATAGCTGACCACATTAATACATTGAAAGTTGTAGAAAAAGTCTTTCGTGGTATTTGATAGGTTTGTTTGTTTAGAATTTCGCGCAAAGCAATACAAGGGCTACCTGCACTAACCGTTCTTAATTTAGCAGCGTAATTTAGCTAGTCATCACCGCCCACCGCCAACTCTTGTGCTACTCTTTTACCAATGAATAGTAGGACTGACCGTAACATTATAAGGCCCCCATGACTGAAAGAGCGAACATGTTTGGTGTGCCGGGAATTCAGATCCGCGATTCTTAGATTACGAGTGGAGTGCCTTAAACACCTGGCCATGCTGGACCTGTATGTAATAGGACCCATTGGTGAGTGAGTAATGAGTAAAACAAGTTCTGTAAACCATAAGAACAAATCTCAAATAATTTCTTATCGTGTTGAAAATGAAATTCAGCTTTTTTTTTTTTTTTTTTTAAAAAAAGAACCTATGTAGGAACGAAAAAAATACAATTTACTTTAAAATCATTGCATGTTTAGATGGTCACATTTACCTTTTTATATTTTAAGCGTAATATTTTATTAAATTTATAATTAAACACCAGTTTACAAAATTATCAAAAAATAAATTATTGTAATACAGTAGAAGTGAACAAATAGTTTATAACAAATTATAAATTATTTATTTTGTAATTCAGTGTTTGTGGTGAAGAGTGTTTATTGGATATGGTAAATAAAGGTAGCTGATACAGTGAAAGTTAAAACACATTGGTGTAGCAACTATTATTAATGCCGAAAGTAAGTTTAAGTAATTTGTATAATAAAATGTTGCAGATAAAAACTCTTTAATTTAAATCAGTTTTCATGCTCCTATGTTTTAAATTTGCCGTAAAAGGACTTTCGCTAATTCTACATTTTGAAAACTTTAGAAATGAAACCTAAACCAAATAAACTGATAATGCTTAGAGGCACAGTGGTGAATGTATGTAATACTAGAAATCGCGTTTCAATGCCCATCACGAGCAGAGAACAGATATTTCATTGTGTAGCTTTGTGTTTAATTATTACAAATAGATCGTAAATAATATAAGAGAAAACGTGTGTGAATTTGTAAAAAAAAATAATTAAAATTAAATGCATTTCCAATGATATCAATGACTCCAACCAAATATTTGATGATGTGCAGTTAATAATTTATCAGTATTTTATCTTTCTGTTTGTTTTATTAACCACATGACTAATAAACAGTAATATGAATATTTACTTTAAATTTGGCGCTTCTGTTATGCATTGTAGTTGCATTGCATTGTTATCTTTATTTGCAGTGCATCCACAGTGTAATTACAGAGATTTCATATTCATCTGTTCTGAAAGAAAAACACCAGAAATAAAGAAACACACAACTGGACCCTTTTATTTTTGTTTTTATATTTTTTTGTGAACAATATACTATTTTTTCTGAGAGAGGAAGGAAGGAAAGAATAGTTTCAGGCATTATAAGATTACATGCGTTGTTTTGTGTGTCATGAATGCTTTAATAAAACTCGATCTTGCTAGTGTCGCCATCTGTTAACTGTGTACAAATAACAAAATATTTTCATTAAGTTTTCAAAACTATTTAAATTTGTTATGCCATGGGGCCATCATACATTTAATAAAATATTAATTATTAGAAAGACGCTTGAGATATTTTAAAGACGAAAATAAGTAAACTCGGAAATTGAAGTATTATATGATTCAATAAAAACGAAGTAACGGTATACAAAGTAAATGTTTTATTGGTATGACTAGCAAAGAGGTTTTGTAGAGTTACATTTTGCTTTGGGCCCGGCATGACCAAACGCGTTAAGACGTGCAACTCGTATTCTGAGAGTCGCACCAAACATGCTTGCCCTTTCAGCTGTGGGGACGTTAAAATATGATGGTATATCCCACTATTCGTTGGTAAAAGAGTAGCCCAAGAGTTGGCGGTGGGTGGTGGTGACTAGCAGCCTTCCCTCTAGTCTTACACTGCTAAATTAGGAACGGCTAGCACAGATAGCCCTCGAGTAGCTTTGTGTGAAATTCCCCCCAAAAAAACTGACAATGCAAATGTTACATACACGCGCATGCACATCTCATGAGATTAAGACTTGTTGTAATTGCTTGTTGGGTTTCGTCAAATTTCCAAATAAGTGAAACACCAGATTCATGATTTGTATTAAAACTCGCAGACAGTGAAAATTAGAACGACTCTGTGGATCTTCAGGTTGCCAAACATTTTATCAGTATTTCAACTTGAACGATTGAAATATGACCTCTTTCGACGTCATGTATTTCACCGTGACCTTTAATATCCAGAAACCTTGCTTACGAGTGTTGCGTATTTAAGTAACACCTGTTTGGACTTTGAAACTAAAATTTACCAAATTACTATTTGTTTGAACGAGTAAAGTAACTTTTTTCAGTCCATGTTCGTATCTTCTGATTAAAGAATGAATTCTATTACAAGAAACTTATTCTCTATGTGGAGTATTCTGAATTATAAAAATGTGTATGTGTGCGCGTTTCAAATCATTAGTAGTTATTTGACAAAGTGAATATTGTCTGCACAGTTTTAAAATCTAATTGTATTGAATTTCATATCACACTAACGTATGTATATGTTGGGTAAGGCGGGTGGTGGAGACTGTAAGTATTTTTTAACCTTTGTAAAGTGTTCTACTTAAATGAATAGTTTATGTTTGATTTACTTTAAAACACTTGGTGTTTCAAGAAAAGTTTCCTTATGCATGGAAGCTGTGAATTTCGTGTTACCACTGAGTGTAGTGTGTAAGGTTGATTTTTTCTCACGTTTCATCTTACCTCTGAAAGATATTTTTATTTTGTTTGTTTGTTTTTGAAATTCGCACAAAGCTACTCGAGGATTATCTACGCTAGCCGTCGCTAATTTAGCAGTGTAAGACTAGAGGTAAGGCAGCTAGTCGTCACCACCCACCGCCAACTCTTAAGCTACTCTTTTACCAACGAATAATGGGATCGACCGTCAGATTATAACGCCCGTATGGCTGAAAGGATGAGGATGTTTGGTGCGACGGGGATTTGAACCCGTGACTCTCGGATTACTATTGGGCTACTCTTTTACCAACGAAGTACGATTTTAGGTTGTATCTACAGAAATTTCGAATACAAGTCTCTATGTATTATAATTTCATTACGTATGTTATGGTTAGGGCAAATGTGGAATGTTGTGTCAAGATCTGGGTTCCTTACATCTGGAAGGACATCGGATTATTGGAAGAGGTTTAGAAGAGGACTACTAGAATGGTAATTGGGATGAAATGGCCGTCATATAAGGAAAGATTAGGATCCCTGAATAGTTAAACAGAATCTGTTTGAAGTGTTTATGATTGTTAAGGAAATTGATAATATGGACGCATAATCTTTATTTATATTTAACAGCAAAGAATAATAGAATTAGAGGACACAATTAAACATTTTGACATGGTAGAAGTCATTTTCTGTCAAGACAGCTTTATTTTTCTAACAGGTTGGTTGGCCTTTGAAACGGGTTGTCTTCAGATGTCTTGGAAGAAGTTAAAAAAAAAGCATCGTAACTATATGAATGATAAGGACTGGTTTTAGTTTGTTTAAGTCAGTTAAAAGTGTGGAACAACAGATGTGAATCAATAGGTCTTATGTTGTCCCAAAAAGTTATGTTATTCGAAAACAATGATAGCTTGATTTGATGATTATTTACTTTATTATAACTTCACGAGTGTTGTTTTGTTTGTTTTGTTTTGGAATTTTGCACAAGGCTACTCCAGGGCTATCTGTGCTAGCCGTCTCTAATTTAACAGTGTAAAACTAGACGGAAGGCAGCTAGTCATCACCACCCACCGCCAACTCTTGGGCTACTCTTTTGCCAACGAATAGTGGTATTGACCGTCACATTATAACACCCCCACGGCTGAAAGGGCGAGTATGGTTGGTGTCACCGGGATTCGAAACCGTGACCCTCGGATTACGAGTCGAACGCCTTAACACGCTTGGTCATGCAGGGCCACGATGTTTTTAGTAATATAAACAAAACCCAACTCAGGTTTAGATTCTAAAAAGCGGAACGTTATGCCCCCCGCTAATGCAGCGGTATGTCTCCGGATTTATAAAGCTTGATTTATTAATCAAGTTTCCAGCACAATTTTTACCATGAGGATGATTAAAAATTATTCGAGAAATAGAAGTGTTGAAAAGTCGTTGTTGTTTTGAATTAAGCACAAAGCTATACAATTGTCTATCTGTGCTCTGCCCACCACGGTTATCGAAACCCAGATTTTAACGTGTAACTCCGCAGACATACCTCGGAGCCACTGTTAAAAAAATAGTTGTTCAGGGTGTCTCAAAAGTGTGTTGAGGCGTTCGACTCGTAATCTGAGGATCGCTGAATTAGGGACGGCTAGCGCAGATAGCCCTCAAGTAGCTTTGCGGGAAATTCAAACACAAACAAACAAACAAACAGATATAACGTATTGAAGAAACGTAAAAATTCTCTATGAGATCAGGCTTTTAGAACACTACGTAAATTGTTTGTTGGTTTTTGAAATTCGCACAAAGCTACACGAGGGCTATCTGTGCTAGCCGTCCCTAATTTAGCAGTGTAACAGTAGAGGGAAGGCAACTAGTCATCACCACCCACCGCCAACTCTTGGGGTACCCTTTTACCAACAAAAAGTGGGATTGACCGTGACATTATAACGCCCCCACGGCTGGGAGGGCGAGCATGTTTAGCGCGACTCGGATGCCACTACGTAAATAAATAAACCATCAGTTATAGACACATTATTAAGTAGCATTTAACTTTTATCAATGAATTCGTATTTACAACGTGTGAGTACCTAAAAATATACCGGCCTAAAAGGTGTTATTTGTGTTTAAAAATCACAAACATGTCATCAATGAGATTTTATAGATTCGAAAGAAATTAACAGGATAAACACATGTTCACTTTGCTGGATAAATCTAATTCTTTTATGATTCCAACCTCTAAGAAAGCTAAAGTTTTATGCTAATTGTTAACACCTACCGTCGATTCATTTGATGATCTCAGGTTATAGGTTCCATAAAGAAGAATTTAAGAATTATGTTTATTTAGCTGTAGTAGACCTTTCTACAAAAAAATTGCACATATATGTATCTAATAGCTCTGTATTAAAATATTAAGATGTGACATTTTAAAATTTACCAGGCAAAAGTAAAATTCATTCTATATCAAATATCTACAAGCAGGACTTGTTTTAATGAATACGACTATTTTTTACTAGCTAGCTTGGAAAATAAATGTCATTCGTATAATGCGTTCACTATCTTAAAAGTTATTTATTCCATTAATCCATATATCTCATAAGCATACGACGTTGTATGTAGTATTCAATTCTAACAAATAATTCAACTAAAGTTGCAAGTAAAAGTTTTCGTATATGTGTATTAAGTGTTTAGCTTTTATGACGGATTTAGGAGGATTTCCACAACAGATCTCATAAAAGCATTGCATCAAAATGTGACGATTATAAGCAAAACGGTTCGTTTTAAAATTCTTATACTTTGTTTATGCCACTAGCATGAGTTTCTTTACATTTCCTGTAAATTGAGAAGGGTTAGGGCGTTCGAATCGTAATCTGAGGGTCGTGGGTTCAAATCCCCGTCGCCCCAAATATACTCGCCCTTTCAGCCGTGGGGGTGTTATAATGTGACGGTCAGTACTACTATTCGTTGGTAAAAGAGTAGCTCAATAGTTGGCGGTGGGTGGTGATGACTAGCTGCCTTCCATCTAGTCTAATTAGGGACGGCTAGCACAGATAACCTTCGTGTAGCTTTGCACGAAATTCCAAAACAAACAAACTAAATGTCTAAAAATGTGGGTAATGGCTCTTGAATTGGTAGATTCTTCATTTCTAAGTAAAAAAAAAATATTTAATTCTAATTTTAAGTTTTCTCTATATTACTGTCTAAAATGAAATTCAAATATTGTATGCACTCTATTACTCTCTAAAATAAAATTATTCTAAGTATTTTAGTTACTCTATTACTCTCTAAAACAAAATTCTTCTTAATATTTTAGGTACTGTATTACGCTGAAAGAAAATACTTCTGAAGATTACTTGTAGTCTATTACACTTTAAAACAAAATCCTTCTAAAGATTTTATGTATTTTATTACACTAAAATGAAATCCTTCTAAAGATTTAGGTACTCTGTTACACTGTAAAATAATTTTTAAAAAGATTTTTGTTATTCTATCACACTAAAATAAAATTATTTTAGAGATTTTATGTACACTATCACATTAAGAAAAAATCCTTTTGAATATTTGATGCATTTTATTACACTCTAAGATAAAATCCTTTCAAAGATTTTAGGTACTCTATTACTCTGAAATAAAATTCTTCTAAAGATTTTATGTACACTATTACACTCCAAAATAAAATTCTTCTAAAGATTTTTAGGTACTCTAGATTTTGTGTGCTCTATTACTTTCTGAAATAAAATTCTTTTAAAGATTTTATGTACTCTATTACACTCTAATATAAAATCCTTTTAACGATTTTAGGTTCCCTATTAGTCTGAAATAAAATTATTCTTGAAAAAAATTTGTACTTTACAACTCTTTGAAATAAAATTCTTTTAAAGATTTTCGTGTACCCTATTACTCTCTGAAATAATTTTTTAAAAGATTTTATGTACTTTATTACACTCTGAAATAAAATCTTTCTAAAGCTTTTAAGTAATTTATTATTGTTTGAAATAAAATTAGTTTAAACATTTTAGGTACTCAATTACTCTAAAATAAAATTCTGAAGATTTTATGTACACTATTTCTCTGTAAGGTAAAAATCTTTTAAAGATTTTATGTACTCTATTACACTCTAAAACAAAAACCTTCTAGAGATTTTGGGTACTCTATTACTTTTTCAAATAAAGTTTTTCTGAGGAAGTGAAAATTGAGGTCGGGTAGATTTCGAATCTCCAATTTCACAACCCAAACGGATGCTTCAGTCAACTGCACAACTTACCATTAGTTCTCACTTCATTAATTGTTAAGATGGAATTTGATAGAATTTCTGACACATGCCAATAGGATTTTAATGGAAAGATTACCTACAAATCCAATTGTTGCTATTTGGTCGGAAGTGCCAACTTAGCACGCCACAAGGTAATCATATGATCTATAGTTGTGTTTTAACACAGGAAGTTCACGAAAAGTAAACCAAATGATTTGGACTGTTTCTCTAGGATTTTCTCAGTCAAGTCGGTTGTGAGAAATATTAAATCATTATTGACACTTATCAGTGAAGTTTGTCTTCGTTGGATAATAATAGTCTTGTTAAAATACGCTATTGCATCAAGATACAAATAACTAGAATTTTTACCAGATGAGAAAGCGAATAAACAACAAAATAAACACACAAATCAATCTGTTAAAAAAAACTTTGCCAGCAAATACGACGTCGATTTACCTTGTTAACAGCTTGATGGTGTCTTATTGGTTTCGGGGACATCAAAACTTGGTTCTTTTCTTTCCAATAAAACTTCATTACTGGTTAGTTTTCCATAGTTATAAGGTTACACCAGTGTGTTTGTGGTATAAATGTTTTCACCCAAAACTTTCTTCTATACGATCTGGACATTCACTGCTGATTGGTCATTTTAAAGTATCTATTCCTATCACTGTATAACAGCAAAGATTAAGCTTCATGCTTGTTTGTTTGAAGTTAAGAACAAAACGATGCAACGGGCTGTTTGTGCTGATGTCACAAAGGTTACATTTTCCTAGCCAGTTCAAGATAATCACTACTTGCCTGTGTTTTGTTAGCTGTTTTGTGATTCATTTGTGGGTAGATAAAGACAATTCGATCTTTTTAGTTATCACGAATCAGTTAAAAGTTCAGAAAAGTAATCAGATACACTCTCCACAACTTGGTATCCTCTGAAATCCCAACTGCTAGACCTCAACTGACTACGCTGTGCAAAATCCGTGTATTGCGGAATACCGCAAACATTTCTGAAAAAGACATTCATTAATTAAAGCTTCTTGGAGTTACCGCGACTTTCAACATAAAAGTTTAAGGAAAAAGAAAAATAGCAGTGGCGACATAATTTCTATTTTACAATGTCTTGGTTCTGAGAAAGCTCTCATAAATTTTTTTATTTTTTTAATTTCGCGCAAAGCTTTATAGAGCTATCTGCGTTAGCTGTCCCTAATTTAGCAGTGTAAAACAAGAGTGAAGGCAGCTAGTCATCACCACCCACAGCCAACTCTTGAGCTACTCTTCTACTAACGAACAGTGGGATTGACCGATCATTATAATGCCCACACGGCTGAAAGAATGAGCATGTTTTAGTGAGACGGATAATCAAACCCGGGACCCTCAGGTTATGGGTCGAGTACCTCAACCCTGCCAAATTAGAAACGGCTAACGCAGATATTCCTCGTGTAGTTTTGCGCGAAATTCAAAAATATAAACATTAAAATCCGGTTATAAGCAATATAATCCCACGGTGATCCATTCTAATGTATAATATATATGGATTGAAATCTATTTATTTTCTTAGTAAAATCCTGTTAACGTCATTAAGTATATTACATATGTACATAACAGACTGAAAGAATTCGCTGTGTCATGGTTTGATGTTGGCAATTAGGCACAATGGGGCTATCTGTGTTTTGTCCGTTACAGGTACTGAAACACGTTTTATAGCGTTGTAAGTTCACAAATATACCAATATATACCACTGTGCAACAGATATTGCTGTAGGCTTGGTATGGTCAAGCGTGTTAAGGCGTGCGACTCGTAATCTGAGGATCGCGTATCGCATCCCCGTCGCGCCAAACATACTCGTCCTTTCAGCCGTGGGGACATTATATTATTACGGTCAATCCCACTATTCGTTGGTAAAAGAGTAGCCCAAGAGTTGGCGGTGGGTGGTGATGACTAGCTGTCTCCCTTCTAGTCTTACACTGCTAAATTAGGGTCGGCTAACGCAGATAGCCCTCTAGTAGCTTTGTAGGAAATTTAAAAAAAATATTGCTGTGTGTTTTTGCCGCACCTTAGTTTCTGAAATGTACAAAGCCATTAAAATAGTAAATCCCAATGTACGATGTACAAAATTAATAATATTTAAATTTTGTTTCAAATAAAACTATTAAAATACCAACTGATTGGATGAAGGTCTGAGTATAATATCATAAAATTCAGTTTTTTTCTAAATTAAACTAAAGTTTTTGATAGTAATTGTTTCACATTCTAATTTCTTTTGAAAATATCACGAGAGACAGAAGATAATTTACCGTTCTGTTAATTTATTATAATATTTTCCAAATAACATAATCAAGGGCTATCTTTGTGTAAGTTACACAAATTCTCAAATTTTTTGTTTGTCTCAAATATTCACCCTCTCACTCACAAACTTGGCGTTACCTTAACAAATAAATTTTAAAATTAAGATAAAATATTACGTAGTACTCTGAAAGCTATATCATCGCTTCAACTTAATATCCAAAACAATATTTAAATAAATTGCAATGTGATTGATATTTTGTATCCTTCTAAATTTTAATATCTAATACCTTACATTTTTACATTATTATATTAATATCCTTTTGAATTTTTAGGCTTACAACAAGCTGTCATTACTTCATACTTTCGAAATTATTCCTCCAGTCTGCTTGTACAACTGCATACAGTATATCTAATTATGTGAATATCAATGAATGAATTAGAATATGAACTAGCATGGCCTATTGGTTAGGGATCTCGACTCCCAATCTCCAGGTCGCAGTTTTGAATTCCGTTACCGAAGACGTTTGCCCTTTCAGGCTTGGAATCGTTATAATATAACGGTCAATCTCAATTCTCCTTGGTAAAATGATATTCCATGAGTTGGCGGTGGGTGTTGTTTATCAGCTGCCTTACCTCGAGCCCATTACTTAAAACTGCATGTAACTTTACACGAAGTTTAACAAAAGAAACCAACCAACAAATGCTCTTGTACACGATTTCCATCTTTGCATCACTCTGACGAAAAAATATTTAAAAAACCAATAACTTATCAGTTTATTATTAGAAAAAAAGAGCATTTTTTACAGATTACGTTTTTCAGTCGTCAAATCATTCGTTATCTAAGATATATTTTTTATTCGGATACAGTTATTTTTTACAAATAAAATTGATTAATTGATTAGATGCTTTCAGTAGTAAATATTAGAGCAAAGTCACAAAGTTCGATTCTACTTGACGCATAACATGAAGCTAAACCTTACAAGGTGTCGTCTGCTACTTCATGATTCTTCTTACACAACCACCTTTGAGAAAAGTAAAAAATTAAACCCAACTTGTTTTTTTCTTTTAGGAAATATTCGATTTTTCTTATAAAATGCTGCCCTCTATTATTGCCGACGACCAATTATTCTGTAAGTCAGTCATCCAAATTGAAACTTGTTGTTCCCAAATTTTGAACTTGTGCCCTTTCGTCCTATAAATTACGTTAACAAAGGACATGACTGCGTTTCTCAGGCGAGGTATCAAGTTTGTTCAAATAAATAAAACGTACGTTATTATTTTTGTATACGAAATGCATCTTTTGGCTTGCTTTGGTTATTGTTAGACATAAAGTGTGTACGGAGAGCTGTGTTGGACACCCTATTTTTTAGCATTGTAGGCTAAACTGGTGTGGGGTGTATTGTGGAGGGGAACGAGTTTTGGAATAGTGGCTTTTAAGGGATTGTTATCCAATCTGCGAGGTCTGTTCAGTTAGCACGCAATCGCAAGCTTCATTTAATTTCGTTCTTTTAAGTGCGTTTACGCAAACACATTCATTGACATTATCATAGATGTGTGTTACATGACTCATTAAGTGTCTTTTATTTATTGTATCACTATAACGGTAGGTTGGTTACAAAGGGGGTACACGGATACCTGTTATGTGCTTTGTTAAGATAAAATGTGTTCTTCTCTACAATTGAATTTTCTTTTTTTATCACAAGTGTTCCATTGTATGCTTTGTTTTATTAATGTTTTTGGTGTAATTTGATTTAGATACTTACCGCTATTACTTCTTTTGTATTTTCTAACATATTTTATATCTTTTGCTGTAGTTTTCTAACAAGGTGGTGTCTTGAAATGCTTTCTTATCATATGCTAATTATTTAACTAGTGTTTTATTTGATGTATTTTTGTTTATGCCCTCTCTTTGAGGTGGAATGAATAAAGATAATTTTTTTTAAGGGATCATGCTTCGTTTTTTAATGTTTAATCTTGGAGTAGATAATATAATGTGTACGGGAAAATACGGTGCTATCACTGTTCCAAGTTAATGAAGCATCTTAATTTATGTGTCAGAGATCATGTTTCAGCACAATGTAGATTATATAAGTCGCTGAAGTTTTTTTTTATAATCACTTGTGCTCAGTTTACCATTTTTCTGTCTTAATGATCTCAGGTGGACTACACTTAAGTGAGATGTTTTTTTTACGTACTAGAAATTCAAGTTAAAACGAAATAGAAACACGCGTATTTGTTTTATACATATATATTTATATGCATTTCGTGTAGATAATAAGCATCAGGCAGGCTATAAACAACTGGTTTTATTTTATTTTTAACGCTGAAGGTTGTCATTTTGCTCCTCAGACGTTTTTAGAGTAAATTATAACTCTAAACAAGTTGTAGTTATTGATAATAAGAGAACACAAGTAACAAGTTAAATTCGAAATGTAAACAAACTTAGCCAACTGAGAAACTGTGCTTAGATTCTTGATGAGATGTAACATCACTTGTAACGGCCTAAGTTTCAAATAATTTATCATTTTCAGCTGATTTTTATGGCCAGGTGGTTAGGGCGCTGCACTCGCAATATGAGCGTCGCAGGTTCGAGTCTCTGTCGCACCAAACATGCTCGCCCTTTCAGCTGTGGGGACGCTATAATGTGACGGTCAATCCCACTATTCGCTGGTGAAAGAGTAGCCCAAGAGTTGGCGGTGGCTGGTGATGACTAGCTGCCTTCCCTCTAGTCTTACACTGCTAAATTAGGTACGGCTAGAGCAGAGAGCCCTAGAAGAGCTTAGTGCGAAATTCAAAAACAAACAAACAAAACCTTTTTGTTTTATTTTGAAAAAATATATTTGCTGGGGAAAGTTGTTTTGGCCTAGTCTATTCTCATCATGTATGCAGTACCTGTCTAGTTCGCTTACTAGTTCGATTTTTCCCCACATTTTGTTAGAATAATTTATTGTACTATGTAGGAGTCTATCTGTTATTGTTTCTACGTGTGTGTATTTATACATGGATTTTGATGATGTAGTTCTGGATACTTTATAAGTTGTTGTGAGTGGTGTAGTTTGTATTGTTTGTAGTTCAGCTTGTAATAGTTTTTTTACTCACATTTATCCATGCAAGGACTGCATAGTCAGTTACGGGTCTAACGCACGTTTTATATATTTTTATAATATTATCTGTTGTTCCTCCACTATTTTTATCAGCTAGACTCCTAGCGTAGTTTGTTTTTCGCCAAATTTTTGTTTTAATATTATTTATGTAGTTCATTTCATGTTAATTTAGAGTTGAATCTTAGTCCTAACATTTTTACTGATGTACCAATCTGAAGGAGTGTTCCATTCAAACAGATCTCTGGTTGTGCTTAGTGAACACTACAAGTTGTGTCTATTTTGATTGTGTATTTTTGACAATATTCACTTATTCTGTTTAATTGTAGTTGCATGTTTGTGGATGCTATTGCTGGTGTTGGTGCACTTTACCAGATTGCTACATCGTCAGCGAACTGTGAGGAGTATCCATTATTTAGATCTTTTAAAGGCTTATTATTCACGTACATGATGAATAGGATGGGGCTAACCACCCCTTTTTGAGAGACACCAGCTTCTGGAGTAAAACACTCTGAGAAGGTCCCTTCAACATTGACTCTACATATTCTGTTTTCCAGAAAGTTTGTTGGTCAGCGAATAATTCCCCGCAAAAAAAGTGCGACATTTTGTAACAGGTGTGACTCCTTCAGTACAAAGGTAAAGGCCGTATATGTGTCCCAGGGATCTCTGTCTGGAAAAATGACAAGGCATGTGTACACAAAAGTTCTTCTTCGATATATCTCGTCAAACCACCTCGAGGAGTTGGAGAACGCTATTCTAAACGAAGACAATACTAGTCAATTTGCTATGTGTAACGTACATGAATTCTTGAAACGTGAACTGGGAAACTTTCTTCCTCGATAACTAGGGGGTTTATAGAAAGCATGGAAGGAGAAGCGGTGTGCTTTTGACATGAAATTTTTATGACGGAAACGCTTTTACAATAGAAGCAACTCTGCAGAGCTATTACCATGTTGTACAGCCTTCAGATACAGCATGACGGGATGTGGCGAAATGCACTTTAACTACGTAGTGAGACTTCAAAGTCGTTTTAATAAAACGTATTGAACTTCTAAATCCACATAAATATTTTTTATATATTCTTTATCTATTTCCATGGTAATTCCGAACCCGATGAAATATTTTACAGTGAATACTTTGAGTTAACTTATGTCCAGTATCAATCCAATAAACAAAAGTCGGGGTACCTCAGGATAAGAAGCAATTGTTTGGTTTGTTTTGAATTTCGTGCAAAGCTACGCGAGGGCTATCTGCGCTAGCCATCCATAATTTTGTAGTGTAAGACTAGAAGGAAGGCAGTTTAGCTGGTCATCACCACCCACTGCCATTTCTTGGGCTATTCTTTTACCAACGAATAATGGGATTATCCGTAACATTATATTGCTCCCACCGCTGAAAGGGCGACCATGTTTGGTGTGACGGGGATTCAAACCCTCGACTCTCGGATTACGAGTCGAATGTCCTAACCACCTGGCCATGCCGGGCGAAGGAAGCAACGCAAAACAAAAATAGGGAACGAATACAAAACAGAAAGTTGTGAGATGGATAAAACAGCCAAACTGAGGATCAAGGTTCAATATTAAAACCACTTGAGACATCCAAGTTATATTATGTTGAAGATTTTAGCAGTCTATTTAAATAATCGCAAAGCAACATTTTTTTACAAATTTCTTAGTGATTGTGTGATTGTTATAAATATGCGCCTCAGACCAAAATCCACTGTAACCAAGTTTCAAGCGTGTATGTAATATATTGTAATTGCGTTTTTATTAAGTATATAATGTGTTTTATATCAAGTAACAAATATTATAATGTATACTGAAAATCAAAATATTTCCCCTTCCCACCATGGGCGCGTGTTGACCTTGTAGTAGAACTCTGGATCTCGGGTTAAAATCCGTGCAATACAACAAAACATTATCCGCACTTTAATCTGTTGATGTGTTGTAAAAGTAGTAGTCAGTCCTTAACCTAGAGGCGGGGTGGTAGGGTGCTGCTGACGAGATGTTTTTTCTTGATGACGAGAGATCCTCTTGAAATAAAAATGCATCTCAGGACGGTTGGTATTGGTATTAAAGCTTTCATTGATAAGCATTATCAATTACTGCTTCTAACTGTGAAGACTGACCAGTGGGCAGACATCTAGTCATGTATCTCAGGACGGTTGGTATTGGTATTAAAGCTTTCATTGATAAGCATAATCAATTACTGCTTCTAACTGTGAAGACTGACCAGTGGGCAGACATCTAGTCATGTATCTCAGGACGGTTGGTATTAAAGCTTTCATTGATAAGCATAATCAATTACTGCTTCTAACTGTGAAGACTGACCAGTGGGCAGACATCTAGTCATGTATCTCAGGACGGTTGGTATTAAAGCTTTCATTGATAAGCATAATCAATTACTGCTTGTAACTGTGAAGACTGACCAGTGGGCAGACATCTAGTCATGTATCTCAGGACGGTTGGTATTGGTATTAAAGCTTTCATTGATAAGCATAATCAATTACTGCTTCTAACTGTGAAGACTGACCAGTGGGCAGACATCTAGTCATGTATCTCAGGACGGTTGGTATTAAAGCTTTCATTGATAAGCATAATCAATTACTGCTTCTAACTGTGAAGACTGACCAGTGGGCAGACATCTAGCCATGTATCTCAGGACGGTTGGTATTGGTATTAAAGCTTTCATTGATAAGCATAATCAATTACTGCTTCTAACTGTGAAGACTGACCAGTGGGCAGACATCTAGTCATGTATCTCAGGACGGTTGGTATTGGTATTAAAGCTTTCATTGATAAGCATAATCAATTATTGCTCCTAACTGAGAAGGCTGACCAGTGGGCAGACATCTGGTCATGTATCTCAGAACGGTTGGTATTGGTATTAACACTTTTATTGATAAGCAATCAATACACCCCATGCTATTCATTCAAGAATTAGATACAGATGTATAAACATTCCTTCCAGAATCATCAGAAGCTTGATAAAATCGTTCAGCAGCTTCTCATAAGAACTGGTTTTCTTTACCATATAATATTATTCTTTTTTGTTTGTTTGCATATAATTTCACTGCTGGAACAGTTTAGTGACACTTTAAATTTTTAATAGATAAAGTATTTGTTTTGAATTTCGCGCAAAGCTACCCGAGGGCTATCTGCGTTAGCCTTCCCTAATTTAGTAGTGTAAGACTAGAGGGAAGGAAGGCAGCTAGTCATCACCACCCACCGCCAACTCTTGGGCTACTCTTTTACCGACAAATAGTGGGATTGACCGCACATTTTAACGCCCTCCACGGCTGAAAGTGCGAACATGTTTGGTGCAACGGGGATTCCGACGCGTGACCTTAGATTACGAGTCGAATACCTTAACCCACCTGGCTACACCGGGCCACTATCCAAACATCATTGGATTCTCATTTTGCCCCTGAAGAAGAGAAGTTCATCTCTCGAAAGTGCTCGAGTTACAGAGTTTTTATTCATATCTTTGAAAGTAATAGCCTGTGATTTAAAAACAAATTATATTATTTTTGGACAGAAGAAAGGTTTTCATTTCAAATGACAAATTGTATTAATTGTAGGGAATCGTATTTTACGTAATTTATTTATGTTTCTGAGTAATCATACAGAAATTAATTTTTGTTTGGGTTGTTATTTCCAAAATATTTTCACGAAAACTGAGACCGTTTTAACAAGCATAGAAATGAATCTTAAAACCTGTTTGAATGCCCCAGGTTACATTAATATGGGCTTATCTTCTATACTTGTGTCATATTAGACCTCTTTGAGTTCAGAATACAATCACATAACCATAAATTTAAAATGTGTGTCACATTAGTTTAAAGTAACGTTTTAAACACATTTTAATAACATTAACTTCAAATGATTTTTTTTTTTTTTACATTTCGATGAGAAGCTTGAGTTATTACAATATCAGAACTGATTTTATAGTTAACAATTTTATCTTTATTTTGTCTTTTTAACTGGAGGAAAACATATGGATTTGTTTGTGCTTTCCTGACAGGATGCCCCCCAGTGGCACAGTGGTATGTCTGCGGACTTACACACTAAAAACCGGGTTTCGATACCCGTGGTGGGCAGAGCACAGATAGCCCATTGAGTAGCTTTGTGCTTAATTCTAAACAAACAAACAAACAAAATTCCTGACAGGAAGGGTAAGTGGAATCTTTAACACGTTGGTAAGACAGGAAGTATTTGTTACATTTTTTGAAACTATTACCTTAATTAAAAACGTGAAAAGACAACCAGTTATGTTTTTTACCCACGCACAGTAGTGTATACATTGATAAAACTAAAATATGGAATGATTGGATCTTCCGTAGTTGGTTATATGTTGCTTAGGTCTTAGTAAAATATTAGTTTTCTCAATGAGTCTATACAACGGGGTATCTTGAGGCAGCTAGTGGAGTACGTTGTTAGTTTTAAAATAAGTGCTCTACTGAAAATTGATCCATCAAGTCATATAGATCTATAGTGGAACACTCAGTAAAATATTCTATGAAACAATTCTGACAAATGTGACTATTACAAAAATAAAAATGGAGTCATAGCAGGATTTCAGTCGCTGGACTCCTCACACAGGTGGCGCAATTAAAATGAATTTTCCTCAGTGCAATCAAGACGGGACTAATGTTTACACTTCATATATGTTTTTCAGAAACAAAATGGTTCCATTCTTTACAATTCATAAACTGAATCCATGATTCTCCAGGAATAAGATGGTACCATTCTCTACAATTCTTACACTGAATTCATGATTCTCTTGGAATAAGTTTGTTCTATTCTTTACATTCCGTACACTGAACCCATGATTCTCCAGAATAAGATGGTTCCATTCTTTACAATTTGTACACTGAATCCATGATTCTTCAGAATAAGATGGTCACATCTCTACAATCCATACAATGAATCTATGATTCTTCAAGAATAAGATGGTTCCATTTATTGCAATTCATACACTGAACCCGTGTTTTTCCAGGAGGAGAAATCAAACATTCTGAAGAAAGCTTTAATTTTCATTGTTTTTTTTTCTATAATTTTATCTTTTACGTATCTGCCATTGTGAAGGAAATAATTATTTCAACTTTTTTGTGTTCACTCAGTCTTTGTGTTTAAGATGTTTCGTTCAAATAATGGTGTGACATTTCTTTTTGTAACTTTCTTTATAGGACTAACTTTTCTAAACGGTCTCAACATTTATGGCCACTCTAATAATTCTATCATAACTTGCTCTACAACATTTCAACCATGTTTTTCATCATGCAAAACGAAACAAGTACAAGCCATCATTGCCACATTTTACATAATAAATGTCATATAAACATGCTGTCTGTTTACCCACGTGTGTTCTAAGTGTCTTTAGTTATTAAAGTGATATTAAAATCGTTTTTGCCCCTACCTTTCGGGAACTTTACGATGAATTGTAATACCATCGTCTTAGAAGGACCCTTGTCCAGTAGGTAAAAGAGCTTCCAGGCTCTCCTAAAGAAATCAAATTATGTCCAACCCCTGCAACTAACATGTTCGTTATAACATTACCATCCACACTTGCGTTGTCATGAGAACAGAAACAAAGTTAAATGTGTTTTTATTCTAATTTCTACTCTACCATGAGTACTAAAAAGAAAAGTTTGTATGGTTTTCGACTATCATAGGGCTAACATTCTAATATTATTCACTTGACATTTGAAATGGTCTTATTATAAATATTGTTGAATAAAATGGTTAATTGTTGCATAGTCCAAGTTTGTTGCATCTAACAAGGCAGCCATTTGTTACCCTTTGGTGACTACGGTTTTGTTAATGAAAAATGCATTATTTATTGTTGTTAAACGCTAATGACAAGTGTCTTCGAACAACTTGTCACGGAAATGGTATTTGTTTGATAACAACATTACTGCAAGATAGCAATACGTTCCTGTCTGGAAGATCGTTGTTGTCATGTTTTACCTTATAGACAAGTCACTACGCAACTACGTTTCTTCACTTATCTGCACAGCTAGATAAGACATTATAATGGTGGGAACGCCATTTTAAAATTGGTCAAACATGATTATAATTAGTTATATTTATCATTATTATAATTAGTATCAGGCCTATAAAATTTTTAATAATAAATTATTTATCTAGTACTCTTGGGAGTATCAAGGATTACAGGCGTGTACAAAAATATCGTTTAGCCTGACTATGTTCACCGTTTCCATTGTTGAGGACGCGTTTTTTTCAATCCAGAACTCATCAGATCGGCTGGGACACAACAAACAAGATGCAATTCGTTATAAGAGCAATTTTTATGATGTGAATGCCTTTTCTTGAGCTAACGAAGCATGGTTTTAATCAATTATATTTGTCATCAGAAAAATTCATACTTGGCCTACAAAAAATCTACTAATACTAGTTCATATACTTTTTCAAAATAGTTGAACATACTGATTTCAAAATCGATGTCAGTCGATCCTGTATCGTACAACATTTGGAAGACAAATAGCTCGCAAATGGTGGTAGTGATGCAAAAGACATATAAAAAGTTGAAAGACAAATCAGGAAGAACCCACCGAGAAATACACCCATAGGTGTCAAAACCATCTGTTTGGTCGATGCATAAAGAATACAGTTAGAAGTTACATTTTCTATACTTCAACGTAGTGACATAACAAACGATATTACCTGGTGTAATAATACCATATGAACTAAAAGAGTAGCTGAAAAGTTGGCGGTGGGTGGTGATGACTAGCTACCTTCCTTTTAGTTTTACATTGCTAAATTAGGAAAGGCTAACGAATATAGTCCTTTGCGCGAAATTCAAAACAAACAAACAATGTGAGCACGTATTTCTTTCTTATAAACAGATATAAATGCGTTTATAGAAAAAAATTCAAGTAAAGCGGAGATATAAATTTACTCTGTATAGTGACGTCACTAGATTTTCGTTGAAATTCTTACATTGTTCAGATTGTCAGATATTCCTACAACCCGGAAAAGGCAGAACCTTTTAATCCAAAAATCAGGACATTGTTTGGCCAGTATTTGAAAATTAAACAGTTTAAGAATGTTTTGTAAGAGAAGGAAAAAAATCCATCTAATTGGAAATAATAGTTGGTTCTGCATGTACTTCGTCTTTAAATTTAGAGTCAAAAACACAGATTAGTTCAACTGACATGATTAAAACGTCTGCATCATTTGTTTAGATACTAAATATATTTTCTGTATCAATCATTTCGATCGTTATTGTTAAAAGTTCCTCTTAAATGTAACGATCATTTTCAATACTGTGACTTGCAAAAGTATCGCTAATATAAATTATGTAAGTACATAATGAAAGCTTTTATGTTTATTTTACATTTATTAAACATAATCAGGTGCCAAATCACATTATTCTGGATATCAAAAATAGATACATGATTTAGATATTGATATCGCTTTGAGGACTGTAACATTATTTAATAACCCTGATCTTCTAACACATTGAATGAAAAAAAACACACAGATTAGTTTTTGAAATAAGCCCTAGCAGGAACTTCATGAAATCTCTTTTATAAAGTTAATCAAGAACCAGTTTTATATATTTTAATCATGCAATTTACTCTAAGTATCGATGAGCTCTCTAAGGTCCTGTTTCAGAATTTACTGCATTAAAGCGTTTGAACTTCAGAAACTCCTTAAGTTTGTTTCTTTGTTTTTATATTTCGCGCAAAGCTACAAAAGGGCTATCTGCGCTAGCTGTCCCTGATTTTGTAGTGTAAGACCAGAGGTAAGGCAGCTAGTCATTACCAATCACAGCCAACTCTTGGGCTACTCTTTTATCAACGAATAGTGGGATTGATCGTAACTTTATAACGCTCCTGCGGCTGAAAGGGCAACTCCTTAAGTACAAATATATGTTGGAATGTGTTTTAGTGGGTGTATCACGGATGTATGTATGTATGTTTAGGTGATGGCTGTACGAGCTGAAACGACCCGGCATGGCCAGATGTTAAGGCATGCGAATCGTAATCCGAGGGTCATGGGTTCGAATCCCATTCACATAAAACATGCTCGCCCTTTTAGCCGTGGGCACGTTTTAATGTTAGGTCAATTTCACTATTCGTTGGTAAAAGAGTAGCTTAAGAGTTGGAGAGGGGGAGATGCCAAACCGCCTTCCTTTCAGTCTTACACTGCTGAATTAGGAACGGCTAGCGCAGATAACCGTTGTGTAGCTTTGCTCGAAATTAAAAAGAACCAACAGCAAACGAGCTAAAACTACGTAACATAAAAATACACAAATTCTGTTTTGATTTAAGTTAAGAAGAGTTTGAAAATATTAAAATTTCCAATCTTTCTGTTTATACTACAGAACTTCCACAAAAGTGGAAGAAAGTGGAAGATGGTTTCTGTGATTGGGGCATGAGGGCTCTCACATCTAACATAAAAAACAACAACAACACAATGTCGCGATTGTTACAGTGACCACAGATTTTACGAATATGGTATTGAAAAATAAGGGTTGTAGAACGAATTTAGAGTAGGGTTGACATTTTCTAGTCATTAAATACGTAAGGGGGATGTCCCTCAACGTCTTTGCTCAAATTAAACCCAGAACAACAGCTTTCATTCTCTCCAAGTTTTAATCAACCACCAGTTTGAATCTAATTTGAGTATTCGTTGTAAGAGAGTAGTATTTTTAAATATAGGATTTCACAAGTGTTAGTGAAATTCAACATGTTTAGGGATCGATCTCGGAAATCTTGCAAACAACTAGAGTTGCTCTGTTTAGCTCGTGAGTCTGGAGTGGATGAAAAGTTTTCCAACCTTTACCTTTTCGTTTAAGCCAATAGTGAAGGAGAAAAAAATTCTGAAAAATTCGTAAACGTGATACATCAATTGGCCAAGCGTGTTAAGGCGTGCGACTCGTAAACTGAGGGTCTCGGGTTCGCATCCCCGTCGCACCAAACATGCTCGCCCTTTCAGCCGTGAGTGCATTATAATGTGAAGGTCAATCCCACTATTTGTTAGTAAAAGATTAGCCCAAGAATTGGCGGTAGGTGGTGATGACTAGCTGCCTTCCCTCTAGTCTTACACTGCTTATAATTTAGTAGGGGCCCCCCAGTGGCTCAGCGGTATGCCTGCGGACTTACACGCTAAAATCCGGGTTTCAATACCCGTGGTGGGCAGAGCACAGATAGCCCATTGTGTAGCTTTGTGCTTAATTCAAAAACAACATTGAAGATAGTATATTGTCGCTCTTTTGATTTAAAATATAACGCCATCTCATGAGTAAAACCAAAATTAGTGAAATAAAAATTAGTTTTTAATTTGTTGCTTTTTTTTTAGGACAAAGTAACACAAAGAGTTGCTTACATTCCATTTATGGTGGAGAAGCGACAACAACAACAAAATTTAGCAGGGACGGCTAGCACAGATTGCCCTCGAATAGCTTTGTGCGAAATTCAAAAACAAAAAACAAAACAAAGACACATCAACGAAAAATGTCTTTTGTTAAATTATTTTAAACGTTCTTCTATATTTTCAATAAAACCTGTTCAAAAAACGTCAAATACATTTCAAAGATAAAAATTTCAGCTATTTCACTTTCATTTTTATTTTTTAACTTACAAATGCTTCACCAAACTTTTGTTTAATAGCTGACTATTAATTGGAATTTCAAAACTGAGCTATCGATTATTTTTTTATGGAGCTAAGAAAAAAAAATTTTCTGGCATTTTTAACGCGAATGTACCTTTATACGGCGCATTGGTTTAACGGTAAAGCCAGGGACCCTAAGTTCAGATACTGTCGTTCCTAATTTAGCATTGTTGATGAAAGGTAATTAAACCAGCCAGCAGAACACGCCACCTACTAAATAACAACTTTTAACAAAACAGTAGAATCACTGTTATAATTATATCACCATACCAACAGAAAACACGAAACATGTTCATTGGTGTAGCAAGGATTGAACCTTGGGCCTTGCAATCCGCTATCTAGCGCTCTTACTACTAAGTCACACCTGGCAGAAAATTAAAATAAATATGTTTGTTAAATAATAGAAACTTGTGGTGTGATTCGTTTCGATTTTGCTGTGTTGTTAATTAGATACAGTACATGGTACGGCCAATCAGAATCATCAAATATCAAGTAAGCAGTACAGGAATGAAGCTTACGTGGTTTTAAATTGCGAGTAATTTGAATAATCATTTCGCGTGTTCCGTAGTTACAAGAGTTAATCAAAGCTTCGGTATTTGGAAATTAGGGGCGGTCGTAATTCGTACGAAACTATCTGAATTATTTAAATATCTTATATTAATAAGTTTCAAACATATAAACACTCAGATTTATGATAACTGAAAATTCTTCATTAGAGTTGAGTTAAGAAGGTCGTATACTCGTATACACAGTTTTCATGAAGCGGGAATTCAGAGTGACAAATTTTGTTTTAACTGTATAAATGGAATCCAGAAGGACAAATCTTGTTTTAACCGTATGAATGGAATTCAGAGGGACAAATCTTGTTTTAATTGTATGAATGGAATCCAGAGGGACAAATCTTGATTTAACTATATGAATGAAATCCAGAGGGACAAATCTTGTTTTAACTGTATAATGTAGTTTCATTTCATAGAAAACGTTTTGGAATTTATTTACAGGTGTGGCACGGCCAGGTGGTTAAAGCACTCGACTCGTAATCTGAGGGTTGCGGGTTCGAATCCCCGTCGCACCAAATATGCTCGCCCTTTTAGCCATGGGGGCGTTGTAATGTTTCAATCAATCCCACTATTCATTGGTAAAAGAGTAGCTCAAGAGCTGGCGGATGGTGGTGATGACTAACTGCTTTTTCTCTAGTTTTACTTTGCTGAATTAGGGACGGCTAGCGCAGATAGAACCTCGTGTAGTTTTGCGTGAAACTCAGAACAAATCAAACCAATCTTGTAAGAATGTTGTAAGTGGGGCATCTATTTCTGTAAACCCGGGAATAAACTTTTTGTAATACACTACCATACTTAGGAATGATCTAATTTCTTTCTGTGTCATGGGTTTCTCCCAATCTCTAATAGTTTTTACCATTGCTTCTAGAGGGAAAATCAATTCGTGACCTGAATATTCTGTGTCGTCTTCTCTGATATCACAACACTTACCTGGTTTTGTTGATAAAACAGCTTTACTGTTTCTGTCTAGTACTTCCCTCAAAACCGTTGTTTTGTTCATTCCAGGTCTCAGTATGTATGCTACAGTTATGTATTATATAATAGGATGTGAAGTGTCTATAACGGGGAATAAGTTGTGTCATTTTAAAGCATGTTATTCGTAACAAACAAATAAAAAACTATTAATACGTTTTCAACAATGAAAATTCCGATATTTTCGACTGCCCTTAACTATCCGTTGTTTTAAATTTCTCCGTAATGCAGGTTTGTGTGAAAATTACAAAGTAATGGGCATACAACCTGTATCGTGAGAATAGTAACTATTGTTTTTGTATTGAATTTCGCACAAAGCAACACGAGGGCTATCTGCGCTAGCCGTCCCTAATTCAGCAGCGTTAGACTATAGGGAAGGAAGCTAGTCATCAACACCCACCGCCAACTCTTGTGCTGCTCTTTTACCAACGAATAGTGGAATTAACCGTCACATTTTAACGCTTCACGACTGAAAGGGTGAGTATGTTTGGTGTGACGGGGATTTGAACCCATGACCCTCAGATTACGAGTCCAGTGCCCTAACTACCTGGCCAACTGTACTAAATGGTTAGTTAATATTCAACTGGAATTACAACATCCAGATCACAAACCGTTTTTGTGATATCGAGAATATTAAACATACTTGCATATTCGTATACGTAATTTATCACACGTAATTACTTTGTTTTTGAAATAAACTAATAAAACTTTTTCTGAGAACGTTTAGATATAAATACTAATGTAAATTGTCAGTAGCTTGTTACATGCAGTTACAACAGTAATGCATTTTGAAATTTGCAATAGCATATGCTCAGATACAAGATATGTGCCAAAGATATGCTCAGGTCCATGACATATGCTCAACAAGCTGTTATTCAAGGTATGTGCTGAGACAGCAGAGTGAGGGAAAAGGAACATCGTATACTTTATTGTTTTTTTGTTTTTTTTCAAAAAATACCCTGAAAATATACCTTGGTGGAAACATCTCTTTTGAAACATTCCAGAGGTAATTTGACTGCTAACTGTTTTCAAGTACGTTATTACTGCTGTCTCCTCACAAGCTCATATATCTATCTATGTATGTGGTCAATAATCGAAATATCAGTAGGCCAAACTTTAACGGGTAGGTGAGGTAGACAACTGCTTAGGGTCACAAAATCAACAAAAGTTATTTTACATTAACATTGATTACAATGATATCGAATGTGTCGGGATATCTTTATATCCAGCCCCCCAGTGGCTCAGCGTGTATGTCTGCGGACTTACACGCTAAAATCCGGGTTTCGATACCCGTGGTGGGCAGAACACAGATAGCCCTTTGTGTTGCTTTGTGCTTAATTCTAAACAACAACAACAACAACAATCTTTATATCCTGACATAGAACTGTAATCGTAGACACAGATTTTGCAAGATAATGAGCTTGAATATAACACGAGTGCTTCATAATTTCAAGAAATTACACCTTAAAGAAATACTTCACTCCTTTGCAACTACAATAAAAGAAACCGTTAAAGAAAATCAAATTATTTTAAACGTAAACAGTTTGAAGTAAGACAAACTAGGTCGATTACGATAAAAGTTTACTAGAAACCGCCGTATTTTGTTCGTGTTTGTCAAATGTATGTTTATGGGTGATAATGACGTAATGGCAGCAAAATACTTAATACACACTTTGAATGCTCAACTAGTTTATAGAGTCAGATGACACATCTCACTAAATAAGACAAAAAAGAAAGAAAATAACAACAAAAACTTCTTAGGTTTAAATGTCGATCGATACAAGTATTGATTACTGCTAAAGTTATAAAGGATTAGGCCTTATATCTGATGTTTAACGAATTTACTGAGTCTCACACAACCCACAACAAACAAAATCCCAGTCCGTAAAACCCTGCAAATAACGATAAAAAACAAACAAACGTAATTTAACGTACTGGGAACTGTAATGCTATAAACTTGTGAGCAACTTTACATAATGAATCATTAGGTTTAAAGTTTATCGAAGAAATTAAGATTTTATGATCTTTATGTCCACCTATCAATTCCGCCTGTTTCCTTGATAACAATACGCCACATCTAATAATTCTTAAGCCTAAGTGCTCTGATCCCCAAACTGTGGAGGGCGCTCGTGTTCAGCTCACAGCACCAAAGTTATTACTATACGAACTGACTTAGAGAAGGCCTGTCCAAATTCAGTTAATAACTCTGAATGCGCTTTCTGAAACTTTGTTACTAAAATATAAGGCCCCTTGATGACTGACTCAGCGTGAAGTTTATTTGTTGTGGTTAGGCACAAAGCTGGAGAAGACCTGTCCCAATTCAATCAATAACTCTGAATGAGCTTTCTGAAGTTTCATCACTAAAATATAAGACCCGTTAATGACTCAGTATTAAGTTTATTGTGGTTAAGCTCAATGCTAGATCTAGGGCTATCTGTGCTCTGCCCACCATGGGTATCGAAACTCAGATTCTAACATTATGAATATTTAAACATACCGCAATGACACTGGAAAACAGCACAGGATTAAGACGAAAAGATAATAACGTTAAAAATCAGATGTCGGTAGTCACAGTGTACAACTTCTTTAGTTTACACCAAACAAACAAACAAGCTAAAATATAAATTGCGTTTTTTTTTCTTTTCGGCTATTAAATATCTAAAAATAATAATATGATGATGCTTTATTGTAAACCACGGGAAAAGCTAGATCTTAAGCGATTAAAAAAATTAATGACAAGTGTGTTGTTGTTTTCTTTTTAATGCGCACAAACCTACACAAGGGCCATCTGCGCTAGCCATCCCTCACTTACTGATATGAGACAAGAGGGAAGGTAGCTTGTTATCACTACCCATCGCCCACTCTTGGGATACTCTTTCACCAACGAATAGTGGTAGTGACTTTCACATACAACGCCCTCGCACCTAAATGAGCGACGATGTATGGTGCAATGAGGATTCGAACCCGCGACGCTCAGATTACGAATTGAGAGTCCTAACCATCTGGCCACATCAGAACCGCTTATTCTGAGCAAATATTCACGTATTATCAAATTGCCCCCAGTTGGTACAGCGGTAAGTCTACCGATTTACAACGCTAAAATCAGGGGTGCGATTCCTCTTGATAGACTCAAAAGGTAACCCGATGTTGCTTTGCTATGAGAAAACACGTACACACACACACGTATTACGAAATTAACACCACCTTCCTAGCGGTAACGCACAGGTATTGTGAATGTAACAAAATATTATGTAATTTTATGACCAAATAAGGTGCACTCTTCTCGTGACCTAAGCATTGAATAAATACTCTACAATAAGCTACATAAACTTAAAACACGAAACAGTGAATTATATTTGTTTGCCACTCGATATTGTTGCCAGTATAAAAAGCTAGTTTTGCAATTTTGCTTTGGCGTCTTTTTTTCTTCAATTTATTTTAATTTTATTCTGGTTCTTTTTCCCGATTCCGTAATTTTATATAATTATCTTTGATAATCATGTTTCATTGTTCACGAACATTAACATTAAGCTCTGGCCAGGCACGTGCTTATTAACAGTGTCTTTCACGAGACTTACGGGCCAAGCGTCTTAAGGCGTTCGACTCGTAATCCGAGGGTCGCGGGTTCGAATCCCGGTCGTACAAAACATACTCCGCCCCTTTCAGACGTGAGGGCATTATAATGTGACGGTCAGTCCCGCTATTCGTTGGTAAAAGAGTAGCACAAGAGTTGGCGGTGGGTGGTAATAACTAGCTGCCTTCCCTCTAGTCTTGCACTGGTAAATTAGGAACGGCTAGCGCAAATAGCCCTCGAGTAGCTTTGTGCGAAACTCTAAAAAACAGACAAGTCCTATAACATACTCCACGTGTTGTTACGGTTTAATAAGTTTTGTTTCTGTTCATGTTGAACTCTGGTTATAGCCACGTGTTATTTTAAACAAGCACAAAAGCTGACCACGTGTTTGAAAGGGGTTGGTAACTGAGTGTCTGAATGTAGAGGGCGGTGTTAGATGTTTGAATATATAATTTTATTATATATTCTTCCGGTCAGTTACCTCTTTCTTTGTGAACCTGACGGTGACCGAAGAAGGTCGAAACGTTGTTCGCTCTTCTATGTAAAAAATATTTTCTCATCCCAAACGAACTGTTTTTGCATATATATTTCTGTTCCCCCAGTGGCTCAGCGGTATGTCTGCGGACTTTCACGCTAAAATCCGGGTTTCGATACCCGTGGTGGGCAGAGTACAGATAGCCTATTGTGTAGTTTTGTGCTTAATTCAAAACAAACATATATATTTCTCTACATGTAGGTTTCTCAACATCACTGATTAAAATTGTCTTTCGTTATTAGATCCTCTAGTGGTACAGCGGTATGTCTGCGAACTCACACCGCTAGAAATCGGGCTTCGACCCCTGTGGTGGGCAGAGAACGGATAGCCCATTGTGTAGCTATGGGCTGAATTCCGAACAATCCTTATAGCATTTGCGATCTACTTAAGTGGAGGTAAAATAATAGATGATTCGCTAAATGTAAAAAAACAACAACTTATATTACCATTGACTAAGAACTCTAAGGTCCAACGAGCTTGCTTTATTGATAATGTATAACTGACTTAAAAATATTTTAATTTTACGGTGCAGCCAACAGAACGTTTTCCTCTATTTTTATCTACTCGTCCCTCTAGTGGCACAGCGGTATGCCTTTGGACTTACAAAACTAAAAACCGGGTTTCGATACTCGTGGTGAACGTAGCAGATATAGTCTATTGTGTAGCTTTTTGCTCAATTACAAACAAATTTTAGTAGTCATCCAATGTTATCAGCAGTGATTAGCAGATCTTTGTTGTTATTCTTCATCAAGAGATGGCAATAGCGTCAAATAAAGGTCTATAAGCAGCTGAAAACTTCGTGCATACAGTTATAAAAGGACACCATTTTGAAAAAGAAACGTATACACTAGCAGAAACTGTTTTATTCACCGGAAAAAAAAAGTATAAATCAAATCTTGCTCTCGGTTATTAAAAAACTGAATATATCTAAGTTATTAACAAGATTCCTTTTCAAAACAGATAAATAAAGGACCTTTCTTTCTGTGACTCCGAGATCAACTAGGAGGCTTCAAACATTAGAATTTTGGGACCAATGTATCGCACATTTTGTTTGGTTGTGGTGTATTTTGTACAAACTTACAAAACGATTATGTTTTTTAACTATCGCTAATTTAGCAGTGAAATGCTAGAGGTAAGGTAACTAGTCATCACCACTTATCACTAGTTCGTGGGTTATATTTTTACCAACTAAAAATGGGATTTATCGAAACATTATAATGCCCACATGGTTAAAAAATGAGCCCGTTTGGAACGATGAAATTCAAACCTATGATCCTCAGATTGCAAGGGCCTGGCATGGCCGAGCGCGTTAAGGCGTGCGCTCGTAATCCGAGGGTCGCGGGTTCGCGCCCGCGTCGCGCTAAACATGCTCGCCCTCTCAGCCGTGGGGGTGTATAATGTGACGGTCAATCCCACTTTTCGTTGGTAAAAGAGTAGCCCAAGAGTTGGCGGTGGGTGGTGATGACCAGCTGCCTTCCCTCTAGTCTTACACTGCAAAATTAGGGACGGCTAGCACAGATAGTCCTCGAGTAGCTTTGTGCGAAATTGCAAAACCAACAGACAAACAATCAGATTGCAAGACGAGTATCTTAACCACTTGGCTATACCCGGCTTAGCACGTTTTGTAATTATGCGCTAAATACACATAGTTCTTTTGTAGTTTCTATTAACTACACTATGAATGGTTCTTTTTATAGCAATTTTCACTAGACTTTTAAGCATATTCATATATTAGCTGTGTACCCGTCTTCTGGATAAAATTTATCATACAATAATAGATCTTTTGTTTTTATGATAATGAAAAACTTTTCTATTACGTGAGGTGTAACTCCCACCTTTGTGAAATTTTTGTTTTGTGTTCATGTAGATTTGCAATAGAGGTCACGATTTTTCCGTTTCCTGTCACCGATAAATTTTTTATTCGAATTTTATTAATCTTGTAATTTAACTGTTCGCTAGATGGAGGTGCGGTTTATTAAAATAGGCTTAACACACACACACACACACACAAATTCCAAGAATCATCATACAATAATGGTACTCTTGCTTATATATATGATACTGGAAAAAATAAAATTTTTGTTACGCTATGTACAAATCTCAACTTCGTGAAATTTTGTATCCTATGTGCATGTAAATTTGCAATAAAAATCACAATTTTCCAGCTTTGCCTCCAATTCCCGTCACGGAAAAGTTTATTTTTCTCCATTTGAATATACAGAAAAAATTGGGCGGCTGAATTTGCTGCGCGTAAGGGATCAAAACGCAGGTGAAGAGGTCACACTTCTTATTCGACGTTTATCGAGTTGTAAAACGATGAATAGCGTCAGAAACAGTTTTGTGTCATAAGTTTTTCAAGTGAAAAGCTATCATTAGCGATACTCTTTACTTTATTTATCGAGTTTATATTTTCTTCATTTTTATGTGACTTCCAACGCATATTCTTCCTCGAGAAAAATTGTATTCCGGAAAAACGTATTTTTCAGAACTTCAAAAATAAGAAAACAAAAAGTGAACACCAAGTAAATGGTGTGTGATAAAGTAAGGGGCTACTTGGTGTGTGATAAAGTAAAAGGCAAGCTCTTGAGACTCCAGGTAACTATCACCAATAATGGAGAAGAAGAAAAAGACACAGTTCAACAGAGATTACTATGCAAGGGTGCAACTCGCTTAGAGCCACAATGCACTGTCATCCCGACCAAGCGAACAATGCCGCCTCGGGTTATTGGCTAGCGTAAATAATTCAGGATTAACGAAGGGTTATCTTAGGACATGAAAAGTGTATTTTTTATATGTAACTGTAAATAAGAAGTCCATAAAAATTATAAAACACTAAATGTGAAACCGCAAGTTTACAGCTTTCTCTGCATGGACGGAACAAACCCTCGTGCGATATTAAGTGAAGATCCATCAACAGGGGTCGAAGTAGTGGTAAAAACAAAAACGCTTTTAAAAATCACAACCCGCAAAATACAAAACTAATTTTTTTTTGTTTCTCCCTATAGACCCAATTCATCTCTATAACAATTTTGGTAAAGATATATTCCACAGTTTGTTTTGAATTTTGCTATCCGTCCCTAATTTAGCAGTGTAAGATTAGAGGAAAGGCAGCTAGTCATCACCACCCACCGCCAACTCTTGGGCTACTCTTTTACCAACGAATAGTGGGATTGACCGTCACATTATAACGCCTCACACCAAAATTGGGCGAGCATGTTTGGTGTGACGGGGATTCGAACCCGTGTCCCTCGGTTTACGAGTCGAATTTGATACTTAATTAGGTGAGTGTGAGAGACTTCTATATTGGAGTAACAAGCAGAAAAAAGGAATCTAGATTCAAAGAACACACAAAGATATTTTCACACGTTTTTGAACACTGCAAATCAAATAAACACAACATAGTCATAAAAAACACCCAAATATTAAGTAGGAAAACATATATAAACAAACGCAGAACTAAAGAACCCCTACTTATACAACAGCTCAAACCAAAATTGAACCAATATAACAGAAATGCCTTTACACCTATACTAATTAACAATCTAACATATACTGTAACGCCCCCTACAATCTCGTACCTGTTTATACTTTCGTCCCTGAGATATTCGCCTGGCAACCTGAAGAGTCCCCTCCCAGTGGCTCAGCACTATGTCTGCCGACACACCACGCTGAAAACCGAATTTCTGTACCCGTGGTGGGCAGAGCACAGATAGCCCATTGAGTAGCTTTGTGCTTAATTCAAACCAATAACGTGAATATGACCTAAGAAAGTTTAAACATTGTTCTGTACTTTATCTTAATCAAAGTTTTAATACTTGTAGTAAATAAGTAAAAATAAAAGTATAGTTTGTTTTTATTCCATTTCCACTTCACCATTAAAAACCAGGTTTTGAAAAGTAACATGGGCAAAGCTTAGTTACTACATTGTGTAGCTTTGTGTTTACCCACTGAAGAAACAACACAGAAAAAAAATTGAAAGATATTGTGTAGATGACACAAACAAACAAATAATTAATTAGAACGAAACCTTTTGTGATGGTTTCTGATAAAGTCCAAATTCGCGAATGATAAAGTCATCGTTAAATCCTATTAGTAAATTCAAAACACGAAGACTCGACATGGCCAAGCGTGTTAATGAGTTCGACTAGTTATCCGAGGGTTGCGAGTTCGAATCCCGGTAGCATCAAACATGCTTGCCCTTTCAGTCGTGGGGGCGTTATAATGTGACGGTAAATCCCACTATTCTTTGGTAAAAGAGTAGCCCAAGAGTTGGCGGTAGGTGGTGATGACTAGCTGCCTTACCTCTAGTCTTACACTGCTAAATTAATGACAGTTAGCGCAGATAGCCCTCGAGTAGCTTTGTACGAAATTCAGAAAACAAACAAAAAAAACATGGGAAGTAATAAATGAACGGTGAAAAATACAAGTGCAATTTAAGTGAGATTTAATAACAATGTCTTTAAGAGTCAATAAACAACAACAACATATAAGAACGGCTGTTAGAAACGATATGTTTTTACCAGCACTCGTATTTAACTTCAGCTTTATTTTGTTGATTTAAAAATTGAATGCAGAAAATATTTAAAAAATTCTATATAAAATTTGATTTAAGATTCGAGCTCTGATATTCCGCTGAACACACTCGAACTTTCAATTACAAGGACTTTATAATCATCACAGTCAGTTTCATTATTAGACTGAGCTTGATTGTGTGGAAACAAATGACTGACAAATAATCCTCTCCCTGGTCAGCAGTTCTAAATTAGAAATCTCCTCCAAATTGTTTGCTACATGTTTTCGTACTTACAATATTAAAATCCGAGGTTCGCTTCTCCACCATAAATGGAATGTAAGTAACTCTTTGTGTTACTTTGTCCTAAAAAAAAAAGCAACAAATTAACGATTTATTTTTATTTCACTAATTTTGGTTTTACTCATGAGATGGCGTTATATTTTAAATCAAAAGAGTGACAATATACTATCTTCAAGAACATAACGTTATTTTTCTCGAATATGGCTGACTGTAAAGAACTAAATTCCACCTAAATAAATTTAGAAGAAAATATCTTTATTCAAATATTGGTCTTGAATTTTTTTTTTCTGTTTTCAAGGTCTATGGCGTAATGACATCGCACTAGTGTGTGATATATTAGATAAAAATCATATATCTGAAAATATTTGAAATAATTTTCGTACAGTTTTTACTCCTACTAGTCTCTGCATTTCATATCTGGATAGTACTTTTATTGAAATCTAAAATCTAAAAAACTGTTCTCTAGCATGGAACAATCCTATCACAAAACTTTGTAAGTATTTTCGTTCTTTTACACTTTGACTTAGATTTCGGAAGTTAATTTATTTCTAGAGATTTTTCTGTACACTGATATAGATTTCAATTTTTTTTCATTACCCAACGACAACAAATGATTTTGATTTTTCAACTAATCAAAAAATCAGACTTTGGTCTGATGTTTCAACTAATCTTAGATTCGACTTTTGTTTGATGTTTTAACCAATCTGAAATCAGGCTTTGATATGGTTTCAACTAATCTAAAATCATTCTCTGGTTTGATTTTTCAACTATACTAAAAATCAGGCGTTAGTTTGATATTTCAACTCATCTAATATCTAGCTTTAGTTAGCTTTGAATTGATCTAATTTCTAGTTTAGTTTGGTTTTAACTAATCTAAAATCGGACTTGATAGAATGTTGTTTAAAAAACAAGATGCCAAAAAGTAACAATGGATTACAACTACAATACTTCAATAGTACTGAAATACCCAGAGTTATACTGTAAACTGTACGTGTTCCAGTTTTCATAAACTATGTTCAGCGGCATCATGTCTCGACTCCAGGGTTTCCACTCTACGTCCCGACTCCAGGGTTTCTACTCTACATCCCGACTCCAGGGTTTCCACTCTACGTCCCGACCAAACAACTACAAGGGCATGTTGCGACAACTGTCACTTCAGATTTCATAAATATGCTAATGTTTGTTTCGGATATTTGCATAAAGTTACACAAAGGGTATCTACGTTAGCTGTTTTTTAGTTTTAACAGACAGAGGAGAGGGAAGGCAGCCATACAATTTTGGGCTATTCTTATCGAATAATGGGTGTCATCATGACACGTTCACAACCACAAACAGTATGGTTTTATAACAATAGGACGTGAATTATTGGACCTTCAGATTTGCAGTTCTGCACGTCTAACACATTCATGTTGTCGATGCAGTTATAGCATTGTTAGTTCTTGTGGTGTAAGTAAATTGAAGCAAAATATTTATGGGAATACTTTTAGACGCTAACGTTTGAGAAAAAGACAGTAATATTTTATACATAAACTTTTTTATATGAATCAAAGTTTATGTGTACATTTAAGATAAACACTGTGCTGGACATACTCCTAAACTAAAGAATACTTGAAGAATTAACGGGTCTAGTCCTAAATTAAGGAACACTTGAAGAATTAATGGGTTTAGTCATAAACTGAAAAACATTTGAAGAATTAACAACTCAAACCCTAAATTAAAGAACACTACGTAACAAAATTTTTACTTTTTCTTCTTCCTGAGCAGAAAGTGTTGTTTCCCAATTGCTTAAGTCTAAAGTGAATGGAAAAGATCTATTTTTCTCTTCAAACTTTGCTTTTGTGATCTGGGTAAAAAAGTTTTAAATTTACCCATTTTCCAGAACATTCCAAGTAGATTCAGTGGTGGTAAGAATTTTCTCGAACTTACAAGAATTTTCAAGAAGGTTATAAAATGTTGTAGAACTTACGAGAATTTTCAATAGCCTTTTAGAATTTTCTAAAACTTTTCATAATAATATATATACAGGGGCTCACCACTCACCACTTTAGTTTAGTTCTAGCTGCCTAAGTGAACACATAGAGGTTTAATCAGAGATGGCATCAAGAAGCTGCAAGCATTCTCCATTTGCATTCTGCTATGTATGATGCCAATTTATCAAAATAAGAGTGAAAAAGTACATTGTGACAGCATCTGCTAAAATGTATGAAGCCTACAAGGCATGTTTCGGCATGCCTATTGAGGATCAAGACAAACCCTGGGCACCTTGTTTTACCTGCAAGCACTGTAAAAAACCGTTAGAAGGTAAGACGGACAGTTTTTGCTTGCTTAAATAGTAAGTTTCCATATTATACAAATTTTAGACCTTTTTAAAATTCAGTGAAATTCGGTGCACCTCAAAGAGGAATACAACAGCATGAAGACCTTGATAGAAGCCTTGAAGTATGATGAGTATGGCTGGGAAGAGACTTCAAAATGGTGGCATTCCTGATGGGTCTTCAAGGAGGCTTTACGAAGTTTCCCTGTTATCTTTGCCTTTGAGACAGCAGGGACACCACAGCGCACTACAACAGGAAGCACTGGCCACAACGGACCGAGTTCTCTGTGAAGAGACAAAATGCCAAGTGTGAGCTACTAGTGGACCTCCAGAAGGTGTTCCCACCACTGCACATAAAACTGGGTCTTATGAAAAAGTTTGTCACAGCTCTTGATAAGGAGTCTGCAGCCTTCAAGTACCTTTGAGATTTCTTCCCTAAGCTGTCTGAGGCAAAGGTCAAAGCTGGTGTCTTTGTTGGACTACAAATAAAGATCCTGGAGTGCACAGAATTTCCCAAGAAGCGCAGTAGGAAGGAAAACAGCTTGAGACAGCTTTGTCGCAATGATTCGGGCTTCTTGGGCAATTACAAGGCCGAACATTATGTGAAACTGGTTGAGGCTCTGGTGAAGAACTACGGCAGAATGGTCTGCAGGATGTCCCTGAAAGTCCGTATCCTTGACACTCATCTTGATAAATTCAAGGAAAACATGGAAATATATTCAGAGGAGCAAAGCGAGCGCTTCCAACAAGATATACTGGAATTTGAAGGTAGTTACCAAGGGGCGTATAACGAAAACATGATGGGAGACTTTATTGGGGGGCTAATACGTGAAAGTGATTTATATTACAGTCGCGAATCTTGAGAAACTACTAACTTTTAAAATTTTTTGTTCATTTTTGTATAATTTAATATAAATACACGTAAATCTTGATTCGTATGTTGTTTTATTTAGACCTTACGTTAATAAAAATGTGCAAATTTGCTCGTTTTTACATAGAAAATATGTTAATTTGTAAATTTCATTATCAAGGTCACAAAAGCAAAGTTTGAAGGGAATAATGACCATTTTCTGTACTTTTACAATAAAAACAATTAAGAAATAACACATACTATCCAGGAACAAAATTTGTGTTACATTGTGGAATTAACCGTTCTAGTCCTAAGTTAAAGAACACTTGAAGAATTAATGGGTCTAGTCCTAAACTAAGGACCACTTGAAGAATTAACTGTTCCGGTCCTAAACTAAAGAATCAAGAATTAAGGGGTCTAGTCAAATTATAAAACATTTGAAGAATAAACGGGTCTAGTTTTAAATTAAAAAACATTTGAAGAATTAACGGGTCTAATCCTAAACTAAAGAACATTTGGCATTAACAGCTACGGCTTTAAACTGAAAAAAACACACTTGGTATTAACAGATCTAGTCCTAAACTAAATAACACTTTGTATTTCAGTAGCTACTGCTAAAATTAAGCTCACTTAATATTAAAATAAGTACGAGTGAATTTTCGATAGCCGCGGAACTTGAAATTTCTTTAGACAAGATTAGAGTAAAATAATTTTCTATACCTGTTTTTTCCGGTTTATTCGCTATGTTTTACTGTGCCAGCAATACAAGAGCACGCGCGTACTCGATTCTATTTTATTTATCATCAGGATCTTTATCAGCTTATCCACAAATTGAAATTATTTTAAGCATGATTAGGGTAAATTATTCTACGTGACCTTGGGCATGGTACAATACATTAATTAAAAGGCTTTGACCTTCTGAGTCCAAAATTGTAATCTAAAAGTTGTTATTTGAAAAAAAAAACACATTAAAAAGATTAGCCATTCCATGAGCCGTTATGCTGCAGCTTGAAATTCTAGAAAGCACGTGATTTGTTTCTACAGAACTCAAAATTATTTAGTCTTAAGGCCTTACTCCTGAACACGTGGCATTTCGGGATTTACTCGTACACTCAGTATACATGCATGTCTGTGTTGTACTTGTAATTAGTTTTCTTATTTTGAATGTGGAAAACAATTGAATGGTTCTCGATACAACACTAGTAGTTTAATTCAGAGCTATAGAGTTAACACAAATGTAATGGGGTTTTCTCCTTTCAAACCCATTAACAAGTTTTTTGTTTTGTTTGGTTATTTTTGAATTCCGCTCAAAGCTACACGAGGGCTATCTGTGCTAGCCGTCCCTAAAGACTAAAGACTAAAGGGAAGGCAGCTAGTCATCACCATTCATCGCCAACATCTGGACTACTCTTTTTACCAACAAAAGTAGGAGTGAACGTCACGTTATAGCGTCCTCACGGCTGAAAGGGCTAGCATGTTTGATGTGACGGGGATTCGAGCCCGCGGCTCTCCGATTATGAGTCGAGCGCCTTAACCAACCGGCTGTGTCGAGGCCACAAGGTTTCAGCCATATGTTAGAACTCATAACACTTAAGCCATATTATTTGATTTATTCTAAATGACAAAAAATTATTTTAAAACAATATATACTTCACATACACTGCTGGCCAAAATCTTAAGGCCAATGAACACGAAAAAACATGCATTTTGCGTTGTTAGACTCAACCACTTATTTAAATAAAGCTTCGAAAGATGAAAATAAGAAAAGGGAAAATGAAAATAAAAACATTTTTAGCATTTAATAGGAAAAATGTGAACACGATGAAATTAGCCTAAGTACTAGCGGGTCAAAAGTTTAAGACCATAACAAAAAGAAGTCCTAAACAGGGTAGGAAATGCCCAACAAGTGGTTTCAGCAGTTGCACAGCCGTCATTGCGAGTAACTTCAAACATTCGCTTTGGCATGGTCGATATGAGTGTTTGCAGAAGGCTGGCTGGAATGTTATTCCAAGTGGTAAAGATGGCTTCACAAAGATCATGCACTGTTTGGAATTGACGTCCATTTCTATAGACTTCCTTGCCATCCACCCCAAAACATTTTCATTGGGGTTCAGTTCGGGCGAACACGCTCCATGGTCCACAAGAATCACGTTATTTGCCATGAAAAAAGTCCTTTGTCCTGCGGGCATTGTGGATTGCAGCGTTGTCCTGCTGAAAGATCCAGCTATTTATACATAGGCGAGGATCTTCAGTTAATAAGGATACTCTCCAACATGCCAATGTAGCCAGCTGCTGTTTGCGCCCCTGTATAACCTGAAGCTTCATTTTTCCATGGAAGGAGAAAGCACCATGATCGTTATGGAACCTCCTCCACTGTGTCGGGTAGAAAATGTCTCCAGTGGAATAACCTTATTATGCCAGTAACGTTGGAAGCCATCTGGACCATCCTGATTAAATTTTGTATCATCAGAGAGCAAAACCTTTGTCCACTTTTATACGTCTCATGTTTGGTGCTTCTCAGCAAAGTTTAACCAAGCTGTTTCATGGTGTGGAAGGAGGCGTGGTCTTTGGATACGTTTACGGTTTTCAAAGCCCTTCTCTCGTAGATGCCTTCTTATTGTTTTTGAGCCGCATTCTGCGTCCGTAAGGGCTTTAATCTGATTCGACGATCGCCTGGTGTCTTGCAGGACAACCCGTCAAATCTCCTACTCAACGCCGGCAAAAGACGTTGAGAAAGACCTTGCTTTTGCAACTCGACAATTCTGCCATGTTCAAACTCTGTCAACCTTTGACATGTTTTTACCCAATGTAACACAGGAGATGTCAGTGGGAGATATTGACAACGCTAATGCTTGAACACAAAAGACTAAATTTTGTTACGTGTTTACCGATAAACTCTTCGTTTCAGTATGGTATTAAACTTTTGACCAGCTAGTATTTAGGCTAATTTCATGGTGTTCACATTTTCCCTATTAAATGCTAAAATTGTTTTTTATTTTTATTTTCCCTTTTCTTATTTTCATGTTTTGAAGCTCTACTTTGAAGTTGTTGAGTCTAACAACGCAAAATGCATATTTTTTTTAGTGTATTTGTGTATGGTACTTGAAAGTGTCCTGTTGCAAGAGTAAATAAAATTAAAATTAAGAGCAACAAATATTTTTATTTCTTGGTTTCAAGTCCATGTGTCGTGTTGTGTTGTAGCCAGTGTCGGATCAAGACAATGCAGGGCCGAGGCACATTCTGTTCGTAGTCCCTACTAGCCGTACAAGTCAGTCTTAAAGTTAGGTAAATTATAGATAAATAAATTATAGTTTGAAATTTAAGTATTCATCTGCGTATAATGTATACCTACTATTGAAATGTTAATACACTGTAGTTAAATATCGGCTGTACAATTATGTGAATGTGAGTACTGAAAGCTGTAATAAAGTTTTTACAGTAAAAAGTGTCTTCTATGTTTTTATGCTAATTATTTTTAAGCCCTCTAAGACGAATTTTTAAGGAAAATTTTCGTGGACCCATAGTTTTAGCACGCTTGGGCCTATTGTGCCTAATAAAAAAATCCGGCTCTGGTTATAACATACAGAGTGTGTAATGCTGCTCGTGCGCAGTTCCTGACATGCACGTGTTTTTATTGATGTCACAAGCTGCAACCTTAATCGTCTCTTATGTGACGCCATTCTAGTGTCTACTGACTGACTGACAGAGAACATATTAGAGTGAGCACTTAAAACAGTGATTCTTCCAGGCGGCCTTTGCTTCCCCTTTGCTGACCTGAAACGAGCTTTCAGGAGAACATTCAATAACAGTTTTTGTATACTGCTTATTGAAGCCTGCTGCTGAAAACCAAATATCAGCCAAGATGTTCACTATTGACAAAGCTGTCTTTATTAGTGATTTTATCAAAATGCTAGCTCATATTGTTAAGTAGAATATAGATCTGAATAAAATACTTTTCAAGAAAGTGTCGAAACTTGTTTTTTGAGTTGTTTGTTTGTGTAAAACACAAAGCTACACGGAGGGCTCTCTGTCACACTGAGCTATATGTCGTGTCCGATTTGGGGTTTCGAACCTTGGATTGTAGTAGAAGACAGTCGTAAGGGAAGTAAGTAAGTAAAGTTTCATTTAAAGCCACTATCGTATCGCATAACTGACGTTTTTAATTGTATACAATACAGATCTTTCTAACATAAGCATTTATTTTGTGTGAAGAATAGTTTAACAGGAAACACAGACGCATGTGCAATGTAAATCATATACTCAAATAATTTCCACCACTTATAATAACATTCCATGCATTTCAAACTATTCTAATAATGTTAAACGTTCTGCTGGTTTTAGTTTCTACAAACTTTAGCAGCGATAAGCTGGAACCTTGATCTTCGGAATTTTAGTGGAACTCGATGATCGGTCTCTGTTTAGCCCAAAGCTATCTGTTCACAACGAGGACGTACTTATAATGAATAATATAAGTCACATGTAACTATTGCAAATCTTGTATGTAACGTGTCAAATCAAAACGTCACTCATAACAAGTTGCTATGGAACAGATCTTCGAATTGTTTGTTGATGGACTTACAACGTTAAAATTCGAAGTTTGATAATTTATTTGTAGTTCAAGACAGTTTGTTTGAATTTCGCGCAAAGCTACACGATGGCTATCTGCGCTAGCCGTCCCTAAATTAGCAGTGTAAGACTAGAGGGAAGGCAACTACTTATAATCACCCATCGCCAACTCTTGGGCTACTTTTTTACCAACGAATATTGGGATTGACCGTCACAATTTAATACTTCCACAGCTGAAAGGGCGAGCATATTAAGTGGGACGGGGATTCGAACACGCAACCCTCGGATTTCGAGTCGAGTGCCTTAACCACCTGGCCATGCATCTGAAAAGTTGAGACAAAGATATTTGTAACACGTATTTTATTTACCTTCATGCTAAGATAAAGATACTTGTAATACATTTTATTTACCTTCATGCTAAGATAAAGATACTTGTAATACATTTTATTTACTTTTACGCTAGGATAAAAATAGTTTTAACGCATATTTTATGTACTTTCATGCTTAGATAAAGACATTCGTGATACATATTTTATTATACTTTCAATTCGTACACATTTTTTTATGCACAAAAGATTAATCGCATCTCAGAACACTTTGTGAGAGCGATGCACTTATGTCAGAGCAGAGGCAAGTTACTTCAGATAAGAACCGAGAAGCCAGATGACAAGCGACTGCGGATTTGGTTCATGGCGAATTCTCAACACTGGATAGCGCAGTGGCAACATGGTAGCCTTTAATGTTTACATAATATTTACGGAAACACTGAGGAGTGCACATGAAATTAATGTTACAGATACCAGAAGCTGTAGAAGTGAAAAACTCTAAATAAACTCTTTAAAAGCAATGTTAAGTTACAACATGATACATTACGATCCACCAAAAATCTCGACAGTGACACAGCTGAGCCACGGCATTCTCAGAAAAGAATATAAGATTTTTTTGTGTTGTATTTTTTTTCAAGCTGTAAGTTTTTTTTTAAAAAAATCTTATCATTTGTGAGATTCGGTCTGGCATGACCAGGTGTCTAAGGTGCTAGACTCGTAGTCCGACGGTTGAAGGTTCCCCTCACACCAAACATCCTTGCTCTTTCAGCCTTGGGGGCGTTATAATGTGACGGCCAATCTCACTATTCGAAGATAAAAGATCAGCCCAAGAGTTGGCGATGGGTGCTAATGATTGACTGCATTCCCTCTAGTCTTACACTGCTAAATTAGGGACGGCTAGCTGAGATAGCCCTTGTGTAGCTTTGCGCGAAATTCAGGAAACAAACAGTTACAAGTACAATTTTATTTCGTTAAGAATAGCAGAAAACAGGTCGAATAAACTTAAATGGAACTTAACGTGAAAATTATCTTTCAGTTTTAAAAACAGATAAAACTATCAGCAATTTATTAATGAATGCTAAATATGTAAACGTGCGCGAATTTGTTTACGAAACAGGAATTTTAATGTTTTAGCGTCTTCTTTTGTCCAGATTTACTACTTAAAATTCAATGATTCTTTGCTAGCTTTTGCAAATTGAACACGATTTATATTTTTGATAACTGCTCTGCACTTGTTTCAAGTAATTAAAGAAATAATAATTCGCTTTAATGGAGCTTATAGATTTTAATGACTCGATGATTTATACACAGTTTCTTTTTAATAACTAGGGCCTATAATCATGGCCAGGTATAGATGCGTGTTGTTTTAAAGAAACATCTGTTGTTTCAGTTTTTATTTAAAAAAAAATCCAACAACAAACAAACATTATGTATGTGCTTTTCCTTAAAAATTGAATTTTAGGTCACGAAATTGTTAATGTACAAAACGAACTGAACCACGAAACATACAGAATATATAAGTGCAGTCATAAATATTACAGTATATATTTTTGTATGTTATTAAAAAAACTTCACTTGTGCTGCATATGCAATTTAGGGTTGCTTCACTTTACTAGGATAACTGTATGATTTAAAATGGAAAAGGCAATTAAGATAAATAATTAATTAAAAAGAGTAAAATTTATGTTGTTTTATTTTCCGTTTCATTTCGAATCTGTTCTCACTCACTCTACCATTCAATTTTGATGTTTTTCTCTCTATCTATGTATTAATGTTTTTCTTTCTCTTATCTTACTTTAGTCCATCCGTTTATATAATATTATACAGTGTTTCTTTAACCTAAAAGTATGGATTAGGGTTTCCTCTTTATGCCTTAAAATTATTGCAAACAGTTCGTAAAATAAAATCGCTCCATGGAGACATAAAAACAAACATCGTCAGTACACCGCAGTCGTTATTCAATTTTATTCCTTCCACGCAGAGCAGTTTTCGAATCCATTGTCTTACATATAGTAATTTCTTTGAACTTCCTTAACAAAAAAAGAAAGAAAAAATATTTCTGGATATGTCAGTCTATGAGAAACGGCCCCCTTTTTACATTACAAACTCTACATCTTCTGTGAAGGTTATATATCTTGAGAAACGAACAACCACTGTACCTCATATTTCTGTAGATAAAGTTTATAGTATAAGCGTATTCCGGAGTAACTGTGTAACCAAAGATTATTCATTACGTTTAAAGACCAGTGTCCCTGAGAACGGCTTGCTTCTCCTATATCAAGCAATAAACTACCTTGTGGAGATAATAAAGACCAAGCCTATATCTTATCAGCCTGTTTGAGGCTCTAATGGCAAGACGAGAACCGTGTTGGAGAATAGGGATACTATTAATAACAGCCACTGAGGCGCTGTTATCCAGGCTTCTTTTGTCAGTTTTATAATACTATATATCTTGCTCATCTTCGTCTGTCATACCCTTAGAAAGGTGGTTACACTCGAGTGCTGGTTCGCAGATGCTGTGTTTTATTGTGTCATTTCGTTCTTCAAAATATCATTAACCCACAAACTGTAAATATTTAAAAGTAACAATAACGATAACTGTGAAATTAAGCCTCGAAATCGAAGCAAAATTTTGGTACTAGTTAACCACAGTTACATAACTGCTTAACTGCTTATCTGTTCAGGCCCGGCATGGCCTAACGCGTTAAGGCGTGCGCTTCGTAATCTGAGGGTCGCGGGTTCGCGCCGAACATGCTCGCCCTCTCAGCCGTGGGGGCGTTATAATGTACAGTCAATCCCACTATTCGTTGGTAAAAGAGAAGCCCAAGAGTTCTATCTACTGTTGGATTTAAAGCAGACTTGATATATTAATTAAGACGTGAAACTGGTTAATAAGGTTTAGGCCAACCAAACTTTTATCTCCATTACTAAACTTTTATTAAAAGTTCGAATGAACTGAAAAGTAGATGTAATGAGTTTTACACTGGTAAGTTTAATCTGATTGCTATGGGTTACTATAAAGTTAGCTTGGGTTATATGGTTATGTTTTAACACGCAAACTGTTGCGTGCAGAAGGTTATGAAAGTGAAATATGTTATGCGAAAAGTGTCAAAGCTTTCCGTTCGTTAATTATTCATGTTTATCATGATTACTTTATCAGATTACTTATTCTTCGTTTATTAATCACCATGTATTACAAACAATTCTAAAACATTTGATGTTTATAGATCAGAGCGAGTAGACAGCTGGGCGCAGATATTTTCCCGCTTAAAATTACGCAGACTTTAAAAATAAAGAAGAACAAAAGGGTAAAAACGAGTTTATCTCGGGTAATGATAATCCATCAAGCCATTCGAGGAGATAAAATCTGTTCGCTGTGTATGGTTCTCTTCTGAGGTTCTGCCAAGTAAAACAAGCTCTAGAAAGCGTCGTGAGATAAACTTTCCCTTATGCAATAGTCAAACTATTTTTAATAACTAAGTACGTAGAGAGATTACTAAACACGCTTTTCAGGTTTGGTTTGTTTTGAATTTTGCTCAAAGTCTACTGGAGGGAAGGCAGCTAGTCATCACCATCCACTTACACTGCTAAATTAAGGACGGCTTACACAGATCACCCTCGTGTAGATTTTGAGCGAAATTCAAAAACAAAACAAAAACAAGAAATGGGTCCTCAACCGGTTATTATTAGTCATAAGTAGAATAACTGAGAATCGTGGTATATAAATAAGATGAACCAGAGACGTAACGACACAACAAAAGCTGCTCAAGATAGAAAAGTATTGAAATAATGATATTATAGGTAAATATTTCAAAGGAACTGCAGCAATCTAAGAAATAAAGAAACAACTTTATACGAATTACAAATGAGAACCTTAGACGAATAGGAGTAATAACGAATAGGAATGGCCTAGTGTTTAAAATGTCAGGCTGCGAATTTAGGAGTTCGGAGTTTGAGATTATTCTTAACAGTTCTGCCCTTTCAGGGACGAGCGCGTTATAAAAGGAACAGTTAAACCATATTTTGGTTTGAAGAGTGAAACGAAGCCATTTTAATTGTAGATACTGCTGGTTGGTTGCCATCTATCTGGTCAGCAGTTCTTTTAAAGTTAAGGATATTTTATAACTGAATTCTGGGAGCTTTTCACCTACATGTTTTCAACACGTGCGTGTAAGGAACCACTGAGCTTGAAAATTCTAATTGCTGTTCGTTGTTTTCTAGATGTAACAAAAAAACAGGTTTAAAATATTCGAGAAACGAGGAGATTAGATTTACGGAAGCAATTAAAACTGGTTTTAAAAAAATTACAAATTGGTTTATGAGATTAGATGAAAGCGTGCTAATGCCACTAGTTAAAATGACAGGGTAAAAACTAGGTATTTGAAGTTAAATAAACCATAAGGCATCAAGAGAAAACTCCTTTAAGAACACGAAATAAGTATTGAAGAGAAATGAAAATATACCTAGGGAAAAGAAAAAAAAATGGAACGGGTAAGAAAATAAACAAGATAACTTATAGTAGGTTAACCGAAGAAACTGAGAAAAAAAACAAATGTAACTTTAAACTGATAAAAAAGATATCTCACGTGAAATTAACTAGAGTCTTGGGAAATTAATGTAGTTCCCGAGAAGTGTAATAGGAATTCTGAAATAACGGGTTACACATGTTATGCATCTAAGGGAACGCAGCAAATTTTGATACTTGTAGTGAGTCAGAAATATTCGTTCCGAAATGTTTCAAATACTAATATTGTTTGCACAAATTACGGGTTAAAAATTACAGGTTACATGCAACATATTTTTCAATTAAATATTGTTTAATTTTACTCGTTTGAACAAACGTCACCATTTTGAAGTCTCCAACGAAAGTTTTTTTATTTATCTAATTTCCCAAACTGTACGTTCGTGTTATCCTTCCTACTATGTCAATATTTATAAATAATGTTTATAAGTTTTATCCTTCATAAAAACAGCGTTTGTTCTTTAACTAATCATTAGTCATTAGTAGATAGCATAGCCTAAGAAGCATGGTGCTATCATTTTTACTTGCTAGTTATTAAAGAACGTCTAACTTATCGGCTTCAGTTATCACTTGATGGGGTTTACTCTGATCCAACTCGGAATTTGTTGAGCCAACGAGACATTAACAAAATGAAATACAGACCGACTGCTACTTCGTTCTTCTTCGAGATAAATTGTATTTTAAAGGCAGAACTATAAGAAACAACACGTATTTCGAACACCAATCAGTCTCGACTTTAATGTCTGATAACTGGAAATCGTATTCTTCCTCCACGGTTTTCAAAGTTATAATCATCATACATCAGATAGGAAGTTATCGCTATGAGTTTGCGCAATGCGTGCTCAGCCACAAGAGAAAAAAAAATCTCCAATGATGATGGTTTCGAATTGAGTGTAATCGGTTTTGAAAATATAACTTGGAATATATGTTATTAATAATACAAGGGCTCCATGAATATTGTCACGCACAGGAAATCAACCACTGTCGTATTAGACCGACTGATTAAGGGCATGCAGTATATATATACATACACACATATATGTGAAGTTCTAAGATTAAATAATAGTATGTTAGGCCAGTTTAAAAGCAAATAAAATAATAATTCATTGTAAAGCCAAATATATGCATAAGCTAATGTTATTAACTTTATGTTTGATTAAGGTAAATATAAAGTAGAAAAAATGGAGAACTAAAAGTTTGTTTTTTTTAATTTTGCGCAAAGCTACTCAAGGGCTATCTGCGCTTGCCGTCCAAAATTTAGCAGTGTAAGACTAGAGGAAAGGCAACTAGTCATCACCACCCACCGCCAACTCTTGGGCTATTCTTTTACTAACGAATAGCAGAACTGACCGTTACATTATAACGCCCCCATGACTAAAAAGGGCGAGGATGTTTGATATACGGGGATTCGAACCCGAGACTTTCAGATTCCGTGTCAAACGCTCTAACCATCTGACCATACTGGACCGAAGAAAATACTCAGCGTTATGTTTGTATTACTCATAATGTACACTGCATGCATACTTACATCAGAAAATCTCCGCCGACATAAAAAAATTGTTTGTTTGTTGTTAAGCACAAAGATGCACAACGAGCTATCTGTGCTGTGTCAATCAGGGTATCGAAACCTGGAATTTATTATTACAAGCCTTCAGATTAGTCGCTGAGTCTGGGGACGTTGAAGATATTGCCCTTGCTCATATGTTTCAAAACTAATACATTAGATGGCGACACTTTCTTTATAGCAGATGTCTTACTACATGCCTAAACTCTACAGACACCATAAATTGCTTATTTTAATTATTTTAAAACGAACACAGAATTTTCACACAGTGTTTATTAAAATATTTTACATCAGTACCTTTGCTTCGATTATTAATTTCAAATGTACCAAATTTGCGAGTTACAGTCACGAGGGAAGACACGTTCTTTACTGGGAGAAATGTGTTTTCATTAACACGAGCCTTTCGTGACGACAAGAAACCCACTCGAAGTAAAAAAAAAAACAACACACATGAAGATAACCAAAAAAGGTCGAAAGGTTCTTCTGTACTAAATTTTAATTAAAGTTCTAATACCCATATCAGCCATCTTGATTGTTGTTGTTTTTGAATTAATCACAAAGTTATTCAATGAGCTACTTGTAGTCTGTCCACCACGGGTATCGAAAACCGGTTTTTAGCGTTGTAAGTCCGCAGGCATTCCGCTGAGCCACTGGGGATTTGCGGTCTTGAGAATACTTTTCTAACACGTGTGAGTTAACAAGTATCTTCCTTCTTCCATTTTAACTCTCGATGTTTATGTTTCTCACGTATAGAGCTGTTATTATGAAACATACTAATACAGCTGTGTAGAAGCAACTAGGTCTATGTAGTAGTCAGTGATCTCTGGAGAAATAATTAGTGTGAGATGATTAATGGTGCTAAAACTGTAACGTTTTGTATGCTGTAGTGCTTTCTGTACACTCTAATGTCGTTGTATATGCTGTAGTGCTCTCTGTACACTCTAATGTCGTTGTGCATGTTGTAGTGCTCTCTGTACACTAATGTCGTTTTGTATGCTGTAATGCTCTCTGTACACTCTAATGTCGTTGTGCATACAATAATACTTAACGAACATTCTAATGTTTCTGTTTGTGTTAGAGTGATCTCGATACACTCTAATGTCTGTGTGTGTGTGTGTACAAACAGCTAGGAATAACCTAATTTTTCAGCGGTGGTGTAGGTAGCGTGTTGAGCCGAAAATATCCCCGTGTATACGGGTAGACCTAAACAAACTGTGTGCCGAGCTGGGGATGATACGTGCTTTAGGAAGTGATTAATCGCACTTATAAATCTTCCACGCTTTCCATACGCTCAAGTATAATTGGCTCATTTATCACTGGTAGTCCGTTTCCAAGAAGAACTGATGGTTATAACTATTACCTAGCAGCTTACGTAGTGAACCGCTTGTTCTTGGAAAAAATTAATTGTTCTGTATAAGGGAGAAGAAGTAAGGAACACATTTTCAATAAATGTGGACTAAGTTAACACAAAATAACACAATAAGTGTTCCCATCCAATGAGAGTAGATAACTCATAAACACTTGTAGTAAGTGTGCGTGTCTCCGCACAGTTACAAAGGAAATTCTCTTTGAGGTAATAAACACGACTTTATGCCGCCATTAAAGTGGACAATAAAGACATTTGAAGGAGTTCGAAGACATAAAAACGAGAAAAATAGGAAGGCAGATAGACTTTTGTTAAATGTGGCAAACAAACGAACCTTTACAACCAGTAAGGAGTGAGGCGCAAACAGCAACAGTTAGGACTAGGAAATGTAATAAAAATAAGAAATGATTAGGACCAGCCCCAAAACCTCTCGTAAAATGAATACACACATAGACATAGCATTATAACAACATGTCTGCCAGCTTACAATAAAACAAACGCGTATATTAGCTGTTTTATCCATATGTCTTCTCCCCTTGTCTCTCTCATATATACAGTAAATATGTGTGTTTGAAGATCACTTCGATCCATATTAAACTTCACTGTCATAAAGCACGTATTTGGTTATAAGACAGTCACATTGGTTATATCGATTACAGGTAGACAAGAGAGCTGTTCTTGCAAGATATTTCAATGTTTTTTAGTATTACACAGAAAGTGTTATAAACAAGGCAAATAATTTTTACCCGAAGCTAATTAAACATTAGGAATTTTCTACGATCATATGGTGTTGACCAATTTGTGTTTTTAGTTTTAGATGGATGTTCTGCAATAGATATGATTTGTTTTTTCTTAATTATGACCTCAAGATCTTGGAATCACTAATTTAGAAAAAAAATCTAAATGATAAAAAAACAACTATCGTTAGCTAAAAATCAAATAAATTGTATGAACGTGTGTATTGTGAACCTTATGCGGCGTTTGCTTGCGCGCATTAGAGCAAAGCCACATTGGCTTATATGTTGTGTTCAACGCCAGGAATCGAACCTCGGATTTAATATTGTAAGCGTGTGAAACTTACCTTTGTAGATCTAGCAAAAACACACGTATAATATTACTCTTATTACAGTATTGTTAGCCAGATTTATTTTGTTTTGATATTTTATTTAAATTATTAGCGGTAACTTACAGAATTAAGTTACAGCGCTGAAACGTTTTGATGCTTTTTGGTGAACAGAGCGCATTAAGCGTCCTGGACAGTTCTTGTTAACACGAAAACAAATAAAGTTTTGTACCCCCGTTGGTCAGTAGTAAAGTTCAAATTAGGTTCGATTCCTCAGAATGGACAGAGTGCAGACCGCTTATTGTACTGATTTGCACGACAACGACATAAATTGATTTAAGTTGATCGTGACTGGAAACAGTTTTAACAACTAGACGCTGGCATTTTTTTCAACTTGTGTCTAAGACTTGAGTATAGTTGTCTGAAATTCATAAAGGGAAGTGACCAAAGGGGGTTAGTGGAGGATTCTTTTTTTTATCTGGTTGAATACAATTTTATTCGACTTTACGCAGTAAGGTTCTTGTTTGTTGTTAGGCGCAAAGCTATGCAACACACTAACTATGCCTTACCCACAGCAGGCATCGAACGCCGAATTTTAGCATCATAAGCCCTCAAGCTTACCGTCAAGGCTGCTAGTGTGTTGAAATGTTAAAAAAAATTATAAGCATTCGCAGGAATCACAGTGAAGTCGGGTTAGTTTCTAACGAGGTTTAATTACAAGACTTACCGTATTTGTATAATTAATTTATACTTACCGTATTTGTGTAATAAAACTTAATTTTCTTTTGAAGTTTAGGCCAAAGGAACAGCAACAGAAGTTACCTATCAGTAGAATTAAAACAAACAAACCTAGCCTTAACTACACTGTGACCTCAGCAAGTTTCATATTTTTTATTCAGTCTTTTGTGAACCTACTGAATATTCTGAGTTGCAGTAAAGTTGTTGAATGGTTTTAATACACGGTAATGGTTTAAGGTTTTCACCATTGATTTCACAACACCATGGTATAGGTTAAAGGTTTCCATACATTTTCTTAAAGGGTTTTGGGCATTAATAAATTATATTAGCTATAAGTTTGTTTGTTTGTTTTGGAATTTCGCCCAAATCTACTCGAGGGCTATCTGTGCTAGCCGTCCCTAATTTAGCAGGGTAAGACTAGAGGGAAGGCAGCTAGTCATCACCACCCACCGCCAACTCTTGGGCTACTCTTTTACTAACGAAAAGTGGGATTGATCGTCACATTATAACGCTCCCACGGCTGGGAAGGCGAGCATGTTTGGCGCGACGCGGGCACGAACCCGCGACCCTCGAATTACGAGTCGCACGCTTTAAGCGCTTGGCCATGCCGGGCCTGTTAGACATAAGACAATAGTCTATTTTTTTTAAAACATTGCATTCTTTGTTCTCATTTCTAGGGTACTTTCAAGGAGGAGTAATGTTTAAACCACACTGCGTCCGCCATATCCACCACCAACAATGCGTTTCTTCAATATCAAAGCTTTTCCTATCATTGACACATCAGGATGTCTGCGGACTTACAACACAAGAAGAAACCAAGTTTCGATATCCGCGGTGGGCAGGGCGCAGACAGTTCATTTTTCATTTTTGTGTTTAATTTAAAAATTAACAAACGAAACATTTAACATGTTGGAGAGATTTGTGTGAACAAACGGTTTTTTATATAAATGGGGAAGATATAGTGTGGCTTGGAAGCATCGAACGTAGAATTCAACAGTACAGCAAGCCCAATTCAATACATATGTCTCAAGACAAATAATGAGTTATAATCACAAATCGCCAGTAAGAAAAAAGTGCTAAAACCGTAGCATTTGTGAAGCTTGGAAACTAAGGTGTTAAAGATTATGAATCCTGGATATCGAAGCGTTAAAACCATAACAGCTATGAATCATTGGTACTGGTGTATTAGAATCGTAACAGTTATGAATTCTGGATTCTGAAGTGTTATAAACATAACAGTTATGAGTTCTGGATTCTGAAGCGTTATAAACATAACAGTTATGAATCCTGAATTCTGAAGCGTTATAAACATAACAGTTATGAATCCTGAATTCTGAAGTGTTATAAACATAACAGTTATGAATCCTGGATTCTGAAGTGTTATAAACATAACAGTTATGAATTCTAGATTCTGAAGCGCGAGAACCGTGTTAGAACATAACAACTGTGACACCTGAATTCTGAAGTGTTAAACATTTAACCGTTATTTATCTTGAATTCTAAAGCGTTAAAAACCAACGTCTGTGAACCCTGGATTCTGAAGCGTTTAAACATAACATTTATAAATCCTCGACCCTGTTTACTGTCACTGTTTACGTTTCTAAACTAGCAGAAATTAAAATGTATTACGTTGCTAGGAAATGTTTGTACAACGAGCACACACACACGTCAATGCAAGGTTATCAAATGAAACAAGTTTTATTTTACCATTCTATTTTTGTCTGGGAAAAGAAGCGGGGAAAGAATCCAGAAATGTATCCAGTTTGTCATAGAAATATCCTCAAACCGGAACGTTTTCATCCTTACAAATTGTAAGCTACGACGTTTTAATTAACAGCATTTGAAAATTCAGATAAAACATAAACTTTTTTTTTTCTATACTTGTGTTGGTGTATCAATTTTTCCCCAATAGAGTTACAATCGAGTTACAAAAGCTAGTGTACTGCAAGTCACTTTTTAGTTACTAGAGCTTTTATCTCATTTCGTTGTTCGTGTACAAGATTAATGAAAAACTCTATGCTGAGCTTAATGGAAGAAGGTCGGTTAAAACACGAAATGTTACCAGGCGACTTCAGCATCAGTAAGCTTTTGATGAGATTAACCTGATGAACCGTCTCTTTATAAAGCAGTCTATAAGACGCCTAGGGCGCGTATGTTACAGTTAAAGTTCTCAAATTACAAGATCAAAGCTGCCACGAATGACATTGTAGCTTTTCTATGAAGATTTAGGACGGCATCCTAACATTATCTCTACTATGTGTACTTTTTCTTTTCTAAGTAATTACTAAATAAGTTAAACAGTCGTTTAATGTTGTTAAAATTCCATTATGAAAGAACACGTTACTAAATAAAGTTTAAGAACCTTAAAGGTTAAAGTGCAAATTAACCCGTAAAAACTAAAGATATATAACATTAACAAGAATTGTTAAGGGAGTAATTTGTAGAATAAAGTGGCACGGTTTTCTCTTCCGTATCTTAAATAAAACAAAATTAAAAGACAGAACCAAGTGATTAGTTTACAGACTCGACTGAAATATGAAACTTCACAATTGTGAATTATGAACTGTAAAGCTTCCACATTAAATATAGAAAACTAGTTGCTTTTACGTTATTTCTAAACGAACTATCCAGCTAACAAAACAGAAATATATTTCATAATCCACGGAAGAAAAGCTAAATAGAACATTTGTTTGTCTCATTAGGAGTTCTTTCCGTTCCATTTAGTAGATGTATTCCACTTGAGCTGAAGTATCCAGAAATACATGTACGTATATACTAGGAGGGCCTGGGATGGCCAAACGCGTAAGGCGTGCGACTCGTATCCGAGGGTCGCGGGTTCACCCTCCCAGCCGTGGGGGCGTTATAATGTACGGTCAATCCCACTATTCGTTAGTAAAAGAGTAGCCCAAGAGTTGGCGGTGGGTGGTATGACTAGCTGCCTTCCCTCTAGTCTTACACTGCTAAATTAGGGACTACTAGCAGAGATAGCCCTCGAGGAGCTTTGTGCGAAATTCAAAACAAAAAACAACCATATACTATGATCGTTCACTTGGGCTCAAGTGTCCAGCTATACATGTATATGTATATATATACTTGGATCGTTCACTTGGACTGAAATGTCCAGATATACATGTACATATATCGTTGTTTGGTAGTTCAACGTGTATACTGATTACACAATATTCCCTTATTTGATGCTGTTCCTTTACTATTTACAACTCCCATTTCTCTTACTTATCACTCTGGTCTTACACTGCTCAATTAGGGACGGCTAGCGCAGATAGCTCTCGTGTAGCTTTGCGCGAAATTCGAAACAAACCGAACCAAATTTTTATTTCTTAGTAACAGATATTTACTGGTAGAGACCCACAAAACGTGTGCGGTCTGGTCTACTAAAGTATATTAACATCCACCCTCTGTTTACGCCCATCAAAAAAATAAACCTTGTGCGCATGGGCATTAATTAAATAGTAACGTGCGCGAGTATTGTCAGGTCAAATGAAACTGAGTTTTATTACAACAGATATTTATAGCTTGTGCCGTTCTACTTCTGACGAAATCTACTCTCGTCTTCATTTCGTCTAAAGACGAAACTCAGATTTCCCATGATTATTTTCTTACTTAATATTGCTGGGTTCTAAGTACACTGAGTTTTAAACAGACTCCATTTCTTGTTATTTTCCTCGAATAAGTTGTCACTTCAAGAAATTGCATTGCCTCCTCGAAAATTGTTTTAAATAAATGTGCTTAAAACCAACGAAGCACTCTTATATTTAAGGTAGCAATTAGAGACGACGACGAAAATTTAATAGTCTTAAAAATACGTATATTGTCAGCAGTTATTATCCAGTTAACTATTTAATAGAGAGCACATTACACGCATATGGGTAAAATATGCCCTTTAAAACGTTCTTGAATACTTACTTGACAGGTGATGGACAGTTATCAGTTTTAGTATTGAGAAACGGGTCATTGCTTATTAAGATAGATTTTTTTTAAAATGATATTTCGAGTTCGGAAGATACTTTAAAATTTTATAACTATACACTTTGGTTTAGGTCCATAATTGTATGTATAATTTTCACAAACCTAATAGCCTCACCACACGAACGTGCAATGCATGTGCAAACACACATATACATATTCGCCACAAAGTTTTGATTAAATACCTTTGGTGAATTGTTAACGAGTATATTATTGTCTAACACAGTGTTTCGAATCCAGAGAGAACTGTTAAACAGTTGCGAGAAACGAGTGTTCTGTCCTGTCATCACTCCCGCTCCCCACCAAAGTGATTGTATTCCTAGCCTTAAACACGAAGGTTAGGAACTTATGCCAAATAATTTGAATTATTTCAACGTGACTAATAGTAATCATTGTGTCACGGAAGCTGGTGTTAATAAAGAAAATCTCCCGTTTGGTTCCGAACTATTTTCTACAAATGTATTTTTCTGGGTGCATTTATGCTTCTAACAAGATTAGAACGTATTCAAATCTCCGAATGGCTAGAAGCGTTATGGAAGCCGAGAGAAACAAAACGAGAATCAGTGTTCATTATTTATCACATTATATAAAAACACTCGTGTAAGTCATGTATTCGTTCATCTGTTCAGGTATCTGTTAAAGCTTAATCGTTTTAAGTTAAGAAAACAGAAGATAGTTTTTTTCTTCAGATTTTTAGGCACTGCATTGTTATTTAACAAAGAAATGCAAAATAAGTCTATAAATAATACTCTGAAATATATATAAAAAATATTTTGTCCACCCATGAGTGTTTAATGTTACCAAGAGATAATGATGGATAAAGTTAAGGAGGAAAAACGTATCGATCGACATGAATCTTTGCAGTGAAATCTAAGAATGCCCAGGAGAGAAAACAAGAAAATTCAACACCTAGAGCCATGAAGTGGTCGTTTTCATTATTGGCTACGTCGTAAATCACGAGCTCATTTTGTCACGCGACACCAGAAAATGGCGGAAAATGGTGTAACCTAGGAAATGGGAGAAGATCTTGTAGTCCAGGCAGTTAGGGTGGCGACTGAGAACCCGTTCCTGGGAATTATCTCTGTCACGTCTTACTCCAGGGAAATAAGGATCTATCACTAGTGAAATTAGCGTTGCAATAAACTGCTTGGCTCGTGAGATATTATGGAATGAATTAATTTTGTTGGCGTATGGTTGAGCCGTTATTTTCTTCTTTCCCACGGACTGGAAAAATGATGAACCACTAAAAAATTTTTTTCTCTTCAAAACGCTGATACAAATAAATAAAATGTTTCATAATAAACTCAAGCAAATAAATCCTGGCGGGGAGATGAAGAAACAACAGTAATCAGGAAGGGAAATCAACAAAAAATTTGAAAGATAAATTTCAGAAACGAAAGCCAGCTCCCAAGACACACAAACAAAGTAGTTATTAAATGAACGACATTCTGTTTCCACGAGCTGAAAATTTTCATTTTTTGTTACAAAAAAGGTTTCCCTGCATTTAAAAACAAGAAAAATATACGTTTATTAATCAACAGAAACTTAGAATTCTTTCCGAAACCCGACCATGAAATAAAGCTAACTACGATGATATTTATATATTTTTCACAGCAAAGCCACATCGAGCTATCTACCGAGTCTATCGAGGGGGAATCGAACCGCTGACTATAGCATTATAAATCCGTAGAATTACTGCTGTACCAGCAGAAGACTTTTAACTATTAATTTTGTGGTTATTTAGTATTTTTTACGGCCCAAATTATTTATTTTAACTATGATATAAAGTCGAATATGTTTTTCATTATTTATTTTAACTATAATATGAAGTCGAATGTGTTTTTCATTATTTATTTTAACTATAAAATGAATTCGAATGTGTTTTTCATTATTTATTTTAACTATGATATGAAGTCGAATGTGTTTTTTAGGTTCCCGCGATGCCTTATATGGTTTCGGTGACGAGAAGAGGAAAAGACAGGTCACTATGTATCTTTGAGCTTAACAATAAACAAGCAAATATTTCCAGGCTCAATCAAAAATTGAGTGTGAAGATTAATAACTTATGTAAATGTACATAACATTACTATAATGGGATTGATCGAAACATTATGACGTCCCCAGAGTGAAAAGGCGATGTGGTCAGATCTCCGGATTGCAAGACGAGAGTCCTAAACATCTAAAGGAGCCAGGTTTTATTATTTAGTTATAGTAAAAAAACCCAACAAAAACGTAGTTAGCAAATATTTGAAGTTTCGATAGTTAGTGTGTTACTCCCTTACACAGCTGTAAGTCTGGTTTCCGTAGTTAGTGTGTTACTCCCTCACACAGCTGTAAGTGTGGTTTCCGATAACGTTAAAGAAAACAACAGATTCTGTCACACGCTATTGGCAGAGTTAACAGCAAACAACAAAGTGCTTAAATTTACTGTAAGTCTGCTGATATATCACCCAATATTCTTTAAAGTTTTTAACGTATTAAACAGTGGATCGTAAGATCCATGGTTCGAGATGATATTGCGCTGATCACTTATCGGCCATTCTGCCATGGTGCGTTGTAAAAGTTATAGGAATTTCTGTTATTTGGTTCAAAGAGTTGGATTAAGCCGATAATGCTTTGGGCTAGCTGTCTTTCTTCTGGTTAGCAGTACAAAAGTAATCAAACTCTACTTAAATTTTAAAGATCCGAGGTTTGTTCGTTTAACCTGTCAAACAGATTGAGCACTACCTTTCTCGAGTCTTTAATGCCAGTCTTTTGATTTCTTTGACTTTAACCCTATTGAATAAGTCACAATTTTGGTAACACTATCAAAGTTCAGATGACTCAGTATGTTTAGAATGTAGAACAGTTAGAACTACTTCGCTTTTTTGCTGTGACCTGTTGTGAAAGAAAAAAAAGTTTTACATTTATATTTTACTTCATTAACTTACAAAATATACTTTTATAAATACTTTCTTACCCAAAATTTCCGCTAGTATTTCATAAATGGGAAATATCTCCAAAAAAGGTAGGTTCATATGCGGAACACGTAAATTCAAAGTTTATGCTTATTGGCCAAAGCAGTTTTGAATTACATGTCTTTTCTTTACGGGGCATTCTGTTTATCAAGTTTACAATCTATTTACCGTCTCCACCATTTTGTTAAGGTTCACAAAAATACCGAATTTAAAGAAGAACGGTTCAGTTTTCTCTAGTTTTAAACGTCTGACCAAAGTCAGGTCGTTTAATAGTTTTTTTTATATACGAATCGGTCGTATTCTCAAACAATTTTTTTCCCAGTTTTGTATCGGTAGAAGAGTGTTAAATTTTCCATCCTTTATAATTTTATTTCACTATTTACATTGTTGGCCCGGTATGACCAAGCGCGTAAGGCGTGCGACTCGTGATCCGAGGGTCGCGCCAAACATGTTCGCCCTCCCAGCCATGGGGTCGTTATAAAGTTTCAGTCAATCCTACTATTCGTTGGTACAAGAGAAGCCCAAGAGTTGGCGGTGGGTGGTGATGACTAGCTGCCTTCCCTGTAGTCTTACACTACTAAATTAGGGACGACTCGGAACAGTGGGGTAATAACCTACTCACTTAAATACTTGTTGAAGAATCCGCAAGCGATTGCGGCCCTATGTTCCTAGATGGAATCTAATGATGATGATGATTTACATTGTTATTTCAATCGCATTTAGGCTCACAAAATCATAAATTATGCTCCACAATCACTTTTGGCACATGGTGACACTTGATGATCAAAATCAGGCACTTCGTAGTAATTTTTATAGTTTGTACACCTGTATATGAAAAGGATGGAGAATATTTTAATTACCTAACCAATACAATTATCACCTTTAAATTTATAATTCAAAATTTGTATTAACTAATCGAATAAAAATATCATGTCAGCTACTCGTAGTTGTGTATGAATACAAATGTTGCATTATTTAAAATATATTACAATACTTAACGATCAACTTTACATTACATACAATTAAACGTTCGTTTAAATGCCATTCAACAACGGGCGTATAAGAGACACACTACTTGTTCTAATGGCCCAGCATTGCCAGGTGGTAAAGGCGCTCGACTAGTTATCTGAAGGTCGGGGGTTTGAATCAACCGTAGGGGCGTTATAATGTGTCGGTAAATCCCACTATTCGTTCAAAACAGAGTAGCCCAAGAGTTGACGGTGGGTGGTAACGACTAGCTACCTTCCCTCTAGTCTCACACTGCTAAATTAGGGATGGCTAGAGCAGATAGTCCTCGTGTAGCTTTGCGCGCAATTCAAAGAATTCAAACTTGTTCTAAAGTCACTGGTTAATGTTCATGTGCAACATATAAACACGAGAAAGCCATGGTCATGTGTCTACTAGTTTACATATTTATCACTCCACCTACTTACTTTTTTCATTTACAAACCCTTCATGTTCAGATGAGATAAAATTATATTTTGTATACTAAATTATCCCTATAGTTTCTCTAACATTTGTAACTTTTATATGATTCGGTTGACCATAATAAAAGTTTCCATCTAGATAACATGACCAGTGCAGTTTCCATGTACAGTTAGTACAAAGTTTTCTCTTTTGTTTCCAATATTTCTCTTACGTTTATTTGCCCTAAATTTTATTTTTTTTTTCTAGTTTGATCTGTATAAACACCACCACATTCACATTCTATTTTATAAACAAAAGTTTCCTCCATTATATTGATTTCACCTTTGGTTTTATTTAGTATTTGACTGACTGTAACATATGGTCTATAAATGTAAATATATTTTGCTTTTATAAATTTATATAAAAACACCGTTATGGGTTCTCTTTTATCCCTCTTGCTATGTGGTCTTTTCAAAGATAAGTTTGAAACTGAGGCTTAAACCAGAAATATTGGTTAGGTATTCGCTAATATTCTCGTGCAGTGACGTCAAGATGAAAAAAACAACTTGTTAGTTTTTGCTAATTTCTTAAGCAGTCTAAAACCTGCTATTCAGTTCACTTTTGAGGTTGAAGAAATTAATTGTTTACCGTTTGAAGACGTGCTAGTTAAGCATAACAAAAACATTAGAAGCTACGATGTACCATAAAAGTTTTTCTGTTATCATGTCGTCACATCATGAATCACGTCATGCAAACTCGTTAAACATGTAAAAAAGTTTTACTGTTATGTTATAATAATGTAGAAGAATAAGCAAATGAGCTGTTATTTATCAAATACGTAACATTAAATACAGAATATTTTAAATATATTCTTAAATTGTTGAGTCAACAAGCATGCCTCTGAGCCACTTGAAGGGGGGGTTTTATATTAACTAAGGATGAAGGGTTGATAAATAAAAGATAAGTAAATGGTGTGATATTTTTAAACATGCAAATTAGTAATCTGTTTATTTTTTTAATTTTGTGCAAAGCTACATGAGGGCTATCTGCGCTAGCCGTCCTTAATTTGGCAGTTTAAGACTAGAGATAAACCAATTAGTTATCATAATCCACCGCAAACTCTTGGGCTACTCTTTTTACCAACGAATAGTGGGATTGGCAGTCACTTTATAACGTCCTTACTGCTGAAAGGGCGAGCATGTTTGGTGCGACATGGATTTAAACTTGTGACCCTCAGATTACGAGTGGAACGCTTTAACCCACATGGCCATGCTGGGTCTAATTAGTAGTCACGTGATCACGAGTGTTTTTGTTTATGTTTTTAAATTTCTAATTTTCGTGCACAGGATTTGTTTTTCATAGTGTTTTTCATACCGAGTAGCCCAAGAGATGGTGGTGGGTGGTGATGACTAGCTGTCTTTCCTCTAGTCTTACACTGCTAAATTAAGGACAGTTAGCGCAGATAGTCTTTGCGCAGCTGTGCGCGAAATCAAAAACAAACAAACAAATGGTTTAACAATCCCTTCTCGGGCTGGGGATATGAGATTCATAGTTCGATTAGTAACATACCTCTTAATATGCTTCGTAATTTCAGTTGTAGATGGAGTGGTGTATAAAAGTTACAATCGGTTTTGCTATTCGGTCAAGAAATCTGTATATCTTCTCTCTCGTCAATTGCTATAAATTAGGGATAGTTATACTTACATTTTGAGGTCTCTGACATAATTAACGTGCTCACCCTTTCAGTTGTGTTGGCGTTATAATGTTATGGTCAGTCTCATTACTCGTTGGTAAAAGACTAGCCGAATAGCTGACGGGGGTGGCATTCACTAGCTGCCTTCCCACTAATATATTATTGATAAACAATTAATTCAGATAGTCCTCGTGCAGCTTTGCGCGAAATTCAAACTAAATTATAAGATGTTATTGAGAAAAAAACTAACAATAATAAAAACGCCATAGCAGTATCTTAATATTACTCATATAACAGTATCTTAATATTGTTGATATAGCAGTATCTTAATATTGTTGACAAAGCAGTATATTAATATTGTTCATATAGCAGTATCTCAATATTGTTGATATAGCAGTATCTCAATATTGTTGATATTGCAGTATCTCAATATTGTTGATATAGCAGTATATTAATATTGTTGATATTGCAGTATATTAATATTGTTGATATAGCAGTATCTTAATATTGTTGATATAGCAGTATATTAATATTGTTGATATAGCAGTATCTTAATATTGTTGATATAGCAGTATATTAATATTGTTCATATAGCAGTATCTTAATATTGTTGATATAGCAGTATATTAATATTGTTGATATAGCAGTATATTAATATTGTTCATATGGCAGTATCTTAATATTGTTGATATAGCAGTATATTAATATTGTTGATATTGCAGTATATTAATATTGTTGATATAGCAGTATATTAATATTGTTGATATAGCAGTATCTCAATATTGTTGATATAGCAGTATCTTAATATTGTTGACAAAGCAGTATATTAATATTGTTCATATAGCAGCATTTTGATATTGTTGATATAGCAGTATCTTAATATTGTTGATATAGCAGTATCTCAATATTGTTGATATAGCAGTATCTTAATATTGTTGATATAGCAGTATCTCAATATTGTTGATATAGCAGTATCTTAATATTGTTGATATAGCAGTATCTCAATATTGTTGATATAGCAGTATCTTAATATTGTTGATATAGCAGTATCTTAATATTGTTGACAAAGCAGTATATTAATATTGTTCATATAGCAGTATCTCAATATTGTTGATATAGCAGTATCTCAATATTGTTGATATTGCAGTATCTCAATATTGTTGATATAGCAGTATATTAATATTGTTGATATTGCAGTATATTAATATTGTTGATATAGCAGTATCTTAATATTGTTGACAAAGCAGTATATTAATATTGTTGATATAGCAGTATCTCAATATTGTTGATATAGCAGTATATTAATATTGTTGATATTGCAGTATATTAATATTGTTGATATAGCAGTATCTTAATATTGTTGATATAGCAGTATATTAATATTGTTGATATAGCAGTATCTCAATATTGTTGATATAGCAGTATCTTAATATTGTTGATATAGCAGTATATTAATATTGTTGATATAGCAGTATATTAATATTGTTGGTATAGCAATATATTAATATTGTTGATATAGCAGTATCTCAATATTGTTGATATAGCAGTATATTAATATTGTTGATATAGCAGTATATTAATATTGTTGATATTGCAGTATATTAATATTGTTGATATAGCAGTATCTTAATATTGTTGACAAAGCAGTATATTAATATTGTTGATATAGCAGTATCTCAATATTGTTGATATAGCAGTATATTAATATTGTTGATATTGCAGTATATTAATATTGTTGATATAGCAGTATCTTAATATTGTTGATATAGCAGTATATTAATATTGTTGATATAGCAGTATCTCAATATTGTTGATATAGCAGTATCTTAATATTGTTGATATAGCAGTATATTAATATTGTTGATATAGCAGTATATTAATATTGTTGGTATAGTAATATATTAATATTGTTGATATAGCAGTACCTCAATATTGTTGATATAGCAGTATATTAATATTGTTGATATAGCAGTATCTCAATATTGTTGATATAGCAGTATCTTAATATTGTTGATATAGCAGTATCTCAATATTGTTGATATAGCAGTATATTAATATTGTTGATATAGCAGTATATTAATATTGTTGGTATAGCAATATATTAATATTGTTGATATAGCAGTATATTAATATTGTTGATATAGCAGTATATTAATATTGTTGATATAGCAGTATCAAGTAGCTTTGAGCTTAATTTCAAACAAAGCGCGACTACCATTTTCTTGTTTATTTATATATTATTGTTGCCCAGTTTGAACCCTTTAGACCTAACTTAAAACTTGCCATTTTTATGATATGAGAAACGAATAGCTGACAATACAACATCTAAGTTTAAATATTATTTAACAAATATGCCCAAACACAAAAACTATCAAATATTAATATGTCTAAAAGTTTGTATCTGGAAGCTACATTTGAGAGGATGAAGACATGCATTTTTTTGTGTTTTCCTTATACTAAATCCATATCAGGCTATCTGCTGAGCCCACCAAGGGAAATCAAACCCCTAATTTTAGTGTTGTAAATCCGGAGACTGTACGAGAGGATGAAAACAGCGCGTACAGGTTAACCAGAAACACAGGTTTAACGAATAACACTGACACTTTAGAATTTCGAAATATTTCAATTTCTAAGAGACGACGAAAGCTTAGAAACATCTTTTAAAATTATTTCTTGGTATTGTTAAGCCTTTTAAATGAAAGTCTTAAGGATTCTGAGATCCAGAGAACAATCAAAGATTTTAAAATGTTTTGGATTTCAAATAGTACATGTAATGCCAGTTTACTTACTCTGGGTTTTAATGTTAAACAGAAACATTGCTTTGAAATTATTGACATAACTTGTTAATTTCAGTGAACGTTATTTTCTTTTCCTGAGCACAAAATTACACAACGGGTTTTTTGTGTTATGCCCACCGCGAGTACCAGTTGTTAGTGTTATAAACCCTCAGGCTTATCGTTTAAACACTAGGGAAAAGTATATTTTAGGAAATGAAGGTACAAAGACATTGTAGTCATTTATGGTATTCCCCTTCTCCCCTTCTATTAACGTTTATTAAATATGTTCATGAAGGTCATTAGCACTCGTTTTATCACGTTCTTGATGTTTTAATTCATTTTATTTAATTTGTTGACCTTGGCTTGACTTATATCTCAATTAGTCAGGAAATATTTTCAGCCGCGGCATAACGGCTCGCAAAATGGTTCTAAATTTGGTTTATCAAGTACAAACTTTCAGATCACAGCTTCATTTCTTGATCTATTTGAAAACTAATCACAACCTCGGTTACTAAGAGTTTTCTCTTATTTTTCATTTATTCAAGACGGCGTGACCTATTTAATTGTCCAAGGTTGTTTGAACTACATCAGTTTTAATAATCTGAAACAGTTTACTTTTACTGACTTAGTCAGTTAGATCAATTTAACTGTCCAAAGTAATCTAATTGATTAACACATTCAAATGGACAACATATAAGAAAAATATGATAAAAATTGTCTAGGAATTATTAACACACAAGAAAGGTTGCCAACAAGTAATAAGTTTCTTAATTTTGTCTTTAGTTTTTAGTAAAGCTTCATCATCTGACGTATACAATTTATAATAACAAAATAGCTTCAAAACCAAATACTCATTGTCAAAATAAGCTTACAAGAAAAGGAACAAGAAAGTAAACCCGCATTTGTTTGAAACAAGGCACGAAGCCTCACAATAGGGTAAACGGGATCTGCTCACCACACGTATCGAAACCCGGTTTCTCGTGGTGTGAGTTCATAGACATACTGCTGTGCCACTGAGGAACGTAAAAAAGTGAAGAAAGTTGTACATATTTCCCTTTAAATTTCGTTAATTTATGGGTTTCGAACTAGAACTGAAATTTCCACTTAACTGTTTAATTCAAGAACTCAAGAAAGAAATAGAAGTTTTCTCCAAATTTTGTTTTTTCTTTCATTGTGATGAATGAATTCACAAAGATTGTGTTTTCCCAAGATCAACCTTTAAAATAACATTTTTTTATTCTTTCCTGGTCCTCTTGTAGGAGTTTAGTGTAAAATATTGTCTACAGAGCTCTCGCTGACATTCCTCTAACAAAGAAGGAAGATTTCTGTTCTAAGAGCGGATGTACTAAAGGAACGCGAGGAATATGACCAGTGATCCATGAACACATACATTGCGCGAAACTCTACCGTGGGTGACCAATCGTAGTGGTAAAAATCAATTCCTCTGTCACTCCCATTAGTTGTGGCATCTATCTTTGTCTGCTGGAAACATAGAAGGTCTCTTTCCGGCCAACGATTCCAAAGGTTCATGGTTCATTCTTGCAGAAAAGACGAAAACCAGACAAACATTTTGGTGGCACACTCATTATCACCAATTTTTATATAACTCTTGCTTAAAAATTCCATTTATAACCACGCAAAGATTCCTGATTAGAAGTGTGAACAGGTATCCTGAGAATTAATTTCTAACTAAATAAAATTGACATGTAACACGTATCAGTGTGAATAAGATGAATGTTGCTTACGTTTGTTTCATTAATAATCGCCTTAGTGGCTCAGTTTTAGGTCTGAAGGCTTTTGTCTTTAAAATTCGGTTTTTGATACCTGTGGTGAGTACAACACAGATAACTCATTATGTTCATTAAGGAATGAACAAAGGGAAGCATTGATTGGTGGAAATGTGGTGCATCTGGTTCGTTCGTCTGCTTTATTATACCCGTCTACTGATGAGCACAATTACTGAATATTCTAAGAGATGTTTTGGATTGAGAAAAACAAAGAAAATAAACATTTGCATTTGAAATATTACTCGAGTTCTATTGGACGAATATTGAAGTCTAACAGGGCCAGTTGGATAAGGCGCTTGACTCGTAATTCCAGGTTCGTGGATTCGAATCCCCGTTATACCAAACCTGCTCGCCATTTTAGCCGTGAGGTCAATCCCCTTATTCGTTATTAAAATAGTAGCCTGACAGTTGACTGTGGGTGGTGATGACTAGCTTCCTTCCCTCTAGTCTTATACTGCTAACTTAGGAATGGTTAGCACAAATAGCCCTCATGTAGCTTTGCGGGATATTCAAAACAGACAAAGTGAGAAACATTCAGTTTGTGTCTGTGGCTTCATTCATTCAAGTCATGTTTACTTTATTTTTACAAAGTCTGGACAAGATTCTTCAACTAATTTTGAAAATCACAAATTATTATACTGCAAAACAGAGAAAAGGAAAACTTTTTCCTTAGTAACATAAGAAATTAGAAGGAATTAAAAGGAAGTCTAGAAAATTAAATTCACTTGTTTCTTATCTAAGGTTACATATTTTAATTATTTAGAGTTTTTTATAACTTATTCATTTTTAAAAATTAGGACAGTATAAGTAAAATTCACATTGAATAAACATATACGTAGTATTTTAATTTGTCAGACTCGACTTATCATGAAGGTCTTGAAGTTATGCCTCAGAATACAGTATGTTAAGATTTGTTTGTATAAAAGTATGTTGTTAATAGCGAGATAACAGTTTCATTGTTTAAAGTTACATAATTATTATTTTTTTTTCATATTAGAAATGTTTGTCATTGAGTTAAGACATGAAATGAAACTCAGCAATAAGGATACACGAAATCTTAGTTTTGGATACAAAACATGAAAGTCTGCGAATAGTTTATCTCGAATCAAATCAAGTGATGTCTCTGTCTGTTTAACATGCCTATACTCCCTTAGTACCCAATTTATGCACGCTAATGGGATTTCGCAATTATTTCTGTAAACTCTTTTTATTTTTTACAACGAACAAAGAGAAATTAACATCCAGTTTTAAATGGCTTCGTACTGAAGTTCTTGCGTGTACCTGCTGATTAAGTTACCCCTTATACAGCCACCCATGGAAAACTCTGAAATTCACGAGTCAAACTGAATGAGTTAATTTGCGATTCGAGTACATTTAACGATTTATGAGAAGCATGGAGTTTGTACTCTGAAGGCTGGACGTATCATTCATCTGTAACTGTTTTCCATCAGAGGACTGGTAGCTGCCTGTGACCATAAGAAAGTAGAAGAGAGGTTGTACGTTCTGCTGTTAAAGTTTTAATCATAGCAACGGACATATTTGTGGTCCGCAAACGACGATAAATGGCTCGTGAACACGAGATCGTATACATTGGATGATTGATGCCTTCGAAATGAACTTCAAAAAACAGTAATTACCGTTAGATGTCGCTGATAGATATGCCATTCGAGAACGAAGATCCTGTGCAAGTGGTTTCAATTCATCAAGATGTTATGATAAGCTCCAATATATATATATATATGTACCTTGCTTAAAATACTAGCTGGAGCAAACAAAGAAAACTTAACATTTATTTCACGAAATTAAATTCTATACGAATCCAAAACTCTTTTGTTCTGGACTAATGGTTTGTAATAAAAAAGAAATTAAATGAATTTATTTCTTACACTATTTTACCATCAGGATGGTGTGGGGGGGTAAAGTATTCAACGTTACACTCAATATTAGTCAGTCTTTTAATGTTTCTTAAAGGTAATACGTGTAGAGTACCATTTGGTTAAAAATACTTCCAGGTACCACTGAAGGTATAAACTTTCCGAGTAGCTGACTTCCAAGTTCCACTGAAGGTGTAAACCTTCCGAGTAGCTGACTTCCAGGTACCACTGAAGGTATAAACTTTCCGAGTAGCTGACTTCCAATTTCCACTGAAGGCATAAACCTTCCGAGTAGCTGACTTCCAAGTTCCACTGAAGGTATAAACTTTCCGAGTAGCTGACTTCCAAGTTCCACTGAAGGTATAAACCTTCCGAGTAGCTGACTTCCAGGTACCACTGAAGATATAAACCGTCTGAGTAGCTGACTTTCAGGTACCACTGAGGGTACAAACCTTCGGAGCAGCTGACTCCCAGGTAGCACTGAAGGTAAAAACCTTCGAAGCAGCTGACTCCCAGGTATCATTTGAGGTATAAACATTCCGAGCAGCTGTCTCCTAAGTACCACTGAAGATATAAACCTTCACCTCTTATGAGTATTTATCAGTATTTGTTTATGTTTGAACATTTTTTAAAAGAAATAAATCAACATTTCTTTTCATTTATTCCCAAAACCTAAATACTTTATTCGATTTTTGTTTACCATATGGCATTGTGGTAGTTGCCAATAATGTGGTAATAGATACGAATGCAGCCAGAGGAATTGTTTCATGTGAAACCTGAAAAGATGTTAACAATGCATGTTCGTTTTCATAACAATAAAAAACAAAATATTCTGCAACGCGACTTTAGACAATTTTGTCTTTTCTTCCATGAGACAGTTGTCAAATATTATGTTAAGCGACGTTCTTAAATTTTAAAACCTTCCAGAGTCAACGCAATAGAATTTGCTGGTATAAAATCCATAACTCGGATATTGAAAAATGAAAATGCTATGACAAAATTCCAGGCCTGGCATGGCCGAGCGCGTTAAGGCGTGTACTCGTAATCCGAGGGTCGCGGGTTCGCGCCCGCGTCGCGCTAAACATGCTCGCCCTCTCAGCCGTGGGGGTGTATAATGTGACGGTCAATCCCACTATTCGTTTGTAAAAGAGTAGCCCAAAAGTTGGCGGTGGGTGGTGATGACTAGCTGCCTTCCCTCTAGTCTTACACTGCAAAATTAGGGACGGCTAGCACAGATAGCCCTCGAGTAGCTTTGTGCGAAATTTCAAAACAAACAAAGACAAAAATCCAATTTTTTTACGTAAATGTCTGAACGTGAGGTGACTTTACAGGTTATTAATTGTTTATTTAAATGTGTGTGTATAGATATACACACACACAGAAGTCTATAGAGATTTGTCTCTGTAACACAAAAACTGATTAAATTTGCTCGCCGTGCTCTCTAATGTAGTTTCTTCGCTGAACATTTGCCGTGATATGATGATTGAACATTCTGATACTGAGAGACACATCACGTTGGTCACTTGATTGCTGTTTAACGTTTAATTCAATTTCGCTTTTGTTGTTATGGTGATCTCAACACCACGAGGAAAAAATCAGACGGCTTCATAAAAAAAAGAAAGAAAGAAGTTCATGTGTTGTGACGACCTTCCGAGAGCTCGAGCGTGCATTAATTACTTAATTCAAGCAGACAACTGACCGTTGAGCGATCATCAGTTATTGCCGTTCTAGGGTGAACGTAATCATGGAAGGTTTTCTAACTTGAAAAACCCACCCAACTACTCGAATTAATTTCTAAGATTGCATCTTTCCTTCGAATTTTCGAACCTCATGAAATTTTATAAGACGCAGACCTAACACCGTACACCACAAGTGCGATGCTTTATAAATAAATATGGTAAGATTTGCACTAATAACAAACTGCTAAACTTACTTGACTTTTCTTTATTAATTCAAAGGAAACACAGCTTACAAATAATGACTCTTTAAACTTTTCTTTTGTGGAATAAAATTATTCTTTTGGGAAGAGCATTAACATTGGGGAGTATTAACGTTGGCAAATATTATATTATTTTATTTCAACGAATTGTTTGTTTTGAATTTCGCGTAAAGCTACACGAGGGCTATCTGCGCTAGCCGTCCATAATTTAGCAGTGTAAGACTTGAAGGAAAGCAGCTAGTCAGCACCACCCACCGCCAACTTTTCGGCTACTCTTTTACCAAGGAATAGTTGGGATTGACTGTAAATTACAACGCCCCCACGGCTGAAAGAGCGAGCTTGTTTGGTGTGATTGGGATTCGAACCCGTGACCCTCAAGTGCCATAACCACCTGGCCATACCAGGCCAATTCCAGCAAGGGCTGTTGTCAAACGAAAGTTCTGGATACACTTATGTATTTATGTGTTGGAAATAAATGATAATGAATATAAATGAATTATAAAATAACGAAATACCTGTGGTATGGTTGAGGCCTTTTATAAATTGTATTCTTAGAAGTAAAATTGTTTTGGTTTTGTGTCTTTTAGGGTATTCTTTTGGTACCTTAAAAATACACGAAGACTGCCCAAAATTCTCTAAAGTTGCTGACGATTAATTATAATAGGTGATACTTAGGGGTATTAAAGATAAATTTATTCATAACTGTGTATTAAATATATACTCGCATATCAATGGCAATTGTAGTGTTTGGAAACATTTAATACGTTTCTTTCTTTATTTATTACTACCTTAACGTGGTTGGAAGCTACTAATTAGGCTATTTTGAATTTTTTTAGGAAATCAAGCAATGGAGGTGCATTATAAACACCTATTGCCAAAGCAAAGGTTTTCTGATAATTTTGGATTTTTTAATATTAATTTATATAATGCCCTAGAGATGACGCCACAATAGAGAAATTAGAGATATTGCAGAGGGAGGGGTATCAACTTTCTTTAGCAAATGCTGCTTGCTAAGTTGCTGTAATAACGTTAGCTGAAACAAAATCTTTCACATTTTACACTTTTTTCTTAGCTTTGTTTCATTAAACTCTATAAGAGATATATATACATGATAAAGGCTAAGTAATGGAAACTTTGTATTTTTGCAAATTGCTGTTTATGCTTGATCTGTAAAAGCAATTATTTAATTTAAACCGAACTAGTCAGGATATTTGCAGTTTATGCAGACGTTTGAATTTAAAATACTATAGAGTTTATTATAGTTGTGTTTTGGTATGTTGTTTCGTTCTTTTTAACTACGTCCAATCCTGGAGGAAGACATCAAGAGTATCACTGGTAGAGAATATTGATTGACTGATTGGAATCGAGCACAACCCTTCAAAATGGGCTACCTCTGTTTGTCTACCACGGGTATCGAAACCCAATTTATAGCGGTGGGAGTCTATAGACTGTCCCACTGGGGCATATAGTCGCCATTTTGGAAATATCTCATCAGAAAATAAGCCTAATTTACTTTTCAATGATTCGTACCTTTAGAGGGCGCTAATATACGAAAAAGTTAAAGACCTCGAAACAAACTATTCAAATTACATCATTTTCAAAACGAGACCTAAAATATATTGCAAATATTGCAACTTTTGTGTTTGAGCCTATATGCTGACTACTTTACCTGAATTTATTAAAATTACAAGTTAGCCTAAGAGTACTATTTGTGAATAAGAGCTATTTTATTATATATCGATAAACAAATAGTTCTTCAGTAACTTTTGAGCAAGAGTTGAGGTTAAAATCTTTTTAACCTTTTTTTAGGTTTTTAAAGTCGATAACAATAAAAGTTGCTTAGTTAAACCTCACGTGCCTGACATTTTTTGTTAAACTTTCAATCTCATAGTGTTTGACGTATGAAGATTTGACTCATCAGTGCTTTAATAGTGTTATGTTTTTTGGAAATTCGCGCGAAGCTACACTAGAGCTATCCGTGCTAACTGTCCCTAATTTAGCAGTGTAAGACTAAAGGGTAGGTAGCTAGTTATTACAACTCACCGCCAACTTTTGGGCTACTCTTTTACCAACGAATAATTGGACTGACCGTCACATTATAACGACCACAGGGCTAAAAGAGCGAGTATATTTGGTGAGATGGGGATTCAAACCAGCAACGCTGAGATTACAAGTCCACCGCCTTAACTTCCTGGCCATGCCGGGCCTATGAAAGTTGAAATATATGAAGTAAATTTCTATTTATTAAGGTTTCCTGATCAGCGTTTTCTTTACATTATTCTTATTGAGCTTCCTAGTGGCACAGCTGTATGTCTGTGAACTTATACTTCCAGAAACTAGGCTTCGATACCTGTGGTGGTCATAGCACAGATAGTCCTTTGTGTAGCTTTGTTGTCAATAACAAACAACAACAATATAACGTTATTACACTTCCTTTGTGTAGCTTTGTGGTCAATAACAAACAACAACATAACGTTATTACACTTCCTTTGTGTAGCTTTGTGGTTAATAACAAACAACAACAACAAAACGTTATTACACTTCCTTTGTGTAGCTTTGTGGTTAATAACAAACAACAACAACATAACGTTATTACACTTCCTTTGTGTAGCTTTGTGGTTCATAACAAACAACAACAAAATAACGTTATTACACTTCCTTTGTGTAGCTTTGTGGTTAATAACAAACAACAACATCACGTTATTACACTTCTTTTGTGTAGCTTTGTGGTTAATAACAAACAACAACAAAATAACGTTATTACACTTCCTTTGTGTAGCTTTGTGGTTAATAACAAACAACAACAACATAACGTTATTACACTTCCTTTGTGTAGCTTTGTGGTTAATAACAAACAACAACATCACGTTATTACACTTCTTTTGTGTAGCTTTGTGGTTAATAACAAACAACAACAAAATAACGTTATTACACTTCCTTTGTGTAGCTTTGTGGTTAATAACAAACAACAACATCACGTTATTACACTTCTTTTGTGTAGCTTTGTGGTTAATAACAAACAACAACAAAATAACGTTATTACACTTCCTTTGTGTAGCTTTGTGGTTCATAACAAACAACAACAACATAACGTTATTACACTTCTTTTGTGTAGCTTTGTGGTTAATAACAAACAACAACAAAATAACGTTATTACACTTCCTTTGTGTAGCTTTGTGGTTAATAACAAACAACAACAAAATAACGTTATTACACTTCCTTTGTGTAGCTTTGTGGTTAATAACAAACAACAACATCACGTTATTACACTTCCTTTGTGTAGCTTTGTGGTTAATAACAAACAACAACAACATAACGTTATTACACTTCCTTTGTGTAGCTTTGTGGTTAATAACAAACAACAACAACATAACGTTATTACACTTCCTTTGTGTAGCTTTGTGGTTAATAACAAACAACAACAAAATAACGTTATTACACTTCCTTTGTGTAGCTTTGTGGTTAATAACAAACAACAACATCACGTTATTACACTTCTTTTGTGTAGCTTTGTGGTTAATAACAAACAACAACAAAATAACGTTATTACACTTCCTTTGTGTAGCTTTGTGGTTAATAACAAACAACAACATCACGTTATTACACTTCTTTTGTGTAGCTTTGTGGTTAATAACAAACAACAACAAAATAACGTTATTACACTTCCTTTGTGTAGCTTTGTGGTTAATAACAAACAACAACAACATAACTTATTACACTTCCTTTGTGTAGCTTTGTGGTTAATAACAAACAACAACATCACGTTATTACACTTCCTTTGTGTAGCTTTGTGGTTAATAACAAACAACAACAACATAACGTTATTACACTTCCTTTGTGTAGCTTTGTGGTTAATAACAAACAACAACAACATAACGTTATTACACTTCCTTTGTGTAGCTTTGTGGTTAATAACAAACAACAACATCACGTTATTACACTTCTTTTGTGTAGCTTTGTGGTTAATAACAAACAACAACAAAATAACGTTATTACACTTCCTTTGTGTAGCTTTGTGGTTAATAACAAACAACAACATCACGTTATTACACTTCTTTTGTGTAGCTTTGTGGTTAATAACAAACAACAACAAAATAACGTTATTACACTTCCTTTGTGTAGCTTTGTGGTTAATAACAAACAACAACAACATAACGTTATTACACTTCCTTTGTGTAGCTTTGTGGTTAATAACAAACAACAACATCACGTTATTACACTTCCTTTGTGTAGCTTTGTGGTTAATAACAAACAACAACAACATAACGTTATTACACTTCCTTTGTGTAGCTTTGTGGTTAATAACAAACAACAACATCACGTTATTACACTTCTTTTGTGTAGCTTTGTGGTTAATAACAAACAACAACAAAATAACGTTATTACACTTCCTTTGTGTAGCTTTGTGGTTCATAACAAACAACAACATCACGTTATTACACTTCCTTTGTGTAGCTTTGTGGTTAATAACAAACAACAACAACATAACGTTATTACACTTCTTTTGTGTAGCTTTGTGGTTAATAACAAACAACAACATCACGTTATTACACTTCTTTTGTGTAGCTTTGTGGTTAATAACAAACAACAACAAAATAACGTTATTACACTTCCTTTGTGTAGCTTTGTGGTTCATAACAAACAACAACAACATAACGTTATTACACTTCTTTTGTGTAGCTTTGTGGTTAATAACAAACAACAACAAAATAACGTTATTACACTTCCTTTGTGTAGCTTTGTGGTTAATAACAAACAACAACATCACGTTATTACACTTCTTTTGTGTAGCTTTGTGGTTAATAACAAACAACAACAAAATAACGTTATTACACTTCCTTTGTGTAGCTTTGTGGTTAATAACAAACAACAACAACATAACGTTATTACACTTCCTTTGTGTAGCTTTGTGGTTAATAACAAACAACAACAACATAACGTTATTACACTTCCTTTGTGTAGCTTTGTGGTTAATAACAAACAACAACAACATAACGTTATTACACTTCCTTTGTGTAGCTTTGTGGTTAATAACAAACAACAACAACATAACGTTATTACACTTCCTTTGTGTAGCTTTGTGGTTAATAACAAACAACAACAAAATAACGTTATTACACTTCCTTTGTGTAGCTTTGTGGTTAATAACAAACAACAACAACATAACGTTATTACACTTCCTTTGTGTAGCTTTGTGGTTCATAACAAACAACAACAACATAACGTTATTACACTTCCTTTGTGTAGCTTTGTGGTTAATAACAAACAACAACATCACGTTATTACACTTCTTTTGTGTAGCTTTGTGGTTAATAACAAACAACAACAAAATAACGTTATTACACTTCCTTTGTGTAGCTTTGTGGTTCATAACAAACAACAACAACATAACGTTATTACACTTCTTTTGTGTAGCTTTGTGGTTAATAACAAACAACAACAAAATAACGTTGTTACACTTCCTTTGTGTAGCTTTGTGGTTCATAACAAACAACAACAACAACATAACGTTATTACACTTCTTTTGTGTAGCTTTGTGGTTAATAACAAACAACAACAACATAACGTTATTACACTTCCTTTGTGTAGCTTTGTGGTTCATAACAAACAACAACAACATAACGTTGTTCCACTTCCTTTGTGGCTATTTTTCATCACTGTTTTTTAAAGATTTGTCCACCAACCAGTTTTGTTTAAGTGCTCTTTACAGAAACGCATTCGTAATGTTTGAACATCAGAGTTGGTTAGCTGCATAATTTAAGCAACTGGACCTGGAAGGAGCAGCTTCAGCAAGACAGATACACAAGATGGCGCCGATTTAGAACGAGACGACGTTTAACACGTGCGCTGAATTTATCTCCAAACGAAAACAAATGCGTAATGGATGAAGTACAGAGTGCATTTGTTGTTTTCTGTGCGAACTCAAAAGATCTCGTGAGGTTAAAAACAACATCTCTTCTCTGACGACCACCCAGATTTCTCTCGTATAAATAGCCAGACTAGGTTATCAGAACTTATGTACTGAGTGTGTGCAGTAGACCGTCAGTAGAGAAAACAAACATTAATCAGTTTAAAAGAAAAAGAAATGTATTCGCTCAACAAAGTCTGATTTGATCTTTGGTTGATGCATCACCTGCTCAAGAATTTCCATACAAGTGTGTGCGGGGGGTAACACTACCGTTATAGAACGCACGCTTATATGAGGAGAATTTCACTGTTTCTTTTTTTTTTCCTCCAGCTAACGTGTATCTTTCACATTAGTTAACGAAACACGGGTAATTACCGCTAGGGTATGTTTCTGATCTATTGCCGTTTCTCGTGGTTTATAGACATATTTTGTTGGCTTTACAGTTGCCAGTAGACAAAGGTATATAGTACTTTTATTTCACTAACAATGGGTTTTTGTCTTCGAAATATTCGGAGTAAGGGTTAATTATATATTGTCATTTAGGCAAAAAACACTTTTAACTGTTTCTCTTTGATGAATAATCATGATGTATCTTATATCTTAAAGTATATATTTCAAGCGAAATCAGAGAAATATGTTACGCATGTACATGTATATTATACGCTGTATATATGTATATCATTGTCAGTAAAACTGGCGAAACGTACACAGTAATACCTACAGATCGAATTATTTGTTAAGAATTTCCCAAGTTCTCTTAGGTAGGGTGGCCAAATTGCACATTTTTGTGTCTATAATATTGTTAATGTTACATCTGTTCAAAATCAGACTATAATTTATTAAAGTAATACAATGTTATCCCTTTTGTATATAATATTATTAAAACTATGAACACTTTAATATATATGGCGAAAAGTGGCTTTCAAGAGCTACGTTTGAATTATTATGTGTAATGACGTAAATAAACTTGGTAAAACTTACTCTAGTTTGCACCGGAAACGTTGCTGTTTAAGCAGTTGGTAATATAATTAGCATCTGGACCATTTCTATGATGAGCCCTGGTATTGGATGAAAGTCCTCGTTGGCATCGGATATAACAGGTGTAGTAAGGTTAACACATTATTATATTATTCTCTACGTGTTGAACGAACCAGATGGGTGTGTGTGTTTTCTTGTGACAAAGTCACATCGAGCTGTCTGTCTGCTGAGTCCACCGAGAGGACGGAATAAATGACACCATGGAACCTTGTGTTAAAGTTCATGCACTTAGAGGTCATACTTCTTTTAATTTACCAAATTTTTATTCCCCAAAAGTTTTTTTCTTTGTTAAAAAATTAAAGCATCTTAATTTTCTAAAGATCAGTTGTTGAATACTATAACACGTGTAATATTTGTAATGAAACATAGTTTCCATGAAAGTGAGGAGTGTTGTTGTTTGTAATTAATCACAAAGCTACACTAAGAACTGTCTGTGCTCTTCCCACCATGGGTATTGAAACTCGATTTTTAGGGGTATAAGTCCGCAAACATTCTACTGGATGACTGGAAGTAAGAGATGGAAAGCTAGCACTTCTGGAAGTAAGAGATGGAAAGCTAGCACTTCTGGAAGTAAGAGATGGAAACATAGCACTTCTGGAAGTAAGAGATGGAAACCTAGTACTTCTGGAAGTAAGAGATGAAAACCTAGCACTTCTAGAAGTAAGAGATGGAAAGCTAGCACTTCTGGAAGTAAGAGATGGAAAGCTAGCACTTCTGGAAGTAAGAGATGGAAAGCTAGCACTTCTGGAAGTAAGAGATGGAAAGCTAGCACTTCTGGAAGTAAGAGATGGAAAGCTAGCACTTCTGGAAGTAAGAGATGGAAACATAGCACTTCTGGAAGTAAGAGATGGAAAGCTAGCACTTCTGGAAGTAAGAGATGGAAACATAGCACTTCTGGAAGTAAGAGATGGAAAGCTAGCACTTCTGGAGGTAAGAGATGGAAACCTAGTACTTCTGGAAGTAAGAGATGGAAACCTAGCACTTCTGGAAGTAAGAGATAGAAACCTAGCACTTCTGGAAGTAAGAGATGGAAACCTAGTACTTCTGGAAGTAAGAGATGGAAAGCTAGCACTTCTGGAAGTAAGAGATTGAAACCTAGCACTTCTGGAAGTAAGAGATAGAAACCTAGCACATCTAAACGTTAACCAAACAAATTTCTGAATTCAGTGTAAATCACTCTCCACAATGTTTTCTTATGAGAAACAATTTACGAAACTACAATTTACCAAATTAATGTCCCCCCGCTGGCGTAGCGGATTTACAACACTAAAATCAGGGGTTCGATTCCCCTCGGAGGGCTCAGCAAATAGCCTGATGTAGTTTTGTTACAAGAAAACACACGCAAACACACACTAAATTAATGACGCATTTATTGACTCGAAGAGCTTAAGATAATTTCGAAACGCCCAGTTTACAAGGAGAGCGTAAGAGTTAGTCAAATTAAACAGTAAAGGGACAGAACGACTTTTATGTAAACAAATGAAAATAAGAAAACAATGTAGACTCGATTAATTATTTTTAGTGACGGAGTATTTATGTATATTATCGACATATTTTTACGTGCAAATATTCCAATCGTTTAACGTGTTTTTTTTGCTCGGGGTGTTAATACACAACTTTAACACTACAACAAAAGCCCATTTCTTTCAGCTATGCCAAGTAGAGTATCTTATTATATTCATCTATTTTCATAACATCATAGTTTTTGGCGTTCTCGAGCTATTCAAATAGACAAGTGAATCACTTAATATTCGTGGTTGTCTATGTGAAATTCATCAATCTAGACTGCTGGTTTAACTGTTTGTCAAGTTTTCTTGTATATACGAAAGCGTTATTGGTTTCTGTTCAGTTATTTGAAACACCAGCTATGCTGATGGTGTTTTCACTTAATAACACTTACTCATACATTGAGGAAGAATGTTATTGTACACACAAAAGTTTCAGAAGATAAATTGCTATTAATACCTTACCACTATTTTTCAATACGCCAGATAATAATATATTTTTGTGCATTTAAGTGCGATGTGTGTGATATATCGCGTTGGAAAGAATTCTTGAAACACAAACACGAAAAAAGATTGAAAACCTCCACGTTCTCACTTTCCATATAAACCTATACAACTTTAACTATATAAATATTAGAACTTTGTACAGACCAGTAGTCACTCTACGTGTTTATTGGCCTCTTTATGCTTTCAAGTATCGTTTTACTACATAGGTTAGGATCGCTGTCTCACTGATGAATTCTTGCTCGATGGATCTTGTTACTGACGGATAAACATGATGGTTAATAGAGTGCTAGTAACCATCATCTCTTAGCTATTCATTAACGCTGTTGTCTTCAAATTCTTTCACATTAGACAAACTAGTAATGATTATTCCTATTCAATTTCAGTTTAGATTCACCTGCAAAGAGTACCTTCTTCGTTTTGTCGGTATTATTCTAGCGTGGCGTTGACTGATTGGTTGAATGGCAGCCAATCAAAGTGTAAACTATCAACTCCCGACAGCATTATGGTGCGGTTTATACAACAGAGTGAGAAAACCGCACAGTATGTGCATTTTATTTCAATTTTGTTCTCCGTTTCGAAGTTTATATCTAATACTTATATATTAATTTCTAAATAAAACTTTTGAAGACAGATTTGTGCCGTGTTCCCGTTTCTTAGGGATATCTTGAGTGTTTAAAGGGATATAATGTTAAATTATTTTGTTTTCATATTTAACAAGATATACTTTCAGATCATACGTATATTGTGCATTTTAATATCAGCATATACTGGATGTTTTTATCTTGCCGTTTGATGATACTGAAAGAGCTATTATGCAAATATTTTCCAAAATATATAGGAATACAAAAGCAAGAGAAACATTGCTATGCAAAACGCTGTATCACATATTGTTTATTTTGGCTAAAATGTTGGGTCATTCCAACCCTCTTTATTAATTAATATGCAAAAGTTTAGGGTAACAGAAAGTTTTGAGAGGATTGAGTAAGCCATATTTAACATGAAAATTAGCATGCCATATCTCTTGCACTTAAGAGCATTGGAAAAATAAAGAAATATGGATTAATTAGGTGCACTAGGACTATCCAGGAAAGGATATGTTACAAGTCGTTCCACAACAACAACGAGAATTCACGAATACAAAGGTTAGTAGTCCACGTGCGCAAAACAGCCAAGATGGATCTTTGTCTGCATCAGCAACACAAGTCACGTGTACAAGATTTGATTCCATGACATTTTAATTAAACAATCGTATATTTCAAGAATTTGGTCAATAAAACAAGTATTCACAGTATATCACAAAGACATACGAGATTTCTGTGCGATCATGCGTTTGAAACGTTTGATTTATTTTTAAAAACCAAGCAACTTGGTGACAATGATTTTTATATTATAAATATTTATTTATCTTGTAACTAAATCCTTTATCATCGGCAAACTTAAGTATACTTAGTGAAACTAGAAGAAAACAAAACTACCTAGTATAAAAAAGTAAGAGTGATATAAATGTGCAACTAAAATGTGAATATAGTTTAGGAAGGAATGAAGGGACAGAGAAGTTAATAATTCACAAGTAAATTAATGTACAAAATATTACATTAAGTCGTGAAATGTTCCTTATGAAAACCAACTTCAACATTAAAAAAAAAAATTCATTATTTTTATTTTTCCTTCTTCAAGTGTGTCTGGCATGCTCGTCCTTTCAGCCGTGGGGGCGTTATAGTGTGACGGAGAATTCCACCATTCATTGGTAAAAGATTAGTCCAAGAGTTGGCGATGACTAGCTGTCTTTCCTCCAGTTGTACGCTGCTAAATTAGGAACGGCTAGCGAAGATAGCCTTGGAGCAGCTTTGCGCGAATTTAAACTAAACCAAACCTTATTTTTTATGTTTATTTATTTGTTCTTTACTTCACTGTGGTATAAATGTAGGACGTTGTGGACTTGACACCCACTTCTTGCTCTTCTAATTGTTATTTCTATATCTATTGTTGTTCTTTATTTCTCATGTGAAACTGGCGAATGGTGGCTAGGAGTGATAGACGGTGTATCCCCATCGCGATTTGGGTCCTGCTTCTTATGATACATTTTATAATCTCACATTGTACCCTGGGATCTCTTCAGTTGGCGCAGTGTTTTTTGCTTAATTTGCTTTTTGTTTCGGCTTGTTTCTGATTTAAAATAACAAATTATATATATATATATGTATATAATTAGTCAGAGGTTTGGATGTGCTATCTTTAACGTAGTCTTTCTCTATTTAACATCATTAAAATGTAATTATTTTCACCAATATATATATACTTCTATATCATCAAGCTGACGTGGCCTCTAAATGCACGTAAAATTTGATTAAATTTGGTGAAAAAGGGTTGGTACAAAAAACAAACATCCATTCCCAGTGAGTGAATCAGGGAGTTAGATCAGATCGTCAAACGATCCAGGTCACTAAGGTGCCCAAAGGGGATCTTCTAATTTTCGTGGAGATCAATAGAATGGCACCGCAAACACATAGGAGCCTCTGAGAGTGACGTTGGAAGTCACAGCTGAACGTTAATTCAATATGACACTCTCTTGAGGGCCCTGAGGTTTCGTGCCAAGTTTGGTTCAGATCGGTAAAAAATGTGAGCGTGAAAAGAGAACACACACAGAAAAGACGCTTCTGTTTTAAATACGTGTGTGTCTGTCTGTCTCTCTGTGTGTAGATATAAAAGTCGGATATAACTGGAAAAGTATTCTATTTTTCTTGGAATATAAATGACAAAGCATATCGACATTTTTCTACTTCTTTAGTTATCAACGGAAATTGTGAGTGTGCAACATTTAAACAAACATTACTGTAGTACACTTGTACTTAAATTTACTAGGTCTTCGTTCCAAATAATTTGCAAAGAAATACATCATTCGGGAAGAATCAATGAAGACCAAGAATCTGGGCCCGGCATGGCCAAGCGTGTTAAGGCGTGCAATTCGTAATCTGAGGGTTGCGGGTTCAAATCTCGGTCGCACCAAAACACGCTCGCCCTTTCAGCCGTGGGGGCGTTATAATGTTACAGTCAATCCTACTATTCGTTGGTAAAATAGTAGCCCAAGAGTTGGCGGTGGGTGGTGATGACTAGCTGCATTCCCTTTAGCCTTACACTACTAAATTAGGGACGGCTAGCGCTGATAGCCCTCGAGTAGCTTTGCGCGAAATTAAAAAAAAAACTAAACCAATAATCTGATTGTATTATTGGTGTGTTAGTTAAAGTTTGAAAGCTTGTTTTTTGGAATTTCGCACAAAACTACTCGAGAGCTCTCTGTGCTAGTCGTCCCTAATTTAGCAGTGTAAGACTAGAGGGAAGGCAGATAGTCATCACCACCCACCGCCAACTCTTAGGCTACTATTTTACCAATGAATAGTAGGATTGACTATAACATTATAACGCCCCCACGGCTGAAAGGGCGAGCATGTTTAGCTCGACTCGGGCGCGAACCCGCGACCCTCAGATTACGAGTACATGCCTTAACTCGCTCGGCCATGCCGGGCCTAGTTCGAAAGCCAAAGAAATACATCATTCAGGAAGATCAATGAAGACCAAGACTTTGATTGTATTAGTGGCGTGAATATGGTGTGATTTAAAAACCATTATTACTACATTCGATAACAGAAACAAATTGAATTATTTACATCACCGCTAAGTGTCCGAAATTATGTTTTGATGGACTGGAAAAAAATGTTACTTCTCCTTCTTTGAATTATATAATGAAATACGAATAGTGCGAACTATCTTTAAAACTTGAATGGGTTTTATAAATCCATTTGTCTCGTGACAACGTTTGCTCTGTTTTGAAAATAAATACCACGTGCTGTAGAAACTAACCCCAGAGCTCCTATTTGTTCACTTTTTTGTTTAAAACTTCATTCATTTTCACTTCTAATGTTCTAATGAAATTAAAAGATAAGAAAGCTAGAGGTATCCATCCCCCCCACGGGAAAAATTATACTAACTGATTAGACTTTCTCACACAAGTGGGGAGGAAAAACGAATGTGACGAAAACTGTGACTGAACATAACTGTGGGTCTATTGTATATGTCTTTTTAAGACTCTTGGTTCAACTGCGTTCCTTCATATCTGACTGCAATATTATGAGCAGTTTTGTAAGTACCTCCAACCTATTTCCCCATAAAATTTTGAAAAGCTCTAAGATACGGCTTTCTCTGGAGTGTCTTAAAAAAAAAGTGAACGATTTCAATGCATTTCGATATTTTAAAGATTTTTCTGGACCTTGATTCTAGTGAATCCTATTAAGTCTAGAGGCATTATGTGCCGAATAACTCTATAAGATATGAGCCACTAAAAGTTTAATATGGGGCGGATCAAGGAGAAGAAGGCTTCCACCGGATAATTCAGGGCCTCACGGGCGACTTGTACAGAGAATAATTCGTGAGGCTCTTAGAAGCTGCTTGACTCTTGGGAGTTATACTTTCCAACTCCGGAACGACTTTTACAAATAGAAAAACTTATATTCCTGTCAAAACGGAGAAGAACCAGTCGCATATCATGCACTAAAGCTGAGAAGTCGTGTTTTAAACGTTACACTGAATTGTGTTTTTATGTTAAGATCTATCAGAAATGCGATGTTGGAAGTAACAAATGATAAACGTTTAGAATATTAATCTCAATGGAAGTATTGTTATATGTATGCGAAATAATCATCATATAAGGAGTGTAATGGGGATAATACAGACAGAATGTTTTAATAATAACAAAAGAAAACCAAGTTTCATGATATAAATCTATGTAAGAACTCAGACTTGCTATAAATGTTTAATATAAAACGTAGATTTCCTTGGTTAATCTATGTACAACATTAAATACCTTTTTAGTGCTGTTTGCAGACGATGTGTATTTTTTGTAATGTTTATTTCGTTTGAAAGATCGCCATATTGATAAGAATATTTTGCAATATCAATCCATCCCAATGCTAAGTAGCTACTATTATTGTGCCGGGCTGCGTACTAAAAGGTCCAAACTTCAAACGTTTCAATACATTAATGAACACGTTCCATGTTTAGAACTGTAGAAATGTTTGTAAAAGTGTCTGTTTGTTTCTCCTCGTGTCAAGAACTCCAAATCAGGGACAGAAATAGTTTTTATTAGTTTTTTTTAATAGTTGTTTGTTTGTTTGTTTGTTTGAAGTTAAGCACACGTCTACACAATGGATTATCCATGCTCTGTCCATCACAAGTATGAAACCGGGTTCTTAACGTCGTAAGTCCACAGACATACTGCTGTGTTACTGAAAGGCTTATCATAATGATAAGAATTATATCTAATAAGACTATGTAGTGATTCAAAACATAATGTTAAGGAATACTTGGAATACCTCGTTATATATATATATATATAGGTTGGTTTTGAATTTTACACAAAGCTACTCGAGGCTATCTGTACTAGCCGTCCCTAATTTAGCAGTGTAAGACTAGAGGGAAGACAGCTAGTCATCACCATCCACCACCAACTCTTGGGCTACTCTTTTACCAACGAATAGTGGGATTGATCGTCACATTATAATGCCCCCACGGCTGAAAGGGCGAGCATGTTTGGTGCGATGGGGATTTGAACCCGCAACCCTCGCATTACGACTCGAACGCCTTAACTCACCTGGCCATGTCGGGCCGCTGCATTAATGTAATCACGAGTGAAATTTATCTTTATTCATTGTATACTTACCACAAAAGGGCGTATGAATGTTCAGATTTTATTGAAAATGAGTTGAGTGAAACAAAATAATCGTTGATGTGCTTAGTTGTAAATTTTGTTGTAACATTCTATGAACATAGAAGTAAATCTCGTATCTTTCATGTAATTGACGGATTAAATTGTATATTAAATCTGCTGGTCTTTCGTGGTCTTTATCCAATTCAGGAGAAATATATTCGGATTAGCCAAAGATGACACATCATATGAAAGGTTATACGAAATCTGTTTTATTGAAAAGAATGTTCAGATTATGGTACTGAGTAAAGTTCATGGTTAATCATGCATCGGCAAAAACGCTGCTCAGAAATTTTCAGTCGCAAAGCTAAAGTTTTAATTATTGGAAAATATCTGATATTTAAATGAAATTGATCAACTTACAACAAATTTTCACACACGAAAAATAAAAAAAAAATATTTTTGGTCGTTAAAATATGGTGGAACCGTTTGAAATGCGTGTGATTAGAGTAGATACTATTTTTCGCACAGGAAGAAAATAATAGTTAAGAAATATTTGGGAAATTCAAAAGTTAGAAATAAAGTTATGCCGGTTCCTCATTACTGACATCACGTGTCGTATTTATGAGAAAGCTGTGTGAAATCCTCGTTGAAATCAAACTAAACATTGTGAAGTTCACGATCGAATCTAATGAGCCAATGGAATTAAAGTCTCTTCATCGGACTTCTATGTTTGTTTGTATTTTTAAAAAATAAAACCTACATCTAATACACACGAAAACATATTAAAAGTTTCGAAGAACAAAAGTTGCAAGGTAACTCAGGTTCTAAATTAAATAAATTCTATAATTACAGATTTTTATAAGAAATTATTTTCAGAAGTAATGGTGCACTAAACTAATAACTCTTTCTTTAGAGGATTACGAGGATTACCCGTCTTACCAAATACAAAAACGTCGAGGAATCTCTCTAGATGCTTCATAGATGCTCTTAGAAATAAGCGCCGTTTGCCAATCATTAGGAAAAGATAGTTTTCCTGAAATTGGCGACTTAAGATTAGTAATTTCTTGGTCGATGTTTCTGATGAATTTCTGGAGATAGGTAAATGCGCAACATAAAGTAGAAGTAAAATTAATACCTAAAAAATTAAAAATTGACAGAATTAAAAACTGGCAACAAATACAACTTTTATTTACTAATTATGAAATATTTTTAAAGCTATAACGAACAGAAGTTCCCCCCGCAAGTACAGCGGTATGTCTCCGGATTTACAATGCTTAAATAAGGCGTTCGATTCCCCTCGGTGGGCTAAGCAGATACCCCTCTGTGGCCTTGCTGTAAGAAAAACGCAGACAGAACTAAACCAGTTAAGGTTAATTTCATTCATAAAAACCAGGCTTTCTCTGTCAAAATTGAGAAATTTATGATTACATACATGTTATGTGTGACATGATGATTCTCACCCACAAGAATAACAACTGTCAATGTTTTCTAAGTTCAGACCATGAAAAAGTATTTGACTAGCTAAACCTTAATTAATTAAGAAAAGTAATTAAAGTTTAGTTTCGAAAAAAATATATCAGAGTGGTTAACGAAGTTGAAATTAATACCATATTTTATGTAATTCATGGCTTTGAATTTCAGCTAATTCTCTCAAAAGGGAAGATTGTCAAATATAACCGATAAGTGATTTTATCTACACTAACTATAGAACCTTTTATTTATAATCCAAGAAAGAAAATTAGTTCTTGAAAACATGTATGAATTTTGTTCTATCTTTTTATGCTGACGATGTAAATTTCTCTATTGGACAAAAGATAAGAACTTTGCGTTACTTAAGGCACGACAAACAAATCTCAGATATACTGTGGATCACATTTCAGTGGAAAAGAAAATTCATCTTCGTGGTCTAATGCTTGGAAAATACACACAAAAAATAGATAACTTAAGCTGTACACAGACGAGTCTTGAAGTTATTTAGGAAATTCTATGATTTGCGTTTAAAAAAGCTGGAATGAACTTGAAGGGCAAAGCTATAAGGTGATTACACTTTCTTAACGTTTTTAACCTTCTCTGTCGTTAAAAGGAAAAATATTAATTCTTTATAAAACTATCAGAAACATAGTTTGACAGCTAAGTTAGAATGTGTTTTTATGCATTTTAGAAATAAAAGTTCATTAGGTTATGGTTTGTTTGTTTTTTGAATTTCGCACAAAGCTACTCGAGGGCTATCTGTGCTAGCCGTCCCAAATTTAGCAGTGTAAGACTAGAGAGAAGGCAGTTAGTCATCACCACCCACCGCCAACTCTTGGGCTACTCTTTTACCAACGAATAGTGGCATTGACCGTCACATTATAACGCTCCCACGACTGAAAGGGCGAGCATGTTTGGCGCGACAGGGATGCGAACCCTCGACTCTCAGTTTACGAGTCGCACGCCTTAACACGCTTGGCCATGCCGAGCCATCGTTAATTAGGTAAACAGAAATAATTTTTGAAGAAAATGGATTCGATCTTAATTATTTGAAGATAAACTAACCATTCTTGGGATTAGATATACCAAAAGAGTTTTGTATAACCAAACCCGTTTGTTCACTCGAATTCGGTCCGGCACGGCCAGGTGGGTTGAGGCGTTCGACTCGTAATTTGAGGGTCGCGGATTCGAATCCCCGTCACACCAAACCTGCTTGCCCTTTCAGTAGTGGGGACGTCATAAAATGACGATCAATCTCACTATTAGTTAGAAAAAGCGTAGCTCAAAAGGTGGCGGTGGGTGGTGATGACTAGCTGTTTTTCCTGTAGTCTTACAGTAGTAAATTAGGGACGAAAATCAAACCACTCGAATACATTTGAGTTTTGACTCCTTCGTCGTCATTTCAATGGATCACACAAAACTACGAGAAAAGCTACAGATATTTTATGGTTTTGCTTTGGAAGAATAATATAGTTCAAAATAAGAAGAAAATAATGTGCAATCAATGTTAGTTTTTATTTGTTCATAACAAAACCACACACACACACGTTTCCTATGCATCCGCTGTGGAGAATCGAGCCCAGGATTTTAGCGTTGTATGTACGTAAACTTTCCGATTCCTTACCAGAGGAACGACAGTGTCGACAAGCAAAGAAATAAAGGAAAACATTATAATAAATTTGTCGTCACATCTAAATAATGGAGACCACGAAGTGTTTAAACGGATCGATGAGTGAATTATCATGCATTCTAAATATATTGTTAATCCTTGTGGATTAACCAACATCACAAAATGTAACTGTTGTTGTTGAATTAAACAGAAAGCTATACATTCGGCATGCTGTGTTCTGCCCAACGTGGGTATCGAAACCCGGTTCTAGCGTTATAAGTCCGCAGACATGTCGCTCGGCCACTGGGAGGCCGAAATGTAACTCCCAGCGAACATAGTAATACATCTGTTATAAAGTCACCAGTAATAAAACACAAAAATACAGCTTCGTTCAGCTGTTTTAAAACAAAAAAAGCGAATGGTGTTTTGGATTACTATTGTTTGAGATTACCAGAACACAAAAGGAGATCAGTAAACTGATCTCAACCCGAAAAACGTGATTCGGTTACACAGCGGAGACCTATGCATTCTCCAATAGGTTGAAGCGAATAAACGCGACGGAAGTTGTATCCATACTCAATTAGAAAGTTTGGTGACAACAAACCACCGTATTTATTTTTAACTGATTGAAAAAGAAAGTTCATTAAGTGTTATTTTAAAATTATATGAAACTATTTAGGAAAACATGTTAATCGTTCGATTATTGATAAAATTAACGTCCATGCGTAAGAAAAAAATAAATTATAAAAACACTGAACTATGTAATTTTATTATTATTTTAGACAAAATGAATAATAGGAGTTAGTGGTACACGTTACAGAAATACCCACACATTTGACAGTTTAAAACAATCGAGGAGTCAACAATATGCAGTTTCATCAACAGACCAAATTAAATCAGATTGTTGTAAAGTAGAATTCTCTAAAAAAAAGAAACAGACTGAAGTTAGAAATGTGAAGGTTTAATGCAGATAAAGATATTGTGAAATTTCCGTTTGCAGAAGTTATATGTATATTAACAGTTAATAACATGTTTTTATGAGAAAATAACAACTTATTATTATTATGTTACACGTGAAACATAAACGAGTAAATTGATGACATGATTTATTTGTTTGTTTTTGAATTTCGTATAAAGCTACTCGAGGGCTATCTGTACTAGCCGTCCCTAATTTAACAATGTAAGACTAGAGGGAAGGCAGCTAGTCATCACCACCCAGCACCCACTCTTGGGCTACTCTTTTACAAACGAATAGTGGGATTGACCGTCACATTATAACGCCCACACGGCTAAAAGGGTGGGAATTTTTAGTGCGATGGGGATTCGCACTGATATTTCGAGTCGAACGCCTTAGTCCACTTTGTCATACCGGGTCTACAACAAAAAGTAAAGCTGTATAAAAAAGTCAAAATAAATTAAGTTGAAAGCCAAACATTGTACAAAAATGTCAGGTAAAAAACTCGAATAGAGTTAAAATAGGCAATAGTCTGTAAAAATATAGAAACATAATCGAACTGGACAGCAGCACCATCGCTAATGCAAATAAACTCGTCTTTTCAGCCGTGGGGGCGTTATAAAGTTGTGACCAATCCCACTATTCGCTGGTAAAAGAGTAGCCCAGGAGTTGGCAGTGGGTGGTGATGACTAGCTGCCTTCTCTTTCGTCTTATACTGTTAAATTAGGGATGGTTAGCGCAGATAGTCCTCGTGCAGCTTTGCGCAAAATTCAAAATAAACCATCGCCAATGACACCGATCTACGCCAAGGGTAAACTACTCGGAAGGACACATCTAAAATGGCCACCGCTCACATTTGTAACGAGTATAATTAGAGAAAGCAATAACCGTTTTTTTCTTTTGTGTCAGATATATGTTTCCTGGTGGGTTAACGCTAAAACACAGGGTTTGCGCCAATTATAAGCTGACAAAACAACAACAACGAACAAACTTTGAAAAACCGAGTTTGTTTGTAATAGAAAAATGTATATTCATCCCTAGAAAACTTAAGCAGAAATAAGTATAATTAGAGTTTAAAATGTCTGTGTAGCTTTCGAGCAATTCATCGAATTACTTATTAGAATTTCAAATAGACAAAAATTGAGTTAAATCATAATCGGAATTTAGAAGTTAAAATAATGTCGATGTGTATTTAGTTTATGATAGTAGCCAACAAGAGTGATACGCGAACCTTTTTCTTAATACAGATATACTTTAATATGCAAACAGCAGTACAATTTACAGTAATGGTTATTAAAAGTAATGATTTATATACAAATGTTTTCCAAACTTATAAACAATATTTCGTTTTCTTTCTGATCTGAAACTTTCTTGATATCCTATCGAGGGTTTACGATGAGCAAAATAATTTCGAGTCGATACACGTAGCTACAATTAACACAAGAGGAAGCTAACTAGCTCTGTATTATTCTTTCTTTGCCTCTCACAATCGAGTTTTTTGAAAATGAAGTTATATAATGTTTTCGTTAAAATACTGATGTCCGATGTGATTCTGCTGAAGTTAAATGGTTTGTAATATTTGAAATTTATAAAAATTCCTGGTGAAATATGTGTAGTTCTTGACTAATAAGAGTTATTCACAGTCAGCTTACAGGTTTATAGCACTGCAACTGTCGCAACCAACAATATACACTGTCGCGTTGGCCACATTTATAGACGTGAGAAAAGTTTCTAGAAATCTCAGTCTGCACAACAATACTGACCTTACACTAGCATTTACCTACACACAAATATTGCTGATTATTATACTCGAGAATCTTCTAGAACTTTAGTGAATAGGTGGGAATTTCGCAATATTAGTTTAACAGTATATGTTATGTACATCTCTAAATATAAATTTAACTTAAACAAAACAAAACAAACTTGGCTGTCAGTTTTGGCTTGTCATGGCTAGGTGGTTTAAGGCGTTCGACTCGTAATCCGGGGTTCGCAGGTTCGAATCCTGGGCGCACCAAACTTGCCTGCTCTTTCAGCTGTGGGGGCGTTATAATGGGACGGTCAATCTCACTATTTGTTGGTAAAAGAATAACCCAAGATTTGGCGGTGGGTGGTGATGACTAGCTGTCTTCCCTCAAGTCTTAAACTGCTAAATTGGGAAGGCTAGCGCGGATAGCTCTCCAGCAGCTTTGCGCGAAATTGTAAACAAACAAACAAGTTTTCAGTTTCACTTTACATTTACGTGAAAATAAATATTTACATCTGCAATTCTTTTAACAAAACCTACAAGTACATAAAACATAACGAGTTTATAAAATAAAATGGTAATAATAAGTTGTTTAAAGCTTTAGTTAAGCAACACCTACAAGTCAGCATGGAGCGCCTGTAGAGAGTACGTCGAGATGTGTGGTCTAAAACTGACCACACTTCCCTTTGCAGAAGCTTTTTATATTATAAACAAAATCACGGTGTCGGACAATAATTTGTAAATATGAAAGCCATAAGAATACGTATAATCGATCGTAGAGAAAATAGTTATGAGGCGCACGAGGGACGGAATGCCATTCTTATATATATTTAAATGAACTTTACTATACTTACTATTGAATTGAAACTACCAACAAAGAAAAGCCCTTCTAGAACTTAGTAATTGTTTACCTTGGATTCTACATTAAATTTATCTAATCATAGACGAGCACTAAGCATATTTACTGACTAAAATATAAATTTGTTTGTTTTTGAATTTCGCACAAAGCTACTCGAGGCCTATCTGTGCTAGCCGTTCCTAAGTTAGCAGTGTAAGACTAGAGGAAAGGCAACTAATCATCACCACCCACCGCCAACTCTTGGGCTACTCTTTTACCAACGAACAATGGGATTGACCGTCACATTATAATGCTCCAACGGCTGAAAGGACGAGCATGTTTGGTGAGACCTGGATGCGAATCCGCGATCCTCAGATTACGAATCGCATGCCTTAACACGCTTGGCCATGCCAGGCCAAAAAATAAATATAAAACGGAATTTGGAACTTTTTAATATATTTAAATGCTCTACTCAGCTCTTCACTTTTGAATATACAAATTTTCTCTCATTTTTACGAAATCCTATTGTGTTGTTCGCCTACACAACAACACAACGTAACGAGTTTCACTGTTATAAACAGGCATGTTTTGGTTAAACATTGCTCGTAACAACAGAACTACTTCGCGTTGCTGCAGTATTATACTTTAGAGTTGTTTTTGCTCGCATGGAAGAGAAGGCAAATAGAAACAGAAGATAAATAATTGAAGAAGTAAAAGATTTCTTTTGTACAAGACCACCATATTTTTAACGATTACTAATACGCTTCGTATATTTGTGATAAGTATCATATTTGAGTGGTTTTTTCCTTCTTTGTTTTCATTTGGGTCTGGCATAGCCAGGTGGTTAAGGTACTCGATTCGTAATTCGAAGATTGCGCGTTTGAATCCCAGTCACACCAAACTTACTCGTCCTTTCAGTCATGGGGGTGGTATAATGTGACGGTAAATTCCACTGTTCGTTGGTAAAAGAGTAGCCAAGAGTTGGCAGGGGGTGGTAATGATTAGCTAGCTGCCTTCCCTTTAATCTTACACTTCTCATTTAGGGACGGCTAGCGCAGAGAGCCCTCGTGTAGCTTTGCGCGAAATTCAAAACAAACAAACAAACAGACAATATTGTGACTGCCTTATACAAACCTAGTTCATGATATTTACGTAACGAAAATGAATCGTTTGTTTGTTTTTTTAATTTCGCGCAAAGCTACACGAAAGCTATTTGTGCTAGCCGTCCCTAATTTAGCAGTGTAAGACTAGAGGGAAGGCAGGTAGTCGTCATCACCCACCGCCAACTCTTGGGCTACTCTTTTATCAACGAATAGTGGGATTGGTTGAAACATATTAGCCCCCTTAAGGCTGAAAGGGCAAATATCTATGGTGGAATGAGGATTAGAAGCTGCGACCCTCAGGTCACAAGTTGATCCTCCCTAATCACCTGCCCATGCCAGGACGAATACTCTCTGAATCATCATTTATAAATGGCAAGTTTTCACTAAAATACTGTTTTTATACGCGTGCTCAACGTAATATTATTAAAAGAGTAAATTAACAGCAATGTGGACAGTTAAAATATGTAGTTAATGTGATTCTTATCACGGTCATCCGGTTACTGATTTTCACTTTATTGTGAGTTTTTGGCCTTGAAGACAACAACAACATTTTAACGTATTTTTCATATTAATGCTATATACTCATATTGCTTACATGTAATATATATACATATATATATACAATGGAGTATTACAAGAAGAAAGATTTTGCTCTATATTAATTACACTGAGTTGAGATTGAAATGTTAATTGATATATTCTTTCGTGGTTCTGTCCTCGCGGCAGATGCAGTGCAGGTAGCGTTTTGTGTAGCCATGCATTAAAACAAACAGTGTTTAAACAAAAACCACGCATGCAAACACAAAGATGAACTATTTAAGACAACCCATCAGAAGACTTTGGAGTGCATGCTAAGTTTATTGGTCCATGCATTCCTTTGTGACTAGGCCAAGGTTGTTCATTTATTTGTGCTTTAATTAACGAGCCTGTTTTGGTTCTTGAAACACACGATGTCATTCCTTGTTCAACGGAACAGACAGAAGGCTGACACCAATTGCATACATGATCTAGTTTAAAGCCATCTTAATGCCCACGTATCTTGACGTAAATTCGTCACTGGAAACTGTCTCATTAAATTAATTCTAGCTTTCGCTTGTTACCGTCTTAGTAGTTAAAGCTATAAATTGAATGAGATAACATTATAACTCCCTTGAATGAAAGTTTCCGTGTAGCTTAAGTTTCAAAGGGGGCTCGGTGAAATAATTCTTAGTTTGTCTGCGGTTTTTTAAGGGATTTGGCAAAGAATATATGAAATGTAAAAAAGCGCATTCTTCCACACTGATAGTATTTCGTTTATACTATTGTTCAGTTTAATAGAAAATTCCTTCTTTTTTTTGACATTCAAAGATCTAACGAAGCTGAGGGAAACAACAAAAGGAATGTTTCCTAAACATGCAAAAAATATCCTCTTTCGTACAGAGGATTAGAAATTGAAGATTGGGTTGTTCGAAGCGGTTGTCATGAAATTGAAAGCAGACCAAGCCAGCAAGCTGAGTACACTACAAGAGGTCTTTAAAGTCATTTTCTTTCTTCGAGAAATCCTAGGTAATCCTAAGTGTAGAATGAAAAACCAAGTAGCAAAAATAGGCAGCTTATGACAAAAGAGGATTCTTGAGGCTCGGCTGTTGCTGATTGCGTTTCAGAGACGATCTGTTCTTCTGTTGCATACAAAATAGGCTGGATATTTAACTTCAACAGGAATAAAGGGGAAAAAAAGAAATCTAGCGTAATCTGGTAACGTCGAAATGAAAAATACTGTAAGAAAACACGTGAGCAAAAAAAAAAGGGTAAAAAAGACTATTAACGCACCGAAATCATATCTAAACGAATATATATGATATGGAATCTCAGAGTTTAATTGTCTTCCTCACTATGTACCACATTTACAACACTTATTGTAACTGTATGGAGCTTATATTGCTATTTAGAAAAACCTTATGCAGTGTAACATACATATATATATTTAATTTCTTCTTGTTAAAACATGCGAGATTTGTGCACGTTTATTTTGGCTTGCTTTACAATTAACTTTGTAACTGTTGTTGAGTACATAGCGACAAAACTGGCTGTAAGGTTTAGAGATGACTTGATAATAACATAAGCTTTTCGAAATGTTGTACATTAGTAATAAAATTACTTTCATTGTCCACTCAAGACGCCTCGAAACTTTATTTTCCAAAAGGCGGATTCCTCGTGAGTTATTTTGCATAATGAACTATCCATGCTCTGCTTAAATTAGGTATCGAAACCCAATTTTTAGTGATATAATCTCGCAGACTTACAACAAGGGAAGAGACTGTTTTACAATTGTTTCCCGCCTGGTATGGCCAGGTGTGTTAAGGCGTTCGACTCGTAATCTGAGTGTTGCGGCTTCGAACCCCGGGCGCACCAAACATGCTCACTCTTTCAACCGTGGGGGCGTTATAAAGATAAACACAGCCATAAAACTATGCTCACCAGATAAAATTAACGATGAATTAGACAAAATAAAACAATACTTCATCAACATCAATAAGTTTCCTCCACAAACCGTAGAAAACATTATACGCACACACCTAGACAGAAAGCAAAATCAACCAACAAAAGTAAATATATCTCACGAATAAAAAAATCGCGAAACCATATACTGCTGTATACCATATATTCCTGACATCAGCAAACAAATAACCAACATTTGGCAAAAACTAGTAACAAAATATGACATTCCAGTTAATACCAAATTTATTCAAAAACCAGGCACAAAACTTAAGTCTATACTATGTAAGAACTACACTGACAAACACCACACCAACATTATTTATAAAATACAATGTGATAACTGCCACGACTTCTATATTGGAGAAACAAGTAGCAAAATGGAAACCAGATTCAAAGAACATAAAAAGTTACTTTCACACGTTTTCGAACACTGTAAGTCAAATAAACACAACATGACCATAGAAAACACTAAAATACTAAATAAAGAAAAACATAAACACACGCAAAATTAAAGAAGCCTTACTTATACAACAACTTAAACCCAAAATAAACCAATATAAAGGAACGCCATTATACCTATATTAATATTATAGATAAAATTACATATTCAAACATCTAACACCGCCTTCTACATTACGACACTCAGTTACACAACCCCTTCCAAACATGTGGTCAGCTTCTGGTCACTTACCTCTTTCTTTGTGAACCTGACGATGACCGAAGAAGGTCGAAACGTTGTTCGCTTTTCTGTGTAAAATATTTTCTCAACCCAAACGAGCCGTTTATGCATATAAAATTGTCTTTCCTGTAGTCTTACACTAGATAGCCCTCGTGTAGCTTTACGCAAAACTCTAAAAACAAAACAAACAAATGCCTCCAATGCTATAGTAGAGAGTTCTGTTGAAATACAACAACTGCTCAGTGTTTTCTAGTGGTTGTTGTTTTTGTGAACTGAATATAATCAAGTCTTCAATGAAAGAGATAAAAGTAAGCTGGTTCTACTTGGAGGGTGGCTCACTGTCCCCTGTTCCCAATCATCTTAAAGCTGAGTCCACGACAGTAATACTGTGCTACACAAGATGAAACTTTACAAGTAATAAGATGATAGCGTAAATGGAGTTTATTCTACTCTAAAGCATAAACATTTATTTGTGTACTTGCTGTCCAACCCCCGGAGGTTCAGTGATACGTCTAACGGGTTTCAACGCTTAAAAAATTCGGGCTTTAATAATGGTGATGGGCAGAACACAGACAACCCATTATACAAATCTATGTTTAATAACAAACGAACAAGAGCAGATTTCATTTCGGCGAACTGTTGTACGTCGCCATGCGCGCACAAACTGCTACCCACATACGTGCAGATATATGGTGGCATTTACGTATGCACACAGAGTTGATATGTTAGAAAAAGATGATCTATTGTCAGCATCGACTTTTAAAACCTTTAACCATGGCTCTTGCTTCTCTGTGACCAACTCCGATATATCATGCACGCTAGTGTAGTCAACAAACTCAAATGTCTTCACTTAATGAGCTTTTGATGCCTTCTCAATAGGTTTGGTTATACGCTAGTTTGATTGAGCACTTTGAGACACGTTTTTTAACTGAAAATTTCTTTATCCGGAACTTTGGAGCTAATGGAGGGGGGGAAGTGATAAGAGAAAAAAAAGTAAAGTTTAAACTTATCAGATATTATATTTTATTATACGTTCTGGAAGTTTCGCACTCTCTGTCTTTAGCCTATCCCTGAATCTTGTTTTGAATACTGACATTGCGGTTACTACATACCAACACAGCATAATTTCTTTCCAATATAATATGGAATTCTATTGAATTCTTAGTATAGCAAGGCGATTACTTAAGCAGATATTTAATTGTGTGTTTGCTTTAAGTTACTATGGACTTTTTTTCCTTCTGGAACAACTACCTTTTACATTTATCAACAAGTTTTTTTTTTTAAAAGGAATATCAAAAATTAGTTCTAAGTTCTGATTTGATCTGTACTCATGAATCCAGTTTCTATGTTGTTTACAGACGAAAGTTTCGGAAAATAGACTGACATTCTTGTAGAAGCTTATTTTAAATGAATTGAGGTCTGTCTTATTTTAAAGGTAATTCGAAGTAATTAGTAAATAATAATACCATTGACTCCGAACAGATTTGGTTAGTTCAAAGTCTTTTTCAGAAGCTTTGTTTGTTTGTGTGTTTGGAATTTTGCACAAAGCCGCACGAGAGCTATCGGCGCTAGCCGTCCCTAATTTAGTAGTGTAAGTGTGTGTGTGTTTCTCTTTTAGAAAAACCCCATCGAGCTTTCAATTGTGTCCACGAAGAGGAAGTCAAACCGTGATTTTGGCGTTATAAATCTCTAAACTTGATGCTCTCCCAGCGGGTAATTAGTAGTGTAAGACTAGAGTAGATTGAAGGCAGCTAGTCATCACCACGCACCGCCAACTCTTGGGTTATTCTTTTAACAACGAAGAGTGGGATTGTCTGTAACATAATAACGCTTTCACGGCTGAAAGGGCGAGCATAGTTGGTGTGATGGGGTTTCGAACTCTCCACATTCAGATTAAGAGTCGAGCGCCATAACCAACTAGCCAAGTCGGGCCATTTTTGGAAACCTACTCACAATAGATCATAACAAAACTCGTACAAAAGAAATATAAACGTTCTAAAAACAAAGGATAATTTTTTTTGTTGCTTGAGGTCGTAGGAAACTTAATTATGTTTTTCAAATTTCTCCAGAATTTAAAGACGGAGCTTTATTACTTTTACGACTGAAAAACAAGAATATGCTTGTTTAGAAGTCAGAGTTTCCTCTTCTCTTTACCTCTAACGCTCTCAAAGGTTGTGAAAACACAATATAGAAGATGAAGAGAATTTGAAGCCGCTCACAAACAAAACGCCAGGTTTTTAGTTTTGATACACGAAGATAATTTTTGTTAAAGTTTCCACGTTGTTTTGTTGTCGCTCATAGAGTGGGTCCGTTACTAGGGGCATCATAGAAATTCACATTGATATGAGGCATACTTTTTGTTCATTTTGTCATTTATCGTCATCGACAATTATGAATTTTGTTAATTAGTTTGTAATACCTTGTGGAAACTAAACTGTGAAACGCCAACATATTTTTATGTTACTTTTTATTTAGCACTCGACTTATGTCGTTTGGATCAACCAGAGAATTTCTAAAATTGGCGCGTTTACTTAGTAATATTGTCTTCTATTCAATTGCTTAGTAACATACTTAGAGGTATAAACAACAAGAAAAAAAACAAGTGTCAGGTATACGTAACGCGTCACATGTTAAAGATAAACAAATCAGATTTATTCTCGCTTCTCGCGTTTTCTGAGTTTTGTGTACACTTTTTTCACCCCATGACTTTTATTTCCCACTGAAGGGTACTTTAACAAAGGTTTACTGAAATTTGTTTATAGAAACCTGATCTTAAATGTTCAAGTAAAGGAAAATTCTCTTACCGATCAAGAGAGAAAGAGAGGTGTCATTGAGTTTAAAACTCGTGAAGGATTCGTTGATGGCCAAAACAATTTATTTTAAACCTGAAAAAATTCAGACATCATAGAAACCACCAGAATGGCTTTTCTATCTATACTTTGTATATTTTGGTTATAAGTGACTCAAAGTTTTCTTATCACAAATATGTCTCCAAATACACATGAATTAAATTCGTGTTTTTTTTATCTGTTATGTGTAAACGTTCATATAAGTAAGTTTACATTTTATTTTTAAGTACAATTTAAATTTTACGTGTTTTTGCTAAGCCTACACACACATGTCAATAATATTTTAGAACTCGTATGTTTAACATTATCGCTCACTTCACACTTGGTGGTAAGGTGAAAGATTTATAAAGTGAAGTTCAGGGTAAGATCCCTTTAGTGGACGAAGTGTAGATAACAAATTATCTATTTTTGCTCTTAAATAAGTTAATAAACTTGATATTATCTTTATAACAATTTCAGCTGTGATTGATTGGTACTCGGTTAACACTAACCATCCTTTAAAAAAGCAGAAATTTTGATACTTTTGACTCAGATATTTTTGTGAAAAAGTATTAAACTAAATAGAATAACAGCAGTTAAAGATAAAGTACGCAATTTCTATGAACCAAAATGAACAGCCTTAACTGTTCAGTAAAACATGTGTGAAAATGAAAAAGGCATTGAACGGTGTACTGTAGACTCGAACCTTGGACCTTGGGATCCACAGATCCGTATTTTAAATTTAAATAACGTTTTTGTGTTTATCAAAATAAAATGGAGTGTTTTTTTTACATCGAGTGAAATGTCACGTTCGAGAAACATATGCTCCAAGATTCGAGCTACTTAAACAAAACACTTGTATTTTTTAAATGATAATACAGTTGTTCTTTTATTTTAAATTGTTGCTGTTATGAAACACAGATAAACTTCATAATGTTGGTCTTGGCAGTCCTTTTCATGTTGTAAATATGTCTGGAAAACGTCATATAGTTCTTCCTTTCATTCCTTAATATACTAGCATTAAAAATACTAACTTCGTTAACGTAGTGCATATTGCGTTCAAATATTTCGGTCAGCTGAGACTGTTTCGGACAAGTTTATGTTTCAGATGGTACTTCATTTTTATGAATTTTACTTTAATAACCCATCTCAGCGTTTACACTGTTATTTTGTTTTTGACATGCTCAGTAAATACAACCATTCCAGTTAGAACCGAAATGAGGTTTGATTGCTTTCACTGGTTTAATGTAACGTAAAATATACAAGAAAAAGTTAACTGTGGAATTTTATGAAGTTTTTCTAGTCGTTCCGTTCCGAATATCAATATAACTTTTCTCGAGCACACGAGGAATGTTACGAGAATTAAAACTCTGGAACCAGTGACAACTGATAATGTGAACAGAGATTACAAGTATTAGATGTTATTATAATGTTCTTGAATAAATAAGTAATAATAATTAACATTCAAATAATACGGATAGGACATGAAAAATAATTTAGCGATAACTTAAAGAAAAACTGAGACATAGAAGAACGTATAGTTGTTGTCCCTTAAGTAAATAGATAAAATGTTTTAATACTTTGGACGAGTTTCTAATATTTACTTGGGTAATAATAAATCTGAAGGCCTGGTATGACCAGATATAAATCGTGCTTGTTTTTAGGTTGATATTTTAATTTAATAGCGCCCCCAGTGGCTCAGCGGTATGTCCGTGGACTTACACGCTAAAATCTGGGTTTCGATACCCGTGGTGGGCAGAGCACAGATAGCCCATTGTGTAGCTTTGGGCTTAATTTAAAACAACAACAACAATAATTTAATAACTTATTTTCTAAGCTATAAACACAATTTAATAAGGAGTCGTTTTAAAGTTTTTTTTGTTTTGAATTTCGCGCAAAGCTATTTGAGGGCTATCTGTGCCAGCCGTCCCTAATTTAGCAGTGTAAGGCTAGAGGAAACACAACTAGCTATTAACACCCACCGCCAACTCTTGGGCTTCTCTTTTACCAACGAATAGGGGGATTGACCGTCACGTTATAACGCCTCTACGGTTGAAAGGGCGAGCATGTTTGGTGCGACTGGGTTTCGAACACGCGACCTTCGGATTACGAGCCGAACGCTTTAACACGCTTGGCCATGCCAGACCTATTTCAAAGTTAAAAGTACAAATGAAATAGTTCCTCAAGTTGTTCTTATAAGTACTGTTATTAATAACGAATATTTTCTCTACCCTAAACTTTCGGATTGCTTCACTTTTACTTCATACTGTGAATATTCTTAGTATTTAGTTGTAGTTTTATCTTAATTAAAAGCTGAATCTTCCAAATTTAAACCTAACAAGTTATGTCAAAGTTCCCCAGTTTATAAGGTTCAATCAGATAAACCATAAGTCGGCTGAAACACATGGTGACAGTCTTGAGATTTGTTAACGACTACAAGAGAATAAATTATGTTAGATTGTGTTTATGATTACAAAGCGGTAGTCTATTCAAGTATTTATAATTATAATTAATTACGATAAACACAGTCTCCACGTAAATAAAGTTACTGTCTAATATATACGTAAAAACGGCTCGTTTGGGTTGTGAACCTGACGATGACCTGACGTTGTTCACTCCTCTACGTAAAAATTTTTCTCAACCCAAACGGGCCATTTTTACATATATATTTTTCTCTACAAGTGAGTTTTGTCGACATTACTGAAAGTTACTGTCTGTGGTGTCTGTAGTGAAATTTCAGCATTGTTCAACACACTGATAGTAAACTTTCAGTACTGATCAACAGACTGGTAGTAAAGTTGTGCTATTAATTACCTTTATTAATTACTATTAATTAACAAATTAATAGTAAACGTTTAATACTGATTAATATATACTAGTTATAAACTTACTGACAAAAACAGAACGTAATGTTTTGTTGCTGATCGGAAATACATATCTTTTCCAGAGTAATTTAGCTGTTTAACGTTAAACATGAAACTAGCCATTGCTTTCATATTATTGTATAATAACAAATACTCCTATTTAATCGAATCTTATACTTTAGTAAATTAACTGAAGATATGTCGATTCGTAAGTCAGGAATATTTGTCACGATCAAGAAGTCTCAAAATATTTTTGTTGTTATTATTATTGTTGTAAGTATCACTGTTAAATGGAAAAATTTGTTTTCACACATACATTTTAATTACGAGAAATGTTATTCGACTAGTTTGCTATTGATCAAAATACGTTAGTGTAAGAACTGCCGCTCTGGGAACAATGCCATAACTCATTATTGTTGGCTGTGTTTGTGTATTAGCTGCAGTCAAAGGTACAAACCTTGAATCATAATTCATTTAGTCTTTAGTAAATAACACTTGCAATATCTATACAAAAACGTACTTGTTATTTCACGAGCTATAGGACACGAAAAACTACAGCTAAAAATGTTTGCAAAATTGCATCCACGACTAGTGAAAAACACGTGAATGATATATAATCTCCTGAAAATTATCGAATGATAGGAAGTAGCGTGGTTTCTTGGTGTGTTATGAGCTTCGAAACCAGTCAACAACAACTAATTCTCTTGTGTGCTTAAGAACTTACACGTGCTGCTTATTGTAACTACATACGTAAATATTTCTATACAGAAACGGAGTTACCTTTACTGAGAATTTTTACAAGTCAGTTGGATATACAACTTAAGTAACTCGTTTTATTAATCTTAGATGACACTAGAGTAAACTGTATAAGATAAGTTAGCATTGTAAACAAAAAGATGTATATATAAATAAACGTAATATCACAACCCTAGGTTATGCAATATGAACTAGATTTTTACATAACTATATTACATGTAACAAAAGCTTGAATTAACCATTCTTAAGTTTGAGTTGACAGTCGAAAGTCAAGAGAGCAACGTCAACAACTCTTGAGCTACGCCCACTGAATTGTGGGAGTTTACTGTTATTCATAAAATACAGCCATTGAGCACAACGTTTCCAGGTTTACCATCCGGCATGGTATTAACTTGGCCACGTCCTGCTAACTAAATACAAAAAATGTATTCATTTTTTCTTACGTGCTTTTCTTGTTTAGTGTCAGTAGAAATAAATCGCAATTATTTTTTGTGTTCATTAAACAATTATAAGTGCGTACATTTCACGTAAATCAATTTCTCGAATGTTCAGATACTCTTAAAATGCTGTGTTTATTACAATGTTTCACGACATGAGCTAAATGACGTGGCGGATAGTACAAAAATTTACCACTTGGGTATATAGTTCTAAGCTATGTCGCTAGGACAGATAGTCTCAAAGTTTGTTAACAGGGGTGAAAACAAATCCGAATTGTAGGGACAGATGAGATCGCTTATGACGTGCGGGCATATGTTTTTATGTGGTCTGTTTGCATACCACCAGAGGGCGATGCTTATCATGCATGTTAGCCAGTGTCGTTCATATAAAAACAACAACATAATAATGTTTTACTGTCTATGGTTTTTAAGACAATATTAGTTACTATATATGTATAATGTAATCCACGAGTAATCACACAATGCTTTAACTTATTAACTATGCATAAGTTTATTTTCTGTGTTAACAAAAATCATTCAAACTAGATATACATGATACGTATTACATTGGGAAATAAAACAAAAGTGTTCTACTATTTCATTCTATACAGCTCTCAGAAAGCATTAGTTGTTGCAGTAATAAACAACGCGTTTGAATGAGGAAATATATATAGCATACCTCATAAATATTAACATTCTAGTTTAACATGAAACCTACGCAGATGACCGTTTTCTTGTTAACTTAGAACCCTCAAACTCTACATCAAAACAACAAAAACATAAACTACTGTTGTATGTTGAAACAAAAATGGATAAAACTTATAAATTCAGTTCGTAACAAGAAATGTTTAGAATCAAGCACTAAGCTACAGAATGCGCATCGAGCTGCGGTTTCTGGCGGTGCGAGTCCGCAGACATGCCGCTAGGAGTCTGCAGACTTGCCGCTAGGGGTCCGCAGACATGCCGCTGTGCCGCTAGGGGCATCACAACAACCAGCTGTACTCCACAGCACAAGTTAAATTATTAGTGTATTACTTCGTGTTTTACTGTATTTTGATTATTTGTAGAGCGTACACTACGATTTACTTGTGGGCGTACGTATATACTAGTTTAATTTACGATGTCTTGATAATGACTTTTCTGTATTAACGTCAAGTCTTGAAACTTCAGATATTTATACTTTACACTACGATTATGAACATAAGTAAAACTCTACAGAAAATCGTTTTGACTCAACTAACTGTACTAACACTGATATCATACTTTGTAGTTATTAAAACTCTACAGAAAATCGTTTTGACTCAACTTATTGTACTGACACTGATATCATACTTTGTAGTTATTAAAACTCTACAGAAAATCGTTTTGACTCAACTAACTGTACTAACACTGATATCATACTTTGTAGTTATTAAAACTCTACAGAAAATCGTTTTGACTCAACTTATTGTTGTAAAACTGATATCATACTCTCTAGTTATTAAAACTCTACAGAAAATCGTTTTGACTCAACTTTGTATGATAACATACTTTGTTAGACGATTTTGTGTTGCATGACTCAGAGTTTGAAGTCCATTACGTAACCCAGGAATTCTGGACAAGTAGATTCACTCTTGTTATATCACGTAAGGAACTCTTATCTCCAAAGTAAATGTAGCGTTAAATAATGAACGTTTAAAAACTCGACTCTACTATAGAATGTGGAGAACATATCAAAGGATTCTTTATTTGTTTGGGACACTTACACGTATTGCACTTGGTCTGTCATCACACAGTCCTCTCTGATGTTGAGCAGGTCTATCCGCGCATAGTTGTACTATTTAATATTGAGTCGACAGGTCAAGGGAGAATCACTTACTTCAACATTATCCACCCCCAACTACAAGCCAAACATATAGTAGAATTTCAAGGTCACTCTTACACTGTGCTTACACTTCTTACAAAGTGCGGAGGGCATTTTTGCGGCAACGGGATATAAATATTGGACTCTTGAATTTACAATGAAAATACGCAGACAATTATGCCACACTGGCTCCTAGATAAACTGTTAAGGGTTAGAGTTTATAATGCCATAGTTCATGTAGCTTGAGATTTGTTGGGATATACCTGTGTTTGTTACAAGATTACAATAATAATAATTCAAAACACGCGATTATTTACTAAGAACTAGCACTAATAACATGTGAAACATACCTTGTTAACATTATAGGCCAATAATGAATGACTTGCTTTAAGTTATTGCTGTTCTCATCATGGTTTCTCATCATCCGAAAAAATATCTAAATTTTAATAAATTGATTGACCGCTAAAATCGCGTGCTCTCTTCTGAACCTATAAGACCTCAGTACAACTGTCACGTGGAAACAGATTTAAATAAGTATAAAATTGAAATCTGAGCCCAGAATAAATACAAGTAAAGAGAAAGTTAACCAATAGAAGACGTACATCTAATTACTTATAATTGTTTCGAATACAGTTTCATCTGATCACCAATCGCTGTTTCCAAGAGTGTCAACTGGGTTAATAGCACCTAATTTGAACGTACATCCGCATTTTAAAGATAGTTTGGTTTCATTTGAATTTCGCGCGAAGCTACTCGAGAGCTATCTGCACTAACCGTCCCTAATTTAGCAGCGTAAGACAAGAGGGAAGACACCTAGTCATCACTATTCATCGCCAGCTCTTGGGCTAATCTTTTATCAACGAATAGTGGGATTGACCCTTACATTATAACGCCCCCAGCTGAAAGAGCAAGCATATTTTGTGTGACGGGGATTCGAACCCGTGACCCTCAGGTTTGTCTTATCAACCTGGCCTTAAAATATAGTCAATCGATTAAAGCTTCTTGTAGTTAGCGAATAGAGTTTTAAGAGACTTTAAAGGGTACATTGGAGATTATGTTAATTTAACAGAAGAAATTCTAGGAGCGACATTACAGATATCAGTGAGTGGGGTATAAACAGCTTTTAATGGAAATGCAAAGACCACTTTAAGTGTTTTAGTGGATGAAATATTAAAATTGTATCTTCAGGGAAATTTTGCCCTGATTATTTCCTGTGTTATTTGGTGACTGTGAAAGTATACTCTTCGAAAAAGAAACGCAAAAGGGATATTTTTTATTTAAAGAGGATATGTAATAACGTTACAAGCTCAGAGTATGTGATGTTACACGTGTGAAGGCACTGATTGTCAGACCAAAATGACAATAAAAAGTGTGCACTTTGCAAACGGAAGAAAACATCGGATTTTTCGTCAAAACGCATTCATGTCCAATAAATTTGTTTGAGAGATCTGCATGTTCTGCAAGTGCAACATGTGCAAAATCCCTATAAAACTGACAGGTTCTCGGTTTCCATAGCTCTGTGTTAAGCCACCGACATGCAATACAGTTACGCCTAGACTAACTGAAGCACAACGCAATTGGTCGCTTGGAAGCGGGCAAATCTCGATCAGATGTTGCCAGAGCTGTGAATATCCACCAAAGCACCATCACAAGGCTATGGAATCGTCACCAACAACATGGATCAACTCGTGACCGTCCACGATCTGGCAGACATCGTGTGACCACGCCCGCACAAGATCGCTACATCCGGTTACGTCACCTTCGGGATAGGACCATCACTGCCTCAACCATACCAGGGCTGCGTAGGATTTCCGATCAGACCGTACGCAACCGTCTACGAGATTCTTAGGCCCCATGTGCAACCCATCATGGTGAACGTCAACGACGTTTTTCAAAATGACAACGCCCGTCCTCACACAGCCCGACTCACCACTGTCTTCTTGAGACACTACGACATCAACGTTCCTCCTTGGCCCTCCAGATCACCAGATTTAAACCCCATCGAACATCTTTGGGACGAGTTGGACCGACATCTGCGACGGCGACAACCTCAACCGCAGTTTCTACCTCAGCTTGCAGCAGCTTTGCAGGCTGAGTGGACAGGCATTCCACAGGATGTGATTCGTCATCTCATCGCTTCCATGGCAGGAGATGCCAAGCAGTTATTGATGCTCAGGGGGGCATACTCGTTATTGACGTTGAGTGACGTTAAACTTCAACTAGTGAGCGTGGACTTTGGATGTTCAGCAGGGAATGCACAAAGTTTCACACATGTCATACAGAACTACCCGGAATAAACTTTTTAACAATTTTTCTCAAATCTTGTCTTTTGCGTTTCTTTTTTTGAAGAGTATATATTATAAGTATATAAATACTTACAACTAGTTATATTAATAGTTTTGTTTGTTTTCGAATTTCGTACAAAGCTACTCGAGGGCTATCTGTGCTAGCCATTCCTAATTTAGCAGTGTAAGACTAGAGGGAAGGCAGCTAGTCATCACCACCCACCGCTAGCTCTTGGGCTACTCTTTTATCAACGAATAATAGGATTGACCGTAAATTGTAACGCCCCCACGGCTGAAAGGGCTAGCATGTTTTGCGCGATAGGGATGCAAACCCGCGACCCTCAGATTACGAGTCGCACGCCTTAACAAGCTTGGCCATGCCGGGCCAGTATATTAATAGTTGATAGGAGGTTAAATCCCTATTTTAAAACAATAATGAGATTAATACAAAATAGGTAATGTCATTATCAGCCGTTGTTCAAAAGTTGTCAAGTTGATGTCACATGGGTAATACCTGCAGCTGTTGTTTTGAATTAAGCACAAAGCTACACAATGGGCTATCTGTGCTCTGCCCACCACGGGTATCGAAACCCGGATTTTAGCGTGAAAGTCCGCAGACATACCGCTGAGCCACTGGGGGTGGCAATACCTGCAGCAGTAGCACCTGGGGCCCTTAGATTACAAGTGAAGTTCCTTAATCATCTGGCCATGGCGAGCATCTCTTTAAATAGGACATACAGAATATTGTTGGGCGCAATAGAGAAGTATCGGTAATGAATGGTAATGTAATTAGATTCTTAGGCAATTTTGGAATTGCGTATAAAAATGGCAAACTATATTAAGGATAATCAGTAAGTATATTTCATTTTTAATGTATATATTTAAATTAATAACAGTATTTTTCTTTAAAATACTTTTTGTAAATGGACTTGTATATATTTTATTAATTAAAATTTATTCGTATAATTTTTACACATAAAGCTAAAATTACAGACATATTTATCAATGAGGCTCATAATAAATCAATCAATTTATCAATTGTTTTTCGATTTAATGTACTTTATTTTATTTTTAAAGACAATGAAATAAATTTAAATTTATTAATCGATTTTTATGAAAGTTGATAAAATATAATTTCTAATAAAAGAAAAAATTATAAGATTATTTATTTACTATAATAATATAATTGTACGATCAATTATTTAATATAATTATAATATTAATTATTTGCTATAATAATATAATTACAATATTATTTATTTACTATAATAATATAATTATAAGATCAATTATTTACTACAATAATATAATTATAATATAATTTATTTACTATGATAATATAATTATAAGATTATTTATTTGCTATAATAATATAATTATGAATACTTTTCTTAAAATCTTTTAAGATTTCACTTTTTGTCTTTTTCAAAATTAAAAATTTTGTATCTTTCTTTAATATTGATTATAATTTCTTGTATCCTTAATAATATTTAAATTACCTGTAGCTAACATGTGATTACGAAGAAATTATTATCACTACAGGTACAGACAATTTTTCACTTCTGTTGGATTAAATTCTTCGATTAATTTTTACATAGTTAAAGTAAAAAAAGTCCCACTGGTTTATTTTATTTACTATTAATTACAAACTGGAAGGACTATTGGGAAAATGTTTTCTTGAATATTTGTATGGATTGAATATATCATCATATATTTTACATTTAAACTTAAATGTGTCAGTGACACAACAGCGTGTCTGCAGACTTCTAACACTAAAATGCGGGTTTTGATACTCGTAATGGACGCAGCACAACTAATTTATTGTGCAGCTTTATGCTTGATAGCAAGGAAATTATACACATTTTTTCTTTTCCAGACAGTTTATTGATATTCATTTCCAATTTAACTTAAATTGAATTAAATTTTAAAATGCATTTGTTAGAATTCAAAATTTATCATATACGTTGACAAACGTCCAAGGTTTGAATATTTCAATTTAAATTATTGTTTTAATATAAATTTTAGCAAATTAACATGTTTCTTCAGAGCAGAATGTAAATTTTTACAGACATTTTCAAATCCAATCCATTTTTCTATTTTTTCCTTTGCATCTACATTTATTTAATTTATTGCTACAAATACTCATATGAAACAAATTAATATTACAAATATTCTAACTTAAATTTTTTGAATTTTTATTTTTAAAAATCCTCATTTGATCCTTGAAGATAAAGATGTTTTCTTTCAAGATAAAATATTCTTTTCCTTTTGTTAACATATTTTCACTCAATACATTTTTCCATTATAAAAGTTTTGACATAAAATTAACCTTTGTAAAAATGATTTTTATTCAATCTAATGAAAAAATACTTATTAGTTTGATATTTATGTAGGTTACTCTTTAGGATTAGATATTGTTATGTAAATGTCGTGTAAATATTTTGTAAGCGACAACATGTCGTGTTGTGTTTAAATTTTCATTTCTATTATTCATTTTTCCATATTTATATTATTTTTTCGAAGTTTAAACTAATAAAATATGTCGTTATATATTTAGGGTAACATTTAGAATTTTCTTGAATTAAGTAATTCAATCATATGTTTGTAAATGAAGCGCTGGTGACTACGTGTCTAGACGTGTAGTCTCGTGCAAGAACGGACATGCGTGGATTGCTCTGGAGACCTGTAGAATTTTCGCGGTCTTTCGAGGCGTTTAGGCCTAAATATATAAACAGACGAAGATGCGAGAGACAAGAAAGAGAGAGATTCAAACATCAGTTATTATTCGAAGAAAAGAGGAGAGACAGACATTAGTTTTATTTCAAAAGAAGAGAGTCAGTTATTTGAGAAAGATTAAGTGTTTGCTGTGATCATTCAACTTGGATTTGTGACTAAAGTTAGATCTACGGAAGCTGTGATTTTATTTCGTCAATCTCTACGATTCATCTGAATTACTGCTTGTGCTGAGAGTCGGCGAATTTATTAAACTGTGAGCTGTTTCTGAACTTCTTCATTTAAACTTTGGAATTTCTTCGTGGGACCAAATTCACACCTTAGACTGGAATTTGAGACTTTCATTTTAGATCATTATATTAGATACAGGCCAGTACCATTTTGTATTGTGATTAATTTTGAAGTTTGAAACTAGTATTATTTTGTTTTGTAATTAATTTCGAATGTTGTAACTTAATATCTGTCACTGTTATTATATAATTTATGTTATATCTGTTATATTTGTTAATAGTTTAGTGTAATAAATTATACAAGCTGTTATCTGTGTTTTTCTGTTGCGTTTAATCTACGAAGAACTTAAAACATAAAAAATACGTAACAATATTTTATACATATTTAAAGCTAGATATACCACAAGTTAATAAATATATTACATTATCAGTTTTCACCTATTAGTATATCTTCAAGTATATGTTGAAAATCCTTGGCGGTCGTACTAGTTAAGCATCGAGAACAATTGCAAATAAACTATTCATAATTAAAAGTAGCATATTCAAACATACACTTCTGGCCAAAATCTTAAGGTCAATGAACATAAAGAAAAAATATGCATTTTGCGTTGTTAGACTCAACCACTTATTTGAGTAGAGCTTCAAAAGATGAAAATAAAAAAGGGAAAATCTTTTCTAGCATTTAATATGGAAAACGTGAACACTATGAAATTTGCCTAAATACCAGCTACTCAAAAGTTTAAGACCACACTGAAAAGAAGCGTTAATCAGTAAGCACGTAACGAAATTTAGTCATTTGTGTTCAAGCATAAGCGTTACCAACTGACACTTCCTGTGTTACATTGGGTAAAATATGGCAAAGACTAAAAAATTGACAGAGTTTGAACGTGGCAGAATTGTCGAGTTACAAGAGCAAAGTCTCTCTCAACGTGCCATTGCTGGTGAGATTGGGAGTAGTAAAACTGCTGTTGCAAATTTCTTAAAAGACCCTGAGGAATACGGAACGAGAATTTCAAGTGGTTGGCCCAAGAAAATTTTGCCAGAGTTGAGTAGAAGGATTAGACGGGTTGTCCGGCAAGACACCAGCCGATCGTTGAACCAGATTAAGGCCGTTACGGATGCAGAATATAACTCAAGAACAATAAGACGGCGTCAACGAGAGAAAGGATTTAAAAACTGTAAAAGTCTTCAAAGGCCGTGCCTCTTTTCACACCACGAAACAGCTCGTTTAAACGTTGCTGAGAAGCACCATACATGGAACGTAGAAAAGTGGACAAAAGTTTTGTTCTGTGATGAGAAAAAATGTAACCTGGATGGTCCAGATGGCTTCCAATTTTACTGGAATGATAAGGATATCTCACCAGAGACATTTTCTACACGATACAGTGGAGGAGGTTCCATCATGATCTGGAGTGCTTTTTCCTTTCATTGAAGAATGGAGCTTTAGGTTATACAGGGGCATCAAACAACAGCTGGCTACATTAGCGTGTTGAAGAGAGCATCATTATTGACTGAAGGCCTTCGCTTGTGTGGATATGACTGTATTTTTCAGCTGCAATTTACTATGCATACAGAACAAAGGACTTTTTCATAGCAAATGACGTGATTTTTGGACCATCCAGTGTGTCCGCCCGAACTGAACCCCATTGAAAATTGAACATGTTTGGGGGTGGATGGCAAGGGAAGTCTATAGAAATGGACGTCAATTCCAAACAGTGCATGATCTTCGTGAAGCCAGCTTCATCAATTGGAATAACATTCCATCCAGCCTTCTGCAAACGCTTATATCGACCATGCCAAAGCGAATGTTTGCAGTTATTCGCAATGACGGCCGTGCAACTCACTACTGAGACCTCTTGCTTGGCATTTATTCCCATGTTTAGGACTTTTTTTTGGTATAGCCTTAAACTTTTGACCAGCTACTATTTAGGCTAATTTTATAGTGTTTACATTTTCCCTACTAAATGTTAAAAAGTTTTTTTATTTTTATCTTCCCTTTTCTTATTTTCATGTTTTGAAGCTCTACTTAAATACGTGGTTGAGTTTAACAACGCGAAAAGCATATTTTTTCTCTATGTTCATTGGTCTTAAGATTTTGGTTAACAGTGTACATATTAAGAAGATAGATGCTCTCTCCTAATTTACAAGGTGTTATTCTGTGGACCACACATATGTAAGCCGCTCAAAACAATTGGTGTATGCCATCCAAGAGCAAATGCGTGTCCCCCAGTGGCACAGCGATACGCCTGCGGATTCACTCAGCTAAAACCCGGGTTTTGATACCTGTCGTGAGCAGAGTACTGATAGCCCATTGCATAGTTTTCTGTTTAATTCTAAACAAACAAAAAGCACACACGTATACTTTATTTTATAAGCATAAATTACAAATGTTAGGTGAGCACAAATTGTCACAATTTTTAATGGATAAACAGTTTGCTCTAATGAAACAGCACCAATATGTAAGGTTAGAAAAGAAATGTCGTTTCGTACTGCACCAATAAAAATGGATGTACTGAAATGTAGACTCACTATGTTCAAAGTAAACTCACTTATGATGCGTTTTGCATTTGTACTTTGAGGTCTAATTTGTGTTGCATATTTCATTTATTTATGCGAAAATAGTTAATTTGTATCCAAGTTTTTTGAATACATAATGTAATTATTAGGCTTAACCATCAGTATTTTACACTGTATGACGTGTGTCGTCTTGTTTGTTAAAGAAGGTTTACGTACGGATTTGGTTCTTCCAATATCCAAAGCTTTACAAGAGCTCTGTATTATTTTCCAATTGAAAGCTTCAGGTTGATGAAATTCTATACTTTATTTCTTGGAAAGAGGTTGGAGAACTTGTACCTCGATACTGAAAATATGTTGAAGTTTTATTCAGAATTCAAGAATGCATTGAGTGTTACTTTATACATGGATTTTAAGGAGGACTTGAAGGTACTTTACAGTTTGTTTTTTTAAGAATGGGTTAACTATATGATGAAACCATGTAGAATGGAGAACAACTGCCTGTTGTGGAGACGCAACAGTAGAGGATGACGTTTCGAAGACCTGAAGACGTGTTTTTGTTTTTTTAATTTCACGCAAAGCTACTCGAGGGCTATCTGCGCTAGCCGTCACTAATGTAGCAGTGCAATACTAGAGGGAAGGCAGCTAGTCATCACCACCTACCGCCAACTCTTGGGTTACTCTTTGATCAACGAATAGTGTGATTGGTCAACACATTATATCGCCCGCACGGTTGAACGGGCGAGCATGTTTGGTGCTACAGGGATTCGCACCCGCAACCCTCGGATTACGAGTTAAGTGTCTTAATCACCTGGCCATGCTGGGCCATTAGTCAACGTAAGAAGGTTGAATATACTTTTCCATACTATAGGAGAAGAGTTCGAGGACGTTTTATGAATAAGTTTTTGGGAATAGATTGAGTTTATTTAAAACCTGTGTTTAAGTGTACATATTCAATAAATTATGTACCGTTATCGACAAGAAATTATATTATGTTGCATTAATTTTAAATTCCATACATTTCGACGTCTTTCTTTGCATTGTAAGAATTTTTTTCACAAAAAACACTTTCACCAGTAGTAAGAAACTCGTAATTAATCACATTTTACATTTTAATGCAAACGTTAACAGCAATAATGCTGTTTTCATTAACAGTATTTTCTTCGTTTTTAATTTATTATCATGTATTTTAATATAAGTATTATTTTTCATTGTTAGCTTCCACACAAACATAGATCTCCTTAGATAGTCGAATCTGGAGAAACATTATTGGAATTATGGCCGAAAATGTCGCTATTCAACAAGAGTATCCAATCAGATATATTTGAAGATTAATAATAATTGTTTGATCTTTATCTTCAGTAGAAAGCCATTTCAAATTTTCAACACTGGTATTATTTTGTTTTTAATTTTCAATGTGACAGTAGATGTTTCTTGCTTATACTGAGTTTGCCAAAAGACAAACAAATAAAAACAACAACACCGAAGCAAGAAGAAGCATATAATTCGCCAGTTTATTGTAATCTGTACAGAAACTTTTAAGTGGAATGGTATAATTCTTGTTGCTAATAGGCATAACAAAGAATTTTTAGTAATATACATGTACACATATTTAACCAACAGAGTAGAATGTGACACTGACAAAATTGTTATAAATATTTTTATCTCTCCCAACAAGCTAATATGACTCTTATTGAATGGCATACAATAGTAAGTTTATATTAACAGAATAGTGAGGGTTCGTTTACAAACCTTTCTTTTTTTTAATTAAAAACTAACTGACAAGTTCTTATGCCACAGTTTTCTTCCTTCGTTAGAAGGGCATTCTTTATATTAACGAAAAACTAGCCCTCGAATTCACGTGCTACGTTTCTCACCCTTCGTTAGAAGGTATCCTTTGATGAAAAAAAAATTAACTTGTCCAACCACAGTCTTTTTGCTGTTGAAGATTTATATAAATAAGACTTTGTATTAAAACAAAACGTGATAAATCAGTAGCACACAGACATATAGATTTATACAACAATAACGGTGACGGTTTTTACGTATATGTGCATATACGTTATTTCACAGTAAAGTTTAGTGGCACTTTTGTTAATAATTCATTTTATTACACGTGTAAACATAATTGAAAAACCTATGGAGATAGAGAACAGGACACTAGCTCCATCTATCATCACACCGTACTTCAAACTATCGTTTTATTTCTATTTCAGTAAATTCTCTATCTGCCAATGTCAACATAATACTTATTATACACGTACAATGTGCCATCTATTTTGTGCAGTTATCGACTCTTAGTGATGGGTAAATTTTTTTTTGAAATTTATAACAAACAATGATATACCTCCATTAAATTGTTTGTGATGGAAATGCTAACGAACGCGTAATATTTAATATATCCGTTAAACATTGCTATTATTAAACTATTAGCGATACAATAGAAACCAGGAACAACATTTTTTAAAGAATAGTGTAAGGAAAGAATACCACTGGTTTAAGTTAATTTTGTCTTTAATGGTGGAAATGAATAGAAACTGTACGAATATCATGCATCTTCCTTATATAATACAAGAATCTGCGTTATAAATGGCGCACATGCCAAGCACTGTCAGCCGCCATCTTGTTATTCAACAGTGAGGCCTTTTATTCTCAAAAACATTTGTATGTATAATAGAGAAATCCATAATATATATATATATATATATTGTTTTATGGAGTAAGAATCCACAGTTAGCTTTAAGAGTCTGTCAATTACAAATGTACTTTAGCTCTGCACTAAGCCTGACGTCTTTCATTTTGAGGGAGTGATCGTATGGATGGAGAGAGCAGCGAAAGTCTTGGAAATCATGTGGATTACACTGAACAAGATGATGTTCTAAAGAGACTAGATAATGGTGTCAGCTCACGCATCTGACTTACATAAGCATTCAGATATACACCTATTACTAAATAATGAGAGTATCTACGTATTCAAGAAACAAAATACCCACAAATTATTGTATTTACCAATGCCCTCACTCAGATGGTACGTGTTTGGGTCACAATCTTGCTTATAACTCCATACTATACCATTGACATCATGTAACTGCACAAAACGTGTCTTTTGGAATCAGTATTATTCCAAGATTAGTGAAGAACTAAGCAAAATTTGAAATTTCAATTATACACTAAATATTATTATATAACTGTTTTCAACTTCGACAAACTACTGCTAGTCGAACAAGATAACTGTAGGTGCTTTACCTTTCATTTTGGCACCTTTGTTTTATACGACCGTTCATATTTAGAAAATTAAAATTCAAACAGAACCTGATCAGCCAATAGAACGAAAATGTACAATTCTTAAGCTATTTTCGAATGTTTACCAAACTTTCACTAACAGTTCAACTTGCAAGCTACTTGCGTAGCAGTTGAAGCGAGTAAGATAAAAAGGAAAACAAATAAACAAACAAACTAAACAAAAACGATACACACACATAAGTATTTGAAGATCAATATATATTTCATTTCACGAGCGCGATGTCGAGATTACGCCTGATATATATATATATATATATATCCATAAATATGTATATGCACAAGTGGTTATTATCTACATGCAAGGTATGTCAAAAGTACCCACACAAAAACACGTTTCTGGTACAGACGATGCGTTCCTAATATTTTCCAATTTGTTGCTTTCCACCATATCTTCCGTAACTTGGGCTTCTGACAAAAGCATTCTTTAAACATTATAGTGCATTTTCAGGAGGCGATGTGTTTCCATTGACTCAACTATCGATCATGTCTTTCGGTTTTCTTATGAAAACTGCAACAATTCTATCCGTCCTACGAAGATACGAAATAAGAATGGATTTTTTTTTAATATCGGTTTCGTATCTCAAATTCCAATACGCTACGCAGTTTTAACCAAGAAGCTCATTATAATTAACGTAGTAAGGGTCTCCAGGCACGTAGGTATGGCTTTAACTTCTAGGGTACAATTTTCAAACACTTTCTCAGTTCTTGTGGCACAGTTTAATCAATTTTAAATATCAGAAACTGTTCGGACAACGCTTTGTTCTTGTTTCATTTCAAACACACACCATTTGAAACCTTTAAATTTTCGGATGATTGCTGCTTCTTGCCTTATCTTGACATCCAGTATCGCCGTCACCTGGTGCTCTTCTCTTTGGACTCGTGAAAAACAATATTTGAGGGATCGTCGGCAAGCTCTGGATACATCTCCACGTCATGAAAGTAATCTCCACGGTAACCAGGGACCGACCCGGAGTTTACAATATGTTCCTTTTCTTTCTCGGTCCAGCGTTGAGCGCCTTCTTGGTTTAGCATTATCATGTCCCGTTCGTGAGCCCAGCGTTGACCAACAGCATGTTTCTTGGCATGACGTAACAATCGACGTCGTTCTTTGTTTGGTGTGGTACCGTAACGAATGTTAATGATGGCATGTTGTGTGTGAATCCGAATATCCGCATGCGTTCCTTTCCCGCCTTCTGTTTTGCCATCGTACACGGTTGTATTAATAGACGTTCCCAAGCGCTGTAGCTGGTTTAAATCCTCGCTTACCCGCCAGGTGCTGTCCTTGACAAAGTAAAACACGTCCATACTATGCATGAAAAGGTGGAGGTCGAGCAGATATGATCCATTAAAGACGGACGTAAACACGTTGCGTCGAATAGAATCCGCCTCTTTGACAGACCTGACAATAGCTTTCCCGTTCACCCGAGACAGGATAATTCCTTTCCCAAAAGGTACACTTTCCATACTAAATTTAGGTGAAACAGATTCGAACAGCTGTTCTCGTTTTACCTTCGATTTTTCGACGTTTGACAACATGGCGAAACTCTCCAACTTTTTATTTATGGAGCATATGTAACCAGATACCAAAGAAACAGAAGGTATATCTAAATTCAGCTTAGGGAGTGGAGACTGGTAAACTGATGCAAATACATTAGCAGCTGAAAGTCCAAGATGATCTAAGTTAATTCCTTGATGTTTTATCCAGCCTTTGAGGTCTAGAAAAAGGGACAAATAAATGTTTCGTACATAATAGAAACAGATAGAAACATTGAGCTAAAAACGACACGTATCAATTCAATGGAACCAAAGAGAGCCAAGACTTATGTTCTAGCTATTTACATTGTTTGTGTCCAACAAAACGTGATGTAAAATAGAAACGTCAGGAAGAGTTCTTTTAGAATTTATCAAATGATGGGTGTCTCTTTCATTAAGCCTGTTAAATAAACACTAATGCCTTGATAGGCCATTATCTTTAGCTCTTTCGAAGATGTCATATTGTCATAGTTTCATGTGATTATTAATAAATTTGGAATTTCAGTAAAGAATCTTTGACCTATTCGGAGCTCGTTTCACACTTATTCCCGTAAGAGTCCTAAACATTTAAATGCGAAAACAACAGAAAATGGCAACAAAAATCTTATTAACATTCATGTACAACAACAAAACATAATAAACCAACAATGAAAAGAATAATCAATAATAACTAACTTGTTCTCCACCAAATGTGCCTAATATCCACACTACAGAGAACCTGATAGAAGCACGCATGTCTAAACGGTAAGCTTAGAAGTGGTTTTTGAATCCTTTAATATAAACGAAATTACGCAGAAGTTAAGCTGACATGAAACCATTTAACAGTTATTAACAAAATGTTGTGTTTAAAAACTGTTTAATGTGAACTTGAGGTATTAAGTTTCGTGCATTTATCAGACTATTATAAGGTTTTATTTTTCATCTAGTCTCGGCAAGCTAGAGTGGATAAAAACTAACAAAAACGAGAATTTAAATACCATTGTGGAAATAAGTAACTAAATTAGTAACAAGGTAATTTATTTAAAATTGTCGAATTTACATCCAAGAAAAACGATTTTTCTCGTCTGCTCTTTTTCAAAGGTTTGAATGAAGAATTTCAAAGAAGACTGGGAAAAGTATATTTAAAGCTTATTAGCCAATAATTAAATGAAGTAAACCAGTTTGAAAGGTTAGATGCCAGTAAAAATACTTGGAAAGTTGTATATTCTGTCATACTAAATCTTCTTTAAAGTTACGTCACTATGAAAGACTTAACAAAAGTGAATTCAATGTGAGCCAAATTAAAAATGTATGTATTGAAAGATATTTTTATTTTATTAAGTTAAATTACTATTACCCGACCAAAGTTTTTCCCATTTAAAGCTGAACTTTGCATACAATTACTTCGTCTTTAAAACAGAAGGAAACACATATGAAACCCTTTGTAATTTTTTTCCATTTTTCACGAGCATGACGAACGTAAAATTTCTCAGACCCACCCCTCTCCCGCAAGAAATTTTATCAGTCATTGGTCAATACAGTTAGTTATTGAAACCAAATGGTGTCCATTTTGGCATTTTCTGAAAAGCATACGCGATATTCTTCCTCACACTCCCAACGTGCATTCTGTACATTTGTGAAAACAACGAAAATTGTGAACGCCCCACAATGTAATACGTATAAAACTAGGATATTATAGGTTATTAATAGCATAACAGGTTTAATGACAAAGGTACTTACCCAGTTTGCTAGGAAGGGATCTTGGCATATTGATTGGGTCATTTTTATTGAAAGTGTATAAATTCAAGCTCAATGGATCTCTGGCTTTTTGAATAACACCATTCCAATCTGGAGTCATCCACGTAGCTGCGAATGGGTCATAGATACGATCTCCAAAGTGAATCAGTCCTGTTAGTGAATCCCTGATCCCTCCTTGAAAGTCGACCGGTAGATAGAAAGTAGGGTTGTTGTCAATTAAGACAGACCCATAAGGCCCTCTAATGATCTTCTTTATAATTTCTCCCTTTGAATCAAAAACAGCCAGTGGACTGCCATTGTGATCTGTTGCTACGTAAAACTTCTCGTCGTTAAGGGCCACGTACATTGGTAAGTTTCTGTCATCATAAAGAATAGAGATAATTCTTCCATCGTTGTTGTTGTAGACGTAAGTGGGCAAATGAAGGCGTTGGATGTCTGTATAAAAAAACTGGGTAACATTTCCTAAACTGTCTTTTCGCGCAGCCAGTCTTCCTCTGGCGTCGTAATAGTAGTCCACGTGATACCTTAGTAATCTATGAACACTAAGGAGTTGGCCTTTAGTATTATACGAGAAATGTTCCTCACCTCTTTCTATGACAAAACCACGACCATCCACTACATAAGAGGTCTCACCAAAGCTAACAATCCGGTCTTCTGTATCGTGAAGAATGTCAATTCGATTACGATTATAATTAATGGTTATTAGATTACCGTTACTGTCGTAAGCAAACCTCCATTCCTCGTCACTTTTGACCTCTTTTAACTGCCCATCGCTATCATAAGAATAGTTCAAAATATTTGTTTTTGAAGGATCTTCTGACTGCTTAATAAAATATTCGGCCTGACTCACTAAATCTCTGTCATTATAGTGTAGAACCACTTTGTACACTTCCTTGCTCATGACTAACAGGGACATGTGGCGCATCCTATGTAAGGCGTCTACTTCGCGAGTAAATGAAGCCAAGTCGTCCGAAATTATAGTTTTGTTTCCATTAGCTTCAAAAATCTTAAACCCACCTATCTGATTAAAAGATCCTGTGATGGAGCTAAAGCCGAAGTCTACTGTTGGAATCTGTAGGTTATTTATTCGCGCAGATATTCGTTTTACTCGAAAATGGTTGTCATACTCGTAGTAGAAAACGGTGCTGTTCAAACTGAAACTGCTCATGTAGGCGTATCTACACTGAAGAAGTAAAGCTCCTTCATACACGTATTCATTCTTCACTTCAACATATCCATTGGACCAGGCCTCGGATTCAACAAAACCCGAAACAGTGTAGTTTTTTTCAATCTTTCCTCCACCGAAAATGATGGCTGTCAATAACGATTGGTTATTATACCGATAGGCTACTCGTCCTTTATCTCCAGGGTAAATAACCAGAACCGGAAGTTGGAAGTCATTGAAATGCGTTACAAATTTCCCATTATTGCCTGGAGGAGTGTAATATAGCTTATAAAAGCCAATGGAAGCATGCGCTAAAAAAGTATGAAGACTTTCTTTTGGAGTGATAATTTCTTTAAGTCCGCCATTTTGATCATATCGGTAGATGAAAGTACGTCCACTAGGTAGGATAACTTTTTCAGGCTAAGAGAAAAAAGATATATTTTCAGAAATATAAATTTTAATGAGCTCAGGCTTACATAATTATCACATTTCAGTATTCAGTACAACCTGATATATTTGCTATAGTTTTGCGTGTACTATAAAATGATGTGATATCCATAAAAATAACCAAATACGTGTCTCAAAACCAGATATCTTAAGGTAGTTTGTTTTTGATATACAGTTTTGATTTATTATATTGGCAAAGATCGCGCAGTAGGCACAACGTTGCAATCAACTACAGCAGTTAAAAATTTTGCATCATTGTGTGAAAACAACTACCAATAACAAATAAATTATTCATAACCTGGAAACAAACGAATTACTATATACGAAGTAAAAAAAAAATACGTTTTCTTCCTAACATTATGTTTATAGCCTCAAAACGTCACGCAAAGGTTGAGGTGAAATCCATAAATCCACGCCAATAAGAAAAAGAAGAATTTTAATCAAATCAATATGTTTTTAATTCTGAGAACGAAGACTATAAGTGACTTATCGTAATTATGTTAAATTTGTAATCTGAGTCTAAAGAAGTCGAACGTTATGTGAAATTGAATTATAAAATGAGATTTGAGATATTCATAAAGAACAGCCAGTTATATAGAAATGAACAGGGGCCATGAACAGGTTCTCAATTTATTGCAATCAAGAAATAGGAAGGGGGAAGGAAACGTAACCCAGTATTTAAATAGAGGGAGTTCCGAATGTCTTTGACACTCCTGTAATATTATGCTGCCAAAAATATTATTTAGAATTTTCGTATGCAATTGGATGTACCAAAATAATTTTGAAAAAGGTGTCATATTAAATATGCATTTCAAAACAAACATATGCGATTTTATATTACACAAAAAACAATTTAATATGAATTTTATACGTTTTTTTATATTCATAGTACCGCGGTTGCCGTTGAGTTGAATTGTTATGTGACATTTTTAAAGCGTTTTTGTTGAATAACAGACAATTTTTATTACCTACCCTACGACTGGCTTTTGCAATATTTTGTACGGTCCGACGTGCCTAGTGGTTTCGCGTTGTGAAGCTAACAGTTTTATGAAAATGAAATTACTTAAGATTGTTTCTTTCCTTTTTTGAATTTCGCGCAAAGCTACAAGAGAGTTATGACGTAGTCGTCTCTATTTTAGCAGTGTAAGACTAGAGGGAATGCAGCTAGTCATTACCACCCACAGCCAACGTCTGGGCTACTCTTTTACCAACGAATAGCGGGATTGACAATCACATTATAACGCTCCCGCGGTTGAAAGGGCGAGCATATTTGGTGTGACGGGGATTCGAACCCTCACCCCTTGGATTAAGAGGCGAGCGCCTTAACCACATGGTCATGCCAGGCGTAGTACTTGGAGAACATAATGCATAATGAGAAATAGCAGAAAACTCAATATTGCTGTATTGTGTTTAGTAAAAAAGTGGGGACTTGACATGCATTTCTCCTTGGAAACTGCTCCATAAGCATTTTAAAAACTGTATGTATTTCACTGTTGTGAAATTAAGCACAAAGCTAGATAATAGACTATCTATGCTCTGCCCATCACGGATGTTGTAAGTCCGCATACATACCGTTGTGCCACTGGAAGGCATGAAACATAATAAAATTACTAAATTTATTCTTCTATATCACATTATTCAACCGGAAATGGAAAATCTTATAGATTTTCCCCCCACTTACCCTTGTTTGCCCATCGTAAGTGTATCTAAGCACATTGTTGTTAGCGTAAGTGATCTCCGACAGGTGGCCCATGCGATCGTATTCAAATTTTTCTTCCAGTGGATCCTGTCTCCAACCGGAAAGGCGTCCCAGGCGGTCATAACTAACAAGAAGTGCCCGCCTGGTGTCGGTGGGTAGCCACTTGATCGGTCTTGAAGAGCTATCGTACTGTACCATAAGGAAAGGACGTCTGGAACTGTTGTAAACGATTTCTCTCCCGGCTTCCCAGTCGTATTCCACCGTAAAAAAATGAACGCCGTTCACCTAAACAGTAGCCGGAAAAACAAGAAAACGAAAACTGGAAGTGTCTTTATATGTTTTAAATAATAACAATAGATGTATGAAAATTATTGATGTGTCATCAGCACCTGACTGTTTGGGACTGGAGAAAACCTGTAATGCTTTACTATGCTTGAATGAAACTCTTATTATTCACAAAAGGTTTGGTTTGAACTTCGAGCAAAGCTATAGGAGGACCATTTGCGATAGCAGTCCCTAATTTAGCAGCCGAAGGCCAGATGGAAGGCAGCGAGTCATCACCACTCACCGCCAACTCTTGGGCTACTCTTTTATCAACAAATAGTGGGATTTACTATAATTTTATAACGTCCTCGTAGATGAAAGAACTAGCATGTTTGGTGTGACAGAGATTCAAACCGCTGATCCTCAGATTACGAGTAGAGTGCCTTAACCACTTGGCCATGACGAGCCTTCAGAAAAGGACGGACATATTTTTCGTTATACTGAAATTATGTTTATCGTAAGATTTCAAGAGAGCAATTGGATACAAACCGTAATTGCGTGCCATAATATCGATGTTTAATAGAGATTCTGATGTGAGGGCTCTAAATAAAAGACCACTTTTAAACGAATCACTTTCCTGAATTCCTATTTGAATAAGTTCATGGAAACGTCAACAGTCAGTTTTGCTGATAATCTAAACTTTCAACAACAAACTTTACTCTCATGTCTCGTATTAAAAAGCATCAAAATTGTATTTCGTAAAATTCATGTTGTTGTCATGGTCACCAGTCCACAACAAAGCAAAACCATTTTGTGTTTAATATGGCTGGCGAGTTAGTAGAAGAAAATTGACTTTGGGATATTTTCGTACAACTTGACGAAAGTTTAGTTTACGTGGTTAGTAACAACGATAAGCTGTAAATTAACTGTTAATGCTTAACAAGATAAACCGAAACATTAAGTCATTAATAACAGTAGTACACAGTCTGGTACAAGAAAACGTAGCCTGATGGACGGAAAACATGGTTGTGAAAGTAAAACAAAACTAACAAATGATTTGAACTAGATATTCTAAATACAAGAGTGATATATATACATATATATTATAAGCGTATTTTTTTGAAGCCAGAAACGTTTGCATAGTTTTATTGTGTTTTGTTTTGGCTTAAAACGTGTGGTTATAATATAATTAATTAGAGGTTGGGATTAATTGTTTCTAACACAGTCTTTCCTCACGATTTAGCTTAGTTATTTAACTTCATTTAAATGTATTTATTTAGTTTTACTAAAATATATATACATGTAAATAAACATTTGAATAAATGTTTCGAATTAAGCATAAAGCTACACAAAGGGCTATCTGTGCTGTTTCCACCATGAGTACTGAAACCCGGTTTCTAGATATGTGAGACCGTAGACGTATCGGTGTGCCACTGGGGAGCAACAATTGAATCAATATTCGTGATGACGGGAAACCAACTTGAAGTAAAAAATGTATCTCAGGATGGTTGAGACATTAGGTCATCTTCAGGTTATTTAGAAACCAAACAAAGAATATTTGTATCTTACTCCACATCCATTTCACCGTCAGGACTAACACTTCTGATCCTATGACATTATGATCTGAGACACAAAGGAAAAGACAGGGAATTCAGTTTATTATAGCAACACAGAATTATAGCTCTTACCAAAAGAATCCTCTTCACAGCAGTTACGGCTGTAACTGGATTCTGGGACTCTACTCTGTCATTTCTGTCATATTTGACGTCATAGTGCCATTCGAGTGTGTTGGATGGCTCTATTCCCCAGAACGTGATCTGTTTCACAGGGATGGGAAACATTCCTGCCTGGATAGGCAGAATCCCCTGCAGTGCTTGATGTGGAGAAGTCTTCCAGATTACTCCCTGATCCCAAGGTGTTTCTACCTCTATTGAACGATCTTGATGTAGAGTTGCCTGGAAAGGGGCGCCACCTGCAGAAAAAATTCTAAAAACTCAAGTATAGTGTAAACTATAAAAACTTCTTTACTTTTTAGGACTGATTACCGACTTTTTTCTTCTTAAAATTCAGTTCTTTATCAACTGAAGTGTCTAAAATAGACTGCAAATAACATGGCTAGCCATAATAAGATTAAAACTGCTAAAACTCAAAGAGTAAACGATGTACTTCACTGAACTACTTTAACAGTCAATTTACTGTAAATATACACGTTGTAATAAAGCGACAGGTGAAAAATATTGGTGGGAAAACACGTAGTAAAAACACATAATAACTTAAAATACACACACCTAATTTATTTATGACCTTTTGACCTTTAACTGTAACCATTACATGATTCGTTCCATCTGAATCTTCAGACTTAACTGAAGCTCCTTCTGGACCTAAATCAAACTCCAGGAACGTCATTCGTCCACTTGGTTTAATTACTCGACTCAACCGTCCATTTTCGTCATAAACATAGAAGAATGTCCTGCCAGCACCATCAGAGCGACTGGTCAACAAGCCGGTGCTGTCATAATCGAAATAAGTCTGTAGCCTATCAGGATCTACTAGAATTTCCAACAGTCCCTTCTTAGTAACCTGGACGCTGCATTTTAACCCTCTTGCAGTTTCAATAGTATGAAGACTGTTCCCGGAGTCACGCAGAAACGCAACTTTATTTCCTGAAGCGTCAGTCACAGCCGTGAGTTTTCCATAACTTGTGTTGACATTGTACAGAAATGTGTACTTGGTCTTTCCAGTGAGGATACTCTTTGTCTTTATATGTTGACCATACTTGTTGAAAACGTATATCTCGTGGTTGTCCGGGTAGGCTATGTTAAACTCTAGTTTGTCACTAGGCTGAGGAAGATAAGGAACTGCAGTCAAGATTCGCAAGCTTCCTTGATCAGCTATATGGACAACGTTGTCACTAGTAACAGTCAGTGAAGAGACTGCAAACAGTCTGGTCTCCATGGCTAGAGAATTTTCTTTGAACTCGCACGTACAGTTTTGCCACGCGCACGAGCAGGTCTTGTCTTTTCCAGCAAAGTGTAGAATTTCTCCGTCAGGAGTCACAATTCGGATCCTATGAGCATTATGATTGACACCTTCTGCGATGTACATCACTCCATTCGGACCAAATGCAAAACTGATCAGTGAGCCGAGGGTTGTTTCTGTGGTCATTCGAGATTTCAGGTTTTGGTGAGTGTTTGTTTTGCAGTAAACTGGCTTTCCGGCAACGACCATCACCCGCTTGTCCTTCGTTAGTTTAAGCACCATGTGGTCATCAATGAAATACAAGGCTCCATCTAGTGGGTTGATCGCTAGTTCTGTCGGCCAGCGTAGTTGTACCTAAAGTAAAAGGAAAGAAAACAAACAGATAAAGAGAGAGAAAGTGAAGCCTGACTATAATTTTTCTCGAGTACTTATTACATATTGCCCAGTGTAGGTATATATGTTTCAAAGTACGATGTGGGCGAGTATTATTTACACTTTTTAAATAAAAAGTAAATAAAAAACACAACAGCATTCCGTAATATACAATTCGTTATTTAATCCAGCTAGCAGATAAATGTAACGGTAGGTGTCCAAAAGACACATTGAATTTGTTCTGTGCGTCACATAAATATTTAGGAATCTCCAATGAGTACATTTAGCGACTTATTTTATGTATTCAGATTAAATATGTGTGAATTTTATCGGATTGTGTGTTTTGAATTTCGTGTAAGGCTATACGAGGGCTAGCTGTGTTAGCCGTCCCTAATTTAGCAGCGTAAGATTAGAGGGAGGCAGCTAATCATCACCACCCACTGCCAACTCTTTGGCTATTCTTTTGGCAACGAATAGTGGAATTGACCGTCACATTATAACGTACCTACGGCTGAAATGGCTAGTATGTTTGGTATTGTGGGGATTCGAACCCGCGACTCTCATATTACTTAACCATCTGGCCATGCCGGACCCTGAATTTTGTTACAAACGGCACTGTTATTATAAGTTTCGATTTTGTACGTTGAAATTCACTAAAATATTAGTGCATTATATTTAGAACTACACACTTTCATTTAACTTGATCAAAAGTTAATTACGAAAGCTTAACATGTATTCGTCACAACAGTAAATAACAAGATTTCTCTACAGTTCAAATTCGAAAGCTGAATCTAGTATCTCTTGTCCATACTGAACACCAGAGTTCTTTAGCTCTTGAGAATACATTGAGCTTTATTATTTTGAGAGCTTGACTATTGGACTTCATATCGAAACGTCACACATATATATATAGTTCAATACGTATTTGTGTTGGATGTTAAAATTTAATATTACTGGATTCTATGTTTCACATTATTGATCCACACTTTGCCGTGTGAGAATTCCAGTTTTAAAACTCTTTCTTTTATGCCACTACTGTCAAATAGTCTGTAGGTGAATCGTGTTGGACAAATATTCTTTGAAACGTGACGAGAGAATGAAAGAGAACTGATGAAGAAGATTGTACAAGTACGATTCTTCAAGCCCTCTGGGATACAATGCAATTTTCTGGTGACTTTTCTTCAACTAATCCATCAGTAAAATTCCCTAGATCATATACTCTCACCCTACTGTGAATACCCTCTTCATAGAGTGGATGATATAGAATCCTCAAGGGATGCATTTTTATATGACAACAGGATGCTTTAGAATAATGTCGATTCAACTATAACGTAAGGGATCCAATATCTGTATTGCGCTAAGTTTAGAGGGAAAGTACACTAGAACATTTTAATCAAATTCTCGAGTCATACTTCTTAGATTGTAACTACAGAGATTAGACTTGGTTAAGGAAGATATAGTAGTGTATATCGACAGCTTTTCGTACCATTTGTTACTGCTTTATGGGACTATAGAGTTTAATTTCTTGCTTAGATGGAATACAGCATTTGTTTCATTAGTTTTGAGAGGTGCAGTTGCATTTCATTATATTAATAATAAGGCTATTTGCATTAGGAATTCTGATGCTATTGGGTGTGCATTTAAAATTCTTCGCTCATATACACAGTTTCTAGTGTTATAATTAGGGGTAAAATAAAACTTTGATGTAACGCAATAATCAGTCTCAAAGTAAAGAGGTATTACACGTTCTCGTGCTCTCAGCATAACTTGGTGTTAATGTGGAGTTCTGAGTAACTTCTTTATTGCCAATATATGTTGAAACGTATTCGCTAAGTATGTTGAAACTAAGTCACTTCCAATTACCAACGTAAGAGTGAACCATCCAGGAACACTTATAAAGAATCTATGGCTTCACAACAACGATCATTTACATTTTCGAACCAGTTTTCTGATGATCCCGTGCAGCAAATATTGAGAGATATGAGAACACCTTTGATCCACTGTTTAGAGCTCTCACTGTTGACATTTGGAGAACGTAAATGTGCATGTGTATTTTGAACGATCACTTAAATGTATGTGCCAGTTTTGAAGCGAATTAATATATCCGTGAAGATGAAATAAAAAATTGTTCAAAGCCGGACTTCAATCAATATTGGTTTGAAGAGCACTTTACATGTTCATATCAATTTTTTCAAGTAAACTGGTTCAGTTAAACATGAAAGACAAACTGTCTTCACTCCTTACTTTTTATACCACCATTAACGAATCGTTCTAAACTTGTATTTGTTCATATTACATGGTGAACAAGATTCTGTATGCACAATTTTAAGGAATGTTATCAGAAATTGTGTGAGAATGTTAGGAACACTAATTAAGAATTATTGTATATACATATATAAATATATATATTTCAACATGACATAAAAGTTGAACTTTATTTATCTTTTTCCACACACATATATATAAATCATCTTACTTAACGATGTCAAAATGTATGTTTCAAAATACGTGATGTCATAGCTCAACAAATATAACTACTCATTTAAACGCATTATTATTATTATTAATATTTATAGTAATACTGGTGGAGCACGCTTTTTTACAATTGTAATCGAAAACACACCAACTGATGGGTGTTTATTACAGTAACAATAAGGTGGGGCTCATGTGTTATATCTGTTATCGTGAACACAACATTTAACGGTTGCTTATTGTAACAATACCGAGGTGAAGTTCGTGTCTTATATCTGTTGTAGTGAACAAACCACGTGACTCTTGTTTTTTATAGTAATATTAAGGTGGAGCTCATGTCTTATATCTGTTGTAGTGAACGCATCAACAGATGATCGTTTTTTTCAATATTATCTACCCACCCGCAGGAAAAATTGGAGTCAAATTACCACAACTGAAGAGCATGAGTTAACAATCATTGTGTTCGTATAAACTGGTAACAAAATGTTACCATGGAAATATTTTACTAACCTCTTCCATACTGAGAGTGCCCGAGCAAGGTATGGGTCTCCACCGCCGTTTGTGGTGATGGTCTCCGATTAAAGTGTGGATTATTCCTCGGTTGTCTACCATTCGAATGTTAGGCCCGTCTGCAAAATATAAGGTACTGTCTACTGCAACTGCCATTCCTGAAAGAAAAAAGAAAATACGATAAGCAGTAAACTGGAGAGGATGTTTCTAGAAATCACCATAGGTTATAAAGTGTGAGTTGGTATGTTGAGGAGAAAACTGAGAAATTAAAACAAAACAAATTAAGTCGTAAAATGGTTACAAAGAAAGTTAAGGATTTCTAATCCTAGATTACAAAGAGACAAGAGAGGATTAGAGGGAAGTGTTTCTTCGTTTGTATAATTCATCTTCTTTAGGTGGGGACTATTTTGTTTGGTTTGTTTTGAATTTCGAGCAAAGCTACTCGAGGGCTATCTGCGCTAGCCGTCTCTAATTTAGTGGTGTAAGACGAGAGGGAAGGCAGCTAGTCATCACCACCCACTGCCAACTCTTGGGCTACTCTTTTACCAACGAATAGTGGGATTGACCGTAACATTATAACGTACTCACGGCTGAGAGGGCGAGCATGTTTGGTGTGACGGAGATTCGAACCTGCGATCCTCATATTTCGAGTCAAGTGCCTTAACCACCTGGTCATGCCGGACCGGTGGGGTTTAACGGTAAGGTTTGTCCGTTATCTAATAAGGTGTACGTTTTGTTCATTCCGTATTTAAGGTATTTGCTTTTTTGTTAATTTATTGAATTTCGTTATAACATATTAACATAACTATAAAATGAAGAAGGCAAATTTGTGCATTTGAGTTAAGTTGAAAATTAGTCCAAAATTAAATGCACAATGAAAACACCACGGTTTGACTTTCATGTTTCATAAACCTGAAAACATATTATCCAAAATGTCTGGTTTTTCTTTCCATAACGAACCCTGACTTAGATTTCACATTGTGTCTCATATCATTGATCTTTCTCTGGCTGTCCGTTTGTGTAACTACAAAGTCGTCAATCTTGCGTTTTGTTTCCCGATAATTCTAGCAGTGACTTGTAATAAGAAATGATTATTTTCGCCACTGAAGCAAATGAAACCATAGTCTTTATTTCTAGATCTACTTTTAGGCTTTCTCTCTTTTTTTTTTCTTTCCCTTCCTCTAGCACGAAGTCTGTAAAATTACGACGCTTGAAGAATGTCTGGATTTCTGTTGAAACGAACCCTGACTTACATTTCACAACGTGTCTTATATCACTGATCTTTCCCTGTCTGTTTGTTTAACTGCAAAGTATATTAATATTATCAGGTTCCATTGGACTAGGCTTATCTAGCAAGCTACGGAGGGGGTGAAAAATAAATATATTTGTATGGTATAAAGTTTTACCTACCCACGAAAATAAGCGATAGAAATTTCCAAAAAGCTACAAATTAACATCTGATTAAATTCGAGGCCTTTAATCGCTTCTGTACGTCATTAACGAACTATAAAAAACGAATATGTTATTGAACCCGATGTTGAAACGATTGGAAATTCGGCAGACTTTGATTTTTTTTTTCTTTTTCTGCAACAATGGGACGTGAACAAGAAATCCATAGATTCATTGTCTGGCAGTTATCCACTTCGCCACGGTCGCTATATTTAAAAATTAAATAAGCAATTGCACTCTATTGGTGCACACCAACGAATATAATTAGTATTATAATTCATATCTTGTTTTAATACGTGACAAAAGAATTTGAGGCTATAGCAATTAGTTGCACAAGTAAAGTATTTATAAACCTATAGGTTAGTTTTCGTAGTTTTATTTTGCTTGGCTTTTGGCCCTTCGTTGGTGAGTATATGGGGCGAGTTTTCCGTTAGGCTATCATCACATAAGAGAACCCTTCATCTTACTCCCCCACCTAAAAAACAACAAACAAAATAAACTTTTTGATGGAGTATGTCTCACGTTAACAAATAAATAAATAAAGATTTAAGTATCATAAAGGTCCACCATCTTTCAACCACACCACGAAAACAAAACTAACGTTATACGAAATATACGGAAAAGGCCCACATGACCACATGTCCATAAAGTACTTCGATACAGCTCCAATGGACTTTTGTGTCTTTGGATTGCGTAAATGAATACTGGAAGTCTAGGCTCACATACAGTGGTCGTAGAAGGTTTGTCAAAGTCTTTCTTTGCTTGTCTTCGAAAACTTGTTTCTGTGGAAATCACCAAGTACAGAGAGCACAGACTGCTTAATCACACTTTTTAACATCAGCTCGATCAATGATATACGAAGTATTTACATGAGTGACACAGGAACTAGAAATCTGTTGTTATAAATTTGAAATTCACTCTTGGTGGAAACATTTATTAAAAAAAACACTTAAAATAATTTTTAGTAGCTTGTTTTATTTGTTTGTTTGTGCTCTGCTCACCACGGGTATTGAAACCCGGATTTTAGCGTGTAAGTCCGCAGATGTACCGCTGAGCCACTGGGGGGCTTTTTAGTAGCGACATAAGCCGCGTCTAAAGACATGAGTGGTTAGATAACTCGCATAAAACATTATTTCCTCACTTCCCAAATATCTGTTAACAATTACCAAACTGTGGATTGTTCTGATTCCGTAAAACAGATTTGAGTGTTTCGCTGGTGATTTTTATATTTATTGTTCAAAGTTTTATGTCACAGATATTTATATGTTTCTGAGCTCGTTAAAGAGCACAGATCTTGATCAATATTCCTCAAATAAATCTCAAAGTTTTTAGAGTAGCGTTGGAAAACAAGTGACTTGTACCTTTAGGATAAGAAAGCCTGGCTTCTATAGCAGGACCCTCGTCTCCACAGTTGTGTTTGTCCCCTGGAAGGCATCTTTTCCCACTTCCTACTACGGCTTCGAAATTGGAGTCGGCATCTTCGACCTTGTCCAGGGAACGCACACGGAGGATTTGGTGCCGTTCAGCGTCTGAGATGTAGAGATGGCCATCAGTTGGACTCAAGGTTAGATGATACTCATAAGACACCTCTGTTGTCCTTTAGGATTAGTTGAAGAAGAGACGGAAATATTAGTAAAAGAATGTTTACTTCATAGCTTAAAAGAGAACAGTATATGATAAGAAAGACCTTTGAAATTCCATTTTCCTTTCGCTGTTTCAAGAAGAGAAATTTTAGAGCCACAGATAACTGATAGAGATTAATAGGATGGATTGTAAAGTTACTAATGTCAGTGATGTATTGGTAAATATTCTAATATAGAGAACGTATTGCTACAGTGTTATTATCCTAAATTGCTTTTATAGAAAGCTAGCATTTATTCGATTTCTTTTCTTTAGTTTCCCTTCAATAATAAGCGATTAGTGATTGAATAAACGTGTTATCAATATTCACGATATTTCGAAGATCAGTCATGATGATAGAAGTGAATTTACTCGAGAATAAGAAGCACAACCATCACCCCTTCTGTTATTATTTTTGATTGTTTTGTTTGTTTTTTGTTTTTTGGAAGTTCGCACAAAGCTACTCGAGGGCTATCTGTGCTAGCAGTCCCTAATTTAGTAGTGTTAGACTAGAGGGAAGGCAGCTAGTCATCACCACCCACCGCCAACTCTTGGGCTACTCTTTTACCAACGAAAAATGGGATTGACCATCACATTATACGCCCCCACGGCTGGGAGAGCGAGCATGTTTAGCGCGACGCGGGCGCGAACCCGCGACCCTCGGATTACGAGTCACACGTCTTACGCGCGTGAAACGTTCTATATTACGTTAACATTCCTGATTAAAATACAGGATTATCAATATGTCTTTGGTGAAATCCAACTCTCCTAATACAAATAGTTTTAAGATGTTTTGAATGTGAGACCTTTTCTTATAGTAATCTTGTATTAGAAATTCATCTAAAGAAATAGTTGAGTTGACATAGGAAAACAAACTAGATACCGATTCATACAAATAGCTAAGAATGCGATTTGAAGCGAAGGTATTCACTAAATTTATTAAAATTCTTTTCGCTATACTGAATATGTAAAACGGAAGTTTACAAAAATAACATACAGTTATTGCACGTCTGGGATTTCTGCATGTGGTATTATAGCAAATACAGAAATAGCCGGTCTATGAGTGACGTAAGTAAACGTACTTCTAACCGCTTTGTTCAGTAATTTGAGAGAGATATTCTAAAAATGTTTAGTTTGGTTTATTTTTAGCTATCCAGTAATGTTACGTTTTTCAAAAGCTATTCCACTTATAATGGATTAAAGCGAACTACAAATATTTTTGGTAAGTTTTTGGAGGAATAGAAAATATTCCAGGCAGTTAAACACATGGCAGTTAAACATAGTACAGGGTGGCCCGTTAATCCCTACCCATCCATATGTTATTATGTTATATTCAATTACGTATGTATTATTTATAATTTTTTCTTTTTCCAGAGAGATATGGCTCATTTAAGCCCATTTACACTTGAAAATGTTTCACAAAACATGGCGTCGCATAATATTATGCAGCGAAAAGAGGTACAGCACACAGATACACTGGATACATAAGATATATGGATGGGTAGGGACTCATGGGCTACCCTGTGTATCACTTGTTAATTACGTTAAGAACTTGTGAAAACATTGAATGAATGAGTAGGTAGTGGAATAAACAAAACTTATCACTCAACATGTTCGTGTACTAGCTACGTGTTATTTATTATTTAAGATAAAATAGTTAATAACAAACATTTTGTTTAGAGACGACATGGTGGTTACCTCATCCGAAGTAAGGTGTAAACTTGTCCCAGAGGATTGATACGTCGGACAAGGTTAAAGTCCCCTACGTATACACTGCCATCTGGTCCACTTGTCAGTGCTACCGGCGCCAAAAGCTTGTTTTCTCTAGCCATGCCATTACATTCCGGACAGAGTAGAGGGCGCTGCTGTCCCGTGCCCATAAGAACAGATATAACTCTAGGTTGTTGGCGGAAATAGATTGTGGAACCATCACCTTTTTGTAGCACTCCTAGTGGGAACAAACCAAGACAGACATATTTTTGTAATACTCTTATATCGTGTAAAGAAACAAAAGACAACTAAAAAACTAACTAGTTTTCATAACACTCTTAAAGTTAGAACAAAATTTGTTGTTTGTTTTAGAGCAAAGTCTCACGAGATTATTTGCTGTGTCCATCGCGGGGAATCGAGCTCCGAACTTCAGCATTATAATTCTTAAATTTACCTCTACCCAACCGTGGGTTTGGTTTGTTGAAAATTTCGCATAAAGCAACGCAAGGACTATCTCCACTAGCTGTCCCTAATTTAACAATGAAAAGCGAGAGAAAAGGAAGCTAGTCATCATCACCCACCGCCAACACTTTAGATACTCTTTTATAAACGAATAGTGGGATTGACCTCACATTTTAATGCCCCCACAGCTGAAAGGGTGAGCATGTTTATAGAAGAGAGACTCGAACTCGCGATCCTCAGATTACAAGTGAAACTCTCTAACCATCTGGACATGCACGATACTCAAGGTATTATATAATTGCAATTTGTAAGTAACATGCTATGTGAGATAGTCAAATATAATTTTTGGGAAAAAACGTTGTTGTTAGAGTGGTTATGTGGTTTAGTTCATGTTGGTTTTTTTTTTTTTGACAAAAGCATATTACCCAAAAGTTTAAAACAGCCTATGCTCTCCAGAACTTTTTCGAAGAAATTACGCAAGAATTATCAATGGTCATGTAAGATTAGAGTAAGAACATTCAGAACGAAGCAAAAACGAGTTCGGTACAAATGTGTGTTGTTGAAGAGTAAACAAGAACATTCAGAAGACAAAAGCAAATCAGGAAAAGCGATCTTTCCTCATATTTATTATAAGGAACTTACCTTCATGGAAATTATAGCGATGATGGATGTCGAGATTCCAACCACCGAGTTCAGAAACATCCATATCGTAACCTCTGATGGTGATGGCTTGGGCTGTCCACACCACCTCTTGGCATGTGTGGTACTTATAGCCAACGAAGACTGAGAGAAAAAAAAGGTAGTAATTTCTTTAAGACAATACAAAAGGTGAAACACGATATCATGATACAATATCAAAACATTCAATACATGTTAAAATAAGATCTCATACATGGCAATCGACAGACAAATTACCCAAACACCAAACATTAGAATTTAAAGGTTATGACGTTTCGGAAAAGAAGCAACAACAACTATATCAGTTTAATTACTATAAAAGTAGTTCTCAGGTCCTCTTTTTTGTTGTTCAGTATTTCTAAGTACAAATACTCAAAGGGAAAATATTCTGAACTTTATATTTCCAATGAATAGATATTCACAAAATAGAGGATTTAAAGGGTTGATCAAATTTCGTAGAAAAAAAAATAGACATCGTTTTTTAAAGAACTGTAAAAAAATCTAATCTTTACATTAATTAAAATAGAACAAATATAAAAAGCAAGTGGAAGTATTTAGTTAGTTTATTATATTTTGCGTAAAGCTACACGAAGCCCATATGTGCTATTTTTCCTTTATTTCGATGCGGCAGAATTGAAGGAGGAAGCCAGGCAGCAACGTTCAATTCTCCATCTTGAGCTAATTTTGACACACTTCACAAAGTAGGGTTTTACCACAATGACAGATTAACCAAGCATAGCCTCCCCCTCCAAAAAAACAAAACGTATTGGCTCACAACCTCACCACATACTTTTTAAATTACGATCTTTAACAACAATTAAATTCATAAGGAGAATTACCTAGGTGAATATCAATATGATGAAATCGATCTAAAGAACTACATTGAGTCTGTCTCCTGCACATGTCTCGCACTAGACCTATGCATTCTCAGATATGAATACAAAATAATATAGATTGAAGCAAAAATAGTGAAACTCATTTAAATTTGAAAATGATATTTTTCAAAATTTTTACACGTTGACTTTTAGATGTTAAATTCAAACGTAAAGCACGAATAAAAACATTTTTCGTTAAGGCATAACACAAAGTTCGATTTTCTTCAGGGCCGCGGACCATTGAATAATCTCGCTATGTTTGACTATCATTTTTATAACGCACTAACAGCCCCAAAGTGCAGAACAATGATTCTGATTGGTGGTGACGGGATATGATTTTCTTCATGGCCTGTTTGTTTGTTTGTAATTTAGCATAAAGTTACACAAAGGACTACTTGTGCTATGCCCAACAAGGAAATCGAAACCTAGTTTTTAGCGTTGTAAGTCTGCAAAGATATCACTGTATTACTTGGGAGAATTTGTTGTCTGAGCTTATAGAATAATATGGGCTAGGTATGACACTCATTCTTATAATACACTCACGGCCCCAAAGTGCGGGACGAGGATTTTGGTTGATTAACGGGACGAAAACTATAAATATTAAATTGAAAGTTCGACGCGCTAACTACCGGGCGTCTCTTTGCCTCCTACTCTCCAGGATTATACAACCAAAATTTTAAATTAAAATGTATTTGAAGAACTTTAAAATTATTTAATGAGTGGATCAATCAAAGTCTTTATCGGTATTTCGGGAAAAATAATTGGATAATTTGGTTTGAATTTCACGTAATTCTAATCAAGGGATATCTGCGCAAGCCGACTCTAATTTCAGAGTGATAGGTTAGAGGGTAGGCAGATAGTCGTCACCACCTCTCGATAATTCTTAGGCTCCTCTCTTACAAAAAAATGATAGGATTGTCATTACATTATAACGCCCTCATGGTTGAGAGGACGAGCACGTTGACGGGGATTCAAACTCGAGACTCGTAGTTTGCAAATCGGGCTCCCTAATCGTCAAGCCTTCACTTGAAAAAAAGCAAAACGTAGTTTTCAATAACAATGGGTGGACACAAGAAACGAGAACACCAGCTTTTATTACTCTTACACTGAAATTACCTCTTGCTGTCGTTAGTCCAAACACTTTCTGCTTGTAGATGTTTCTCTTATTCCAAGCGTACGTGTATTTAATGTGAGGGTCAGCTTCAAAAGTCTTTTCAAATAGTATACCCTCTACAACGATACGAAGAATGACGAGTTGCAGAGTTTCGGGAACTTTCGAGGGCGTCAATTGAAGGTGAATTGTGGATAGGTAACCTTGAGCATGACTACTGTGGTAAACTAGATGCAAATCTGAGCCGGGAATGTTGACTGTCTCTTGTAGGACCTGTAACAGTTCAGTTCAAATAGTATGCTATTGAAGGGGGTTTGAGATCATGTGTTATCTTTTAAAGAACGGGATTTTTTTTGCTTCATAATTTTTTTAACTTCTAAATAAACGATACATGTTATTTTTTTATTCGTTCTATATTTTAACCAAGATACGAAGAAGAAAAATCTGAAACTAACTTGAGTTTCTGCAACGAGAACACTCTTCTCTGTGCAACCTCCCTGAGAACCAGGGCGCCATGTCTGGTAGACGATTGGTTTCATGACGTCATAGTCGTGAGCGAGACAGGGATCCTGCTGATTTTGGCTGCCACCAGATGAATTATCTTCCAATGTAACTGACATAACAACTGTTTCCATGACAACGATGTCATTCCAGGGCACCATGATTGTACGCTTGATTGGATGAAAATGACTTCTTTGGAATTCTAATGTCACCGCGCCACCCCCATTGACAAGAATGTCAAACCTATGGAAATGGTGAATAATGTAAACTAGGTAAACTAAAGACCGGTTAAGTTCTAAGACGACAAAAGTAAATGTACCCGTTTCGTGTGTCAGACCATTACGTTTATTCGTGGTAGTCATTTATTTAGCGAGAACTTACTTTAGAAAAGTACGAGAGAAACTTTACTAGCATAGGGATAGGTAATTTAGCGACGACTGAGATTATTCATTGTACTTAATATCATAATAAACACATGCGCACATGAATGAGAAGAAAGGTAAAGCTACTTGAAAGACAGGCGGAAATAAAAATAAAATTGTTTTATAAAAAACATCATTGAACAAATAGTGCAGTACCCTAATAACAGTTACATGAAGTAAGTATTTGCGTTTAGGGCTACAGTACCCTAATAACAGTTACATGAAATAAGTATCTGTGTTTAGGGGTACAGTACGGTAACAACAGTTACATGAAATAAGTATCTGTGGATAGGGGTACAGTACGGTAACAACAGTTACATGAAATAAGTATCTGTGTTTAGGAGTACAGTACCTTAACAACAGTTACATGAAATAAGTATCTGTGGATAGGGCTACAGTTACATAAAATAAGTATAGTACTTCTGGTTAAAAAACACAGGAGTTTTACTTCCTTCTCATGTTTGACCTTAAAACTTTCAATTTTGACCTAAAGTAATAGAATTACTATAGATACCCAACATTACTATAATAACAAACATTTTTCCATGTTTTCGAATTGATCTTGGAAATATCTCTAGTACAATCTTTAATTACTTTTACACAATGGAATATGAACGTTAAAACTAATGTAACAAGCAAACAAACAATAACAACTGAAAAATAATCTGTCACTGACCAATCAACTTGTCATTTCGGCCATTGTCCAATTTCTACCGATTTATAATTTCTTCTAATTTCTTTCGTTTCACAAAAGTTGACTTGTGGAGAAGCAAATTATCCGAATTTCAATGAAGATAACAAAACAGTCTTTGTTTTTTTAATATCGTGCGGGTTATCTGTGTTAGCCGTCCCTAACTTAACAGTGTAAGGTTAGAGGGAAGACAGCTAGTCACCATACCCATCACTAACTCTTGGGCTACTCATTTACTAAGGAATAGTGTGATTGCCCGTCACCGGTTGAAAGAATGAACATGTCTGGTAGCACGGGGACTCGAACCCTCGACCCTTAGCTTGCCAATCGAGCGCCTTAGCTACCTGGCTACATCGAGTTGTGCTCGAAATAAGCACCAAAGCTTATGATCAATAGATTTAGGTGATTAGGTGAAGGGACAGAAAGTTGGATAGTGCATGGTGGAAGACACAAAACAGTTCGATTAAACCAACAGTAACATTCCAGAGAATAAGTCGATGAAGAACCATAGATCACGTGAATAAGATTGTTCTATTGTATATTCATCTACCTCATTATCACGTTGTAAACTAACCTCGTCTCACTATACATATACAGGTTACTACATCTGTTAGCAATATATATACATAGATATGTTCTAGAATTGTTACTGATTTTGAAGAAAGCTCGCATTCGTTTTTTTTTTATCCTCGTTAGCGACTAAACGTATACTAACGTAACTTTCCAGATTCATGAGACTAAGTTATTCTAAATTTAATGTAATCTATCTATTGTTTGTTTGTTTTTGAATTTCGCGCAAAGCTACACAAGGGCTATCTGCGCTAGCCTTCCCTAATTTAGACAAGAGTGAAGGCAGCTTATCATCACCAACCACCTCCAACTCTTGGACTACTCTTTCACCAACGAATAATGGAATTGACCGTCACATTAGAAAGCCCCCACGACTTAAAGGGTTATCATGTTTGGTGCGACGGGGATTCGAACCCGCGACCTTCAGATTACGAGTTGAACACCTTAACCCTCCTGGCCATGCCGGGCTCATTTATTTATAACAGGAAAACAAAACGCACCTGAAGTCATATATGAACGATACAAGAAAGTTCTTACCAGCCATCTCGACGCGTTAGTGTAAATCCAAAATGATGGCCGGCAGCAACACCGACACGAACACCGGTCAGGCCATCTCCCTGTTTACTGACCACTCGACCACGGATGACGGACACTCGGCTAAAGACAAGGATTATTAAAGAGAGCACGTGGAATTCAGAGGATATTTTTATTGTTTTTAACACTTTTTTTATCTTTAGTATTAACTTTATTATTTTTGTAACAAATCAGGTTGAAAATTTACGTTCTCAGAATAAGTAAATACGTTCTTTTTTTAAGAAATAAATTTCCATGGTTTATTATTGAGATTGTTTTTAGAATGACTCAGTAATTACTTAAAATTAAGCTTAAAAATTCGGTTATTTTGCTTCAATAATTTAATTTTTTATTAAGAATTAAATTCAATACACACTTTCCGAATGAATACGAAGACATTTATATTTCTTTGGTTTATTCATTTTCATTTACGTTTAAATAGCAAAATAATATGCATTTAAAATTATTAAAAAGGTATATTCATAAACCCTAAGAGTGCATGCATTTTATCAAGGCTAAAAAATCTACTCGAAATAAAAGATATTTGAAAATTTAATATTGGGAAACGATTTTGCAAAAAAAGCATAGTGACGCTAGTCAAAGAAACATTGTTCAAAACATTCAACTAAACCTGAGACCTATCGGGGCGTTGGTGCAGTCATGCATCAGGCGCTAAGATGTGTTTGTTTACAGAGCTTTTACAAACAACATTGAAGGAACATCTACATCGGCTATGATCACATAAACATAACAAAAAAGTCTCAAACTAAATCAAATTCTATACAAATCTCTAGGACATTCAGTGAACACAAAGACACACACTCACAATAGGCTGCGTTAAGGTTCATTTCGTCAGACAAAACAAAACATCCAGCATAACCTTCAAGGCGGCAGCATACCTTTAACAAGGAACGCCTGTCCGCCTAGCTTTTAATAAACATAATATTTACAGTATTTAATTTTTTTTATAACAGATTCCACAGCTTGCAGCCCTAAACACATACCGTGGTCGGACACGGAGCTGGCACGTTTTTGCACAGACCGTACATTGGACTACGTGGAACATAACACAGAATACTACAGAGCCAAGCATAGCCAGCAAATCGTGATGAAAGCAGAAACAAAAAGCTTCTGTGACTGGGGAGGAAGGAGAGGAAAACAGATGGAGGGCATACTTACCTCTTCTCGAAGGCACTCCAGAATTGACTGCAGGGCCGCGCAGACAGAGCGAAAGCAGGGACACAAATGTACGGTCAGCATATGATCAAAGGAACATTAACATTGAAACATATAAACACTGAACATATACACAATCACACACACACACATTCGCAAACACTCATCCGTACATGTACAAACAGTAGGCACACATACAAACAAGAGGATGGGAAGGGACTCAGAAACCGTATGGTGAAGAGAGAGAGAGAAGTGGTTGTCATATAACTCTGCACTATATTCGTTACCTGAATCTGAATATTTTATACAGTTGAGAAATTGTTCATGTTGATTGTAGTGTATGAACCAAACCAAATGAGTTACGTTTGGTTTGCCTCTCATTTTTCGTGAAAAATATTCGCTGTTCTAGTAAGTAACGTTATTATCAGTAATAGAACGAAGGAAAATACAAGATTATGATTAACGTACTAATTAGATTTGACCACAGCACAGTATGTGCCAGCGGATCTGGGCAAGGAGAGGTTGGAGGATTGCAGCAATCCTGTTTTCCGTGGACTACTAAACAAAACTACCTTTAGGCTTAAGTTTCTTGTGAACTACTAAACAAAACTACCTTTAGGGTTAAGTTTCCCGTGGGCTACTAAACAAAACAAACTTTGGGCCTAAGTTTACCGTAGACTACCAAACAAAACTAGCTTTTAGCCGAAGTTTCCCGTGGTCTGCTAAACAAAACTACTTGGGTCTAAATTTCCAATGGACTACTAAACAAAGCTACTCTTGGGCCTTAGTTTCCCGTGGATTACTAAACAAAACTACCCTCGAGTCTAATAAAGAAACTATATATTTTAACAGGTTTCATGACATGGTGAAAAAGCGACCTCCTCCCTTAAAAAATATTCTGGTTCCGCCCCTGACATATTTGCGAGGCAATAGTTCAACACATATAAAATACTGCTAATCAAAATACAAAGTTATTTAATGAAAAAATTTTCTTCTCAAATTATTATTTTCTATTTGTTCAACATAGGTAAGAATTAGCATTTGTTTCATAGGACATATACTTGATAAGTCACTATTTTGATGTGAAAATACAGTATATTTTATTTTAGAGCAAAGTAATATTGAGCTATTTGCTGTGTACGAATCATGGAATTTAGGTTTGTAAGGCTGTAAAATTCGTACACTTACCTTTGTTCCATCAAAAGGACAAAGATATAAATTTTCATTCTGAACATTTGAGCGCTATACTAAAATATGTTCACATTAGAATAATATTCAGTTTAAAATAAAAGTAGTATTATGCGAAAATATAAAAATTATATTCTAGGCATTTTCACTCTGACGGCGCATTGTAGGACTCATAAGAAACGACATGATTTCATTATTCACTTTCATAGCTACCCATAATTTATAGTTGTTGACCAGAGGGAGGCCAACCAGTTAGCAGCACTCACTATCTAAGCGGCGATTTCTAATTGAATAATAGGATTGCTTTTCACATTTATAACGCTCCCCACAACTGAACGTGCGAAGTGAAACGTGTTTAGCGGCATAACGTGTCTCGAACCTTGGACCTATCAAATTCGCACTCCTACGTGTTAACTGCTATGCCATTACTGGCTCACTAGTTTAATAAAGATTTGTTTGTGTGAGAAAAATGTAGAAAGTTATGTGAATAATATGTTGATTTGCTTCTTTCTAATTTGTTCCAGAAAATGATAAGCTGTGTATGACTTTGAACACAGTCTTGTTTGTTTTTTTACTGAAAAACTCATCTAATCTGGATCTGTTATAATCATGCATTCAAACTGTTTAGCCTTGTAATTAGCGATAAAGGTCCATTTTACAAATATATGTATGAAATAAATTGCTTACGAGTAGATTACTTTAATGGCTACAGGGATCTCTCATAGCACACGAGTCTTAATCAAAAAACATAAAAATAACAACACTTAATTACTGCTGGAGTCTCCCATGTACCTTAAATGTTGTAAAAGTTAAAGAGATAAAATTACTCAGTATGATGCAATAAGTGGATCCAACAAATAATAAGTTATTTAAGAATAAGTCAGTGATTTGAGGGATTACAGTGGATTGCAATGGTAAAAAAAATGTATACAAATAAATCAGCAGTTTGTGGGTTAAAAGTGGATCCAATTGCTAATAAAATGTATAAAAATAAATCTGCAATTTGAGGATTTGCAGCAGATTTTACTGATAGTGTAAGTTAAATAAAAATAAGTCAACATGTTTGTTTTATTACAGCAAAGGAATATCGGGCATCAAGGAGAATCGAACCCCTGATTTTAGCTTTGTAAATCTGAAGACTTGGCGTTGTCCAGCAGGGGAACAATAAAGGTCCATAATTTGGAAATTTATAGTGGATTCCAGATCCATCGGTACGGAATGACATAAAATTAAATTACTAATTTGATTGCATAGAAATATATTTTTCTCTTGAAATATTAAAAGCACTAAACATTTTTTTTCCATAAAAAGTTCTTTTTTTCTTTAACAAAACAGTTGTTAATCTCACTAGTTTTTTTCCTTCCAATTCTTTTTTACAAGTCCTTTGAGAAAACTTCGTAATTTTAAGGATGAAGAGAAAATCTTGTTCGGCCAAATGGCTTCAGATTAGATGTTTGTGAAGGAATGAAATGAGGCAAGAGTAATGAATGTGCCACTGATGGCAGAGAACGTGCAGAGCGAGCTAGCTAGCTGTCCAGTGACTCCAAATAAAGTCAATAATTGCGAGCTGTTCGAAAACATGACAAGCTAACCACGTGTGAATACTGTAGTCATCCGTGCCGTGCTACGAAATTACAGTTTGTTTTATTACCTTTAGTTACTGTTGCAAATGGAAAATAGTTGAGTTATTTCAGACACGCAGGGGAAAGCTGAGACTGCCATCATGCATTTGGCTCAGTGATGAGTTAAAAAAAAATTGACGTTTGAGAACGAGCTTACACGCTTGTCAAGTGACCTTGGTGAAATGTGTTAATGTTCTGCTTTGAAGATGTTTTAAAACATTGAAATGTTAACACAGTTCCGGTAACTGAGTGCACAGATTTCCGTTTATCACCACCATCATCTTTGGTATTTTTGGGGGGTTCATAAATATTCTGATCGATAGATGGCAATAGGAACACCTTTTAGACCATCAGAACTCCTACGTTCTGATGTCAAAAGCATCATCACCGTTATCAGTCGTATTTCCAGTCCGATGTTGACATTTTATTATTAGTTTGAGCACAAGATTATCTGAGTTGACTTACTTGCATATCAGTCACAGAAAATGAAACAAGAGTGAAAGAATGTTGGCCAAGCATGTAATATTACATTGATATTGTATTTGAATATAAATTACATTACTAAGCTATGCACAAACTGAATTACAATAGGATAAAAAAAAGGCTTACAGAACAGCCTGTGTTGATTATCGTACATTCAGAATGCATGTCACAGAAAACGAAAAAAAATAACATTTAGAAGTAAACGTTCACAGAAAACATAATATATCACATGATAAGAGCCAGCCAGCTGTGTCATATAAAACAACACAGATACTCACACACACACACATTCTCACCTATATACATACATGTACGCACACACACTACGGTTGCTAGGTAACCATATAAAACAATACCTTTCGTCAATACCACGTAAATAAACATATAACATATTAAAACTTCACGAATAGATAAAAACATGTTATATATATTTGCGAGAAAACCCTTACTGACTTCTTTTGCAATTACATTCTGAGCAAGATGTTGTAAAAATACTTCTTTACGAACAATTAGCTACACGTATGCGTATTTTCGGTGTTCAATTTTCTGATTTGTGTTTTTGAAGATGTTATAAATAGTGTAACGTTTCGGTTTCAGGATGTTTTAAAGCAGTGTTGTGAAGCGAAAAGAATATTGAATGCTTGCTAAAATAGTTATCAAAGCACACAAACTAATAACATAACTGAAGAACTAGACGTAAAGTTTTATTAAGGTGACGTGAAAAAAGGGAAGAGAGGGGTTTGGGTAGATTTTGACACACAACAAAAATTACAACTGCGTCAACAGTACAACACACTCCGTGTGACCACTGACAGATTGGACAAACACGCAACCACATAGACAGGACAAACGTACAAAATACATTTAAATGTAATACACAAAAATATTTAACTTCAAAATATATTCAAATTTAGGATTACAATTAATTCATTTGTATTCAATTCAGCAGTTTCCGACAGTTAGTTGAAAAAATATTTACACTGTTTCACAAAAATACAAGTAATAATATTAATTAATAATAAAAGTTTCGTAATTCAAAATTTACGTGGCGCATAAAACATCAATTGTTATTTTTCATTTTTAATGAGTAGATGATAGAAAATCCTAAATAAATTAAAACTTTAGCAAAACACATTTCGTAATTTTTATGTTTTAAAAATTCTCAGTTCTCGTAGTTCATTCAATACAGGAAATAAAGGAGGAAAACATTAAATCTTTCATTTAGACTGAACTAGATAGTAATAGTTTTATTGAAATATCTAAAAAGGAAAGACAAAAATTAGAACATATATTTAGAAATGTTCAAATCACAAAACATTTATTCCTTTATCAAACACTGATTGAATTAATAAATACCAATAACAAATCTGGATTTCAAAATAATAATGTAATATTAATGCATTGGTGTGTGTGTATAAATGTGTATATCAATGTTCTGATGTGCATATATAAACATGAATATCAGTGTATTGATGTGCATATCAATGTACTGATGTGTATATCGGTGCTCTGGTGTGTACAGAATTAGGTTTCAAGTTAATTTGTTGAAAATTATATATTATGGAAGGTAACCATGGACGTTCTGGTCGAATTTGTTGGGCGGTAATAAAACCGAGTGAGTGACAGCTGGAAGACCATTTTCTAGTTGTCTTCTCAATCTGAAATATCCTTGGTAAAATAAGGATTCAGATCAACAGCACGAGAGGTGGTTTGAGCTTTTGTAGTTTTGTGCATAGTTAAAATAGTTTCAAACTATTTGTGCTCCAAAGAAAAGTCCCGCTATAAGTTTTAAGCTTTTAATAAAACTGGGTATGTTACCATCTCGTATTATTTTATTTTTATTCTTTAGTTTTAGTTCGCCTGGATCTAACGCGAAGAACCGCTCAGTACAAACTTACGCTGAGTGTAGCACAGAGAAACGTTTCGTACGAGCTTTAAAAGACCTGTTCTGTTGTCTTTCCCTCCAGGTTTAGTCACACAGAGCAGTACGCTGGGACGATCGATAGTAATCAATATGATAAAAAGCAGAGAATGAATAGAAGCCCATAATGAAGGGTTCTCTAGGCTTGAGGTATAGTTCGAAAGTCCTGCTGTGTGTGCAGAAAATCTAACGACCACACCAGTTCGAAAGCAAAGCGCTTCTGATAAGGCTTTGTATCTATCTAAGATAAAGGTTGATGGCATTGTTGAAGTTTACTGTCTCGTAGGAAGACTTCTAAACCCACTGAATGTCTAGCTTAAGTAATTCTGGACTCTGATAGAGAACATGACTAAGAGAAGCTGTAACGTTGTAACTTTAGATAGTAGAGTTAACAGCTCCTTTTGTTAAATGGTCTGTGCTATTCTTGTCAGTTTTAAATTATACATATATATATATACAGACTTAACTTGGTTCAGCAGTTTCCATTTAAACTAAAAGATAAACATGTTTTAGACGAACTGAACATTATCAGAGAATGAATAAAATGAAGACCTTCCTTGTTGGGTTTAAAGGATGACGTGAACATTTCTCAATGTTACCAATTTTAGGTTAAAACAAATAACAACTAGAAAATGTCAGTTTGTTCTAAGCGGTTCTCCAGAAGTCATGTGTGACTTAAAGTCACGAAAGACAAAAAGTTAGACAGTGGGGGAAAATAATCTAAATACTGATGTAAGTTAAAATAAAGTTGTTGTTTTTGTCTGTTTTGAGTATAAATGGAGATTTGACACTTCAGCGAAATTGACAATTTCTAAACAACATCTTGGTTATAAAATGGCTCAGTGGTGTTTCAAACTATTAGATAAATTTTGCTTGTTTTCTCTTTAATCAGTTTTAATTTTTACAAAATTGTATTTATAGCAGACTTGTGTTGATTTAGAATGTATTTGCAAAAAACCATCAAAAGTATGGCAGACGAGAGTAGATGCCTAAGATTTTAGTTTTTGGAGACTGGTAATTTTCATGTATCCAACAAAAGCAGAATTTGGAAAAATTTTAAGAACTCGTCAAATTACACTAATGGGTAATAATTATGTCTATGTTTTTATCACGTTTTACATAAAAAATTCGAACTGAAACTTGTGTGAAAGTTATTTCCTTTTAAACCTAAGAACCAAAACTATCACTGAAAAACTGGATCTCCTTACCTCTCAGAAAATTCGTCTCTGTGTGGATAGTTCTGAACACTGTCCTCGTCTATTAAAAATTTCATTTTCTGATAAAATGAAGCAGTGACAGCTGGTGGCTGTTTTCTAAGGAGAATATCTAGAGGATCAGGAGATGACATACACAATACATTGTCTTTACACCCCTCGTGGTTACAGCATTCGCTGTCGGCGCAGTCAGTCAGTCCGTCTAAAAGACGATAAAAAATTCTGAAGGTTAAACAATTCACGTCACCCTGTCATCACTCACTAGGTTTTACATTTTTTTTCAATAAATATGTAAATATTAAATTTGGATGACAAAATACCGTAAAGGAAAAGTAACAATGCGTAGAACTGTGAAAAATGTTTATGTAAAGAAAAATGTAATATTTAAAGGACTTCCCAATCAAGAAAGCATATATAATTTATCTATCATCTCTTTGAAATATAAAATACAGAAAAACATATTTTTTCTTTATGGAAGATATCCAGTGAGACATAAGAAAATGAACATTGCATTACCACACTATAGAATATGCACCTTTCATTGTGTTAAAGGTGAGACGCAAAATGTACATTCCATTTTCATACTGTAGGAGGTGTATTACCATTATGTTTATAGCAGTGAGACAAGAAAGAAAGAACAATGCATTATTATATTGCAAAAGGTGTATTTTTTTCCTATTGTTAACGGTAACACATAAGAAAAGGAACGTTATTTTGCTATATTATAGAAATGTGATTTTATTATATTGTTAGCGGTAAGGCATAAGAAAACAACATTGGATCATTTTCTCATAGTATAGCTTTACCATACTGTTGATGGAAAGGCCCAAGAAAACAAATATTATATTATCATATTATGGGAAATGTGTTTCTATCGTATTGTTAACGGTGAAATATAAGATAATGAATATTACACTTGCTATAGAGGACATATTTAATGCATTTTATTAGACACGTTTCATAAAAAAAACGTGTGGCATTAGGATGTCGTAGAGAATGTACTTTCATTATATTACAATTTTAGACACACAAAAAGATTCCGAATCTAAAAATTGATCAAATTTATTTTTAACCGTGAAATATTTCACGACACATTTTTGTTTTCGCATTTAAAAAGAAATGCGCAGAAATCACTAAAGAAAAGAAACTATCAAATTCTCCAGCGAACAACGGTATTTCCAAGAAACGAATCAAGTTAAGATTCTGAGATTAATAAATGGTATTCAATCAGAGCTCGGTGAAAATACTGCTAAAAAATCACATTCAGAGGCAAATATTATTTTTAAATGATATTGTAACTAGAGAGGATTTGTTTTTTGTAAATTAAACACAAAGATTCAAAATGGGCTCTCTGTGCTCTGTTTATTACGGGTATCGAAACCCAGTTGTTAGCGGCGTGAGTCTGCAGACATAACGCCGTGCCACTGAGGGCAACTAAAGAGGAGAAACAGTAGTTAGACGTCAAAAAGATTAGGAGGTTTTGATCAAAGGGATGAATTTTATGTTACATTAAGAATATGTACAGTTTAAAAGCTACGGAAACAATGATTAACTTTCGCCTTTAAGTATACCACAGGGAATTATCTTGTTATTCTTTTTCTTTCTTAAAACTTTGACAACCGAATCTCGGAAAAAAAAGTAACTCTGACAAGATTTCTTGTGACGTGTAAAAGATAAACGTTAACGATCGCACTGCCTGTTCCATTTTATAAGCCGGTGTGGTTTTATAGCGAAACTACACGTTTGATAACAACATGCTTATTTATTTCTTGTTTCTTCTCAAATCCTTTAAAGATGATACCCTGTAAAACGTGCTTTCCCGCATAGCTGCACAGCTCAGTACAAAGGTGGAATAATTGGATTCTATCTCTCCGTGTGTGTGTGTGTGTTTGTATATATATGTACATTAACGACTATTATGTTTTATATTGTATATTTAACCCAGTAAATTGATTACCTGAATGGAACTTGAAAAGTAATTATTTTGTTTCAGCAAAATTATTTAAAATTATTCGTTGAACATTTTACACTCTTGAGTCTGTTCGTTATTTTGTTTGTTGTTAAGTACAAGGCTACAAAATGAGCTGTTTGAGTTGTGCCAAAAACAGGTGTCGAAACTCGGTTTGCCTTTAGACTTACCGCTATGCCATCGACGACTGATCATTATGGATAAAAGACATTGTAACTTTATTTTTGAAATTAAAAAAATGTCAGTTGCTGTCCATTTTAAATACGTGTCAGTATGTGACATTTATTTATGTAGGCTAGATACTCTGAGTATAACAGTAATTTATAATCGTGTAATTTTTTATCTTTATGTAATTATTTTGGGGCTCAAACCTGAAAAACGGGCTTGGTTATTTTTAATAACGAGTATAAATATATATATATATATCTTTTTTTCTTTTACCTCCATCATTGTCTATTTCATCTCTACAGTTGATTTCTTGAGGAACCCCACAGTCTTTACCACCCCAGCCCAGGTCACACTGGCATAACCACGTGTCTTCTTGCCTAACGCAATGTCCGTGACTATGGCAACTTTTTGGGCAACCATCTAAAATTCGTAAAAAAAGAATAAGAAATTTGGTCACCATAACAACCAAACACAATTCAGAACCTGTATAATGAACTTATGGTAAAATATAAATATTTTTATATGCGATTTAAACGGTTTAACATCATAGGAACATTCTAGGATTATCGAAAGTCAAATCAAGCATTTCATGGTTATTTTTCATCTGAACAATACGCTGTCAGTTTAGTCACATTTGACAATTTCATTTTCAGACATAAATAAAATGTTGACATGGGCGAGCAATTATTAACACATATTATTATTATATACTTCAGTTATTGCGATTTTTCGAAATTTTCATATGTATGTACATATATGGAAATGGGATGTGACTGCTGTTGTACTTAGCTTGATTATGAATACAGTTGAACTTCAACAAAACGTTTTATTTCCTTTTAAAAATATTATTTACATCCGAAGACGTTTTTTTTTTAGAAGTCCAACTGGTAAACAATATGTTTAAATCAAAATAAATATACACGAAATTATTTATTGTTGAAATAAAATAATCACTTTCTTTTAAATCAATGGAAGTAATGATGATGTAAGGTGGAGATCTATGTTTTGAAGTACCGAAAATTTTCCAACAAACTGATGGTTAAGAAACAGTGGGTTAAAGTTTCGATCTAATGTCGTGTTAACCTTAAAAATACGGCTTATCGTGTCATTTAATGACAGCAATAACGAATTTTACTAAAGATTTATGTCATTTTTTTAATACCGGGGAAAAGTAAAGGCATTTTAGCTTTGAGAGAAATTTATGAACATTCTTTGAAGAATGTATACAGGGAGTTCGAAACTTCTGGAACCATAGCACATTAGCAGTTTTACGGAATTTCAGACACGAGACGGAAAAGAACATAAGGTCCTAATTGATACTGGCGTTAATCTAAACAACACATATTGCAGTATTCGTTGAATTGCCCATGATTCCAAGCGTTTCGAAATCGTGTTTATTTCAGTGTTTATGTTTGTATCTGTATTTTGTATTAGGAACTTATTTCACTGTGGTTCAGATGAACGCTAATTCGTTAATGAGAGTTAATAAACAAAGGTAAGCTGTTAGTCCTAAAGCTTTATTACTGAATAGTTGATTCCACTACATGTCTAACGTAAAAAAAATATTTTCTACCTAATATATATTAATAGTAAAATAAATAATTATTTTTAAATGAATAAACAAAATCATGAGGAAGGACTGCGTTAAAACAGCAACTCCCAACCTCTAATTAATTATATTATAACCACAAAATTTTCAGGCAGTAAATCAAAACACATAAACACGAAATTAAAAGAAAAAGAAATACGTTGCACAATAAAAAAAAACTGATCATAGGGTACAAGCTATAACGTGAGATTATTAAATGTATCTGAGGTAACTGAGGAAGAAGGGCACACACTGATGTGAGGATACACCGTCTATCAGTTCCAAGCTCTAATTCTATAGTCTCACATAAGAAGATTGGAAATTAGAGAGACAGATGTTTATGCTCAAACCCACAACGTCCCACGTCTTGTGAAATTAAATAATTACATTTAAATAAAGTTAAATAAGTGAACAAAATCAGCAAATCCGAATCTCTGATTAATTATATTATAATCATTAATTTCAAAGCCAAAACAAAATATATTAAACAAAATACGTTGCTTTAAAAATTTCTCAGGTACAACGTGGATTATAAAATATTATTATTATTTTAACTTAGAAGAAGAGTCACCTTCTCACAACTGTCTACAGGCAGTGAAGGGCAATACAGATGTGGGACGTCGTGGGCTTGTCCTCCTAATTTTTAACATTCTTATGCAACACTAGCAACATGCAACATGGTTATAATATATATATATATATATAGTCTTGAGGAATACAGGTTTCAATCAAGTTTATTGTCATTATTTATATTAATATTAATATATAATATTTCAATGTGCTTTTTTATTTTTTTCAACACTTTGAAGACATTAGTGGTCCTTATTTCTCTTTTGTTGTTTTATAAATTTATCTGCAATAGGATTTCTAGTTTTATGCATAACGCTTTTTTAAACCCAGTGTGTACTATAAGTTTGTATCTCACCCAAAGAACAGTGTCGACCCATCCAGCCTTGAATACAAATACATGTGCCATTATTACATTGGCCATGATCCAAACAGCGCTGGTCACACGTTCGTTCCTCGCAATGGAGACCTGTCCACCCCTTCTCACACTGACATCGACCTTCCTCGCAACGTCCATGGGGGCCACAGTCCAAGTTGCACGTGGCTGAGGAAAAACGAGTAAAAACAAAGTGATGATTAGTTCAAACTATTTCACCGCAAAGGGTGAATAGATAAATTAAGTTTGGATTATCATCGGAAGGTGGCTGCAATGCTCTCTAATTTCAGTCGATTCTCATCTAGAAGTCGTAAGACTTAGCAGTTGAGTTGAATAATGACAAGCCATGACTCATATTTCTGACGTTAGGAGAACGTGTGTGCTTAGTAGGTAGGGAGAATATATTTTCATATACTGAAGTGATGGGGGGGAGACAGGAAACGAGAGGTGATTATTGACTTTCAAAACTTTATTGCAAATTTCAACATCCCCACTAATCTCTTTGATGACAAGAAAGTCAGCAGCTAGCGCCAAACCAAATTTACATCCTCTGCCAAACCCACTGTGCATCCTCTTGCTGTTTAGTTATTACTGCAGCAGATTTGATTTATTTTTAAATGTTACGAGAGTCGACCTAAACTGTTATTGCTGTCTCGAACTTTGCAGGAAAAAGAAACTAAAAAAGATTCTGACAGCTTAAACTAATAAAGACAGCCGTAAAACTAACAAATAAAAACACCAGGTGTTATAAACTCTAAAGGAAATACAAAATAACGGTGCACAGTAGATGATATTGACATAAGAAGTAAACACTTTTAGTTTTTATGGTAGCCGTTTGAATTGATTTATTATTTTAAAGTTTAGTGATAAAAATTAACATCGACTACAAGTATTAGCCTTAAAGAACAATTATAACACACTGATCGGTTAAATACGCAGTGAAAGAGTGATGCTTTGCCACGTTCATTACAGAGCATTTGAACTCAGTTGTTTTTCATAAGAAATGGGAAAACTAAACATGAAAAACCCGTTTATTACCCTTGGATAAATCTTTAAATGTTGTTTTTTAACAGACAGATCGATGCTTTTACCAGAGGACGTTCGAATATTGTTGTAAGAATGATTGAGAAATATTAGACAATGAACTTGATCCGATCAGATCTGTAGTAACTGCTACTGGGATCAAAGAGAAAAGTTATTTTTACTTCCCCACTCAAGTTATCTAGCCTCGAAGAGCATGGCATGAGGTTAGATACTCGTATTTCATATTTTTATTTGCACTTGAATAAAGGTATAGTTGTGAAAGCGATTGAAAAGAGAAAGTTTAGTTAACTTCAAACGTATATGATTTGGGACCACACATTTACAATAAGACTAACAGAACCGTGAGAAATATTAACAGAATTACACATGAAGAGGACTTGGTCTTTTCAATCACGAAATCTACGTATATTTGTGAACGCGTTAGATGAAGGCATGAAGATAAATATTGAAGTGGTTATTTTTGTTAGATGATTTTGAAGGGAATGTAAGACTAAAATAAAGATCGTTTGTCTGTTTTTGAATTTTGCGGAAAGTTATACGAGTTATATCTGCTCAAGTTGCTCCTAAGTTAGCAGTTTAAGACTAGAGGGAAGGCAGCTAGTCGTCATCTCCCACCAACAACTCTTAGGCTACTCTTTCACCAACGTATAGTTGGATTGAACATTACATTATTACGTCCCCACGGTTGAAAGGGCAAGTATGTTTGTTAGGACAGAGATTCGAACCTGTGACTCTCAGTGTACCGGTCGAATGCCCTGACCACCTGGCCATATCGGGCTCTAAAACAAAGAATTTGAACAAAATTCAAAACTCTCATGCATTTCTTCTTCCCCTCTTAAAATCTCAAGCTTCTTTTAAGAAGCTGGTTTTGTTTACAGCAACAAACAAAGACTAATTTCTAATAATGTACATTTTAAAATCTCAAGCTTCTTTTAAGAAGCTGGTTTTTGTTTACAGCAACAAACAAAGACTAGTTTTTAATAATGTACAGCTAATGGGTGTTTGTTTTTCTTAATATTTAAACTAATTTCAAATCAAAATTACTGAAGATGATATTAGATATCCTGGATTATCAATGAGATGTGATTAATAATAAAAATAAAAAAGATATGCTATTCCTAATATCCACGACTTTTGCTGAAGCAATAATATTTATCTGGAGCCCTTGTGTTATCTGGCGCATCGCGCGAGCAAGATGATTGTATTTTTAGGAGCTCTCGAAGGTCAAAAACAACGAAGTGACCAGAACAAAAGCCTGGACTCAAGAAGAAGTCTACAGCCATTACTGAGTATTGTTGAGCACTAGAGACGGAACAAAGACAACGTGATTAATAGAAAATAAAAGAAACTGTTACAGAGAATAGGTCCACTATGAAGGAACAAAGCACGTAATTTAAACTGAAGCAATTTCAATCCACAAGAAAAAAAACAACAAACAAACAAAAAAACAACATATCATGAGTAACTTCAATTTAGATAAGCTATGATACGTTAATAGCATTTCTTATGCATTGATACTTCCTTTTTGTTTTGTGGAATAGATTATCTAAAGCTTTCTCGTTGTTGTCAGACAGGCCAGATCAAACTGATGTTCCATTAGAGACTGCAGACAGGATTGAAAAAAAAAAGCGGCCTGTCTTCTTCAGCTGCGGGATTTGGACGACGCCCCGTGCACCGGCAGTTTAAGAAATCTTTATTTATTTTGGTTATCAAGGAGGCGAGCGTTTCCCGAAGATAATGTCTACAGATCATGAGGGTAGCGCCAGCTCGAGAGAACCTCCATTATTTCCCTTAGCTTCCCAGTGGGCAATGGAAGTAATTCCGCTACGAACAAAGGATTGCAGGTTTTACCATCAGGTGAGTGGAGAAGGTAGATAAAGGCAGGGCTCAGCAATAGTACCAGCTGTCTGGATATCGACTTGCTGCTAAAGCCGACTTCAATCGATAAAACCGCATATGCCTTCAAAACGATAAAAAAGGAGAATTAAAACTGTAGTTTAACAATCGTATTGTTTAGTCGACAACTGTTTCCATAGCGATGTTTGGGAAGGGTCTAACCTTGGAAACAAATTGAACTTATTGTAACAGGTCTGTTTGTTTGTTTTGAATTTTGCGAAAAACTACTCGAGAGGTATCTGCGCTAGCTGTTCCTAATTTAGCAGTGCAAGACTAGAGGGAAGGCAGCTAGTCATCATCACCCACCGCCCACTCTTGGGCTACTCTCTTTTTTTCAACGAATAGTATGATTGATAAACACATTACAAAGCCCCCCCTCTGCTGAAAGGGCGAGCATGTTTGGTGTGACAGGCATTCCAATCCACGACCCTTGAATTACGAGTCGAGTGTCTTAGCCACCTGGCCATGCAGGGCCTATACTGTAACAGGATAGCGTACATTAAACAAAGAAAACGGATCAAACTATGTTTCAATGTAGATCTAAAGAAAAACTACAATGTTAAATCTCTTACCCTTGGAACAGTCTGCTCCTGTCCAGTGTTCGAAACACATACAGGTTTCACTGTCAAGGTCGTAAACCCCATGGGCAGAACAGTCTGGAAAACACCTGCTGAGTCTGTCGTCAGCTTCACTGCAGTTCACTCCTCGCCACCCAATCTTACACCAGCACTGCCCTTTCACACAAACCCCATGGTTAGAGCACGTAGGATCTTCACAGTCAACTGAATGAGAAACGTACGTTAAAACCTTTTAATAATTTTTAACTATGTGTATAAACTTATTTCACTGGCAATGAAACAATGGATAACATGTGGTAATAATTTTTTGCTGTGTGTGTCCATACTAAAATGCTTATCATCAGCCACATTATTAACACGTTTGTTTCTAAATGAAGCGACTATTTGTATCGACACATTGTATTATTCATGTAAACACAAACTTTTCTATCTTTTATCTTCAACAAAATAATGGCTGTAAGAAAATTTGTCGTATTAGCCTGCACACTCTTAGAGCCTTGTAAAAAAATTCACTGTATCCCTTGCGAGTTCACAATTTCATTTCGTTTTCGGCAAAGACCAAGACTTAAGCCTTTTTTTTTATTCTTGAAATGTTGTTCAGTCATTCATGTCGCAAAATCTTAAAGGAAGATATGGCATTCAATTTTGAATAGTGGAAGAAATAAAGGGTCAGTAACTTCATGTGACGGTGGTTGAGTGTTATTGAAATTACAGAATTGCAACCTTGTTGAGTGATAACCCGTAATCTGATCAAATCACGATTGGTAGTAATAAAATATAACGGTCATGCAGACGCGTACTGATTCGAAGAGTTTGAAAAGGAGGCGATTAAACATTCTTGAAAATCTCGCGATTGCACGTTTTATTCCATGGATATTTCATTACGTATTTTGGCTGTGTTACAGTTTGCTAGAAGTATGGAAGTAAGATCTCACACGAAAGGAAAAATAAGAAAAAGTAAAATAACGTACGTGTTTGTTGATTTTTACTGTGAACCACGAAGCTTTCAAACTTCAAATATTTTGAAATAACACTACTGCTTGAACTAAAAGTTAAAATTTAGTGTAAATATTTTTCTCTCTTGATTTTACTGGACATAAAATAAAACCCCGTCAAAATAAAAAAAATGTACCCGTGTAACTTTAGGATATGTTTTAAATATTACATTTTGAATGTAACCTAATAAAAACGCAGAAATTTTTAGTTTTCAATATTTTACGTTAGCAACTACATATTACCCTGCGGAACAGAGGTAAGTTTAATGGCTAAAAGCCCTAAAATCTAGGGTTCGATTCTCCGTTGTGGGCACAAAAAACATCTTCCTGTTGCTTTGCTTTGAAAACAAACAATTAGGAGCAGCATACTCAGTCAAAATAAAATAATTTGGCCAGGTATTATCTATGAAAGGTTTAAATAATCATGTTACATTTACTACTTAACTTGAAAAAAATTCGTTTGTTTTGCGCAACGCTACTCGAGGGCTATCTGTGCAAGCCGTCCATAATTTAGCAGTGTAAGACTAGATGATGACTAAGTCATCATCACCCACTGTCAACTCTTGGGCTACTCTTTTACCAAAGAATAGTGTGACTGACCCTCACTTTATAATGCCTCCACGGCTGAAAGGCCCTTGAAAAGGAATTCCGATAAAGTAAATAAAGTTGATGGCTTTATTTTAAATCAGCCTAATTGAATAGTCTGATTTTCAGTTTATGAAAACATTGTGTTTCAATCTCATGTTATCAGGATATTCAAAATTAGATATGGTTACGATTATAAATATATAGAACCAGTTAAAAGTGACTAAGTTTACATAGGTTTAAATTAGCTGACACATGGTGTATAAAATATAATATATCTGCACGTGTTGTAATCATTAATCACGTGTTGAACATTATTTTGAGTTTTCACTTCATTTTCCTCAATCCTCTGTCCATATTAACTATATATATTACGGTATGGCAATGTATTTGCTTGAAGACCACCACGTGGCTCTTTCCTCCCGTCTCCAATCATGCGCTAAATGTCTCATTATTTCCTTTTCATTTAGAAACAATGGCTTGCCATATTTGAATATTAACACTCAATTTCCCTACATGTTCGTGCAATTAAATTCCGGAATGATTTAGTACCTGAGTTTTAATAATGACGTGCTACGTAACCGATGACGTTGATGTGGAGCGGAAAGCTATTAATGTGCAAAATGAAAACCATTCAGAAAAAGTTTTTTTTTTATATGAAAGACTTCCATTTGTTTCTTACTCACTAGCGAATGGAACGTCAATAATTTCAAATGCTCGTTATTTCCGTAATACATAATGACTATTGATTTATTCTTTTACCAGAAGTCCAGAACTTTTTCAAGGCACCAAGTCCGAACATGTCATAGCTAAAAAAAAGTCTTAGTGTAGTATTTCCTATTCATATCATCTTTAATTACTTGATAGAAATAAGAAAGCTACTCTTTTGAAGGCAAGGGAAGTCTGCTTTTAAAAGCCATTCTATGTCAGCCTCGGATAATAAATAACTGTCTAGTCAATATAAAGTTTAGATTTGTTCTCCGTAAAGATAACGAATGTTTATAAGATTTTCTTGTAGCATTTATTAGTGAATCATCCAAATAATGGTAACGTTATATATGAGAACCTATTTAATTTTCAATTTCTCCCCAAGCTGCATAAGAACTGTATGTTCTGGCCTAACTTAGTTGTGATAGGCTAGATAGTCAACACCACCTACCGCCAACTCGGGCTCCTCCTTAATAGTGTATTTAACTGTTACACTACAACGCCTGCACGGTTGAAAGGACCAGTATGTTCGGTAACACGGATTCGAACCTGCAACTCTCCGAGTGTGAATCGAGAGCCTTAGTTGTTAGGCCCAACTAACATTTCACGTGTAAGAAGTCTTATTTGCATGCATATATATTTACTAATATTGTTATATAATAATTTTAAATACAAAATTATAATATCCCAATGCTGGTTTCGAAAACTTATAAACACAAACTGATGTCATATTGATACTGTTTAGAACATTTATACACTCAGTATTGGGCCATTTAAATATTGTTGAATAAAAAGTTTTTATAAACAACATCTTTCAATGCTAACATTATCGAATAAACATTTTACAAATACAGACTATAGAAAATGTAAGTAGATCGTTTAAGAACGCGAAAATAGAACAAATATAAATGTGTATACATTTAGTTACTGTTGAAATATATTCTGTGTATTTGTTAAACTCAAAGCTACGCAACAGTTTAGCTGTGTCTACCTAATATAGGTATCGAAACCTCATTTTTAGTTTTAGAAGACCTAAGACTTGCTGCTAAGCCGCTGTGAAGAGGGATAAGTCTGTCGTAATATGGAGCAGATAATATTTCATGCATACACTCACCTTCCACATTCGAAAACAATTTTTCTCGGGTAAAATAATTAAGCTACGTTGCCTGCATACCAATATTTCACGTAGATAATGTCCTAATTATCGAACAAATTCCCAGAACAGCATTTCTCTTATGTCTTGGTCGTCAGACAGGCACGTGAAATATGTGATTAAAGGGTTATGTTGAATATTGGTGTCAATGTTGTTAATGTTTAAAGTATAGTTATTACAGACTGCAGTACTACTTGTTGTACACTGAAAAGAACAGTAATTAATGTTTCACAGCGTGGATTGCAAGCATGATTAGTTGCTTTTCCAAGAAAATCACGACTTGAATAACTGATTGATATGTTAAATACAGCCGTTTATAATGAAACCATCTTCAAATATTCTGTTAATGTTTCTCAGAGTTACGAAGAAATCCCAATTATGCGTAATATACAAAAGGACACGTGTAGTGTATACTTATAATGTATATTTATATATACATGAAATATGTTATGAAGCGAGGACCACAATTTTTTTCCAACCGTTGTTTAATTAAGAAAAATTACCTTTGGATATACGATGGCGAGGGCAACCAATTTCCTTCATTTATTTTACATTTTTGTCTATAGCCTGACACTGAATGTTTCTTTTGCCACGAAAACACTCGGCTTATGCAAACGCGTGTTTACTTCGAAGAAGGTAAAAAAAAAAATCATAGCTAAAGAAACTCCCCTTAGTCCTAGTGAATAATGACATACTTTAGTGGCCTGACATGGCCAGGTGGCTTAAGACGTTCGACTCGAAATATGAGGGTGACGGATTCGAATCCCCGTCTCACTAAACATGCTCGCCCCTTTCAGCCATATGGACGTTATAATGTTGCGGTCAATCCCACTATTCGTTGGTAAAAAGTAGCCCAAGAGTTGGGGGTGGGTGGTGATGATTAGCTGCCTTCCTTCTAGTCTTACACTGCTAAATTAGGGACGGCTAGCGCAGATAGCCCTCGTGTAGCTTCGCGCGAAATTCCAAACCAAACAAACTAAAAAGTTGATATTATTGACAGGAAAACAGACGCGAATTATATGCATATTTTTACAGAAAACATTATATTAAATGATAACGTATTGGTCTGTACTGATTGAAATATTCCACTATGGCCCTTTCATGTGATACTTTGGACTTTTGTAAAGTACTGACTATTCAGAGATAGATGTGATACCCATTGGGTAAGGTAGTCACTGTCAGATTGCCAAGTATTCTGCTGTATTCGATTACCACTTCTGGTCTGAGTGAGCCAGCTCAAATCACACAGAGGAATTTGTGAATTGTCGTCAAAATTCCCAACTTGACGAGCTGTATGCTAAGCGAAATGGCGTCGTACACCTATTGAAAGTAATGTACAATTGACAAACCCTAGTCCTTATTACTTATGTACACGGAAAGTACACTGCTTAGGTTTATAAATGCAACCTACAAACCCTAGTTCTTATTACTTATATAAACGGAAAGCACACTGCTTAGGCCTCACAGATGCAACTTATAAATCCTAGTTCTTATTACTTATGTACATGGAGAGCACACTGCTTAGGTCTCACAGATGCAACTTTCAAACCATAGTCTCTATTACTTATGTACAAGGAGAGCACACTGTTTAGGTCTCACAGATGCAATTTACAAACCCTAGTTCTTATTACTTACGTACAAGGAGAGCACACTGCTTAGGTCTCACAGATGCAACTTGCAAACCCTAGTCCTTATTACTTATATTCATGGAGAGCACACTGCGTAGGTCTCACAGATGCATTCACATGTAACGAAATTGTATGCAACGAGAACAATCGACTTTTGTTACATTTATCACATGTAGGTGGTCCTCCAATGGAAGAGCTTAAAGTCTTTGGATTTACAATGCTAAATTCAGAGTTTTGATTCCCCTTGGTGGACACAGCAGCTACTCCAATGTGGCTTTGCTACAATAAAACACACAAAAACACATACAAGCAGTCTTTTTTGACGTTCAACAGCACTTTTGTCTGACCTAAATGTTTGTTAAATGGAGTGCAGTAAAGTACCGTATGCCATTGAATCATTTTATGTATAGTTTAATAAACGCAAAATTATGATAGTCTTATATTCAAACATTCATTTCGTCAAATGCCCACACTTCCCGACGTCTTCGCCTTCCGTTTCTAATCCATCTAATATATGTTTTAGTATTTATATTACTTAATTTAAATTGTTGTGGCGATTTATATCACGTGTCCTTTAAAACCTCTGTATATTACAAATGAACATATTGCTATGAATTTAAGCGTAAGAAACACAAGTGAGGTTGAGAGATGTGAAAAAGTAGGCAGCTTTTGGTCGTTCTGTAACAGATTGGGGATTCCAGTCATCAAAATAGGTGTATAAGATCAAACGGAAAGAGGTTTGTTCGGCGTAGGTTAGGATATATATATATATATATAGAACAGAAGTTCAACAGCTGAATATTAGAAGATGCAAGAGAGAACAAGTACAATTAGAGAGATCAAGAAATAAAAACACACACCTAATTTTAAGTAAGTGTGTTGTTTATTATACCAATGAATATCAGTTTGGTCTATAAGTTAATTTCTGACTGGAATAAGTACAACATTATTGAGGCTGAAGGACAAAACTGGGGAGAGAGAAGTTCTTGAGTAGCACAATCCACAACAAATGGTGTCAGAAGTGGACGATACACAACACATATTTTCCGAAAGTATCATTTTACCAAATACCCTTTAATAAACAAGAACACAAATTACCATAAATTCTTTTATAGAAATATGACTTACGTGTATATAAATTTTCAACAAAACATAATTCGTTATTTGATAATTAATGAAATAAAACAAGCATTACAACAAAATGTTGGTCACAGGTGTAGGAACAGGAAGGCATTAAAAGTGTGCAGGTGCAATAAATAGCCTTGATTTGTGTGACGTTGTTTTGCAATTAAGAAAACTGAAAATACTAGGTTTGACTGCGAATTGAGAACTTCTGAAATACAGAGACAGCAATGAATATTAGTTCTTAGGGGCTTATTAAAGTCTGTAGAGTGTGAGATCAACTTACCCTCTCCACAGTATTGTCCTTTATGACCAGGTTCACAAGTACAAACGCCATCTATACAAAGATCAACCCACCAGCTTCATAGTATTGTCAATTACGAACAGGTTCACAGGTACAAACGCCATTTATACACAGATCAACTTACCATCTTCACAGTATTGTCCTTTATGGCCAGGTTCACAGGTACAAACACCATCTATACACTTGCCTCGACGGTTACAATCAGGAACTTCACATTCTCCAGCTGGAACATTGCACTCGGCACCCTTCCACCCTTTGTCACAACGACAAGTGCCATGGACGTAACGTCCATGGTTGTTACACAGAACTGGACAGACGTCTGAAACGAGAGATGATCCACAAATTTAGAAATTTATTAATGATGATAGATTATAAATTCAGTTGTTTTTTTTAATTGAATTTCGCGCAAAGCTACTCGAGGGCTATCTGCACTAGCCGTTTATAATTTACCAGTGTAAGACTAGAGGGAAGGCAGCTAGTCATTACCACCCTCCGCCAACTCTTGGGCTACTCTTTTACCAACGAATAGTGGGATTGACTGTAACATTAAAACGCCCTCACAGCTGAAAGGTTGAGCATGTTTGGTGTGACGGGGATTCGAACCCGCGACCCACCCTCAGATTACGAGTCGAGTGCTGTAACCACGTGGCCATGCTGGACCGTATAAATTAAGTGTTCTTTTAGAGTTCAGGAAACACAAAACTTCTTGCTTGGTTTATTTCGTCTTTTCATATTTCAGTTTAACTTTACTTCTTCGGTTAGATCTGGCTGCTAGCCCTGTGCGGTTATAAGTCTGCCTGTGAGTCAGTCAGCCGTAAGTGTTCGGACACACAACGCTGAAAACTCATAATGAAGCTTTGCGCTAAAGAGAATAAGATATGCCTCTGTGATAAGAGGTGAAATCATCATCTGAGATTTAAACGATACAATCTGCATAAATGTGGTAAAAATTATTAAATTTTTAAAATCACTGTAATGAAAGAGTGGAAAATTATTCAAAAAAGGTAAACTAGCAGCAGCTTAATCCATATAAAGATGTCATAATTTATTGAACTGTAAAGGTCAGTATAATGAATAAATGGAGCTCTAGTCCAAAAATTGCTGGACCAGCAGCAATCCAATGGCATAAGTTATCGAATTGTAAAGATTCCGATGATGATGAATTGTTCAAAGGGTGGACCAGTAATGATCTGATCTATATAAAGGTGGCATAAATTATAAAATTTAAAGTGTTTATAATGTATGGCCATAACTGCAAAAAATACTATTTTACGTTAGAAATGGTTTTAGAATTATTAGAATAATTTGTATTACTGGAGAACTGAGAAACGTGAGAAAACTCTAACAACTAAATATACTGAGGAGTTCGGACATGTAAGAACATGATAATACCGTTTGGCAATAAGTAAAGCTATCAGGACAAAATATTTCGACCGCTTCTGATGAGTTTGTTGGTTTTTTTATATTCAAAGCACTAGAAACTATAATATTTTTACATCCGGGACATATTAAATCAAAATCAGAAGTATATACACGTAATGATTTTCATCCAGATTGTTTAATACAGTTCGTGCTTTTGAATATGACCGATATATGTTCATCTCCTAAAAATATGTCTAATGAACGTTTAAGGAGAACTTAGCTCAATATTTGTTTAACTAAACGAGAGGGTGAGTGGAGAGTTGTTCAAGGCTTAGCGGCCTGGCCTCTGAATTCATCGATTAAATATGTGCAATCTAATACCGCAGTTCTTTACTTTGGTAACATGGATGCGCTAATCGGGAGACAGTCAAATCCTGCTGTTCGATCAGAGACTGGAATTAGCATCAAGAGTTGGAGACAGATTGTGTTGACTGACTTCCTTCTTGGTGATATATACGTCGAACATTAGAGGCAGATAGCTATTTTTTATAACTTTGTTTAAAATTGTAAAACTATTTTTTTCAGTAATTTCCAGTTGTTTTCAAATAACTTATGGATGATGAGCAACAGTTTGATGTAAGCAGGTGACGACATTTTTCAGGACGTATAAAATCAAGGGGGTCTTAGGTTAAAATTTGTCATCCACGCACATAAATCAAAATATTCTTAGATTTAATAAAACCAAATCAAAATTACAAATTACGTTATGTAACCAAGAAAAATTATTTACCAAAAAAGGTTTATAAAACAAGACTTAAAATAAAAAAAATAATTCTAGCATTCTGAACATATGGAACTGATAGTTGTGATGGATTTATGTAAAAAAAAAAAATTAAACCCCCCAACGAAAAAAAGAAACGACGCGATGTAATTAGAACGCTGTCACTTCTATTTTGTGTCTTAGGATAAAACATTGCTGTATTTTTGGGTTTTGGAAGTTATTGAAATATTCAGCTTAGACAACTAATGGAAAAAGACAAATTAATACAAATTTACTTTGGAATTTTCGCGTAAAGTTAAGGGATCGAGAGTTAGTCAGTAGCGCCCTCTATTAACTCTTACAAAGCTAAAGGGACGCTATCAACTGTCTTTCCTCTAGTGAAGAAAGTGGTAACAGGGTTTGCTTGTTTTTTCGAATTTTACGCAAAGCTACAAAAGGGCTATCTGCGCTAGCCGTCCTTAGTTTAGCAGTGTGAGACAAGAGGGAAGACACCATCCACGCCAACTCTTGGACCACTCTTTTACAGACGAATAGTGGGGTTGACCGCCAAATTATGACACCTCCACGGCTGATAGAGCGAACATGTATGGTAGGACGGGGATTCGAGTTCGCGAACCTCAGATTAGGAGTCGAGCACCCTAACCGCCTGGCCATGCCAAACCAAGTAACAGCGGATGTTGTTGACTTACTGTCTCCCATCTAGTGTAGCAAGAGTTAGAGGAAGTGATAATGACTGTCTTTTCTCTAGTGTAGCAAGAGATAACAGTGGGTTCCATTCACTAACTGCCTTTTCTTTAAGCACGAGGGTTCGAATCCCCGTCACACCAAACATGCTCGCCCTTTCAACGGTGAGGGCGTTACAATGTGACGGTCAATCCTATTATTCGTTGGTAAAAGAGTAGCCCAAAAGTTGGCGGAGGGTGGTAATGACTAGCTGCCTTCCCTCTACAAGGGCTACAAGGGGTATCCTCATCTTGGAAATAAAAAATCCCTGATCTGAACATATCTTTATGATGTGAGACTATGAATAATTTTCGCCAAAAAGTGCTGTCATATATCCTTTTCAAAAGCCATCAATTTTTAGGTCGCGTCACACTAAAAAAAAGCAAGAGATGCTAATCTGCAGCTTTAATACATACTATTATAATGCAACTTTATATCTGCTGTGGTTGTCAAGTGACTTACTTATTCGCGTGTTTAAAACCGTTTTCGCATAACGTAATCAACTCTGTATATCACAGCAAACCATTTCTGAAAAACCAGTCTTTCGTAGTTTGACTGACATGTATACTTTAAATCCTGAAATATGTGTTTTCCCAATAGGTTTCTTAATTGAACTGGCGTGTTTATGCTGGTCGTGATTGACAGTATAAGGGGTTTAAACTTGTGGTGGTTAAAAATAAAGTATTTGAAACCAGTTGTGGTTACAACTGAGATATTGAAATTGTTCGTGGTTATCAATGATATGCTAAAAATGTAATAATCACCAACTAAACGTTGAAACTGGCTGTAGTTAATATTAACTTGACGTGGTGAATAATAAAAAAAGATTGACATTTGTTAGCTACGAAATTTTGAAACCAGCTGTGGTTACTGCTGAGATATTGAAACCGTTCGCGGTTATCAGAAATATACAAAAAAAAACTTAAATGACCTAATGACCAATTACATGTTGAAACCGGTCGTGATTAGCAATGAAATGTTGTAAGCAGCTTTGGTCAACAGTGAAACAGTTAGTGCTTTCTATGAGCCACTGAAACCGACTATAGTTATCAGTGATATGTTGAAACCGATTTCAGGTAACGATGAGGTATTGAAGCCAAATGTGTTTAATAAACAGACGTTGAAACCGTTTGAGTTATAAGTGATTGATGTTATATGACATGTTTTGATTACCAGAGATGTGTTGAAAGCATTCGTATACACAAATGAGTAGTTGAAACAATTTTAAGTTACAATACGAACTCCAACTACCGCAATTTACTTTATTTCTTTCACCTATTTAAGAAACCATTAGCCTAAATAAACAAGTAGTTAATTGGTATAAATTGATAATTATTTTTAAGTAAGGAAAAGCAAGAAAACCTTTATCAAATCTTGTTTAAAATTTGTATTTCACGGGTTTGGTAAGCATGTACATTTCGTTATTAATTAAGATATGAAATATTTCATCATTAGTTATTTTACCTATCCAAACATAAACTCTACATAAGAAAGTGAAATTATTTGTGTTGATACTAAATAAACTTTCAACGATATAGATCCCCGCTTTTAATAGCACATATGATAACACTATGCAACAAAATGTTTACTTTTTTTGTATCCATGTTGCACCAAACATGCTTGTCCTTTCAGCTGTCAATCCCACTAATGGTTGGCAAGAGAGTAGCCCAAGATTGGCGGTGGGTGGTGATGGCTAGCTGCCTTCCCTCTAGTATTACGCTGCTAAATTAAGGACGAATAGCGCAGATAGCCCTCGTGTAGCTTTGCACGAAATTACAAAACAAACAAATCTTCTTTTTTGTTTCTGGACAGAGAGTGTTATTTTACAATTGCTTATGCCTAAAGTAAATGGAAAAAAACTTATTTTTCTCTTGAAACTTCGCTTTTGTTACTTGAGAGGGTGTAACGAAAACATGACAGGAAACAATATTATATTTTGGGGCTGATACGTGAGTATGATTTGCCTTACAAACGCAAATCTCGAAAAATTAACTTCTAAACATTTTAGTATAAATGCATGTAAATCCTTATTCATATGTTGTTTTATTCAGACCTCACGTAAATGAAAATGTGCAAATTTGCCCGGTTTTACATAGAAAATAGGTTAATTTGTAAATTTCATTATCCAGGTCACAAAAGCAAAATTTGAAGGGAACAATGGCCATTTTCTGTACTTTTACAACATAAACAATTAAGAAATAACACATATTATCCAGGAACAAAATTTGTGTTACATAATGTAATCTAACGTTAAATTACACGAATTTGACGAATTTCGTAACTGTACAATGAACTTTTTTTCTTTTTTGAAATCATTACACTGAACAGTCAGTCTTTGTGCATTATCAGGCACCACCTAGCTTGAAACATTTAGAACAATTAAGTTGTAATAGACTGTTAAAGTAGGCGGGAAAAAGTTTAATGAATTCGCTCAATATTTGAAAAAAAAAAACCACATTGTTTGCTTCCTATAATCTTTTGTTTTTTAATTTGTGCCACATATTTAATAATTTGTAGAGTTTCGTTCTGTTGGATCAAATGAATATACAGAATTAACTCGGAAATTAATTTTCGTTGATTTAGAAATAGTGTGTCGATATGTTAGTGTGAAAAACTGATCAAATATTTTAGTTCCAGCGTGAAACCCCTTCAAAAATAAGAGGAGGTCTTTGTTTGAATGATTAATGAAAGTTATAAAATTTAACTAAAATAAACTTGTCTACACCTCCAAAATTCATCTACTTTTCACTTATTTCATCAGTCTCAAAGTAATTCTTTAATTATCACATTTTAATTAAAAATTATGCAGAAAAGTTAAATATTATCGTAGACAAACGTATGCATGCACTCTGAAAAATGTCTTAGCACTCTTAGGCCTTTTCACTGTATTCTATGTCAGGAAGTAGAAAGCACAGTGTAGATATTGCAACATAAATTTTCAACCCTTTCGATTGTGCAAAGAATAAAAGTTTTTCTTTATATTTAAGGCAAAGTACGTAATATAACTGTTAGAGTATCACATTAAATAATATTTTTCGCCACTTATTCTATAATGTTAGTATAAAGAGGAGTTTTGCATGCGTTTTCTTATAGCAAAGCTATAATAGGGTACCTGTTGAGTCCACCGAGGGGAATCGAGCCACTGATCTGATGATTCTAAGTCCGTAGACTCACCACTGTACCAACGAGGACAGTAATAAAATAACTCTTTCTTGTTTAATTTAAGCATCAGGCCTAATACATAAACCTAACATAAGGCCTGCCTTAAACCCTATTTGGTAAATTTTATTTTGCTTTTTTTTTGCTTGTGGCTTTGCTTTTACAAAGCACACGCACACGCTTTTTTACTAAAAATAAGTCTCAGAAACTTCTGACTTAAACTAAATATATTTTGCTGTTATTTCAACGAAGTTATAAAAAATGAAAACTAAAATAACAAAATTTTAAAAAAATCAATATGGGTACCAAATATTCAGCATAAACACCATAGTTAGCTTAAGAATAATCAATTAATTGTTGTGTTGCTAAGAAATGGTGTGTATTTTTGAGGATTATCAAAAAAGAGAGTAAAAGCATTATTGACAAGAATGACAAAGGGAATAAATAACCTTTTAACAATTGTTGATTGTTAAATAGCAGGCGAAAAGTTTTCGAAGTGAAACCTCTAAGGTATCCTTCTTTATAAATGTGCATTGTATATATATATATTGGGTGCGTGAAAACAATATTATTAAACACAACAGCACATTTTCATATGATGGAGAGCCCCACTCATCTGCGATTTTGCAAAAACATTCCATAGTGAACCGAGCAATTCTTTAAGAGACTTATAATGATTAGCAGCAGCTACAGACGATCTGTTGAAATCAAGACGTTATAAAGAAATAGTGTTTCCATTTTTAAGATAGAAAACCGCATAATAAACAATATGTGTTATGCCTAAGGTAAATATCAAACCACTTTTTTGTTTTTGTGTTTAAGCGTTAAAATTTCCTCACTCTTACTGTTTGACCACAGGCACGAAGAAATAGAATCGTGGATTTTCAAAAAAAAAGAAAAAGGAACGATTGCTCTATACCTCCGAAACATTCCATCTCACCTGATCATATCAGAAGATTTCATAGATAAATCGCATTTAGTGCAGCGCCTCATACTGTTAGAATCTTTGAGACATCATGAACTTTACATCAGTAAGTTTATGGAAACCAACCATTACTTGGAGTTCTGCAGAGTTTCAAGATTTGTTTCGAAGAGACGTTAATGTGGTTTAAAGGTGTTATTTTTAGCAGCAAACACTAACCCACTAGTTAACTTTTTCCGCCGTTATAGCTCTCGTTAGGGTTATGTCTGGAGCTGCGTGAAACGATGGGTTTCTTAACAGGGAAATTCAGTTCGTATTGGAGTGCAGTGAAAGTGAAATGCTACAGAACAACTATGCTTTAACAAGAATATAATTTCTGGCCAAACACAACAAGATAAATAGTACGTCAAGTGTCTTCCTTTGGGATCTTGTCTCCACGATAATTACGATTATGGAATTGTTGCCATGTTTTGTTCTCTTTTCTCATTTATCGTTGTTTGTATTTGATACAGTTACGAACTTAACTTTAAATAAATTAAGAGAGAAATATCATCTCATTATATATTTTTTTAAACGACAGACTGGATCGTAGTAAAAACATGCGACACAAGTTTTTGTAGACAAGAGCCAAAAGCATACTAATAATAACAAGATACGAACGATGTATTCAACTGAAGCAAAGAGTAAGTTACAATATTGTAACGATGTATTCAACTGAAGCAAAGAGTAAGTTACAATATTGTAACGATGTATTCAACTGAAGCAAAGAGTAAGTTACAATATTGTAACGATGTATTCAACTGAAGCAAAGAGTAAGTTACAATATTGTAACGATGTATTCAACTGAAGCAAAGAGTAAGTTACAATATTGTAACGATGTATTCAACTGAAGCAAAGAGTAAGTTACAATATTGTTACGATGTATTCAACAGCATCAGAGAATTAGTTACAGGGCAAAAATATTATGATATTTAACTCGAGCAAACCGGACTTTGAGTAAACGCACTATCAAAACAAGATATTTCGAAAGAAAGTGCCCTCCCTCCGTGGCTCAGCGATACGTCTGCGGACTTACGACGCTAAAAACCGGGTTTCGATACCCGTGGTGGGCAGAGTACTGATAGCCCATTGAGTAGCTTTGTGCTTAATTGAAAACAACAATTGAAAGAAATTAAATGTATGAAAATGGTAAAACACTAAGTGTAACAACTGCCTAAGTAAGCATCATTATCTTAAAGAGTCAGTTATATAAATATATTTTATTTTATATACTACACACACACACACACATATATATATATATATATATATTCTTACTGTCAGCGCAGTCATGGCCTATGTAACCTGGGAAACAGTGACACTTTCCAAGTTGGCAGTTCCCGTTACGATTGCAATTGTTAGGGCACGTGGTCGGGACGTCATCTATACAGGAAATCATTAACATATTTTTACACTGTGCAGTCACTATAAATGTGTAATGCTTAAAAGAATTCTTAAGAAGATATTTGGATTATAACAATATTTTCAATACAATATACGCGAGATATCAACCGGACGAGTTTTGTATTTGAAACATATCGGCTGAACAAATAACGAGATTAATAATTAATAAATTAAACATCCAGAAAGAGTAATGAGATGAACATATCAATAACTAAAATACAATAATAAGGTCAAAGTTTTAAAAATAAGTTAAATCTGAGATGATCGTTGTGACATTAAATTTATAATAATTATTCCTACTTATGATATTTATGACATGTATTCTAATTAACAAATCATATGAAATATTGAATACCATATCAACAACAATTTAGATCTGGGAAATTAAATATTTTTGAGTTCTTTTTATTTAGATGATTCATAATCTGAGCAAAAATATTTTCCTCCAAAGTCTAAAAAAAACATATTTTCGCGTGGTAGGTCTATAATACCTGAAAAGAAAAATTAAACTCGCGTGTATAGTTGTTGATTGTCATTGAATGAATAAACGCAGCTTTCCAGTAGTAGGGTGGAAGAAATAAGTGTTTAAGGTTTTCTGAAAATCCATTACTGTCATTTGTTTGTTAAAGTACGTGTAACAAATTGTATAAGCAATGAAAAATACACTTCTTTAAACACACTAGCTGAACTTTATATTTTTATAAGAGTGAAATTGGAATATTTATATCTATTATGAACAGTAGATTTCACAAAAACCTGTCTTATATTGAGCTATTTTTGTTAAGAAGGTAACTACGAAATTTTTTTTTAGATAGGGGTAATTGTTCTTAAAATGTACGTTATTACATATTGTATATTACGGTTATGAGACACATCTGCAGTAATAGTCTACATATTTTTGTACATAAACACGAAGGAGGGGTTTTAAGTGCACGCTTTGAGTCAGAACTATTATTCCAAAGCATACTTCAACTCAAATGAATTCTTCAACTTAACGATAGATTCACGAAAAACTTCAAGCGGTTTGTGATATGTTCAGAGTTTTAACTAACCAAACGTAAGTCGTAATAATTTATATTGTTGCCCTTTTCTGTTTAGGCACTTATTTTATTTTCGAGAAATGTTTAATACATCCTTACTTGCAACTGATGGGTGAAAGGCAACAGTTGTGGCTTCCTTCTGGTCATCATTGATGATAGAAATGTACCATGGGCCGGGTTCCAAATAATGAAGAAAATTTACTTCTTCCAGCTGCTTTAACAAATGTATATAAAGTGTTTTTTAATCCATATATAAAACCAATCTTTGAACATCCTGAAATAATACCAAACAAAAAGTTTTATGAGCATATCCATCGATTTTACAACGAACATAATATGAGTTAATAAAAATTCAAACATTCTTCAAAGCGTAATAAAGACGGGTGAAAGCTAAGCGTTACTTTTACCTTACCAAGGTTCAGACTTACTTGCCAGACAAATCGATCAAAATATTAGGCCTTTTTTAAAAACTCGATATCAGATACGATACGAATGAAATAGTGAACACTACAAAACTTAGATTTGGAGAAAAGCCACAAAACGGTAGCAGTCTACATTATTACTATCTGACGTTGAGTTTTTCGTTCGACTTAAAAAGTTCAGATCTAAGATAAACGAGAATGTCCACTCATAGCCAAGGATTCTTACTTAACAAAAACAAAAACAGATGATGTTCAGTGGTTGTGGTTCCAACAAAACTAACCGCGGCTCTAGTCAAACAAAACTGTTTTAGTCCAGTAAAACTATCTGGGTACACAGTCTCTGTGTGGTCAAACACCACACTTCTAATGTAACCGTCTGATACCGCTGGAAGTAACTAGGTGAAGTTATGATCAAAGTACCTTTTTTCACCAGTTACATAAACCTTCGGTGTCGCAGGTAAATATCACCGATAGAGTTTTACTTAATTGAGCAGAATTTGGGTTTATATCTGAAAGAAACTTGATGCTGACGTCACCTTCAAAAGCTTAATAAAACGTACAGAAAAGTATTGGATTTAACGAGCGTGTGTGTTTTTTTATAGCAAAGTCACATCTGGCTATCTGCTGAGTCCACGGGGGGAAATCGAGCCCCTGATTTTAGCGTTGTAAATCCGTAGACTTACCGCCGCACCAGCGGAAGACAAGGTCTAACGAGCAAGATTGCGTTTTGATGTGGTTTATCCTCAAAAAGACGTCTAGAGTAAAATATATCATAATTCGATTAGATTGTCAGCACTGATTGCGTCAAAATGAAAGTTTCGTTTCAAACCTAAGATAACGAAAACACCATGTTTTAAATGTAGAAAACTGATTTCACTTTACCACTGAGGTAAAATTTCAAATTACTCTTTATTTTAGCAAATTGCGTATTTGATGTTTATCTAAGATATACTGGACGTTTCGAAATTCTAGAATTTTTATATAACGAATTGCGTAAACGTGAATTTTCATTTTTTTTTCTTCACCGTGTTGTTTTGAGCGATCATTGTTCAGGAACGTTAAAGTACATATAAATATACCCTTCTTAATGTGAAGTGAGGAGCTAGCAATAAATGTGAGGCTTTGAAACTGGTTGAAATAGAGAACGAAATTTGTGGGTTCCAGAAAATGTATACTCAGCCATAAGAGCTATTTACCATTAATTCTGTTTAACTAATGTAAACAGTAACTTTGAAATTTGAAAAATAAAAAAATAAAAAAAATATGAAAAAAGCGTGCAACAACAATGGTAGAGACAATACAATTATTATCATCTGCCACTCAATTCCTTAAGGAACATAGGGCCGCAGTCACTGCGGTTTCTGTTGCATGATTTTAAGTGAGTAGGTAACAACCTACTGCACCTAGCCGTCCCTAATTTAGCAGTGTAAGACTAGAGGGAGGGCAGCTAGTCATCACCACCCACCGCCAACTCTTGGGCTACTCTTTTAACAACGAATAGTGAAATTGACCGTAACATTATAACGCTTCCGCGGCTGGGAGGGCGATCATGTTTGGCGCGACGCGGATGTGAACCCGCGACCCTCAGATTACGAGTCGCACGCCTTAACATGCTTGGTCATACCCGGGCCCAATACGAATATCGGATCAGTAAATAACGCCTGAATATTACTACAGGGTAGAATTTTATGTTATGCGTTTTTAGGAATAAAAACAAACAAACAAACAAACCTTAAACTGTTTTAGAACTTGAAAAGCGAATGTGAAAATATATACAAAATAATATACGTATACATAAAATAAAACATATATACACGTGTATACAAACATAAAACGAGAAGTAAAATCAGTTATTGCAACGAAATATCAAAACCTAATTTTGAACTATTTTACCTCGTACGATTGCTCCCGCTTCACTAATCGTGTAATGAAAAATCGATTGTTTGAACAGAGTTAACACTGGTATAGTGAAGCTCCTCTCATTATTATTGTGTATAAAAGCTTAGGTAAACCAAGAGAAGTAGAAACAATGCCACTTGTTATCAGGGAAACACACACGGAATTTTTTTGCTTCGTTAAAAAGGTAACAAGAATGTAAGTTGTGATGACTTTGTTACTGTTACTTCAATAATTCAATTTCCAAACACTCAGAACTGCAAATTCGGTGTTTTACGATATTTCAGAAACGTTCAAGACCGATTCTTTCACTGTAATTCGCTAATAGATAACACGATTAAACCAGGCTATTCGGATTAGCTTTCGTTTGATACTGCGAAAGACAAACAAAGGGAATTTCACGTTTTCACGTTCTCAAGGGTTCGTTAGTTTAATACCCTTTCTTAGTTGTTAAATGAAACTCGAGAAATTCCGCTGGGATGAAAGATAATACATATTTCACAGAAGCACTTCCGAGTGCTTGCTCAAAACAGATTTTAAAACGTTTTGTTTTCTGTACTTTTGATCGTCACTGATAAGGAGAATTGATAGAATCTTGTGTATTTTCACGCGTTGTTGTGTAAGCTAAGATGTTAGAGACAAACGAGTTCTCATTGTTTGTGTGATGAATTTGGCGCAAAACAACACGAGGGCTACCTGCGCTAGCCGTTCCTAATTTTGCAGTGTAGGATAAGAGGGAAGGCGGCTAGTCATCACCATTCCCTCCAACTTTTCGGCTATTACCAACGAATAGTGGGATTGAACATCGCATTATAACACCTCCATGAGTGAAAGGGAGAGCATGTTTAGCGTGACGGGGATTCAAATTCACATGCTTCAGATTACGAGCTGAGTGCCCTAACCACCTGGTCATGCGTGGCCGCGTTTCGTCATTCATCAACCATACCATTAAAAACTGTCACCACCAGTTAACAACTGTTACAAGGACGATGTGAAATTAAACCCCGCAACAGAAACTAATATGACTGGAACCACAATCGTGGACAAAAATAAATGTATTCTCATTCTGAGATACAAGATACCAATCTAATCATGGTGATTAGAGCAGAATAGAACTTAGTTAAGTGATGATTTCGTCAATCTGGCGAAGAGTTAACTCAATGCATGGTTAAGCAACAGCTACAAATTGAAATCATTTGCACAAGTGGGGCCAGAAGAACAATTATATGCGTTGTTAGCTCTAGTCATAATGTATAGCAACTTAACTTTTTAACTAGCCTCAATTATTACTTTTATATCTCTTTCTGGTTGCAGTTCTATTTCTTTGTGACTCAGAATATTAATATCACAGAAAGTCGAATAAAGGGTAGTTGTATCGTGCATTAAAAAAACAACAACAACCCCGAGAAACCTGCTACATGTTGTCCCAGTGTGCCACAGGAAATAGTACAGAAAAGATGGCTTTGGAGAATTCTATTTTCACCAGTTTCTCATTGTTTCGTGAACAATTTATGTAGAATGTAATATATATCATAATAGAGAGAGAAATGTGTAAAAACAAAGATTAAGTCATTACCGCGTCGCTAGTGATAATAATTGAATTCTGTTTTCCAGTAGAGTCTCGTTTTGGACACAATATCTCAATATATGCGAACTGTTTTCGTTCATGAGTTATAAATTCATCAGGAAATAATTCATTGGAAAGTACAAGAGAAAGCAAAATTTCATTACAAACAAATTTTCTCTCAATTCTATTTTTTCATATCTGTTTTATTTTTTGGGGAACAATTTCTGTTTTGTTCATTAAATATTCAGTCTAAGCATCAATCGTTTCGGTTATAGTATTGATGGATAAAATTATAAGCAGAATTTTATGGCTTTGAATCATTTGTCACACTTACAATCTATAACTTTAAAATAAAAGTAAGGTTGAAGATAAAAAACAAAACAAAGTCTTACCACTGCAGATCGTCTGTAAGATCGAGTCTGTTCTGGGTTAACTATTTCAAATAAATCATACATCGTTAAAGACGGTGGAAAGTTCCTTCTTGCAAACAGAGCGAGCTTTGCGCTGCGTGGTGCAGTCAAGTTGAATCGAACCCATGTAGCTCTTGTTTGGTTGAACCACACAGTCCAAGAATGACGCGAGTCCAGTCGTTTGGACAAGGATGAATCTAGTCCAATCTTTGAATAGTAGGCTGCATCGCTTGGTATGGACAGGCATGGCGATGGGTAATATCCTATATTTCCTGTTGCAATAGAATAATAAACCAAGAAAACAAATGCTTGAATAGCAACCAAAATAATGGAAAATTGTATTTTTACAGAAATAGTCTGTTCACTAACAAAGAACGTGTAAGACTGATCTTTACCACTAATAACACACAACAGAGAATGGTAATGTGTTTCGAATGGTAAAGTCTATATACCTAGACAATGAGCGTGAGGAGACATTCTACAGTGAGGAATGTCACATCTTTCTCTCTTGTACCCTCTTGTTAAATCTCAGATTAATCTTTATCTCTACTTTCGTTAAGGTTTGGGTGAAGAAATCAGCTGGTTTACCAAAGAATGGTAAAGTCTTGGCCAGAAGGTTCGCTACATGCTGCTCTGTATTAATGTTGTTGTCTACATGCATGGAGAAGTTATTGAGTAAATTCTCGAGTGGTAACAAAGAAGGTATTATATGATCTGACAAATATGTACGAGTTGTTATTCTGGTCCGTATAGACTGTTTTGAGCATTTGTTCGTCAAAATACACATAAATACCTGTTTTGTAATAAAAAAACGTGTTTTTGGCAAAATTGTTTTTTCGAATCAATTAGCACTTTGTTAAGACAGTTTATCTGTAGCTGGTGTAGAGTCATGTTTTATCACGTGCCAGAAGTTACAGGGCGTCAAGTTGTTCTACAGTCGATAAATGGTATGAAGCAAACGGAGATTGCCAGAACAATAAGGTACCCCAGTGTACTGTATCCAGAATCCTGAAACGTTATTGGACTATAGAAAACATTATTTCTGGAAAATCTACTGGTCGTGATGACCGCGTTTTGACCAACTTAACACGTTAAGATAGAAAAAAAAAGGTTTTTCAATACTTTACGACAGGAATGGCATGAATACATTTATTCCAGAGTATTTAGAACAGTGAATAGGAGACTGAACAAAAAAGGTTGTTTTGGAAGCAGGCCTATCTACAAGTCGATATTAATCAGAAATTACCACTTTCATTGAGTTTTTTTAGTAAAACAGTATGCCAGCTTACAGTTCGGACTTTGGCAAAATGTTTTTAAAGATGATGGTAGGGTTAGTTTTTGTCATTTGCCTAAAGAACAGATGAGGTAAGATTGTTTTTTTTTTACTGGGAACACACAGGAGGTGGTGCAGTACATATTTGGGCGGCAATGAATTATGGCACAAATGCTCTTCATATCCTCCAAAATAACTTCAATGGCACTTCCTATAGACATCACATGGATATGAAATTACCTCCATATGCAAAAACAAGATTTGGTAATAATTCTGTGTTTCCGAATGGCAATGTAATTGCCCACAGTGCGCATATTATACTGAAGTATTTCAACCAGGAGGACTTCACAAGATTAACATATCCAGCAAAGTATTCAAATTGTAATCACATTGAGAGCTGTTGTTTAGAACTGAGTCGGAAAATTGCTATCTATTGTCCTAAACCAGTTACAGTAGCTGAGTTGTAGCGCCTTCTAGTGTCGAGTTGGGATGAAACTACAGTGGATTAAATTAATAACTTCATCGAAATTATGCTATGTATCTTGCGTGGGCTATTAGAATACGAGGAGGACCAACTGTGTACTGACTATTTAATATGAACTGAAATAGAGTTACAGAAGCTATTCATAATAAGATGATGTTATATTTTGTCATTACCTAAAACTTGGTAAAGTTTTATTGTGATATATAAAATGATAAATTACACATCTCTCACCACGTTTATGATAATATTGGTGACTGCTCTAATAAATCCTTCAAGATGTCCATAGAACTTGTTTGTCTTGCTATATAAATTATACATTTAGATATTTAATATAACATGTATTTTCCGGTTAAACAGCACTAATTGTATTTATATTCTATCTTAATATTAACCATCTTATTTATTCTGAAATACGCAAACATTCTGGCCAAGACTGTAGATTTACATCTCCTTTTAACAAAGCAGAATTATCAATTAAAATAGTTCAAATCAAGGTCCAGATATACAGGATGTTCGGAAAGTCATTGTGCTCTTATATATTTATTAACAGACAAAACTGCACAGTGACTTTCCGAACATCCTGTAGAATAAGCTACATGAGGGCTATCTGCGCTAGCCGTCCCTAATTTAGCAGTGTAATATTAGAGGAAAGGCAGCTAGTCATGAACACCTACCGCCAACTCTTGGGCTACTCTTTTCCAACGAATAGCGGGATTGACCGTTACATTATAGCGCCCTCAGCTGAAAGGGTGAGCATATTTGGTGTAACGGGGATTCTAACCCACGATCTTCAGATTACGAGTCGAGTGATTTAACCGCCTTGCCAAGCCGGGCCGTTTATTCATTGTTAGGTGCAAAGCTACACAATGGACTGTCAGTGTTGCGTAGAACATAATTACCGAATTCCGAATCCTGGTGTTATGAACCAGCGGGATTACCGCCGAGCTACTGAGGGTGAACAGTAATTAATATATTGTGTTGATATCCTATAACCATATTAAACAATCTTTTTTGACAATCCAGTATTTTGTTTTGCATTTCGGCTTTTGTTGCTGTTTTATTATGAATTGGCTACTTGCGCTCTCTCCACCACTGGGAATCGAGCCTCGGAAATTAGCACTGTACAACAGGAAACGTAGTGCTGAGCCATTGGCAGGCGACAATAGAAAAAAACACAAACGAAATGAGTGGATTATCTTGATTTCTTAAAACCAACTTAAACGTCATTTAAGATAAACTTTTATAATAACTCCCAACAATTTGTTTATTATTTTATTTTAGCAGTTTTATTAGCGTGGAATCGAACCTCGAAATTTAATATTGTAAGTCCAGAAATTTACTGCTGACCTATCAGGGAATATTTTCATTTCAAAACAAAATCATACGTAAAAACGAAAAGTGAAAAAACTTCTTAGTAAACACTACAATGTGTATTGTACTGATAAAAATCGACTGGTAAATTTAGGATCTTACCTTTCGAAGCTGGAGTTATGAAGTTCGCCATACTTTGAGATCTCTCTCCATCATCTACCACAATACAAGGTTTATTGCTCTCCGGGCTGACCATCAAAATGCTCGTGGCTGAGAGAGAAAACCAAACCAAAACACTAACTTCCTGAACAGCTAATGTGCATCTGAACACGTAACACTGACGAACTACTATAATTAATAAATTACCCAATTACCAGACGACTGTGTTAATAAATAAGTACAGAAATTATAATATACCCTACCAGTTTCCGTTTCTAAATGGAAAGATTGGTCTTTAAACTTTGGAGGAATGATTTTAAAATGTACAGTTCAATATAATTATCATTTTTCAGATATATATTTCACATATTTTTCTGACATGTTTCTGAAATTTGTGGAACGTATGTCGGAACTACGTCAATACTAAAACCACCGTTCGCTTTCATTAAACACAGTTTACTTTTTATAAAGGCCACAGTAAAAATATCGTTATAATGTAAAATTAGGTTTAAACTCGACATATTTTTTACAGTAAATCTTAAGTGTGGAGTATTTAACTTCATAATTTCAAGAAATGTGGTTACAGAACAAGAACATACAAAAACAGCGTTGAACAGAACATGGCGTTTGAAATATCGAAACTTGTATCCGAATAAGTTTGGTATTGTTCCATTATTCTGGATTTAAGTATTATTCTAAATTACTTTACATGGTATTGGACATTTACCCATTATCATGATGGTTAACGAAAGGTATTACGAAAAGCACTTTTAGAATATTCTGTGTTGACATTTGAAATACTTGCATGTTTTTGTAGTCTGCTCCCTTAATATTGTGTACAATAAATTTTAGTTTTTTAAGCTTAGTGATACACATAATAAAATGAACCGCAATTTGCTTATTTGTTAGAGAATATTTTAAGATAAAAATTCAAATGAAACAAATATCGTACCAGCAAAATATGCCATTGTGGCGGTGAGAACAATGGTAACCAAAATTAAGACAATTGTTGCCATTTTCCATGAGCACCGATGACTGCAGGATTTTCGGAAATTAAAACGGGAAGAGGAAATAGTAGCGGAAGTGAAAGCGGAAGTAGCAGAGAATGGGGGTCTTTTTGCGTTGTGGGACGTAGAAGCCTGAATTAACTGAGGGTTGACACAGTTAGTAACAGGAACCATGGGACCAGTGGTGGAATTAGGAGTACCGCAAAACACTGGAAGAGGGTTACTATAGGTTGGGCCTGATGAGCTAGTTGGCACATTGTTTGTTCCTCCAGATGGCACTGCTGTTACAGGAACGTTGTTGCAGAGCAGATCTGTTCTCAACTGGTTTTGTGGTTGAGTGTAGATTCTAGATAAAATACCATTAACAATTACTGGCGAAGTAGTCTGTTAGCGATTTAATACAGCAAAATATATATATAACATTTCATATATTATTTAGTAAACATAATCATTTAAATTAGTTTATTTGTTTTAAATTTCGCGCAAAGATTTTGTTTTTTTTAAATTTCGCACAAACCTACTCGAGAGCTATCTGCGCTAGTAGTAACTAATTTAGCAGCGTAAGAGTGCCCCCCAGTGGCTCAGCGGTATGTCTGCGGATTTACACGCTAAAATCCGGGTTTCGATACCCGTGATGGGCAGAGCACAGATAGCCCAATGTGTAGCTTTGTGCTTAATTAAAAATAACAATAACAATAGCAGCGTAAGACTAAAGAAAAGGCAGCTAATCATCACCACCCACTGCCAACTCTTGGGCTACTCTTTTAACAACGAATAGTGGGATTCTCTGTCACACTATAACGCCCCCACGGCTGAAAGGGCGAGCATGTTTGGCGCGACGGGCATGCGAACTCGCGACCCTCATATTAAGAGTCGCACGCCTTAACACGCTTGGTCATGCCGGGTCGCTCGCGCAAAGCTACATAAGGGCTATCTGAGCTAGTAGTCACTAATTTAGCAGCGTAAGACTAAAGAAAAGACAGCTGATCATCACCACCCACTGCCAACTCTTGGTCCACTCTTTTAACAATGAATAGTAGGATAGACCGTTATATTGTAACGTCCAAACGACTAAAAGGCCGAGCATGTTTGGTGAAATGAGAATTACAAATCCAGGGCCTAAACCATTTGGCCATGTCCAGCCTAATAAAATTAGTTGACTTTAAAAAAACCCTGCTAAAGATTTCATTAACAACAACAACAAAAAAGTTACTGGTCACAACATTGCTCTGGTGTTTTAGTTATAAAATATTGTTACATTCTTTGAAAAATTCCCAGTCTTTTTCTAGGCTTCAATTCAATCAATTGTGAGCATATGGCTTCAGGTGTAACAGTTATAACAAAATGATTATCTGGTTTCAAATAAGGCATAAACACTGTACTTGTCAGGATTTTGTTTCTTTCAGCTTAATAATACAGATGTTTGCAACACTGAATTAGTGTAGAAACGTAAGGTGCGAGCATAAGAATCTTCTAGCTTGATAATATAGATTTTGTAGCGCTGAATTAGTGTAGAAACAGTGTGTGAACATAAGAACCTTCTTGCTTGATAACACAGGTATTTGTAACACTGAATTAGCGTGGAAACATCGTGTGTGAGCATTACTCTTGTAATTCATTTATTTATTTAACGTTTCAGAACGTTAGGCACAGCTAGCAAACGGAATATACTATGTTTTGAGTTGTTTAGCCAAAAGCAATTTGCGTAAACCTTGCGACAGGAATATATTTTCAACATCTTGTGCTTGTTGTACACAACATTGATAATTTAATCGTGTAGTTCAACTAGAATTAAGTTGTCAGTGGAAGATGAAGAATAACGTAAGCCTTTCTATTTTTGTAGTTTGGTGTTTTCGCGAATAAGGAGGAAAACATTTGGAATAATTGTTTGATCAGGAAGATAAAACCCAATGAACGAAGTAGTATTATCCGTTGAAGGAATTCGTTTAAACAGCGTAAAGTAACTAACTCATGGTTCGTGAAACGGCATCACGTATTTTAACAGTTTCACGGACTGACGCTTTAGCATACAATTTAACGTCAGGTAGCAAGTGATAAAGGAATTTCTTTATCCTGTATACGGTCAATGTTACACAGTTTTTCTTAAAACATCTGAATTTTTTACCTATTCACATCGCATCCCCTCTGTTGGTAATTTTCCATAGTTTCATTTTTAAATTATTTAAATCTATCACGCGTAAACATTTCAGAGAATGAGACACTGATTGGAATGAACCAATTTTAAGAATTATTCGATAAAATAGAATATATATAAATATATATTTTTTTTTCCAAAATGTGGATTCTCAGAGAAAATCACACCCCATGCAAATTACATTTCAAGCAAAATACATTTTATTTAACAATCAGGAGTCTAATACTTTTTCACCTAATCTTCTAAGTCCTCAGTCGGTCTAAGCTGGTGTGTGTATTTACAGACTAGTTCTTAAAGAGAATCGATTATAGTCCATCTGCAGCTACATGGGTCTCATTCTTATCTTTGGTCGCCGGCAGTACACACGAGATTTCGATACCCAGCAATGAATTACTATCTACACTCGATAATAAATTCTTCTTTCAAGCCCGTTGCCTAGGAAATGGCTAAGCTTCCAATGCATAATAAAATTTGTGATTTGAGAAAGCCTGATGTGTAGATGAGAGAGAGAGAAATTCTCAAGACAAGAGATTTTCTTCCACATCTTAAACACAATGAATAGTGACAGGATTTACTCGAATGAAGCATTTGAATCATGTTGCTTTGTCTCTGCCATCAAACTATACGTTTATTCGCGTTACTATCACGTGGGCCTGGCATGGCAAAGCGTGTTAACGCGTGCGACTCGTAAGCTGAGGGTCGCGGTTTCGCATCCCCGTCGCGCCAAATATGCTCGCTTTTTTAGCCGTGGGGGCGTTATAATTTAACGGTCAATCCCACTATACTTTGGTAAAAGAGTAGCCCAAGAGTTGGCGGTGGGTGGTGATGACTAGCTGCCTTCCCTCTAGTCTTACACTGCAAAATTAGGGACGGCTAGCACAGATAGCCTTCGAGTAGCTTTGTGCGAAATTCGAAGATAAACAAATACTCTTACGTGCAACTGATGTGTTATAAAATTAAAATTCACTAGCTGTTATTATTTATTCGTACCACACGAAATCATTTCACTAAAACATAAACATTTACACCACGTGTTTATTACAAAATAAATTTTTTTTAACAAATCTGCTAAGTTTAATAAAGATAAAGTTTGTTTCGAACAAGTAAAAAACAAAACGAAACATTATCATTTCCTCACATTATTTTGGATGAAAAAACATGGACGTTTTTAATTAATATACAATTGTAAACTGTTCTAGACAGGTAAATAAATCGTTTCTGATTAATTTCCTAAGTAGTTTTGAGGAAACAAAAAACACCTTACGCCAATATTTCAACTGCTTTTCTTTACACTTTGAAACAGCAAGGAGAATCATTATATTTCTGCTTCGAGAAATATGGTTCCCATATGTAGGTATTAAATTAATATTTTTTGGTTTATTTTCAATAACACAAAACTGTTAGTAATGATTATATAATTCCTAGTTTATACGTACAATAATACTGACCATTCTCGACAAATTCACTTGGTCAAACACGTTAATTCTCGACGGTAGTTCAGTGATTGCCTAAACGTAAATAATATTAAGCAGATGGAGCATAAAGGAACACTGAAAGAAAGCATTTTAAAATAGACAGAAATTTAAGACAGTTTGTACAGGATTCTTGAAATCCATGCTTAAATAATGCTATTCGGTACTGTGTACGCCAAAGTCTAGAGCACGAACTTTATTCGTTTCTATTATTTCCCCAAAAGAGGGTCCAAAGACAGCATGGATGAGTCACCTATGTTAAACATTCGCACCTCCATACAGTAGTGTGTTGTCTGTCTGTCAGTCAGTCAATAGACGCTAGAATTACGTTACATGAGGGACACTTAACGTTGCAGATTGTACTGTGTTGATGTCAGTAAAATTTGCGTATGTCATGAATCACGAGAGAATCGTGCACTTTGTAGGTTACGATACAGCATGACATGGGAACTTCAAAAGCAATAAAAAAAATATATTTGTTACTCTTTATTTTGATTGTATTTACTCTTCAAAACGGAATATCTTTAGCTGCAGAGGTAACTTCCATCTGTATAACAGAATATTATTTCTGACACTTTTTTCGAAGACATCTCTACCATTATAACCGTAGAGTAAATGATGAGTAGTTAGTTTTGCCCGCAGTATTCAAGTGTTGATTTATATTATTGATAATCTTATTATTTAATGACGTCGACATTTATTTATTTTATTCGTAAACAGTCTACTCGAGGCCTAAAATGGACAGTTGGTTAAGGCACTCGACTCGTAATCTGAGGGTCGCGGGTTCGAATCCCGTCGCACCAAGCATGTTCGCCCTTTCAGCCGTGGGGGTTATATAATGATAGGTCAATCCAACTATTCGTTGGTGAAAGGGTAGCTCAAGAGTTGACGGTGGGTGGTGATGATTAGCTGCATTCCATCTAGACTTCGGCTGCTAAATTAAGCACGGTTAGTACAGATAGCATTCGTGTAGCTTTGTACGAAATTCAAAACAAATTAAACCAGCCATCTCGAAAAGTGAACGTAGTAACTACAGTCTGAACAGTAATCACTGGAATTACTTTAAAATATTCTGAGCTGCTTATCAATGAATTTAAATATTACATGCACACATAAAAGTTTAAAAGAACAGCTTTCTTATAAATGTTTTGTACAACTAAACAAAATTTTCCTGCAACTATAAATTAATTATGTACATACCTTTCGTTTTCACTTTTATTGTTTCCCCTAGCAGGGATGCTTTTTATTTCATCTTTATCAGAACTGGCATTTAAAGTTGTACTGCTTTCAATAACAGATAAAGTTTGGTTTGGACCAAGTTCTAAAAACAAGACCAGAAAAGAGTACATTGAAATTCAATACTTTATATGATAAATAAACCGTTATTTCCGACCAATGTTTAAAAACAAAAACAAAATCATAAAAAAGAGCGTATAAAAGTCGCTGCTTTCGATAACAAATAAATATTGTGTTTTATTCAAAGTCTAGGAACAGTATTTGTTTGTTTGTTTTTACAGTAAAGTCCATCCCGGATAATCCAGTCCTGTTTTTTTATCGTGGTAAGTCCGTAAACTGACTTCTATCTCACCAGGGGATTTACCTCTAGGAACAGGCTCAGTAAACAAAACCATATAAAACTTATTGATTTTAATAATTTATAAAGTTTAATTTAGTCCAAGATAAAACTGCTTTGGGCTAAGTTCACAAAAACAAAATTAGAAGAGAAACATTTGAAACTTACTGCTTTTAATAACAAATGAAGATTAGTTACGACCCAGATCTAGAAAAAAAACACAATAAAAACAGCAACACAAATCTTATGCTTTCAAAAATATACGAAGTTTGTTTTTTTGCCTAAGCTCTATAATAGAAGAGCTGGAACGAAAACATCTGTAATAGAACTACCTTGAATAACAAAAATAATTGTTTATAACTAACTTAAAACAACAACAAAACAAGTTACTACTTTCAGTAACAGATAAATCCTTATCTTGCTGATTTCTATAAACTAAACCGACAACAGAATGTTTAAAAAAGTTAATGCTCTGTAGTGCAGAGACAGTTTGTGTTATGAGGAGAAGTTAGAAATAACATAAGAGTTCATATCCGTTGAAAATGTGGAAAAAACGTTACTGGAGTTAATGTTTTTCAACTTTTTCTGATAGTTTAATTTGAAAACAAGTAAATATATAATGACAGAGATCATTTGTCAAACAATGTAATTTCAAATATGCGTTTTAATAGAATAAAATATATTAAGTCACATCATGAAAAAAATGTTTCAGTATGAGATATATGTTTTTATTCAGTAATATGGTGTTGTCCTCTTTGAATTTCTTTTGAAGTCTTAAACAAATACGGATTTGCAATATTGTTTTTAGGCCAGCAGAAAATTAAAATGCAAAGGACAAAAATTAAGAAATGCTCGTGTTGTTTTTCATTGTACGAAAACCTAAAATAACCACATTAACACCGCGGTAAATCAAAATTCCTAAAAGAAAAAATACCACAACAATAACGAAAAAAAAACAACAACAAAGGCAAGCACATTACGCATTGTTGTCAAAATCGTTAAAGAACCCCAGAGAACCTATTTTACACAACTATGTACGAAGTTATCTGATTGAAATCAAAGTAAGCACTTATTGATTTTCAGGCAGGAACCTTCTGTGTCTATCCCAAATGATAAGTAAGCGTAATCAATATATTGGGAACAAATGCGATGGTAGTGACAAGTAAAGAACGGCTGACTGAAAAACGTAAAGAATGTTTCAGTAAACTTAACTTATTTTTTTGTCATTCGTGAAAAAAATAATACCAATTCGAATATTTCCCTTATCATTCTAAACTGGTTTATCATTCTATATCATTCTTATTTTTAGTTGCAGTAAATTGTTATTAATCTTTTAAACTGTACAGTGCGCATGCTTTGGATTTCAGTTTACGTTTTGTTTATCTCGAAACTTTGATGTATTTTGGAAAGAAACAAATTAAAAGATAGCGTGAGGCAGGAAATAATGGCCAAGTTTTGTGATATCCGCATTCAAGAGAATGAAAATAGCTGTAAAAACAAAATATATTTTTTAAAATGAAAATCCAGCCAAAGTTACACAATTTCTTCTCTCTATATATGTGTGTATACAGAAAATCCATAACTGAGTTTCACGTTTCAATTTACCTTTCAGTTATTCGTTTTCTAGCTATTTTGAAAAAAATTGAACCTATTTCTTGACTTGTGGTTACACTTTAGTCGCACATTCACCTCTATTCTCTATCGTTTTATTTGGTCAGAAGGTGTATGAAGCTGTTTGCAGATACACTGATTTATTTGCAGCTAGTTTAAAGACTGGGCGTCTCCAAGCTGGACAAATAACCCCAATTTAACATTTTCAGACAAAACGAATGACCATGTTGTCCAAATCTACAAGACAGAGAGCAAGTTTATTGAAAGAACGTGTGCTATTTTGGAAGATGGCCCAGCATGGCCAGGCGGGTTAAGGCGTTCGACTCGTAATCTGAGGGTCGCAGGTTCGAATCCCCGTCACACTAAACATGCTCAACATTTCAGCCGTGGGGGCGTAATAATGTGACGGTCAATCCCAGTATTCGTTAGTAAAAGAGTAGCTAAAGAGTTGGCGGTGGCTGGTGATCACTAGCTGCCTTCCCTCTTGCTAAATTAGGAACAGCTAGCGCAGATAGCCCTCAAGTAGCTTTGCGCGAAATTTAAAACAAACCTATTTTGGAGGACAACATTGACATTATGTCAGTCATATGACTCGAAATTAAAATGATAATATTGTTACAAAAAAAAACAACACATAATTCTCGTCTCTTTGCTTTCCAGACGTTAAATATTTATTATATATTTTTTAATATTTTAAAAGAATCGGTTCTAATGAATAAAACTGACCATAGAAGAACTCATTCCGGACAAAAGTTTATCAAGTCGAGTTTTTGAGCCTGTTTTATAGGTTCATAGGTTATTTGTTCAGATGAAATAAAATTATGAACAGCAGTCTAAAAAGTACCAAAAACGAAAGTTTTGTGTTTATTTTCTCTCATAACTCTTTGATAATTAATTGGTTTATTTTGAGTTCTTCGCAAACCTACTTGAGGGCTATCTGCGCTAGCCGTTCCTAATTTAGCAGTGTAAGACTAGAAGGAAGGCATCTAGTCATCACTACCCACCTCCAACTCTTGGGTTACTTTTTTACCAACGAATAGTGGGATTGAGAGTAACATTATAACGCACTCACTGTTGAAATGACGAGAATGTTTGTTGTGACGGGGATTCAAACCCACGACCCTTGGTTTACGAGTCAGGTTCCTTAACCACCTGGCCATGCCAGGTCTAATATTCATTACATATAACTTATTACACACGTGTGAAAGAACAAAGTAGTGAGAATATGTTTCACATTATTAATTCGTATGTGTTCAAGACGATGTTAACAATATTTACTATATAATATATATTTTTTAATTTAAATTTCATGTAAGTGCTATAAAACGTCTTTCAGTTTCTTCTGATTAGTTACTCATTTCTTTAATGCTGACTTCATGTATATATTTTTATTTTGAAATGGTGATCATATATGATTTGGAAAACTGTCATAACGTTTTAGTAGTCGATACTAAATGTGTGCATTCTGAGGCCTAGTTTCCATATTGTGTTTCTGGCAGTTCCGTACGCATCTTTGCAAAATATATTTAATATTTTGTAAACGTAGAATTTACATTATGATCATATATGTAAACTTTTTAACGCTGTGTTTGTACGATCAGTCTGTGATAATGATAACACACAGCTTGTAATTTCTATTTAAACACAATAAATATCTACATAACAAGATAAACTTTTCCGTAAGTTGAAATCAAACGAGGTGTGGCAGACATTAATGTTGCCTCATTTCATAGAATACGTTTTGAAATTTATTTCCAGGCCCGGCATGGCCAGGTGGTTAAGGCATTCGACTCGTAATCCAAGGGTCGTGGGTTTGAATCCTCGTCAAAACAAACATGCTCGCTCTTTCAGCGGTGGGGGCGTTATAATGTGACAGTCAATTCCACTATTCATTGGTAAAAAGAGTAGCCCAAGAGTTGGCGGTGGGTGGTGATGACTAGCCACTTTCCCTCTAATCTTACACTGCAAAATTAGGGACGGCTAGCGCAGATAGCCCTAGTGTAGCTTTGCGCGAAATTCAAAAAGAAAACAAAAACAAACCAAAACCCCATCGGCACAACGGTATGTCTTTGGACTTACAACGCTAGAAACCCTGACTCGATACCATTGGTGGGTAGATCACAGAAAACACATTGGGTAGCTTTTTGCTTAACTTCAAAAAAATGGAGAAATTGTTCTAAATAATAAAAATGCAACTGTAAATTTTTAATTTATGCTCTTTGTACTATTTCGATTTTTGTACGTATTATTTTAAGCTTTTGTGGATAACCCTACAGAGTATTACACAAAATATGCCACACTTGAACGCAACATTTGAAACAACAAATTATCATATTTACAACATATATTATCTCTTATTTTTGTTCTGTTACCGTTTTGTAAGCTTCTGACAGTCTGGAAAAAATGTCACGTGCGAGATACAAAAAACGTGCTAAGGAGCAATATTTCTGAGTGCTTTTTACGAAATAACGCAATATATTTGCTAAATCTGTCAAAGAAAAACATCTGTAGTTGTCTGCAACATGTTGCCTACAAACTTGTCGATAATTACAGGTGCTATCTGCGTTGAAAATCGTTTCAGAAGGCTTTGAGCAAACCAAAATTCATTTTTCGTTTGTCTTTTGTTTTGCCACAGTTCTTTAGATACGGTTGATGTGATAATGGTATTGTTATTTCTAAGAAAGAACAACCGTGTTAGACGTTAACTGATGCTTCAGATTAAGTAAATCCATCACTTTAGATGCTCTTTAAAATAAGTTCATACGCCATCTTCAGGGCAACGAGAATAGTAATAGCAGTATTTTCACTTGGTGAGCGTTGTTATGGCAAGTTTGAGTTGTTGCACCGCTAAAGCACAGATATTTATTTTATTTATGTCAACGTATTTGCGGCACAAGCGGTATGTTTGCAGACTTACAACTTTAGTAGAGAACGGATTTCTGTATTCTAGGTGGGCAGAGCAGAAAAAGAAATGTATTTGTAGTCCCTGTATTCAGAATTGTGTGCACGTTTAAAACCGTTTAATAAGATTTGGCACGAACCAAGGATGTTTTTATGATTATTCATACCTTGAGATGTGTAGGCACTCAAGCCCGAAGGAAGCATGGTTGGCAAATAAGGCGGTTCGGATTCACATTCACTCTCCAGATATCCGAGTCGGGGTCTCATACCAAGTGCTTCCACATGGTGGACTGATGGAATGCTTCGGGGTGGAATAACAGGGGGTGCCGGCTCTGGTGGACTGTCACGGAATACTAGTGAAGAATATTTGTATTTTAATTGTCATTACATTCTTGTTTTGTGATAGAATTATAGAACATACGACACCAAGAAAAATTAATCAAACGAAAGTATCAACTAAATAAGATACATTTTTTATTATCAGTCAAAATATTACTAGGAGGAGGAATCATTAATTCAGTGAAATCGAACGAATCAATGACGATAGTAAGTTTTAGTGATTTTATGTCTTCCATGCCATTGCTCTAAATTTGTTCTCCGTCATAACGTACATATTCTCTGGAACTAAAGTTAGTTTTATGACTGTCCCCGATATCCCCTGATGTTCCCCTTTTACCGTCGCACCATCCCGCGTCCATTTTTAAGTTTACAAAGTGCGTTTCTCATTAATGATGAATGTGTTAAAAAGAAAAAAAAAAGAAATTTTACGACTCAAAATAATGGCACGTACATCGTGCTAAAGCAGCAATAATGAACTGGAGGTTGAAGGCGAAAGGAAACCTCATAACTGGAAGACCTATTATGCACAGTTAGATTGTGTACAGGGTTATGTAGTAACGATCAATAACTCTCTTATAATACACTGTCCGAAAAACACGTTCGAATAAAAATTAAAACGTTTCAACGTGTAAATACAGCAAGACGGTTCTATTGTATTCTCTTTTACGTCGACAACGTGAGCTATAAAGCACATTGTTGTTTTCGACACTTTATACAAGACGTATAGACGGCTTTGTATATACAGGGAGTAAGTAATTGTAAGAAGTTTATGGAAAGTGGAGTACAAAGGTGTCAGAGATCGGCTTTGTTTCCCTGTTTTGCCAGTGTACCTACATAGCTCGCGAAATCCTTTGGCAACTCGGTATGTTATAAAGCACACACCCAGTTCTATGGTGTTTGCTATTTTGTATACCATTAAACGTGTCATGAAACTGATATATTCGTCTCAGAATTTTCATGTGAGGAACGCCTCTATGTATTAGCGAATCTTGCTTTCTAATTGAATTTAAAATCGCCAAATCTATTCGATGAAAGGCCACGATGGGCGAAGGGAAAAAATATTCGAATTACAAGTAATGGAACTTATTAGAATTCTAATAATAGTAAACTGTGCAAGTGGTGTTTTAATGAATACTAAAATCTAATAATTTACTCTTGTCCAATATTTTTATAGCATGCAATATTTTGTCACCGACACTTTCTTAGAGGTCGCCATAGCAGCATTATGTGCCCGACACATTTTACAAAACAAAAAAGAAATGTATCTGTCTGAGACATTTTAATAGTATCAGATCTGTCGGATGCTTTCTCCAAGTATGACACATTTCAATAGTATCAGATCTGTCGGATGCATTCTCCAAGTATGAGACATTTTAATAGTATCAGATCTGTGGGATGCATTCTCCAAGTATGAGACATTTTAATAGTATAAGATCTGTCGGAGGCATTCTCCAAGTACGAGGCATTTTAATAGTATCAGATCTGTCGGAGATACTCTCCAAGTATGAGACATTTTAATGGTATAAGATCTGTCGGAGGCATTCTCTAAGTACGAGACATTTTAATAGTATCAGATTTGTCGGAGGCATTCTGCAAGTATGAGACATCTTAATATTATCAGATCTGTTGGAGGCTCTCTCCAAGTACGAGACATTTTACAAACTTCATAATTGTTCAAAACATTTTACTAGATGTATCCAATTGTCATATTTTAGAAACTATTTTTGTGTCAGCGAAATTTATAATTATCGTTTATCTTCAAACCATTCTACAATTATCGTATTAGTCTAGTCTATTTTGAAACATCTTTCACGGTATACTTATATAAACAAGTAGAAATTAAAAAGGGAAAAAAAATAATTGTACACCAGTTTATATCAATACTATTTATGAAATAAATGTTTGATTTATTTTCATCAAGTTCGAAAGACTCCATGAAAGAACTAAAATTATGGGCATATATATTTCTAAAACGATCTAAACGAACAATCAGTGAGTAAACTAAAGTGATAGGCAAACTTGTTACTAAAGCTGTTTCTAATGAACCATCCATGAATAAACAAAATTAACAGCCAGCCATGTTGCTAAAAGAGACTATAATGTACAGTCACGGAATAAACTAAAGTGATAGACATTCATATTACTAAAACTGTTAACAATAAATCATCCTTCAATAAAGTGACAGGCATTCATATTACTAAAACTGTTAACAATAAATCATCCTTCAATAAACTAAAGTGACAGGCATTCATATTACTAAAACTGTTAACAATAAATCATCCTTCAATAAACTAAAGTGACAGGCATTCATATTACTAAAACTGTTAACAATAAATCATCCTTCAATAAACTAAAGTGATTGGCATTCATATAACTAAAACTGTTAACAATAAGTCATCCTTCAATGAACTAAAGTGACAGACATTCATATTACTAAAACTGTTTACAATAAATCATCCTTCAATAAACTAAAGTGATTGGCATTCATATAACTAAAACTGTTAACAATAAGTCATCCTTCAATGAACTAAAGTGACAGGCATTCATATTACTAAAACTGTTTACAATAAACCATCCTTCAACAAACTAAAGTGACAGGCATTCATATTACTAAAACTGTTTACAATAAATCATCCTTCAATGAACTAAAGTGACAGGCATTCATATTACTAAAACTGTTTACAATAAATCATCCTTCAATAAACTAAAGTGACAGGCATTCATATTACTAAAACTGTTTACAATAAACCATCCTTCAACAAACTAAAGTGACAGGCATTCATATTACTAAAACTGTTTACAATAAATCATCCTTCAATGAACTAAAGTGACAGGCATTCATATTACTAAAACTGTTTACAATAAATCATCCTTCAATGAACTAAAGTAATATGAATTCATATTACTAAAACTGTTTACAATAAACCATCCTTCAATGAACTAAAATGATTGTAGTAATGTTGATGAAACTGTGTATATGACCAATCCATGAATAAACTAAATCGATAGGAAGCCATGTTGCTAAAATGTATGTAATAAATCATTAAATTTTTTACTTTTAGCATATCGTATCACAATTTTGTTTTCTTTTTACAAACAGTAAAGGCTTCGTACAGTGGTTAGAGTACCACACTATGGAAGTGTAGGTTTAAAGTTTACGTCCCGTCACAACAACAATATTCCATGGCTTGCGACAGTGAAAGTGTTATAAAAGTCACAGTCAAATTCCATTTTTGGGTAAGATAAAAGTAGCCCAATTATTGGTCGTGTGTACTGTTCCTCTCTATTCCATCACCTCAAAACTCGGAACTGCTAACGTTAAATAGCCCTCGAGTATATTCACGCGAAATTCAACAAACAAAGAGAAACTAACTGATTACCAGCTTCCGTCCCTCGAGCGTATCAGTTCAAATTTAGGGAAGGTTACAGCAGATATTCCTTGAGTAGCTTTGCGCGAATATCCGAACGCATTCAAACAAACAGGTGAGGCTCTTCATTAAACACTTAGAGATAAATCATTTTGTTGTTTTTCTATTAAGTGTGTGCAAATAAATAATATTATAAGTAATCAAAGTTTAAATAGATAATTGTTACCAGACGGTTTAAATTAATTAAAAATCAAGGCTAGAATAATTTACTAGAAAGTTACTTGTATTATTTTCAATAAAGTTCAAACACGGCCCGTCTGAAACCTGCGTTGGTAAATACTCTTCAAACAAACCAATATCTTCCCATGTTGGAAATTCACACACACACAAGATTTAATATTAAATATTATGTTGCTTCGAATCAGTGGTATGTCATACAAATGGAACACTAAATATGTGTCACCTAGAGTTATACGAACAATTATATTTCCACCTTCCTTCTTACGTGAAGCTTAAGCTAACACTTTTAATTCTGGACAGATATCTTTGATTCAATACCGTATATAAGAACAGCTTTGGTGGGATCTTGTTAAAAAGCTTCGTTCTAGTTTTCTTTTTATGGTTTTTATTGCCTTGAAATATTTAATAATTTTTTTGTTCATTTTAGCCTCTCTTTTTTAATAAGATTATGTGACAGAAGAAAAAATACACACTTGCCCTATTTATGCCCTACGTTTCTTATTTGTTTTGGAATTTCGCGCTAAGCTACACGAGGGCTATCTGCGCTAGCCATCCCTAATTTAGCAGCGTAAGACTAGAGGGAAGGCAGCTAGTCATCACCACCCACCGCCAACTTTTGGGCTACTCTTTTACAAACGAATAGTAGGATTGATCGTCACATTATAACGCTTCCATAGCTGAAAGAGCGAACATGTTTGATGTGACAGGAATTTGAACCTGAGACCCTCAGATTACGAGTCGAGCGCTTTAACCACCAGGCCATGCCGGGCGTTTCTTATTTAAATGACAACAACTACGTAATTGTAACACTAAATCACTTGTAATGACACGTGCCATTGAAATTGTATTGTAAGTCCTCTCACGGCAAAATGATAAATTTTGTTTACAGCAGGAGACGCACAACTGCTTTCTTTTTACATTATTATTACACTCTAGATGTAAATGGTTATGATGAAGCTGGACAATTATTGAATTTTGAATTAAAGGTAACTACTGCTGTCGATGCCATGCGAAAAATTAAAAAAAAACATTTATTCTTTAGGTCTCGTATAACGTGTTATTAATGCGAATAATTTTAAAGACATTCACGGATTTTTACATGGTTACCATTTCAATCGTACTTTTGATATTCGTCTTGCTGTGTCGAGCAAAGCGCAGGTGAAGTCCACTGAAAGTTTAGCCAGGTGTGTTTGTCCGTTGTTTAATTTCGCGCAAAGCTATACGAGGGTTATCTGTCCGAGCCGTAATTCAGCAGTGTAAAACTATATAGAAGGCAGCTAGTTATCACCACCCACCGCCAACTCTTGGGCTACTTTTTTACCAACGAATAGTTGGATTGACCGTAACATTGTATCGCTCCTACAGCTGAAAGGGCGAGCATGTTTGGTGTGACGGTGATTCGAACCCGCGACCTTTAGATTACGAGTTGAGCGCCCTAACCACCTGGACAGTTGTGAGTTGGTTGACTTTTTAATAGAAAACGAATAATATATTTCGGGAAAAGAACCGGGAATAATTATTTATATGATGTCTGCGTATCTATTTTGTTGGAAATGTTAAAATTTATATGAGCGGAAATGCATGACTAAATCATTTCTCTGTGTACGATAATCTAGCGAAGGCACCGAAAATATATTCATCTTTTACGTTATAAACTTCCAAGCGACGGACTGCGCATGATCACTATACTGTGTGTTACTTTTAGCGAATTAACCATAGCGGCGTCTACTTTCTGTAGATTAATAAACATGTAATCTTTAACGCACTGCATTATTATAGAACCGCTCTATATATCATCAATTACAGGCTTATTTCGTTCTGCGACACATACACAGTATGCCTTCTTCACAACAGGAGTTCAGAGGCAAAGCCATTATTTCAATTAATTATCTAAAAGCATTACTACTCTCCAAATGTAGTCCACAAGATTTAGAATTTATCATTCTCTTGTGTTCAAACCTAAGAGCATTTTTTTAATTTGTTTAGAGTTAGCCACATACAGTAGAATTAAGGCCACGAGTTTCCATATTTTCATTTAATACGCCATTTTGATGAATAAAGTAAATAACATTGAACAATTTAGAAGATTTTGTTTTTAGGAAATTAAGCAACGTCATTATTTCTTTAATTAATATAATACAGTTTTATACAGGTTTGCCCATAATGATGACCTCAATAGATACACCAGGTGGTTAAGGCGATCGATTCGTAATCTGAGGGCTGCGAGTTCGAATCCCCGTCACTTCAAACATGTTCGCCCTTCATCCGTGGGATGCGTTATAATGTGACGGTCAATCCCGCTATTCGTTGGTAAAAGAGCAGTCCAAGAATTGGCGGTGGGTGGTGATGACTAGCTGCCTTCCCTCTAGTCTTACACTGCTAAATTAGGGACGGCTAGCGCAGATAGCCCTCGTGTAGCTTTGCGCGAAATAAAAACAAAACAAGATATCAATTGAAGTTTTTTTGCTACGAGCGCGAAACTTTAAATTTCATACTTTTTTGTTGGTTCGCCGTTTATACTATCTAATAGTCATCAGTTTCATAAGACTCACATTTATAAACCTCATATGTCATATGTTGAAATATAACAGTTAAGTAAATTATGCCTTTATTTAGATTTTCAAGAAAGACATTCAAATGGATGATTTAAGAAACCTATATACGACTGTTTAACAGTAACTGTAAACATCTAGGTTTTTTTGATGTAAATAACCCGTACAAAAAGGTGGTTCACAAATTCCTATAGTTTAGAAACGTATACGCTATTTTTTTTTCCTCCTAAATCCCCGTACTACAATGATAACATAAAACACGCCAAAGGTGGATTACCTGAGTTTTATTAATATTTTCTAAGTCACTCAAAACTATTTCATATAATATATCATTTCACCTAAAGTAAGATCTTCAATCTTATCACCCCTACCAGCTTTCATAACCACGATTTAAATTATTCGTTGATTGTCAATAGGCAGTTTCTTTATCATTTTAAGTCAAAGCAATGCGTACTTTATGATATTGAAAAAAACAGCCTGAATAAACATTTCGAGGAAAAATCCGCCGAGCCGTTTATTTATTTTGCCAACTCATGGTGTGACTAACCCGCGAAAGCAAGATAAAAGTTGGCTGATAGTTACTTAAAAAAAATATATGAAATATTCTGACTAATATAGTTTTCGTTATAAGAGTGAATGTTGACATTGGTTTTATGAGAGTTTTCGTCCTGTGCCAATATAAACTTCTAGAGTACCTTAAAGTAGAAGAGTTAATGAAATTGTCCAGACTTATAGGGTTATGAATTTCAAACTTTTATTACTTCTGTGTCTTCTGGTGACGATCTCAAATATTTAGAGTAAATTATTTCCCACTAATTAAAAAAAAACAGAACCTGTGCGGTCGTTTCGAACATTCCTAACCACATTATGACTAAACGTTTCTTAGCTATTGCTTGTGGTAAAGTAAACTTTTAATGAAGCTGAATTAAGAAATGAATATGTTTCCTTTACATATTGCAAACATAATCAAACCAAAAGAGGTATTTACCTATTAAAAAGATAAGAGTTTTTAATTATTATTATTAAAGGATTTTGTTTTTGTAATGCAACAAAATATGACAAAAATATACTCCCATCGGTTGTTTTTATCTTCAAAATGATTATAACTTTGCTTTCACGGCTAATATTTACATGAACAAGAACTGACTTCTGATAAACTCTGTAAGATGTTTTGAACCGAACCAACAGCTAAAGCGCGATAAAAATTTTTGCTCAACGAACAGCATATGTTTCATAAAACGCACGTGATCAACATTAATAACTGAGCTGTCCTTAGCGAGATAATTGTGAGACCTTGTGTATCATAAAAAAACACGTGTAATCAACATTAATAACAGAGCAGTTCTTAGCGAGATGCTTGTGAAGCCTTGTGTATCATAAAAAACATCTGTAATCAACATTAATAACTAAGCAGTTCTCAGCGAGCTGCTTGTGAAGCCTTGTGTATCATAAAAAACATCTGTAATCAACATTAATAACTAAGCAGTTCTCAGCGAGCTACTTGTGAAGCCTTGTGTATCATAAAAAACACGTGTAATCAGCATTAATAACTGAGCAGTTCTCAGCGAGCTACTTGTGAAGCCTTGTGTATCATAAAAAACACGTGTAATCAGCATTAATAACTAAGCAGTTCTCAGCGAGCTACTTGTGAAGCCTTGTGTATCATAAAAAACACGTGTAATCAGCATTAATAACTGAGCAGTTCTTAGCGAGCTGCTTGTGAAGCCTTGTGTATCATAAAAAACACGTGTAATCAACATTAATAACTGAGCAGTTCTTAGCGAGCTGCTTGTGAAGCCTTGTGTATCATAAAAAACACGTGTAATCAACATTAATAACTGAGCAGTTCTTAGCGAGCTGCTTGTGAAGCCTTGTGTATCATAAAAAAACATCTGTAATCAACATTAATAACTAAGCAGTTCTCAGCGAGCTACTTGTGAAGCCTTGTGTATCATAAATAAACACCTGCAATCAACATTAATAACTAAGCAGTTCTCAGCGAGCTACTTGTGAAGCCTTGTGTATCATAAATAAACACCTGCAATCAACATTAATAACTGAGCAGTTCTCAGCGAGCTACTTGTGAAGCTTTGTGTATCATAAATAAACACCTGCAATCAACATTAATAACTAAGCAGTTCTCAGCGAGCTACTTGTGAAGCCTTGTGTATCATAAAAAACACGTGTAATCAGCATTAATAACTGAGCAGTTCTTAGCGAGCTGCTTGTGAAGCCTTGTGTATCATAAAAAACACGTGTAATCAACATTAATAACTGAGCAGTTCTTAGCGAGCTGCTTGTGAAGCCTTGTGTATCATAAAAAACACGTGTAATCAACATTAATAACTGAGCAGTTCTTAGCGAGCTGCTTGTGAAGCCTTGTGTATCATAAAAAAACATCTGTAATCAACATTAATAACTAAGCAGTTCTCAGCGAGCTACTTGTGAAGCCTTGTGTATCATAAATAAACACCTGCAATCAACATTAATAACTAAGCAGTTCTCAGCGAGCTACTTGTGAAGCCTTGTGTATCATAAATAAACACCTGCAATCAACATTAATAACTGAGCAGTTCTTATTGGGCTAATCATGAAACCTTGCGTATTTGTACCTCTGCAAGTCTTTTACAAGATGTATGCACTTTATTTATAGTCTTAGAAGATATTACATAAATATCCTTTTTTACAGAAAATTGAGAAGTTATAAATAATAAGTATGTTCTAAGTTATTTAAAATAATATATACATTAGAATACTAAAATATTTAAGGACTAATTTCTTCAGATCGAATGACAATGTCTACGAATTCTGTCTAAAAAAATATTTATCAACATTTCAGGTTTTTCCAAATTTTTGCCATTACGAGTCATGTCTAGGAAAGAATCCCTTTATCAGGGCTAACATTCTTTCCTAGTTTTCGTCATTGCTTGGTTTATTCAGTCAATTTCAGTTTTAAGTAGATTAGCCTACATGTACATACATTTTAAGTCTTTTTTAAATAGCTATGTATATTTAACAAGGTTGCCAAACTACACAAAATAAATATATTTTTTAACGTGTAGGGAATCTAGTTTTTGTAACTATTTTTAAAATAGTAAGCACAAACGCGTTTCAACTTACATATCAGGCAAACACGTATTATACATACATTCATGTTTTGCATACAGACTTATAACTAATGTATATTATTCGATAAATGAAATTCAACACGAAATAATTATATACACAGTATTATCAATTCAGAGAATGATATAAAACGTCACAAATAAAACCAGAGGTAATCAGGTAATCAAAATATATTTGAAAACATTACTAGAACACGGACTTGATCAATATCGCATTAGAATCTTACAAAGACTGAAACACACACATATATATACACATGAATATATTTTTTACGGTTTTAAGACAAAACACAGAAGAAAAACGTTTTCAAATCAGATTTCCTGATGGAATATCCAAGGTGATTCTGTTTTGCATACATGTTCGTTCTTGTACAAATACAACTTCAGCGTGGCTCTCCCTATGGGAAGTCCAGGAAATTAGTTATTTATTCAGGTCGCTATGCCGAACGTAAACTTCATTATTTATCTATTTCGTTTACATTCTTCATAAAAGACTAGCCTCATGCATTAAACAAAAGACAAGAATAAGTAGCTATGGCTCAGAATCTTTACATTAAAATGGATGGAAAAATTGAGATCGATAAGTAGAGACTCAGTACATGGGTAATAGGCTTTAGGATACCGAGTAGCATAAGAATATTGCAAACCGGAAACAATGTCTTTAATTATGTATGGATATTTAGTGTAACGTGTGTATGTTTTTTGGTTTTTTTTCACAGAACTCACCATTTTTGCCTTCTAGTCTCCCTCTTCGGCGGGTCATAGGCTCTGAATCTGTATACGTGGCGTCAGAGTTATTATCAGAAGTTGAAGAGGAGGAGGCCCCCCTACGCAGCGAGAAAGATAATCTTCCTATCGGATTAGCAGTTTCTGGGGGATTCAGTACGGGGTCTACGTGCGTTGTCGGTTGTTGCTGCTCCCGAACAGAGACTGCGACAGAGCGGGAACCTTTTCTTGGAAGAGATGCGTACGCCGGATACTGGAGCGGTTGTGCCATAGGGACGACATTGTTTCCCTTTCCAGTTCCTCCTTGCCCGTAGCGGTTTTCCCGTTCCATCTCTCCCTCGGAACCGCTGACACCACTGTAGTTCCTACCCGTGAGAAGTTCGAGACTGCTGTGAGTGCTGTAAGAACGACCACTGCTGCCTGTTCCACTGCTGCTACCTTGACCTCTACCTCTGTCTGAAGAACCAATCAGATGGTTCGTCAGGTGTCAAGCAAAGGAATCAACTACCTTTTTTTTTCTTTTTAACTACACTGCTTCAAATTACGGTGTTAAAGAGTGTTTGCAATATTGCATATTTACTCTTTAATTATTAAAATAACCTAGTCTTATTTGTTTAAATATCTATTGCCATTATAGATTGTGCTTTTTTTTTTTTACATTTCTAAAGATAAACTCGCGTGAGTAGGCTACAAATACTCATATAAATATTATCTACTATCTTTTCTAAGACAATAAAGAGAAGAAATGTTTGTTTAAACATTGTTGTGAAACGGCACTCTAAAGAAAGATTTTTTTCAAATTCTGCTTCCGACACTGAGACTTTATGTATCATACATACTAAAACATGATTAATGGAGAAGCTTCAGTTGAGAATAGTCAGTAAACTGAACAGCAAGATTTATGTGTTGTTGAAAAATAGAAAATATGTAGACATAACCTCGTCTGTTCTATCTACGTGATGAACAAAAAAAGAGAGATGTATTTAATGAAATTTTTTTCAGTCTCTTAGTTACACATAAGAGATCGTCGTCTTAAGTGTGAAATTTCATTCTACGGTTCTAAAATGGATTAAACAAATCTCACGAATTTAAAACCAATACCTATATATAAAAACACTAGAATGTAAGAAAACGTCCCGTTTCCTAAATTTTACGTCAGAAGTTGGATACTTCAGTAAATGTTTAACATGTAATTTTTTTAAAGAATTAGTCTTTCAGTGTTTGGAAAGAAAAACAACATTATGGCGTTTTAATCGCAGAGGATACATTCGAATATAAACTGTAAACAGTTTGGTAAAAGCACCTAGGTAAAATAAACTTTCAATCTTTTTTTCTATATATATATATATATATATATATATATAAACTTCTCCAAAGATTGGTAATAAGTTGCGAAGAAATGAAAAAAAAAGCCGTTAAATTAATTACTATGGCAAAACATTTAAATTCCATTATTTTAATACACTGTTATACAAAGATAGAAATTAAATAAATAAATAAATACAATAATGTTCTTTAGAAGGTAAGGTTTTGGTTTTGGTCGTACAGAAAAAAAAAAGGCATTTAAACGAATTGGGGCATTTAGGAAACGTTGCAGCAAGTAAAATGTTCATCGTTGGTTCTTTGAAACTGATTTTAATGTTTCTCAAGATAACAATTACTGTATTAAGTTAATCTTTTAATTTAACAGTTTAATCAGATAGCATCATACTCGTAGTTTTATCTACAGATTCACTTTTAGAATAAATGCCGAGGCTTACAAAAACAAAAAAGCTTTTGAGAGAAGTTTGTATGAATTTAGGCACAAAGATACAGTATGAACTATTTGTGCTTTGGTCATCACGGGTATCGAAATCCGGTTTATAGCGCTGTAAGCCCGCAGACATGCCACTGTGTCACTGAGGGACTTTTCAGAGAAGACACTAGCGAAATACACAACTAACAAATATAAAACACGAAGCACTTTACTTCGAACAATCTTCAGTGTTTGCGACACAATAGCCACTTCCTTGTACTCGTGTTGTTATTTTACTTCATTTTTTTTTTCCTTTTGGTTATTGGTTTGAATTCGATACTCGTAACTTAACACGTATTTCAACAACAAAAGTACATAAGGTTTAAAAAAAAAGAATAAAAATCACCTACAAAAACTACAGAATTTTCTGACTCGGGATACTCTAGAAATTAGCTTCAAGTTTCTTCAAGCACAAAATAACAAATAACAGCAGGAGTTGAACGTGTCAGATATAGCTTGCACGAGCTTTTTATCGTGTCTCTAGAGGCTTTAACGGAACGAAACAAACTTAAAGTCTTTAAACGAATTTACATTGCGCTTTCTGCTGTTGTTGTTTTTTTCAAATTCGTTTTGCTGAAATATGACTCAAGGAAGTATAATTTTATGAAAGTTTAGTAAGACAGTTGTGAAAATTCGATATTAAGGTAAACTGGAGGAGCTAAGAAAAAGTATGCGATGTTTGAACCTAAGCTGATGATTTTACTCAATACGAAGGTTGAGCGTTTCCTTCGAAATATATTTGTGTAGTTTTTCAGCTGATGAGAAAATACACAGAACGTGAGAGGTAGGGGCTTTGAATCACATTAGGTTTCAGTTTTCGTTTTTTATGTAGATTGCCGGAATTGATTTCACATTTTTTTTAACTTTCAGAGATAAAAGATTTTTGATTTTTTTTTTTATTATCGAACGTTTACCAAGGCTTAGCTAAATATTTCTCTGGAAATTTCTTACGCTTCTTGCACGGAAAATTAACATTTGATAGTATGTAGTCACCTATCGCAGATTCCGTTGTAGGAATCAATTTGTTTAGCATTAAAAAAATACTATTTCAAACGCAAGGCAACATGATAATAAAAAAGCTAGAGAAAATTACTGCAAGGAGAATAAACTTTTACTTTAATTCAAGCAATCAGAAAAGTTCCAGCAGTGGAAAAAAAATGTGAATAACCAATGATGATGGCCAGTTGAAGTTGAAATAAAAAAACAAAACAAAACAGACAGCCGGTTAGCCAATAAGGATAACACAAAATACAATAATTTGTTTAACAACTGACGAATTTTCGAACTTACTAAAATAAAGACTTCAACGAATCGTATGATCCAGTCTTCTCCTACCTTTAAAGTTAAGTCTGCATAACTGAGTTAACAGAACGAATGCTTAAGACAGAAGTAAAAACAATTTTGCTGCTTAAAAATGTAAAACTGCACATAAATGTTGCGAAATTTAGCCGTTTCTGTTTTTATTTTGGGCACTGAGACTTTTACGCTGAAATTTAGGGAGAGTATAAGTGTAAAACGTCTGGTCTTAAATCAATGGTGCTTGTTTCGTTTTAAGGCTTCTGCTCGTCTACAGCTGTATTTGTGTATCTTCCTTTCACAAACCACCTCGTAGGCTGTTCAGTCGCATGGGCTCGATTTCATAGCCAATTTAAGGCATCTAATGAAAGTTAGAAACCATGGCAACGAGAAATAAGTGGAGATCACTACACATCGTCTTGATCTGCTCTGAAATATCGTTTCGTGGACCTTTTTTTTAAAAAAATATTTTCAATCTTTCCTCCAGTTTGAGTTTAAGAATTATACAATAGAAATACATGTAACTTACAAAATAGTTCTTAAAGTTTTATTTTAAAGACTAATAACAAAAGTATGAGTTACCATAAGCGGGTCTAGATGAGGACAATATGGAAATGCTTATTATCATAACAGGATTTAAGTGAAGGCAGAATGGAGACGTTTATTACCATAAAAGGATTAAGTGAGGGCGGGATGATCTTTTTTAGCCTTTAACAGACACAATAGACACATTTAAATAAACATTTCTTCTATATATAATAACACTCTGGATTTTTCTTTCGCAGTACATTGTGTTCCAGTGAATCAAAATTTTATTAAGTGATTTTGTAACTGCCCCCAAATAAAGACTTAACGTGCTAATCTGAAGGTATTAAGTTGTTTGTTCTAATGTGCTAATCTGAAGGTATCAAGTTGTTTGTTCTAATGTGCTAATCTGAAGGTATCAAGTTGTTTGTTACAGAGGTAAATATGAATGTATCGAGTTGTTTGTTATAGAGGTAAATCTGAAGCTATAGTGTTATTTGTTACAGAGGTAAATATAAATGTTTCGAGTTGTTTGTTACAGAGGTTAATCTGAAGGTATCAAATTGGTTGTTATAGAGGTAAATCTGAAGGTATCAAGTTGTTTGTTATGGAGGTTAATCTGAAGGTATCGAGTTGTTCATTACAAAGGTAAATCTGAAGGTTTCAAGTTGTTTGTTATAGAGGTTAATCTGAAGGTATAGAGTTGTTCTTTACAGAGGTTAATTTGAAGGTATCAAGTTCTTTGTTGTAGAGGTTAATCTGAATGTATCAAGTTGTTTGTTACAGAGGTTAATCTGAAGGTATCATGCTGTTTGTTTTCGAGGTTAATCGCCTTTATAAAATGTTTATTCGTCTATTTGTTCGACAAAAATCAGGTGATTTGTCGGTGTTAATTTTAATAGGTTTTTTTTGTAACAACTATAAAACAAATAAGCAAGCTAAAAGTTCAATGCCTCAAAAACAAACAGGTGAAAACTGTTTCACCTAGTCTGGTGCTTGAAGATGGAAATCGTTCAGCTCTTCAGTTTTGAGCCTTAAACAAACAAGAAATAAAAACATTTTATTGATTGGGCGGTCATAGATTCTTGTAATGTGTCTATAATTTTGTTTTTATAGTTAAACTAACAAAGCTATCTGTTGCCGTTTTTAATTTCTAACCACTAACGAGAGTAAAACCAACCAGAGGGCCAAGTCATGCTTTTCAAAGTTGTTGAGAGCTCACAAAGATATGGCGGTTTTTATGCTAAAAAATGTAAAACGTTATACAAAAACAGTTATTAAAATTTCGTGCGTTGAAAGGAAATCGTTTATTGAGAAAAAATGTGACTTCGATTGCAATACAGCAAGAATGGTAAAGCGAAGTTGCTACAAAAACAAACGAACGAAGTTATTCAGTTACTTCCTAAGCTATTCCGATTTTTCTGCAATATATATAAATATATAATGCGCTTCTAATACGCTGTAGTCAATTTCAGTTTCTAACGTTTATTTTATAAAGTGAGATTGTGTTATCTCTGAGGGCAGAGTCCAAAATTCATAATTGCAATATTTCGTGTTTATATCCAGTGAAGGTTGTCGCCTTTCCTGCTCTCGGTCTTAAGGTCACGCATCCTCACGTTTTCCCGTGAGAATCCACAACTACGATAAAAATAATCTCTTATATGGTCAAAATCTGAGCACGCGTAACTATATACACGTTGTTATTTATTATGTAAGTAGCCCTGTAAGCGGTAGACAGAATAGAGAAAACACCCGTTTTCGATTGAAAACACATTGAACAATTTACAGATGATGGAATTACACATGAGTACAAAAAAAGAAAGAGGAAAACATGGTTGCGTTTCGAAAAATAAAACATGAAAATAATAGTTTAAAATCACGAACTTGTGAGGGAAATTGTTTAGTTTTTCGTTTATATGTTTCCAACTGAAATATAACAAATCCCTTATAACTGAATGTTGCTTTGCTACTTGCTAATGGAAATACAGATGTTACGTACACGTCCCCAACTTTGAACTTCTGATCAGAAGAATCAGCCAATCAGAATGACTCGCCGCCAGCTGCATCTTTGAACAAATAACGGAATAAGAAGTCATGTTGATTTACGTTTCAACTTATTTTCCTGGCTATGTAAATGCTTATCGTTTTCAATGACTATAGTCTTTTATTACCCTTAGTGAATAAACTATGTTCTTGTCAAACAGTTATGCCTTTTAGTATTGAGCTTTTCCAGTGTTAAATTAATAAACTTTGTCTAATGGCGCTGATGACCCAAATTTTATTAACATTTTTCTATCTTCCATTAGTGGGAAATAAATGTACAAAAAACAAAACAGTTTTTTTGTGTTCATGCTATTTGAAAGTAAACATTCTGTGTTGCTGTCCATTTTTGTTAAAATAAAATTTGGTATTTTAAATCTCTATGCTCTTTCAGAATTACTCATGTCTATAAACTAATAAAATATTATGGTGAACAAGATTTTATAACCAGCGTAAAATAACTGCGTTCTGCTGTAAGGAAGAAAAACCCATTCAAACTTCTCCAACCTATTAATGACACGTGTTTTACGGTGCCAACTCTCATCAGATGTGTAAATATATATGTTTGTTTGTTTATGAATTTCGCACAAAGCTACTCGAGGGCTATCTGAGCTAACCGTCCCTAATTTAGCAGTGTAAGACTAGAGGGAAGGCAGCTAGTCATCACCACCCACCGCCAATTCTTGGGCTACTCTTTTACCAACGAATAGTGGGATTGACTGTCACATTATAACGGCCCCACGGCTGGGAGGGCAAGCATGTTTGGCACGACTCGGGCGCGAACCCGCGACCCTCGGATTACGAAGCGCACGCTTTAACGCGCTAGGCCCTGCTAGGCCCCATATATATGTTACAAACGTGTTGTTTAATGGTGTCAAATCTCATCAGATATGTATATATATAAACATTCTACAAATGTTTAATGGTGCCAAATCTCATCAGATGTGTAAATGTATAAATGTTTAATGGTGCTAAATATCACCCAATGGTTAAATACAGATTGCAGATGTCTAGGTATTAAAAATGCCTAATTAGTCTTATTTTGTCATTTTAATTTCTTCTGTTTACAAAAATGATGTTGAAATATCGTACATCTTTCAAGTAGCATTTTGTAACTCACAAAGAAATGTCTTGATCTGAACTTACAATTTACACTTACGATAGAAAAAAATAACAGGTTTTATTTTTGAGTCTTCGGTGGTTTCATAATTAGTTAAAGTAATTGAGTAGGTTTCTTTACATTTTTATCATTAATTATACAGTTATTCAGAACTGCATAAACGTACGACAGTTTTTAACTTACTTTCCTAACAACAATCCCATGTCGTATTCTGAGGTAAATCAGTAACCATTATAAAGATTGTTTTTACTCTTACGTTCTTCTTAATCAAAATAAAGATTTGTTATTCTTTTTATTCTGGGCTAAATATGGACGAAACTTCTAAGTGGAAAATTTCAGGTTTGAGCAATGCTGACCAGAGGAAGAGAGAGAAGTCATCAACATCAACCGTTCAAACAAATACTCTCAACAGAACCTGAGAATAAACTGTCACATTTATAACTTGCTATCAGCTGGAAATACTGGACACTTTCAGCAACGTATCGTATAGACTTTAGTCCTTGGTCCTCTCTTTTCGCAGCTCAGAGCGCTACAATAGTCCTTCTTTTTAAATGTATATAAAGATGCTCGTATGCAAATTAAAAATGAATAAACTAATTAAAACAAATAAAACAAACCCTACATGTTTTATTACTCTGTACTGTGAAGTGATTTACATTTAAAATAATCTTTACGGATTTACTGAAATGTAGCAGCTCTTCAGAAACAGAAATTCTTAAGCAACATTTTACGCGAGCAACTCCTATCTACACGTAGCGCGAATAAATACACATTGACACGTTAAAACGTCTATTTCGAAGTTGATGCTTGAACTAAGAGCTTGAATTTGTAACATCATGCAAAGACGTCAGTTGCAATGAACTCCATCAACCAAATAAAGAACAAGGGGTGCTAGAGAAACTGTGTGGAAGCTACTTCAGTTTGATAGTTTGAATGCTAAATGTTTTAGACTAATTTTTCCCCGTGCTTACTCATAAGCAGTTATATGTTTTGAACACTCAAAGCTTTAAGGATTTATTTTGCAAAAGTAGACAATATTGCTTCTTAGCTCTTGTGTCACGAACCATCGCCAACTGTAAGCCATGTTTTTCCAGAATTAAACAGATAATTCAACCTCAGATTATGCTTCACTATTAGAAAGCAATACGTGGATGATTTATACAATTAGCTCTCCGTTAATATTACCATCAAAAGACATTACTCTTAGCCCCTACTTTATCAATTAAATAGGTTCCACGGCCTTGTGTAATTTACAAAGACGTCTTTCGTCGATTCTGGAGAAAGTATTTTGCGACAGAACTTTTTTTTGTATTTAGTTGCTTTTAACTCTCTTTTCACATACTTACCTAACACATGCGTCATAATGTGATGGTCAATCCCACTATTTGCTGATGAAAGAGAAGCCCAAGAGTTGGCGGTGGATGGTCGACTTGCACGAAATTCAAGCCAAACGTGTTGGATAGTAATGAACCTCGCCTGGAATGGTCAGGTGGTTAAGGTACCCAAGTGGTAATCTAAAGGTCGCGGGTTTGAATCCCCGTCATACCAAACATGTTCGCCCTTTCAGCCGTGGGGGCGTTATAATGTTACGTCAATCCCACTCTTCGTTGGTAAAAGAGTAGTCCAAGAGTTGGCGGTGGATGATGGTGACAAGTTGCCTTCCCTCCAGTCTTACACTGCTAAATTAGCGATGACTAGCATAGATAGCCCTCGTGTAGCAATCATATATTTATCTAACAACATGCAGCTATTGTTAAGAGCTGCTGAGATTGAAATGTGAGAATAAAACTTGACGTAGAAGAAACAGGTACTTAAGTTTAGCAATATAGACATTTAAAAAATTTTGTTTGTTTGCTGGATTTTGTGTAAAGCAAAGTGAGTTAATTCTTTTTCAATTTCGCGCAAAGCTACACGAGAGCTATCTACACTAGCCTTCCCTAATTTAGCAGTGTAAGACTAGAGGAAAGGCAACTAGTCATCACCACCCACTGCCAACTCTTGGGCTTCTCTTTTATCAATGAACAGGAGGATTGGCCATCACGTTATTACGTCCCCACGCGATCATGTTTGGTGGGACATAGATTTGAACTAGCAAATCTTGAATTAGGAGTCGAACGCCTTAACCACCTGGCCATGCCGGGCCAGCAACGTGAGAGATATATTGAGACTTATGAACTAGACGGGAAGCAGCTACTCAGAGTAACTACTGCCAAATCTTTGGGATATTGCTGACAGACTAAACATTGGGATTTAACCGTCACTCTTATAACGCATTCCCGGCTTCAAAGTATGGAGTGCGAATGTTTTTTAGTATTAAAGAGGAACTTGCCGTCGAGCCTCACTTTCACATTTTGGGTGGTTAACTGCTGGGGTACACATGTCCTCTCCATTCACAAAAATATTAACCATGGCATTGTTTTATATTATTATTATTGAATTTCGCCTAAAGCATACGAGTCTTTAATTTTGGAATGATAGAATAAAGGAAAGAAAGGGAGGGAGTCAACATCATCCACCCCAACTCGTGGGTTACTCCAACAAACTAGCTAGATTTGTCCTTCTCTCTTATAACGCACTTATGACTCCAAAGTGCGGGGGCCCGGTATGGCCAAGCATGTTAAGGCGTGCGACTCGTAATATGAGGGTCTCGGGTTCGCATCCCGGTCGCACAAAACATGCTCGCCCTTTCAGCCGTGGGGTCGTTATAATGTGACGGTCAATCCCACTATTCGTTGTTAAAAGAGTAGCCTAAAAGTTTGCGGTGGGTGATAATGACTAGCTGTTTTTCCTGTAGTCTTACAGTAGTAAATTAGGGAAAAATATCAAACCACTCGAATACATTTGAGTTTTGACTCCCTCGTCGTAATTTCGATGGATTCCTCTAGTCTTACACTGCTAAATTAGGGACGGCTAGCACAGATAGCCCTCGAGTAGCTTTGTGCGAAATTCCAAAACAAACAAATCAAAGTGCGGAATACCATTATATTTCCAGTTGCCACAGGGAAAAACCAAGGAATTTTCGATTCATAGTACGCCACAATAACTGCTATCCTTTTCCCGCCAAAATAGTTAACCTTTCGTTAGGAAACCGAAATACAAAGGTTAAGCAAGAATAATGTTCAGTATTGTTGGAAACCCAGCTAAGCAAGACTAAGATTGCCATAAAAAGGAAGGTTAACCTCTTAGTATAATATAATTACTAGGAGACAAGTAGTTTTTTCACATTATCTTTGCCTAGTGATACTGAACAATGTTTTCAGTTGCTAAGATACCTAATAATACTGGAAACTGAAACATTGTGAGAATTTTTAAATATTCTAGTCTTGTTTGTTTATTGAATTTCGTGAAAGGTACTCTCGAGCTATCTGCGCTATAATATAATTACTAGGAGACAAGTAGTTTTTCACATTATCTTTGACTAGTGATACTGAGCAATGTTTTCAGTTGCTAAGATACCTAACAATACCGGAAACTGAAACATTGTGAGAATTTTTAAATATTCTAGTCTTGTTTGTTTATTGAATTTCGTGAAAGGTACTCACGAGCTATCTGCGCTACCCGTCCGTAATTTAAAACCAATACTAATTATTAGAGGTCAGCTACCCACTGTCAACTCTTGAGATTTACCATAACATTATAGCATCTCCACGACTGAAAGGTCGAGTCTTTTCTGTGAACGCAATTCGATCTCATGATCGGTAGGTTGCGAGTCCCGCGCCTAACCACCAGGCCATATTGTAAACTATGTAATGTATCCGTTCAACGAATCTGACACACAAAGAGGACACGTGGAGTGATACAGTGAGCTCATTTCTAACGCCAAAAACTCTATGTCATTCCCTAGTGGGTGGAGGTGGAGGGAAGGATAAGGTTACATGTCAGGTTTGGTCCAGCGGTTCATGGGTTCTAGAGTAGAGACACGCGACAGACCTTTGTTAAACAACGGATAAGACAAGGTTTGATTTAATAAATCTGTTTTGCAATCCTTAGCAGTTCGTCAAGACTCGTTAATATACTTTTAGCTGTTTTAATTTTGAGGTTGTTCATTAGGACATCTCGAGTCTTCGTTTGTGCTGGTCAATAAGCAAGTTCAGTGAGGTACTAAACTCACTTTGCCACTGTTCTTTTCTATTCTTTCGCTATTTTAAAGAAAATCGAAAAATTCATTATTTTGCCGTTTTTTCTTTTTTCGTCGTTCGTTTCTAAACGCTTTCTTTTGTTTGAACCATCTGAACGCTCGTGGATAATAATATCTTTCCTTCCTCTTGAAACGAACTGGCTAATATAACAGATGAACTTCGTCCACCTTATTCGTTTTTACATCATTTTTTTTTATTCTCTGTTTCCAACCCAAGGCTATTATTATATTATGTTTATCTTACTCTGTAGCTCACGTGGACTTTTTTTCGAAACAACTGGCCCATAACACGAATATTTATGATTTCATCACCATTGCTGGATATTATAGGTTCAGTCGGCGCCGAAAGCAAAACAACTAATGAGAAAGTTAAGAAATGTATATTATCGAATTACGTCGTAGAAGCTAAGAAACTAATGTACCTAAAAGCTAAGTACTGCTACTTTTAATGAGTATTTAGTTTTATAATATATTCAGCATTTTCTCCTCTATAAGCTCTAGGCATCTTCATATCAAAGTAAATTATTTCGTCCATTCAGCCATCTGAAACTATGAAAAAGAAAATTCTATCCAATCAAATAGAAATCACTAATGCGCATATTCTATTAGCCTCGTTATCAGTTAAAAAGAAATTTAGAAGGAAAGAAAAAATGTCGTTATAAATATTAATTATTACATATTAAATTTTCGTTTATTTCTAAGCTTAGTCTCTTTTCTTCAGTGTGCAGTAGAGACGTGCAATTATATAAATTATTAGCGTGAAAAGGAAAGAGAGGATTTGTAACTGTGTTTGTCAGACTGCAAAATCTATGCACATCTCGCATAGCAAGCCAGGCTTAACCGTCTTTAACTATTGCACAATTATTTATATATTGCCATTAGTAACTACACTCTCGATAAACGAACACGGGAAACATGATCTTTATGAATTCGTACTTCGGGGAACTGATGGCTGAGCTATCGTGATAAGATTGAGCCATCTGTAACTTAAAGTTCTAGGTTCGTGAGTCCCTGGCTCGAAACTAGCTAATATAATAAGGCACTTGAAGTTCAGCGGCCGGTGCACTTTGGTCACTTTTCTTATTGACTCGTACACTCTCGCAATAACAATCATTTTGCCAGACAAAAATTGTTAGAGAAGCACAACACAGAACTGTGTGCGTGTACATAATTTCAGTGACTAATCACGAGCCTCCTTCTAGGGACGATTTATGCCTAAAAGAAGAAACGTTTTTAAACTCTTTGTAACAATTTAAGTTAAGTGACCTGGTTATTCTGTTCTGGTATATATGTATATACTTAGACACACCCATGTATCAATAAATAGTCATTGTGGTTGTGTGATATACGTAATCACTATTGAAGACTCAAAATGAAATGTTCTTACTGACGTAACAAAAGTCATTGTGTCTTTTTGATTTTCTCAGCTTAATAACCGGTATTTCCTACCAAGGTTTCTGTACGTTGAAAGGAAAACTCCAGGATTTTAGATATGTTACAGTTTTTGATAATAAGTCAGTAGAAATTCTTGATAACGAGAAACCCACTTGAAATAAAAATGTATTTCAGAAGGGCTGGTGTGGATACTAACACTTTTACTGATAAGCTTTTGTATGTTTTGGATTTCACGCAAAGCTACACGAGAGTTATCTACGCTAGCCGTTCTTAATTTAGTTGTGCAAGACTAGAGGGAAGGCAGCTAGTCATCACCACCCACCACCAACTTTTGGGCTACTCTTTTACCAACGAATAGTAGGATTGACCGTCACATCATAACACACCCACGGCTGAAAAGGCGAGAATGTTTAGTGTGACGGGGATTCGAACCCGCGACCCTCAGATTACGAGTCGAATGCCTTAACCACATGCCGGGCATTATTGATAATCAGAGAACAACGTTTCAATCTTCCTGGATGTTAACCTAAAAATGACCTGGGAAGGTCAAAACGTTGTTCTCTGTTTATCAATAAAAGTGTTACCTGTACCAGCCATTCTAAAATATACTGTCATCAGAAAGTGTTACACGGCCGAGGGAAAGGGAACTGATAAAGAGAACATCTTAGTTCAGATAACTGGCAGCTAAGTCTTTGATCATTATTCATCAGTAAGTTTTACCGAGGAATAACTCATGGATAGAAAACATCGAAGTCAGATAATTAAGCTAGAAAATATTAAGTGCAAATATACCATGTTTGTAATCAGCTGTGCTGAAAGAGTTCTTTTTTTTTTCAACAGAATCAACCCATCCGAAACTTGTACGGTAAATCCCAGGCCTTTGTTTATATGAGAAGTACAAACTCTTTTTAACATTTTGTCCCCAGATAGCCCATTGGGTAGTTATGTGCTTAAAACCAACCGAATATTTTTTATACGAAGAGTCTATTCTTCTCTAACTCTTGCTGAGATCTTAAAATAATTTAAAGAATATTTGCTCATTCGAACCAGGACTTAACAACGTAAGTATCATATTTAAATTATTTTTAATGTTAATAACCTGTGTTACTCACGTTTATTAATTTGAACACAGCCTGATATTTTAAGCTAATAAGAATATATTTTTTTCCAATCTTCTCACAAATCACAAGTTTACTTCCATTTTTTAAACAAATACGATGTGATTTATAGAAGTAACAAAGAATGAATTATCTTACAAGACCTAATTTTATTATTAGACTGGACTATAAATATTTTTACGAGCTGTCTGGTTATTAAAAGTATTATATAACTGAAAAACCTTTTGATATATGTTTTCATTAATTGTATGTTTAAAGTTCGGCAGTTTTTCTTATGAACAAAACAGTTTTCCATAATTGTTGTCGGCGAACAAACGTAGCGCTTTGCCCTGTTAAAGGAATTTAGACATGTTCGAGTTGGTTAAGGCACTAGACTTGTAATCTAAAGGTCGCGGGTTTGAATCCCCATCAGACCAATCATGCTGCCTTTCAGCTGTGGGGTCGTTATTATGTAACGTCAATCCCAATATTCATTGGTAAAAGAGTAACCCAAGAGTTGGCGGTGGGTGGTGGTGACTAACAGCCCTCCATCTAGTCTTACGCTGCAAAATTAGAGATGGCTAGCGCAGATAGCTTTCGTGTAGCTTCGCGCGAATTTCAGAAAGAGACAAACAAATATGTTCGAGTTATCCAACTCCACCGACGTTCTTTCCATAACATACCGACTTATTTAAAAGCTAGTCTGTTCCTTTTGTGATAGATGCGATTTTTATTATATTATTGAATATGTTTGGCTTATTTCATCACACAAATATCACCGTATTTCTTTGTATTATTTTACAATGTTTCATGAGAGACTCTATTGATCGGGATTCTAATGCACGAAGTGTTTTATTTTCTCTTTTTGTTAAATTCTCTATGTCTTGTCTCATGAAGCTAATGTTTATGTGTATATAGAGAAATATGTACATGCGATCCCAGGCCTAAATACGCTTGTATTATTGAATAATTTACTGGGAAAATTGAAGAATTTTTTAAAAATCACGTATGAAATTAGTAAAATTTAGCCCAAAAGATTTTGGTATGGTTGTAACTCAAAAATGATTGTTTACGCCAGCATACATAACACCTCATGCACAAGAATGAATTACGAACATAGTACATTCTTAATACATTTTCTGAGAAGCGTTATTAAGAATATATTTTAACTCTCTGAGAATGGAAAGAAATTAAACAACGAATGAGGAATTTCTTGCTAAAGAAATAACTTTCTCTTATAACACAAATAACGATTTAGTTTGGCATTCATTTTAAAATATTAATTCAATGATTACATCATAAATATATTTTTCTACAATATTTACTGGAAAATATTGGAACTACGAATTCGTGGCATGTAAGATGAGTAGATACTTTACGATTACTTTCCATTGTTCAGTTTTCTGTCTTCCAAATCCAACAGTTATTTTCCATAACCGGTTTCTCCGGAATAACAAATATAAAGAGAACGACACTGCTTTTTTGAGCGAGAAGACATATCACTGCTAATTCCTAGGAAAGGTCATGCTCTGCGAATGCAGCTTACTTTCGTTTGGCTTAATTACAAGTAATGGAGGCTTTGGGATATTTATCTGGAACGTGTTTACAAGGCACAAAATGAGGAAACCGATTTTTACGAAGTAAATGTGGTCAGCTCTTGTAGAATTAGCTGCAAGATAAATCCCTTCATTACACATATCACTTCTTACAAACCGAGCCCAATTTGGTCTGGAGTTAACATTACGAATAATAGTTAGTGTGCTAATGCGGATAAACCTAATGCGGATAATGCGGATTTAGCGTCACTGACTGACGAACTACCATTAGCACGGTAAATCTTCTTCATGTCGTGAAACATAATAACACCCACGGTTTTGTTCACTTTCTTATAGCGAACATTATTGCCAAAGAGCTAACTTCGTGGCCTTAGAAATACGAGTACAGATAATTATTGGAACATCTGTTCTCAGACGTTTGTATTTCGTTCCGTAAATGCAATTTTTGAAACATATATGCACGAAAAATAATAGAGATTACGCCCATCAACACGTTTCTAGGGATTAGGCAGTAGGATAGATAAGTCGAACTTAACCATTAACGAAGGGAAGCGCATAGTATTAAGTACTGTTCCATTTGTGAAATAAAGATAGAAGAATGTTGCATTACGCTGCTAGATATTGATTTCCGAGAAAAGGGTAATACATTAACTAACTTGCAACTTCAAGTTCAACTGTTGAGAAAGACGCGCAGAAGACTGTGTCACAGTAAGCACTTATTTCACGACGATATGAATAGAACAGAGGCTCATTTATGGACTTTTGTGGATACTTTTTTGCGAAGAGGATAATGGATTAACCAACGTAACGTGTAACTTTAGTTTGATGTTAGTGAGAAAGATTCGTAGGTTTAAACATACAGCAGATATAATATGTTTAGAGGTGAACTGAGGGAAAACCAAACATTCAACCAGAATCTTCATATGCTGACATCAAAACTATAAAATAAATAAGTGCAGAAACCTACACCACAATAAGATATAGAAGGTTAAATCTGTGTATGAGATGTAGACTGAAAATGTTACTCACAATAAAAGAAATTCTCCAGCAAATTAATTTATGAGAAATTTCTCATCAGTGGTTTAAACTTTGCACATCAGATTTCAATTTATTGTTTGTTCGGTAACAAAGCTTCATTTACACTGATTAGAAGATGTAACTGTCTTTGAAAAAGAAGTGTGCAACTGGTTTTCCTTTTTCATGAGTTATTTTAACATTTTTATAACATTTCTTTTCCTTCTACACATTGATTGGTAATATATATAAATATTTCCAATCTTGAAATAAAATTCTCTCAGTATTTGGGACCTCTTTTCATGTTTTAACCATGGGCTGTCTGTCTTCTGTCAGACTCAGAGGTCGAACCCTGAGTTTTAGTGCTTTACCCTCTAAAGTTTACTTTTGTAATATCATGTTTACTCTCGACTTCTATGTTTTAAAATCCTAATAAATACAATCTTTTTAGAACAATAAACTATATAATTACATTGTTATGAATTTAGAAATTAGATTATTCTTGATAATTAGCCGTTCACCTTGTAATACTAATACCATTAACCATATAGCGATAAAGAGAATTGTTAAGCCTTTTGGCGATTACTTTCTGACGAGAATCTTGATAAAAGGTTTTTTATTAACAATCTTCATAAGAGAACCGTTAACTAAGGTTGGTCTTTTCTTCTCTTGAGAAAATGCTGTCAGGCATCATAGCTTTTAACAGTTTAACATTACAACAATTTTTATAACTGACTTGAAGTAAATTTTCGTTGTAAATTGTACTTGTATTTCGATAACGACGTGCTCTAAGGTTTGCAAAAAGCCGATAGAATAATAGTTAAATACCTTTCCTATGAATACACCTTTATCAAAAACTATGTATGATGTTATCAGTTTCTAATATTCATACCTCAATTTTAGGCTTACAATTGTATATAAAGAGTTTCTCTAGATTTTAGTCAAAAGGCATAAAAGCAAACGAATTTACCAAAAACAACAAGAACTGAGAAAAGACTGTATTTTAAATAAGGTTGTCATTTTGTTTTGATTGAGTCTATAAAATAATTAATAATTTAAGAAAGGTTATTGTTTCATGGATTAAGGTCAAGTTAGCAAACAAATTAGGGGTGACGGGATGGAAGCTGGTTAGAAGTCTTTTTTTTTCTAATTTTCTGACCGCTTGCCATACCAGTATTAGTTGGTTGTTTGTTTTGAATTTCGCGCAAAGCTACACGAGGGCTATCTGCGCTAGTCGTCCCTAATTTAACAGTGCAAGATTAGAGGGAAGGTAACTTGTCATCACCACCCACAGTTAACTTTTGGGCTACTCTTTTACTGACGAGTAGTGGAATTGACCGTAACATTATAACGCCCCCACCGGTGAAAGGGCGAGCATGTTTAGTGCGAATGAGATTCGAGCCTGCGACTCTTGGATTACGTTTCGAGTGCCTTAACCAATTAGCTCTCCCGGGCCTTCGTACCATTAAGTAACTGCAATATGCCAGAGTCATCATCAGTACGTTGAATGAGAACAGTGTAGATAGCAGGCCAAGACTTGACATTCTGGTAAAGTAATCACGTCTTACCAGAGCCTAAAACTGTAATAACAAACGTCCCCAATCTTCCTTTAACTACAGAAGACAAACAGCAGCAGACTGAAGTGACGGCTTTGGACAGATTTTGTTGTTAAAAGTATGCTGCACGGACGGACGTCAGGGTAATCGTCTCCAACTTTCTTCCCCTAGTGTCAATAAAGAATTAATCTCAGTGCACTTTCTCGACAAATAACTGGCGGCAGCCATTCCATGTACATGCCCGAAAGGATCTTTTTGACTTCTCGATGATGCCATAAGAGATGTTATCGGGAACACCAAGAGTACACTCTTACAGAATTAATTATTGGAGAAGAAACCTCCAGATGAGTACGAAAAATTATTTAAAGGAAACGAAAGCTAAGAACTGCCAATAGAACATCACATTCTACCGGGGGAAATATGCAGATCATAAAGTAGATGTTATTCTATTGGCTTAGGCACCGTCTGGAGGTGGAACTTTTTAAGTATCTCATAAACGGTTAAACTTAATTTATACGGAATGGATTTATTACCTAGGGCCATGAAATTATAGATTCAACATAACGTTCATTTCAGTTATTGAAGACAGGCAGTTCGGAGAGAAACAAAGAAATGAAACACCAAAAATAATGTTTTACATTGCTTTAATTCACTAGTTTACTCATTTTACATCTTGGCAAAAGCCAAGATAAATCAAACTTAAGTTTTATTATATTTAAAACCAATAACTTATACCTTTGCATTATTATAAACTCACGTAAGATGACTTTTGAAGTGAAAACAAGAGAGGAGTTGGAACTCAATCATTTTAAAGCATTTTACCATAGTCTTAATTGAAACAATTTGCCTTGTACAACTGTATTCATATGAAAATTAAAATGTATTTATTTTTATTGACTTATTTTCTTGTGTATTTGCTTCTTGATAAATGGCATATATTAAAATCAAGTAGATTTAATTATTGTTTAAAATAAAAGTAAATATAACGCGATTTTTTGCACAAGTAACATTTTTAACAGTTCAAAAATTCCAATGTATTCAATGGTCTATCTCCTGTTAAACTTTAGATATTATAAGAACTTGTGTATGCGGATTTACAACACTAAAATCAAGGGTTCGATTCCATTCGGTGGACTCAGCAGATAGCCTAATGTTGCTTTGCTATAAGAAAATCATAAATCACAGAATCTTGTTTAATTCCAGACTATTTGTTTTTTAGAAAAGTTAATGCATTTCTTATTGATTTGAGATGTTTTAAGAATCTATCAACATTAATGTAATTATAACATTAAAACCATATTTTATTTCAGAACTTTTGCAGAGAATACACATACTCTTTTGCCGAGAGAACTTTGATGAAACATTATTTGATTATTTAATCTACCTGGTATTTTGATTTCAGTCGAAGGTACAATAAAAGATGTTTTAACTGGATCTGCCGTAGTTACTGAACACATTTATGTACAGTATACGTGATAAAACTAATAGCGTCACTGGTTTGGTTTGTTTTGAATTTCGCGGAAAGATACACGAGGGCTGTCTGCGCTAGCTGTCCCTAATTTAGCAGAGTAAGGCTAGAGAGAAGGCAACTAGTCACCACCACCAACTCTTGGGCTATTCTTTTATCAACGAATAGTTGAATTGACCGTCACATTATAACATCCCTAGAGGTGAAAAAAAACGAGGATGTTTGGGTGACGAGTATTCGAACCCGCGCCCTTCAAATTACGAGTCGAGTGCTTTAACCATCTGTTCATGCCGAGCCTACCAGCATAATTAAGTATAAACATGAAAATTAAGTAATGAAGGGTTTCAAATTTCATAAATGCTGATTGAAAATTCAACTTATCTGTGTCTGTTGTTGCACAAAATGCCTACGGTGAGATAGCAGGAAGAAATGCAGTAAAAATGAAAGTTATCACAAAGTTAAGATTTTCATTTATACGTATTTGAAATTATGAAACATCACGTTAGACTCTTTCGCGTTATAATTTTTTTTCATCAACTCCGATAAATTTGGCAATTAAATTTAAGAAGAAAAATATTTGAACTAACAATATATTAGTTCTTGAGGCAACAGAGGTTTGTTTGGCTTATGGCGACGGTAGAAGAAAGAATGCTTTATACGACAAGGAAGACTTATCAAGAGAGGGAACGTGAAGCGTTCTGACAACGTGCGGCTGACGTGATATTTCTTTAAACGACCTGGTTCACTAAACATTGGTTCTGTCAGTATATAAGATAAGTGATAAAAGAAAGAGTTGAAAAGAACTTGAAAACAGATAATTACTTTGTTCAAATCAAGATAACGCCACACGCATACATATAAGATACATACATATGATATTTCTTTAAACGACCTGGTTCACTAAACATTGGTTCTGTCAGTATATAAGATAAGTGATAAAAGAAAGAGTTGAAAAGAACTTGAAAACAGATAATTACTTTGTTCAAATCAAGATAACGCCACACGCATACATATAAGAGCTGGTGATAGAGTAATACACATATATATATATATATATATCTTGTGGTGAATAAAGATGGACACTTTCAGAATTTAAATGGTCGGAGATAACACATTCAATCCCGAGCAATTTTTAGGCTTATCAGAACTCAATATATCGTTTGCAGGTTTAGAAATAACGTTGATTCCTGTACTTGGATTTTGAAAACCGAAAAAGAACAACAAATCTAGTTTAGTACAGAAAACAGTAATTAAAATGAAAGATAATTTTTTGTTTACATTTTTGTTGATCCTGTTAGTTTGAATTCAATGGAGAAGCTACATGGTGGACTGTCAGCAAGGTGATCATTGCGGATACTGAAACAAAACCTGGACTTTATATAAGCCCTCAAGTTTAGTGATAAGCTAATGGAGGCAGCCTTCTTTGGATGGTTTGGTTTGAATTTTGCGCAAAGCTATGCAAGAAGTATCTGCACTAGACGCCTCTAATTTTGATTGAAATATAAGAGAAAAAACAGCCTGTCATCACCATCCACTGACAACTCTTGGGCTACTCTTCTATCTACAAATAGTGTGATTTGTCATAACTTTATAACGTTCCCACGATTGAAGAAATGAACATGTTTGATGAAGGAATTCGATCCTACAACCTTACCACCTGATCATGCTAAGCCGCCTTGTTTAAAATGAGACATCTGTGATAAAGTAATTTTCGGCATAAAAACTAAACTGAGGTGGAATATGTCTGGTTTAGAAGTTACAAAGTTGCAAAAGATTATGATGACGGGAAGAGGGGTAATGACTGATCGCTACTCGCTTTTTTTTTCCCAACTATTCTGGAAACAAAACTAAATATATATATGATAGTAGTTTAAAACCCTTATCAAATCATTACTCTCTGGGCAAAATTTACAAGTTTTGAAATCCAAGCACGAAACCAAACATTCTGTTTCATGATTTTTAGTTGAATAAATCCTCGTGCAACATCTTCATCCTATGATCCTGTGCGATGCTGTCATCTGACGTTGAGGGTGAACCAGCACAGCAATCATTCACATTCTATATAATTGGAGGGTGGAGAACCAGGAAACTCCTACAGCGGGAGGGCACGCGAAACTTTAATAATATATAGCCCAAGCGGTTTACAAGGAACCTAATTTATTTTCGCTAATGCTTCAATGAATCTATTGAGAGAGAACGAATTTTAAATGCGGGAGTGAATGATGGCGTAGATAGGTAAAATAGGTAGATTAGTGCAGATGTCTTATATTTACTCTGTTTATTTCGTTTGAGATTATGTTCATTTACTCTTTTGTGTGTGATCACAACGAAATCCTTTTTCAACAAAGGTCGATAATACTTACTGACCAGGACAAAAACGTGTAAGTCAAACAGACTGCGTTCAACCAATGAACTAGCAAAAACACTAAACTTTGAACTTCTCAACTTATACGTAGTTTTTCAGTGATTTTACGTATTATATTTTCCTGTGAGTTAGTAGGCTAAATTCATAACACTTTAAATATTAATGTAGTTTCGCATTATCTTGTTCAGTGGCTGAGTGCAATAGGAAAACAGACTGGACCACCATATCGCATGAGTTTTAATTGCTCCAAACTTATATTGACACAAGTTTTTAAACCTAATTTTGGTACTTGGTTAATTCAGAATGCGTCGAATCATTGGATAATTGGTTAAGATGATCAGGTTAATCACATAAATATCATACTATGTTGCCCTTTCTACTAATCCTATTGTGTGTTGCGCAGTTTACCTAAGTCTTCTTCGAGTAACTTAACTAATGGCTTTAGAACTTGACATAATTCTGATAACACTTTTCTATCCCAAATAGAAGTTAAAAGTTATTTTTGATATTTACTGTATTCTTTAAAGTGGAAGGTTTTAGTAATACTTGTTTTCGAAAATAATGGCTGATAAATAACATAATTTGGATTCAGAAATTGGGTATTCCAAGTAGCCAAAATATTCTAAAGAGGCAGTTCAGCGCTTAATGTCAGAAAAAGGCAAGAAGAAAAGAGTTATTGAGAAAAGAGTTAGAGAACAAAGGTTGATAAAGAAATGTTTGTGATTTCATTAAATAAATCTATAGATTTTTTTTTAGCTATCAAATTTTTCGGTTTACTTAGAGTAGACAACGAAAGAAAAATAATATAAATTACTAGAATCTTAATTTCTGGGGTAGTTTCACCAGCCATCCCATCTGGATTACTAATCATGTCAAAACTATTCCAACAGAAGAAGGTAAGTTAAATATATATAGTTACATTAAAACTAGATAGATAAGTGGCTGGTTTGTTTGTTCTGAATTTCGCGCAAAGCTACACGAGGGCTATTTGCGCTAGCCGTCCCTAATTTAGCAGTGTATGACTAGAAGGAAGGCAGCTAGTTGTCACCTCCCGCCGCCACTCTTTTACCCACGAATAGTGAGATTGACCGCACATTATAACGTCCCCACGTCTGAAAGGGCGAGCATGTTTGGTACGACAGGGATTCGAACCTGTGACCCTCGGATACTGGACGTAAATTCAGTTATAGATGTTGAACGGCTGTTTGTAATTTTTACATTTTTATTGCTCTCATACTTAGTTACTCCGTGGAGTTTGAACCACACCGTACATACCAGGATACGAATTGTCCAGATCTGTGATAAAATTTCTCAAAAATGGTATTATTTTTTTTCAGACGAGCACTTATATAATTTTGTAAGTTTTCTGTAAAGACAGAAATTGTACTGTATATATACCCTTTATAAAATATACAAAAAAGCATAAGAAAACAGTCATTATGTGTTTTTTTATCAAATTGTAATGGGGTTAATACGGAGATCGTAAGGAATGTTTTTGTGGTTTTTTTTCTTAAAGAAGGGGACTGTTTACCATTCAAACATTATTAATACGAAAATTGTATGTAATATTTTTGAAGAAGAGATTTTTTTACCATTCAAACATTATTAATATGAAAATTGTATGTAATGTTTTTAAAGAAGGGATTTTTTTACCATTCAAACATTATTAATACGTAGATTTTATGGATTTCTTTTTAAAGAAAGGGATTGCTTATCCATCAAACATTATCAAATATAACGGACCTATTTGTTTTTATAAGCTCATACATTCTAAAATGCATTATATTTCCATGAACGCAGTGCATAAATAAAACTATATATATATATGTATATCCTGCTGATAGCGATAGGAAGTGAGAAAAATTTTGCCTTCGAATGAAAAAGTTCTTAGACAAAACATACAAATGTTTCTTTCGCCCAAAAGTAATTTTGTAGTTTGTAACATCAATATTCTTATAATTACGTGGGTCTCAAATAATCAATCAGCAGTCAGAATTTTGTATCTCAAGACGGCTAGTATTAAAACGTTTATTGAAACAAAATAAAGTACAGAACAACGTTTCGACGGTCAGGATTTTGACGAATTTTCTTTCTTTTCTTGAACTGGTTTTTGAGTACTAGTAACAGCTTTTATTATTCTTTCTGAACTACTTAATTTCAGAAAAGATTATTTAAGCTTTTGATTTACACGTTTTTAAAGCATCTTTTAAATAAAACATTATTTGATCATTTATAAGACATCTGTGAATTACTACTGTTTTATTGAATGTTTGCCTCCAGACAATGGGACTCAATCTTGAATTTATATTTGTTTCTAAGAAGACTTGCTCACATTCAGTTGGCATCCCTGGTTCGTCTTATGTTACATTTTGTTCTGTGATTGGCTAATGTAACTGGTCATGAAAATGTATTCTACCGTTGCCAGTGGAAACGGGCAGTACATGTAAATCTAGACAATGTTCAAGTGGAGAAGAAGGCCTTTCATACTTAAGTACGTATGTGCTCGAAACATAAATATCGGTCTAATGAAAAACTATGAAATAATTAATGTTTCCATAATACTGGCTTTATATTACTCACAAGTCATAATATATAATTTGAAAATCTTCTCTAAAACTGAGGAACATGTCTAAAGATCGATATTTATTGCATGAATTGTATATGTAATGATAATGAAAGTTTATAACCAGTATCATTTCTTTCAACAATCAATATTTCAATTAATTATGCATTATTTAAAAATATCACGCTTACGAAATCTTCGAAAAGCTAATATAAAGATGCTTATTCTGAAAATTCGGCAGTATTTCCCATATGTAGTATGCTGCCTATACACAAATTTAGGCTTAACTACAAGAAATAGTCCGACATCATTCAGGTTCTTTGCTAATATTTTATGTGTTTTATTCTCTGATTGTCCTTCCTACTCCCAAATTACTAACTGGAACATCATAGTTACTTACATTTTACATTGATGTCTTATATAATATTTTCTTTTTTCTTATTTTAGGCTCAAATAGTTTTATCTCGTAGACGTTCTAAACTATAACGTTAGGCCTATTAACAACTAAAATGGATTTGAGGATAAGCTTTCTTTTTTTGAAATTTCGCACAGAGCTACTGAAGGGCTATCTGTGTTAGCCGTCCCTAATTTTGCAGTGTAAGACTAGAGGGAAGGCAGCTAGTCATCACCACCCACCGTCAACTCTTGGGCTACTCTTTTACCAACGAATAGTGGGATTGACCGTCATATTACACGCACCCAGGGCTGGGCGGGCGAGCATGTTTAGCGCGACGCTGGCGCGAACCCGCGACCCTCGGATTACGAGTCGCACGCCTTACGCGCTTGGCCATGCCAGGCCATTGAGGGTAAGCAACAAACGTGACAGAATTCTGCGGCGGTTTTAATAGTAATGAAGGCGCATATAAATAACAAGAGTATTTTTAATGGTTCATGTGACGATATTTTTGTTTACTGATTTAGAATGATACGACAAAAAATAATATATCCATCCGAACTAAGTAATATTAACTAGACTTGATTCAAACTTTAATTGAGTGTTTGTATCACCAAAAACCCAATTTTTCGTAAATTTGCTTCCATAAATTTTCGAGTGGGCCTTTTATAATTACGCAACGTTCAATAATTATGTAACATCCTATTGGCGAACACAAGAGTTTTAAGCGACGTAAACACAGCTCTCTCTTACCTTCTCTTTGTGTAGCATTAAATACAGTGTATTTCGAAACCGTTAGAGCACATAGTTTATTCTTTCAGTTCTTGAAGAAACCAACACATTAAACATGTGTCAACCATAATATGCAAACTTGTTTATGTTTTTTTGTTTTGCTTTTATCTTCTTTAATTGTACACGATCTAACAAATTCGATGAAAAATATGTTTTATCTCGGGTATCTAAACTCAGTTTCTAGTGTTGTAAGTTCGCAGGAGAACTTCATAAACTATTTTAGGGTGGTAATTTTGTCAAATGAAGGGTACGAAGTTATTAGCTTATTTACATGAAACTTAAATTGAGGCAAGTATGTGAATATTTCTAACTTTGGTTTGAATCTCATGTTGAAGATTTTGTTGTCTATTAGTTTTTAGCATTGTGTTTTAACTGGAAATCTCAGAAGAAAAAAAAAAGACAATATGTTGAGAATGATACGATTTGTCATCAGAAACAATTATTGTCATTCAATCATGTGATATCCCATGTAATTCTTCATTTCCAGCTATTTCCTCTTGATGGATTTAATTATCAGCAAGAAATTCTAATCAGAAAGAGCTTTAATATAATACTCCTCATCGATTATCACTATTCATCCTATTTACATTTGTTTGAAATCCGTTACTAACTGTCTTCAAATTTACTATTTAACAAGTGTGGTAAACATTGTTTAACCGCTGTTTAATTGAAGGTTTGTTGCTGTTCTTTATACCTTTTTTCATTTAAAAAAAAACAACTTCATATTCTTAACTTCGAAATGCGTAGAATTAAAGTTAGTGTTTAAACATATTTTGGAGCGAGTTGATTGCAACAGCCTTGAGAACCAAATCTAATAACCTGGTAAAGTGGCAGACGAATTAACTTTAAAACTTACATGGTAAATAATTGGTTGTTGTTGTTTTGAATTAAGAAGAAAGCTAGACAACGGGATATCTGTGCTCTGCTCACTAAAAACCCGGTTTTTAGCGTTGTAAGTCCGCAGACATACCGTTGAGCCACTGGGGGGGGGGGGGCTGGTTAATAATTGGAACGAAAAGAAAAAGTTCGTCTAGTAATTTTTCCACCGAAAATATGTCCGGCAAAACTTTTTTGCATTGCTAAATTTAGAAGGTGGTTCTACCAGGTTGCTGGCTGTAGTGGTGCAGATTAAACATTAGGGTTTTCAAAAGAGCTAAGAGGACATTTGAACATCGTGGATGAAACTGGTTTGGCTCAAATAATAAAGTTAATAAGAGTTTGTGTAAACATGCTTTGCTGTTTCAGATATGCGTAATATTAAGATGAAATAAATATATTTCATCCTCAAATTTCTTACGAGTTTTGAAACTGCAAACATTTGATTTCATTACGAGTGATACTAATGCCAGAATGACTAGTATTCTATGAAAAATAACCTTAGAACATTTTCTGAGTCTAGAATTTTTTTCATTTCTAATGATATAAGAAAATGTATTTGTATATATTTTAATTTTTAGGAAGTAATTATATTACAGTTTGAATCAGGTATTCTGTTTTATGACTCGCAAAGGAACTTAGAAAAACTTATTAGCACATGTACCTCTTTAGTATGCCATTAGAATTACGTTTACGCACCATTTTATTCATTAAAAACTATTAATAATAATTTGTAATTCACTTTTTATTGTATTATTTCCATTTTAATTTCGATGTAGAAATTAATTATCATGAATATTTTTAAGTATGCTTTAAATGTGCACAATTTGAAGTAATAAATACCAACACCAGGTCTTTTATCGACTCAAAATAAAACCTTAATGGTGATGAAATATTTAAAATAATAGAAAGAAATTCTAGCTGACCATTTACTAAGCTAAGAGACTTCGTGTGATGAATGAGTTTTGTAAGTTAACTCAAGTGCTATGGGGACTAACTGTCACAAAGGAAGACTATAAAATAACGAATGCAAGATACTATAAACTGTGTAAAGAAAATACTATGAAGAGAAAGAGGCCTTTCAACTAACATAAGTTTTCTTTCAACGTGGGTAGATTCATACAGAAATTGATATTTACGCATATATTTGACTTTCTATCTGATGCTATCACTGATTGTAATGTAAATATTTTGTTAAATATTCACAAAAGTTAATGACTTATTCTATACAGTTTTAACTTGACATTTAACTGAAAGTTATCATAAAAATATTTTTTCTTGCCTTTTATTAGCCCTGTTTTATAGATATATCAAAATGAATAAAAAGTTAGTTTTACGAAGTATAAATGAATGCGTCACCTACCAGCTACTTGTTTTCTTGGGTCTCCAACGTTCCTCGGGTCCTCGTATTGATGAGGGTGATCTTCTCTGTAACAATACTCTTTCTGAGGGTCCAGTTCTTCGTTCTCGGAGGAGCTGTAGTCTTGCCATTCTTGTCGTCGTAGTCTGGATCCTTGTCTGTTTAAACGGCTATTCTTATCCATATTTCTCTAGAAAAGTCAACTGTAAACAGAAGAAACTCTAACACTTTATTTAGATTTACCTACAGAAAAACAAAGAAACAATGTGACTCAAATTTGCCTTTTTTTATCCGCCCACAAAGTTCAGATCTAAACAAAGTTGCGATCAGATGGTGAGAAGACAGGTTTATGATAATTAAAGAAACAACATATTTCCTCCCACGATAAAAAAATGTTGTCTTTGTAATAAAATTATTTAATTGGATTTAATGTGTTGCGATGACACACCTTATACAACGTATAGCAACATTGGAAACTAAAATCTTACAGCATCAAAAAGTCAAAGTATTTGATTTCTAAAATTATTTTTGACTAATTAAATATAACTCAACCAATTACTCATTGAAATGATAGAAACAAGTGACTCCAAATCACAAACACGTCATAACCTTCTAAAATTTAGGAATAGTTTTCATACTTATACTTAATTGTTCCCATTCATAATCAGGTGAAGAGTATTTATAAGAAACTTCTAACCGCTTGTTTGCTTAAAGGGATTGTTATTTTAATTTTCTGAAGTACAAATAGAAGTTTTGTTCGTGTTTTATTCTCAACCTGTTTCAGAGTGATGTGTTTACAAACCTTGAGCCATACCAGAGCTGGCTGTGTAAGGGTATTAGTTAAAAACCTACGAAACCCCAGTACTTTAGAAAATACCTTGCAGATTTCTTCCAATAAATACTGTCACTCAAATGTCACTCAGTAATTCCAATAACGTAACTGCAAACGCAACTTTCAATCACTGCATGTATTTGGTAAACCATCCTTGACTCAATTTCTTCTTTTTTTGCTCAAGTGAAAACTTCAATATAACCCCAGGATTCTGTTTCCGTTAAAGCTCACTGAAAGACTTAAAGTTTCGAAGGATATTAAGGATAACTGAAATAACCGTTTACTTCATGCTTGATGGATGAAATGGAAATGTGTTACTATCAATGTTGGACCAGCAGGCGTTTGTTACGGGTAATGATTAGTTCAAACAAAAAAAGTTCAAACCAAGTAATTTATATTAAACATTGTTACTCTTTGAGTCTATTTATTTAGGTTTCCCTATGCACACCCAAGTAAGCCTGAATTTTTAATGGAACAATATTATACTAAAAAGCTTTGTGATTTGTTTGAGATAATATAAGTTTTAAACTATATTTAATAGAACTGTTTGTATTGTGGAAATGGTACACTTACTCTAGTCATTACTTTGGACCTACGTATAGTGAATCTGAACCACGTTTTAAAAAAAGAATGAAAATTGTAAAAAAATTCTATTTCTTTCGGCTTGATTGATGTGGGAAGGAAAATTTAGGCTTAGCTGGATACAAACTTATTTCAGAAACAGGAAGTGGAACAGTTCCCTCGAGAAATGGTACGAGTCGAATTTAAATGAATGAATCAGCTTTAGTTCACATCGTGTTCTCTTCATCTCTCGGGAAATTTTAGGTTGGATGGCGTAAAGTGTTGGGTTCTTGTCTTCTCAGTGAGATTACAATTCACAGACTGTCTGTCAATGTTCAGTTTCAAACTCAACTTTCAGTATCAGCAGAAAAAAGAAGTAAAAAGACATGTCTTTCTAGTGGCAAGTTTACCCTCTTTCACAAGTGAAGTAGGTATCCCAAAATTTTGTTTGTAGCTTCAAAGAAGTAAAAAGACATGTCTTTCTAGTGGCAAGTTTACCTTCTTTCACAAGTGAAGTAGGTATCCCAAAATTTTGTTTGTAGCTTCAAAGTGGGCACTACATAAATAACTCATTGTGTAATATTGTACTCAGTAACAAATACAAAAATTAAATAAAGATAAAATGTTTACAGACAGATAATACTTTATTCCTAATTGTAGTGTAATTGATTAGTTTTGTGGGAGAGAAACTAATTTCTTAAACTTACCAGAGTGAGATATAAAATAGAAACACTTATTAATAACATTCAATGCAGCAATCCACCACTTCATGACACTGTTTATGGAACGTTTATACGCATGCGTTATCAAAAGAAAAATATCCAATAAAAATATCTAGAATCAGCACCAATGAGAAGAAGTTACAGAATGGAAATAAAAGAAGTAAAAATGAAAACAACAGAAGAGGGAAGAAGGTGAAGGGTAGAATCATTCCCTGTGACATTAAAGACATTGAATAGGATACATTCTTATCAACAATCCCCGGGGGTGATATGAATGAAGGAACGCATGCTTTGCTTACATACAATAAATTATCATAAAAGTATTAAAATATCAAGAGATGGAACTCGTTTTAACTGGTGTAGTGAAACGTATCGTTCACTGTTAGTACACAAAGTAGACAGACACCCAACTGCTTGAATAAGTACTAACTAGCCTGAATATATTTATTTAAAATATTTGATTACTCGAGATAGGAAACTACCAAAGTATACATTTCATAATATAAATACATTTTCAATTGGTAGGTAATACAAATAGTTTCAGGGCTAGAATAAGGGCTTAGACACACATATTCATCCGTTAAAAAGAACTAGTACTCCATATGTTTGCAAGTGCGTATGAAAAAATATTTTTGTTTCCCGTTTAATTTTAACTTTACCATACGTGAATGGCAATGCTTTTTCGTAAAACTAAAACATCTCATCGTTTAAATTATCGATTAAATATTATAACAGTCCATACACCGGCTTTGAATTGTTGAGGTTAATTTGGTGAAATACGGGATATGATAAGTAAAATATAAAACCTTTTTCTGAACCCGTTAATAGCCTTACATTCTTTGAGACATGTTTAGTTGTAAACGTTCTCTTCCTGGATGGTCTACTTTAGAAATCTCTTACATTCTAAGTATTAGTTTACTATTAAAATTACATTTCACGCACGTTAAAAAACCCAAATAAATAATGAGTTGTGAATTGTTGTTTTTCTTGTGTTGAGCTTTAAGAAAATACTTTCAAAGGTTTGCTGCAATCTTTATGGGTATTAACTCCTTTATAACCCTCGAGAACATACTTTAGGGACTGCTATTTGAAAAGTTAAAATTTTGTAAGAAGAATGTTACGTATTATACTTTGTCTCGGACGATTAATTATGTTATGTGTGTTACGTATAACGACTTTGTGTAAACGGAACGTTTAATTTTCATTTAGAAGTTAATTGAATTTCGATTTGATTTTCGCCAATGAGATTGATACACACAATTTTCTTTCTCAACATAAATATATTTTATCGACGGTTCAGGTCCACGAAGAGCAAATTAATTCTGAGTTGATACTGTTACATTTCCCTTATGCTAGCTTAGTTGACTGTACCGACCGAACAATATGCATTCTGTTCTCTCAGAGGCGCGTCGGTTTATATACTTTAAGGCGTGATTGTCGAATGTTCAACAATGTTTGAAGACACGCTAGCATTTTCGTAAACCACAAATTGCTGGCTCTTGCTCTCGAGAATCTTTTACAAATTTAGAGAACAGGTCGGACTTGCGCAATACACATCCAACAGTACACTCACATGCTTCAAACTGAAACAAACGTGGGAATTAACATAAATGTATAACAGTAAATCCGTTACAATAAATATTCCTTACTTTAGTTAATTTTTGTTCTTGATTCCATCCAAATGGAACAAAAGGCTGTTATTTTGAAATCTGCAGTATGCAATTGCATTAATGTTTGAATTCTGATATAAATATGAATAAAATTAACTAATTCTTATGGAATTCACACATTTTATTTCGTATTAATGTTTGAGTTTTCACATGGAGAAAAACAAAAAACTGTAAGAATATTCCGCATTAAAGCATCAGGATGAATTAGAAAATAGTTTTCCAGTTGTAAGAGTTATGCATACACATAGTCTACGAGACTCGGACAGTATTTCAAAGAGAAATGTTATGGTTGCGTGAATTTGACAATGTCACATTAAGTTAGAGTATTCAATTGTGAATAATAATTATTATACTTTACAAAATGTTGTTTTCATTCCATCTAAGTCCTAAAGGAACAAAATCTCAATAACCACGGAACTGATTTTATTCAGTTACTTTTATGACGATTAATATTCTTTTTTGATTCATGGTTTTGTTTTAAAAATTTTAGTGCAAAACAATACTGGGGCTGGTTGATTGTTGTTTACTGGAGCAAAACAAATAGGTTGGTTATCTGCGCCAAACAACCAGTAAAAACTGTGAAAGTAAAATTGTGAATAAAATGTAAAAATAAATCTCGTTAAAAACTAAACAATGTAAAAAAATTCAGATAAACGATTTAAGTAGAATAAGAAAGTCAATGGCTCGTAAAAAATAAAAATGCAATCCATTTGCACTCCATCCAATGTCAGGGCCAAACCCTTAGAAAAGGCGTGTCTAAAATGGTACCGTTGTTTAGAGTCATGACAACGGCATTGCATTAAAATCTGGGCTATTGTGACTTGAGTGTGACAAAGATCACACATTGATGTATCAGTCCCAGATAAAAGAAAACAATGGATTGAAAACTGTAACCTAGCCAGGATAACTTCCTTCTTACGGATCCTTACGGAAACAAAATGGCCATATACAAGGGCTATTTTCATGTGGCCTTCCTGATTGCAAACGAAAGGGAACAGTTAATACTTACTGTCAACTCTTGGGCTACTCTCGTTTGATAGAATCATGGAGTTTGACTGTCCATGACACGAAAGGGTAGTGTGCGTTTTGGTACAAAGGTATATAAACCGTGTATTCTCTTGTATACAGTTCGGGCACACTAACCACTTCCCATGCCCAGCCGATTAATAGTCCACATGACAAGAGCTTTAAAGCCTGCTTCGGCTTCTTTGTTAATTAGTTTGAAAGCACGTTAAGATGCCGCTCAGTCTACAGACATTTGTTAATGTGTTCTCATCACATGCTTTATATCATAAAGTTGCAGAACTTCGTTGATAAACACTCTTCTAGCACACTCCCGATAAAGGATTTTGAAAAAAAAATCATTACTTTAACTTCTGCACACTTCCCCAGGACTAGTAGCTGGAAGTGGTAATGAATTAGAAACAGGCATGACAAATTAAGGCCTAAGTTACTCAGCCGTGTAAAATATAAACTTGTTACTCAAAGTGAAGTTTCTTTCCTCTGAAAATATTTTGGATTATGAAGAAAGGTTTATTGGTGTCGGAAGGTTATCTTAATCTAATAAAATTGAGTAAACATATTTCTGTATTTTTAGCAGAAAAAAATGTGTAATCGTCTAAGATTTTTAAGACAAGTTATCTTTTACGTTTCTCAAGATGTCTTGTCTTTTACAACATGCTTGAAACAAGGCTAGCACTAAACTGTTTGGTTGCTTTTGAATTTTGCGCAGATCTACACAAAGGCTATTTGCGCTAGTCGTCTGTAATTTAGCAGTGATGACTAGTTACCTTCCTTCTAGTTTTATAATGGGCTACTCTTTCACCATCGAATAGTGGGGTTGACTTTTACATTATAGCATCCCCACGGTTTAAAGGGGAAGCATGTTTGGAGTGACGGGTATTCGAACTCGCGATCTTGATATTACGAGTCGAGCGCCGTAACCACCAGGCTAACCGGACCAGCACTAAACAGACAGACTGATTAAATAGCAAAGTTTTAACGAAACACATAAATTGTGATAAAAATAGTAAAATTAGACGTTGATAGTTTTTTGGTTTCTGAATTTCGCACAAAGCTATTTGAAGGCTATCTGCTCTAGCCGTTTCTAATTTTGAAGAAGATAGGCTTGAGGAAAGATAGCTAGTCAAAGTCATCCGCCACCATCTCTTGAGTTACTCTCTACCAATGAATAGTAGGACTGGTCCTTTACATTATAACACCCTCGCAGCTAAAAAAAAATAAGCATGTTTGATGAGGGGAAATTCGATCCCGCGATCTGCGACAATAACAGAACACGAAAGCTTCTTTCATGTGAATTAATGTGCAATGACAAAAGTTGAGACGTAAATAAAAATGTTTGAACACTTGAAATCATTTACACAGCGTGATATTGTTCTCGTTGTCCATAGAAAGAGATGTTATCGAGATGATAGGCACGGCAAATTTAAACTCAATAGTAAGAGATTCTCTCACCATTGTTAAAGCAGGGTGTGCTTATGAAATGGTTCTTACCCTTTCTACTCGTACATTCCAAATGACTAGGTTATTTTAAAGTTAATAAGATAGTATACTACACGTAGTTAATAACATTTTGTTTCCTTCTTTTTTATAATTTTCTGAAATTGCAAATACATAAGAAATTATTAGGCCTAAGTCACAAGAGAAGAAATTCCAGCGAGACGTTTTATTACCTTAACAATATCTTTATAAGTAGGTCCATTTTTTGCGTAATTTCTTCAACAGTTACCCAAATGCTGAAAAAAAAGAAAATAATTGCAGTGTATATTTAGTTTGTTCGTGTGTTTTATTACAGCAAAGCCACATTAGGCTATCTGCTGAGTCCATCGAAGGGAATCGAACGCCTGATTTTAGCGTTGGAAACCCCTAGACTTAGCACTGTATCAGCGGGGGGCGTCTATTTAGTAACAGGTATCTTCAGTAACTACGACACAGAAATAATTTTCCAGAAAACTGATGATTTATTCCTTACATATATACATTCTTGACTGCAAAAATAGCCCATTGTGATGAAACTATAAAGTACATAGTTTTGCGTCTTAAGTGTTTATTTCTCTAACCATACTGTTTACACTTAAGTATTTCTCCAAACTTCACATAAGAGAGTTTACGTATACTGTACCATCAACTTAATTTCCTGTTGTGACGTTGTTACAGATATAAGACAAAGTGTCTACGTTCTATTAAAATCTTTTCGTCCGCCACTGAAAGATGAAGTACATTAGTTTTCTTAATAATTAGTGTCACGTGACAACTCACTCGTTGAAGTCTACGTAACGAGTCTCGTATCACTTCAAAATAATCAGCGCACCCATCAATACAAGCTGGATTTGCTAGAGTATTGGGTCTCTGTTCATTTTTTAATAAGACTCCTCTAATGATAAGCTGTCAAACTCTCTTCTTCATATGCTGTCTGCTATACATTTGAAGGGTATTAAAATATAAACCAAACCCCCACAACAATACAGAGGAAGCCAAAGACATAATTCACTGAAACGTTCTATTTCCTGGATGTGTGAAAGGTAAATGTTGTTGAAAATATAACAGCTCTTTCTAAGAGGAGGCAGTTTTATTCTGCATTCAAAGACACCTTTATTCCACAGCACCACACTCGAATGGTTGCTGTTGTTGAAGATATAATGGTTTCTGACAAGAGTTAGTTGTTGTCTGCGTTTCAAAAAGGTCCCTTTCTTCGAGCTCCGAAACTTACGTAATTTTGGGACACGGCATGAAACTTGAATGAATAAGAGTAAATTCCGGTCATTTATAATATGTGTAGCTTTCACACAGAAATATAACTCAAATATTAAACCATGTCTATGAAATTCGTTCATATATATATATATATAATGACACATTTTTCAGGTACAACGTCATATACCATGGTTTGGTTTGGTTTGTTTGTTTTGAATTTTGCGCAAATCTACGAAAGGGCTATTTGCGCTAGCCGTCCCTAATTTAGCAGTGTAAGACAAGAGGGAAGGCAACTAGTCATCACCACCCACCGCCAACTCTTGTGCTACTATTTTACCAACCAATAATGGGATCGACCGTCACATTATAACGCCCGTATGGCTGAAAGGGTGAGGATGTTTGGTGCGACGGGGATTTGAACCCGTGACTCTCGGATTACGAGTTGAACGCCTTAAGCCACCTGGCCATGTCGGGCCACTAAAGTATGTCATTATTCACTCGGACTAAGGGCAGATTCTTTAGCTATGATGTTTTTTTTTTACTTTCTTCGAAGTAAACACGCGTTTGCATAAACTGAGTGTTTTCGTAGCAAAAGAAACATTCAGTGTTAGACTGCCTTAGTCACCTGATTATGACAGGCCTTATAATATGGTAGTATCACAATTATGAAATTTGAAGTGTCTTCAAATGGTGTGTTATGATTGCTATTGGGTACAGGATATTTGTGTTTCACTAAACGAAGTTATTTTGCTATATCACGTTTCAATAAAACATGCATATCCGATATAGTAGTAATGTGATTCAACATCTCCATAGATAACACGATGCGTTACTTTCATTCAAACTCAAACCTGCATTGGTAACAACAGTTAAGAAAACACGAAATATTCATTTCACTGATTTTTGTTTTTTTGTAATTGGGCACAAAGCTACACAATGGGCTATGTGTGATCTGCCCACCATTGGTATCTAGTGTTGTAAGTCCACATACGTACATGTAGATGTGCCACTGAATTAAGAAATACGTTTATTTGAGCTTCTCTTAAACCGCCGTGCCTATATAACAAAAAGAAGTGATAAAAGCAAAAATGGCTTCCAATCTACAGTATAAAGCTAACCATCTCTCTTAAAAAAATCACGATATACTTTTAAATAAAGAACTGTTCCAGAAACCTTTATTAAAGAAGTAAAGTCCTGTAACTTCTCGTTTGAACTATGTGCATTTTGTTTCTCTGTGAAACATTTAACGTAAGACCTGGTAAAATTAAGCACAATATATGTGTTTGTGAATTATATTCAGAAATCTCCCTGTAGCGAGTATAATGTACTTTGCTTGACCACACCCGACTGTCAGTTTTTTTTATGTTGAATAAGTAAGTTCAAGATCTACAATATATTTTCATAAGACAAGCAAACTCCTTTTATGTTGCCAAAAAGTGAACAGATCCAAAAAACCGTTTTCTTGGTCTCTTTCTCGAATATGGTTTAAACTGACTCAAAGCTGAAATTCGTGCAACTGGGGTAGTCAAAAACAAACAAAATCAATCCAACCAATCTGTTAGTTTATGGCATGGAAAGTGGAGGTAACTGTTAGCAGAAATACTAAATAATCCAGCACTGAGAAAACTTTGAGAGATTTGTTTTTGTTTGTCAATCGTTGTTTTTGCCTGTTTTCGACTATCCCAGTCGCACAAATCTCAGCTTTGACTCAGTTCAAACCATAATCGAGAAGGAGGCGACGAAAACCGTTTTTTACCAGTTCGTTTGATCATGCCAGCTTTGTACCTTATGTCTAACATCACATTCCCTGTCTGATCCAGACGGTGAATGTCTGCTCTTTACAGCTACTCTGACTATTCATCCATCTTATATCCTGTTAACGTTTCTCTTGTTTCAGATTTTTATGTCTTTTTTTCACCGTTTGTTCTTTATTTTCCCCGTTCAGTTTCCTCGATTTTCCATGAATAACTGTAATTTGAGGATCACATGAGCTTTATTTATCGTATTCTTCGTCAATCATAATGAAACGATGTAATGAAAACCTGTATTTGTCTTAAATAGCCATGCCTAACTAATAAAACATGTAACATGGGCATTGTGATTGGTTCTTCACGATAGACAGGATTCCGCTGCTCCGACTTGTGTTCGTTCAGTGAAACAAACCTTTACTGATCTAAATCATTCCAACGTGTTATGCTAAAGAAAACAATACGACATTTTTACCTTCTTAAGAGAACTTTTCACTGTGAATACTGTGCTTCAGAATTTAAATATGCATTTTATTCAATCAAAATCTTGACGTCACATTGAGAGAAGAACGGAGTGTTACTTATTTAAGAAATCGAGATATTTATTTTTGAAAAAAAACTTGATTTTGTTTTAATTTAGATTATTTTAATATTTTGGATTTTAGCGATTGTAAGACTTTCGGACGCACGAACACATAATGGCCGTATCAACCAAATAATAACACTACAACTGGTTATTTTCAGTTACACAATTTAGATGGCCAAAAAAGAAAAAACGAAAAAAACAGCTTAGTTGTAGCTCAGAATTACGCCTTTTTACGACACTGCTGTAGCTACCCAGCTTGCTTTGCGGACAAGTCCCAGTGTAGAGGGCTGCTAATCGATGGATGTGACAAATCAAGGCTGGTCGCTCTATTCTGCTTGTCTGACGTCGTTGCAATAGCGAAGAATATATTAGTTACAGCCTGTGCTTATCTAGAGCATAGTGAAACTTATGACTCCCTGAAGATATGATCCCTTAGATGGGAGTACACACGGTTAAAAGTAAGATGTGAAACAAGAATAGATCTTGCTTATTACGACAAATTAACATGTAAAAACTTTAACTTGGACCACATATGCCTGAAGCCTATAAGAGTTTAATATAGGAAAGATTATATTTGTATGTTGGCTAAATCTGAGTATTTGTACATTGTTGCATTTGTTTAAGAAATACAACATAAGTTCTCTCTATGTATGTTATATATGTAATCAGCAAAATAATTTAAATGTATTTGCATAAGCAGTTAGTTTCTTTTGGTTTGTTTAGTCTCAGTACATCCGGAAAGAAGATTTAATACGAAATAACAACTCATTAAAACAGTTAGAATGAAACGAAAGTTTACAGGTGTAGGTATATGAAATACATACATCGCTCACAATAAACACTTATCAATTTATCAGTAAATAAATATTACTAAGTACCCTACATTTTATTATTAAACACACACACACACACACACACATAACGAAAACATACAAGTTTTGCACCTTTGGATAAAAATAACAAGTTCACGGATTATAGTGTTATGTGCATGTATATATATATATATATACATGAAACAGTAAATTTTCAAACCTCTTAATGTAAATGCTTAACGAAAAGATACAAAATGGGTAGAATGAACGAAATCTTACTTGAAGATAATTCAGAAAAGTAATTAGACTATGTCTTACCATTGTAGAAACCACAGTTTGTGCTATCGATTATGGTATCAACTGTTCAAGGCTTAGTGAAGCCTAAGTTTAATTAAGCAGAAGGGGGATCTGGGTGATTGGGCTAATTTGTGTAAAATATCACAGGGATATAAACACATGTTTCACATATAACATGTGTGTGTGTGCATACACGTGCTCATGGTTTACTGTTGATAAAGTGTGATTGCGTGTACTGCACCTATCACGCTTTAAAGACTTCTTTCGTGATTTAAGGCCATTAACCTGACTGAGAACGTTTTTAAGCAAACAGACAGGCGCAGTTAATGTTAAAAGTCATTTCTATTCCGAAAGGCACGTTAGCACTACACTAAAGTCATCTTATGACTTTGCAACGCTCTTCGTATAACAGTGCCTGAACCGGTCCTTCTCAGTCCTTCGTGAGCATAAACGTCAGACAGGTATAAAAAAGAAGTACAAAACACGTCGTATATATATGTAATATTTTTCACGTAATTGAAATCAAAAAGGAACTTGAACAAAGGGACCACGAAATTTATCACAGGAAAAGTTAAGATGAATTCGTTCCATGATTATAAAGTTCTGTGAAAAATATTTTTATATTCATCAGTATCTATTTTGTTCAATCACAGTAGCGCCACTGATACATTTATTAATTTCAAGTATTTCTATATTACTAATTTCTAAAAAAAAACATTTGTTTCATTTCAAACGGACCATTTGTGAACCATCAAAGCCAAAGTATTTCTTATGCATGTGATTATTTACTTTTTATTTTAGTAGTGGTTTGAGTATGAAATATCAATTAGATAAGTAATAACACAAAATTATTTTGATAAAGGTGGTTTACCATGAATACAAATTTTGTGTTGAATGTTTGTTGGAAAATGTTGCAGAATGTTGAAGAAGTTATTTAGTTATTTTGAGGTTGCTATTGTTAGATGAAATTGAATTCATACAAATGCATTCTTTTTTTTAATAAATCAAAGTCATCTATTTAAAACAATTAATGTAAACACTAATATTAGATTATAAAGAAAACATACATTTTTTCCAGTAATTTAAAATTTAAAATTTATAACTCTAGTTCAGCAACTAAACTTAGTGACAGAAATCAATAATATATTTAAAACGCACACGATTAAAGCACAGACTGTTTGCGTATAAATACAGCTTTATGTCTGTCGTTCTTGGTTTGGATCTATAAAGACATTTTCGATCACATTATAATATAACTGGAGAAGTGAGATAATTTGACTAATTCGTGTTGTGTGTGTGTTTTCTTAGAGGAAAGCCACGTCGCGCTATTTGGTGTGTCCACCAAGAGGAATCGAACCGCTGGTTTTAGTATTGTAACTCTGTAGACTTACAGCTGTACTCGCGGGGGACCTCGTTCACGTTAGCAATTCCATGATTTTCAAGTAATCAGTGTATTATATACATAAGCATAGGATACACTATCATATAAATGTGATTTGTTTTTTCGCTTCAAGATATTATTAGATTTTGAATCACACATAACTATTTTCCTGTTGGTTAAAAATACACAGGTAGTTCTTTAACTTAAGTTTATTTTTCAAATAGTTATCCAATAATGTCCGCTCGAAAAATAGCAATTGGAAAATCTACTAGACACACGTTTCTACAGCGAAGGGTTTAATTTAGTCCTAGCGTTGTCTCATCATAGTCAAGTTCCCCATTAGCAAGTACAAGCAGCTTGGTTAATTGTAGATAAAATACACTAAAGGTTTCCCATTGTAAATAGTTTAATTGATCTAATTTGGATTCCCTTCTGTGAACTCCCCTAGGAAAATCAAAATAACTTGGTACTAAATGGGTAAAATTCACTAAGACTTGTGTTATAATTAAAGTCCCAGTTAGACAACGGTAACTCTGACTGAAGTGTGGGGTTCAGTTTCTGCCGTTGGACATAGCAGACAGCCCAACACGGCTTTTTGCCCTAGAACATAGTTTTTCAAACTGTGCTCCGCGGAGCCCTTGGGCTCAGCCATATTTATCTGGGGCTCTGCAACGAAATTTTAGAATGTTAATATTTTCCCTAAAATTATAAAATTGAAAAAAATTACGTTGTACAAAAAAGTAAAATATATATTTTATATAACATGTTTATAACGTATTGGGCCCTTTAATATTTCATTATGCCTAACACTAGACGATTTTATTGAGCTTAGGGGAAGATCTCGCAGTGGAAGTGTTAATACAATCTTATTTTACTTAGAAAGTGGCACCACTGGTTGCTGGTTGATATGGCACCATCTAAAGATTGCATGCGTCATTGGAGATGCAAGATAATCCAGTAATATTCGTATGAAACATCAGTCAACCCTGGGCAGTCATGCCAACTGTGTTTTGAAAGACAGATTTGGAATAGCGGCTAAATCTCGAACGAAATGAAACACAACGTAACAGCTTAAACTTGTTTAAATTTCAAACATTGCGACGCAATTAGATGCAATATCAATTGTTTCAATTTCAAAGTATATTTATATGTAGTATAATTATATTTATGACAATTACATCTGGTAATTGTTAGGCTAAATTAGATTCGTTGTAGTTTAATTAGACAAACTTGGTACCAATGAGTTCTATGACGTCATGTTTCAATTCGTCAGGGATTTAGACGCACGTCAGATCTAGCTTAATATTATGTTATTTAGCTTAAAATGTCTGTTTAAAAACAAAAAAAAATGTAAAAAAAACAATAGGTTAGCCTTTTCCTTAAGAAAAATACATTGTTCTAGCTGCCTAGCGTTTTTACACAAATCCCTATCACACCAAACATGCTTGTCCTTTCTCCCGTGGGGACGTTATAATGTACGGTCAATCTCACTATTCGTGGTAAAAGAGTAGCCCAAGAGTTGGCGGTGAGTGGTGATGACTATCTACCTTTCCTCTAGTCTTACACTGCTAAATTATGCTCTCGTTAGCTTTGTGCGAAATTCAAAACAAACAAACCAATTTCTCCACAAATTTTTATTTCTGACTTCGTTATGGCAACACTGATCTTAGGACAGAATGTCGTTGTACGATGATAAAACTCAAGTTGTCGAACGAGTTTTAATTAAGAAACTATTTTGTGTCCATGAAAATACTTTTGAAGTACCAAGGATATAAGAGTACGTTTTCAGACAAATTAATAATTAGTTGCCACTCTTATAATGGACGAATGGTAGAATATATCAGTCATAAAAATGATACGAATAAAAATCTGCCTAGACCTTGGCCTAATACAAATTCATCGGAGTTATCGTCGTGTACAAGCACTTTAACCCAGGATAATGCAAGAAGTACTGAAACAAGAAAGAAAAGAAAGCATGATGAAAGTTTTATTCAATATGGTTTTACATGAACAGGTTATGAAGATGGACCCAGTGTGTTGTATGTTGAGTGTGGAACAGTGTTGAGTAACAGTAGTTTATATCCAGCAAAGTTAAAACGGCAACCAGAAACCAAACACTCCCAATTAAAAGCTCTAACTTCTGAGTATTTCAAAAGAAAGTGTTTTCAATCATATGCAAGGAAAGCTACAATTCATTCGTTTCTTTATCAGGACAACAAAGGTGCTCTTATTACTTCATATCGTGTTAGTTGCCGTATTGGAAAAGCAGGTGAAGCTTATTCAGTTGCAGATTTGATAAAACCATGCGTAAAAGATTTAGTAGAGTGTACAATTGATGAGAAATTTCTTAAAAACATTAACTCTGTGCCCCTTTCTGGCAACTCTGTTTCTCGAAAAATCAAGGATTATATGTCAGCAAATTGGTTAACGGAGTTAATAAAGCGAGTAAAAGCGAGTCCAACCTTTTTGCTTCAGTTGGATGAATCAACAGATGTCGCAGGTTATACGACATTCCTTGTAATTGTTCGCTATTTTCACGAAGCTAGTTTTGAAGAAGACATTCTAATTTGCAAACCTTTACCTACTCAAACAACAGGCGAAGAAATACTTAAACTGATCGATTTATTTATGGAAGAACACAAATACAGTTGAGGTTTTGCTCAAGTATTTGCACTGATGAGGCTGCAGCTATGATTGGAAATTTTTCAGGTGCATTGCACGCTTAAAAAAGAAAACCCCGAACAACCAGAGTATCCACTTCTGTCTTCATCGTCATGTATTTGCAATGAAATGAATGCAGAAGACTGAAAAGAAGCATTTAGTGATGTCATAAAAATAGTTAATTTTATAAAATCAAGACCACTCAGTGCGAGGATCTTCAGTTTACTCTATGAGAATACGAAAAGTTTCTATAAAAAAAACTTTATGCTTCCTAGCGAAGTCCGATATCTTTCTCGGGAAAAAGTGTTTGCTCGGTTTTACGAACTGCGTGAAGATATAAGTTTCTTTTTATCTGAATGCCATTTTAACTTGCATACATATTAAGGGACAAATGCTGGGTACAGAAAGAAGCTTAATTTTTGGACGTATTTGCCTATCTAAATGAAGTGAATGTTAAAACTCAGGGTAACGCACTTCAAAGTTCAGAATAAAATGGAAGCGCTTCAATGTAACCTAAAACTTTGGGGTGAGTGTATACTTATGGAAGAGCTAGACTGCTTCGAAAATCTTAGTGATTTTTTACTTATGAATGAAATTTCCTTCAGTGAAGACGCAAAAGTTTTAGTCTTGCAGCACACATCTGATTTGTTTACAACTATTGGAGAGTACTTTCCTCCTCATTTAGAAAAAAAAGTACTGAGGATTCAAAATCCCTTTGTTGACTTTACAAATACCAACAATTTGCCTTTGAAAGAGAAAAACAGCTTATAGAAATTTCAAATGATTACACCCTAAAATCAAAATTTCATCAGGATGTTTGTTTTTGGAATTTCGCACAAAGCTACTCGAGGGCTATCTGTGCTAGCCGTCCCTAATTTTGCAGTGTAAGACTAGAGGGAAGGCAGCTAGTCATCACCACCCACCGCCAACTCTTGGGCTACTCTTTTACAAACGAATAGTTGGATTGACCGTCACATTATACACCCCCACGGCTGGGAGGGCGAGCATATTTAGCGCGACGGGGGCGCGAACCCGCGACCCTCGGATTACGAGTGCACGCCTTAACGCGCTCGGCCATGCCAGGCCTTCATCAGGAAGAAAAGACATAATTTTTTATTCAAATGGCCATGAACTACCTTGAAATAAATAACAAAGCTTTGGAAATATTGATGTGTTTTCCAACAACATATTTTTGTGAGCAAACACTTTCACTGTATATAGCTGCAAAGACCAAATTAAAAAAAGTCAAAAAATTGAATATGACTTGCACTTACAGGTAACAATAATAACTCCAAATATTGAACTGCTTTGTGAACAAAAGCAAGTCCATCCGAGCCACTAAGAAAAAAATAAGTACACTGTACTTTTACTTCCATAAATTTTGCAAGCAGAAATTTTGAACAAGTAAGTGGAAGTAAAATTTTTTCTCTAAATATTGATATTTTTAATAAATTTATATTATAAAAGCTTGAAGTAAACTTTATCTGGTGCTAGTTGCTGATTGTTTTTATTTTTTGTGTATTATTTTTGTTAAGGCTCTGGAATGTTTGTTTTTTATGATGTGAAGCTTCGCAGGTCTAAAACGTTTGGTAATTTCTTCTCTAGAAGAAAGAAAGGCGTAGTAAATAGCCTAACTTAGGCCTAGCGAAGTTTCCTTTTATCGAGTGAAGTCATCTTAATGGCGGGGAGTTTAATTTAGTCCTAGCGTTGTCTCCATTTAGTTAAGTTCCCCATTAGCAAGTACAAATTGTTTGGTTATTAGCAGATAAAATACACTAAAGCTCTCTCATTGTAAATGGTTTAATTTAGATCTAATTTGGATTCCATACTGTGAAGTCCCCTAGGAACGTGAAAATAAGTTGGTGCTAAACGGTAAAATTCACTAAGACTTGAGTTATAATAAAAGTCCCAGTTAGATAGCGGTAACTGACTGAAGTGCGGAGTTCAGTTTCTTCCGTTGGATATATCAGATAGCCCAATGTGGCTTTGCTCAGGAAGAAACAAGGCCGTAGTGAGTACCCTAACTTAAGCCTAGCGAAGTATCCTTTTGTCGAATTAAGACTCCTTGGTTATTAGAGAATAAAATCCACTAATATGATATTTTAGTGAACAGTTTAATTTAGATATAAGTTGATTTTCGTGTAATTATTCAGGTTGAGAAAGCTTCATACTCAGCAGATAAAATATAAGATCCTATGTAAGACGACAAGACTTAGTTTAACTTTCGTATGACACAGCCTCCCTCAAGTCAGTGAAAGCAATTTGATATTACATGTAAAAGCCGCTGTGAACATAACTAGGCTTAAAAGACTTAAGTGTGTTATATGTTTGCTGTAATTTCTATTTTTACTTGTACTAAAAGCTTAAGGATGTCTTCTTTTTAAACAGTTAAATTTTCCTCTGGTAAACTGAAACCGCCTGTCTGGCAAGTAAAATCGACAAAGAAATATGTCTCTTGAGTTTAGGTTAATTTTGCACAATTTATATATTTTATTTATATCAAAGTTTCCTTCTTTTTCCCATGCTCTGGAGTGACAGAAATCGCTTGCAAAATTAGTAAACATTTCTAAAGGTGATTGCAAGAGCTGAACTTACTCTTTTAATCCAGTGATTCCATATCGAATTAATGAAAAAAAATCAACACGTTTTATGCAAAGCACATTAGAGATTGTTTATTGTGAGAGGGTGAAGCCTTTCTTACAAGAGATCCCAGTTAGTTTGAAGTTAAGCCTCATTTTACTCTCCCACCGAGGAATTCCAGGCTCAAGCCATATTTTACTCTATCGCAGAGAAAAAGATTCGATCCTATTTTACTTCACCACAGAGAGATCTTAGTTGTACAAGCTAAGCCTTATTTTACTCTACCAAAGAGAAATAACAGCTGGAGAGACAAAACCTTCTTTCACTCTCTCATATAAAGTTTAAACCACGTCTGACTTGGGTTATTCTGTTGAAGGTTAAACCGCTTTGACACACAGTAAGTAGGTAAAAGTTTAATAAGCTTGAGGAGTCTAACTTTTTGTTATATCTCTCTATTTTCCCACCAGGAGTCTCCCATATGAGACTAAAATCATTTTCACGATTAATAAATAAATTCTACTGCGCGTCCAGGCGGTGGTGGAAGGCTTAAATTGGACTTAGTTCCCTTCTTTTTCTTGTGAAATTCTCTTGGGAAATAAAATTTATCTGTTGGCGTGCAATAGAAAGAATCCACATGAGAAGAAATGCTAAAGTGAATGGCTTTTGAAAAGAATAAAAAAGAGATTTTTATGGTTTCAAATGCAAAACTTGATTTTGGTGTCATTATTTGCTTTTCACTGACACTGACAATAATATACTTTTTAGAGCAGAAACAAAACTGTTACATTAACCAAACGTAATGAAATTTAATAGTAACGTGCAATCGAATTATATTTAAAAAACACAAGAAAGAAAGGCCGAGAAAAAATTATAGCAAATATTACCATAAAATAATAAGTTTAAACTGTCCACATTTTTATTCTCTAATCATGTTTGAAAGGCACATAAAAGTGAAAAAGTGACTTAACAGCGTAAAATGTTGGATATGCACAATATGTGCTTAGGCTTCAAATGTCTTGAATTTGAGAATTTTTTAGTCGTGAACCAGCTGTTACGTCTTATATAAAAAAGTTTGCCTGTACTGAACCTAGAATGACGGTACACACTTTTTTTTTGCTTTTATTCTCTTGAGTTGTCATCACGTCTACTGTCTAGTTTCTATGAGCAGGGAATACTTTAGAAAACTGTTTATTTCCAGTTGTCTGAAAGTTTTAGTTTGTATGTGCGTTTTTTTTATAGTAGCGAAACGTGACAGAATCTTCCTTCTATATACAAACGGCTCAGACAACTGAGTCAACATATCGCTGGATGAAAAGTGGAACACATCAGACACAGACGTATTCTAATACTTTATAATGTTTGACAAGGAAAATGAGCTCTGCTCTCTTTTAAGCCTGTGTAAACACGAAAGGGTTTCGTTCAAAAGTCCTCGGATTGGCTGACAGTAAAGTTAAACTTAATATTCCACTGGTACATCTCCTATAACAAAACGTCTGCGCTTCTTGTATACTCCCTAGTCGTTTTATATTAAACTTATTCCTGTAGGTTCATGTGAAAAAAACAAACTTCTGCTGAAATATTAGAAGCTTCAGAGAGTTTTTAATATCTGATCAAACCTCGTTTATCAAATGGTAAAAGGAGGAATATGACAGTTTTGTTGAAGAACAAACTTTTAAAGACCTCACTTAACGTGTTAATTCTAAACTACTTGTCGTATTTTATTTTGTAATTTAAATATATGTTCTCCATCATGGTAATCCTAAGGTTAATATTTTCTGTTCAGTCAGATTATCGAATGTTATGGACGTGTTTTCTTTGTTTTGAATTCCGTCCTTAGTTACTCGAGGTTTATTTCAACTAGCCGTTCCTAATTTAGCAGTGTAAAACTAGAGATAAGGCAGCTAGTCATCACCACCAACCACCAATGTTTGGGCTACTCTTTTACCAGCGAGTAGTGGGATTGATTGTTACATTATAACGTCCCCACGGCGGAAAGGGCGAGCAAGTTTGGTGTGACGAGGAACGTGTTTTATTTACTTCATATGATTTCATAACTTCTCCTCACTTTCACCAGTTAAACACATAAGTTCTTAATTTCATAAATCAGCTATTAAAAATAACCGTTTCTGAGAAACGAATTTGAAGCAAAAATGTATTAATCCAGCTTCTGTACTGATGACATTCCTTCAGTGACAACAACAAAAAAAAGCTTTCCGTATTCTTCTGCATGAAGAAATTTAAACTACTTTCCTATCACATTTCAGAAAATGTTCAATTCTGAAATTCAATTACGAGGGGGTAAAATCTTCTCCAACATTTATCAAATAGACCGATGTTTTATGGGAAACAATAGATGTATCGATAAGAAAGAACTGAAACTGGAAAATTGTAAGCTACCCAAGCTGCAGTTATCCAACAATGCAATTTTAGCTTATAGCCAATCCTGAGAATGACGCAGGTGGCAGTAATAATAAATCAGCAACCTTTCTTATTAATTGGAGAAAGAGGTTCATTTGGATAATCCACGCAAAATAAATTTTAAAATCGATTACATTAGCGCTGGAATTTGCTCTCCAGGAAAATTGCAGTATTGTTGGCAAAAATGAAAGTACATAACAATTGATCTATGCTTAAGAATTCATGGCGTTTTTTCTAAAAAAATTCATGAGTTAATACCTTGACGACATAAGTTATTAAACAATATATATATGTTTTGTTCGTTAAATAATATATTTGGTTTGTACGGTTGTTCTCATGTTTGACGTGTAAGGTCGTGTTAAATAAATTAATAAATTTTTGAAGCTGAAGACTATATATATGTATAAATAAGTTACATCTACATCCTTACTCAGGATACCAGAAAGCACATCTTGTACAATAGTAATTATGATTATTTTTTACCATTTTGTTTCAGAAAAAAACACGTTTAATTCAATGTATTGTTCGACTACAATACATTACCTACCGCCATTTAATCTTTTCTTGTTCATTCCCCCCATGTCATACTACGAATTAACGTAATTCAAAAATGTAGTGTGGATGAAAGGCGTTCAATCCTGTGTCCCCAGAGCTATAAAATCCCATGTTTCCCTTATTCTGCATAATTTAATTATTCTCCACGAAAGCTTACAATGCGCGTGTGGCTCGACCGTAATTGATTAAGGCTTCATTAGTTAAAATAGAAGAGAGATGAATTCGTGACGCTTTGAATATAGAGTGCGCATTTAAAAACCTCCCAGAGTCTCTGTATACATACAACCTAGTAATCACCTGGGTAAGGATGTAGTGCAACTTGGATTTTGGACAATTCATTAGAGCAAGTGAAATGTTTTGGCCATTTATAAGTTTAGGTCTTAAATAGTGACAGTTGAACATTTCTTTGTCGCTAAGTGTAAAGTAACACAATGTGCTATTTGTGGTGTGCTCATCGTGGGTATCGAAATTCGGATTTTTGTGTTATAAGCTCTCATACTTAACGTTTAGAAAACAAATAAAACTTAATTTCTTGCAAAACACCCACGAAAGACGACATTAATCGCGGATAAAGATTTCGACATTTTTTTGTGCAGGCTTAATGTTTATTGAAACAAACTTCTATTCCTTTCTGTTCCTACCTTGAAGTCCTTTATTTGTTTGTTTGATTTTTTTCAATTTTGTCCAAAGCTCCATGAGGGCTATTTGCGCCAGCCACTCATAATTTAGCAGTGTAAGACTAGAGAGAAGGCAGTTAGTTATTACTACCCACCGCCAATTCTTTGGCTGCTCTTTTACCAACGAATAGTGGGTTTGGTTTGAATTTTGCGTAAAGCTCCACGAGGGCTATCTGTGCTAGCCGTCCCTAATTTTGCAGTGTAAGATAGAAGTAAAGCAACTAACCAGTCACCACATATCGCCAACTACTAGACTACTCTTTTACTAACGAATAGTAGGACTGACCTTCGTATTATAACGCCCCCACGGCTGAAAGTGCAAACATGTTTGATGTGACAAGGATTCGAACCCGCGACTCTCAGCTTGCGTGAAGTCCTGTACAGGTGGTTAAAATTTCAAGCGGAATATATTAATCATTCATTATTTTAATACGGTTTAATTCAAATATCATACAAACAGAAGATATGTAAAGTTCTTGTTAACTACGAACTCTGACATTTGAAACCTTTGGTGATTTCCCGTTCGACTTAGCTTTGCGGACTCTAGCTTTATTTGCCTCAGGGCGGATCCAACAGTTAGGATACATTGGTGGCGATGGTCTGCTTCAGTGACACAAGGGTGTGGTTCTCTGTAAGCCTCAGTGCAGAAATACTTTTATATATTTAAATAAATCTTCTATGCTACATGAAATGAGGCTCAGAAATTCACAGTTAGGAGGTTTTCTAAATATTTTCATTCCAATTTAGCGTTCTTTTGAAAACCCATTTCAGTTAATAACAGAACAAAATATATATAAAAAGAACATCAAAAACTGAAACGAAAAGAAAAACAGAAAAACGATTTGTTTCGCGTTTCTGCTTTCATTGAAATATAATTTATACTTTAATGGCCTTTTTATCATTTTGATACGACCACACTAGGTTATTGGAAGAAAAGAAAAGCTCGGGCGAGAGAGAACCAGTCTTTTTAAAATCTATTTCAGCTACAGATCATATTGGTAAAAAGGAATTCCTCCAATTTTTTCCCAAGTAAGAACTTTAAATTCACTTTTATATAAGCTGATTACTTAAGCATCAGACATTATTGATGATAATATCAGAAGTTTAAGTTTTTTGGTTATTTCAATTATTCTGTCCAAATAAACATTAAAATCATAGTTTTTGAAAATCCACTTACTTTTAGTTTGGGACTTGAGAGAGTATAATATTATTCGTGTGTGTATATGCATATTTATTGCAGAACTGCTAAGACCAAATGCCGCCGTTTCTACAGTCATCAGCACTGTGCTATCCACGCTTTAGAAACCAACTGTCACACTTATAACACACTCCTCCAATCTGCGACCTTCGCTTATTTGATGATATACTGTAAAAGCTGAGTAGTTTTCATAACAGATGATTTGCATCGACACACTGAGAAGATCATATATGGCAAGAAAACGTCGCAACCAATTGTTAACTGTGACGTTTGTAGCGGCATATTTGAGAAGAAGAAACGAGGCATGGGCGTTTATATTGTGCAGTTTATTGGACTACAAGACACAAACAAGCTACTCCGCAGAATATGCATTTAACTTCACATAATATAGCATTATATAAACCATTAAAACAACTTACACAGAATTAATCAGTCCTTGAACTGTGTTGTTAATGGCATTCAAAATGATAATTGTGGATAGCAATAAAACATTTTTAAATATTTGTTGTTAATCAAAACCATGAAAAAGGCTATATTAGGTAAGAATACTCACTTTGAAACTGAAATATTGTTTCTATACTCTCTATGAATGCGATTGCTTAGCGTGAGATAAGTTTATGCTGAAGCAAAAGTAAACATTTATTGTCGAATACTCTTAAGTATATTAAAACTAAATAGACTGTAAACATTGTTACTAAATGTATGAAGTACTTCCTTTATACTATATATAGGTTTGGTTTGGTTTTAATTTCGCACAAAACTAACGAGGGCCTAATTTAGCAGTGTAAGAATAGAGGGAAGGCAGCTAGTCGTCACGAATCACCGCCAACTCTTGGGCTACTCTTTTGCCAACGAAGAGTGTGATTGACTGTCACATTATAACACCCCCATGGCTACTTAGTGCGACAGAGATTCGAACCAGCGACCCTGAGATTAAGAGTCGAGCGCCTTAACCACCTGGCTATGCCGGGCCTACATATATAAGAAAAACACACAACTAGTCAAAGTCCATTATACCTAATCAAATAATTCGTTTGTTGGTTGATATCCCTGACAATTCTACTAAGTTCCCAAATAGTTCAAAATCGTGAGTTGTTGGTTTTAGAGCAAAGCCACATTGAGCCATTTCCTGTGCCCACCGCAGGGAATCGAACACTGAATTTTGTCGTTGTAACTCCGTAGATTTGCCGCTATCTCATCGGGGACGTGCGTCCCGTGCCGGATTAATAACGCCAGGTTCTTATGTTTCTGTTGAATCTACGATACTCCGGATTTACAATAAAAGTCTGTTATAATCTCGACACAAAATGATCCGGTTGTTTAACGAAGCAACCGGCCTTTTTGCAACATCTCGTTTCTGGGATGAATAAAAGTCCTTACAAAATGATCCGGTTGTTTAACGAAGCAACCGACCTTTTTGCAACATCTCGTTTCTGGGATGAATAAAAGTCCTTACAATTGTAACAATTTCTTATTTTTTCTTCATTAAGAACTGTGTCAATTTATTTTTAGCTTAGTTTCGTAAGTATAGCAATTCGATATGGAAAAGAGTTCCAGCATGTTCTATGTTACAGAATTTTATCTTTATATTTTAATATAAAACGTAATAACATCTTCTCACTAACCAGGTTTATAACTTGACATTTAAGAATTCGAAAAACATTTTATTGTTTTAAATATTGTTCTTTATGGTTTAAAACACTTTTCAGTTGAAGCTGCATTGTAAAAAAACAAAACTGCTTGTTGATCGTATTTTGACAATACAATTTTTATATGCAAAAACGGCTCGTTTGGTTTGAGGAAATTCTCAACAAGTGGGTTTCTCGACATCACTGATTTGACAATACAATATTTACTTAACATTTTTAGTTCCAGTCAGATGTTATAAAATGGTTGGTGGTAAAAGAGGAGAAAAAGTAACATTTTTATTAAACCTGACAAGACAGCAAAGATTTTTGTGAGTTTATATTAAATAAATACTATAAAATATCGAAGCATAAATATACATATATATATATATTTTACAGATTCAATCCGTTCTGTACTATAGCAACTCATCATATAAATTTGGTGTTAGAATGGACTGTCTATACCTTTCACTGTTTCTTGATGAAATGAAACTCCGAACAGAGACGATTTACCCGGAGAAATATCGAAATACCCGGCCCTTGTTTTCTCGCTAATGACTGGCATTAGCCTGCACAATATTTTAAAACCCAATTTCTCGCTTAACGATTTCCATGTACGTTGTTCAGAGGACACAAGAAAATTGATCCTTCGCCAACGTATGCAAAACGTTCTATTTCAAGCAAGCCAGAACATTGCTTTTACTGGAGGGCTAGCATTTTATTCTATCTATCCAGTCTTGAAGTAATAATCTATTAAAAAAGAGTATTTTTGATTTGAAAGTTACATCTCGAACGTTGTCTTTTAATGTTTTGGAATGATTAATTGTCACAGAGGTATTTCAGGTTTTAGAGAGAGAGTTCAATCAAATAATATGCCTGTGATTGCAGCAGAAAAAAACAAAACAATACAAATCAAACTTGAACTATTTTTTTCTAACAGAGAGAAATCTTAATGTATGGAAATATATTGTACGTTTACATTACTGTCCCCGTATATATATATATATATATATAGTTGAGGAAAATAACAAAGAAGTGTCAACAAAAAGTCATCCAAGACTGGGGTTGTCTTTGTACAATATTTAATACGTTTGTTGAAAAGATTTTCTTGCTTGAACGTCGTTTTGTTTTGCTTGTTACAAAAATTTTTCTTACTGGTCGCAACTATCGTGTTTGATTTCGATTTTGTGTAGCTCTAGGAAGGAAATGGAACTCCAAAGATTAGAGCAAATAAAAATGTTAGGAAACATTCAGAACACAAAGCAGAAATACCAACTACAAACAAAGACCAAACTATGCAGTGGAAATATTGATTTTGTTGTGAAAAAGTATTTGAAGATAACATATTCACGATTATTTAACACGTTCGACAGTTTGACTGTAAACCGTGTGAAAGATCGAAAATTGAAATGGAATGTTGAATAATATACCATGATTTTCGTTCTTCATATGTTTATGACTCTAAGTAATTTATTAGTTGGGCATTTTTATGTTCTTATTGTATAGTTTCAGATAATCCTTTGGTAAAAGAAAAGTACTTTATTTTAATGCTCTGTGTGGCACAGTAATAAACAGAAAATAAACAAATTTGCTCGCGATCAACTTTAAACCCACTAACAACTGAATCGATGTTCAAATGACCAAGGTCCATCATGGCTAGGTGGTTAGGACATTTGATTCGGAATTTGAGGGTAGTGGACTCGAATCGCCATCACGCCAAACATGCTTACTTTTTCAGACGTGGGGGTGTTATATAGTGACGGTCGATCCCACTATTTGTTGGTAAAAGAGTAGCTCAATAGTTGACGGTAGGTGGCGATGACAAGCTGCCTTTCCTCTACTTTTCACTGCTAAATCAGGGATGGCTAACAGAAAACAACATATGACGAAAGTTAAGTGAGGTGAAGCCTTCTCTAATTTCTACAGCAACACCCGCCGCCCATGCAGCTACTTGCAATCTAGATGGGCTGCTTATTTGAGTAATTCCTCAATAACTAAACACAGTTTGTTTATCAGCACAACGAAGCTCGAAACTTAGACATTCCTGTCCGCAATTAACACGTTAACTGTAAACCACGACAGACCATTTAACTGAATGACGTGTGAGTAGTGACTGACCTGTCCTGATAGGAAATCTTTGTGGTGGATAATATATTAAAATTTTTCAAACAACATTTTAGTTTTACAATGAGGTTATAAACATATGCATACCTCGTTTGCTTGTTTTTTAATACACAAGAACATTAATGCTAAAGCTGTTAACACAATTTTCAGGGTAATGTTTACACATCGTTTTATGGTATGCATTTGGCACATTCTTACCAGATGCATATTTCAAGCAGAGCTCATATTTTCCTTAATATATCGTAGTCAAGCATAGAGAACTCTACGTTTCAATGGAACCTAAATAATAAGAATATTCTTCTTATTATTTATTTATTCAGTTTGACGAAGACCCGGTGAAGGCCTCGTGTTAACATCGGTTACCTGAAAGGACATCAAACATATTCTCAAAGAACAATCCTCATTTCCCTCTTCACTAAAAGAAAAAGGTATATAATAATTAATGATAGAGTTACGCCGTATTTTATACTGGTGTAATAGTGACAGAGAAATGAATATGTGAAAATATCCAACAAAAACATTACTTACAAGCGAAAAATATAACAATCAGTGATGTCGAGAAACCCACTTGTTGAGAACTTTTATATGCAAAAACGGCTGTTCTGGGCCCAGAAAACACTTCAAATAGAAGAGCGAACAACGTTTCGACCTTCTTCGGTCATCGTCAGGTTCACAAAGAAAGGGTTACTGGTCGGAAGCTGACCACGTGTTTGGGAGGGGTTGTATAATTGAGTGTTGCAATGTAGAGGGCGCGGTTTGAATATATAATTTTGTCTATAATATTAATATAGGTATAATGGTGTTCCTTTATATTGGTTTATTTTGGGTTTGAGTTGTTGTATAAGTAAGGCTTCTTTAATTTTTCGTTTGTTTATGTTTGTTTCTTTATTTAGTATTTTAGTGTTTTCTATGGTTATGTTGTGTCCATTTGACTTGCAGTGTTCGAAAACTTAGAACTCTATATTCGAGACCCTAACCCGATCATAGACATTCCCAGTAACCAGTTAGCAACCCTCATAGAATTCACCACAATAAAGACAAACTTCATGTTCAACAACCAAAACTATATACAAACAAATGGCCTAAGCATGGGCAACCCAGTATCGCCAGTTCTAGCCAATATTTTTATGACACAAATTGAAACACAAGCAATTAATACAGCATTACATCCACCACTATACTGGTACAGATATGTAGATGACACGATTGCGGGATTCGAATCTACAGAACACATACTTAACTTTTTCACTCACATTAACTCTATACATCCCAACATTAACTTCACATGTGAACAGGAAGAAAGCAATCAAATATCATTTCTTAACCTCAAAATTATAAGAACCGACACACAATTCAAAACAGAAATCCACCGAAAAATCACCCATACTGGACTATACATTCCTTGGGACTCAGCACATGAAACAAAACAAAAACTCAACATACTAAGAAACCAGATAAACACAGCCATAAAACTATGCTCACCAGATAAAATTAACGATGAATTAGATAAAATAAAACAACACTTCATCAACATTAACAAGTTTCCTCCACAAACCGTAGAAAACATTATACGCACACACCTAGACAGAAAGCAAAATCAACCAACAAAAGTAAATATATCTCACGAATCAAAAAATCACGAAACCATATACTGCTGTATACCATATATTCCTGACATCAGCAAACAAATAACCAACATTTGGCAAAAACTAGTAACAAAATATAACATTCCAGTTAACACTAAATTTATTCAAAAACCAGGCACAAAACTAAGGTCTATACTATGTAAGAACTACACTGACAAACACCACACCAACATTATTTATAAAATACAATGTGATAACTGCCACGACTTCTATATAGGAGAAACAAGTAGAAAAATGGAAACCAGATTCAAAGAACATAAAAAGTCACCTTCACACGTTTTCGAACACTGCAAGTCAAATGGACACAACATAACCATAGAAAACACTAAAATACTAAATAAAGAAACAAACATAAACAAACGAAAAATTAAAGAAGCCTTACTTATACAACAACTCAAACCCAAAATAAACCAATATAAAGGAACACCATTATACCTATATTAATATTATAGACAAAATTATATATTCAAACCGCGCCCTCTACATTGCAACACTCAATTATACAACCCCTCCCAAACACGTGGTCAGCTTCCGACCAGTAACCCTTTCTTTGTGAACCTGACGATGACCGAAGAAGGTCGAAACGTTGTTCGCTCTTCTATTTGAAGTGTTTTCTGGGCCCAGAACAGCCGTTTTTGCATATAAAAGAAAAATATAACAGTTCGAGGCAGATAAATGTCTGATAAAACAAAGGTTCATTTTTAGTTTAACGTATATCTCTAAGCACACCTTTTCATTACACTATGTAACAAAAATTTACTTTTTCTTATTCCTGGGCAGAAAGTGTTATTTCTCAATTGCTTATGCCTAAAGCAAATGAAAAAGACATATTTTTCTCTTCAAACGTTGCTTTTATGACCGAGGGAGCATATAACAAAAACATGATGTAAGACTATATTTGGGAACTTATACGTGAAAGTGATTTACATTATAGTCGGAAATCTCAAAAAACTACTCACTTCTAAACATTTTTCTATATCTTTTGTATAAATACATGTAAACCTTGATTGAAATGCTGTTTTATTCAGACCTTATGTAAATGAAAATGTACAAATTTGCCTGTTTTTACGCAGAAAATAGGTTAATTTCTAAATTTCATTATCCAAGTCACAAAAGCAATGTTTGAAAGGAATAATGGCCATTTTCTCTACTTTTACAACTTGAGCAATTAAAAAATAATTCGTGTTACATTGTGTTGTTGGAGATACTGTTATTTGTCTAGTGTAATAGGGGTTAGAACAGTGTAATGATTTTATATTATAATTGCGATTATGACATTGTAGTTTTTCCTATAGTCATACAGAATTTTTTCATCAGAAGTAAAGTATATTGACCTACATTAAAAACACTATCGTTTGTATAATGCTCTTCGATAAAAAGCAAGAACGTTTGTAATCAGTTGTTTAGCTTATCTGTTTTACAACTGACTTAAACAAGTGTGACAACTTGGACAAAATCGATTATATTTATTTTTGTCCAGATACAAATAAAATGAATTCTTTAAACTCGTATTTAAATCACCAACTGTTCAGGAGACGTGATATGACTATTTTTCACATGAACTTTTTTGTTTCTTTTATGAATAACTGGTGTTTTCTTTTAGCAAACCAACATCGGGCTATCTGCTGAGTCCAGGAGGGGAACTGAATCTTTGATTTTAGCGTTGTAAATCCGTAGACTTATCGGTGTACTAGCGAGGAACGTTAAACAACTTTCCTTATATGAAAATAAATAAAAACAGTTGAGAAGCTACTACACGTAGTTGGACAACAAGTTTTATCTTTACCTATCTTACCTTTATGGAATAAACTAAAAACAATAATGAAAACATAGTCTTTCGAAAAAAATTATATTTTATCTATGGCAAATTTTTATTACAAAGACGAACATGTTAATAAGTATAATATTATTAAAACAACTGGAAGATATTCCTATCCTACTGTCAATAATTCAGTACTGATCAGATATAATGTCATAGTAACAACTAGAAGACATACTTAACCTTCCTACGGTGATTCAGCAGTAACTATCTATAATGTTATTATAAAAAAAAGAATCTATACCCATTTTACTGTCAGTAATTCAGTAGCGAGTAGGTACAGTGTCATAGTAAGAACTAGAAGACTTACCTAACCTTTCTACGGTAATTCAGCAGTAAGTAGATGTAATATTATTGTAACAACTAGAAGATATACGTATTTTTCGGTCTATAATTCAGCAGTGAGGAGTTGTAATATCACTAGAACAATTAGAAGAGACACACATATCCTTCGATTCCTAATCCAGTAATGTGAAGATAACACCAAAAGGAAGGATGGTGAAAATGTTTGTTTTGGAATTTCGCACAAAATAACTCGAGGGCTATCGGTCCCTAATTTAGCAGTGTAAGACTAGAAGGAAGGCAGCTAGTCATCATCATCCACCGCCAACTTTTGGTCTACTCTTTTACCAATGAATAGTGGGAGTGACCGAAACATTATAACGCCCCCACGGCTGGGAGGGCGAGCATGTTTGGCGCGACGCGGGCGCGAACCTTTGACCCTCGGATTACGCGCTTGGCCACGCCGGTCCACTGGTGGAAATGAGAAAGAATCAAAAACATATTTTTAATATTTACTTTCATACTCAACATTTGACTTCCAAATATGCATTATGATCATATTAAGTCATATATTTAGAAATTAATTATTTGTCCATGGTCTGTTTTGAGTGTTCCTTAAAGTTTCGGAGGCGTGTTTGACTACATCTGGGAGGTAATTGAAAAATCTAAGTACATTAGGTCACTTCCTGGGCTGGGTGCTTACCATTCTACCCGGTTTTGGCGACCGTCGTACCAAAACTGTGGAAAGAGAAAGGGAACAGGCAAACAGACAGACACAGAGAGAGAAAGTTCACTTTGTTTGTTTGTTATTAAGCACAAAGTTATACGACGGACATTACAATGTTTTCGCTGTGGGTACCGAACCCAGGTTTTAGCGTAGTAAGCACTCACACTTACCGATTAACCACCAGGGAACGACGATTTTTTGTTGTTTTTTGAATTAAGCACAAAATTACACAATGGGCTAATTGTGCTCTGCCCACCACGGGTAATGAAACACGAATTTTAGCGTTGTAAATCCGCAGACATACCGCTGAGCCACTGTGCCTACCAGGAATCAAACGTGGGACCCTCCGCGTGCTAGGTGGATGTGATAACCACTACACCACAAGCACGTGCGGAAAACAACGAACAAAATATCGTGTATTATCATAATGTGAGTATTGTAACATAAATTCTGATTTTGCTTGGATAAAGTGTAACAACATAAGCAAACGATATTTTTTCTGTGATTCGTCGATGTTTCACATGTTGGTTATTTCGTGGTCGGTCAGTCAGTCTTATCTGGGTTCAGTGATTTAACAGCTCTAAACAATTTTTTTTCGTAGTTTGATCACACAGTAGAGAAAAAGTTTGTTTATCTATGTGCAAAAACGGCTCGTTTGGGTTGAGAAAATATTTTACATAGAACAGCGAACAACGTTTCGACCTTCTTCGGTCATCGTCAGGTATTAGACATTCATTCTATATCTTATACAGTAATAGAATACTTTAAATAAGTCAGTAATTACAATTTTTCCAATGCTTTTGTCATAACATTTTCTGTCGAATAAAAATTAATTATCCAAATTGTTACATACTAAAAACCTTTTTGAAGGAAAGATTTTACAGAATTACAGTTTCTTTTACCGTAAATCTTGTCTTGCTGCTACATATTTTTATGATTTAAATTTAATAAATCTTTTTCAACATTCAAGTTTTCTTTAAGTATTGTTTGCCTTATCATCGAAATTATACAATAAACTATTTATTTTACTTCATATTGTTTGCCCAGTGTATTTAGAAATTGTGACATTTTATATAATATTTTATATTCATATTTTTCTTAGTTTTTTTAATATTCCATGCTCTTTATTAACATATGTCCCGGCATGGCCAGGTGGTTACGGAACTCGAATCGTAATGTGAAGATCGCGGGTTCGAGTCCCCGTCACTTCAAACATGTTCGTCCTTTCAGCCGTGTGGGCGTTAAAACGTTACGGTCAGTCCCAATATTCGTTGGTAAAAGAGTATCCCAAGAGTGGGCAGTGGGTGGTCATGACTAGTTGCCTTCCCTCTAGTCTTACACTGCTAAATTAGGGACGGCTAACGCAGATAGCCATCGAGTAGCATTGTGCGAAATTCAAAATAAACTAAACCTTATTTATATAGTTTTCTAAGCGCAGCTTTGCGATAGAGCTCTGTATTTCAGCGTCATATAGCTGGGTTCAAATCTGCGTGATATCACAAAATTTAAGTTATGTGTGTGTGTGTGTGAAAGAGAAGGAGATAAGGGTAGCAGTCAGTCCTATATTATGGAAATTGTTTTGTAATGCGGAAATTAGGGATGGCGGAAGATAACCTTAGTAGCTAAATCTTGAAGAGAAACGCACTGTTATCTTAAAATAACTTTTTAGACATCCAAACAATTTGTGTTCCATTGGTAATTCCACTTACAGACATTTTAACAGCTACGTTTTTGTTGTTCTAAACTCTATAAATTTCGTTTAGAAGGTCATTTATTATTAACGCAAGTTGTTTAATTTTTGTTCCCTGAATATTCATTATCGACATCAAAATGATTCTATCCACGTTTCTCGCAATCAGTTCTGATAATCATTATTGGATTAGGTAATTTTTTTAGACAACACTCGAAAGAACTGCTTAATTTATCTGATCACATGGATCATTACCTTTATTTTTGTTTCTGTCCGAATCGTCCACTTTCGTAAAACTTTACTACCAACTTTACTTTATCATCTTTGTGACAGCTTTACTGACCTTTGATTTAAAAAAAAAATGGGTCTGTCGCAAGTTGTATCAATCAACTTTAAGATTTTAAATTCTTATAGTGTTTTATCATCACTTTGGAAAGAAAAAAAATATCATTTAGTATTTATCATTCTGATTTAATAGGCAAGAAAATATTATAGAATTTCCTGGGAAGCATTCTAACTTATAATCGATCAATAAGGCATACACTGTGTTATGCTCTGTGCGATGCCAAAAAGTATGCATTGACGAAGTTTCCTTATCTTTTTCTACGTCATTAGTAATTTGAAACTTAATCAGAAATTCAGAGAAGTGTGAAACCACGTGAATAAAATTATTGAGCACTCTTCTTAATGATATTTTAGTATATTATGTTAAATAACGATTTGAATATATAAGATAATACGCTCAAACATAGAAAGTTTATTATATGTACTCTTACTCATGTGATATCATGGCTGAGTACATTATATTTAAACGAAGATGAAAATGCAAATCAAGTTACTACTTCCCGATATAGTGTCTCGGTGGAACGGAGTGTATAAGAAATACATTTTGATATTATTTGGCATTACGTAGCTTGCATGATAGCCACCAGAATTGATCGCTTTTGGGAAGGTTGTGTACAAATAACCCTTTCAGATGAAAATATTTATAAAGTGACAAAAAGACGCGTTCATATCGAGAATTTAGAAGTTTGTACTTAATAGCACTGGAAATTAGAAAAATATGGATCAACTTGAGGATTCGGGACTATTCGGAAAGAGATCTGCAACAAGTACTATTTCAGCCGCGCTAAACAAAGTGCGCGTCTTGTGCATGGGAGAATTCGTGAAAACAAAGATCAAAAGCAAAAGCCATTCATACACCCCAACCAAGAGAACGCAATATAACCAAAGATTACCTAAAAACGAGACCAACAGGTGTGGTTTCACCAAGATAAGTCTTCCAGTCATTACTCCTGTTCAACAGTCGCATGAATTAAACGCGTTTTCATGCTATTTCATACGAAGACGTATCGGTTAAGTTGCCAGACGCAGCGCTTACTGGCCCATCATGGCCAGGTGGTTAAGACACTAGACTCATAATCCGATGATCGCGAGTTCGAATCCTCGCTACACCAAACATGCGCACCCTTTCAGCCGTGATAATGTTATACTGTAACAGTCAATCCCACTATTTGTTGGTGAAACAGTAGTCCAAGAGTTGGCGGCGAGTAGTGATGACTAGCTGCCTTTCCTCTAGTGTTACACTGCCAAATTAGGGACAGCTGGCACTGATAGTCCTCGAGCAGCTTTGTGCGAAATTCTAAACAAACCAAACCAGCGCCTGTGGATTTCTTATGCGATCGGACTGATGAAACAGGCGCTGAGAAACCACTGTCTTCGTATGCCAGACAGATTATGAAATGCGCGCGTGGCCATGCCAGTCTTACGATAGAGATTCTTGCAATAGCAACTACGCTGCAGGGTTACTGTTAAGATGTATGATCATCAGACAGAACATGACAAGACATAGCGACATGGCTTATTACACGTGATGAGGCTCCAAAATAATTATAATATAACATATGCAACCTCTGTTATCAGGTCTTATATAAATAGAAACTGTTGATTTCATTATCTCGAAAATTTTCTACTTGCTGTTGACAATTAGGTTTGTTCAAGTCTGAAATGATAAATGAGTGAACAACCTGACCCATCTTTTCAAATTAGCTCGACTTAATATGTCATTTCATGCATTGAATTTCATCTGGTTTCCAGAGTATTCTCTTTTGACTGAGCCGTTTTAACATACTGTTTATCAGCTCAGCCTTTTCCAGTCTAGATCATTCAAACATGGCTAATTACTACTTTTAAGCTCTTCACTTTTATGACTTTTAATTTCAGAGTGCTGTGAAGACATTAAAAGATGAATTAAAAGCAAATAAAAAAAGCACTGAAGTTTTAAACAATGTTAATGTCACTTATAAAAATCTCAGCTCTCTTATGGGCTTTCAGTTTTAGGTATCAGACTTCGTATAATTAATACAACAAAAGCTGTTTAACTCCATATGTAAGGGCTTTTAGCTTTAGGTATCAGACCTTGTTTAATCGATCCTAAAAAGCTGTTTAACTCGATATGTAAAGAAATTTTGCGTTGTCGAGGTTAATGGAGCCTCACCTGGAAGAGTAATAATGACAAATGACAGTAGAAACATATGTAGAAATGTCATTTGTATGGCTGTCTACGTTGTCAAAACTTGTACTTGCACACTAACCTAGTATACAGGAAAGTACAGTGCGATTCATAATTTGATTAGCAGGCAAGTACTACATTGATGGCTAGGAGTGAGGTATTGTGGGTCTATTCTTTTTTATAATGACGCCATTCATAGTCACGTATTGCCGAAGCCGCTTGTATTACCAGAAAAAAGGCATCATTCAATCAGTGACGCCACCAAAACGACTTTGTCTGACTCTTAACAGCAAATAACAGGATTTGATATCCTTTGATTTTCAATGGATAACTAGAGAGAACCTTCAGTAGCCGCGGCCGTTGAAAGTATTTTAAGCAGAATTATAGTAAATTAATCTATGATACCCTTTTTATGTCTTTTTAGTATCTATTCTAAGGGTGGGGCGCGTGTATAACAGATTCGATTTTATTATTCATCAGGATCTCTACCACCTAAACTGAAATTGAAATTATTTTAGGCAGGATTAGAGTAAATTAATCTACGAGACCTCAGGCGTGGCGAAATACGTCAATCGAAGAGGCTTGACCTCATGAGTCGAAAATTGTAATTATATTTCAAATCGGTCAAGAGTTGTCGGAGCAATGAGCTATCAGTTTCTACTTAAAAAACTCGGAGCCTTTCTATGGACCCCGATGTAATGGCTAAAAATACCGACGTTCTACATATTAGTTATTGTGATTTTCACGGAATCATTTCTTATCAACATAAACCTTTTTACAGACATTACTAGAATGTAGGAATAACAACAGTTGTGAAAAGATCATAAGAATAATCACCAAAACACCAGAGCCTTAATCTCGCCTATTCGCAACATAAAATAAAAGCTGATTTCAAAGTACCTAGTTTTAAGATGATGGAGAATAGTGGATACCATCAGAAAACAGTGAATGAAACCAGTGAGAGGACTAGAGAGTGTAATGAATAGTTTTCATGGAGATATTATGAAACAAAGAACGATTTGTAAAGTATGTGTTACAGCAAGGTTTTGTGTGTTTCTTTAAGCACATAAACTTGAAATTAAATGCTTTACACAATCAGGAACATCGCGTACCTTAAGATATACGAAAGTAAAATGTACATCATGAGTGCTCATAGCTCTAACAAATAGATCACACAAGATTCTCTGTTCCGCTTGGTATGGTCTGCTGGTTTGGGCTGTCAACTTGAAACCAGGGTGCCGTAGGATCAAAATCCGCCTCTGAAAATGGTTACCCTATCAGCTACAGGGCTGTTATAAATGATGGTCACTCCCACTGTGTGTTGGCATAAAGTAGCCCAAGAGCTGGAGGAGGATATTGTTGACTGCCTTCCTCACATCTTATCTATCACTTCAAAATGAGGGTCAGATATTTCAGATAACTCTGTTTAGAAATTCAACAAATAAACGCCCTATTTATTTTTCGAATGTTGAGCTTTGATTTGAAAAAAAAAAGCAATGCATTTACTAAATCCTCCAAAGTAATAATGAGAAACGAAATATAGCTTTTGAAACATTACTACACGTAGTGAAAACTACTGAATGTGTAAAACACATGTTCCAAAGCTCCTACAACATACTTTAAGAAATCTAAGTACAAATTATATCTTCATTGTCAGGTTTTCAAAATCACTACTCCTCTCCGATACAACACAAATGGACAAGTAATAGAAATCAAAATTTCTATTAAAGGCCTAATACTAACACTTTGTATACACACGTTGAGTATGACAATTTATTAATACTATATAATAAATCATAGAGTAATGAAACTAACTATATTCCTGAGTATGCTCAATCTCTACCTTCACCTCGGAGATATAAAACTCACATTAATAAGTTTTTCATTCCAGAAGTTTCCATTGTGAAGCATTTTCATAATAGGCTCATCAGCTCTACGGTTTTTATAAGACGTGACCATTTCAAAATCACTTTCACTGTTTTAACTGAGTTACAGTTTTGTTTAATCTTGTTTATCATACTTTGATAGATGCAATTTAATCGCACAAGTCCCTTAATAAATATTCAACGAAACACGAATTTTATTTAAAACCAGCTACATTGATACCGCGAATTTAGTCCCATGACATCAAATTAATTTGAAGTTTATAAACTTATTTATAAGCTGTTTAAATCTTTCCATTCTTGTCTCTAAGAAAAACTTTTACTTTCATGTTAATTATGAGTTAAAAGTTAAACCATAAATCAAATAGTTCACATTTGACATTATAAAATATTTCCCTGAATAAATTGTGTAATGTATTTGTTCAACAAAGAAACAAATGATGTCTCCAGACAGGTAACCTATGTTGGTTAATATTCGTTTTATACTTATGTATTGAAACATTTGCCTTTGATAAATAAACAGTACCAATTTAAAACAATATATTCGCATGATGCAAGTAAAGATGTTTGTTTTACAGATTACACTCTATGATATTAAAATTTGATTTCCTTATTTTGTATTTGTTTTGATCATATAAAACCTGAATAGCGGTATAAAGTCGAATGAAAAATTTACTTCGAATGATGTTTTAGAGTACTTACATTATGAGCTTCACACTTAAAATAAAATAAACAAAATGTTGAAACAGACTGAACGATCTAGTGAGAGATCGAACGTTTAACAAGAAATGGATGACGCACTTTAGGAGTGTAACCCGAATAGCTCGACGTGACCAGGTGGTTAAGACGCTCGACTTATAAGCTGTAGATCGCCGGTTTGAGTTACGATCGCACCAAACATGTTCGTCTTTTAAGCCGTGGGGGCATTATAATTTAACAGTTAATCCCACTATTCGTTGATGAAAGAGTAGCTAAATTAGGGACAGCTAGCGCAGATAGCCTTCTTATAGCTTTGCGTGAAATACAAACAAACTTGTAACCTAACACCTCCATGATGTGCTACAACAACACAGTTATGTTGTCATCCTTTTTAGGAGAAGTCGAACTTACCATTCTCAGAATAGCTTAGGCTCAAAGTCGATTTTATGTGTTCACCACTCAAAGAAAAACATGTGTAGGAAGATTTTATTTGTTTGATTGTTGTTAAGCCCAAAACTGTACAATTGAATATTTGTGATGTGCCAAGTAGGGATATCGAAACCTAGTTTTAGCTCTGTAAGCATTAAAACTTACTACTGAGCCACTGAAGTGAGCTCTCAGGAAACGTAATAATAAACACAAATTACATACAACTGATTAAAATAGTAGTATATGTGTGTGTATGTGTATCTACTACGTTTTATGGCCCGGTATGCTGGGTGGTTAAGGCACTCGACTCGTAATCGAAGTCCAATCAAACATGCTCGTCCTTTCAACCGTTGGGGAGTTATATTGTAATGGTTAACCCCAGTATTCGTTCGTAAAAGAGTAGCCCAAGAGTCGACGGTGGACAGTGATAACTAGTAGCCTTCCCTGTAGTCTTACACTGCTAAATTAGGGACGACTATCGCAGATAGCCCTCGTGTAGTTTTGCGCGAAATTCAAAAAACAAACAAACAAATAAACTACGTTTTATAATAAAATATACTAAACAAATTATTCAAGCTACTTTTCAGGAAAATTTCCAAAATATGGAACCAGTCCAGCTCATTACCACAAATTTTCCTAGGCCTAATCTTGATACTTAAACCGAAAAAAACAAAACAACGAGTGCCAGTACACGTCTACATGATTGTCTTGTTATGAAGCTCTAGTCGTCCAGAAGTTTACACATTTCGTCATTACACAAACCATTATGAGATTCCATTAAGATGCAGACAAGCATGTGGTACCGACGAGAAAAAAAGAAAATCATTCAACCACGCCCGACATCTTGATAGAAACTTACATTTGACCAGCGCTTCGGCCACTGGGACAAAAGGCTTTAATATTTCAATTGGTAATGAAGTTTGGCTCGAAATAAATGTAGTCTCTTTAGAACGTTGTCCCGTGTGCAACTCCACTTGTGTTAGTTAATGATTTGCATCGGAAGACATTTCTTAATGTAGTGACTACACGTAAATTTAGTTTCAGCTACACCACCGTTAAATTTAGGTACGTGTAGTTCTAAAACCTTGGATGCAATTCTACATCGTGTGGCTCAGCTCTACAACAGTTTTAACAAATGTTAATCGATATTTATAAATGATTAGCTTATGAAATTTTACATTTTATAATTGAAAAACATGTTCTTTTGGTTTTTCAATGAACTTCATCGTCAATTTTGTTCTGTATGCTTATGTATAATACGAATTCAGTGAAAATGTAGGCCTAACAAAACATGATTATAATCGCGTTAAGTTATGCAATATCTTACCTCAGCCCATTTATAAGTTATCAAACATAATCACTGATGATATAAACCACTTCCCCTTCCCCCCAGTAGCACAATGATATGTCTTCCGAATTACAATGATAACTTTGCATGCTTCCACTTTTAAAATTCAGGATACGTTTCCACGTCTTGGACAGAGTGCAAACAGAACATTTAGCGTTAAACAAAGCAAAAACAACCAAATCCAAATATGTTGGGCTCGGCATAGCCAGGTGGTTAATACACTCGACTCGCAACCCGAGGGTCGCAGGTTCGAATCCTCGTCATATCAAATATGCTTGCCCTTTCAGCTGTGGGGGCGTTATAATGGGACGGACAATCTCACTATTCTTCGGTAAAAGAGTAGCCCATGGGTTGGCGATGACTAGTTTCCTTCCTTCTAGTTTTAAACTACTAAATTTGGGCGGCTAGCTCAGATATCCAATGTGTAGCTTTGCGCGAAGTTCAAAACAAACAAAACCAAATAAATTTGTTTATAGCGTGGCCCCATCTTTTCATAATATTTTTTAGTATTATCTGTTAGCAGAAGGATGCACTGTGTAAGAAACAGTTTCTTTCGAAATACCGTATTTATATGGCCGAATTAAATAATGAAACGTACATACTAGGGTTTATTAATCTGTTGTTTTTTAAAGTCATTATACAAAAATACGAAACTTATTATCTGCACGTATTAATTTAACCATTAGATATGATAATTCACTTCCAACTCGTGTTATTTATTTTCTATTTTGTTTCAGGAATTTTCTCGTATCTTTTAATTTCATGACATATCCTACAATCAAAGCAACTGATAAAATCTATGACGTCACTACATTTTCTTATGGGAATAGTTGGCGTTTCCTTATTATTATCAACCACATTTTGTGTTGTTGACATTTTTAGTTTTAATTCATGCAACACACTCTATTTTATTTCGGTAATTGTGGCAGTTACTATTCGGAGATTATATTTTTACAACTTAAATGTGACAATGGTAACACATATGTATTGTGGACAAAATAGTGCGTAAGCTAAATGTTGTACTGAAAGTGTTTTGTAAATTATGAAAGATCCATTTTGTGTAATTACTTCTTTAAAGAAACTTTACTGATAAACAGTAAACTTTTATGTGGAAATTTCTTACAAAATTAAGTCTTTTTCGGTGTCGGCCCAGTATGGCCTGATGGTTAAAGCACTCGACTCGTAATCTGAGGGTCGCGGGTTCGAATCCTCGTTACACCAAACATCCTCGCCATTTCAGCCTCAGAGGCGTGATAAAGTTACGGTCAATCTCACTATTCGTTGGTAAAAGAGTAGCCCAAGAGTTGGAGGTGGGTGGTGATGACTAGCTAGCTGCCTTCTCTCTAGTTTTACACTGCTAAATAAGAGACGGCTAGCACAGATAGCCCTCGAGTAACTTTGCGCGAAATTCAAAACAAACAAACAATCTTTCGGTGTTCCACATTAACACATTCTTGGTTTTCTGCATTCCGATCATTGTCGTGTTCAGTTGTTAAACTTTATGTAAAAAAAAGAACTTGTAAAAAATTGAAAAAAAACTATCGCTGTCATCATAATCAGCGGGAAATAGCGACAGTAAAAGAACACTTAAATTATTGGTTGATCGAAGAACCATTTTGTTTCCACTATATTGTTTACCATCTGATGTACCGTCCCTTGGAGGAAAGTTATGTAAATTTATGACTAGTGAGGGGTTATCTTAGGACATAAAAGATTGTTTCCCTTATAAAAAAAATACGGCCATAAAACTTAACTGCAAAAAGTTTGCAAGTTTACATGGACCAAATAAACCTTCATGTCAAATTTGGTGAAGATCCATCAACAGGTAACGAAGTAATAGTAGAAAATTAAAAAACAACAACATAGAAAACACATAACTTAAAATGCAAAACTAAAAAAGTTGTATGTATCTTTCCATGGCCCTAATGGACCTCCATGCCAATTTAGTGAAGATCCATCCACACCCTGGAAAGTAGTTACATGGATAGACAATAGACAGCAGTGTTATATTTATATAGATTTATGGTTTTAACTGAATTCATTTTTTAGAATACATGTCAAATATAAATATAAAATAAACCTTTATATATACCCATATATAATTGCTTTGTAATTTTTAAGTGCAGTAATTCCTGGCTTAAATCTGTCATTTCAGTAATGATGAATACATATTACGTCTTAAAATTTGATACATGCACATATACACACGCATAATATTTCTATAGTATGATAATTTGTCCAACATATATAAGACACATCATCAGATCCTGCATTTGTTCTAGCAAGTCAAAATTGTGTAAGTTTTTTGTATGCAAAGCCACATCGGGCCATCTGATATGTCCAACGAGGAGAAATGAACCCCTGGTTTTAGAGTTATAAATCCGAAGATATACGCTGTTTCAGTGAGGGACAGAATCAAAATCAGATCGCTGCGTGGAAATGCTACATTTCATTATTCAACTTCATTTTCGTTTTCCGTTTTTGTTGTTTTTTTGCATTTATGAGCGAAAATCAACAAAAGGAAGACGTGATGTCCCTTGACAAATGTTTACGATCAATTTCAAACCGAATTAACATCTTTTTTAATTAATTACGTAAAGCATCAGTGCAATACATGTGATACAATTATGTGTTGTATTTTATTCTGAGTTCTAAAGAAATGAGGCATTTATTGGATTTTGGCGTTCCTAGTATTATTAGGACGATTCGGTCAAATATTGTTTTTTATCTATTTTAAGTCGTAAGACACTGAATTCGTGCCCTAAGAAATAAAAAAGGTATTTTGTCCTTGAGCGAGATGATGAGAGAGAGAAAAGGTTTTATGGCAGCAAATATAAGCCTTATTCTGTGCTTCTTTATGGAAATGAGATTTCTTAGATGAAGCAACCCTTCATTTCTTCAAAAGCAAAAAGTGCACAACTGCTTTGAAAATGCGGTGAGTAATAAAACTTGATTCTTCATGGAGAAAAATGCGGAAAATTAGAGAAAATAGCTTTTATTTGAGTACACTCAAAATACGGGGTATTTCTGCTACATTAACCTTAATTTTTAAGTCCATTTTTCTGCTGGCAAACTGCTTTTCTCTGCATACTTTCTTCAGAACTTACTCAGATGAAGGAGTTATTCTGATCTCTTTTTTTGTCGAAGTATTCAGACGCTTTGCAATAATGTTCGTGTACATTATCGTTTCGATATATTCTAAACTTAAATGATTCAATGACCATGCATCCGTAGTACTGACATCTAAACATAGAAAGGAGGAAATGCATTAGCTACAATTGTAATTGAACTGACTTGGTAATGTACATCTTCAATATAACAACTTTTTTATTATAACAAAACTTCGATTAGGTGTTTAATAATCAAAGATTATGAAACACGACTGATGAAACTGAAAATATTGATAGATATCTGTATAAACTTCAGAATTTATTGGGTTGACATGTGATATATATGTATATAGCTTCTTTAATAGTTGTAAATACTAGATTTTTACTTCCTACGACTTCTTAGAAACAACATAATATAAACTATTGTAAATAAGTATATATGGAGTGTTGAATAATTTATATTACAATAGTTTCAGTTTCCACACATCGTTTCAGTACATGTTGCCACATCCTGCATTCTGTTCAACGACTATACACCTTAACAATAATTCTGCAGCGTAGTCTTTATAGTTTCATCGTAAGACAAGCAACACCATGCATGTTTTCCATAATCCACTATATGTACAAGCACCCGTTTAACAGTCCCACTGCACAAAAAATCCACAGAAATTGTGTTCAGAAACTTCGTCGGCATAGCACGAATATCCGTTTCATTCTCTAACTGTTTAAGATATTAACGGTAGAATTCGAGGTGTGACAGGAAGCCTTAACTTTATAAGCCCTTACTTACCCAGTTGGTCTCGTTTGTAGATGGAGATTTTTCTTGATTGTGTTAGGTACTGTTATCTAGGGTACGTGCACAGCTTGTGGCACAGATTTTGTGTTCATGAATTATTATTTTTTCACAACACGTTACGTTTTTTTACCATGGTCACGGTACGACTTGTTACGAGTATACTTCTGGATAGTTCTAGTACCCCAAGTTGATCCACATTCCTTTAGTTTCCATCATTACAAGGGATATCCTCATGAAGGAAACTATAACTTTCCAATATGAACATCATTTTGTGATATGCGTTTATGAATATTTTAGGTCTGAAGAACTGCTACATACTCTTTTCAAAATCTATCAGTCTTAAGTGCCATCATACTACCTACATAACGCTAAACAATGCGAAAATGTATTGTTTGTTTTTAATTTCGCGCAAAGCTACACTAGAGCTATCTGCGCTAGCGTCTCTAATTTAGAAGTGTAAGACTAGAGGGAAGGCAGCTAGTCATCACCACCCACCGCCAACTCTTGAGCTGCTCTTTTATCAACGAATAGTGGGATTGACTGTAACATTATAACGCCCACACGACTGATAGGGCGGGCATGTTTGGTGCGACCGGGAGTCGAACGCCTTAACACGCTTGGCCATGCCTGGCCTACTATTAATTAATAAAATTTATTAGTAAGGTGCCATACGTGTTCAATTTTGCACCCACATTTCAAATATTTTACTCTTGACCATATCGTGAACCAAACATTTCAATTATTTTAATCGGAAACAGGAAGAGAAAGATATTTCAACTCAAAACTGCGTGATAGTTTCCTGAAAAAGAAAAATTAAATTACACGTCACTTTGTAGTCTGCTCTGTTTAGTAAAATCAACTTTCATAAGTAAGTTGCAGGGTTGTGAATTCGATGTAACAGAATTTTTAGCAGTGTCAGACTAGAGGGAAGGCAACTAGTCATCACCACCCACCACCAACTCTTAGGCTATTTTACCAACGAATAGGGTGATTTATCGTCACATTATAACGCCCCCCTCACGGCTGAGAGGGCGACTATGTTTGGTGTGACAGGGATTCGAATCCGCGACCCTCGGATTACGAGTCGAACTTGTTTGGCCATGCCGGGCCAAGGTGAATAGACATAAATACAGATTAACCTAATGTGGAATATTTAGTCACTCCTAACAAAATAACTGATGTATATTTTGAAAGGGCGGGTAATTAATATGCATTTTAGTGGATACAATATTGTCATCATTATAAGGGTGAAATCACAGAGCCCCATGGGAGGTAAATTTAAGTTTTCTGATTTTTTAAGGCTACCCGAGACTGCAGAAAATTCCGATTCTAAAACTGAGTATTACAAAACTGATAACTAACCATAAAAACCACAAAGCAAAACAATAATAATATAAACAACGTAAACATTATCGTCTTATGCTTACATGAACGTGGATTTTCACAGTACTTGCTGGGTTTGAGAAAGTGGTAGTTTTTCTCCTCTGATGATATATATTATCGGTCGATAGAAACTGTACAATCTGTACGAGCTATGTGAATGGATGGACGGACAAAGAGGGTGCAGCAAGCTTTGTGATGTACTTTAGCTGAAACTTGAATGTCAAAGAAAAGTAATTTCATAATCACGTTTTCTAAGTTTGATTTTTTTTAAAGCTACGAAGAGTGGACTTCATGGTAAATTGTTTTGTGAGTTTCAAAGCAAGTCGTTCGAGCAAGACAGTCAACAAGCGCAAGGGTTGAAAACAAAGTTCTTTTTTCTTTCATCTTTCCACTTAAAGCCTAAACTTTCCTTGTACTTCGTAATCCAATAATATCGACTTTTCCGTACAAGAATTTTAGTTCTCGGATTAAACCTGAAATCAATTTCCTGATTAACCCCTCTGTACACTCCATCCCCCCCCAAAAAATGTACAAGTAAGAACTGAGAGGATGGACAGAGAAACACAGAGAGAGAGTACAAGTTTTGGCTTACTTGTAATATGTTCCGCTTTAATAAATATTCAACACTAATTTTCCAGGCGACACTTTTTCTAATGAAATTACTGAGGCGGACAGGATTGCCATGGCAGATGGCTTAAAACTTTGGCTGACGCCGTAAGGTGCTTCTTATCCAAGTTTATGCGTCATAAAAACGTAGCGCAATCTCTTTCAGTCCTACCGATATATATAAAAAGTACTGATGCTAATAATGGTGTGCTTTATTTTGCACACTTGTCATTGGTTGATGTATGTATTTACCAGAAAATGTTTATATTAATGCTGTCCTTAAACTAAATTTGATTCATTGTTATTTGTTAAGTATGAAGCTACACAGCACTAGTTACACGTAACACGTCATACTGGTGTACACTTCTTTATCTTTGTAGAACTCATCCTCGTCTCTGTCCTTAATGCAAATAATTGTTTTGTTGTGTGTTAAACATAATATACAATGGATTAATGAACCTTTTAAATTCAATTATTCTATTACATACCATCATTAATTCTCCTAATATCAAGTTATATCATATCACTAATGTGACTTATTACCCTGAATGAATGGCTTCAAATGAAAATTCAAATTCGTGAAGAACGCGCCTGCTTGTTCAAGATGGTTCAGCTCATGTAAAGTAAAATAAAAAACATATTACGTGTTCATGGTTTCCATCAAAATTTATTTAATTATGCTACAAAAAACTGTTCTATATTTTCTCAAATAATATCTTAAAATAAAATAAAAAACTTCATTTGTATTTGAATATCTTCAAGATTATTAATGGATGTTAAACGTATTTTTTTTCATATTCCGTTATTTTTTACATAACTATGCTTGAGAATTATTCGAACTTAGTTTTATGTAAACAGTAGTTTCAATAAATTAATAACCCCTAATGTACATCCTTGTACACGTTTCAGTCACTGACGTTTTAAAAAACTGTTTTTTCTTATTCTTATAATATTTTAATGTTTCATTAAGATAATAACATCTAATGAAAAGTCTCTACCTTAAAAATATATTTTTTCTACTTTTGTTATTGTATTGCATTTTAGTAATTTTAATTTCCGGTTCTATAAATTTATCCTAAACTCTCCACCCGTCAGCAGTTGCGTTTCACAAAGCACTTTTACTTCAAGCAGGACTATTCATCCTCAGCCGTAACGACGTTTACTTTAATTCACTTAATGTAGTGTTTCATTAGTTTTGTTCTTGCTATTTGTGCTGTGCCAATCAGAGGGATCGAAAACCAAATTTTAGTGTTTAAGGCTGCCAAGGTAACAATTTCGGTGAATCCTATTTAAAGAAAAGCGTTCAAATATTGCACATTTTCATAGATATGGCTATCAATGTTGTAGTGTTGAAAACAAAAGCTCTCCTAACTATTAGCTCTCTCAGGTGGTCTGTTTGGTTGTTTGTTTCAATTTCGTGCAAAGCTACACATAGGCTATCCGCGCTAGTCAGCCTTAATTTAGCAGTGTAAGACTAGCAGCTAGTCATCATCAACCACCGCCAACTCTTGGACCACACTTTTACCAATGAATAGTGGGATTGACCGTAACATTATAACTCCCTTACGCCTGAAGTGGGGAGCACGCTTGATGTAACGAGGATTCGATCGCATTTCGATATAAACAGCGGCTTATAGCCAAGATATTCTATTCTTTATCTTTGTGTTTGAGCAATGCTCTCAGTGTATGGTTTCTCTCTCTTCAATTTGCCACTTGGACGGCTAGACAGTATTTTGATTGAATTATGTTTTGTGATCAGACAACAATACGTCATTTCATAAAAGATAGTTGTTGTCTTTTCTGATAACCTGATGCTTTTCATCTTCTTCAGGTCTTTCTCAGAATAATAATATCACTACTTATCAGTTCGTATTAGTTCACAAGACCTTGTACTTACATAATTTTTTTCATTTTGTACCTCGCTGGAGCGTTTTCGGATTTACAACGCTATAATTACAGGTTCGATTTTCTTCGGTGGACAGAGCAGATAGCCGATGTGGTTTTGTCACGAGAAAAATACAAACACTTAAAGTGGCGTCAAAATGTTATAAGATGATTGGATTTTTATAGAAATTTGATACAATTAATTTAGTCTTGAAATTAAAATTCACTAAAATATTAACATGACACAATATATAAAACTAACGATGAACTTCAACTGCCATCATTAATCACACAAAATGATCATTCGAAAATGAACAATTCTACACTTTCGCATAAAATCAGACGAAAATATAACAAGGAATTTTAATTAAAGCGTTTTTTTATATAAAATAAAACTCATTCACCCTGTTTTTAACAAGCAGTCATTTTTTACGAAGAAACAATACGTGTTTTTATTTCTCTTATTGTTCCGTTCTTTCTGATCTGGCTGTCTCAATAACGTAGCTTTATTTTTCATTTCTTTTGGAAGAGCAAAATCTATCTGTTACTCTAACATTGTCGTCATCGTTATTAGCGGGTCACTCGTGTTGCCTTTCATACACCACCTTTTAATTTAGAGACACAAAGAAAGGTAGGAACGCCCGTTAGTTCTATATACTGCACTAAACTAAACACCATTACAGTAGACTCTGATCGGTGTTGAAATAAGCGTTGACTCAAGTTACACACACAGCACAAAGATAAACACTCACCAGTCGCGTAGGGTAAAAAAAAGGGAAACAACATAATAGGTGATATTACGCTGTGAAAAATAAAGTCAAGAGGCTGATTCTATGGTAAATATGCAAAAATATGTAGCGTGAAGAAGGTGAAATTGTATGACAATAGTAACCATATTTTTCTTCTATACGCTGTCGAAATAAGTGTCAATAAACGTGTTAAATGATAAACGCGTTTTGTTACGTTGTAGTAACAACACCAGTGTGAATTCAGCATGTTTTTACTATTACTGAATTATTGTCAGCAAATACTGGAATTCATAATAAAATGGTCGTCTCATACTCTCCTGACAACGACTTCCTCTATCATTGATCTTGTTCAAACTGATGGTAAATGGTCGTCTCATATTGCCCTGACACCGACTTCTTCCATCATTGATCTTGTCCAAACTGATGGTAAATGGTCGTCTCATACTGCCCTGACAACGACTTCTTCCATCATTGATCTTGTCCAAACTCTTGGTAAATGGTCGTCTCATACTGCCCTGACGACAACTTCCTCCATCATTGATCTTGTCCAAACTGATGGTAAATGGTCGTCTCATACTGCCCTGACAACGACTTCTTCCATCATTGATCTTGTCCAAACTCTTGGTAAATGGTCGTCTCATACTGCCCTGACGACAACTTCCTCCATCATTGATCTTGTCCAAACTGATGGTTTAGCTCTTCAGAAAGACGCCACAATTTTAATTGTGAAAAGGTTTCTTCAAGTAGCATATATATGTATATATAAGACTTGGAACCCAATTTGAAAATATTCTACAGACCATCTGCTGTACTTAGATGCTGGTTTCCAAGACAATTTTTAAGTGTGAAGGAATGTAACAGAGATATAGTCTAACAATATCGGTAAGACCAGGTTTTTTTCAACCATCTTTCTCATAAAATCATCCATCAATTTTGAGCTGTGACTCGAATATTACAAATTTGTTTATAGTTCCAGAAGATGTATTCATCTTCATTGGGATGGCTTTTTGTATTTGACGAATCTTTCTGAAGATAACGGAGTTGTTCTGGATACGTCTGGTGTGTGGTTTTCTGAACCTACTGAGCACTTTGATGTACGAACGTCGAGAACATTGAAAATTAATTTCTTTCCGGTGCTGTAGTCTATGTGGTTATTCTTTTTTGGAAAATACTGTTTCATTTTCTTACAGCCATTAATCTACAAATATTATAAAGTATCTTAAGTGAAGCAACTTTAATGGTGTTTGCATGGACAATGTGACTTTTATTCATAAATTATCCTAGCTATATTTATAAATTCGCTTACATTTCACTATTTGACATCTTCAACCTAAACACTTGAAATAAAACGCTATGTCGGACCTCACCTTTCACACATAAACATCCATAATTTAGTGTTTTTCTTAATTCGTTCTTACAAATTTCACACAAAGCTGACTAAACTGTTCATTCGTAGCAACTGGAAAATAATCATGAACCCTCGGATTCACAATTTGGGCACGAGAGCCAGTGGAACTGCTTACAAAAGAGAGAAAAACCACTCTACATAACCCGTTACATATATGCTACCCTTAACCAAGTATCATAAATAATTGTTGGAAATAAACTATCAGGGTACGATCCTTTCTGATCAAGGTACGATCTTTCCTGATACGCAGCCTTGCACGTTGACCAAAATATGAAGTTGTCATATGTTCTTATCATGGTGATAAAAGTTTGCTTTTCAATTCCAACATGTTCTATCTTCTTAAGATATGATTATAAACTGCTTATTTAATTTATTTGCTTGAATTTCGCGCAAAGATACACGAGGGCTATCTGCGGTAGCCGTCTCTGATTTAATAGTGTAAGACTAGAGGGAAAGACAGCTAGTCATCATCCCTACCGTTAACCCTTGGGCTACTCTTTTACCTACAAATAATTGGATTGGCCGCACATTATGACGCCATCACACGCCGTCACATGCCTGGTGTGACGGGGATTCAAACCTGCGACCCTAAACTTATAAGTCGAGTGCCATAACCACCTGCCTGCTTATTTAAACTACTTGCTAAGGTCAGTGTTGAATTTGCTTTACTATTCATATGTTCATATATTTACGTTCAATGGATTTATTTGTGTTTTTTTTACCAAAACCACATTGGGCTATCTACTGAGCCCACGGAGAGGAATCGAATCCTTAATTTTAGCGTTGTAAATCTGTAGACTTACTACTGTACTGAAAATAAAACCCTGTATTTTCCAAACAGCGTTTATCTGTATGTTATTAGATCACTACTAGCTTATCTGTAAATTAAATGCTGAATAGACACAGCTTGGATATGTTTAGATTATTTTAACAATTTAATCTAATTGTCAATATATCATGTTTTAGTGTATAACAATAAGGGGAGGTAAGTTTATCTGAATCAAGTAAAATATTCTTCGGAACTTTGGCATTGTTTTGACAAAAACAATAAGGTTGTGACGAGTGAGTGTTGTCATCAGAAAATAAAAATAACATCAGTTTGCAACTAATATCATAAATGGCTGGAGCCTAGAATGATCTAATTAGCCACAGAAGATGCTCGATCAATTTATATTTTTAAATCAGTTTACTATTACTATGTCAATGGATGTTTCAAGTTTGAAAGTGTCATTATTATGTATAAACTGAAACTTCTTTTTCAAACAGACATGATCTCCATTACACACCATTGCAAGGCTTAGAATAGTGAAGTCAGTTACATTGCTAAGTAAACCTACAGCAGGCATTAACTCCATACGAATTGGTTTACTAATTTGATAATGTCATATAAACATTAGGCCCGGCGTGGCTAGGTGGGTTAAGGCGTTCGACTCCTAATGTAAGGGTCGTGGGTTCCAATCCCCATCGCACCAAACATGCTCGCCCTTTCAGCTGTGGGGGGCGTTATAATATAACGGTCAATTCCACTGTTATTGGGTAAAAGAGTAGCCAAGAGCTGGCAATGAGTGGTGATGACTAGCTGCCTTCCCTCTAGTCTTACCCTGCTAAATTAGGGACGACTAGTACAGATAGCCCTCGTATAGCTTTGCGTGAAATTAAAAACAAAACATATAAACATTAATATATATGTAATTTCTTTTCACCAGTAATTACAGCATTACAAGCCAAGATTGCACAAAGTATTCAGTACGGTATGTTGAAATCTAAGCCTGAATCTACGTGTATAGGTTAAAACGTTTTACAAAAGGAAAAAAAAAACTAAACACAAAAAAGAAACTAAGATACGTCATGAAGAATCAGCTTAATTAAGGGAAAAACTTGAAACTAAAAACAACTAAAATCATACCTAAAGTATGAAGAACAAAAAGAAAGAACCGAAAAAATAAAACAATAAATATAATGAAGATAAGAATTAGACCAAAGAAGAATCAAATTGACGGAAATAAATTTTAAAGACAATAAAGACTCGAAGACCAAGTCAACTAAAACAAATACAGATTAAAATTCACACAGTTGAATGAGAAAGCAACAATAAATGATAAAGGCAGCTGTAAAAATGTATTGAACACTCGTATCCAATATTGCAAGGAAAGGAAATCCAACGTATGATTTTTTTCCAATGAAGGTATCCAAGGGAAATAACGAGAAATGAAGACTGAAATACCGGATGTTAAGTGTAAGTCGAAAACCTACTATATTATGCAAAGTATGTAGTATTATGAAACATTCTTTATAGAAATAAAGAGGGTGTAGGACTTGCTGAAATATGCAGCGAATTAGATATAGTATTGAATTTTAACAAAGAAATAGAATTGAAAACAATAAACAGAACAAATAACATACAATGTAACCATAATTAGCTCGATAAACAAAATTTAGAGACAAATAAGGTTATAAGAATTGTAGTTTTAATTTGATTACACCAGTTTAAGCCAATAAAGGTAAGTTATATATATTTTATCAGAAAGTAGTAAGTGAAAAGAGGTTACAAACTGACATTGTAAACTTCGTGTATTATACAACGTTCCATAATACGTTTTTACACATTTGACAGGTTTTGAAAACACAGTTCAGTTGTTCCTAGTGTTTGGATTGTTTGTTTATTTCTTTTGAATTTCATGCAAAACGACACGAGGGCTTGTTGCATAAGAAATGACTTAAACGTTTAATTCAAATGCTCGCGAACTTTAAAGTTAGTATTACTTCGGAAATTTTTTTTTGTTTTGCTTTTATGATTTTGAACTTAGCGCAAAACTGCACGAGGCTATCAGTGCTATCCATCCCTAATTTACCAGTGTAGATGAAAGGTAGCTAGTCATCACCATTCACCGCTACCTCTTGGGATACTCTTTTGTCAACGAATGGTGGGATTCATCGAAACATTATAACGCATCAACGGCTGAAACGGCGAGCACGTTTGGTGTGACGAGAATTCGAACAGGCAACCCTCAGATTACGATTCGAGCTCCCTAACCACCTGGTCATGCCGGGCCCTTAATGTTTAGAGGTACAAAAGAAAAGGAGTAGAATCTAAAACAATAAATTGGACAAATAACAAAGAAAGTAACTAGAATTCATTTAATAAACACTTTTCGTTGTGCACTAAATCAGGACAAACGTTGTATGGAGTATAGGGATATTCAAAGAAACAACCTTTAACTCAGTTAATTCAAGACATTAAGAGCATTTTCATCACGCGTTGCATAGGTTTTACGTATTTATAAGCAGATAAATAGTTCGTAGCAGCGTTTGTTCCTTGGTAGCTATTTTGAGTATTATTACCAAATACGACCATTGGTAAAAATCTGACCTGTATTTATGACTGACTGAGAAACGTTGTCGTTTGACTTTTAACGTTTGAAATATATCACATTTAACAGATCACAGACATAAAATACAGATAGTGAAAATTCTTTGAAAAATCTGGTTAGTGTTTATCCGAATTACACGACTAAAAGGCAACGTTATATTCATGAAATGGTTTCATAATACTAAAAAACTTATCCAGAAATAAAAACACGATAATGCAAGCGTTTTTTTAAGTTAGATTCCTATGCCACTTGTGAATTTTAATGTTCTGTCGTTATAAAATAAAACCCTTGTATTGTCGGAATTTTATTTTGTGACACAAAGGTGGTTTCGTAGGTAAACCTCGTTTGTATGTTTCACTTTTTATTTAGCTATTTTCTGTCACGCCAATCGATAAGTGCAGCTACGAGAGACCAAAATACGCAATGTTGGACGTCATAGATAGGCTTGTTTGTTTGGATATTCAGCAAAGGTACACAAGGTCTGGTTCTCATTAATTTGTAACTGATACACTTGAGGGAAGGCAGCTTCTTGACATCACCTACCGCCAACTCATAGCTCACAACAATATCATTCTGAAATTTAGTCGTCACCTAAGGCTTTAAGCACGGAGTGCTATTTTGTTTTTACGTTAACGGGACACGAACCAAGGATTCCTTTGATTCACAGTCCACATCGTTTCTAAAGTTTCATAAATAACAACATAAATCTTATTGACGCTAACAACAACAGTACACAAACACAAAGAAAAAGTTTCTTTTTGTTATTTCGATTTGTCAATTACTTCTTGTAAAGTTCCATAAGCCTTTCTAAATTGTATGAATTATAATATTACACATTTTGCACCAATTATTTTCTTTTGACCTCTCAACTTGCTATATGAAGATGCTATATGTAAATAAAATCAGATTTAATATCATTACTCAAACGAATCCAAGAATAACGAACTAATATGTCTCGCTGATCTGTATGAATAGGGAAAAGTGGAATAGAAAAGCCTGATGAAATATTACAGTTTAGTGTGGTTTGTTTTGAATTCTGTGCAAAGCTATACGAGGGCTATCTGTGCTAGCCGTCCCTAATTTAGCAGTGTAAGACTAGAAGGAAGGTATCTAGTCATTACCACCCACCGCCAACTCTTGGGCTACTCTTTTACCAATGAATAGTGGGATTGACCCTCACGTTATAACGCCCTCATGGCTGAAAAAGCAAGCATGTTTGGTGTGACGGGGATTCGAACCCTCGGAGAAATGTTTGGTTATTAAGAGCAGTAACAGAACAGGAATTAATGACATACCTGATTTTGGAAGGTCCAACAAAATTAAAACAGAAATATTTTGTAGAATAAAAGCAAATACATGAAAACATTGAAATATGCAGCGACTAAAGAAAATATCGATAAAAAGAACAATAATCCATAAAATAAATAAATACACTGAGATATAAATATTCGGTAATGGAGGGCCACGAGTTAAGAATAAATATTCAATAATAGAGGGACACGAGTTAAGTAAACAATCTTAGAGAGGAAATGTAGGTCCGAACGTCAGAATATTTCCAGTATGTTTGTGTTAACCAGCGCTTTCTTGTGAGGAGATAAGGATTTACATTTTGTTTTTGTTCCCTATTATAATAAAAAATCTACGTGTTTAAGTTAAGCAATTTATTTGATGATCGTAAATTAACTTCAGTTTGTTTTTTTTTCTAGAAATTGTTATTTCAGCGAGCCTGATGACAAAGAGTTTTCGTTATTCGCGGAGAAATACAAATATTTCAAGCAAAACTGTATTAGACGACAACATATTTAATACAAATTGGTCTTTCTCGCCACTAAACTTAAGCAGTAACAAAAGACATAACAATGTGTGTTCTGATGTGCTTTCTTTCGATGATAGATTTCCAAAAATCTAAGCACGTCAGTATTTGAACTATTCGCTTCTGTTCTGTTAGTACAATGTTAGTAGCTGTGCATTCATGTTATATTGGTACAACGTTAATAACTATTCATTTTTGATCTATTTGTATAATGTCAATAACTGTTTCTGGTCTATTAGTATAATGTCGGTAACTGTGTCTGGTTTATCAGTGTAATGTCAGTAACTGTTTCTGGTCTTTTAGTATAATGTCGGTAACTGTGTCTGGTTTATCAGTGTAATGTCAGTAACTGTTTCTGGTCTACTACTATAATATCTGTAACTGTTTCTGGTCTATTACTATAACATCTGTAATTGTTTCTGGTCTATTAGTATAATGTCAGTAACTGTTTCTGGTCTATTACTATAATGTCAGTAAGTGTTTCTGGTCTATTACTATAATGTCAGTAACTGTTTCTGGTATATCAGTATAATGCCAATAGCAATTTATGGACTGTTAGTATAATGTCAGTAACTGTTTCTAGTTTATAAGTATAATGTCAGTAACTGTTTCTGGTCTATTACTATAATGTCAGTAAGTGTTTCTGGTCTATTACTATAATGTCAGTAACTGTTTCTGGTATATCAGTATAATGCCAATAGCAATTTATGGACTGTTAGTATAATGTCAGTAACTGTTTCTAGTTTATAAGTGTAATGTCAGTAATTGTTTCTGGTCTATTAATATAATCTCAGTAACTTTTTCTTATTTATTACTATAATATCTGTAACTGTCTAGTTTATAGCGTAATGTCAGCAACTGTTTCTATTGGCCTAAGTATTAATAACACTTCAATTCTGTTTTTATTGTTACTATTTTAGTAACTGTTCATATCTGTTCTCCTAGTGAAATGTTAGAAAGTGTTTATTTCCGTTCTGTCGGTACAGTATTAGTAAATATTAAGTTATGACCTACAGCTACTATTTCTGGTCTATTGGTACTATTTTAGTAGATATTCCTGAACTTGTAGAATGTTAGTAACTACCGCTGGTCTATTGATACAATATTAGCAGATATTTATGGACTATTGTTACATTGTTAGTAACTATAGATGGATAAAGTCAACTGAATGTTCTGGAATTATGTAATCGTCTGAAACATCTGTTTCATTTAACACTATACTATTTATTTAATCACCAGTGAATAAATGCGTTTGTTACAAATATTTTCCGTGAGATAATTTCGCAAACTGATTTCTTCTCTCTTACTTTGTAAACAAATAAACCCACAAGAACTTTTCGTGGAGAAATCTCTCAAAAGCTTGTGGCATGTAGAATTCCTAAGCTTTCGAAAGTTATTTAGCGAATTATTTCAATGAACGATTTTTTGCGTTTGGTTTATTTAATGCTACGGCTTTATGTTATCCACGTGTGATAATAGATTTGTAATAGTGATATTTGTGGAAGAACGTTTTGGCATATAATTACTTTCATGGTCCTATTTATGCAAGGTCTTTTTTTTCTTCCATTACGCCTTCGCCTCAAACGTACGATTACTACATCAACTGAAACTTGAGTCAAACCTCCACGAAGTTCCTTACCAAAATAGATTTGGCAGTAACAACAACAAACAAGATGAAGATTTCTGAAACAACTTTTACTGTAATTTATTACAAGTATTTTTTTTCTTTCTTTCTGCTGTTCCATTTCAATAATCCCACATATTCCTTCCACAACCATCATAAAGAAATCTTTATAGCGAAAGTCTCCTGAAATCTAAGTACTAAACATTTACAAAAAGAACGTAAAGATAATTATATATCTCGTTATGTTTCTTTGTTGTTGTTGTTTTTTACGGTTTTTGTTTTTCAGAGCAATTATTTTATATAGCTACGAGATCACGTGATTCAGTTAAGAGCAGATAGTGTTCTAATGATCTTGCAACCGAACAAGTTCGCGTAATGATATATTTTAGCTTTGAGTTCAAATAAAATAATACAATGTATGTGAACATTTAATAATAAAATTAAATAGTCATAGGAAAATATGCATGATACATCTTTACTGTTGCCGTAGCTACTCGAGAAGGTTTGGTTTTTGGAATTTCGCACAAAGCTACTCGAGGGCTATTTGTGCTAGCCGTCCCTAATTTAGCAGTGTAAGACTAGAAGGAACGCAGCTAGTCATCACCACCCACTGCCAACTCTTGGACTACTCTTTTACCAACGAAAAATGGGATTGACCGTCACATTATAACATCCCACGGCTGGGAGGGCGAGCTTGTTTGGCGCGACTCGGGCGCGAGCCCGCGACCCTCGGATTAGGAGTCGCGCGCCTTACGCGCTTGGTCATGCTGGGCCTTAATAGCAAAGCCACAAAGGGCTATATTGCTCAGCCCACCGAGGGGAATCGAACCCCTGATTTTAACATTGTAAATCCGGAGACATACCGCTGTACTAGCGGGGGGCAGCTACCCGAGAAACACAACACGTTCTGAATGTTCAACGCAACTCAGCTGTAAACCAAATGAAGAATGGAGTCAAACGATAGACCATGACTTACATTATCGAGGGTTCGCGCCCGCGTCGTGCTAAACATGCTCGCACTCCCAGCCGTGGGGGTGTATAATGTGACGGTCAATCCCACTATTCGTTGGTAAAAGAGTAGCCCAAGAGTTGGCGGTGGGTGGTGATGACTAGCTGCCTTCCCTCTAGTCTTACACTGCAAAATTAGGGACGGCTAGCACAGATAGCCCTCGAGTAGCTTTGTGCGAAATTCCAAAAAACAAACAAACAAACAAATACATTATCGATATGAAACAAAATATAAAGTATCAATTTTGTTGAAACCGTAATTTGTATTGATATTCTAAAATTGTGCGTGCATTTTTAGAGTTTTGGAATAGTGTAAAAAACTAAAGCCAGTTTAAAAGTGTTATCATTTGGAGAAGAAAAACATAAGACTAAATTAACATAATCAGATAAAAATACTGTTTCTGAATAAAAAGATAGGACTTGTAGGATTTCAAAGTAACAAAGAAATAACTTTTTCTCCCGGTCCGGGATGGCCAGGTGGTTAAGGTACTCGATACGTAATCTGAGAGTCATAGGTTCAAATCCCACTCACACCAAACGTGCTACCTCTTTCATCTGTAGGACATTATAAATGATGATCAGTTCCATTATGCGTTAGTAAAAGAGTAGCCCGAGAATTGGCGGTGGGTGGTGATGACGAGTTCCCTTTTCTCTTGTTTTTCACTGCTAAATTAGGGACGGCTAGCACAGATAGCCTTCGAGTAGCTTTGTGCGAAATTCCGAAAACCAAACCTTCTCGAGTAGCTACGGCAACAGTAAAGATGTATCATGCATATTTTCCCATGGCTATTTAATTTTATCATTAACTGTTTACATACATTGTCTTATTTTATTTGAACTCAAAGCTAAAAGCTTTGCTCAAAAATAAGTTAATTTTAATATTTTAATTCTCATTGTTATGTCTATTTCAATTAATAATTAATTAAAAATTTGCCTGGTGTTTAACGTTTTCAGACTGTAATTGTGGTACCACATAAACGTGCTCTGCACTTTTTGACAGTCCCACTATTCGATCAGACAAGAGTGGTAAATAAGCGATGTTGACTTGTTGCGTTCTCTCTAGCCTACAAGTTTAAAAGTAGGGTTAGCTATGCATATAGTTCTCGTATATCTTTGCTTAAAATTCTAAAATAAACAAACTAAACGTATTTTTTTTGTAGAAGAGTTATCTGAAACAGTAATTTCACCTTGAAGATGCTCACGTATATGAGAACTAAAGGGGAAAAGGTATCAGATGATTTCGGTAAGAATTTATAGCAATTTCGTGAACCAAAAATTTAGTAAAAAGTTTCAAAGCGTTAAGATATTTAATGAAGAATACAAGAAAGCGATAATATATAATATCGCAAAAAAGACAAAGAATTTGGTGGACAAAACACAAACAAACAGGTTTCGAGTAAAGTTATGTGCAGAATGTGATAGGAATTTTCTTATTACTTCTATTTTTTTTACTCAAACCTTCAGAGTTCAAATAAAATATATTTTAAGAATTCTGTGGTTTGTTTGGAATTAAGCATAACACTGCACAATGGACTATCTGTGCTCTGCTTACCGCAGGTATCGATACCCGGCTTCTAACGGTGTGACTTCGCAAACATACTGCTGTGTCACTGGCGGGGCCACTTCATATCGTACCTGATTTCATCTTATTAGAAACTGGAAAGGAAGAAGTTACGTAGAATGGAAAATTATTTTTTGAAACTGTTTTATTTGGTCTTATTATGAACGATATTCATAAATCTAATAACTTGATGACGTTTAGCATATGTGAGAAATAGGCTTCAGACTCGGAGGTAGGTGTAGGTATCATATGGATAATAAATATTATGGCTAAAATGTTTTGTTTCGATTTATAAACCTCTTAAATCAAACAAAACTGTAAAAGAAACTTTACTATTAATTATCCCTCCTTGTCAATAGTATACATGCTCTATGAGTTGAGCTGGAATCGAGTTTTTCAATATGTATTTGTCATAAACGTGTTGATATGATTACATTTTATTATTAAGTTGATTTTTACCTTTAATGTTTAGTATATATTGACTCCGAGAGTAAAACTGCATTTATTAAGCTTATTAGATAACGACTATGTATTCTGAGAGTGTCTCTGAAATATACTATGTAACAAAATTTTTACTTTCTCTTGTTCCTGGGCAGAAAGTTTTATTTCCCAATTGCTTATGCCTAAAGCAAATGGAAAAGACCTATTTTTCTCTTCAAACTTTGCTTTTATGACCTGGAAGTGTATAACGAAATCATGATGGGACACTATATTTGGGGGCTGATACGTGAAAGGGATTTACATTACAGTCGCAAACCGTGAAAAACTACTCACTTCTTAACATTTTTGTATAACTTTAGTATAAATACATGTAAATCTTGATTGATATGTTGTTTTATTCAAACCCTATGTGAATGAAAATATGCAAATTTGCCTGTTTTTACATAGAAAATATGTTAATTTTTAAATTTCATTATCCAGGTGACAAAAGCAAAGTTTGAAGGTAATAATGGTCATTTTCTGTACTTTTACAACATAAACAATTAAGGAATAACACATACTATCCAGGAACAAAATTTGTGTTACATAGTTATTACTGTTTTCAAAGTATTCTCATAAAGATTTTAAAGATTTGCACGGGATGGATTAGTAGCTTTGATCAATAAAGGTTGTAGTGTAGAATTTGTTACAAAAACATTCGCAAACTATTTCAAAACTTCAGTGTATAAAGTTAACAAATATTCAGTTTATAATTTTCTTTTGGAAATAATCACTGTGTGCGTGTTATTTCGGGAATTTTTTACCGTGCGATAGAATTTATCCATTTTATTTTACGTCATCAATTAAGAGTAGTTAGCTACATTTGACTGTTTATTTAGTTCAATAAAATCGGCTTAGATCGGCCAAATAAGTGTTCTTTAAGACTTCAAACCAATAACTGTGATCTGAGAGACATCTAAAACAATTATTGCGTGCTGTCTGGGAATTATTGTTTCCAAAATCGATCGAGGTTGATATTGTAATTGCTTTCCACAGGGTACAAATAGCATATATAAAAGTAGCGACAAAAATCCGATGACGAGGGAGAACCCTTTATCCCACTGTTACGTCACTATAGCCGTGATTAAAGGAAAAGCGAAACAAAACCAAAACTATCCATGTCACCGGTGTTATCAGACAGTGTAACCCTTCAGGTAAAGCAACAGACAGCTGTTACAAGAATGTCAGCTCCAATTACAAGGTAGTAAATGAAAAAAACAAGATTATAACTTTGTGACAAGGCGATCTATTATACATTTTTGTATAGAAAGCGTTAAAGACTGGAGAACAAAACAAAAAAGAACAAATGAAGTCATTTCTATTGTTAAGCACATGAAAATACGAAAATTATCTGGAGAAGCAAATTTTTGGTATTACTTAATTAAACGTAATTATAATTCTGTTCTTTCTTATTTTTAGGGTATTTTATCAGTTTTTAAAACATTCTCATTTTGGTAACGTAATATGTACGCTTAGTAACAGTTTGGAATATTAGTACATTAGTACCTAATCGCACCATTGTTTTATTATTATTATTATTATTACATTGTTAGCAAAATGTGATTTTCCAGCAACGTTTAATTATATGAAAGAAAATGAACATCGTACGGTTTGTGTCACAGCTACCTAGCTATACTGCATGTTTAGACGATGCATTAAATTCGGTACAAACTTTTAATATAAGGTGTATTTTACTAATGTAGTTATTAACCAAGAAGCTTAAATCAAGCAAAGTTTAATGTTCCTGAACGTGGTAGAAAACGTGTGGGAAATACAACATACGTCTTAAAGATGTTAATTCGATTCTACTCTCTTTTTTTTTCGGCAATAATTCGCGTTCTTTTCCTCGTAAACAGGAACTACCTATGACCGAGCGTGATGATCTTACTTGAAGAGAAGCAAATTGACCAAGGTAATGACCTGTGCCCTGCATTGCAGCTATTAATTCGCCCTCGTTTAGTGCAGGAAATAATTTAGTTATATAAAATGACCAGTAAATCAATGAATCTGTAACTATATACAATCTGAGGAGGGGAGTAAAACCATCCTTCATGTACTCAAATAGTACATCGAATTTCGAGATAAAGAACATTGTGGTGAAATTTAATGAGCTTATAATTACGAAAACCAGACTAACTATAACCATGAACAAGAGACCTTTTCAAATTAATTTGTTTGAAAATAAACATGTGTGATGCACTTATTTTTAAGGAAGGTATTTTTAGAATGTATATAAAATTATATTTAAGGGTCATAGGATTAATCATGATGAATTGGTGCGAGTAACAATGCTTAAAATAGGGAATTGGTGAAGTCATCATGAAGAGAGACATCATTGGTTAGTCGTGAAATAAAATGGTCGAACCAATTAACTGTGACGAAAGTATAGGAAAGGTTAATAATAAGGAAAAAAAATGAATAAAAACCTTATAATCCGAATTGTTTCTAAAAATGGTCTTTTCTACTTCGTTGGCAAAAATATTAGAAAAAAAATATTAACAATTAATTGCAGTAAAAAAGACTCAAATAATTAACTCTGGAAATAGTAATAATTAATTGCAAGAAAAAGAGTCTGATAAATTAATCGTTATAATATGGTCTGACGAATTAACTTTTAAAACGGGCATTTGATACTGTCGGTGAGAACGGCAGGCACCTCGTGTGACACAGAAGTTAAACAGTTACGTCAGCGATACTAAATGTTAAGGTATATTCGCCCGTAGTTTTAAGGCACTGACCGAGAAAGAGCAGCCACTCAGCATCACTTACCTCCACAGAAACTTTATTCGGCTTTGAACAAACAGCAAGATAAGTTACTTTTTGAAAGTGTAGACTCTATTCAGGATATCGCGTCCTATACGTCTGACCTTGCGGACTCAGCCCAGTAGGCAAACCTTTTTTCCACGATTGGCGATAGAAAAACGTGTACAGCTAATTAACCATACAAAAACTCTAATAAATTATCATCATATATGGTGTCCAGATTTAACACTGTAAATGAAAATAATTAATTAATAGTAAGAAAATGGTCTCAGTTATCAAAGGTTAATCCTGAATATGATAATAATTAATAAACCATGAGAAAATGTATAATAACAGATTGATAAAGCCCGGCATGGCCAAGCGTGTTAAGGTGTGCGACTCGTAATTTGAGGGTCGCGGGTTCGGATCCCGGTCGGGCCAAACATGCTCGCCCTTTCAGCCGTTGGGACGTTATAATGTAACGGTCAATCCCACTATTCGCTGGTAAAAGAGTAGCCCAAGAGTTGGCGGTGGGTGGTGATAACTAGCTGCCTTCCATCTAGTCTTACACTCCTAAATTAGGGACGGCTAGCACAGATAGCCCTCGAGTAGCTTTGCGCGAAATTCAAAAACACACAAACAAACAGACTGATAAATTAATTGTTTTTAAAAAGTCTTATAAATTACAGTAGTGATTCGGTCTGAGGAACTATGATCAAGGTTAGATACGAGTGTGTGTGCTTTTTTATAGCAAAGTCACAAGAAGCTATCTAGTGCGTTCACCGAGGAGAATGGAACCTCTGATTTAGTAAATCCGTAGACTTACAGTTGCACTAGTTATGATAATTTAAACTATGAAAAAGCGTAACTAAACTTTGGGCGGAAAGGAAAATATGTGATTAATTAATTACAATGAAGAAAAAGACGGTTATTTTCATAATAACATAAACAGGGACATGATACTTGTTTTATCCATTTACTGCTGACTTCGTTCTGTGAAAAGTTTTTTTCGTCTTTTTCTTTAGTACGTTATGATAAATATTTGTATACAGTTAGGGTCAGTAACCTCCACAAAACAGCAGTTTCAAAATTCGAAACGAGCAGAAGACAGAAAGATTACGTTATATTGTGGCGCTTCTGTGCTTAAAAACTGCATTACTAAACAGAATAAATCACATACATAATTTCAAGAAAGGCATCTTATATCTTAAGAACTGAAGAATTTTGGTGTTATATAAAAATATATTTACACTCCACCAGGGGGCAAGAAGGAAGACTTTCTTGTCGTCTCAGAATATAACTCTGGCTAACTTGTCAACATGTATGCCTCACTGTTTAAGCTATACACTTATCTGATTTTCTCAGTTGAGAATATGTCTTATGATAGAAATCGTAGATTTACTGGCCGTATCTGATGTTCGGAGTTGTAGATTTTGATAAAATATTTGACGTTTTACGCTATACCTTTTGGGTAATTTATTTTTAGTTTCAAATTATATATTAAGCATTTACCTTACGTTTCAAATTGTGGATTATTAACACGATTAATTTGAGTGATTTGTTTACTGTTTTTAAACTGTGATATTAGTTGACGTAGCTCATATTCTAAATATAATTATCAGATTTTTTAACAGTGAAAAACGAAAATTACATCCTGCAAAATGCAATTACATTTAGTTATTAGTAGTATTTAATACGATGATAATGTTTTTTTTTCCTCTTTGCATACGTTTATTTGTTAATTCAATTTGTGAAAGTCAGTTTTCCGTATATAAACAATAATAACAAATTGAGACTTATAGAAATGTTAATATATCAGTTCCACAAAGTGTTCGAAGAGTGCCTAATCTGTACAGCACTTAATTGTGCCATTTATATTTCGCTCGTCCCTACATGACCCCCGCTAGTACAGCGATAAGTTTACAGATTTAAACGCTAAAATCAGGGGTTTGATTCCCTCTTGGTGAACTCAGCAGATACCCTGATGTGGCTTTGCTATAAGAAAAACACACACACACACTCGTCTTTACATAACAAAGAAAACAATCATACCAGCATGCTTCAAAATTAGTAAGTATTCATTTACTATTCCTGAAAGAAAACTTAGCATAACTAGTTTAAGGCTTATGAACATGTAACGACAATATTTATGTAATGGTTTGAAAAAATCTTTCCTTTACAGGATATTTTAAATTTTGCTATTTATAAATATGGTCTTATATAGAAAGGGTGTGTGTGTGTTTTCTTATAGCAAAGTCACATCGTGCAATCTACTGGGTTCAGCGAGGGGAATCGAAGCCCTGATTCTAGCGTTGTAAATCCTTAGATTTACTGCTGTATCAGCGGTGAACAAGTAGATAGGGTTAGCCTTTCTTATTCGTAGCTTAGTAAAAACGTAAAATATATTACACCGATGATAGGAAATCCTCAGGCGTTGTAATATAAACACAGATTTCCAAATTGCACACACTTCAGAATCGCTGCAAGAGATTATAGAAATATTTATAGAAGTAGAAATATTTAAATTATGCTATCAAGTGCGAAAAGAACTTACTATACGTACATTGACGGTCCAATTTCACATTTGTTCTCTTTTTCAAATGAGTAGGATTCGTTCAGTCAAATCGGATAGTGTGATTGAAAGGATGAAAATATGTGAGAAATGAACTTGGATAAAAAAACGATAGTAAATTACCACAAAAGCACGCCGTCTCTTGAGTACTTAAGAGTATATGGGAATTTAAAAAAAAAACACCAAGTTTCCAGACTGTCATAATTCATTATCATCCACGTCTCTTATTGCATATTCTCCCCTTCATGCTCGAAATGAGATTGTGCAAAAGGTAATGAAAAAAAAGAAAAAGAATTTTTACTGCACACCTGCATTCACTAGTCGATCTGTACGTCAGTTCTCTCATCAGATTAGAATAGATTCGGTGGAAATTACGTTTTTATTTCGTGCCTTCTGAACTAATTGTCAAACATGCCAAAGAAGGTTTTTTAATCAAAATCTTTATTTCTTCTTTGACTAGTAAGTAGATAGCATACGTTAGCACACGTGACCATTTCACGACAGCTGTTAAATTATAAATAGTATTAAGCTATTGATAAGACTCTTAAATTATTTATATTGATTCCTCCATAACACAGTGTTAATACTGAATGTATGTTTAAAGTGAAACTAAATTAACGTTTAATGAGCGAATGACATAAAACTTTCACTATGAGAATAATTTTATGTCTACGTACACACGTGTACGTGTGCGTATGTAAAAGGCCCCGCATGACCAGGTGGCTAAGGCACTCGACTCGTAATCCGAGGGTCGCGGGTTTGAATATCCTGCCACACCAAACATAGTCGCCCTTTCAGCCGTGGGGGGGCATTATAATGTGACTGTCAGTCCCACTATTCGCTAGTAAAAAAGTACCCCAAAGTTTACGGTGAATGGTGATGACTAGCTAAATTAAGGACGGCGAGTGCAGATAGCCGTTATGTAGCTTTGCGCGAAATTTCCAAACAAACAAGTATATGTAAAAATGTGTTTAATATAGAGATAGCAGTACATGCTGGTATTTTTAGCTATTAAACGAAATCCAAAAATAAGCATTTAAATCAGCAATGAAAGTTATCACGAGCTGAAGTCAACAAAATTATCAAATGTTTGTAAAATATTAAACCTTTTATCGTATTCTATTTTATTATCATTCCACTTTAAACAGCTTAAATTGTTAGAAAAAACACATTCAAATGTCTTAAGTAGTTTCGGGCATAACTTAAACCTTAAGTCACTATATAAGAAAGGAAACGAAATGCGATTATTATATCAACTGAAACACATTCAACCATTCACTGTTCGAGCTTTACTCCAGGTTAGAGCAGGGTTTGAATCAGAAGAAGAAGTAATTTTCTAACTGGTTCTCTCATAACGTACACTTTTGTTTTTGTTGTATCATAAGGTTGGAGATAATCGACCTTTGACTTTTATTCCAGAAATGAAAGAATTCCGTCCTCTGTTATCACCAGAATTTGGAACCCACGTTTTAGTTAGAAAGAGATATGTTTTTTTGCAGACTGGACGCCAACTGCCTGTTGTGGACACGCAAGTGTAGAGGACGACGTTTCGAAAGCCTTCCGCCTTTCGTTTACAGGTCAACGGTTTACTTACTATTGTCTTGCTGACCAATGTGAGTAAGTTCTTGGTTATCAAGCCTCACACAATCACCTAACGTTATTTACTCCATTGTCTAACATTTAATGAATATTCATTAACAAATGCAACAAAGTAGACTAACCTGTCTAAATAAATATATGGTATATCTAAGATTTTTTTCTTAGGATACATATGTGTGAGTGGTTTGGCTTGTTTTGAATTTCGCGCAGAGCTATACGAGGGTTATTTGCGCTAGCCGTCCCTAATTTAGCAGTGTAAGACTTGAGGAAAGGCAGTTAGTCATCACCACCCACCACCAACTTTTGGACTACTTTTTTAGGAACGAATAATGGAACTGATTGTCACATTGTAAGGCCACCACGGCGGAATGGGCGAGCATGTTTGGTGTGATGGAGATTCGAACCGGCGGCCCTCAGATTACGAGTCGAGTGTCTTAACCACCTGACCATACCGGCTCTTGTATACGTGAATGCTGTGAATACATCTTTTAATCAAACAGAAATGTTTCAAATCTTTATGCCGACACAAATCAGTGTGCTGTGAAAAATTCAAGTAAATATGTATTTGTACATTTCATAAAAATAGATCAGTTTAATCTTCCATATTTACCTTCAGGTTAAATTGGGTTAACGGCTATATCTAGTGCATCCATGAAACAGTTTATCATAAAGGATTAAAAGAAACTTGTTTTCCTTCATGAACAGTACAGATGATCTTTCACGAACAGTACAGATGATCTTTCATGAACAGTACAGATGATCTTTCACGAACAGTACAGATGATCTTTCACGAACAGTACAGATGATCTTTCACGAACAGTACAGATGATCTTTCACGAACAGTTCAGATGATCTTTCACGAACAGTTCAGATGATCTTTCACGAACAGTGCAGATGATCTTTCACGAACAGTTCAGATGATATTTCACGAACAGTACAGATGATCTTTCATGAACAGTTCAGATGATCTTTCATGAACAGTACAGATGATCCCTGCAAACGTTTTTTTTTGTTTAGTCAGTCTTCGTGCCTTCCGAGCCTGTACAACGAGTTGAAATCGTTGGCTGAACCTTGCAAGTTTAAGGGGAGGAAGCGTGGAATATTGACAAAAGCTAAAGGACAAGAGATAGATAGCAGCTATCCGTCACGTGAACATGTCACTAGAGTTTGTCACGTTCTGGTGTTTGACTGTCTGAAGCTGAAACAGCGGGACAGTAAACTTTGTCTTTCTATAATAGCAAATAAAGCCAGAAACTTTGGCTACGGATAAAGCAAGTTCCCTTCTTAGCTTTCGAGCTGAAAGAATATTGTCACGTAAGTGTGCGATTGATGAGTGGTGAGTGGAGTCTGAGTGGATAAAACAATTGCACATGCCGGATTTTGAATCTTATGAGATTATCAATGCTCATCATGACATCATAGTTTCGTCAAGTTATTTCTGTTGTTTCGTGAACAAATGTTTGACAATTATTTGTCTTCTCCAAACAGCGAGTAAAATGTATTGTTTGTTTGTTTTGACACAAAGCGACACGTTTCTGTTTACCACAGGAAATCGCACTCCGAATTTTAAGGTTGTAAACGCGTAAACTTACCGCCAACGTACCTGTTAATTAAATTCCAGGTACATATTTTAGTTATTCATGTATCAAATTCACGATGAACTTTCCTGTACTAGAACATTCTTTACCTAACATCATGGCCTGTTGATTAGGGTTCGAACTACTTTAATGACCGTGCTCACTATGGGGCTCTTATAATGTGAGGGTCCATCCTGTTATTTGTTGGCCGTTTTTTTTACTACCTTTTTTCTTGTCTATTACTTCAAAATTGAGGATTATTAGTAGAGATAGTCCTTTTGTAACTTTTAGCTAGGGGCAACAAAATAAACTCAACATTCTTTTAAAGTCAACTTTTTAATTAATTATTTTATATTTGGAAACCTAAAGACTTTTCAACGCCTACTTGCAAAGGTAGTCAGACAGACGAGGCATATATTTTATTGGCTTTACGTGGATGGCGAGACGGTGTGCGTGAGTGTCATTCGTCCACACTAAGGCGTATTGAAATAACTACGAAATTCATAAAAAACCCTGAAAGTGGATGACGTAATGGGTTTCAAAATGCTTAATTCCTGGTTTGTTTCAAACTAATGCAGATGGTAGTTTTATAGTATATTTTGGTTTGTTTTAAACTAATGCGGATGATAGTTTTATAGTATCTATTGCTTTGTTTTAAACTAATGCGGATGATAGTTATATAGTATCTATTGGTTTGTTTTAAACTAATGCGAATGATAGTTTTATAGTATCTATTAGTTTGTTTTAAACTAATGCGGATGATAGTTTTATAGTATCTATTAGTTTGTTTTAAACTAATGCGGATGATAGTTTTATAGTATCTGTTCGTTTGTTTTAAGCTCATGCAGGCGGTAGTTTTTAGAATCTTCTGGTTTGTTTTAAACACCTGAAAGTTCCATGGTCATCAGAGGTATGGAGATTGAAAACTCTTAGTCATGAGCAAACAGACAAACATTAATTGTTTCACAGTATAGATGAATTAACTTCTGCTGACTTTGGCTTAAAACAGTAATAACATTCACTAATACCTATATTCAAAAGCTTACGAAGAATAGCGTAAAAGTGTTTGTTTCATTCATTATTAGCTGACTCACCAGTTTAACGCATGGGGGAAGATATTGGGACCATGTGGAGTGACGTAGGGTGGTTAGATCTAAACTCAGACTACTGTGTGACACTCACATGAATTCTTAGTAGTTAGTAGTTGCTAAGATTTGATGATAATCAGTTAAATGTTTCGACAGTTGTTAACGGATACACACACACATACATATATATGTCTGTCAAATAATGTTTTATATGCATGCCAGAACGATTCAGACAAACCTAAGTGGTCATGGTAGTAAAAAATGTCACAGTGGAAACAGAAATAGTAAAGTGAATTACTCATTATTATTTTACTTCACTGGCACGTACACACATATATTGTTGATTCTTACACTCAAGAGTATTTTAATTTAAAGTTCTCTTGAATAAGTGAGAATTTCGCAATACAGGCTCAATGGTATACATTATGTACATTTCTAAAGAGATATTTAACTGGAACAAACATTGGTGTTAATATAAACACATTATTGTAAATCCGTCCCAAACAATATATTGGCATATTCATCACATTTAGTTTCATACACACTATAGAATAGACGACAAACAAGAAAGAGAGTTTACTAACATTCGTTTACATTTATACGTGTGTATAACACGATCGACAATTTAACAAGTCGTTTTAACCATTACATAAAGCTACAGTTTTCATACCTAGCCTTGCATAGCAGCACAGTGTTAAATAAACATTACTTGTGAATGCTCATGAAAAGTATATTTTGCCTAATGCAATTAATCGCATCGATTTATATGGATATCGATAAACAAACAAATGATACCATGGAAACTACCGAGGTTTCGGATGTAAAACACGATGTCACATGAACAATAGTGATCCAATGATATAGTCCTGAAATGATAATATTAAACAGATTTAAAATAAATTAATCGCATGCAAACTGCAATCAGAAAACGTTTTGTTTCCTTCTTTTCTGTCCGAAACTAGTAAATATTATGGAGTTGTCAAACGTGTAGCTTATATTACGTCATAGAGGCTACACAATTATAATCAAAAATAGGAAGTTTCGTCAAACTATATTTTCCAGATGAAAATCCACGAAAAAAAAAGTTGCCATAATTGTGTAAACCTTCATATATATATTTCAGAAATATCTGATTAGGAAATGTGGAGCCTCATACATTCCCATGACGCCCCGAAATAACTCTATTTTTACGGAACCTCTATATATATATGTGTATTTCAGAAATATTTGATTAGGAAATCTGGAGCCTCTTACATTCCTTTTACGCCCCGAAATAATTTTATTTATACGTCATATAAAACGAAAACAAATGTTGACAACATCAAACCAAGTCGTTAAAACTCGCAGTTTAACTTGAGCGTTCTGCGAATTGTGAGTGGAGAAAATACTTTGAAAATAAATTAATGGTAGCAGGTTTTTGTTTTGTTAAATATATGATAGCATGCTTTCTACATGGAGTGTGCCCTGGATGTAGCTGACAAAAACAAGATTAAACCTTCAACTAAGAGCCTAAGTCTGTACACTATCACACAAATTGGCACGATGCCAGCGAAGGCCAGTGCTATGTACTAAGATAGCCATCCTCTCTAACCTTTCTATATTGTTTCTAATTAATTATATTTTCATCCAACTTTCTATATAGCCTTCTTACCGAAAAAGATGGAGCATAGTAACAAGGTTTTCACAGCACACAGTCATTAGGGCTTTAATTTTCATACATAGATAGGTTCAATTTTCGAAAAACTGGTCAAATTAAAATTGACCGCTACAAGATATGCGATGATATGAAAATTATTGAAACTTTATGTTAAGTAGAAATATGGGTCACACTATCCGTGTTTTTTTTTAGAATAATTTCGTATAAAATAGTATATAAACCAATCTGCCATGTTTGAAACTTTGGTTCAAGTTAAATCATTATTTATTACGTAATTTGTCTCTTACAGATAAAATGTCTGTTTTGCATATTTTAAATTGCTTATATTTCCTTCAGCTGGTTTGTTTGTTTGTTTGCTTCTGAATTTCGCACAAAGCTACTCTAGGGCTATCTGTCAAGCCGTCCCTAATTTAGCAGTGTAAGACTAGAGGGTAGGGAGCTAGCTAGTCATCACCACTCACCGCCAACTCTTGGGCTACTCTTTTACCAACGAATAGTGGGATTGATCGTAACTTTATAACGCCCCCACGGCTCAAAAAGCGAGTATGTTTGGCACGACGGGGATGCGAACTCGCGATCCTCAGATTACGAGTCGCACGCCTTAACATGCTTGGCTATGCAGTGCCATGGTAATTAGTAATATTATCATTGCACAAATAAAAGGCTTATGATACACTTCACCTTGAAAACATTAAGTTCTCTTGTTATTCAGTAAGCCAAAGTCTTGATGAGAATCTCAGGGCATGGTGAGTGAAACACTATTCAACTTAAAATATTCACAGAAGTTTTGGCACAACTCTTATTACCTCATGAAGCGTTAACCCTTACCGACCAGTTAGGCTTAGTTTTATGCTTCAATTTGGTGTATCGCATTTCACTTTATTTTGTATTAAGGTTCCCAATTGTTATCTTAATAAAGGATTCAGTCGACTTGCGTCATATATAACTCGTGTTTACTAGTGTAAACAATACATCGAAACTTCGTTGGTTTAACTCCAGAGATTTAGTTACAGACTGAGGTTAAAGAAGCCCAGAATATTCAATAATAAGTTGTTGACAATATTTTGCCTCTTTCTGTGAAACGTCACACCATACGTTTATAGTTGGAAGCATTCGAAGAATATCACATCTAGGCATTCGTTTAGCTATAAAAGTTTCCGTTATAAGCACACACTGGCATTCATACGAACTTGATGTTGAATTTAATCTTAATATATATTTTAATCCAACCAAACGGAGCAATTATTACGCCGTTTAGGTAAGTTGTTAACGCAATAAACTTCATCTCACTAGGAGTATAAACTTGGTTTAAGCTTAACTTCATAATTCTTCGGTGGTATATTTATTATTAATCTCCTAACTTGCCTAAGAATGATAATGACCTAAAAGTTGAATATAAGATGATTTATGCTGACTAAATGTGTGAAGGTCTGTTCACGCATTATATCGAAAAGGGTCGGTTTATAGCCAATGACATATTAGTCTAAACTCATTCACTTGAGGCTTAGAGCCAATGACATGCTAGTCTGACTGCAGTCACTTGCACCCAGAATTGGTAAGCTTAGTAGATAATGAAGAAGGAAAATAACTCTATATATTTCAGACAGGCGCACTTATTTAGGTTGCAAGGTTCAAATATTTAGACAGTCATCTATTAATTACGTTGCTTCATGCGTTAACGTTTCTTTGAATTCATTAAGACCAAGTTCACACGATTTATGTGGATTATCTAATTACGAACAAGACCTAGTCTGGATCAGTAAATATTGTTCATAACATAATACACGAGACCAAAACATACGGAAAAAATGTCAGTACTATACTTTTTGATCCATTGTACTGGGACGACAAAGTATAACTTCCAAACTTTAACTGTGCTGCTATCTTATGCTCAGAGCAACTAAAAACCAATTCGGTAAATGTTAACTGAAAAACACAACAAAAAACAACAAGGTGAGAAACTCCGAGCACTGAACTCATTTTAAACCAAATATTAAAAACACAGTAGGCAACTGTAATGTTGCAAAGCACCTCTAGATGTGGAGAGAAAATGCTGACTCTTTCCAAGAACTCTGGACAGTGGCTGAACAGCAATGCTTTCCAGATCCATTGATTTACAGTTGAGACAAGAAGCTCGAAAAATTCTAGCTCGTCATTAGCGGATTCAGAGCTGCTGAAGTAAGAAGACGACGATGGAGTCGTGGCTCAGCTCAAAGTCACTTGTTTCGGTACTTGAAACTTCAAGGCATTGATCTGCTGTCTGACTTCGTTTTGTCCAAAGTAAACACGCTGGTCAGTGCATGCCTTTGTGAGACGAGGACACTCATGTAAGAGGCAAGAGCTAAAAAAAATTAGACATTTCTGCAAGAACATGTTTAAACTTTGAGAGACGGAGGGTTTTTTGTATATCAGAGGACTGCTCTTTGTACTTTACTACCTTATATAAAAAAATGAAGGAAGCAGCTTTAAGTAACACATGTTGGATAATGAACCTTTCATACTGCAGTATTTGGACTGCAGAGAATAGTTTTCTTTGAGGCCAGTGTGTAAAAAAACTTTTATTCCATATCGTAAAACTGTTTGGAAAGAGAAATCGAAATTCAATTCCTTCTATCTTCGATAAATTTCGTGCTGAATATACAGTGAAAATCATTCACACTTAAGTTTCCCGATGTCAAATGAACACTTTAGGTTGAAAAAAAATTACTGAAGATTCGTCTTCTTGTTTGGAATTCTAAACGTCGAAATTTTACGATATAAGCATAAGGAACATATTGTTATTTTTTTCTGTAATCTGCAAATTGGAAATTAGGATATTAGATTTGCTGTAAAAAATAAAATAATTACTGTAATTCACACTAATTCTACCTGTATTCAGTATGAAAGGAAAAATATGAATTGTGAAAAGAAAAAAAAATTTCGGTCAACGTAGTCTGAAATTGTGCTTGCAATTCATAATGAAGTCTGACTCGTTTCGGTAAATATTAAATAGAGAAAAAAAAACCTTTTAGCTTTTAAAGTTTAAAGAAAAACATACAGTGGAGTTTGCAGAAAAATAAATTAGCACCAGCAACCAAGTCAAGGATGAGCAGAGACTTTATTAAACCAACACCAAGTTGAATATTAGTTTTTATAAATGAAATCTAGTAAAATTCTAACTTCACGCAATCGAACGACACCTGGTTTCACTAGATTGTGTTTTTTATTTCTTTATGCCTAAAAGTTTAACTAACAAAATTTTCCTGTATTATCAAGCATTACTAAATAAACAGCCATTATTCAACAGATAAACTGATTTATATCTTTTATCTGAGCACAGTTTTGTTATTAACAAGCGTATGTTTTGAAACCGAAATGAAATTCATCAGCAAAAATAAAGAAACTTAATATATATATAAAAATTACTGTTGATAAAGTTAAGTACAAAAAACCAAAAGGAGGGACTGCGTTAAAAGCAGCAAATCCAAACTTCTTGACTAATTATATTAGTTTTTTGTAACTTAGAAAACAAGCCGAAACAAAAATGAATTTAAAAAAATAAACAAAAAATGCTAGTTTGTTTTGGAATTTCGCACAAAGCTACTCGAGGGCTATCTGTGCTAGCCGTCCCTAATTTTGCAGTGTGAGACTATAGGGAAGGTAGCTAGTCATCACCACTCACCGCCAACTCTTGGGCTACTCTTTACAAACGAATAGTGGGATTGACTTTCACATTATAATGCCCCAACGGCTGAAAGGAAGAGCATGTTTGGCGCGACCAGGATGCGAACCCGCGACCCTCAGATTACGAAGCGCACGCCTTAACGCGCTAGGCCATGCTGGGCCCCTCAAAAATGCTGCACTGATTAAAAAGATCCTGGGGTACAAGCTATAATGTGGGATGTAAAATGTACCCTAGGTTTTGGAGATGACTGAAAAAGAATAACCCACATTGCGGTGGGGATACACTGTCTATCAAGTTTATCCTTCATTCATCAGTTTCACATAAAGAAAAAATAAAACAAAAGAGTAGCAATAGATGTAGAATAGAAATTAGGAGAACGAGAAGTTGGTGCACAATCCCACAACGTCCCATATCTATATCATCCTTCACTTCCTACAGAGAGTAGGAGAAGAAGCAAAAAGAAAAATGAGAATAAATAAATGAATAAAAAATAAGGTACTGCCATTTGAGGGTAAGTAATGTAAAAATCTACCTCTTGAAATTGACATTCCACCCCCAGTTGTGGAAGAAAGACACTAATTGGTAGCCCAGTAAACGAATTATACTGGTATGAAGAGTCCCATTGAGTTATCTAAATAGACTAGTATAGCAGCCAACTATATCCATCTATAAATTTTACTGTGATTATTATTCTCTGAATATCCTTTATATGAGGTGAGGTGTAGATTCGCATGAAGTAGTGCCAAGTTGTTAAATGACCTTATTTATAACTAAAAGTAGTTCTTAGACATTTTACTGAAAGTCACATATTCCTACTCCAATCCTTTACAAATTTATCTCTCAATCGTTTATAATTTCATTTTTTTCCTGAATTGTTTCTTGTTGCAGTTCAGTTTAGATAATGTTATATTGAACCACTTATATATTTGAATTAAAATGCTAGTATTTGTCTAATATAAAAAAAGAAAGAAAAAATGACAGACATAGTACAAACATCTAATGTTGCGTGACATGTCCTGGTTTTTGAGGTACTAGTTAAAAAAGATACAAATTGCGTTTGGAATTCACGGTCTATCCAGTTTAACCTCAACTTTGCCAGTCTCACGTACTTAGATAAAAAGTAACTTAAAAGAGCAGACGCGGTGCTCTATCTTCGAGGTCCCATATCTTTACCACCTTTCGCTGTCTGCACCCAGAGATAGGAAGGTGGCTTATCGCAAAAATAACTGAATAATGAAATAAAAATCACACCAAGAAATAAATAATTGGGACCAACACATCAATGGGGAAAACAGCAAAAGTCCGTAAAATTGGCATTCCATTCTATTATATATATTTGAATATAAATATCAAGATGGTAAGGTATTACTATACTAGTTTGTTTGTTTGTTGAATTTCACGCAAAGCTACACAAGGGCTATCTGCGCTAGCGGTCCCTAATTTAGCAGTGTAAGACTAGAGGGAAGGTTGTCATCACCTTCCACCGCTAACTCTTGGGCTACTCTTTTTACCAATGAATAGTGGAATTTACTGTCACATTATAACGCCCCTACGGCTAAAAGGACGAGCATGTTTGGTGCGACCGGGATTCGAACCTGCGACCCTCAGAGTACGAGTCGAACGCCTTAATACGCTTGGCCATTCTGGGCCTAATGTGAACTCTTAACTGTTTATATATTAGCAGGGCGTTTCTGATAATTTTTTAGATCAATCCACAAGACTCTCACTTCGCGATTGGCCAGGATAAATCTATAGTTGTGGTTGTCAACATTTTAAGTACATCAAAATGTGACCCGATTTCAATGGAAATAATCCACTTGCGTAAAAGTGCATATGACATGTTGTAAGAAATCTGTACATGATGGTGAGAAAGGTACACCATTTTCAGTTTCAGCGTATAATAATTGCTGTAAAACATGTAAAAAATTTCAAGACAATGAAAACCATTGCACGCCTATCATATTAATTACAAAGTATCATGAAATAAGTTATTTTGTACTGAAGATACTGTTAACTAGCCACGTAATATATTTTTAAATATTAAACAATGTAAAAGTACATACGACATTTTGTGAAAAATCTGTGCCTTGTGGAGCCAAATGGAAATCATTTTTGGAATCAACATACAGAAATTATAGTAGAACATGTAGGAACTTGAAGGCAAGAAATCCTTCGCAAGACTGTGTTATTAGTATAACTCTCCGTTTGCCCCCGAAGTTGAAAGATCCACCTTTCGAAAGTCCTCGGGTTATAGGATTTATATTTCATCACTCTTATTGGCTAATGTTTTTTTGTGCTTTGGTACTTGAAAGTAGATTAACATTTAACCGTCTTGCTTTTGTTGTTAAGCACAGAGCTACACAATGGGATATCTGTGTTGTTCGTGCCACGGGTATCGAAACACAGTTTCTAACGGTATAAGCCCTCTGACTTTCCGCTGGAAGACACGCGTTAAACTTAAGCTTTTCAAAGATACAAGTAAAATGTAGGATACGTAAATTAATGCCCAAAAGATTAATTTATATTCTAGGTAGACTCTGCAATAAACATCAGGTGTCATTTAGTGTTTTTCCCTTTGGTCCTACAGCAGTGGCAGTTTTAGCAAATTTCTATTTTGAAAATATTTCAAACTCGTGTCAATGTAACAAATTAGTTTACTGCACCAGTTAGAAGACAAATTCTGATCATTCCACCTGTCGCTTAATGATAAACCAAGCACAATAGATTAACGGTCTCTGTTATGGCATTTTTGTATATGGAAAGAAAAATGTAACTCTTTTAAAAGGTATTTCTAAAGATATAAATTATTTTTCTGACAAGGAAGATAAATGGACTTAAGAGCCCTTACCATTTAATGATTTGATTGTTTTTTTTATGTTCTCTCTCAATGGCTAAAAGCCAAAGATATAACCACAACATAGCTTCGCCGAGACAGCACGAGCACAGAATGAAGAAATTAAAAAAACAAAAAAAAACGAAATAGTTGCTTTTATCTCTTATATCTATTAGATGACTAATAGATACAAGCTGTTTCTAATGGTTTTTTTTTTTATTGAAATTACCATGTCATTTACTGGTAAAGATTTTTCTCTAGAAAATTCTTAACTTTCTTTCCGTCCCACAAAAGTATGTACCACTTTTTGGTACAGCGGTAAATCTACGGATTTACGACGCTAAAATCAGAAGTTCTATTCTCCTTGGTGGACTCAGCAGATAGCCCGATTTAGATTTGCTATGAGAAAACACATACATACATATCCACTCAGGTAAGTGTCAGAAACAAAGGAAAAATCATTACAGTGTCTAATTCGATCTTCCTAATGTATTAATTGGAGATAATAAATACATATTCTAAATTATTCAAAGTCCATTTTACAACCACATATCAATATGTATATACATACATACAAGTACACGTAGTTTCACGTTTTCCAAGAAATTACTTCTGTGATTTTATTTTATCTTTCTGTAGGTCTAGGCATGACCTAGTGGTTAGCATCTGAGACTGCAAATCCGAGGATTTACGGTTTGCTGTCTTTGCTGCAAAATTGTGAACTTTACTTTCCAGCCGTGGAAATATTATAAGAGTGATGGTCGAATCCGACTTCTCGATTTTAGTAGCTCGAAATCTGACGGTGGAGTTTGTCTACCACCTGTCTTCTTTTAATTTTATCGATTAACAATTCATAGACGGCTAGTACAACAGGTTATTTGTGTAATTTTCCGCGAATATCGGAAACAAACAAATATTTACTGTATGAACCAAGACGAAGATAAAATCCATGCGCATTATTTGCAATATCATTCGCCGAATTATTGTTTACCAACTAAATATCTAAATGAGGAATATCAATCTGCATTACTACCAAGGTACATTGGTTATCCATCCTTTTTTTTCAAATGAAGCTAGTTACTACTATACATTTTATAGTTTTTAGATATATTGTGCATTATAGCTCAAGAAAGTGACTGTCATGTTGAACAATTATTTTAAATCACCTTTTCGAGAGTATTTCATGTCAACTTGCTTGTTTTTAACATCAACAGTTTTAGTATACCATCAAATGATCCTTATCTAGTCCACAATTCAAATAGTTGTATCTTAATTTCCTCCCTTTATCCAGTCCATGTTCCAAGGCGTTGCGTTTCAATGCCCCCTATCCAGTCCATGTTCAAAAGCGTTGCATCTTAATGCCCCCCAATCCAGGCCATTATTTGAAAGCGTTGTGTCCTAATTCCCTTCATATCCTGCACTTGTACAGCGGTAAGTCTTTGGATTTACAACGCTAAAATCAGGGGTTCGATTCTCCTCGGTAGACACAGCAGATAGCCCGATGTGGCTTTTCTGTAAGAAAACACACTATAATCCACCCCACGTTCCAAAACATTGCGTTTTAATTCCCCCATCCTGTCTGTGTTCTAAAGCGTTGCGCCTTATTTTCTCTCCCTTATGCAGTCCACGTTTCATAGTGTTGCATTTTAATTTCCTTCTTGTAGCAATCTTCTGCTTTTGTCTAGAAAAGTACACAAACCAATTTGTTTTCATTCGGACCAGATACAACAATCTTCTTAAAATCTTTTATTTTCTTCGCATAAGAGAAATATATACAGAACATGGCCGAGTAGAAGAATTATGGTGACAGATTTTTCCTCGTTTGCACGTAGAATCACTCTGTTTTGCATCGATGGAAGTGACATGAACATTTATGGAATTTTCCACTTGGTTAAACGTTAGACGTCAAAAATTGCTTCTTTGAAATAACACTTTTCCTTATTAACTTTCCTCGTCTTCCAGCGCCTTAAAAACTTGTAACATGCATTTCTAGCTAATAACGGGAACTGTTACTCTAAAATCCCTCTGTAGCAAGCACTAAACGACGTGTAAGATAAAACAACATGAATCACCTGTTTTCAAAGATATGAATTGATAAATAGGTAAACAAAACATTCTAGTATTACATGGAGTTTGTTTGTGTGCTCTCGTAACGAAGACACATCAGGCCGTCTACATTGTTTACGGAGTGGAATCAAACCTCTGTTTTACGTTGTAAATCCAAAGACTTATCGCCGTGTCACCAGAATTACGTTGTATCTTCAAGAAAGTAGACATTTCACGTAGCCAGATAGACACAGTTCCGTAGCTGTGAAAATTGTAGCAGTAGAAAGTGTTGTGTTTTTTCCTTATAGCAAAGCCACATCGGGCTATCTTCTGAGCCAACCGAGGCGAATCGAACCCATGATTTTACCGTTATAAATAATAATAGAAAGGGAGAGAAGGAAGTGTTGAAGATGAGTGATGAAAATAATTTGAATTAAATCTTTTCGACGCTAGAGAGCAGTTGTCTCATTTGGTTGCACCCTCTTAGTTCCGAATAAACAGACAAATATTGAAACTAATATTTAACAATAGAATATAAAGAAGTCTGGATTTCAAGCACTCGGAGTTTCTTACAGACAGGCTGTCGACGACGGACAGATCCTTTCATCTTCAGTACAACTGTACGTAGAAGTAACAGCTGGTACAAAGTGCAAGATATTTCTAGTCCTCAAATATGTTACCAGTAATTTTACTGTACAAATGCTAAGTACTGCAAACACTTACAAAAAGAACGTTTTCTGAAACAGTGTGTCTATTAAAGATGCTGTTTGACGAGAAATTACGAAACGTAATCAGTGTCATAATCGTGTGGTGTAATATTGAAGCGTAATCATGTGTGTGTTTATATTTGTATAATATACATAAATTATTTCGTATACGAGTGCTATACAAGAATTTATAAAGGCATGAGTAGTGGTTCAAGTAGAAATATTGTTTTATGCTATAGTTTGAAACGAAAACAGGGCAACCTGTTGTCAGCCATCTTGAATACCCTTACACAGTGTAAATGTATTTTTCTTTTTTGAATTTTCTGCTAAACAAAAGGCATGAAATAGCAATTATAGAATCGAACTGAACATTGAGAGGTCATAAAAATAAAATTACAGCGCAAATAGTTTATTTGTTGATAAGCGCAAAGCTACGCAATGGCTATCTGCACTGTGCCCATCACAGAACCCAGTTTTTAGAGTGATAAGTTCTCAGAATTGCTACAGAGTCAAATGAGCACTGATATAAAGGACTGTAAAATTCACTAGTCCGGTCTTTATACGTATCTTTGGTCTGTTTTTACACCATTGCAAGATGAATTTGGTTTGTTTTGACTTTTGCGCAAAGCTATATGAGGGCTATCTGCGTTAGCCGTCCCTAATTTAGCAGTGTAAGACTAGAGGGAAGAAAGCTTGCCATCGCCACCCACCACCAACTCTTTGGGTACTCTTTTACCAGCTAATAGTGATATTAACCATCATGTTATAACACCCCTACAGCTGAAAGAGCGAGCATGTTTGGTGTGCCAGAGATTCAAACCCGCGCTCCTCGGATTACGAGTCGAGTGTTTTAACAACTTGGGCATGCCGGTACCCCATTGCAAGAATAAACATACTAACTAGTTTTTATGCTCAACCATAAGGCCTTCCAATGGCACAGCGGAATGAATATCTGCAGATTACAGCGCTCGAATCCGGATTTTGATACCTGTGGTGGACAGAGCACTGATAGCCCATTATGTAGCTTTGTGCTTAATTACAAAACGAGAACAACATCGACCATAATGATTACATTAGACAAACTTATTTATAAAAAAAAATTCTTTTCTAACTCAAGACTATTTTACAGGAGATATTGGGACATAAATATTCGAAATATTATATTTTCCACCAAAATTTCCCCAAATTACAAAAGCTACTTACAATTTTTATATTTCCCATGTACCTACTAGAAAAGACGAGACAGATTTCAGAATACAAATCAGTCTGGAGAAGGGTGTTCCATGCTGTCATGTTGAGCCAGTTTTGAAGTTATAAAGCGGATACGAATTGTCAGTGAAGGCATGCTGTTATATATAATTGTTGTAAATTCACTGCAAATTGCTGCATAATATAAGGTGTTTCCTATCCTCATCTCTTTGACAACCCGATGAAGCAATGACTGAAGTTAGCGAAGTTTAATCGAAATTGTGGTTAGATTTCTCGCCAGACAAACAGTTTGTTTGTTTGTTTTTTAGAATTTCGCACAAAGCTACTCGAGGGCTATCTGTGCTAGCCTCCCTAATTTTGCAGTGTAAGACCAGAGGGAAGGTACCTAGTCATCACCACCAACCGCCAACTGTTGGGCGACTCTTTTACCAACGAATAGTGGGATTGACTGTCACTTTATAACGCCCCCACTGCTGGGAGGGCGAGCATGTTCGGCGCGATGGAGATGCGAACCCGCGACCCTGAGATTACGAGTCGCACGCCTTAACACGCTTGGCCATGCCGGGCCCCGACAAACAGAGTCACGAGTTTGAATCCTGGACAGTGTCAGTTTCCAATTTTTTAAACAGTGTTCTTTACTTACATGAGAAGATGAGACACTGCTAAAAGATAGACAATAATACGTCAACTGTTAGCATATTTAATTCAAGTATAAAACTAGTTCAATGGAAAATTATCTGGGCTTAACTGCACGAAAAAAATAATTCAGGAAAAAAGAATGAAATTATAACCTATCGAGATATAAATTTGAAAAGGACTGGACAAAGAATACGCGTTGGAAAATAAATAAATAGAAAGAGCTGACGAATCGTTGCTTAAAACCTGCACACGTGACTAAATTGGATGGAAGTTTTGGAATTGTAGAAAATATGTGTTTAAGGTAATTTAAATCGTAATATGTATTTCTAAAGGTTAAGTATATCGGAGTCTTTGTTTACAAAAACGAACATGTTTCAACGCGTAAATTATAGACATTCAAAGTGATCTAACGCGCTTTTCATACATGCCAACTTACCACGAGCTCGATAATTCTTCATCCGCGTTATTAACGTTAGGCCTAAAAAATTCTTCAGACATAATTGATAAAGTAATGTAGAATATCTTACACACTGGCTTCGGATATATCATGTGCTTGAAACAGAATTATACATCCATAATGTATTTTTCTGTTTTCATATATGTGTGTATGTAACTTTGTTCTTTTTTGTTTATTTATACCAATTTTAAGGTGAAGTGGCTTTTCATGTAAATACGGACGCCAGCTTTATGAAGAAAGGGGAGGTGTAATGATATATTATTTGAATCTAACACATCACGTGGACTTTTTTACTGAATTTTGTGCAGCTTTGGAAAATGCAGTGTGCTAACATATTTATTACACTCACTATATGACCGTAATTTTACGTTTTATTAATATGTTTGATAATAAAAATACGTATTTTCTGTGAAGGGAAACATTTATTTCACGAGTAAAATGTATTTATCAATAATGCCTCTTTGTAAAAATTAAATCGTTAAAGCATGACTGATAAAGTAAAATGAATGAAAATCTTCCATAAACCAAATAGAAGAAAGATGTATTGATATTAGACATGTAAGAATTCCTTTTCATTAGGTGGGCAGAACACAGATAGCCCATTATCTATCTTTGTTCTTAACTGCAAATAAACAGACCCTTTCAATAGTTTTTTCCGAAGCACGCGAAGTATTTAGGCTATGAAGTGGTAGTACAGACCCGAAAACTACATTACCACGAGTGCTTTATCGAGTGCTTTATAAACTGTAATCTGATTAACGTAATTGGCGTTAGTTCATAATTTAGTGTCTCAAAGTGAAAAGTAATGTTTATGTTTCTCGAAAATGATGCATTTGTCACAGCTGATCTCAAACTTTTTGAGCAATTTTTATGCTCGGCTGTTTTATCACATTAACTTAACTTAGTACTCATTTTACAGTTTTTGGTTTTATAAATGCTTTAGCATAATGAATGCAATATTGTTTTATTCCGGCAAGTGGTCTTTAAGATAAAGGATTTTTTTTTCACGTGAAAAAAAAGTTCAGTGTTTAATAATACTTACAAACAACGTTACACTTGTAGCTATATTGTCTTGTAAGTTAATTAATTGCATTAATATCTATTATAACGATTTAGGCCTATCTTAAGTTATTCAAAAAGAGTCCGAACTATGGATCTGCTTCTTCACATTCTGGCACACTAATCACTAGGACACGACCGTCTTTCGTGAGCTACGATTACATTTAAACTTTGGGTACTGTTAACAATGAAAACACCAAGTAGTGTCTTAATTCAACTGGGTAATTATAAACTTTGTTCACACTATTCTTATATTTATCGTGCTTTTTTTTTCTTTATTGTACTTTGGTTTTTTCTTCGAATATGTTTTATACTGCAACTTTAGGCTTAACGTTAGGCCTAATTTGCCACAAACTATCATAATTATTCACCTTTTCAACTAATGTAGGCCTGAACTTCGTTAGATATAGTTGACAATGTGAAGTAGAATTTCTTACACACTGACTTCATATGTATCGTGTGTTTGAAACATAAATATACGCACATTATTTACTTTTCTATTTTCATACAATATGAGTTAAAAGTCACTATACAACTGGCTGCCCACCGCTAGTACAGCAGTAAGTTTATGGATTTACAACGCTAATATCATGGGTTCCATTCCCCTTGGTTGGCTCAGCAGGTAGCCCGATGTGGCTTTGCTATAAGAAAAACACACATAAACACATAGAGTTGGACACTTTTATTGATACAAAAAATGAAACATAATAACATAAAATAAATAATATCTGCTAACTATAGATATGAACTAAACACACTGTTATGATGTTCTTCAACTTAAGTGCTCAAATTGTCAACCATCAGCCACGCCTGACATCTATCTATATTTCACACAAATAGTCTCTTGTCATTACTCATCATTCGTACCATAACTATGGATATATGAATTTGTAAAACAAAATAACACTTACGAAAAACAAATCAGACAAAGACAACATCAAATATCGAAAACTTTCTAAAGTTATCTTTCTGTGCAAAATTCTAGTCATATTCTGTATATATTTTGATATATTTTTTTAGTCTATCTGAGCTCACAATTGAATTACTTTAGCGCGTAGCTTTGCAGTCAAATTTTACAAAACTACTCATTCGTTTCACAGTTTACATATTAGTCTTGTGCGTATGTTTGTTTGTTTTTAATTGACAAAAACACACCTATATCCTCTCCCTTTCCAACAGAATGCTCAGCATAGTAGAACGTTATGGTTCCTCAAAGCACTTAGCTCATCTCAAAGCTTTTACTGAAACGAGACAAAAGTGTATAATACAAACGCACATCAGGCAACAGAACCATTATGGCCAACCGAAAACAGCAATTCTGGTCAATATGAGCACCCATTACTGTTACTTTTATCACTTCCTGCTGTAATGTCGAATATAATATAATGTCGAATCTTGCATTTAACCCAATTTTGGGATATATATATATTTTTTCAAATTACTACTGTACATTCGATTTTTGTCTCATTGCTTAAAAACACATAATTCACTATGTACCACACGATACGGTTTTAAGTAAGAATTAGACACAGAAACGGACATAGAAAATTTAATAAAAAGTCTAACATGTTAGATAAATTTCTCGAATGCGATTAATTTAATATTTTCTTTCCTCATTTCGTATCAACAAAGACATAACAGTTTCAAAGTATCGCACAAGAATCTACAAATGCTCTCGTAATCTCTATCTACCTAATCTCATCTTTTCGTTGAACATTACAATAATCTCGATTACAGTTCAAATAATTTATTATTCGATTCGTCACGGACGCGCGTGCATTATTCGGCGTCCAACCTTTATGTAACTCATCTTCAATTTTAGGACAAAAAAAAATTCTAGTGCTACAAACAGAACCCTTTTCAAAATAAAATGGTACTTCTATTCCAGTCGGTTACAGTAGAAAAAAAAACTTTAAGTGAAAAGGTTTTCTTATCTCCTAACTTAAATCTACACGTGGAGTTGTTTCTATTTTTATTTTGAATTGGACAAAATGAAAAGACTGGTTGTACGCTATAACGGAGAGACAGGAAATTAAGAAACCAGATTAAACAACGTTTTAACTCTCGTTTTTTTCTAAAACCCAAACGATGAACCAAAATATAAAATGTGAAAGATCGAAATTATTTAGTTGGTATGTTTTTTTCTAAATCACAATTTCCGGTCATAGAAGCACTGGCTTAAGGTGCGCTGCAGAGAAAAAGAACGAAACATAGAGAAACATTGACAAAAAAGAAGAAAAAAAAAACGGGGGAGAGTTCTGGTTTACAAAGAACAAAATAAATTGTCTTTGGGCAATCCTACCTACCTAGTAGTGGAGGTTTTAATTTGAACCTTGACAAAATTAAAAAGAGATTAATTTGAATATTCTTCCATCAACTTAATTGTGAAAATATAAAAAAATAACATTTACGGGGTGGTACATTAATTTCAGATACTAATAAAGGTATCCGTATTTGCTCCCTCCTAATAAACAAACATATTTGTGTTATAAAACGTAGATCTATCTGCAAAACTAAACATTTGCATCAAACATACTCCTTCTTTCAGCCGTGGGTGTGTTATAATGTGACGGAGAATCCCACTATATTTTGGCTAGCGCAGATAGCTCTCGTGTAGCTTTGCGCGAAATTCAAGAAAACAAACAAACTTTATTTTCGTTACATTATTTTTGCCGTTGTTAAAGAAAAATACATAAAATTAAGAAGTGTTGAGAAGAGGAAAGATGGGTGGGATTTAAACCATCCTGTCACAAACGTGTTAAATTTTACTTTTTGTCCTCTGCAAAATCATCTTCAGTGAAATTTAATCAAACTTCGAGGTATAAAAAAAATTAAATGTGCATGAAATTGTACAGCAGCAATGCAGCTGTCCCAATTCAACGACACAGAGCAATGCAGCTGTCCCAATTCAACGACACAGAGCAATCAATGCAGCTGTCCCAATTCAACGACACAGCAGTAAGTCTGTGGATTTATAATGTGTGAAATCGAGGCTCGATACCTGTGGTGATTACAGCAGAGATAGATTATTTTGTAGCTTTGTTTTTAACTAATAAAGAAGACGAAAACAAATATTACTTATTATTACTAGTATTGTGCCAATGTTCGAATAAAAAAATACAGGGCTGTATCGCATTGAAGGTTAAATACCTGTATATATATATATATATATATATATATAACGTTGTATATTAAAGTTTTCGATTTTGAAAATTTTAATATTTTGATATAAATTATTTTGGTTCTTTATTAATACAGACATTTAAATGCCACCTCTTCCTATATTACCGGTTTCAGTTTTTCAGAGTGAAATTCTGTTGCACTAACGCTAAACATTTACTTTCGTACATTATCTACAAGTCACGAAATATTATTTTTCCACAAATATTTTTTCTTTTAAATCAAATAACTGGAATAGTTCAAAATACTTCACACCTACGTTATACTTTAATTTAATAGTTTTCTAAATTTTATTAATCACAATTAACAATTAAACTACAAACAAAGAAAAAATATATTCGATTTGTAAAATTGTGTACTAAAGTACGCAATCAGCAATTTTGAAGTACGTAAATTCCCATTCCTTAGATTGCATATAAATATATAAAACAATATAAAATAATTAATTTTGGAAACGAAGAGTAGTAACGCTATCTTGTAATGTTTTTTTTTTTTTCTGAATGGTTGTTTACTAGTATAGTCGATACACCTATCACGAGATTAAAGTTTCCATGCTTATTGCTGGTTTGTTCGTTTACTTAAACTAACTCTGTTTAATTAGAATCCATTCTCGAGATAATTTGAATAAGATCAACAGTAAAAGACACCACTGATGTTTAAGCTTCTTGAAAATTCTCTTCAACAAAAAGATTCAAATTAGGAACTGAAGATAATCGTGGGGAGAGAGAAGTAAGGTTCTTCTCGCGTAGTTAGGAATCAGTGAATATACGCAAATAAACCTAAAGTTTATAAGCCTTTTTAATGAAAATCTCCATTTGAATACTTTTCGATTTGTTAAGCTTGAATGGAAACACATATGCACCGCTTTTCTTCTCCACTGCATTCTTTTCTGATAGGACGAAGCGGGTTTTAACTTAGAACTAGTATCGAGATAGATCAAACAAGTTCTGTTCGTTAAAATTCTTTAACGAGCGGAATAATTCTTCCGGAAGTGTGTTATTAGTGTAATCCCCTTTGCTGAGCATTCGCGTTTTATTCAGTTTATAAACCTTTTTTTTTTTTAACTTCTATAAACTTAAACATTGCTTCACTAAATTGCTTTACAAAATGAAGCCGTTAAAATATGTATATTCAAACAAGTTTTTGAGGGAAGGATTTTCTTGTAAGAGTCGCTTATTCTAAATAACTCTGTAAAACCATAGGACTACACCAGACAATATTACGCTAGCATTTGTTTTGATTTTCGTGTTCATTCTAGATAACTCTGCACAACCATAGGATTAGACCAGGCACTCTAACATTTGTTTTCAATTTGTTGATCATTCTAGATCTGTACAACAATAAAACTGGACTAGGAAGTTAAACGCTAACATTTGTTCAGAATTAGTTGGTCATTACAGGTAACTCTGTACAGCCGTTGGACTATACCAGGCAACACAGCATTAATATTTGCTTTGATTTTGTTAATCATTTTAGATAGCTCTGTCCAGCCACAGGATGAAACAAGGAAATATAACGCATACATTTGTTTTTATTTTGTTCATCATTCTAGAGCTGTACAACTGAAGAACAAGACCAGGCAACATTACCCTAACATTTGTTTTGATTTTGTTCATCATTCTAGACCTGTACAACTGAAGAACAAGACCAGGCAACATTACCCTAATATTTGTTTTGATTTTGTTCATCATTCTAGAGCTGTACAACTGAAGAACAAGACCAGGCAACATTACCCTAACATTTGTTTTGATTTTGTTCATCATTCTAGACCTGTACAACTGAAGAACAAGACCAGGCAACATTACCCTAATATTTGTTTTGATTTTGTTCATCATTCTAGACCTGTACAACTGAAGAACAAGACCAGGCAACATTACCCTAACATTTGTTTTGATTTTGTTCATCATTCTAGACCTGTACAAATGAAGAACAAGACCAGGCAACATTACCCTAATATTTGTTTTGATTTTGTTCATCATTCTAGACCTGTACAACTGAAGAACAAGACCAGGCAACATTACCCTAACATTTGTTTTGATTTTGTTCATCATTCTAGACCTGTACAAATGAAGAACAAGACCAGGCAACATTACCCTAACATTTGTTTTGATTTTCTTCATCATTTTAGATAGCTCTGTCCAGCCACAGGATGAAACAAGGAAATATAACGCATACATTTGTTTTGATTTTGTTCATCATTCTAGAGCTGTACAACTGAAGAACAAGACCAGGCAACATTACCCTAACATTTGTTTTGATTTTGTTCATCATTCTAGACCTGTACAACTGAAGAACAAGACCAGGCAACATTACTCTAATATTTGTTTTGATTTTGTTCATCATTCTAGACCTGTACAAATGAAGAACAAGACCAGGCAACATTACCCTAACATTTGTTTTGATTTTGTTGCTCATTCGAGATACCTCTGTAGAAACATAGGTTTTGACCAAGCAGCATATCGGTAACATTTGTTTTCATTTTGTTGATTATCCTAGATAACTCTCTACAACCATAGGATTAGACCAGGGAAAATAACGGTAACATTTGTTTTGATTTTGATGTTTACCCTAGATAACTTTGTACAACCACAAGACTAAAACAGAGCAAAATGTCAGTAACATTTGTTTTGATTTTGATGTTTATCCGAGATAAATCTGTACAACCATAAGACTAAACAAGAAGGAATGGCAGTAACATTTGTATTGGTTTTGATTTTTATATTAGATAACTCTGTACAACCATAAGACTAAACAAGAAGGAATGGCAGTAACATTTGTTTTGATTTTGATGTTTATATTAGATAACTCTGTACAACCATAAGACTAAACAAGAAGGAATGGCAGTAACATTTGTTTTGATTTTGATGTTTATCCGAGATAAATCTGTACAACCATAAGACTAAACAAGAAGGAATGGCAGTAACATTTGTATTGGTTTTGATTTTTATATTAGATAACTCTGTACAACCATAAGACTAAACAAGAAAAAATGTCAGTAACATTTGTTTTGATTTTGTTGTTTATATTAGATAACTCTGTACAACTATCAGACTAAACAAGAAAAAATGTCAGTAACATTTGTATTGGTTTTGATGTTTATCTAAGAGAACAATGTACAACTATAAGACTAAACCAGGACAAAATGGCAGTAACATTTGTATTAATTTTTTGCTCATTCTAGATAACTCTGTAGAACACTAGGACTAGACCAGTCAAGAACGTTAACATTTGCTATTCATCCCAGATGAATCTCTACAATTATAGGACTATACAAGGCAACATAACGCTAACATTAGTTTTGATCTGGATTTTGAATGAACATTTGTATAATCATAGGACTAGAGAAGGCAACGTAACGCTAATATTCGTTTTGATTTTGTTGTTTATCCTAGATAACTCTGAACAACCGCAGGACCTTACAACCAGGCACCTTAACGGTAACATTTGTTTTGATTTTGTTGCTCATTCTAAATCAGACATGCATAGGACTAAACCAGGCAACGTAACAGTAACATTTGTTTTGATTAGATTGCTAATTTCAGATAATCCTGTTTAACCACAGGACCAGACCAGGAAACTTAACGATAACATTTTCTTTGATTAATTTTCGCTGATTCGAAATAACTCTCTACAGCCATAGGACTTGACCACGCAACATAAGGCTAACGTTTGCTTTCATTATGTTCTTCATTCTAGATAACTCTGTACAACCATAGGACTAGACCTGACAAGATAACGCTTACATTTGTTTTCGTTTTGTTACTCAGTGTAACAAACTCAACACAAACATAAGACTAGACCAGGAATCATAACGCTAACATTTGTTTTGATTTCGTAACTCATTCTAAATAACTCTTTACAGCCATTGGACAAGACCAAACAACATTACGCTTACATTTTTTATTATGTTGTTAATCCTAGATAACTCTGTACAACCATAGAACCAGATCAGGAAACTTAACGCTAACATTTCCTTTAATTTTGTTGCTCATTCTAAACAACTCTGTACAACTATAGAACTAGACCAGGCAACATAACCCTATTATTTGTTTTGATTTTGTTGCTCGTTCGAGATGTGTACAACCAAAAGTCTAGACCAGGCAGCATAACGCTAACATTTGTTTTGATTTTGTTGTTCATTGAAGATCCATACAACCACAGCACTAGACCAGGCAACAATACATTGACATTTGTTTTGATTTTGTTGTTCATTGAAGATCCATACAACCACAGCACTAGACAAGGCAACAATACATTGACATTCGTTTTGATTTGTTGCTCAATATAGCTATCTCTGTGCAACCGTACGACTAGAACAGGCACAATAACGATAACATATGTTTTGATTTTGTGATTCATCCAATATAACTCTTTACAACCATAGGACTAATCCGGTCAACATAACGCTGAAATTTGTTTTCGTTTTATTGTTTATACCAGATAACTCTGTTAAGGCATATTACCAGACCAGTCAACATAGCGATAACATCTGTTTTGATTTTGCTGCTCATTCTAAATAACTCTGTAAAATCCATAACAGAGACCAGGATACGTAACGCTAACGTTTCTTTGATTTTGTGGCTCTTTCCAGATAGTTCTGTGCAACAATAGGGCTAGACAAGGCAGCATAACGCTAACATTTGTTTGTTCATCCTTGATAACTCTGCACATCCATAGGTCTATACAATGGAACATAAAGTTAACATTTGTTTTGATTTTGTTGTACAGCCTAGAGAGCTTTGTACAACTATACAACCATAAAGCTATATGTAGATATTTATAAAGATAGGGATGCAGGTTTTCTTCTAGATTATTAAACTTGATTTAAAGTGCTTTTTGCCGTTTATGTTGAATTTAAAATAAATAAGTATTTTAATTCATCTCAATCAAAATATATCAGGTCCTCTCATAAGTAATGCCATTTTTTTTGGAATAGGATAAATTTAAATTCAAATTTCCTGACTAAATGAAGTATTTTCTCAAAGTCATGTAAGCTATGTGGAATGACGTGATAACATTAAGTGTAAACCAGTTCGTTTTTACGAGTTTTTTTATTTATTTTCGAAGCCCCAATTATCAAGCAGGTGCCAGAGGAGCACATAAGTTTGTTTGTTTGTTTGTTTTGGAATTTCGCACAAAGCTACTCGAGGGCTATCTGTGCTAGCCGTCCCTAATTTAGCAGTGTAAGACTAGAGGGAAGGCAGCTAGTCATCACCACCTACCGCCAACTCTTGGGCTACTCTTTTACCAACGAATAGTGGGATTGACCACGGCTGGGAGGGCGAACATGTTTAGCGCGAACCCGCGACCCTCGGATTACGAGTCAAACGCCTTACGCGCTTGGCCATGCCAGGCCGGAGCACATAAGACATATAATGTTTAACAAGTTCAAAAATGGGGAAAATGGTACCGAAGCTTTAAGCATTAAAGAAGTGTACAGCAATGACATTCTAAATGTCAGGAAGTGTCAAAGTAGTTCAGTTAGTTTAGAACTGGTGACTGCAATGTGACAGATGCAGCTTGCTCATGGTGCCCTGTTGAGTTTGATGGTGACCTGTTTCTAGCAACACTTGAGGATGATTGTGCTGTAACTGTTGAAAAATTAGTCCAAAAACTCAACTAATTTCCTTCCACTGTCTATCGACATTTGTAGCAACTAGGCAGAGTTTCAAAGTTAGGAAAAATGAGTACCACGCAACTAGGTAGGATTTCAAAGTTATGAAAAATGGGTACAACGCAACTAGGTAGGGTTTCAAAGTTATGAAAAATGAGTACCACATGAATTGATAGTTGATAAATTCAGAGAGCGAGTAGGCATCTACACATTTCGACACTCTCTTGAACTTCAAGTTTCGTTTTTTAACCGCCTAGAGACTGAAGATGAGAAATAGGTATTCTCTCAAAATGTTAAGCGCCACCGACAGTGATCTACAACAGGAAAACCAGCTGCATCATAACCAAAATCGAACCTGTATCCTAGGAAGGTTTTGCTTAGTGATTGGTGGGATAAAGGTGGTGTAATACACTTTGAGTTGTTACAACGAAACCAGACAACCACTGCTGAGAGATACTGACAACAGTTGGATTGAGTGAACACTGCACTAAAAAAAAAGAAAAAGATCTGCTTTGGTGAATCGGAAAGGAGTAGTTTTCATCATGACAATGCACGTGCTCATTCCGCTAGGATCACTTCCAGAAAAAATTGAAGAGCTTGACTGGGAGAAACTTCCCCATCGTTCTTATTCTCCTGATCTTGCTCCTTTAGATTACCATCTTTACAGAAACTTGCAACATAATATGAATGAAAATGAGTATACTTCTATGGATGGCGAGTTAAAAACTAGCCTTTGTACCTTTTTTGTCTCAAAACCACCTGATTTTTGCAGGAGTATTGAAAATCTTTAGAGACGTTGACAAACAGTTATTGAGAGTAATGGAAAATACATAACTGATTAACATTGTTTGTCAGTTCTTGTTTCTTTTAAATCTTAGTGTTACAAACGACGTTATTTATGGGATGATCTGATGAATATAACTGAGGTTTCGGGATGTTTTTTTCTCGAATGTTCTATGTTCATTTACAGTTGAGCAAATATGAATAAAAACAATTCATGTGTACCTCATTCTTATGAACTAAACAACTTTGTAATGCTTTTCATGATGCATGTATTTTTAGAACGTTCAAAACTGATCAGGAATTTCAAATAGGGTAGAACTTAAATAACTCATTTGTACATATTAAGCTAATTTCGTGTACTGCGCAATATGTTGTCCACCAGGCTTTTTTCAACAACATACTATAGCCACTGTCTATTTGAAATTCGATCACAAAAGTGGCTTTATTAAAAGTATTTAAAAACACAAGTGCAAACAACTGAAACTACCTCAAAATTACAATTAATAAAAACTAATTAAAAGGTTTAGAGCAGCCTAAAACTTTCTTGAAGTAAATGTATTTTAACTCGTTGTAAAAGTGAACAAGTATAACGCAGCAAAAAGAAGAGATTTTCCAACAAATATTTATTAGAATTCACTTGTTTCAAACATCCAGCTAATAGCTAAGGTATTGGAATCCTTCATTATGTGGAATACCTCACTCAACTAACACTTAAGGTACATGACTTCATCAGGGAAAACGCCTCACTCATCTAACGTATAAGGTATAGGAGTCCTTCATCAGTTGGTTGTTGTTTTGAATTAGGTACAAAGCTACACAATAGGCTCATCAGTTGGAGTACCTTAGTCAACTAACATACAAGGTACAGGAGTCCTTCATCAGTTGGTTGTTGTTTTGAATTAGGTACAAAGCTACACAATAGGCTCATCAGTTGGAGTACCTTAGTCAACTAATATATAAGATACAGGAGTCCTTCATCAGTTGGTTGTTGTTTTGAATTAGGTACAAAGCTACACAATAGGCTCATCAGTTAGAGTACCTCAGTCAACTAACAGATAAGGTACAGGAGTCCTTCATCGGGGGGAAATACCACACTCAACTAACATCTGATCTTGAGAGTACTGATAAACCTCAGACGTGATGACTTTCTTTTTTCTATTTTACTTAAACCAGTGCAGGTTGCAATAAAGAAATATTTATACCTCTATTCTACTTTAAATGAGGAGTTATAGGTAATGAACACGAGTAATTTCACTGTTTGATTATCTAAGTAAACAGGTCGTGTGTATCTCGGTAGATAACGTTCCTAACGAACATATAGCGAACTAAAGAAACTGGTGTTACTTAACGAAATATTGATTGTTATTGAAAAATCCAAGGTGCCGTTATTAAATAAAATACACCCTTTTAGTACACCCTTTCTTCGATCTTATCACGTATTTTTAAAGTATGTGTCTTATAAGTAGTGAACCAAACATTATTTACAAAAACTAAAGGTCATGTTTATTGAAAGTAATAGCTAATTATTAGTAGAACCAACAGTCACTTTTTCGTTTGTCTTTCTTGTTGCTACTTTCTATACCTTATCCAAGAATGACTTTAATACAAGCAAAGGTTATATTTATTGAAGGTGTCTGTTATAGCTAATTGTTAATAGAACCAATAGTTACACTCTCGTGAGTCTTGTAATTTTTTACACCTGATCGAAGATGTCGTTACTACAACCAAAGGTCATGCTTATTGGAAGTTCGTCTATCAAAATCGTAGTCACTATAACAAGCGATCACATTTACCAAAAGTATGTGACAACAGGCAAACCAGAATAACGTGGTGAACATGAAGAATATGTTATATGGCAGCTATCTAGACTGAAAGGCAAAGTGTGTTCTTCAGAGTTGATATAGAACTTTTCACAAGAAGTGTAATTTGTGTACAAAGGAAATCAGATGTTATTAAAATGAGAGGTACAGCGACTGCGTCAGAACAGATATGTAAGAGTGTCAGAACAATTCTAAAATGTCTCAGAACAAACGTAATGAATGAGTCAGAACCAAAGTAGCATACGTAAAATCTAACGTAAAATTTGCCTCTGTCAGAAACAGATGTTAGAACCGTGGTAACATACGTCACGACAGACAGGTGTAGTGACTGTTATAACTGATGCAGTATATCTATAACAGATGCAGTTTCAGAGTCAGAATTATAGCGAATGTCACAGAATTAAAATAAGTATGTTGAAAGAGATGTGATGAACGTCTCGAAACGAATGTGCACATGATGCGAGTGTGATAAAACTGAAGTGTCGTCATGTCAAAATAGTGCACTTAGGTAACTCATAAATACAACATAGTCACAACGTATGTGATAACAGATGTAGCCACTGTGTTACCAAGGTAACTTATCTGAGAACAGATGTAGTGAGTGATTCGGGAGTATACCAACGTATGTGATAACAAATGTAGAGACTGTGTTACCAAGGTAACTTATCTGAGAACAGATGTAGTGAGTGATTCGGGAGTATACCAACGTATGTGATAACAGATGTAGCGAGTGTGTTACCAAGGTAACTTATCTGAGAACAGATGTAGTGAGTGATTCGGGAGTATACCAACGTATGTCACTACAGATATACTGGGTGAGCCACAATATATTTAAAGTGCTTATTCGTCAGTACCAATATAGAACCAAGGTAGCAAGTCTACACAGCTGAAATTATTGTATCGAAAACCAATGTATCACGGGTATAATCAGATATGTTTAAAAAAAAACGGCTGTCGATTATTTTAATTCTTAATACAGTTGAAGATAAAATAGATTTAATGGAAACATTTGTTATATATAGATATAAAATATAACGTGAATATAAAGTAGCTTACATAGAAGAAACTAGAAGAAAGTTGAAGTTCAGAAGTAGTAAACAAAAAACGAAATTTAAAAATAATACTATTTCGTCTTTAGCAGAACATAATGGTGAAACTAAATACGTACCTCAATGGGGAAAATATTGTTATTTAGCACAACCTGGAAATTTAATTCGTACGAATATACATGAATCTATTGAGAAAATTAAATGTAAAAAAAGTTAATTTAAATTATTGAATAAGGATGATAGACCTGGTGGAAATATTGTCAGTAGATGGCGTGAGATTTTTTAAAATACAAATTAGTCGTCTGGTAATTATATGTATAAGTGTTATATTTGGAAAAATAACAACACTTCTGAGGACAACGCACTGATAAACATCAAAACATGTAAAGCGTACAACAAGACTGTTCAGACTCACAGGGTTTGTTTGATTTTAATCTTTTATAGCAAGTTATTGGCATTTTATTGTAATTTTTAGATAAAAAAACTGTCTTATTTTTAGAATTGTGTATTGAATAATCGTTGTTTCAAAATAATCGTGAGTTTTTTCAATCATTGAACATTACGCGAAGGCCAAGGAATCATAAATGGCCAGATGTAATGAAGTGTATAAACTATGTTGACATACGTCAGAACTGATGACACATTTCAGAATAAATGTAGTTAGTATGTCAGAACCAAGGTAACAAAAAACAGAATAGAGGTAGTGAGTATGTCAGAACCAAGGTATCAAATATCACTATAGATGTAGTGAGTATGTTAGAACCAACGTGTACAAACTTTGTAACAAAAAGATGTTATCTGGGAATCAGGGTCATTAACAGGAACATATGTAGTGTGTCAAAAACATACGCAAGTACAGGTACAAGGTCATATGTGTCAAAACAGATGTAATGAGCTTCCAGTCAAGACCAGTATTTATTGTATTAGTTTGTAACAGATGTATTGACTGAGTTCGAACAAAGGCAACGTGTGCTACAACATACATAAATAATGAGTGTCGAAGAACCTCTGTGAATATTTCAGAGCCGTCAGTAGAACAGCTGCAGTGGATGTTATAAGAACCAATGTTGAGCATATTTAAAGTGCGTATGTGTCACGACAAATGTAACGTAATCTCAGGTTGAAATGCATGTGAATGTGCTAGAGTTAGGTAACATATGTCAGAACATGCGTAGTTACTGTTTTAGAACCAATATAACCCAGGCGAGGACAGATGTCTTGAGTGACCGAGAACCAAGGCCGTATATGATAGAATATGTGTATCTAGTGTGACAGAACCAAGGGAACAGTTACCTTAACAAATGTAGTGAGAGTATTAGACCTATGCACTGGGTCACCACAGATGCTCTTTGAATATGTTAGAATGAAAGTAGTATGTGTTAAAAAGAATTAAATTTGTGTCATAACAGATCTATTGAGTAAATCAAAACCAAGGCAACATATGCCAAAATAGTTGTTATAAATATGCAAGAGCTAATGCAGCATATACTAGAACAGTGCATATGGTGAATGTGTCAGACTCATAGTGTATAATTTTAAAGCCAAAGTAGCAAATTTCATAACAAATTTAGTGGGTGTGTCAGGACAAATTAGTACATGTAATAACAGATGCAGATAATATGCCAAACTCAGAGTAATATATTATAGAACATTCTTAAAGTTTTTCTGCATAAGAACCAATGTCCATATACTAAAAGAGATATAAAGTGTTTCTGGTTCAGGACTAATGTACATATGCTAGAACAGATATAATGTATGCATAAGAATCAATGTGCATATGCGAGAACAGATGTAAAGTGTTTCTGATTCCGGGCTAATGTACGTATGCTAGAACAGATATAATGTATGCATAAGAATCAATGTGCATATGCGAGAACAGATGTAAAGTGTTTCTGATTCCGGGCTAATGTACGTATGCTAGAACAGATATAATGTATGCATAAGAATCAATGTGCATATGCGAGAACAGATGTAAAGTGTTTCTGATTCCGGACTAACGTACGTATGCTAGAACAGATATAATGTATGCATAAGAATCAATGTGCACATGCGAGAACAGATGTAAAATGTTTCTGGTTCAGGACTAATGTGCATATACTGGAAGAGATGTGTTTCTTCGTGATAACGGTGTGCAGCACCGTCTTTTATCGGAACAAATATAGCAAGTGCGTTCGAAAACTAAAGTAAGTTACAGAAATACACATTTAGATGTTTGATTAGGTTTAAATGGTAAACTTTGTATTGTTATTAAGACTTTTTGCTTTTAATTGCAAAACTAACAAATTTTTTGCAACTTAAAAACGTTGTAAGAAGAAAATGTTCATTCTGGTAAGATGAAACGATATATTGGATAAAAATAACGTAGAAAGAGATCTTAGGAAGATTGTTTGTTTGCTTTGAATTTCTATTTTTGAAATAACTTTTTCCACGTGACGAATTAGAAAGAAAGATATACACTACATCACTGCGAACCAGGAGATAGGTTTAAAGTTCGGTTTAAAGTTTGCAATCGTATGTCTTCTCAGCATTGGAAAGTTAGGAGATCAAAGACAACATGAAAGTAAAATAAATATTTTTTTCAGTTATTCTTTAGATTCTTTGTTTGTTTTTTAATTTTGCGCAAAGCTACTTGAGGGCTATTTGTGCTAGCTGTCCCTAATTTAGTAGTTAAGGCATCTAGTCACCACCACCCACACCCAACTCTTGGGTTACTTTTTTAACAACGAATAGTAAGATTGACCATCACATTATAACGCCCCCACGTTTGAAAGGGCAAGTATATTTGGTGAGATGGGTATTCGAAGCCGCGACCCTCAGATTACGAATCGACTGCCTTAACCACCTGACCATGCTGGGCCTATTAGGAAGAACTCTTAGCTCAGCAGTTTGCCTACTTTTTTTTATTCTAAGGTTTCTTGACAATTTTTGTTCTGAACATCACAGTTAAAAACATTTGTAATGAAATGTATGTTTTAAACGTTTGACATTTGTGTGTTCATTGTAATTTATTATGTAAGCGTAACTAACATTAAGTCTTAAGAACTGTGTTATCGTAAAGAACGATATGATTTTAAGCTGACAAATAAAGGAGAATAACAACACTAACTTGAGGATTTAATCTTATACCAGATGTGTATGCAAAAATATTAACCCTTTTCTATATTAATTAATATTTAATTTAAGTATATAATTTTCAAGTTCAATATTTATTTGTACTATAGTCATGTTTATTCCTCTAGGTATACATTTATTGTTTCGTTACTTTACTTCAGTTATTTTGAGTTTAATTAATTTTGGAATATTCACAAATATTTACCATGTCGATGGACTTTATTAGAGATATGTTTCTTATCTTCAGTATCGAATACATGAACTTCTGACGTTCAACTTCTGATCATCTTTCCAACACTATTCTAGCTTCATTATTCACGTTCTTCACATACAAAATAGAGAACATTCCAGCTCACGAGAGAGAGAGAACAGATAGACCACAAAGCTTGTTTACCGCCAACAGGCTTCTCTTTACTACCCCCACCCATTCCTTATTGGAATGCAGTACATGGCAGTTACAATAACAGAGGATTGTGGAAACGTCCATTCGTAGTGACCGGTGATAAAACGTGATCTTTCTTACTCATACGTGTGCAGTATGACAAGGATCTCGTATGTCTTCCCCTGGGACGCAGCTGTTTTGTCGCTTCTCTGAAAAAGTCCTTCAGGCAGTGTAGAATACTCAGACATGCCATTAAATCTGTTTTTTTAAGATCGTGCTTGTCAGATTTAATTAGTTTTGGTAACTTTTACACTAATACAATTTTCAATTTTCGAAAGCAATTTTAAAATACACGTGATTAATGAGAGAAAAAAATATTGTAAAATCGTTAACATTTTTAAATATTTTTCTTTCAATAAATGGAGTTTGGTTTCCAGGGCTTTTTGTTTTAAAAATTTTTTGAGTCTTCTTCACTTGAAGCAAATTATCACATTAATAAATTTCATTGTGTCTGTCAAGTTCGACATATTTTCGTGTTTGTTCAGAAATTCAGTTAATGATTTAGTTAAAGAAATATATTTTACTTATCACATTTATTATTTATTCAGGATTTGAATTAGCGTGAATCGCCCTCCCCAAAACAAATTAACAAGTAACTTACATAGGCTTAGCATAGCAAAGTGATTAAGGCAGTTGACTCTAATCTGTAGGTTGCGGGTTCGAATCACCGTCGTACCAAACATGCTTGCCCTTTCAGACGTAGGGGTCATAATGTTACGGTCAATCCCACTATTCGTTGGTAAAAGAGTAGTCGAAGAGTTGGCGGTGGGTGGTGATACCGAGCTTCCTTCTCTCTAGTCTTACACTGCTGAATTAGGGGCGACTAGCGCAGATAGCCCTGGTGTAGCGTTGCGAGAAACAGAAATTATTAAAAGCATGAAAACTGCACATTAACTTATTACAATATGTGCTCAAATTTACATTAATAATGATTTGTTCTTTGTTACTTAAGCGCAAAGCCGCACAATGGGATATCTGCGTTGTGTCCACCACGAACATCGAAATCCGTTTTTTTATGTTATAAACCTTGAAGCTTACCACAATGCTAGTGGGAACACAAATGTACGTCATACCTCACGCAGTGGCAAATCCTCAAAAATGTAATAAGAAACCATATATTTAGTGTGTGACAACTAATACTAATATTCATAATAAGTAATACTAAAAAATAGTGTACTGTTCTATGGATAGATACCGTTGACATTTGACACCCTCATGAAGCGTGGAATATATACACATATATGTATATTTTAGAGGAAACTAAACTTTTTCTTATTATCATTTTTAATGTTTTTTTCCTTACTTTGGAAAACAGTCCCCTTTCCACAACTGTCTGCAGCCAGTGAAGGGCGATATAGATGAGGGACGTTGTGGGCTTGAACACCCATATCTCGCTCTCCTAATTTCTATTTCTACGTCTATTGCTATTACTTTATTTTATTTCTTTATGTGAAACTGACGAATGGAGGTTAAGACTGATACACGGTGTATCCCCACCGCAATATGGGAGGTATTGTTTAGTCACCTCCAAAACCAAGGGTACAGTTTATATCCCACATTATAGCTTGCATATTGATTTTCTTAATTAGTGCAACTTTTTGTTTATTTTTAAATTTTTTTTGTTTCTTCTTGTTTTTAGGTTAAAACAAACTGATATAAATATATCTATATACATTATACACGTCTGCTCCTTCCACAAGCATTGTAAATTTATTTTTTATAGTTATATATTTTAATATGTATTTTATTTCTATGTGTATGTGTGTTTTCTTATAGCAAAGCCACATGGGGCTATCTGCTGAGCCCACCGAGGGGAATCAAACTCCTGATTTTAGCGTTGCAAATCCGTAGATTTATCGCTCTACTAGCGGGAGGCTTATTTCTACGTATCCATTTCCACTGTTTTTAGGCGGATATTATATTTGGTTTGATATGAATTTGTAGTTTTTTTCAATAAGCTATTCTGAAAGGAGGTAAAGGAAAAATTATGTAGGATATTGCAAATTGTTATCTGTAATTGTGTTCAGATCATTTTCTGTTCCTCAAGTAATAAATACAGGTGCAGTTTTAACTATTTGTATATATTGGTTCGCATTTTATTTATATAAAATACAACTTATGTAGTTTTCTGCTTTGAAATGTTTAAAAGTGTATAATACAAAGAAAAATGTTGATTGTGTTCTGTAATTAGGTCTCCTTAAAAGATAATATGCACATGACGTCATGAACATAACCTGTTCAGTGCTGTAGACGAGGTAACTCGTCCAAGCCGATCGGTATCACAGTACCACGAACGAGTTAATTCGTTCTCAATAATACCTAACTTCAGCGCTAGATATCAGCACCACACATGAATTTGACTTACTTACAAATTGTTTCACTTTCGATCTAAAATGGCGTCACGTCAAAGGTACAAAATGAAGAAGCATTAGAGTTGTATTGTAGCAGCTGAAATACTTGGCAATCAACAGGTTAATAGTGATTGTATTTTATCAGTATTTATTAATAGTTAGCTTGGTTTGGAGAAGCTTTGTTTCCTGACGGTGTTGTTTAGCTGGAAGGAGTGTGTGATGAAAAGTCAAACATCACTGAGTTATTGTATGATGAATAGCAGAACGACGAAGAACTAAATAATTAAGTTTTTTTTAAAATGGGTTTATTCTGCAGTCACTTGTTTAGGGTTATCGAACATGTTTTCTTCAGGGTATTATCAAATTAATGACATGCGCATTTCAATGATGTCCTGCAGCAGGTATTCCACATGGGCCTGATTTAAAAACAACAATACTCATTTCTTGTTCTGTCGTAGGTCTTGCAGTTTGAACTCAACAAAACACACTGAAATGGCCGAATGCATGCTAATGTACTACACTGACCTGAAATATGCCTGTCCCCCTCCCAGTGGTACAGCGGTATGTGGTGGGCAGAGTACAAATAGCCCATTGTGTAGTTTTGTGCTCAATTCCAAATAAACAAATAAAGACCTGAAATAAGCCGTCTGACATTTTACTGATTGTTGAAGATACGCTCAATTTTAACGAGGTTTATTTAAACTTTATGTAGGATAAAGGATGAACTTAATTAAAAGTTCAAAACCTAAAACAGCAAAGTGACAGATCAAGTGCCTCAAAACACTGAAGTGTCTTCTTTTTTTTCTTGTCAATCATACATTAGTATATACAAGCAAACATTAATAAACAGCAGCAGTTTTGATGATTTGCGAATTCTAATGCACGTTTTATATCTATACATTTGTTTTTTTAAAGTTATTTTATACGAGTTTTTGTTCTGTGTAATAATCCACTGTGGAGCCAAGAAATGCAAAAAAAAAGAGAGATATTATTGCAATCATTGTTTTTATTATAGATACTTGTGTTTTAGCAAATGTTTTGTTCCTCGAATAATAATAAATCGTTTATTTAAGCAGTCGGGTCGAGCGTGACCTCAAGAGATAGTGTGCTCGGACTATGAACTCGAGGGTTCCTTGGTTTGCAGCCTGTTGCCACAGAATGGTTCGTTGCACTATAATGCAATGGTTACTACGCTATAAGTGTTAGACAAATATAATTATTTTATCGTAAAAAAATCGCTCACGAGTTGTTGGTAGCTGCTGTTAGTTATCTTTTATCTAGTTTATTATTTAAAAATTAATGACTGCTGTGCACAAATAGCCATTTTGTGACCTTGCCCGAAAATTCTACTTAGAAGTATTAGCTACGTAGTTTTCATTTTTAAGTAGCAACAAACTGTATTTTTTGGTCACTTAACTACTATCTGTTTTTACAATAGTTAAAACACAACTCTAATATATATATAAACTTTTATTATGAAAAGGCTTACAAGTTATTGAACGACACATTTGACAGTTTTAATTTTCATTTTCTGCTTCAATCTGGACAAAGGTTTTTATTTTTCGGACTTTCAAATACCTTTTCGTATCAAATATCTCATGGAACGCCTATTAAACACGGTCTAGTTTGTTCAACTCCATTTATCCCATTATAGCAAAACTTAATAAATAATTCCTTTTAAAACTTTAAACTCGACATTACAATCACAGTGGAGATTACAATGCAAATGAAACGTGTCGGAAGAGTCTCCCTCTTGTGTGGAGAAACATCCATTCGACATATAATTATGTTTATGAAAAACATAATGTTATCAGAATTACGTCTTGAAGATAAGTATACAACATAAAGCTCTCAATAGGCTAACAATTGTGAAACTTGTCCCTTCATAGAAAATCTGGTTCCTCACACGAAAACTGTGAGAAAGCTCGCTTGGACGTAATGCTAATATTCAGCAGTGAAGTAAGAAACGCTTGAAATCCTTTGAAATTCAACCAGCAAGAAGAAATTTGGAAAGTGAGTTTATGTAGTATTATATTAAGCGTACTAGTTGAGAGCAATTTCACGAAACTCATTTTTGAAAGAACCGACTTGTTATTAACGTTGTTGAAAGTTAATGATGCTGAAGGAATCCAGTCGATTTTTTAGCCTAAATTATTTGTAACGTTCATACACAACGAACGTTTAAAAATCGAAACTATCGTTTAGAAATCTGAACAGAATACGTCCCTCAGAACAACATTTTACTCTGTATAAATGTTACTACAATTTACTTAAATTATTTTCAGAAGTAACGAAATAATTAAAACGTTTTAATTCGTTGCTACAAATTACAAAAACTCCATTAATGCTTGCAAGAGCTACAACTAAATACATTCAGATTTGTTTTTAAAATGAAGCAAGACGTTTTATTTCCTACCAATCATGCATGTAAATCATTATTTAAATATTTTATTTAAAGTTTTACGTTCGGTGATGAACACAACGGTTATTTAACATTACCTACACAAACCATGAAGAAAATTCACAAAGGTTATATCTGTTGCTTGTTGTTATTAGAGCTGGGGATTTAATGTTTGTAGAATCATCACAAAAACTATTCTGAAACTAGTATTTGAAAGTTAAAAATAATGCGTCCTTATTACCTTTTTCTATCAAAAATGTAAAACTTGCCCTTAACGATAATTATCATACCAGTAAGCGTGTGATGAATTTTAACCCTAACTTTATCTGAAACACCAGTAGATGGTAATAGTTACCATATTACATAGGAGTAATGAATTAGAACCATGATTTGTGACACAAAAACAAACTTGAACCTAATAAAGTATGCAGTATTACCAAACAGATAATGGATCTGGAACATAAACTTTGTTTCAATACAAGGACTTACTATTGGGACCTGTCATACTAGTAACCGTTTGATGAAACCAGACTTGTATGTATCTCGCAGGATCTGTCATACTAGTAACCGTTTGATGAAGCGAGACCTGTATGTATCCCGCAAGACCTGTCATACTAGTAACCGTTTGATGATGCTAGAATTGTTTCTTTTTATTAAGGCTTGTTATACTAGTAATCATTTGATGAAACCAGACCTGTATGTATCTCGCAAGACCTGTCATACTAGTAACCGTTTGATGAAACCAGACTTGTATGTATCTCGCAAGACCTGTCATACTAGTAACCGTTTGATGAAACCAGACCTGTATGTATCTCGCAAGACCTGTCATACTAGTAACCGAGTGATGATGCTAGAATTGTTTCTTTTTATTAAGGCTTGTTATACTAGTAATCATTTGATGAAGCGAGACCTGTATGTCTCTCGCAAGACCTGTCATACTAGTAACCGTTTGATGATGCTAGAATTGTTTTTTTTATTAAGGCTTGTTATACTAGTAATCATTTGATGAAACCAGACTTGTATGTACTTAGGAAGGGCCTGTCATATTAGTAACTGTTTGATAAAGCTAGACCTGTCATAGCAGTAACAGTCTGATGTAGCTAGCTAGATCTATATGTATCACGCAAGACCTGTCATGGTAGTAACTATTTAATGAAGCTAGAATTGTATCTATTTATTAAGACCTGTCATACTAGTAACCATTTGACGAAGCTAGACAATAATTTGTGTTATAAGGCTATGTGTACTTAGTAAGACTCGTCATACTGCTAAGAGTTTGAAGACGTTAGACCGTTATTTGTGTTATAATGACTCTATATACTTTATAATGTCTGTAGTAAAGCAAAAACCTGGATATACCCAGACAATAACTTATGTTATAATGACTATATATACTTAAGAGGGCCTGTCGTAGTTGAACAAGCTTTGTAAAGATGTAACTTGTATTATAACAGCTGTATGTACTTAATAAGATCGAAATATGTTTCCCACGATATAACACAAACAAAATTTTCTAAGATTTAGAAAACTTCATAGATTATCCTTACTTAAAAAAATCAACTTATCTTTAAAATTTGTGTGCAATTTTTTTGTAAGAAATGGTGTATCAAAGCGCTAGAAATTGATGGTTAAAATCTGTTTTTTTTAAGCTGGTAACTCATTGAAAATATACGATTATATAGAATGCTTTAGTATCAACTTTTGATTATTTTAACCACAAAATAACGTCTTTTCTATGTACAAAAAATTACAGCTTAGTTTTGAAAAGAGGGTGCGGTGAATCAAACAGTTCATTTGGCTTTATCATCAAATATTATATTTTTATCTATGGTAAAATAAAACTAAATTAGCAACATTATTATAAAAAAATTCGTTTTTGCAATAATTCAGTGTTTATGGGTATATGAATGCAAATAATATTTAATTTGATTAATATTTTATTAATTTACAATAATATTTTCCAGCACACTCATAGATGGCACTAGATTCACATTTTTAATTTTATATTTCGTTTGTTTTCTTACAGTAAAGCCCAGTCGGGCTACCTGCTGAGTCCACCGAGAGTAATCGAACCTCAATATTAGCAATGTAAATCCGTAGACTTACCGCTGTACCAGCAGGGGACTTCAAATTTTGTTTTCATTCTCTTTATTAATTACAAAGCTACACAAAGTGATATTTGTACCATGTTAGATACAGGTATTGAAACGCAAGTTTTAATGTTATAAGTCCAAAACCTTTCCCTTGAGCCACCATGAGTTTTAAGTGTTGAAACGTTTGGATAATATTTATTCATGATAAGTTCATTTTTAGGATATTCCTTTCATATGTAGCCCCTCTCAAAATAAAACCTTCCATATATATCTCTGAACGGCTACTATGGGTATTAACACTTTTATTGATAAGTAGAGAATAATGTTTCATCATATGATATTTATGATAAAATTGGTTATTATATGTTTTAGTAAATATTATTCAGATATTTATTACTATTTTAAAATTTAAAAATATATTTAATCATTTCTCGCTTTTTATTTTAATGGTTTTGTTTAGCTCTCCTGTCTTCTCCTCTATTATGCTCTCCAATTCTCCTATATCAAAATTTAATGCCATACTTGCTACACGCTACACAACATATTATCACGATACCACGTGAGGTTAAACCAGTATCATCTCTGGAGATGACACTAGCGGCCCCTACCATAATTGTATATTTATTTATTTTCATTCCAGTTTCACTGAATTGTTAGAATGATCTTTCTTTTAAGTTCTGTTCTGATTTCTTCTTTTTTTCACGTATTTCTTAAGCATGTTTCTGGTGACCTCAAGTGTTGTCAGATCTGTTTACTAATGTTATTTCCAGAATATGTTTGGTATTGTTTATCATGAGTAATAAGATATATCCATGTGAGGAATTACAATAAGTGCAAGAGATTTTCTTTATTATCCAATAGTTGATATTATAATGCTTAACGTAATATAAAAGCCAATAATAATTGATTTCATTTAATGTTTTGTTACCCGACGGCAAAGCGTTAAATCTACGGATTTACCATTCTACAAATCAAAAGTTCGATTCCCGTTGTTGAAGCCTGATGTGGCTTTATCCTATAAAAGCATCCAATCGTTTAATGTAGCTTGCGTAACAAGTGTGATTTTATTAATCTACAGGGTTTTTCTCGCTAGTTGTACAGCTACGTTGTTAATGGACAAAACTTTTAATTTCATATGATATAGCGAAAAAAGAAACAAACCTATTTCAAGATGTAACAACACCAATATGGCTCGACATGGTCAGTAGGTTAAGGGTTCGACTCGTAATTCGAGGGTCGCGGGTTCGAATCCCCGTCGTACCAAACATGCTCGCCCTTTCAGCCATGGGGGCGTTAAAATATGATGGTCTATCCCACTATTCGTTGGTAAAAGAGTATCCCAAGAGTTGGTTGTGGGTGGTGATGACTAGTGCCTTCCCTCTTGTCTTACATTGCTAAATTAGGGACGGCTAGTGCAGATATCCCTTGTGTAGCTTTGTGCAAAATTCAAAACAAACAAACAATACGAGTAGGAACTGCATGCATAAGAAATTATCGATGGAATGTTCTCAGATCTTGATGGCGAAGAGCTAAGTTTTACAGCCTTAGGAAAACGTATTAACTAAAGTAAACACATTCTATATGCTAAGAGGATAAACATTATATAGTAACAAGGAAGCAAGAACTTATAGAAAATAGACAATTCTGTAAGTACTGTATAAACGTTATTCCTGTGTGGCTCTAGGTTATATTTTAGTTGTTTTTTTCAAAGGCATGTGATACATATTCATGAAGGTCTCAAGAAAAAAAACAACTTTTTATTTGTGTTTGGATGCAACTCGAATCAGCGATGTATAAAGGAAGAACAATCGAATGAAGATATGCAAAAGACATGCTAGAAAGAAAATTATTTACTCAGTTCCACGAAACTCTGAAGGGTATTTTTGAAATACAAATACATGAAAAGATATAAAAGGTATTGAGACAAAGCTCTTTAGAATGCAGAAGATTTTGATTGCATTCAATTTTCTTACTGAAAAGACAACTTAAGAAGGTCTACCAGTTGGAGATTAGCTCAATTCTGGTTTCTTGAGAGAGAAAAAAAGACATTGAAAAATAGTTGACTGATTCGCTCTGAGAATTCAAACGTAAAATGAAAGTCTAATGTACAAAAAAGTGACTATTACCTGTGGAAATTTTATGATAAACTCCAAACTCAAAGAATGTAGTTTCATGCTGGTAATAAAAAATGGCGAAAAAACAAAAAATAAAATTAATTGGTTGAACTACAGTTGTAAATAATTTTATTAAACTACTGGGTAATTAGTAAAAGTTAGATACAGTAGGTTTTTACTGCATCTTTAGACACAGATAAAACAGCTTAAAACAGAGACACTGTTTTGGTTTAGCTAGAACTTTTATTGTTTATTCACAAAATTTACAAATTAATTCCATAGTTAACTGATTCGTTAACTAAAGAATAAGACTCCTAATTAGCACGACAACTGGTTGACAAAATATTATTGTTAACGTGTAAGATGTCATCTCATGTTATGGACTAAGTCCGCTTTTTAGAGATGACAAAATCAACCGCGACACCAAAGAAGATACAATGGTCACCTTCTATATCTTACCTACTCATCAACTGACAATATAACTCTTAGAGTATGCCTTCAACTAACAACCTTCAAGACAATAAAACCTAAAAACATTTTGTATCTTTTCAACTTACTCAAATAGCAAGATAAACACGAACAGCAACAAGAAGGATTAATCATAGGCTTCAAATGGAACATTTCGAAGGTACGGCCCCCCAAACAGTCAATCTAAGTCAAAAGGTTGAGAACAGATAAGCTGACAATATATTCTGAGTATGAGAACACTCTACAAGTACTATTCCATTCAGAATTCTCAAATCATCTGAACAAACAGTATTCTTCGACACAATTAACAAAATATCACAAACTCTTACTTATAGTTTGATTTTTTTTTTTAATTTCGCTCAAAGATACACGAGGTCCATCTGCAGTAGGCGTTCCTAATTTAGCAGTGTAATGCTAGAGAGAAAACAACTGGTCATCACCGCCTACCGCCAATTCTAGGGATACCAACGAACAGCGAGAATGACTATCACATGATGGCTGAAAGGACGAAAACGTTTGGTGTTACGGGGATTCAAACCTGCGACCTACCAGATGACTATGCTGGGCCTTAGTCCTTGAATTTCTTCAAAATAGTAGAAGATTAGCAGCCCAAGCGTATAATTAGAAAAACAACAACTTGCTAGTAATTATTACCTATTAACAAAAGGAAAGTATTAACTGATTAACAATTAGACTTATGTGGTCGAACAGCCTACTAACCACTGAAACATCTAACGATTCAGAGATATTGATAGAAAAAGTATATGATCCGCCAACTTCTGTTCACTATATTTATTTCTGAAAAATGATCCGGAATGGCCAGATGGGTTAAAGCATTTGGCTCATAATCCGATGGTCGCGGTTTATAATGTAACGGTCAATCCCACTATTCGTTGGTAAAAGAGTAGCCAAAGAGTTGGTGGTGGGTGGTGATGACTAGCTGCCTTCCCTCTAGTCTTACACCGCTAAATTACGGACAGCTAGTGCAGATAGCCCTCGAGTAGCTTTGCACTAAATTAAAAAAACAAAACAAACATTTCCTAAGAAAATAGAGATGAAAAGACAAACCTGTTTAACATAACTGCGGAAGGTTTCTTTTAAAGCAAATTAAAGTAAACTCGATCTCTTTATGAAAATAACTATCTGAACCGTAAGAACGTAATATCAAATTACGAAGAAAGGGAGGGCATTATTTTTCAAATAAACGTAGCTCACGCTAACGCAATAACTCATAAGTTAGAGGAGTTACCAGCGGGTTCTCAGAGCTGAAACAATAACAGAGATTGGTCAGCAGCGTCTTATCAGTGATACTGCTGTCGCTCAGATGAGCTAGGAGCGAATATGCGTTTTCATTAGGTGTCTAATGTTTATTTGAGTTGTAGTTTTTAAATATAAACATCCAGTACCCGAAAATACTGTATTTCTTTAAGGACAATTGCAAACACGGCTTCATTTACAAGTTTGTCATTAAAAATGTTATTTTAAGTTTATGTTTTTATTAATAATATGATGTTTATGTCTACATGTATTCTTTTAATATGTTAGAAATTAAAATTTTTTATTTGTGAGTTATTAATATGGATGATTCAATTATCATTGGAAAAAAAAACGTACGTAGGACTATCGATTTGATACTTTGAGAAATTACTTAATTTAAGACATTGTATTTGTGTTTTTCTTAGATGTATTAAAATTTGACAAACTGGATGTAGTTTGCGAGCGTTTTCTATATTTTTTTCTTGCAATAAAAAATTACGACATTAAGTCGCCATATTTATTATATATTTATTTATTATTTATATTAAGTGTTTTGATAATCATTATATCATAGACAATGTGGGTATAACTTCTCGGCAGACATATACATCACACAATGACAAAATGAGTGAAAAAATGAATCACGTTAGCAAAAAATAACAGATACAATTAGTAACACAGGGAATGTGTACATTAACATCAAACGCTGTTTATTCCAGTAGAGACGGTACAGCCTTTGGATTTCCAGTCGATATTGTTCAACCTGGTCTGAAACATGGAAACACTCAAAAATCAATATCTTGATTGACCGTAATAAACGGGCACGCATTCATATAACAGATTAATTTTGAGACTTGTGCTTGGAAGAAATGGGTTTTAAGTTGTATATTCATAGAGCCCTATGATATGGCAGCAGTTAGAAATTATGTTAGAGCTTCGTAACGAAATGTATTAGAAAATACCTTATAAAGGAACACAAAATACCCAATTAAAGCCCTAATACAATAGTTTGTAATTTATATTCTCTCTGGAGCTGTCACGCGTTGAATCTGTTAGTTAACAATATGTTGATTTCTTATGTAGTCTCTCGCCTTTCGATATTATTTTACACTTGCTTAATCAACACACGTTGATATGCTGTTTTTATAGCACACAAACTTCCATAAAGGATCCCCACATGTTTATAGTTGAGATACCCGTGTTCTACACATTGCACATTCTCCCTTTACCAAATTATTTTCAAGTTCAAATAATTTCAATAACCAAAATACAAGAGTCACGTGAATGAATGACTGAAATATAAACAGTGATACTTTCATACACATACACACATTTTGTTTATTTATATGTAATGTATGTATATATACAGTACGTGTATATTATGTGCGTATACAGCAAAATAAATATATTGATTTATATATTCAGTTCTGTATGCTAATGTTTAATAATTACTGAGAGATTATTTTAAGAAGGTGGTTTTGTAATGAAACTATTGTCCTATATATATAGTTTAGGGTTCGTGACACCTGAAATGCTACCTCAGTCTACACTTTTGCTTTTTAATTCTCTTTCAAGGTTATACGAACAAGACCATGAGATATGGCATGGTGTCTCACCTTTAACGCTATCGCGACTTATAATACAATCGTAATAAGGAGAAATTCACTTTTTAGACCTCAGAAGTTTGGAGACGGCTTGACTTGATAATAAAAATCCTTTATTGTGAATGTACGATGTTTGGACAACATTTTGTTGTCCTTTATCATAATAGAGTTTTTACATTGCCCAGTCAAGCCGTATTAAAACTTTTAAAACAGCCAATAGTAACGGCCATGCTTGTTGGAGTTAATACTCTTAACAGTAAGTCCATTCATTCCATTTATAATGGTACTTTAATATCCAAGAAAAATATTGTTTTTCTCTGGCTAAAGCAGGAATAATAGCTTTCTGAAAAGTTCTGATGACAAATTCTTTCTTATGTTTTCGGTTGTTGTTGTTTTGAATTAAGAAGAAAGCTACACAATGAGCTATCTATACTCTGCCCACCACAGGTATCGAAGCCCGGTTTTTAGCGTTGTAAGTCCACAGACATACCGCTGAGCCATTGTTGGTGGCTTTGTTTTCAGAAATGTATTACTGTGATTGTATGAGTAATTTGATTTTTATCCAATAGAGTTGTTTTAAAAGAAATAAAAACAATGTTGTTGTTATTTGTTATTAAGCACAAAGCTTCCCAAAGGGTTATCTGTGCTCTGCTCACCACGAGTATCGAAACCTGGTTTCTAGTAGTGCATGTCCGTAGACAGGCCCGGCATGGCCACGTGGATTAAAACGTTCGACTCGTAATCCAAGAATCCCGGGTTCGAATCGCGGTCGCAGTAAACATGCTCGCCCTTTCAACCGTGGGGGGTGTTATAATGTCACGGTCAATCCCACTATTCGTTGGTAAAAGAGTAGTCCAACTGTTGACGGTGGGTGGTGATGACTAGCTGCCTTCCCCCTACTCTTACACTGCTAAATTAGGGAGGCTAGCGCAGATAGCCCTTGAGTAGCTTTGCGCGAAATTAAAAAACAAACAAAAAAAACAAATCCTTAGACATACTGCTGTGCCGCTGGAAGGTACTAATTCCAAAACTCATACAATAATTTAAAAACAGACCACATCTGAACCTTATTTCCTCTTATTAGTAACACTGGAAATTATAGTTCATGTTGTACGTTACACAATGTAGCTGGCTAACATGAATTATGATGTTAAATTAGATATCCAAATCTCGAGATTTCTTCTCCTCAATATTAGGATTAAAAAGATGTTAATAAGCCGTACGGTAAAAATGTAACGTTTTTTTGTTCAATCTATATCTTCTTTATCCACGCATTGTGCATTATTTTCAATTTACTAAATATATCGCAAAAATTTTAAAATATTTTTTTCAGTAGTGTTAGACATCTGTTGTTAATAAATTTCCCAATAAATATTGAGTTAAAAGTGGGTATAAATAGCTGTAGCATCTTTGCTTCTTTCTGAACTTTATCAACTCTTAAGGTTTCTATTAACACGTTAAATTTACAATTTCCTCTTTACTAACAAAAATTTATTAAGCTGCTTTGAAAGAGGGCAAATATTATCACTCAAACTAAGTGTACCCTGAATCGTATCCCTTAAGTTAACATGACTACGACACCTACCGAGGCTTAGTTAACATAAAAGTAAATATTTCGTGATTAATCATACGTTGTAGAATTTCATTTGAAATGTCGAGTCTCCATTGTTGTTTCTAAGATAAAAATGGCTACCATCAGCATTTGTATGCGTTTCTTTATAATAATTGATTTTTACCGTCTGCTACGGTTGACCAATTTCTGCAATCTTACAAAATAAACAGATTAAACATTTTAAATAAATGGACTCCGACCAAAGGTCAACAATTACTTCATTTTTTGAAATCATTACTTCTGATCACAGAGAGCTCGTGCACTCTGCATAATCGACTCGAAATAACTGAATGTTGAATAAAGTTGACAGAAAACTTGGTAAACGAGTTAATCTTTCAGAGTTTTCAAAGAAATAATATTAATCTATCTCTTTTAATCGTGTTTACTTAAAAGGATTAGCAGAACATACAGAAAGAACGTCAAACGTTTTGCACAATCCCGGAATTGAGGCTTTAGGTATTTTTAAATATCCTTGAGAGATTCATTAATGAAATAAATATATTTTTATGTCGCAGCAAATCGCAGTTTAAATCTACTTACGGTATGAAGTGTTTTCTTTATATCTTGAATGATGCGATAAGTCATTTTGTCTGATTATTGTAAAAAGCAGCGATTTGCGCATCTTGCACACTTACTAATTAACTAGTAATTTGAAATGGATAACAAAACTTCTGTCAAGAAGTACAATTTTTAGATCTTAAAGAACGCGTTTGAGTTTGTAAAACGTCACATGTGATATAAGTAATTTGACTTTTATATATATATATATATTACAATAACTCTTCACCCAAACATTGCGTTCAAAACATCAATCGTGCAACAAAAATAATAGTAACCATGCAACAATCTTTATAAAAGGTAATGCATTACATTCTAGAAAGTAATGTGACCATTACATAGATACATATGTGGCTGCTAAGTGTTACTCCACCTTCTCTTAAACAAAAAATATCTTAACATTTTACAACTTGATCGATCGGGATGTTTTCATTTCGTTTTGTCACAGTTTCAAGAACGTTTACTGTTTTTAATGTTTTGTATCTAAAATAGCATCATAGATTATGCTAGCCTTTTCTGGACTTATAAACACGTTCTATAACGAGTTTTAATATTAGCTTTAAAATTCTAATTCGTGATTATAAGGTTTACAAAGAAAACACCATTTGATATCTGTAAAAGATACAGTAATTGAAGAAGAACTTTAATATTATAACTGTAAAGTAGCTTAAATGTATGATACCTACTGAGTTATACTTTCTTTCATAACCACACGTGCGTTTTGTGTAGTAGTTTGCTTAAAGGCCTGTTTTCAAGAAACAGATGAAACCTCCAATGAAAACGTACACTTTGTGCTAATCTCTAAGTACGTAATCTAACAGTTTGTAAGATAATAGACAGAGATAGCTGCAGGTTCGGATAATAACAGTACGGTTTGTGAGTAAAGAAAACAAACAATAAAACAAACAGAGTAAAGTGTTAAGGAGAAAATCCAGTTGCATTTTCATTTAACAGTTCACAACTTGGATGTACGGAAAAGTCGCAATGTCTCATTGTGCATTCAAGACGTCTCTAGATGTAGTGTTAAGAGAAGAGTGTATACTTCGCGAAATGGAGATATTGATTCCGACATGGTACGGTTTGCAACTGCAGACACATATTTCGATAAATACGAGTTATTATACGGCATGTAAACTAACAGTGGCATCATTTCTTCCAGTGTCGAGGCTTTCATGAATACATATTACCTTATTACCAAATTATTCTCTTAGGTATGTGTTATTTTATTACCAAATTATCATCTTAGGTATTTTTTATTTTATTACCAAATTATCCTCTTAGGTATGTATTATCTTATTACCAAATTATCCTTCTAGGTACGTATTATCTTACTTCCAAATTATTCTACTAGGTATATATTACCTTGCTACAAATTATTCTACTAGGTAAGTATTACCTTAGTGCCAACTTACCGACTAAATGTGTATTACCTTGCTGTCAAATTACACTGCTAAGTGCGTATTACTTTGCTACCAAATTATCTTTCTAGGTACGTATTTGCAAGTTGTTGTTTTTTGTCAAACATACGGTGCTGAGATCATATTTGAACATAATAATATACGTATCAGCTATCGACGGCTGCTCTGAATAATTTATTTTATCTTCTCAACTCTACCTCTCGAGTGAGGTTAGATTTTCTTCTTGATTGTTAATGACAAATCTGTTTTTACAGAAAACTGCCTTATTCCTGACATCGAGAGAGGTGACGTTTATTAATACAATTCTGAAAGGTATGTTCATCAATAGTAAGCAACATTCTATATATTCAATTCGAGTAACTAGATAGGAAATGACTGCAACGTGTAACAATAAATCTGTAAGCTTTCCTCACCTGAGGTCCAGCCAGAACTTGCTGGAATCTACTTCTAAGGATCAAAGTGTCGACTAGATCTGACGTGATGAGAGAAGCGCCGCTCTTACTTGTAGTGTAAAAAGAGTCGCAGGAAGAAATCTACCCTGGTTTAGCCAGAATTAGTTCAAATGCAGCTATTTCTTAGCTTGTATGGCCACAATATAACACAGCGTCTGCTTTAGATCTGTCGGTATTGCCTACTGAAGTTCTAAAGGAAGGCGTTGCAAGGTAGTGTGACATCGATGCTCGCGGTCTGTGCCATACTACAGAGGCTACTGATGTGCAAAGCATGATGGGAGATTCGGTTCTCGACGACTACCTTCCGGGGAGGAGGTTATCGATCCGCATGGCTAGTGCAGTTCATATTTTTGGAATACTTTATCCAGGTGTCGCTTTAGTCCACTGCTACTTGCAGTCTGTTGCCAAGGCAGAACTGAGTAGATTAGAGTTTTGCTGAGGTAAAAATTTGCATTAAAGGACCGCATTTTGTTTCTTTCGTACAGACATTTAAAAAAAAAAGAAGTAAGTCTTACTAAGCTTTACTAAAAGCTCAAAAATGAGTTTGTAGTATGCGGCGAGAACTGTTACGAGACATTGATTATTTGTTTTAAGTTACTGACGGTTTTGTGGTTTATAAAAAGTGTAAGAGAAACGTATTAGTTGATGTAAAAACACTTTATTAAGTAATATCCAACAAACCTTCTTTGAGGTTTCTCCGACAATTTACGTTTTAATATTCAAAAGCAGTAAACACTCTAATATGCTGGTACACCCTGTAATAGAATGTGTTATTCAAGCGTATTGAGGTGCATATTTTAATAAACTCACTGCACGAATGATAAGCGAGATAAGCAAATATACATTTGAAAGAATAAACCTTCTGTTGAAAATTTTTAGCTAGATATAGACACTCTGACGTATCAAACCCGTTGTGCTAAATTTAACATTTTAAGTAATAGTGTAAGACTCGATCTAGCATGAGTGCTGCAATGACTACAATGTATGAGCTGAAAAACAAACAAAAATGGTTAAAATGGGTTGAAGCTCATTTTATCAAGTGAGTAACTTTTATTCGTGTTCTTGGCTTTTATTTGTTGGGTTAAAACAAATAAATACGACACATTTAAGTGATTTGTCAAAATTTCTACTATACAACAACCAATTAGATTGTTTACGTCTTGGTAACCTCTCATAGAAAAAAAATAAGAATCTGGGCAATTGTATCGATAAACAAAATGCCAAAGGAAAAAAAAACAACAAACCTAAAACTTGTATTTCTCGTGGTTGTTGTTCAGTATATAATAAATATTAATATCTCGGGTTGAGTGACTTTTATATTATATGTACGGTTTATTGCAACTCCCAATTTTCAACCTTTTGACTGTCATGCGCAGCTGTAGTAGCAGTAGCTCTTTGAATTTTCTTACAGCATGCAGAAAAAAAAAAGTGGAAGACAAAACATACCCTGCATGACGCGTTTCTTTCACAGCTGCGTGGTCATACAGTGGAATCAGCCATCTTAATCAGCCATTGACAGATAGAACGAAACTTCGGTTATAATTATAGTTTTTAACACCGAGTTTCCTCTTAATTAACAAAATATATCTGGTTGATAATAATACAACATTTGATTACAGCAGAATGATTGGAAAAGTGTTGCGCACAAAATTTCTTTCAACGTTATCGATGGGTAAACTGGCTTCAATTATACCTTCAACTCTTCCAACCACGCAGGGGGAAAAAAACCGCCTCTTATTGGGTTAGTGAAGCAGTAAAGTTGGGCAGAAAGACGCTTTTGTTGGCTTTGTCGTGTTCCAGTGAACTTTTTCCACACTCAGCATGTACAATTTGAAGCTTATGCAACATTGATGCTCGAGTTATCTTGAAGACGACCTCCATATCCACATTAATGGAGTATCCACGCCTGAATGAGTTAGTTACAGTCTAATGTAACGCTCTAACAGTATCTATTCAAAGTTATTTTTGAAGAAAAATATATTCCCTGAGATTTATGAAATTTATTACTGTAATGTATGATTTCATAATCTTACTCTGATTACGATTGATAGAAGAACGAAAGAAATTCCAGTAATATGTATTAGACGTGTAATATCTAAACGACTAGAAACTTTGTATGATACCAATTACGTAACAATTTTTTGGACGTGTGAAAAACCCAAAGAGACGGAAATGGTATGCTAAGAATGCTTACCTTTCTACACGTATTCACATACTAGGCGCATCATACTGTCTTTAATATGCAAATACCACATTAATGATAATACCGTTTGATAATACTCAGACGAAAGGAGTACACTTTAAGAGCAGAATAGATCATTTTGCTTTCTCCATTGAATATATAGCATACGTAACTGTTACATGGAAGCACAAAAGAAATATTTCGCGAGAACACGTTCACAGTAAAAACAAACGAAAAATCTTTAATAAAAATCATTTATTTCTGTTACATTACTGTTTGCTTCCCAACGAAGAATAATAAAAACACGTTTGTTTATACACTGGGAGCACCACTTCGAAATAAATATTATAGGTCGCTACCACTTTAAACATTGTGAGTGAATCCTACTGTTTTAGTTAAATCTAACAACCCAAAAGGTATTTAACGAGCAATAAGACCCAGATAGTTTAATAAGTTTCTTCTGAATCTGCTTATTGTGAATAAATGATGTAAAGCTAGATTATCTTACTATATCTTCTTTACCATCAAGTTATATGTTACGTTTATCTTTTGATACTAATAAATATGCTATTACAATCATTTGAAATAAAAATTGGGTGTTTCGATTACGTATAACATAAGTAAAACTATTAATTTAAAACATGGATTTTCAAACTAATAAAGCCTAAATTACTCACTCCTGAAGAAAACATTTCAGATGGATGCAAAATATAATGCTCCGGCTCAGTGGTAAGTCCGATGACTTCCAACGTTAAAAACAGAGTTTCGATACCCCTTAATGGCACAGCATAAAAAGCTCATACGTAGCTTTGTGTTTAACAACAAATATGTTGTTTCACTTGCATGACACGCATGTGATTGTTTATAAACAATACAAGTTCAGTTGGTTTTGAATTTCACGAAAAACTACTCGAGGTCTATCTGCGTTAGCCGTCGCTAATTTAGCAGTATAAAACTAGAGGGAAGGCAGTTAGTTATTATTACCCGCCGCCAACTTTTGAGCTACTTTTTTACCAACGAACAGTACGATCGACGGTTACCTGATAACGCTTCCTCAACTGAAAAGGCGAGCATGTTTGGTGTCACTACGATTCGAACCCGCAACACTAAAATTACTAGTCGAGTGTCTTTCATATTTTAGATCAAAAGGGCAATATTGATTATTGATCTTACGGTTAGATAAGCATTTCGACTTTCATTATATAGAGTTGTTGTAAATTGCAATATGAAACATTTTGCCAACACCAACTAAATTTAAATTCAGACTTCAAACCTCTGACTCACTCCCCCCTCAGTGATAAACCTGATAGCTCGAATATTTAAAAACCGAGTTTAGTACATACTCGTGGTGGGCACAAGACTGATAGCCCACTGTGCAACTTTGCACTTTACAAAGAACAAACTCTCTTTTGTCGAACAAAGACTGAAAGTTATATATGTCTAAACAAGATCTACATCCTAAACATGGTATTACCAATTCTGTTTGAATTTAGTTTAAAATCTCTAGAGCTTAAATGCAGTAACTCCAATAGTACCTGACTAGCCGAAGCACTTTTACGTTGGAAGTTAAATTCTATTCAGCTTCATAACATTCGTCTTACAAATTAATAATTAATTCTCAAATGTTAATACGTGATCGCCGAGGTCGCCGTCTTATTTGTCACGTAAACTGATGGGAGCTGCTCTCGTTAACGAGAGTTTATAACGAATTTTATATAACAAACAAATATTGCTCGTCGTAATAATGCATATTAATATTTATTTTGGCGTTTCATTCATTGAAAAGGAAGCTTAAGAAATTAAAACATATATTTATACGAGTCACTTTTATGAAACAAACGTCTTTATGGAACTTTATAGGAAAGATATGTTTAAATTTAGTGGCCCAGCTTGGCTCTTTCCAAATGGTTTATCTTTCATTCTACATTGCTTATCCTAAGCTTCCGACTGTCCTTGGATCGTTTACTGAACATGACACTTAACGCGCCGAGATTCCATTTGTCTGAATTAAAGCACTAGTATCTGTACACAAAGGAATAACTGGCTACCCCTTTTCTTATCTGTTGGGAGTCGTTAATGCACATATATTATCGTAGACTAACTCTACTTAGTAGCTTGCTGCGACCAATCCTAGTAACAACCGTTCCAACGGTTGTATATTTAGCCGGTAGGAATGTATTAGAGTTCACCCTCCAAAACTGTGTTACTTATCTCATGAGAAATAGGCTTAACTACTCTGCTTCACACAAGAGTGGTAAAGTAGAAATTTTGTCCGAATGGTTTTGTTTCAGCTAAAGTTTCCCAAAATGATCTGATGATGCTGAGATATGAGCTAAAAACGGGCGTTATTTACATAATCTTACAGCTGACTTTATTTACTCAAAAATTTGCCGATTAAGGGTTAAGATGCAGAAACAATAAAAACTGAAATATTAAGCTTCTGTACCATTAAGATGATGGAATATTTTTCTTGTTATTGTCCTATGTTAAATTATGGTTAATTTTTCTCTGTATAAAAAGGTGTTAAGTACAGCGGGAAACCTGGTGTCTGAATGGCTGTGGTATAAGTCTTATTTTGTTTTCAGTTTTATTATCGATTAGGCCCGGCATGGCCAAGCATGTTAAGGCGTGTGACTCGTAATCTGAGGGTCGCGGGTTCGCATTCCCGTCGCGCCAAACATGCTCGCCCTTTCAGTCGTGGGAGCGTTATAATATGACGGTCAATCCCACTATTCATTGGTAAAAGAGTAGCCCAAGAGTTGGCGGTGGGTGGTGATGACTAGCTGCCTTCCCTCTAGTCTTACACTGTTAAATTAAAGACGACTAGCACAGATAGCCCTTGAGTAGCTTCGTGCGAAATTCAAAAAACAAACAAACAATCTTAACAATTAAGTTATTTTATTAAAAGCTGCAGCTTTTAGCAGTAACTACTTGGAAATGATAGCACCAGTAATCGAAACTTTGTAGCTGTTCTAGAAACAAACTATACTTATTTTAAAAGCTCTAATTTGTAATAAAAACAATATTGTGTTATCTACACACACGCACACACATAATAAAAACGTGAGTCAACAACACAACAACGTATTGGTTTTGGTTTGTTTTGAATTTTGCGCAAAGCTTCTCGAGGGCTATCTGTGCTAGTCGTCTCTAATTTAACAGTGTAAGGCTAGGGGGAAGGCAACTAGTCATCACCACCCACCGCCAACTCTTGGGTTGCTATTTTTACCAACGTCCCTAATTTAGCAGTATAAAACTAGAGGGAAGGCAGTTAGTTATTATTACCCGCCGCCAACTTTTAAGCTACTTTTTTACCAACAAACAGTAGGATTGACCGTCATATTATAATGTCCTTACGGCTGAAAGGGCGAGCATGTTTGGTGTGACTGAAATTTCAACCCGCGACCCTCAGATTGCGAGTCGAGTGCCTTAACCATCTCACCATGCCGGGCCACAACGTATAAGAAAGAACAGTTTAAAATTAATATCCGCAAGTAATGTGTTGCGAGAAAATGCACAACGTTCGCGTATTTTTATCGCTACAATAATCAATTGTGTTGTAGTTCACACAGTTCAGTGTTCAGTTAACACAGCTCGTTCTGATGCGCAATAGCGCTTTGTCTGCGTTAAATTACAGCACATGTTTGTTTATTTTTGTTTGTTTACATTTACCAAGATGGTTCCGTGAATTTACCTCTGTTTTATATAATACTATCTCTACTTGTGTCAAACGTTTTTATATTTCAAAACGTAACAAAAAATATAGTGCCAAAATTTTCCCTGATATAACATGGTTTTCATGGCTGTAGAAGTGAAAGAATTCCTAGCTGATACAATTTGCATTTTATCAACACAATTCGATAACGAACGGAATATAACAACGAATATGCGTTATTTCAGTTGTTCGAAGCCTTTATTGTAACACCACAATATTTCTAAAAAGAAATTAATATGGAGCGGTACTGTTTGAACCCTTTGTTCTTGGTTTCAAACGTAAATAAAACTTTTTATTAAAGTAGAAGAGCTCAAATATTAAGCCTTATTTTTATCTGTTTCCTAAAGTGTATGTTATATTAAGTTTTTCAGGCACCTGTTTATTAAAAGAAGCCATCATAACATGATAATACAAGCTCAGTATAAGCACACCTAAGCATACAAGACCAGTAGATACATTCTGTATAGTTTGTTGTACTAAGTAAAAACGATAAAACTAAACTATACTCTAAATATTAACAGTAAAAGTACCTTACCGACATATTGAACCTAATAAGACTAAACTGTGCTTTAAACACTAACAGTAAAGGTTACCTTATCAGCAGAATGACCAATCTTAGTATGACTAACTGGTGCGACGCCAGCAATCCACGTGGATTTGTTACAACTATAGAAATAATTCTAATCTTATCGACAGCAGAGATTGTACTGTAAATTTTGCCCAAATTTACTGGTGTTTTTTTGTTTGTTTGTTTTGGAAATTCGCACAAAGCTACTCGAGGGCTATCTGTGCTAGCCGTCCCTAATTTTGCAGTGTAAGACTAGAGGGAAGGCAGCTACTCATCACCACCCACCGCCAATCTTGGGCTGCTCTTTTACTAACGAATAGTGGGATTGACCGTCACATTATACACCCCCACAGCTGGGAGGGCAAGAATGTTTAGCGTGACGCGGGCGCGAACCCGCGACCCTCGGATTACGAGTGCACGCTTTAACGTGCTCGGCCATGCCAGGCTTTTTTTTTTTTTGACGTCAAGTTTAAATGTTTGAGCAATTTACTTTTAAAAAATTATTCTTCCCGTTATAAGAAAGGCAGACCTAAATGTAGAGGTAAAACGTATAAGCAAGAAACAAAAAGAAAAAAAATACAAAAGTACATGATAGAGTAATTAAAATAATGGAACGTTGATAAAATAATGAAACATTGAATAATGAAAATCTGGTAAACCTTACAAGTAGTTACCAGAACCGAAATTAGTTACCATTTCTGTGCAACTTAGTTTGTTAAACAGAAGAAACTCGGGAAGCAATGTAAACTGCTAGAGGGCCATCTGTTCTAGTCGTTCTTAATCTACAGGGCGGCCCGTAAGTTTCTACTCATCCATATATTTTATGTATCCAGTGTATCTGTGTACTGTCCCTCATTCTCGCCGCATAATATTATGCGATGGCATGTCACAATACGCTCTTCAAGTGTAAATGGGCTTACATTGGCCATATTTCTCTGAAAAAAACGAAACAAGTTGATAATACATGCGTAATGGAATATAACTAACATAATAACATATGGATGGGTAGGGACTTACGGGCCACCCTGTAGAAGACATCGACGAAACTGAAGACACCGAATCAACATTACCCATCGCAAATTCATATGCTCCTTTTTAACAACGAATTATGGGATTAACCATCATATTGTAACGTTTCACGGCTAAAAAAGCGAGGATGCTCAGTAATGGGATTCGAATCAACAGATTGTGAGTCGAGCGCTGTAACCACGAAGACATGCCAGATCTATTGCATAAGATTTCTTTTCTTTGTTAAAGATGTCTTTGCAAACGTTCCTCACAGGTCTTTCGAAATATTAATAAGTTAATATGTATACAGTGAGTAAAAATTCCGAATTTTACTTGTTGAACAATTTGTTATTCATAAATTGATTTTTATATTAAGCGAGACCAAAAATAAAACACAATTTTACGGATTAAAATAAGACAAAACCAATTTATCCTTTAAATAAAAACAACTGATCTTTAATATCCTTATATACAGATATTTATTTAGTTTTCCTGTGAAATTACGATAAATTGAAATTAGAATTTATGAGACAATAAAAATTAAATGTCACTGCTAATTTTAATTAGCCAATACGTCCCCTGCTTTTCAACTTGAAAAACGCCCTTGGGAAGTAATGTGTATTTAATTTTTTAGAGTAGCTCTTTCATGTTTGCGGATTTACAAAGCTAAAATCATGAGTTCGATTCCCCTCGGTGGACTCAGCCCAATGTGGCTTTGCTATAAGAAAACACACACACACACACACACAGGCACACTTTAATATTTAACTAAATTATGATAAGATATAAAGGAAATAAAGAATAATTTCTTCTCCTACAACCTATAGGAATAATATCATATTTCTTTCGTATATGAAAACTAATATTTAAATGATAAGATGGTAGTAGAAATTAGCTTGTTGCTAGCAACGACAAAATTGAGAATTTAGACGATTCAGAATTATGAGGCCTAGCATATTTTCGGATTCGTCACTAGACTCTGAGATAGACTGGTTTCGAGGAATTCTGGCTATCAACAGTAAACTCGAATAAGAGAAAAGCGAAAAACACGACCTTATTTCTTCTCACAATGAGGATTCATAATCCACGTGTACGGTGTTATTTAGGTTTACCCGTTACTCACTACATAAAACTTATAATGATATGAATATAGGTTACGTGCGGCGGTTTAAAAACAACAACCCAGTTAACACATTTTCAAATGCGCAGACAAGAAAACTCTTGAAAATAGAGTGCTTATTGGCTGATTTGTTTCGAAAAAATCGTTTTGTAGTTAATAAAGAATGTAATGATACCATAATTATAATGATGAAAACTCAGAACAGTGAATAATTCTCTTAAGCATTTAGCAAACAAGTTATAAACACCATACTCACACACGTGTTTCGTATTCCTCGAGATATTAAAGAGTGCTTCATATTGTCTCAGATGTTTCACATATTTCACGTTGCATTGCAGTAATATTTTAAAGACACATGCATTGGGTAAACTTTTAAAATCCATACATTAAAACAGGATATTTATGCTACATTTACCAAACTTATTTACGAGTTCATTGTTAATAAGCAACCTAGTCACGTAGTTTCTCAGAATTTTCAATGAATCCAATAATCAACCAAATTTGAACTGGACAAACAACGCCAAGAAGGTCTGTAGTTATGTGTAAACAGTATTAGAACCAGGAACAAGAGCCAACATTGTGGTGGATGCTGCTTGTAATAACAAGGTTGATTTTAGGCTTAACTCTTCACAATAAAATATATTGAGGGACGCCCGATTATCTATAGATGTTGTTTTAACAAGTTAATTATCTAATTTATTACAGCAATCATAGATACTCGCTGACAATATACTCTTTACGCTACATAAAACCGGGTCCATAAAGTAAACAAATGACCCGCCGCTGTGATGAGCAAGCGTGGTGTGTTAAGTACTCCTGTATTGTCATTAGAACCTTCGATTGTGGTATCCTAAGCTGCCTTGTGTCAAATAATCACAACGATTAGTATACACAAGAAAAATTGTTTGTTTCTGTATTCTAAATAGTTTCAAAACGCTTGTTTGTTTGTTCTTAAGCACAAGGCTATCCAATAGGCTACATGTGCTGTGCCCAGTATGGGTATCGAAATCAGATTTTCAATATCTTAAGCCTTCAGACTTATTGCTTAGCCGCTAGAGATACTTTTGAAATGCCTAGAAAACTAAAAAAAAAAACAAAAAACCCTGTATGTCAGTGGTCAGTTTATTACAAGGAAAATGAACATGCAGTACCATTGCTCGGGATAATTGTAAGATTTAATAAATATCTATTAGATCTTCCAATTAGCGGATTTTATTGTTTGCAGGTTTTAGTTGATATTACTTTATTCAAGTGTTCTATGATTTTGTTAATATTGTTCGTTTCAGGAAGTTCTAAGACTTAGATAGTTAGTTCGTTTGTTTAGAATTAAGCACAAAGCTACACAATGAGCTTTGCCCGCCACAGGTATCGAAACCAGGTTTTTTGCGTAGTGAGTCCGCAGACGTATCGCTACGCCGCTGAGGGAGGGGGCAAAGACTTAGTGAATACTATTGCTGTCAAGTGTGCTAAGATTCAGTGATTACTGTGTTTTCAAGCGTTCTAAGGTTTAATAGATACGGTTGTTCACAGGAATCCTGTAATTCAGTAGATATAAGAGAGAAAGGGGACGCTGTGAATTATTGGCTACAAGCTGAAACGAGTAAAATATTTTAGGGCAAATTAGTATATTTACTGGAACAGTACTTCTTTAAATACAGGATTTATAAAATAATACAAAAGAATTTTAATTGCAAACACGAAAAAGTTCACTGGTTTTAGGCCTAACACTAGTTAAGCCTTTGTAGAGTACAACCTATATTCGATAAAGAGATAAACTAACACTAACTTCTGCACGATTTTTGTTGTATCATTGGTAGAGCAAAACTCTACCGTACCTAATACTATAAATAAATAAACTTATGATGTTATTTTTCGACCTAGCATTAGATTAAAAAAAACAACTTTAAAAATATTTTAATATTTTGTTGCACAGAATGTCTACTAAAGTATATTTACACTCGCCCTATGTTCCATCCGTTTATATAAGTATGTATTTGTATAGTAAAGTGTGTATGCATTTTCAGAACGGACAATAACTGAGAACTTTTATAATCAGTACTTAGCTAAGTGTAATTCTGTAATAATGTCAATAGCTTATGTATGTGGGCAAGGTTTCATGTATTTACTTCAAACATGACATTAAATGTTGAAAAGGGGAAGAAAAATGTTTTATCATTATGTTACATTAATATAAATTTTCATATTCCATAGATACTGTATGTTAAAACTGATGAGAAAAATAATGTTTCATGTGATATTTAAGCTAATTAATGACCATGTCTAAGGTCTGTAAGGTAATTTATGTACTTCCAAAGATACAAATATTTTTACCATGTGGCTTTACATAGGGTACTTCGGTGGGGGCAGAGGGGATTTCTAGTATAATCGAGGCACTGTATAAATGTTCGTCATTTGATATCGAAAGTAAATATTTCAGGGAGTTATAAAAAGTAGATTAACGTAAGACTGGGTTACATATAACCTTGCACTTTCTGATTGGTTTTGGTCGAACTGTTCTGTTATAGAGTTAGTATTGTAAGGACTTCGTGACCCCGTACGTTGTTCATCATTCATCTCATATGATGTTCCATAAGGTGTTGCAGCCTTAGAAGTGTGTTTGGAATGAAATCAGAGCAGGCTGATGATGTGAGATCTTTATATGGAATGTTCACTGATAACATGAATTTGTTGATGTCACGTCAAGTAATTCGCCGTCTCCCAGGACTGAAGTGCGTTGGATCAGTTTGACTTTTATCATATGTCAATGAAAATACCAATTTATTGACACAACGCATGAAAATTATATGAAGCAGTAATGTAGCCAGAATAACTATTTGTCATTTCCACCTTGGAAATATCAGGTGCTGTTTAAAGGTTACTGAAGGTGACGGAAGATAATAAATCTTATAACTAGGGCCCCCAACTCCCTGATTTTTCTCAAGGGTTCTAAGATGTAGAATACAATTCTTAAGTTTCGAAATAGTTGGCAAGAGCTGCTGTTCGAAATGTTTTTTTTAAGATTCAAACTGTATTAACGTTCTCAAGTACAGTGAGATGTCACTGATATTGCTTTCAAATGTCTAAAGTTTTATAACTATTATTAATCTGAAGACAAAATCCAAGATTTACTCAAGGCTCACGAGTTGATAAAATACACCCATTAAGTGAGCATTAAGGAAATAAATGATATCTGGTATACCATCAGTATGCATATGTAATACAAATAGATCAACTGAATTACATAAAATAACATGAACGTTCCACATGTTACGGTTAAAATACTGTACTTTTTCGTTTTGTAGCTACAAAAAACTTCAATTGCGTACTAAAGACATTAAGACATTATTAACTACACATAAAATATAAATAAAAATAATTAATTTTTTATATAGTTATTACAGAATATTATCTATATTATTGGTAATTTCTATTCAAAAAATTATGAAGCTATAAACTTGCGGATATATCAATATTTAGTTATAACGTTGTTTTTAACCATTGTATTGTATATCTATTTTATGGTTATACAATGTACAATTAAACTAACTATCGTGTTTTCAGTTTATAATACACATTGTTTTATTCTCATAAAATATACAATAAAGGACTATTCTAAATTTCGCTTTCTAGAAAATATTTGTATAAAGTTTTCTATTGGCTACACTAAAACGTTACATTAAACCAGTGGAAAAACGTGAGAGATTGAACTCACTAATCCCTAAAAATATGTGCTTCCGTAAGTTAATCTGACAAAGAAATTATCTTCACCGTTTCGTTTAAAACGATACTCTTTCGCTGTATGGTGTAATGGAGTGCATGAAATTGCACATTAACATTGTGTCTGTAAACGACCGAAATAATTAACTAGCCGTGTCAAACTTATATGCAAATATATTCAGCGAAACTCTAGTTACTAAAATATTCTTACTATCAGAGGGCTTCTCGAGTATTGAACGTGTGTGTTTTTACTTTATTTTTGTCGAGCGAAAGGTTTTCTCGTAAAACTTGAAAAATGTTAAAATGTCAAACAGCTAGTACGTGTAATTCAGGGCATAGAACAAAGAGTTTGTTTGGAATTCAAATAAAGTCTACTGAGAAAACAAGAGTATAAAGCGTCAGGAGTTGCATATAGTTAAAGTATCTCGAATTACGTTTTTATTGGAGAAATATTTCTTTCTAAGACTCTCTATATCTTTTTCATTCCAAATAATAAAGACACCGTTCACTTGCATTTCATTCGAAACAAATTACGTTGCATTGAAGAGAGCTTAATTATGTGTCGTAAGAACACTAAAATATTCTAATGTAAACAACACACACACACTCAAGTGGATATTTCGTAATAATTAATGTTAGTATAGGCACCGAAAAATAAATATTTTCCAGAATTTAGTCTCTGACTTTATTTACTGTGTATAGTCTAGAGTGTGTAGCTTTTATCTTTGCGATCTATATCTAACCACGTATCCGAAATTTCTTCTGTAAATATATTTACTAGATCTGTATAATTCTGCATAAATGCTACATTACTCATGGTAAGTAACGTGGTAAGGAACACTAAAAAGTAAATTTCTTTTATTGTTAAATGTTTTTAGTAGCCAACCCATAAATTAATTTCTTCATCCGCCTATGTGTTAAACATAACACATTGATGCTCCTTATAATAAACACAACAATTTTAACACTTACATTGTTACATCTTCTAACGCTTCTTATAAATAACTAAACAAAATGAGGATATATTTTGTTTCATATATTAAAGCTTCTGATAAGAAATACAACAATTTCAACACTGACATTGTTTTATCTTTTTATGCCTCTGATAAATAACTAAACAATATAATCATATATACTGACGTATTTGTTAATGCCTTTCATGACAATTTCAGTAGTTTTCGTACGGTAAAGCCTTCGAAAGGAAAATAACAAGTTAGAATTTTTCAGCTAATATTGTATTTCATCTACTAAAACCCCCTCAAAAGAAAATATAAACAACATTGCAAAAACTTATTACATTAACTGCTGAAGTAACGTGACAAAATAACTAATAACCTCAGACACATAATATTACTTGAAGTCAATATAACCTGTAACCAGGTACACAGTGATTCTGAGTTATACATGTACAGTAATTAAAGATATTATTCTAATTAATATGTTGTATGAACAATAATTAATCAGTATATGTGATTGTGGTTGCAGCCAAGACCCTCAGATTAATTCATCTCAATGAATACAGTGATATCTTGGTATGGAACAGGCATACAATATCCTTGAGTGCTGTATTTTAAGCAGTTCTGTGGTTGGTGTCAAGTTCATATTATTCAATCATCGTTAGCTACAATGTGATTTCTCTGTGAAGAACCAATCATATTATTAAAAGGTTTCTTGGCAATTTTCTTTCTGATTATTATTTGATCAGGACCAGCACGGCCAGGTGATTAGGGCGCTCGGCATGCAACCTGAGGGTCGCAGGTTCGAATTCCCGTCACACTAAACCAAACATGTTCGTCTTTTCACCAGTAGGGGAGTTATAACGATGATCAGTCCTACTATTTGTTGATAAACGGAAGTACTCTACAAGTTGGCGGTGGGTGTTGATGACTAGCTGCCTTCTCTCTACTCTTTAATTGTTAAATTAAGGACAAATAGCGCAGATAGCCCTCGTGCAGCTCTACGCGAAAAGAAATGAATAGACAAACAAATTATTTGAACGCTCCCTGACGTACGCTTTGATAAACTAACCTAGCATATAGAGATGTACAAGACCTTCTTGAAGTTTTACTACTTTCAAAGGTATAACCAATTTGAAATAAACATGTTGTTGTTTTTTATTATTTCGTAAAAGACCCACCCTTCGGCGAAATTGGTCGTTTATTTTCATGTTATGTAAGCATATAAAATCTGCACTGGCAGCAAGGTATGCGTGAATTATTAATAACAAAAACTTATAACGACATCAGAATAGCTTCTCTCTTTTTGGGGGGGTGTACGGAGCAAACTTTCTGTGCGAGTACGATTCCAAATAAATTATAAATCTTTCGCATCGAGAATCCCCATATTAGTTTAATTTATCACGTCAGTTCACCCAAGTTTAGAGGAGATCAATTAAAAATGAACTTCGTGATTGCAAATTCTACCATTGCTACATTGAGATTATAATTTCTTAGTCGATATCGACCTGTTAATAGCATAAGTGCTTGTTGTTGTTGTTGTTGTTTTGAATTAAGCACAAAGCTACACAATGGGCTATCTGTGCTCTGCCCACCACGGGTATCGAAACCCGGATTTTAGCATGTAAGTCCGCAGACATACCGCTGAGCCACTGGGGGGGGGGCCATAAGTGCTTGAGTACAGTCACAAGAAAGTTTGTTTGTTTCTGAATTTATCGCAAAGCTACACGAGGTTTGGATTGTCCATCACATTATAACACCCCCACAGCTAAAAAGGCGAGCATATTTAGTGTGACGGCGATTCGAACCCACGACTCTCGGGTTAGGAGACGAATGCCTTAACCACCTGGCCGGACCTAATATGTCAATCGATATCAACCTATCAATAACAAGAGTAAGTTGTTGAGTACAGCCACTAGAGGGCTGGTTGAATCCACAAGGTATACTTATTATAATGTAATAAAAGTATATGCTCAATAAAGTCCATATTAAATCTAAAACTGATTCCATTAAATAGCATTATTACCTTTATTTATTTTTTTAAATTCTTACCTAGAATGATTTTATCAAAGTTATGCCAGACATTGTTTATGATAGGTGATAACAAACATCAATTTTGTTTGTTTCAGTTTTGTAAGAACTCTCTGTTTGATCTGTACTCACAAACCAGTGTAGAAAGTATATTCAAGATCCATAATACATTGTGACAGATTATTCTGCACAGAATAACAGCAAACAGAAAAAAGAAAGCAATACACTATGAAAATGCATTATATAAAATGCTATGAAAGATTAACTTATTAACATAATGCTTTGTTATAATACACACCAGCGTGACAAACAAATGATTCGTATAATGCCTTGTTAGAATATACAGTACAATCAAGCAAAATTTTATACTGTAAATGTAATACAGACAGTATTGTCCTGTGGCAAACACAGTCAAGTAGTACAACAGAACATGTGCCATATTATGTTGTGGCAAACATACATCTAGCAGCAACTTATATCATAAAAATATTTACGCATCATAGTAATTTGTCAACATAATCAAACAGGGTGATATATTGTTAAAATGTTCACTTTACTTCTTTTGTTTTCTCTTGTTTTTAGTTAAGCACGAAGTTACACAAGGGGCTAGCTGCACTGTGCCTACTACTGGTATCGATACTCGGATTTTGACACTATAAACGTTTAGACCAATTGCTGACCTACTAGTGTGCCATTGTACTGGAATGGTAATTAAAAAGTATAGGTTTATGTTCGTATACACACCAGAAACTGTGGCAATAAACATTATTAAACTTCTTTCTCCACTAAAACAATGTGCATTGCACACTTGATACCAGAGAATACGCATGTCCTTCAACGTCCGGTTACTTTGAGCCAAGTACATCCGCATTTGAATGTAGTAAATACCAATATATTTTCACGAAAACCTAATACTAGTACATCTTACGCGGCATTAAAAAATAAGGGTTATTTGACTTAGCTGAAACCAGCCAACGAAGCAACATTTTATTAATTATTTAATCAACTAAAATTAATCTGAGATTTCTTCTTACAGTAACTAATCCAGACCGAAAATTTTCATTTTCACTGGATTCACATCAAAAATACGCTTAATCAAGCATAGGACAATGTTATACAATTATACTAGTTATATAGTTCTGCACATAACGAAGTAGTATTAATCAATACTAATTATATTGTTCTGCTCATAACAAAGTAGTATATATCAGTGCTAGTTATATTGTTGAGCTCAAAACGAAGTTGTATAAATCAAAGCTAGTTATATTGCTCTGCTCCTAACGAAGTACTATAAATCAGGGCTAGTTATATTGTTCTGCTTCTAACGAAGTACTATACATCAGTGCTAGTTATATTGTTGAGCTCAAAACGAAGTTGTATAAATCAGTGCTAGTTAATTTGTTCTGCTCCTAACGAAGTACTATAAATTAGTACTAGTTATATTGTTCTGCTTCTAACGAAGTACTATAAATCAGTGCTAGTTATATTGTTCTGCTCCTAACGAAGTACTATAAATCAGTACTAGTTATATTGTTGAGCTCAAAACGAAGTAGTATAAATCAGTGCTAGTTAATTTGGTCTGCTCCTAACGAAGTACCATAAATCAGTACAAGTTATATTGTTGTGCTCAAAACGAAGTAGTATAAATCAGTGCTAGTTATATTGTTGAGCTCAAAACGAAGCTGTATAAATCAAAGCTAGTTATATTGTTCTGCTCCTAACGAAGTACTATAAATCAGGGCTAGTTATATTGTTCTGCTCCTAACGAAGTACTACACATCAGTGCTAGTTATATTGTTGAGCTCAAAACGAAGTTGTATAAATCAGTGCTAGTTAATTTGTTCTGCTCCTAACGAAGTACTATAAATTAGTACTAGTTATATTGTTCTGCTTCTAACGAAGTACTATAAATCAGTACTAGTTATATTGTTGAGCTCAAAACGAAGTAGTATAAATCAGTGCTAGTTAATTTGTTCTGCTCCTAACGAAGTACCATAAATCAGTACAAGTTATATTGTTGTGCTCAAAACGAAGTAGTATAAATCAGTGCTAGTTATATTGTTGAGCTCAAAACGAAGCTGTATAAATCAAAGCTAGTTATATTGTTCTGCTCCTAACGAAGTACTATAAATCAGGGCTAGTTATATTGTTCTGCTCCTAACGAAGTACTACACATCAGTGCTAGTTATATTGTTGAGCTCAAAACGAAGTTGTATAAATCAGTGCTAGTTAATTTGTTCTGCTCCTAACGAAGTACTATAAATTAGTACTAGTTATATTGTTCTGCTTCTAACGAAGTATTATAAATCAGTGCTAGTTATATTGTTCTGCTCCTAACGAAGTACTATAAATCAGTGCTAGTTATACTGTTGTGCTCAAAACGAAGTATTATAAATCAGTACAAGTTATATTGTTGTGCTCAAAACGAAGCTGTATAAATCAAAGCTAGTTATATTGTTCTGCTCCTAACGAAGTACTATAAATTAGTACTAGTTATATTGTTCTGCTTCTAACGAAGTACTATAAATCAGTGCTAGTTATATTGTTCTGCTCCTAACGAAGTAGTATAAATCAGTGCTAGTTATACTGTTGTGCTCAAAACGAAGTATTATAAATCAGTGCTAGTTATATTGTTGAGCTCAAAACGAAGCTGTATAAATCAAAGCTAGTTATATTGTTCTGCTCAAAACGAAGTTGTATGAATTTATCACCTACATGGAAGACTAAATTAGAAAGCATTTTATTAGGTCTATTTTTTCAATATAAATTTAGCTTAATATTTTCAAACGTTCATTTAATAGTTACAGACAGACAGAAACAAAAACATCATATTTCACTCACTACAAATACCGTCTTATAGTATGAAAGTAAGTGTGAACTTTGAGATAATAATTTAGTTGATAGCGTTTCGATGAACAATATTTTTGTGACACGCTGGTAATTTACTTGCCGAACAATATGTGTTACTTGCTATCTTCAAATGTTCCTCGATACATCTGCTAATGTTTTACAAACATTTTATAGAGCCAATAATATATTGCAACCGCAAATATTGTTAACATCGAAGAATTCCACTCATGGTGAAACAATCAATTCTAATATTTGTAACTAAGAACTTTATAAAAGTATATTTACCTAGTTGTACTTTAAACAAGTTTCTCGCTATGATTGGAAGTTAATAGTAATTAGAAATGAAAATTTTAGAATACAATTAAACAAGACTTTTAAGTATTGGTAAAAGCATAAATCTAACCTAGTTATTCTTTTAAACCTCCGTTGTTTTCAGGTACTGATGGCAAATGCACGCAGTAATAGCACTTATGACAGGTCGTATATCACTAAAACGATTGGTTTGGGGGAAAAATCGTAAAATTGGGTTTCTAATATCCGCCCACAATATAATTTATATTCGAAGCTCATTTAAGTCAGGCACTTAAAATATCACTGTTCATCTAACTAAGTCTTCAAAATTTGCATTTCTTTTCAGAAAGTTGTTTTATATCTAACACAAGTTCCCTTTTATTTTGAGCTATAAATACAAACTTCATGTCAACAACTAATCTAATTAATCTTCACCTTCTTACTGACTTCTTAAAAGATCAAGTGAATACCAGTAATTAGGATCCGGTTAAAATACGCAAAATGCATTCATTTACTTTATAATAATAATAAAACTACGCAAGCTGGATTTTAAGCTAGTCGTATTATTGAAACAGAGAACAGATTTAAAAGAACTTGGACTATTTATTAGTAAAGTTCATCCAAAAACAAAACTTGTTGGCTGTACTCAAATATTTTATTAAGGTATTGTACTTGTACAAAAAAAGGCTTAGAACACAGAGAACAGTCATATCTTCATGGCAAATTTCGTAAAGATGCGATGTAAATATTAAAAACAAATTGAAAAATATACAACCAGCATCTCGTTAGCTTGCTTCCAGATGCAATAAAAACGACGGACCACAATTTTTTTCTTATTTAAGTTATCCAATTTTACATTGTATATTTGTGTTACACAACATTACATTATAAATTTAGAGTATTTGTAGTTTGAAATCAGGTGTTTCCTTTTTTATCACAGATTTTTACACATGATTGACCCCTTTTCTCTAACTGGTTGTTTTTGTAGATTTTATGCGTTCATCAAAAACCACTTCGTTTAGTACAGTCAAGTAATACTACGTACCGCTATGGCTTTACGAAGCTACACAATAAACTACCTGTGCTCTGCTCACTACGGGTTTCGAAACTCGGTTTCTAGCGTTGTAAGTCCGCAGATTTGCCATTATGTCACTGGGAGCCATACATCTGTTCAGAAGCATAATAACAGTGGTATTCAAGCATTTAGAACAGTTGTTACAATATCCCAGATTTTACCAGAAATTTCTTTTGACTAGACGGTAATCACTGTCACGTTTTCTTGTTTAATATAAATAATATTTAAAATAAATGTGTCCAGATAATGTTTTTCAACTTTTCAGTAAAAACAAATTTCTATTTGTCAGTTCATAAAAGCAAGGCGAGGCATGGCCAGGTGGTCAAAGCATTCGACTCATAATCTGATGGTCGCAGGTTCAAATCCCCGTTTCACCAAACATGCCCGCCCTTTCAGCCATGGGCGCGTTATAATGTGATGGTCAATCCCACATTTCGTTGGTAAAAGAGTAGCCCCATAGTTGGCGGTGGATGGTGATGACTAGCTGCCTTCCCTCTAGTATTACACAGCTAAATTAGGGACGGCTAGCACATATAGCTCTCTAGTAGCTTTGCACAAAATTCAAAACAAACCAAATCATAAAAGCAAAAAAAAACAAAAAAACTTCGGCGGTAGTTTTAACTTCAAAGTTCGCGGACATTTGAATTAAACGTGAAAGCCATTTTTTATGCAACAATAATCTAGTATAAAGTTTAGTTTATAATTCAATATTAAACCACATTTAACGCCTTAGTCAGAAGCAGCAAAGGTTCCAACAGCTTAAACTTTTTGAATTGAGTGTCATTTAGAATTATAGAGTTACACATTAATCCTAACCCTAATCGTTTGTCTTTATTAACTCTCGTATAAACCTGGCAAGCAAAATACTTGACCAAATAGAATTTTCAGCGAGACATTTTTTATTTGTAAATTTGTCTGAAACCAAACCTGACTTGGCCTTAACGTGCGTGTGTTCTGTTATGTGCGCGTGCTTATATGATAGCTCCTTTCTTGAACTTATTTTGGAATCTCTTCTTTAATCCAGGTAGTGCGTACAACAGGGATGTATTAACGCATAGGCACACGAGGCACGTGCCTGGGGCGGCAAATTTAGACCAAAAAAAAAGAAAAAGAATGGACAGAATTTTAAAATGTAGTCCCTGGTTATTAATTCCCCCTGCCATTTATGCCGCCCCAATAACCTCTTGAATCTGGACCCCCCCACACACACACACACTCACTATTCCACCACACCGTCGGGTCGGTCGCTTCAAGTTTAAAAGATTTCTAACCTTCCCTCCCTGAGTCCCACCTAATACGCCCCCCCCCACATCATCAACCCATCCGCCCTCACCTCAGTTATTTATTTGTATTTTTCAAAAACCCCAACATGTATTTTACTCATGTTGACACACCAAACAATGAATTACCTGCTACTCAGTGTGCTACGCCAAAACAAAAAATATTTTATCATGGCCTAATAACGTATTTTGTTTTGTGAAATTGCGTATACGAAAATTCGGATTTTCGGTTGCTTCAGGTTATTATCTGCAAAATATATTTTGAAATATTCTTCATCATCATTCACAGTTCAGCTTAATTGATTATTTTTAATTGATTGATTGAATATGCGTTTGTCTAGATTCCAATGTAGTCCTTACAGAATAGTTCCTTCAAATTCCCTAGCAATTATAGGCATTTGTAAGAATAAAGAAGGGGTATTGGCAGACTCCAGAATACCAGAACAGAAAGGCGCACAGTCACTGGAGCAGGTGAGCGTCGACGGAATCGGCTGCGGGTGTGATGCATAATCGTTTTTGCAGGCCGCCAACCGCGCTCTATCAATGAAGTTGACTCCCAGGGGACGCGTTTGTACCGCACGGGGTCTGGATAGTTTTGGGCGATACAGATATTTGTTACTGGTAGTATAGAATTTGAAATAGTAAAGTGTGTTAGAATTTATAATTTGATTGTCAATAGCCCAGCACCCGTTAACATGGATACATCGGCAGTAATATAAATCAGTAGTGCAGAAGCTCCCCTTTTTCGTGTATATTTTGTTATGGACTTATGGTTGCAAGTCGATAATTGTTTTACCAACTACCATAAAAATCATTATCTGCCGGACGAATATATGGTTCACCAACATATTTACAATATAATCGACAATATACATAATAACGTGGTAAGCGATATTGGTGTCAAATGTAGAGTTTGTTATGTTTTTACTTATTCCTCCGTCACCCAATATCTTACTGTAAGTTATATCGTGTTGTCAGTGTCCAAACCTCCACAAGAAGCACAATTCTTGTGAGGGCGAGGGTCACTGGGGGTCAAACGGCTCACGGATCTCTGTAAGGTTCGCACGGCTGCCATAAATAGCTCGATCTGACGAAAATGACTCAGATCCTGATGATCTGAGATGTGAAAGTAACAAATTCACTGTCAATACTCAATATACGATCAGTACACAACGGCAACTTTATGATGTCGTTAGAACTAGTTGCGGAGTTTGACCCCTTCCTCGCTGATCACATTCACCGATATGGCAATGCTGGCAAGGGATCCACGTCTTACCTGTCTTTCAGTACTTGCGACGAATTCATCCAGCTTATGGCAGACCTTGTTCTAAAGAACATTTTAAAGGATGTCAAAACTGCAAAATATTTCTCAATCAGCTTGGACTCGACGCCAGATATATCCCATGTTGACCAGTTGGCATTCATCATCAGGTACGTGAACAGAGATGGTTCACCTATTGAACGTTTCCTGACTTTTATACCCAATCCGGGCTACAAAGCTGAACAGCTGGCAGAAGTTGTACTTAGCCTGCTTCAGTCATATGAGCTTGATATTTCTGAATGTCGTGGACAGTCTTACGACAACGCCAGCAACATGTCTGGTCAGTACAGTGGTCTCCAGGCTCGTATCATGGAGAAACATCCTTTAGCTGCGTATATCCCGTGTTCAGCACATTCATTAAATCTTATAGGAACGTGTGCTGCTGAATGTTGCAGAGAAGCATGTTCATTCTTCGAACTCTTACAAAGTCTCTATGTTTTCTTCAATGCTTCAACCCATCGTTGGAAAATTCTACAAAAACACCTGTCTGCAAATAAAGAAAGTCTCTCTTTGAAGAAACTCAGTGACACTCAATGGTCCACTCGTGAAGATGCTTGTCAAAGCCTCAACAGAAACTTGCAACAAGTGTTTGATGCCCTCACCACCATGGAGGGAAATGCTATGGAAAAACCAGCCGCTAGGAATGAGGCCGCTGGACTTCTTTCCAAATTAGGAACGCTAGAAACAGCTATTTTGTCCACAGTTTGGGGAACAATACTGGAAAGATTCAATGCTGCCAGTAAAAAGTTGCAAAGTGCTGATATGGACATCGGACTTGTAGTCGAGCTTTATGCTTCCTTGCTGCAGTTTGTGAAAGATTCAAGAGAACTGTTCGATCATTTTGAAGACAAGGCAATGTTGAAGTCCAGCATGAAGACGTACGAAATTAAGCGAAAAAGGAAGCAAAAATTTTCAGATGGTGACACCCAGGCAGTGGAAGAAGGCAGAGAGGCATTTGGAGTAAATGTTTTCAATGTGATCATTGACAGACTTTGCTCAGAACTACAACGAAGACAAACCGCTTATGTAGAAATCCACGCAAGGTTTGGATATTTGTTCAAGATAACAAATCTTGAACCCACTGATGTCATCAGTCAAGCTAGAACACTGTTGAAACTCTACCCCAATGATTTGGAAGTGAGCTTCGTAGATGAATGTCTACATTTCCGCGCACATCTTGTGAGTATGAAAGTGCAAAATGATGACTCTTCTGCGTTAGCAGTATACAGAAATCTGCGAGCTAAAGGACTTCAAACTGTATATCCAAACCTGGATATTGCTATGCGCATGTTTCTGTGCATTCCAGCAACTAATTGTACATCAGAGAGATCTTTCTCGGCTCTCAAACGTGTGAAAAATTACTTGAGATCAAGAATGGCAGAATATAAACTAAATGCCCTGTCACTCCTCGCCATTGAAAGTGATATTGTTTGTAGAATAAAATATGACGATGCAATAAACATGTTTTCGTAACAGAAGGGCAGGAGAAAGCCTGTATATTCAGCCGCAGAATAATATTTAGTGATAATTGATTTTGATGTTTCATTTTTTATTGTGTTGGAAAATAAACGTTGTGTTGATTTTGAATGATAACAACTGTGTTTGTCTGTTGTTGTGATAGTGATGCTTGGTGCAAGTTGTGGCACGAAGGGGGGGCGGCAAAAGTATCAACCTAACCTTGTGCCTAGGGGCGCCGAAATCCTAAATACGTCTCTGGCGTACAAATCAATTTATACATATTTAAGAACCTACAAAATACACTGTTTCGTAATATATAAAGTAAACTTTGGGGAGAAAGGGTATTCTTTTCAAACAAAGCAAAAAACAAAACAAAAACAAACTACATCAGTTGGCTGGAAACTATTTACTATTGCAACTTACTATCATTAGTAAGTGCACTTGTGCATGAAGTAAAAGGCTGTTATTCTTTGACGAGTGTCAATAATCTAGCGTGCAATAATGTGATTATTGGTAGGTCGACTTGAAAAGTACCTTCTGGATTACTTATGACATTACTTTTATTAAAATAAATACTGTTTATTTCTGTATCATTTCAGATTCAGTTATTACTTCAGTTAATTCAAAACAATTTGTATTTAATCGTGTCATAACTATGAGGCGAAAACTCTAAGAATTAACTTAGTCCCAAATCGTATAAAGTTAGCTTCTCAATCCTTTATAACTGTAAATTTGACCCTAAGTTAGCTTCTTAATTCTTCATCCCTGTAAATTTGACCCTAAGGTAACTTTTCAATCCTTCATCCCTGTAAACCTGACCATAAATCAGCTTCATCCTTCATCCTTGAAAACGTGACCCTAGGTTAGCTTCTTCATCCTTCATCACTGTAAACTTGATCCTAAATTAGCTTTATCTTTCATCTTGAAAACGTGACCCTAGGTTAACTTCTTCATCCTTCATCACTGTAAACTTGATCCTAAATTAGCTTTATCTTTCATCTTGAAAACGTGACTCTAAGTTAGCTTCTTCATCCTTCATCACTGTAAACTTGATCCTAAATTAGCTTTATCTTTCATCTTGAAAACGTGACCCTAGGTTAGCTTCTTCATCCTTCATCACTGTAAACTTGATCCTAAATTAGCTTTATCTTTCATCTTGAAAACGTGACCCTAGGTTAGCTTCTTCATCCTTCATCACTGTAAACTTGATCGTCCGAATCTTGATTATTACAAGGTGTATCAAATGAGAAACACTTATATCTGAATATTCCTTGATCGCATAATCTTATATGATATCCCATTTCAAACTATTTTGAAACTGTCATGACTTGCAAGTATCACAAGCATCAGTTGTGAAGTTACACGAACAGAAGAGCCGTGTTGAATAAAATAATTTCTCAAACATGTGTAGCTTATGGACCCAGTGTAGCTGTATGAAATCTTACCTTTTCACGCTGTTTGCTAAACTTTCTAAACATGCTCTTTTCACAATGTCTACCTGCAGGCGATTAATGTTTTAATGACGAAGCAACTGCAGGTTATTGTTAGAATAATTGTAAGATCAACACACATTATCAAAAGTGCACCACAGTACTTGTAACAAAATTAACCAAAAATGGTTAAAAATGAATAATAATTTATATGTTAAATTAGGTTTTGATATTAGTTTAAGCTCAAATTGTAATATTTCTCAAATCTATTGGTATACATCCACAGTTCGGCTTCTATACGACGTTTATTTAGTTTCTTGAACTGAAAACGTACATTCGACCATGCTTCTAGTTGCTACGCAACAACAATATTGTCACACAATACACGTTTAACCTGATCGTTTCTGCATGTTTAGCATGTTTCTTTACCATATGTGGCTAATACAATTTTATAATATTTATTTATACAATGAGTACTTTGAACACATAACTCAGTAGGCATTAACTTCTCTTTATGAGTTCCATTTAAAGCATTTTTTTATCATAACATCCAGTCTCTTCCTAATAAATTTATATACACACTTTTATTTTCAAACTATTATCTGATATATTCCATTCCTGTCGTGAAACATAATTTAATTCCGAAAGAGAGTTTTAAGCTATTCTGTTTCTCGATTAAAATTAACATTCGTCTCAGTAAGGAAAGTTATAATACTAGGTTATAATTATCAGTTAGCTGAGCAAATACTATGAATAGATAGATGGCTATGGTCTGGGTTTTGTTTCCCTTAATTTGAGCTGCCATGTTTTCATATTACAATAGTAAATGATGTTTGTCAGGCATTGAGCTCCAAACTGAATTATCAATATAATCCCATTCTTTGAACCTTCTCGTAGCCTGAATTCAATTATTTCTGTACATATTACAATTGGTATCAATGGAGTGTATTATGCTATCTGCGAGCTTTAGTATCATAGTGCTCTCTGTGGACATCATTAATGATCATTGCGTTCTGTGTGAACTTCTTGAATGATCATTGCGTTCTTTGGGGACATTTTTAATGATCATTGTGTTTTGTGTGATCATCTATAAAGATCATTGCGTTCTCTGTGAACATCATTAGTCAACTCTGTACTCTTATGTGGTCGTCAATAACAACAACTGTGTTTTATGTGAACATTGTTACCACTTACATGGTTTTGCGAATTGAAAACATATAATAGTTATTTTGGTTTGAATAAATTTTTTTTTACATAATTTAGCCACTAAGAATTTGAAAATAATATTGATTTTTTTATCACGTAAGGTTTTTTTTTTTTTTTACAAATCTTAAAGACAATAAAATTCTTCATTATTATCACCTGCCACTCATTTTTTAAGAAACATAGGGCCGCATTCACTGCGGTTTCCGTAACCGGTAATTTGAATGAGAAGGTTGTTAGCCCACTGCACCTAGTTCCCCTCCCCCCAGTGGCTTAGCGGTATGTCTGCGGACTTACACGCTAAAATGCGGGTTTCGATACCCGTGGTGGGCAGAGCACAGATAGCCCATTGTGTAGCTTTGTGCTTAATTCAAAACGACAACACCTAGTTCCTAATTTAGCAGCGTAAGACTAGAGGGAAGGCAGCTAGCCATCACCACCAACCGTCAACTCTTGAGCTATTCTTTTACCAACAAATAGTGGGATTGACCGTCACATTATAACGCCCCCACGGCTGGGAGGGCAAGCATGTTTAGCGCGACGCGGACCCGCGACCCTCAGATTACGAGTCTCATGCCTTAACGCGTTCGGCCATGTCGGGCCAATAAAACTCTTTTTTTTTATCAAACTGTTATTTCGTTTACCACAGTGAACATTCTTCATTATTATTAAGTTTGTTACGTTTGGTTTCTAAGCCGATCAATTCGACTCTCGCCTCGCTGTTGGTCTAGAGAAATCTGTAGCGAGCGGTTGTCAACATCTTAAGTACAAATTATTGTACTTAATGATTTAAATGAAAATCATTCACTTATACAAAAATAGATATGAAGTCTTATGAAAAAATCTGTTCATGATGGAGAAAAATGAATAGACAGATTCAGCCTAGAAGAATTACTCTAGAACTTGTAAACATTTCAATACAATAAAATAATCGTGGGCCCGTGTTATTGTATTCTGTGTGAGCATTGTATTAGATGTGACCCTTAATAGTAATAACTGTACTCTGTGTAGAGATCACTAATGGTTACTGTAATCTATGTGAGCATCATTAGGCGTATCATGCTCTTTGTGGACATGAATGGTAATACCTGTATTCCATGTTAAAATCACTTGTGAGTACTTTACTCTGTGTGGATATCACGAGGTACATTTTATGTTATTGTAAAACAGAATCTCAAAATTTATAAGGGTCAGTATTTTGTTTTAAGCTGTTTCAAATGCCGACTTGAAATCTTTGAACGTTCAACTTACATGTACTCACAGTTCAGGCGCATTCACTAAATATGATTACAATGACTATGCAACAATGTCTAACGTGATTTATTTTCAGAACATTAATTGTGACGAAACATAACTACAAGAGTAGGATGATCGTTTCAACTGGTTTCATCTTCGTGTTTTGAAAAGCCAACGTCTACTCTTATTGTATTAACTCAGGCTTGGTTAGTTAAAGAATGCAAATGGAATTGGTTACTTACATACAATCGATGTACGACGTGTATGTCTCTTTGTGTGTAAGTGTTTGTGTGCAATTTTGTGCATGTGGGACATAACACTGGAAGTGTTTACCTTCCCCTATCGGATAACACCAGCATCATGTCCTATGCAGCGAACGGATATGAGAAAAGTATAACAACCAACAACAAACGCACATTGAATAGCATAGAAAGCAAAACTACTATCTCCGTATTAAACAACACCCATTGATCAGGAAAGTTAAGCCAGAACCGAATCATACAGACACGGCTAAACCAGAAAACGTACTTGAACGGTTCGAATGTCTCTTTTATTCATAACTGAGCGCATACTTTGATAAAGCAATGGAAACGACAGATAAGTAACTCACTTCAGTAGAACATTTTTTTCATGTAGTCAAAATCGGATTAAGTTGACGGAAGCCGTAGTTCTGAAACCGCTCGAGCGATTCCCTTTTGGTCCGTTTGTTTGAAAATTTCGGACGATTACAAACTAAAGTTTTAAAACATTTTACGTACTTGACAGATTCATTTGAAAGTAATTTAAAAAAATAGATTATTTTAACGCTGTGAGGGAAAAAAGTATATTGTTCTTTATGATTGGTGTACGAAAGCTTTCTATTATAGCAGACAGAAATTCTAATTCGAACGGTCTTAAATAAATGAGAAATTAAACCGAATAGTTCACTTTATTTGGATGTATAATTCAGTCTATACACTCCAAGTCGAACCAAACATGCTTGCCCTTTCAGCCGTTGGTAAAAGAGTTGGCGTTGGGTGGTGATGACTAGCTTCCTTCCCTCTAGTCCCACACTGCTAAATTATGGACGGCTAGCACAGGTAGTCCTCGCGTAGCTTTGCGTGAAATTACAAACAAACAAACAGTCCATACACGTGGATTGTAAGACACTGGATTTTTTGTAGTTATGTTAAGTTACTATCGGCGTGAATCAAGTCGTCGTGATAGGGTTTTATACATCTCTGACAATGGATGCAAATTTTGGTATAAATCACTATGAGATAGTGATTTGGTAAATTAAAGATATTTAAAAATTATCATACGATTGAAGTAAGTGACACTTCAATGTTTTATGTTTTTCTTGTGGATAAGGGCTAATAAAACAATTACTCTTTATCTGAAGTTGTTTGAGCCTATAATCATTGCTAGGAATGGTCAAGAGCTTCTTACTGGTGAATGTGAGTTAACGAATTCACTTGAAAATATTTACTTACTTTTCATATATGAATTTAATTGTACAAACGGTAACAATAATGCTTTGAGTCTTTCTTATCAAGAACGTTGTACAAATTAACATAACTTAATGTTGTTTCGATAGCAACTACAACTCCCATTGATAACGTAATATAAAGAGATCTGTGTCCGCTATGTTAGAAAAACAACAACTCATTATTGACTTTAGGAATGGTACTACAGTCATGATATTGTTAAAACCTTTATAAGTACTGGCGTTAATACTCTAGCTAAATATTGTTTCAAACTTTCAACAGACATTTCATGTTAATAGTGTAAATGTGTGCAATGTGAACATCACTAATAATCATTGCACTCTATGTAGGTATCATGAGAGAGTACTGTGCTCTATGTAGACATCATGAGCGAGCATTGCACTCTATGTAGGTATCATGAGAGAGTACTGTGCTCTATGTAGACATCATGAGCGAGCATTGCACTCTATGTAGGCATAATGAGTGAGCATTGTACTCTATGTAGACATCATGAGAGAGTGCTGTGCTCTATGTGGACACCATGAATGTGTATTGTGCTCTATGTGCACATCACGAGTAAGCATTGTACTCTATGTGGGCAGCACGAGTGTGTATTGTGTTCTATGTGCACATCATGAGTGAGCATTGTACTCTATGTGGGCAGCACGAGTGTGTACTGTGTTCTATGTGCACATCATGAGTGAGCATTGTGCTCCACGTGCTCATCATGAGGGAGCATTGTTCTTTATATGGACATCATGAGTGAGCATTTTGCTCTGTTTAAGTATTATCAGTCATCGTTGTTCTCTGTATGTTTATCATTAGTGAACAATGTATTTTGTATGGGCGTTTTTTGTGAGAATTGTATTCTGTATAGTCATTATTAATAAGTATTATACTTCTGTGGATATCAGCAGTGGATATTTTGCTCTGTTTGGGCATTACTAGTCATTATTTGGTTCGGTGTGGACATCATTAGTGAGCATTGCGAACTATGCGGACATCATTGGTGAACAATCCACTTCCAGGTTTTTAAGAATGTCAAGATAATAAGAAGAACGTCTTAATTACTTGGATACATTCTCAACACCTGCAACAAAACATATGGATTTATACCTATGTAATTGTATTATATTATTAGTTGTACACTTCATATGTTGGACCTAATTTATCAAGTCACCAATTTACTATCGTTATCTTGAAAATAAAAATATCACAAGTCAATGAAAAGAACAAAGGGTAGTTCCACTACTCTCAAACTTCTTGCCCGTTGAAGCTACGCGTGACTTAATGGTTAACGTGCCCAATTGCCGTTAGAGAGTCTTAGATCCGTAGCGTGACGCTAGTGAATTTGCTACGTGCGTTATAAGAGTGGGTGTCAATCCATTAATTTGGTTCCAAGACGGGAAACGCTACTATGACAGTATGCTGTCTAGTTGCTTTTTCTCTGACCAGTAATTCAACATTAGGCCCTAGGGGTCTCTGATCTGGAAGTATAAGGTTTCATTAAAAATGAAAGTACTATATATTTACCATTATCTTGATGGATGTTATTGGTAGGAATCGATAATAATGCTTGGAGCACGAAATTATCTCCCTCACTGATTTATGAACGGAACATTGGAAATAAATATTTTTCGACTAAGTCCTAGTGTAGGCTTAAAAGTGGTAAACCATAAAGTCCAAACTTGAGATGGAGCAAATGTTGCACGTACAGATTTAGTAAAAAAAATAGGGATTATTTGATGATTGTAGCTCAAACACGTATATTTCAATAGATAATTTACTTAACGTCACTTGTGAGGTACCACCATCTTGTGTTATATTTTGTGTTAAAGATGCGAAGTTGTAAGTAAATCCGTAACGTTAATATGTTTGCTAACATTTACAATAAAAGATGATTCAAACAGCTTTCAGTTTTTGTTTTGGAATTTCGCACAAAGCTACTTGAGGGCTATCTGTGTTAGCCGTCCCTAATTTAGCAGTGTAAGACTAGAGGGAAGGCAGCTAGTTATCACCACCCACCGCCAACTCTTGGGCTACTCTTTTACCAACCGTCACATTATAACGCCCTCACTGCTGGAAGGGCGAGCATGTTTGGCGCGACCCTCGGATTACGAGTCGCGCGCCATACGCGCTTGGCCATGCCAGGCCTAGAACAACTTTCACTTCTAGTACTTACATATATTTAATAGTATTCTTCATAGCACAAATAGCTTCAGGTCCACTACTTTCATATATTTAATAGTATTATTTATAGCACAAATAGCTTCAGTTCTAGTACTTCCGTATATTTAATAGTATTCTTCACAGCACAAATAGCTTCAGGTCCAGTATTTCCATATATATAATAGTATTATTTATAGCACAAATAGCTTCAGTTCCAGTACTTCCGTATATATAATAGTATTATTCACAGCACAAATAGCTTCATGTCCAGTACTTGCACATACTGAATAGTATTGTTCATAGCACATCTTTCAGTGAGTCAACGTGAAATTTACGAACTTACACTGTTATAATGTCGGTTTGATTCCCGTTCATTTGCACTAAAAACAAGTGCTAATAGCACAATGTCCCCTGGTGGTTTAATGGTAAGTTTGAGATTTTATGATGTTACATCCGATCTTTGATGTGTGAAAAGTAGAAAGAGATTGTTCTCTACCTTTTCTCTCAACCACAAAGAAGTACCTTATGAAAACAATAACAAAATAACAAGACTAAATAATACAAGACTCAATACACCTACAACCGTCGTCCAACACCTCTAATAAAGCGATGTTAATGCGATATGTAAGTTCCTGGTTTGCCATAAGATCATTTTAACATTAGGCATTCAGACATCGTTTCAAGATTTAGAAACACATCGTCGTATAATTGAATTTTGTAAGCGCCCGTTTAGGAAATCAACGATATTTTTTTTTCAAACGCTAAGTCTTAAACTTAAGCCCTTAGGGTGTTTCAGTAATTAGTTAATTTGCAACATTATCGTGTAGTTTACGATTTCTGAACATTTTAACGGTAGCTTAAGGCATTATATTTGGTTTTTCAATCATCACAGACTACATAATATAATGTATATGAAACTGAGAAGCAAGTGGAAGAGGGGAATAAGACCCTTTTGGCATGGCTTGCTTATAGTCTACGTGAAAGAGTAACCCCTCTATAAATATACTCTAATATATCGTTACACTTCTCTTAACTAAATGCAGTAAACAGCAAGAGTTTCACGTAATGGTTTCCTTTTAGCATTCTTTCCCTATTAACAGGTCCCTACGCCTATGAAATAGTCTTACGAAATAATGGTGTGTGGTAGGTCACACGTTAAAAAATTATATTTCAAAATAATTTAAAAACCAAATAACATCTCTTGGAACAAGGATTTTGATGCTAGAGGTTTATGGCAAAACCTAACGACTTATGTACTAGTTGTTTCGATCCCCGCTAGTACAGCGGTATGTCTTCGGATTTACAACACTAAAATCAGGGTTTCGATTCCCCTCGGTGGGCAGATAGCCCGATGTGGCTTTGCTATGAGAAAACACAATTTATTGTTTCCATTTTGACGAATACTTCGTTAACTATTTTATCCAAGAGGTTAAAGTATTCTTGATTTTTAAAGTAACATACAAACTAAGGGTTTAAAAAGAAATGATTTACAAACTAAAATTACCTATATATAATGCCACGTTAATCAGTTTCGAAAACTGTAGGAGTTTGAAGAATATCCATAGATACACTTCTGTTGATAAGAACTACACTAGATTACTGTGAAAACTGACCATTTAATTCAACGGGACCTTATCGACAAAACCGTTTACGTGAGAAACAAGTTACTTCAAGAACTTAATGTTTAATATCTACAGACAAACGAAAAAAGAAGTCCGAAAAAATTACCAAAATGTCAACAGACAAAATGAAAACTTTCAATCACTATCGGTTGCTACACAGAGAGAATGGTAAATTGGCGTTAAATTTTTAATAGTGTAGACACTTTCGACATGTGTTTTTTTTTTCGTAGAATCGGCTCATTTCAGAAACTAAACATCACCTTTCGATTCTCGAGGTGGAAATCGTCATTATTACTCATCGAGTAATCGATCCACGAACAAAACATTTCTCGAAGCTCTTTGCAAGAGACTCCTCGAGTGCACAACCCTAAAGGTATACAAGATCAATAACCTGGGTAGGACTGTGTGTGTTTATTATCTCTATAAGCTAACAATTTATTCTACAGTATGCCATCTTGGAACAGCCGTCATTCACAAAATGGAGTTTCTATTTACAAACGAAAACCTTCGGCTTAAAAAAAACAACAACAAAAACTGATGCAATGAAGCTGAATGTATTCTTTGCTACCATTAACAAAGTAACGAAGAAGTATTATTCGGTTGTCGAAAGCTGACAAGTTTCCAGCATGACTTTGAAACTAACACCTTTTTTTTTTAAGTAGTGTGGTTAAAGGTAATGGATTTGGTTTGTTTTGAATTTCGCGCAAAGCTACTCGAGAGCTATCTGCCATACCCGTCCCTTATATAGCAGTGAAGACTAGAGGGAAGATAGTTAGTCATCACCACCCACCGCCAACTCCTGGGCTACTCTTTTACCAACGAATAGTGGGATTGAGCGTCACTATGTAACACCTACACAGCTGAAAGAGCATATTTGACGTGACGGAAATTCGTACCCGCGACCCTCAAATTACGAGTTGAGTGCTTTAACCACCTGGTCATGCCGAACCAAAAGTAATGGGATCATATTTATATAAACTGAAAACGAATACTTCTGCTCAGTACCTATAACGAAGGTGAAAAATTTAATGATGTGAAAAATATTTCTTTGCGTATCTCAAACGTATTTTAAAAAATATGTTATAGTCCCCAGTGGCACAGCGATATGTCCGCGGACTCACACCACTAAAAACTGGGTTTCGGTAGCAGTGGTGGGCAGAGCACAGATAGTCCAGTGTGGAGCTTTGTGCTTAAGTCTTAACAAAAAACAAACCTAGGTTATATCAAACTAACGACTAACGGCCACGTAAGGTCCAGTCCCACAACTGTTCGCAACTCTTTTAAAGTTTATTTTTTAATTACGACATTATTATTTTGAAGATCAGTATAAGATGCCTGGTACCTGAACACATTAAAAAAATCCACGTTACTAAACAAAACAGTACATGATATCATAATCTCTGTTACCGTAATTAAAGAATCTCATATAGCGTAAGTTTGTGTGCGTGTGTGTTTTTTTCTTATCACAAAGCAACCTCAGATTATCTGCTGGGCCTCCCGAGCTAGAAGTAATCGCTTTTGAAATATTTTCGACCGTTAACCCAATAGTGCCTGGCAAGCTGAACTGACTAAGAATATTGTAAATTACATGCTAACTACTTATTGTCTACTGCAGTTGTCGTAATTAACACATCGGCAGTTACACTGTACACAAACATTAAAACACGTTTTAAGAATGTGCACTCATGTCAAAAAGTTAGGACACCCGATGAAAGCCTATGTATTTTTATAACATTTCAACAATACTGAAAAATTATAGAAATATAACTACGCAATTAAAACTAAAGAAAAGACTTTTCAAGATATTCTGTAAATGTAATTATACACAAATGCATATTCTAACAGAAGAAAAGTAAAGACACCCTACTTCCTAATGGCTAGTGTTGCCCCTTTTGGCTGAAATAACTGCAGTGAGACATTTTTGTAGCCATCTATCAGTCTCTGATATCGGTCTGAAGACCATCTGCCCCACTACTCAATGCAGAATTATTTCAGCTGTGAGATCTTTGAGGGGTTTCTTGCATGTACAGTCCGTTTCAAGTCACTTCACAGCATCTCAATGGGATTAAGATCTGGGCTTTGACTCGGCCATTCCAGGACTCTCTATTTCTTAGTTTTCAGCCAGTTTTTGGTAGATTTACTGGTATGTTTTGGGTTATTGTCGTGTCGCAGGGTCCAGTTCCGCTTCAGCTTTAATTTTCGTACAAATGGTCTCACATGTTCCTCAAGCACCCTCTGATACACAGTAGAATTCATGGTGGATTCTATGATTGTGAGTGTGTGGTCTGTTCAGATCCTGCTGCACCAAAGCAGCCCCAAACCATGACACTTCCACCTCCATGCTTCACAGTTGGTACGAGGTTCTTTTCTTGGAATGTGGTTTTGGTTTACGTCAAACATGTCCTCTGTTCTGGTGTCCAAATAATTCCATTTTGCACTCATCTGTCTAAAGAACATTATTCCAGAAGTCCTGGTCTTTGTCTACATTCTCTCTGGCAAATTTTAGTCTGGCCTTGATGTTTCTCTTAGAGAGCAAAGGTTTCCTCCTTGCACACTTTTCATGCAAGTTAAGCAGTCTCTTTCTGATTGTAGAGGCATGCACTTTCACATCAACAGTAGCTAGAGTCTGTTGTAGGTCTTGTGATGACATGTTAGGGGTTTGGAGACCTCTTTTAGCATTTTGCGGTCTGCTCTCGGTTTGAACTTGCTTGGACGACCAGACTTGGGCATATTGGCAGTTGTTTTGAAAACCCTCCACTTGTTGACTATTTTCTGGGCAGTGGAATGGCTGATTTCAAAATCTTTTCGGATCTTTATAAAATTCCTTACCAGACTCATAAGCTGCTAGAATTTAATACTAAAGGTTTTAGACAGTTCTTTTGCTCTCACTATGGTACTCACTCTCACTTTAACAGTCAGGAGCACACCAAACTAAATGTCTGAGGTTTTAATAGGGCAAGCCTCATTCAATGCTGAGTAACGATCTTCTAACATGTGCACCTGGTGTGATACACCTGTGTGAGAGTTTAGAAGTTTTAGGTGGGTATAAATGTGGCGGTGTCCTAACTTTTTCCTCAGTTAGAATATGCATTTTTGTAGAATTACATTTACAGAAGACCTTGAAAAGTCTTTTCTTCAGTTTTAATTGTTTAGTTATATTCCTATAATTTCCCAGTATTGTTAAACTTGAAATTAAATATCTATATATCCAAAAATGTTACAAAAATACACAGGATTTATAGGGTGTTCTAACTTTTTCACATGATTGTAGGTAAAAATGAAAAAGGTAAAATATTTTTTTCATTTGAATCACTGTGAGGAACTCTCTAGAAAATTAGGAGTAATGATTTGCTATCAGATTTACGAGTTATAGCGCCATATATGGTGAATTCCTGGCCAATTGACTTTGCAGTGTCATCGCAATTTAATTTCGTTTGAAGAATGTGTCACAGATCTTTCCCAACACGTGTATGAGTGCAGTGAGATTCTTAAAAAAATTATAAGATAGAAGCCTAAAATGTTTTCCAAGGAAGAAAAGTAAAAAGTCGCACAGATGATGGTTTAGAAAGCAGTACTCCGAAACCATGGCAACTGGGAACAACCATCATTCGCAAAATGGAGCTTCTAGTTTCAAAAAAGAATCTTAAATATAAAAAAAAGAAAAAAGCTCACGTAATGAAGCTGGGCGTATTCTTTGCTACCGTTAACGAATTAATGAAGAAAGATTTTTAGGTTGTCAAAAGCTGACGAGTTTCCAACATGATCTCGAAGCTAACACTTATTTTTATGAGAAATACGGTTGAAGATAATGGTCACAGTAACACGATTCGCCATTACCTTCGGCCTAAAAATACTTCATGCAATGCAGCTAGGAGTATTTCTTACTACCATTAACAAGTTGATTAATTGTTTAGGATCAAGCACAAAGCTACAGAACGGGCTTTCTGTGCTCTGCCAATCATGGGTATCAAAACCCGGTTTCTAGCAGTGTGAGTCCGCAGACATGGTATTGTGCCACTGGAGGGCACCATTAATAGACTAACAAAGAAAAATACTAGATTGTCAGAAGCTGTCAAATGTCCAGCATGACTGCGAAAGTAAAACCTACTTTCATGAGAAATATGGTTGAAGATAATGAAATCATAGCAACAATATTCGCCATTATATTCGGCTTAGACAAAACTAGGTGTATTCCTTACTACCATTAACAAACTAACGAAGGAACATTTTAGGTTGTAAAACGTGCTGTCAACTTTGCAGCATGACCTCGAAGCTAATGCTTATTTTTATGAGAAATGTCGGTGAAAGTAATGGAAGGAATCATAGCAACACGTTCGCTATTTATTTAAAATCCACTTACACTGTTCCAATTAACTTATACGTGTTTGTTGTGCTAAATCGTGATCTAAGAAGTCTGTATCCATTTACAGCGGTGAAAAATGTGTTTGTTTCTTTTTGAATTTCGTGCAAAGCTACGAAGGCTATCTGCGTTAGCATCCTTAATTCAGCAGTTTAAGACTAGAGGGAATGCAACTAGTCATAACCACCCACCGCCAAAAATCGTAATTATTCGAATTTTAAAACAAATGCAAAAATTACGAAACAATGAGTTAGGAGTAATTTTATTACTTTCATCTGAAACCCGGCCTGGCCAAGCGTGTTAAGGTGTGCGACTCGTAATGCGAGGGTCGCGGGTTCAAATCTCGGTCGTACCACATACATGTTCGCCCTTTCATCCTTGGGGGCGTTATATTGTGACGGTCAATCCCACTACTAATTGGTAAAAGAGTAGCTCCAGAGGGGGCTTAAACTGCTAAATTAGCGCAAATATCCCTCGAGGATCTTTGGGCGAAATTAAAAAAAAACACTTTCATATGCCTTTAACAATACTTTTCTCCTCTTTATTAGAAAGAATGCATAACCAGCAGGGATAACAAAATCAATGCTATGTGGGTAAGCAGTATTTGAAGCTGAAATCCCTCGAGTATATCTTATACACATTGTTATTACTATGTTTAATGTAATTATGTTTCAGAATAAATGTGTCTTTTTTGTACTGATATGAGATTCATGAGATACAGACAAGTCTCACCTGAATGTATTTATACAGTTTACCTTTTTATTGATGTTTTATCACTTGTTATTAAAAACATATTGAAAGTTTCTTTGCTTGCAATTTCATCATTGTTTGTTTCAAAGTGAAAATTTAATTAAATAGGTTTGTTTGTTTGTTTGTTTTGACTTTTGCAAAAAGCTATACGAGAGCTATCTGCGCTAGCCGTCCCTTATTTAGCAGTGTAAGATTAGATGGAAGGCAAATAGTCATCATCACCTACCGCCAACTCTTGGGCTACTCTTTTACCAACGAATAGTGGGATTGACCGACACATTATAAGACGCCCACGGCTGTAAGGCCGAGCATGTTTGGTGTGACGAGGATTCAAACCCGCGTCTCTCAGATTGCGAGACGAGTGCCTTAACCATCTGGCCAGGCTAGTCCATTAGTTTTTTCAATTAAAAATACATATTATTAACCAAATTACAACATTTTTTCTCAGACTTCAGGGAGACACGGCAGTGTTTATTAAACCAAAACCAAATCAGTCAAAGTAACAAAAATACTTACATTACACTATGTAACAAAATTTTTACTTTTACTTGTTCCTGGGCAGAAAGAGTTATTTCCCAATTGCTTATGCCTAAAGTAAATGGAAAAGTCCTATTTTTCTCTTCAAACTTTGCTTTTGTGACCTGGGTAATGAATTTTTCAAATTTACCCATTTTTCAGAACATTCCAGGTAGATTCAGTGCTGAGTAGCTGATAGAGAATTTTCTCGAACTTACAAGAATTTTCAAGAACTTTCTAAAATGTTGTAGAACTTACAAGAATTTTCAAAAACCTTTTAGAATTTTCTAGAACTTTCCATAATAATATATATACAGGGGCTCACCACTTCAGTCTAGTTTTAGCTGCCTAAGTGAACACATAGAGGTTTTAACACAGATGGCATCAAGAAACTGCAAGCATTTTCCATTTGCATTCTGCTATGTATGATGCCAATTTATCAAGGTAAGGGCGAAAAAGTACACTGTGACAGCATCTGCTAAAATATATGAAGCCTACAAGACATGTTTCGACATTCCTGTTGGGGATCAAGACAAACCCTTGGCACCTAATTTTACCTACGAGCACTGCAAAAAAAACTCTAGAAGGTGAGATGGACAATTTTTGCTTGCTTGAATAGTGAGATTTTATATATCATAAAAAATTTAGACCTTTTAAAATTTAAATATTTTTCATTTTTTTAAATTTCCAATAGTATAGAAAAAATATCACATATAAAATATTTTGCATGAACCTCTTGTACATTAGTTGTGGATAAAATAAATTTATTCTTCATAATAAGAATTTTACTTTTTTCTTTTGCAGGATGGTACAAAAAAGAAAAGAGAACCACGAAGTTCGCTATTCCAAGAAATTGGCGTGAACCCACTTTCCAGCCAAGCAATTGCTACTTCTGCACGGCGGACCCTACAAAACGTCGGGGTGGCAAGACTGCATCTGCTATCATGTATCCGGACCTTCCATCATCCATTGCTCCAGTGCTACACTACCTTTAGCTCCCTGTACTCATTCTGCCAGAGAGAAAGCAGCCATCTTCAGAAGAGGAGGTAGACATTGAAGATCCAAATTACAACTTCAGAGGTGCAGATGGTGAGAGAAACCCATACTACCCCAACCAAAGAGACCTCAATGACTTGATCAGAGATCTTGGTCTAACAAAGTCGAATGCCGAGATTATATCTGGGGCTCATACATGAAAGTGATTTACATTACAGTAGCAAATCTCGAAAAACTATTCACTTCTAAACAATTTTATATGACTTTAGGTGAAATGCATTTAAATCTTGATTTCTATGTTGTTTTATTCAGACCTTATGTAAATGAAAATGTGCAAATTTGCCTCTTTTTACATAGAAAATAGGTTAATTTTTAAATTTCATTACCCAGGTCACAAAAGCAAAGTTTGAAGGAAGTAATGGTCATTTTCTGTACTTTTACAACATAAGCAATTAAGAAATAACACACACTATCACGGAAAAAAATTTGTGTTACAGAGTGTTATTTGCCGTCAAAACAGGTTTAACATGTTTCCATATATCCTACAGAAAATAAGTTCAACGAAACATAAACATTTTATGTTGACCAGCAAACAAAATATTTTCCCACTACAAACTTTTTCGAACCTCAGATATAAAAATATATTTTAAAAGAACTGCCTCATATTGTACTCAGTACTACAAGAACTATTCCTCATACACAAACATTACACGCGATAATGAAAGTTGCTATAAACTTTACCAATTCATCGTGTCTTCAAGCTCCATCCCCTAGTGGCACAGAGACATGTTTACGGCATATCTTATGTGAATGGTATATATGTGTATACTTCATACAACAAACATCTGGTTTTGATACCCGTGGCGGGCAGAGCACAGATAGTCCTTTGTGTAGCTTTGGGCTTAATAACAAAATAACAAACAACATCGTACCCCAAATTGTCATTGTCACAGCTAAACTTTTATTATTATCATTGAAATACCACCTATTTCAATTTCAATTATTTACTGCCAAGCTAAAGATACTTCTGTGAGTGAAAAGATGGTTCTTCATTTCGATGACACCTTCACAGGTGATATTGAGAACCAGGTATTAACAAAAACTATTCTAAAGCCCACTCAACTGTAAACATTCCTCAAGCAGCTGTGTTGAAACATTTCAATTTTGCTTCTTGTGTTGAGTTGTTCTGTAGAAACTCTAAGAGAACACAAGTAACTTCACTACAAAAGCTGACAACTGAACATCATTAAACGTATTACCAGTTACAGTACAATGACCCGCACTGAAAATGAATATCCACTATAAATACAGTACAAAATACAGAATCTCGAATATACCTTAAAAGTATTTCAGATACTAAGTTAACTTGACTAATCTTAGGTCTCAACTTAAATACGAAAAACTTTTCTTTTACCAAGGTATTGTTTATCATTTTCTGTTGCTAAGATATTGATACTCATTTGCAGCGTGCTAAACATTGGATCCAATACTGGATCTTAAATTTCCAATGTCCTTTCATACGAATCAATAAATTCCTTTTACAGGACCTGATCCAGTCTAGCTGAAAGCAAGGACAAGTAAATTTATAAACTGCGTGTGTTTGTGTTTTTCGTATAGCAAAGCCACAAAGGGCTATCTGCTCAGCCCACCGAAGGGAATCGAACCCCTCATTTTATAAACTGCATTTGATGACTTTAATTGTGAATACGGTCCTTAAATACAGTAGAAAATGTAGACAAATGTTAGGTTGAAATTATATCTTAACTGTATTTGAGAATATACCCTAAAGGAACATTTTTGAATGATTTTTAATGACCAAAACATATCAGACCATTTTTGACAAGGTAATGACAACATAAAATTAGAAACTTCGAATGTGGATGATTTATTGCAATTTCACTGACTCATTCAACTACTATATGATCACTCAGTAGCATCAGTAGGATTTTTCTTTTCAACATGAAAACACTTTGTGAGTACTAAATAATTTACACGTACGAAACATCAGCAAGATTCCTTTAGAAACTTTGAAGTTAAAATACGTGCCAGTAATGTTTTGTTTTGTTTTTGGTATACTTCACATTATAAGTGGCTATATGCCATAAGTCAGTGTTTACAAATCAGAGTTTATGTTTTTGTTGGTGTTCAACAGTGAATTTTTACTTTTATTGTTAAAGTAGAGAAGCACTGAGAAACTTGTCGTGACTTTCTAAAACGGTCACTGTAATTTACATATCTACTGATGTAGGTCGCTTTTCTAGTTATTGTTTTTTACGACAGCACAGAAAAAAAAGATAGCCAAAAAAACGTCATTATAAAAATATTACAATGTGATGTAAAACAGATATTTCACATTAGGAGAAACAATGAAAACGTTACAATCACTCAGAAAAATATCCAGACATAAACACCTGGAGGAAAGAAATATCGCACAGTAATCCCTTTTTAGTTCATCTATAACCCTAAACTAAAAAACACCTTACATACATGGAAAAATCATTTAAGTGATTTTCATAACCGTTTAATTGTTGTTGTTGTTGTTTTATTTCTTCCAGTGCCTTAACGCACTTAAGCACTTGAGGCTTATGATGAAAAATGAGTTTCTAAACCTGCGAGGAACGAAGTACAGATAACCAATTGTGTAACTTTGGACGTGACAACAAACAAAAATCTCGAATACACTCTGGTTCATGCCAAATGTAGTTACACCATTCCATGGAGTGACTGATATCTTTCTAACAACATTTGTTGTCAAGCATGCAGTTTTCATGAAAACTGTCTTTACTATCTCCGACAAATAGCTCCAAAAGTGTTCCGAAATTATCAACAATCTTGCAACATTACTTGTATCATAAAAAAATGTAACGATCAATTTATTGGACACAAACGAATAACTGTGGGCGAGTATTTCAAAAAAATAATAAAAGTCGGTTAAAGGTTGAGCAGCCTGGCATGGGCGGGTAGGTAGGGCGTTCGACTCGTAATCTAAAGGTCGTGGGTTCGAATTTCCTTTCCGGCAAATATGCTCGCTCTATCACCCGTGAAAGCGTTACAATGCGACGGTCAATTCCACTACTCGTTGGTAAAACAGTATCTTAATAGTTGGCAATAAAATGTGATGACTATCTGCCTTCCCTCTATCCTTTCACTTGTGGCTCGTGCAGGTAGTCCGTTCTAGATATGCCTTTAATTCAAACCACATCTATCTCAATTATATCTTAACGATTGTTGATTTATTTATGTTTTTATCATATACTGAACTTGTAAATGTATCAGGTAATCCCTTAAGTAATGTCCGATTTTAGGTTCAGAGAAAGAGAAAATATTTCAAAGACTTTTAATGCTATTTAATCAATAATATGTTCCATTATTATTAATTACTCCCTACCAACAATTCACAAGTTTCTGAATGTCATTTCTATAAAATTCTTGGGGTTTGGAGGAAAAGAATGTAGAAAGTGTAGTTTAGACGTCTTCATGTGTTTCAAGCTCTTTTCCATCAAGATAGTTCTGCAAATTTTTGAATAGATGATAATCAGATGGGGCAAGGTCTGGAAAATAAGGAGGATGTGGAAGTTTTTCCCAATCTAGCTCTTCAATCTTTGTAGATGGGATCCTTGCTGTATCGGGTCGTGCATTATCCTGGTGTAACATAACACCTCTATGATTGATTAAAGCAGGCCTTTTTTCTTTCAGTGAAACATTCAAGTGCTCTAACTGTTGATAATAGAAGTTTGATGTAATCGTTACATTGGATCACACCAACAATATCCAACCAAACGCTTAACAAGACTTTCCTAGAATGGAAGTCCATTTTTGTCTGTGCTTTAGCCAGTTTATCTGCATTAAACCATTATCTGCGGCGCTTATCATTTTTATAATATATTCATTTTTCATCTCTAGTCACTAACCTGTCCAAACAAAGTGAGTTATGTTTACGAGGGTGCAAAGAAGTGCAGATGTCCACTCTCACTCTAAGGTTGGCTTTTGTCAAATCAAGGAGGACCCATTTGCAGATGACGGTGAACTGTTGAATAGGTTGAATTAAGCTTCTGTGCTGGTTCTTTAACTGTTTCAGCACAATCTTCATCAAGTGCACCCAGCAGCAAGTCATCATTAAACTCAACAAGACGACCTGAAAGTAGCACATCACTGATCTGAACTTCTGAAACCGCCTTTTACATTTTCTTTCATTGAGAGACTCCGCACCACAAACACCTTGGATGTTTCGTGTGGTTTCTGCTGCACTATTGCCTTTTTTAAACTCATAAAGCATTATATCCTTAATGTACTTGTCAGACACATCCACCTCCATAAGGGTTTATTTGATTAATGATCTGAAAAAGTGGAGTTGGGTTAGTTTCTTTTATTTGTCTGAACTTTCTGTATTACATTTTCAGACATTTCTTATGGGATGACTTGATATTTCCAATAGTCTTGCACATTTCGAGTTTACCCTACATATTTTTAAGCCAATTCAAATTCAAGACATTCTTTCGTTTTAAACTACTTTACTAAATATTCACTATATTGACCGGGCCTGGCTAGTGATTTGGGCTGTGATTCTAAGAATTTATGGTTCACGACCCGTTACAGAAAAAGCTTGTTCCGCTTAGAATCATGAGTACGACATAAGAGTAGCCAGAGATCTGGCTGCAAAAGAGTCACTGTTAAATTACACACTAGAATAGCCAGAGAGATGGCTCCAAGTGTTTGTTTGTTTTTTAATTTCGAGCAAAGCTACACGAGAGCCACCTGCGCTAGCCTAATTTAGCAGTGTAAGACGAGAGAAAAGATAGCTACTGATTATTACTCACTGCCAACTCTTGGGCTACTCTTTTAATTAAGAATAGTGGAATTGACCATCACTTTATAACACTCCCCCCCGATTCAAAGAGCAAGCATTTTGGTGTGAGGGGTATTCGAACCCACAACCTTCAGATTACGAGTCGAGCGCCCTAACCACTTGGCCATGCCCAGGCAGATTTCAAGTGAGAAACTGTTAAATCCTGTTTATGTACTTCGCGTGAAAATTCTGAAACAAATGAAAGAATCTTACTTTTCATCTACCAATTTATTTGTTCACATATACTTATTTTATTGTTTTATCACCGTTTTCCTTGAGGATAAAATTTCAGCCATATCTGTACGTTTATTTTTAAAATAAACCTTACATTCTGCTACCACGCATCTCTTTAATGTTAATAAATGTCATTCATTTTTCTCCCCCTACTCATATCTTATTCTTCCCTGTTGATTGTGTTTATATTTGGTAAGCAAATCCCAAATGCCTTTCTAATTTATGAAATATATCTGGTTAAAACTATTTAGTTTATTGTATCTTTTGCGTTTAAATCTAAAACCCCTCTCGAATTTATTATTATCAGAAATGAATGATTCATTTTACACTAATACCTCCATCACGTTTTATGACCTAAATTTATTTAATATAAATCAATAACCATGTCGTTATATAATCTTTATTTTCAAACATAAAAAATCCAAAAAAAAACGCATATTTCATGTTGCCCCAGGTAAAAATCATAATATTCTTAAAATAAGAAATTGTTGTTTTATTTCATGTGAAAAACAATATGATTTTTTTCTTTTGGTACATGGACAAAGTTTTAAGCTTTTGAGCCGAAAATCAAGAAATGTACGCTTTCTTACTTACTTTACTAGAATTTTTCTGTATGAAATACCATCATTTCTGAATTATTTGGACAAATTCACTTTCATACGTTATTTTATATAGTGCACCATATACTGAGGACAAATGTTTCACATGCGATATTGTTAAAGAGGATTGGTTTTGAATTTTGCACAAAACTACTGGAGGACTATCTGCGCTAGCCGTCCCAAATTTAGCGGTTTAAGACTAAAGAGAAGGCATCACTACTAACCACCAACTCTTGGGGTATTCTTTTTAGTGAAATAAACCCCCGGGTGATAGGGCAAGCATGTTTAGTGTGATTGTGATTCCATCCCCCGACCCTCAGATTACGATTTTTCTTAACCACCTGGCTATGCCCAGCCATTAAAGATGACATGCTGACAACAAAGTTGTTTCATTAAAAAATTATTGACTTTTTGTACTCTTTATTCTTATGAACTCCACCAATTCACACGAACTGTAAAGCACCCATAACAAATGACAGGTCCAGAATTTCTTCTCCAGAACAGAGATTGAGAAAATAACTATAAGTATATATTACAAACGAGCAGGTATATTCGGAAAACTCTGTGTTACATTTTAACCGAGAATAGACAAATATTTGTTAGGGTATAAACTTTTTTTCTCCAATACCAAAGTTCTTTTATTTTATAATACTGTGTTCCATGTACAAAATTTAAATGCTTTAACTATTAATTTCACACAAAGGGTAAGCCAAAAGGAATACAAAGATCACCGTGGACAGTGACGTAATGCGTTTTGGATTGATAATAAAAAGTAAAAAGAAAAAAATGCAAAGTATCGAAAGCACGTGAGGGGCTGACGTAAGCAGAAATTATGTAATTAGCATTGATTTTATAATTATAACTTTGATATATAACATCTAACTTCATTAAGTCCATGCAACACTAAACAGTCAGAGTACCGAGTTTTTGCCCCACCCAGAGCAAGGAATTTACACAAAAGCTGTTATATATGTATTTTGACCGAGACGTTTGTAATTTCACATTTCTTTATCTGTCAGTCTATAGGTTTGTGGGTGTATCGACGTACTGAGTGTGAATGCAGAACCTCGCACTCCAAGTCATTATTAGTGACTCACTCGTCAGCATTTTACGGGTTTATATCGTACTGAACGTGAATTAGTACGAATTTTACATTGTGCAAACTTGGAGAAACTTCCCTTCTCAGGTTTTATACTTAAATTGCTGTTAATGATATGTTATAAGAGGCGGATAAGCCCACTTAATAGCATTGAATTCTCTGTTTGGTTTCTCTACTTTCCGTTAGTCGATACATCATAGTCTTTGTTAGGAATACAGAATAATGAATTAAACGTTGGGTTTGCCGAAAATATAAGCTTGCAATCATAATGTGCGAAAGTGCAAATTACGTGTTCATATGTAAATTCATTCGAACATGTATACATTTTGAATTAATTAATTGAACAAAACCCTCACTTGATGTTCAAACACAATTGTTAAAACATTTTGAGCTTGAAAAAAGATACTGATCCTTAAACATGACTTTCTTTTATTTTCCCCAAAAAAATCTTGAATAATAAACTCATTCTAGTAATATTTAGTCTCCTCATGTTAAAGAAAGTATGTGTGGAAGGGGTGGCCAGGATCAACATCTCGGGATGACGGACCTTTGATTTAAAGACATTAGTAAATTCACAAAGATATGTCTTCTCCACCCCCACCCCATTTCCCATTATCACCAAGTTGTTCAGCAGTGAGTCTGCGGGCTTATAAGTCTGGAAACGACAGTTCAGTGCCAGTAATTAGCACACCAGAAACAGCTTATTCTGTAGCTCTGTACGTAACTACAAACAAAAACAACCATGCTTTTAAAATATACATTTTAAAATGAAAGTTTTTATCTTATTATTTGCGCAAATGGAGTTTTAAGTGCACAGGGCCAATAGGTGAGTTAACTAAAAATAACAAAGTAACAATAATGTGAAACTATGTTAGTTTAATAACTTGACCTACATAAAATTATTTCTGAGGTTCAATCAACAACACCTTCGGAAAATATTATTACAATATATATATATATGTATGTTTCATACTTAAGTATTATTACAATATATATATACATGTGTGTTTGATACTTAAGTATTATTACAATATATATATACATGTGTGTTTGATACTTAAGTATTATTACAATAAAGGTATACATGTATGTTTGATACTTAAGTATTATTACAATAAAGGTATACATGTATGTTTGATACTTAAGTATTATTACAATATATATATACATGTATGTTTGATACTTAAGTATTATTGCAATATATATATACATGTATGTTTGATACTTCAGTATTATTTGGAGGATGTTCTGTTACCTGCTGATACTCAAGACTGTACTCTGAATGTCCTGGCCCGGCAAGGCCAGGTGGGTTAAGGCGTTCGACTCGTACTGGGAGGGTCGCGGGTTCGAATCCCGATCGCATCCATCATGCTCGCCCTTTCAGTCATGAGAGCGTTACAATGTGACGGTCAATCCCACTATTCTTTGGTAAAAAAGTAGCCAAGAGTTGGTGGTGAGCGGTGATGTGGCTTTCCCTCTAGTCTTACACTGCTAAATTAGGGTCGGCTAGCACAGATAGCCTTTCAGTAGCTTTGTGTGAAATTTAAAACAAACAAGCATCTCCGAATGTCCATCATCACTGGGTGTGACATTTTAGGTAAAGAATGTCACGTATGAGAGGAGCATATACTTTTCTATTTTGCAAAACTCTAATTAGGCTATAGAATCAATAGTTATTTTTCAGAGTTTCTATTGTACATTTATGGAAACATTACACACGCAACAGAAAAAATTCATGAATAATTCGATATTGGAAGATGTCTTAAACAGTTAAACTAACATCAGATCTGCGTAATAATTTCCGCTTTAAATTCTAGACTGATCCTTGTAGGTATTTTGAATGTTTTACTGTAAACGCGTAAATATTACACTCTAACTATTTAGATTATTATTATCAGTATGTAAGCACTTTACCGAATAGATAAGACAATTAGTGTGTCGGTAGAATACCTAACTGAGTGGTATTTTTAGTGAAGTAATCACATCATGGTAGAAACACTTTTTAAACATTTTCAAATATTTACGCGCATAGTATTGGGTAGAATTATGGAAACATTGAATGAAATAGATATCAAATTAAAATATTACGGCACTAGTCCTTCTCTTTTGTATAAGAATGAAATCACAATTTTACGTCATGTGCTGAAAGTTTACGCCGTGAATGGCTATCACACAACCAATCAGACAGTGACACATCAACATAATGCCTTTATGTACGTACAGTAAAAACTCATGGCGTCCGGTGCAAAAATGTGACATGATGAAATGATAGCTTTAACCAATGAAGGTTAACTGATATGACAAATTAAAAATAATTTGAATGTTCAAAAGTATCTATGTGAAGAAGATATGTGAAACTAGGACTCTTTATAATAGAAGAACTTGAGATAAAAACCCAAACTATTCAAATATAATGGATCCAGTGCGTTGGATCTAGCAGTAAGTAAAGGCGTGATTTTTTACGTCCAAAATTGTAAGACACACATAGGCACAAAGTCGCTCAAATAATGTGTAGCTTTCTCAAACCCATTACCAAGGAGATATACCACCACCAAAATGCTAACATTGGCATTTGACTTTAACAAATGGAATGCCTAGAGCTGGAAGAGAGTGTATGATCTTGACAGATATATCCGAAATTTAGAAAAAATTTATTTGACAGAAATTAACATTATTTCGTTTTATGACAGAGCGAAATACGTTCGATGTTATGGTTAATGTAAAACTTTTATGTTGAATTGTGTTGGGAATCCAGTGGTGTTTTAGATATTTACAAAATTAATGACATGCTGAGTGGTGACATAAACTCTTAGATTCTTATCTATCATGGTATTCACTCGGGAACGACATCTGCTGAGCAGGGATTTATCTTTCAGCTAGAAAGCGATCCCAAGCATGCAGAAAACGTGGACAAAGATAATTAGAAAAATAAAGAGGTCAAACTGCAACCACAGAACTTGGTTGATTTGTGGATTGTAACAGAGAACATTTGGACAACGTTTCGTAATCATGTATTAAAGAATACACAGGGACATAAGATCGAGTTATACTGGTCTGGATTAGGCAGATACTGAATGTCGGAGTGTTGTGCAACTTATTTTATTTACTTGTATAGTTTCCGTAATAATGTAATGCACTAATATTAAACTCAGAGTTCTTCTTGTCTTTCAGTGATGCGTTTCCTAAATCCGTTTTACACAATTTACAAAGAGTTAATCACACATTTTTAAAGTAGTGTGTTGCAGCTAAAGCAAGCCACAACATCATAGGCGACATGATTAAGACTTGTATATTTAAATCACGAGATATGTCTGGCCATTTGACACGCAATAGTGCTCCAAACAGATCTGTGTCTGAACTGAGAGAAATTTTCATACATTAAATAAAGTAGAAATAATACTATTTGTTACTTCTAACCCAAATGGCAGTTACACAACACATAGGCTGTCGGCCACAAAGTCTCCCTCAGCTTAGTTACAGCCCTCTATAATTTGTAGCTGTTGCTGGCCAGAGAGAGAGAGAACACACAACTCATCAGCAGCCGCCACATTTGCAGCTGCTTTTAACCCAGTAGCCAAATTAACTGAACCAGTATAATACCTTTCCACAGCTAAATGTGAAGAGGACGTTCAGGGGGCATCAAACCTTGGAGTCTTCTAACTTACAACGTTTGATATTTGCTGGTATATTTAATGAGATAATCGTTAAGTATTCGAAGTTGGGAAATAAACTTTACAAGCAAATAATTCATTAGCTTCTAATCATAAGTTACGTCACATCCCTTTCAAGTCACTCCGTAAATACACTTGAACAGATGCTTTTTGCTTCCAGTCTTCTTAAATTATTTTCTTTGAAGGGAACATACAGTTGCACGTCTGTAAAAAAATGTAGAGATGTATGAACCATGTATGTGATGAGGTAAGATCGAAGATTGACCTGTGGTAAAGACAGATGTTCACAGCTTGGCCCCGACGACATTTAAAGAAGCTTGATATCAAAAAGATTTGGATATGCAAATATTTTCCTCAGAGTGATTAGAAATAGTCAATGTAAAATCAAGAGCTCTAAAAGCAAAAAGAAACTTGGAACATTGTTCTTTTTTAATAAATCTAATCTTAGCTATCTAGATGTAATATTGAAGAACAGCAAAAATACAAAAAAAAACGTTCGTCATCTTCAGATGTAAACGGCCATTTTTAAACAATGATCGTTTGTACTCTTCAACCGAATCGCTATTGAGTTATACAAAATAGCACAATTCCTGGAAAACGTGAGAAGCCATAAAGCAATGATAGTAAAATGAATACAGATTCATTCAAAGAGAATGTAAGTGACTCGTTTTGTCGCCAAACTACAAGTTTGTCGTCGACGTTTCTTTGTGAGATGTTTGTATGTAGTTTTATAATGGCGAAAATAAATAATCTTAAAATAAGTTAAAGGTGTATAGAAATAATGAATCACACGTTTTATTACTTTGTAGCGAAATAAACTCACAGCTCAAGCAAAAGGAGAGAAACAATATATTAAACTTATGTTTTGTTTGAGTTTCATGCAAAGCTACACGAGGGTTGTCTGCGCGAGCTGTTCCTGATTTTGCAGAGTAAGACTAGAGGAAGGCAGCTAGTTACAACCACTCACCGCCAACTCTTGGGCTATTCTTTTACCAACGAAAAATGGGATTGGTCGTCACTTATAACGCCCTGACGACTGAAAGGACAATCGTGTTTCGTGCGACGGGGATTCGAACTCGCAACTCTCAGATTAAGAGTCGAGCGCGTTAACCCACCCACCTGTTGTGTTTGTGTAAAATTTGTAAATAAACACAAGTCGACACAGTTTACTAATTTTGTGAATTGTTCAAAGCTTTTTGAAGATAATGAATTTTATTTCAATATGAGTACAACCAAACAGAAACCTCAACAAAGATATGGGAAAGTGGAACCACTGAAAAACAAGTTAGGAACAGTATATGATAAATTTCATCCTTAAAATTACGACACCAACTAAAATGTCAAGGAAATAAATGAGACATTTGACAAGTTTATATCTGTTTTTGAGAGCGGATGTTAAATCTACACGTTATTGTTGGATGTTTAACTGTTATAGTCATTGTGTTAAACCACAATGGTCTGGCCCAACAAGGACATGTGGTAATGGCGTTAGACTCGTAATCTGAGGGTCGTGGGTTTTAGCCATGAGGGCGTTATAATTTGGTGGTGAATTCCAATATTTATTGGTAAAAGAGTAATCCAAGATTTGACGGTAGGTGGTGATGACTACCTGCTTTCCCACTAGTATTACACTGCTAAATTAGGGTCGACTAGCGCAGACAGCCCTAGTGTAGCTTTGCGCGAAATTCAAAATAAAAAAACAAAGAAAGAAGCCACACTGATTTTAGAATTCATCCAACTATTAATATCCAAACTGCGTGAACTAGACAAATTATATTTTCAGAAAACACTGATAAAAGAAACTGATGTTTGGCTGTGTATCTTTGAAAATGTTGTTAGATTTGTTATGTCTAAACTTGAAGATAACATACAAAATTGTTTTAATACTATTTCACTGAATGAATACGTTGTATACCAAAACAATCTTTCGGGCAACTAACTTTCAAAAAAAGACTTAAAAGCATTACTTACACAATTGTTTGACAGTAAGTTTCAAAAAACAGTCGTGAGAGAGAGGAACGTGCATGAGAGACAAATGAAAGGATAAGTTTCGAGGCTGTTGTTTCTACGTCTTACCGCCTGTCGAATTTGTAAACGTGTGAGCTCTTGAAAGGCTTTATTAGATCCTAACTAAGAATAAAAATAAGCGATTATTTTTTTACCCTGAAAGAAACATGTTTACGAAACCACCAGTGATCCATTCATCTTTGGCATATTGTTAAAGATGGTTCTATCGAGAATATAGTTTGTATTTGAGCATCCAGCGGGAGGAAAAATGTTAAAAAATAAAGAATATTCGTATTTATGGTTGTGTAAAAAAAAGATGCGAACATTGTGCAAAAAATCAGTACTTGTTGATCAAACACATAAATAAACTCCATGTATGTTCATTTACTAATGAGCAGATCGTGAATTATTTGTGTATTCTGATTAATGATCAGAATACCTGTAAGAGTTGTTTTTAATCCCAAAACAAATGTAGCAGGCTCAGTTTGGTCAGATAAGTAAGGCACTCGACTCGTAATCCAAGGATTACACGATGGTTATCTGAGCGTTGCCGTCCATAATTTTGATGTGTAAGACGAAAAGGAAGGCAGCTAGTCATCATCACATACAGCCAACTCTTGGGCTACTATTTTACCAACGATTAGTGGGATCGACCGTCACATTATAACGATCCCACGGCTGAAAGGGCGAGCATGATTGATGTGACGAGGATTCGAACCCGCGACCCTCAGATTACGAGTCGCATTCCTTAACAGACTTGGCCATGCCGGGCCAGGATTCTTATGACTCCATCTGAGGTGTTACGAATACAATTGCAGGTAATTACAATATATACGATATGTATACATATGTATACTGTATTTTATACATACATATATTTTATATACATGTTACATATGCGATATTTTTAATTTAACAAACATTTCTTAGTTTCTTTTAGATATTAGGTAAATATATTGCGAATTTGCCACAAATATTTTTGATGAAATAACATTTGTAGCCATAACAAACAGATTTGTAAAAATAACATTTGTAGCCATAACAAACAGATTTGTAAAAATAACATTTGTAGCCATAAGAAACAGATTTGTAAAAATAACATTTGTAGCCATAACAAACAGATTTGTAAAAATAACATTTGTAGCCATAACAAACAGATTTGTAAAAATAACATTTGTAGCCATAACAAACAGATTTGTAAAAATAACATTTGTAGCCATAACAAACAGATTTGTAAAAATAACATTTGTAGCCATAACAAACAGATTTGTAAAAATAACATTTGTTACCATAACAAACAGATTTGTAAAAATAACATTTGTAGCCATAACAAACAGATTTGTAAAAATAACATTTGTTACCATAACAAACAGATTTGTAAAAATAACATTTGTAGCCATAACAAACAGATTTGTAAAAATAACATTTGTTACCATAACAAACAGATTTGTAAAAATAACATTTGTAGCCATAACAAACAGATTTGTAAAAATAACATTTGTAGCCATAACAAACAGATTTGTAAAAATAACATTTGTTACCATAACAAACAGATTTGTAAAAATAACATTTGTAGCCATAACAAACAGATTTGTAAAAATAACATTTGTTACCATAACAAACAGATTTGTAAAAATAACATTTGTAGCCATAACAAACAGATTTGTAAAAATAACATTTGTTACCATAACAAACAGATTTGTAAAAATAACATTTGTTACCATAACAAAAAGATTTGTAAAAAAAATGCAAGCAAACGTTTCTCCTTAAATATAATTTAACTGATACAAAACATGAGATCATTTATATATCTTTGACCTTTTCATGACCCCTCCCCCAGTGGTCTTCTCTATGTATTCTGTCTCACACTGCTAGAAACCAAGTTTCGATAACCTTGGTGGGCATAGCACAAATCGCCCATTATGTAGATTTGTGTTTAATTCTGAACAAACAAACAAAACCCTTCCATGTATTTTCATTTGTTACCAGTTTGCATAGATGTATTTTCCACCTACTTCAAGCAGTGTCTTAAAACTTCAGTATTTTGGTAAATTATTATGTTAACAATTATTGGTTCCAAAATACTATTTAAAAACAACAACAGAAACTACCGTTCTAGATAAGAAGAGAATGGCTGGTCAACAGATAATTAAATTGAGTTTTTAGCTACTTACTTGGCTCGAAATGGCCAGGTGAGTTAAGGCGTTTGACTTGTAAAGTGATGGTCGCGGGTTCGAATCCCCAATGCACCGAACATACACGTTCCTTCAGCCGTAGGGGCGTTATAATGTTTTTTTGTTCAATCCCCCAATTCGTTGGTGAAATAGTAGCCCAAGAGTTTGGGATGGGTGGTGACGACTAGCTGCCTTATCTCTAGTCTTACACTGCTAAATAAGGGACGGTTAGCGCAGACATCCCACGAGTAGCTTTGCGTGAAATTGAAAAGCAAAACAAACAATACCTAATTGTGAGAGAGAATACGTATTATTTATTTATAGGTGTCAATAGGTATGTTTTCAGTTTTGGTATCCTGACAATTGAGAAATAAGACAACTACAACGAAAACTGAAACCACATCCATGCATATAACAAGCTGTTCCCATTTTCTTTTCTTTTTTTTTACCCTAACGTATTAGTTAACCAAGTAAACGTGCTGTGCTGCTACCTAATAGGGCATCATTATTTCTTATTCTGCTATACAGAGCTCCGGGCCACACACACACACACACACAGAGCAAGGAGTTATGTTGCTAGAATCTTCCTTAAAAGGAAAAGGCCTCCACGAGAAAGAAAAAGAAGCTTGCTCTCTATAGTATATATATATAAGTGCTGCCAACAGGGTTCCTCTTGGCTTCGATTGACCGAAATATGAAACCGATATGCTTAGCCGAACTTTATTCCTACCAAACTTTTGTTTGGTGAAGTAATGGGAAACTTCAGAAACCTGTGTGAGATTTCTTACCGATTTTCGATATCTTAGGAACATTAACTGAGCTTAGATATATGCGTATACTTATACGAATTTAAATATGCACTCAGTGATATATATATCATGTACAAAAAAATCATTTGAGCTCCTTTATATCAGTATCCTATTTCAATGGCAGTAATTATATAATGCACAAGTTATTGCATTTTAATATAGTTTTCTTTCTGTTTCTTGCATTAGTTTTAGTTATAAATAATAAAGAAATGTCTGATGCACATTGGTGTAATACAAGCTTTTTCTTTCTGAGCTGCTAAAATACTCCATTTGTCAATCAAAAGAAAATAACTTTGGTCGTCCACTACATGTCAAACGAATGTAATTAATACAATTATAACTTATAATAATAAGTAACTGTTGTCATATGTGAAATAATATGACAATCATTGGTAAGTTGATACATTAATAAACAAAAGTCATTATCATACTGGCCGGATTTTTAGTGGCTATTGTGCCGGATTATGAGTCGAGCTGTCCAATGATCGAGACAAGATGGCACTTAGCATGCTCCACAGTTTCAGTTGTGGAAACGTTATAACAGTAACATCGGATTTAATTTTGAGTTCAAAAATATTTGTGGTGGTTAGTTGACTGTTTTTCTCTGGGCAGCAATTGAAATTAAAGATAGCTACACTCAATACAAGGAGTTTCTGACTTGGCCGTCCAACCTAAGTGTACACGTGTTTCATCAACAAAACACACAATAACTCTTTTGACATTACGAGATCTGTAGATGGTCAATAATATGTTACTGAAACAATACTTATTTCATTTTGTGCCGTATTGACAGTAAAAACAAAGAAAGAAAATTGTTTCCATTACAAGAGCACATTACGAGGGTTTTATGGAACAGTATATTTCGCTCTTTTTTTTAGCAATTATTTCCCAAACGTAAATGGAGAGATTTAAGCACATCTTTATTATTTCAATTACTTTTATCAAGATGGAAGTGCAGTAAATGTGTGTGTTAGATGCACATTCTGGAAAGAAATATTTGGACTACATCGCGTACAGTTTGTTTGTTTTTTGATGACGACAAACCCACTTGAAGTAAAAATGTATCTCTGCTAACCTGAAAACAACCGAGGAAGGTTAAAACGTTCTCTGCTTATCAATAAAAGTGTTAATACCCATACCAGCCGTTCTGAGATACAGTTTGTTTGTTTTTGATTTTCGCGCAAAGCTACACGAATGTTAACTGTGCTAGCCGTCCCTAATTTTGTAGTGTAAGACTAGAGGGAAAGTCACATTATAACGCCTCCAAGGTTGAAAGGGTGAGCATGTTTGGTGCAATCTGGATTTGAACCCGTGACCCTCGGATTGCGAGTCGAACGCTTTAACATACTTAGCCATGCCGGACCTTGCTTTTCTGTCCTTCAGCTATTATGTTGGTTGTTTTCATTTCTCCACAGCATTACGTATCATAATTTATTCTGAGCGAGTCTCCAACGTATTATGTTACGTAATAAAATTTCAAATACCCTTAAATTTGAACTGGAATTTATAATTTAAATGAATGTTAATATGTATCAAATTTATGATATTCACGAACGAGACTAATACATATAATTTTATTTCTTAACAATAATACATTTAATATATAAGCAACAGTGCAATTTATAATAAAGGCTATTACAAATAATGATTTTTATGCAAGAGATTTACAAATTTAAATCTTTGGTCGTCATTATGTCTTCTATCTGATCTGGGACTGAATATTATATCTACGGTTCACGATGATCGAATTAGTTTTGAGTTAATATCGGTACAGAGTACAGTTCACTTAACGGATTGCTCTATTCTTGGCTGGTGTCACTCCGTTTACAAGATGACCTTTCTCTGACGAAAGTATCTAATGCCCTCATAAAAATGCTAGTGTTCGAAATTAATTCTTTGAAATTAAATACTTTACAATATTCTAAATCTATAAACGTTCCTGGTCAAATATCTGCAGTTTCCTCATTGATAAACGTTTATCACACTTATAGCTTTCCAAATTTATAGTATAATAACTGTAACAAACCAACAATATAAAAACTGTCTCTTGAGCGTCGATTTATAAGCTTTAGAAAAGGTTCTCGAAAGTTTAATCGGTAACAATATTTTATTTACATGCATAGTACCATGTTGATTCTTAAACTTGAGAGTATTCTAAAATTTAGGAAACAGGCGCAATACATATAAAAGCATAAGTTACATGCATTTTTTAATTTATATTTAACTAAAACAAAATTCAGTATTAAAATAAGTATATATAATAATAACTCCGTTACACCAGTTTTTCATATTTAACTTTATTTCTAGTGTGACAATGATCTTACACTACATATTTTAAATCTCTCATTCATTTACCTTCTATTTCATTTATATACCAATCTTCCTATAAAGTCCTACATTTTACCTCAGCCCTCGGCCCGGCATGACCAGGTGGTTATGGAGCTCAACTCGAACTCGCTGAATGGACATGTAGTTAAGGCACTCGACTCGTAACCCGAGGGTCGCGGGTTCGAATCCCCGTCGCACCAAACATACTCACCCTTTCAGTCGTGAGGACGTTATAACGTGACGTTTAATCCCACTATTCATTGGTAAAATGTAACTCAACAATTGGCGATGGGTGTTGATTACTAGCTACTTTCCCTCTAGTCTTACACTCCTAAATTAGGGACGGCTAAAGCAGATATCCTTCGAGTAACTTTGCGCGAAATTAAAAAACAAACAAAAAACCCCTTAATTTTACATTGTCTATCACGTCCGGTAAAGTTATTATATTTATATTATATTATATTATATTTAAATCTGTAACCCACATGTATTACTGTGTAAACAACTCAGTAAAAGTAACTTTTATTTTAACACGTTTATATATGAATTTTTCCGGTATAATAACTTTAACGGACAGCACATTTAGCAGCTTAAAGGTCGTGTAATTAGTGGCTTAGTTCTTATTAATTATGTTCCTGACTACAAGCTGCTAGCAACTACTCTTGCGTTGTTTTACAACCATCAAGAACACTTTATCATGCAATTGCTCTAGAAATTGTTTACTGATGATTTGTTAATTTTTGCCGCTCATACATTTCTTTCTCAAATGTTATTCGACACAAACCAATTAATTATCACCTAGTTTTTTTCTAAAATTATATACACTTTCCAGAATATATTGTTTGTAAATTTAAATGTTATCATTTGAACGTGCACATATTTGGAATTAGTTAGAATCTTGCTGAACCCAGCATGTTCAGGTGCTCGAAGTTGCAACCCTGTGACAGGTATTCGAACCCATGACTCTTAGATTATGAGTCGAGTGCCTTAACTATCTGGCCATGGCGGGCGATGAGCAAGTTTATACCATATTAATCTTCTACGATCACTTTAAATTTGATACACATACCATCAAGAGTGTCTGAAGAGTATGAATTTCAAACTCATTCGTCAGACTAGTCTGAAATAAAGACCATGAGCATATAGATCATTACATGACTTGAATCCGATAACACCCCGTGTTTTTAGTATAGTATTATAGACTGATACGAAACGCCAGACTCATACATAAACATCGCTCATTGTGTAAGAAACAAAATGTCAAATTCTTGTATGTGGTAATAAAAAAATACACGAAAGAAACAAGACGCATTCAAAATCATAAATGAATTGTCATTTCCATATAAGTGAGTGATGCGGTATATTTCTCTCTTGATGGACCCGACATGGGCAGATGGTTTGGGCGCTCGACTCGCAATCTGTGGTTCTCGGGTTCGAATCTCTGTCACATCAAAAATGATCGCCATTTTGAGCTATGGGAGCGTTATAATGTGACGACCAATCCCACTACTCATTGGTAAAAGAGAAGCTTAAGAGTTACGGGAAGTGATTTGCTGTCTTCTCTCTAGTCTTGCACTGCTAAATTACGGACGGCTGGCGCAGATATCCTTCGTGTAGCTTTGCGCGAAATTCAAAACAGAAAACAAACACACAAATTCTCTTCATAAAGTATAATATCTAAGAAAATTTGGAAAATTGTATAATTGTTTGTTTTGGAATTTCGCACAAAGCTACCCTAGGGTTATCTGTGCTAGCTGTCCGTAATTTAGCAGTGTAAGACTAGAGGGAAGGCAGCTAGTCATCACCACCCACCGCCAACTCTTGGGCTACTCTTTTACCAACGAATAGTGGATTTACCGTCACATTATAATGCCCTCACGGCTGAAAGGGGGAGCATGTTTGGTGCGACTGGGATTCGAACCCGCGACCCTCAGATTATGAGTCGCACGCCTTAACACGCTTGGCCATGCCGGGCCTGGAAAATTGTATAAAGGCGTGCTTGTATATTGGTCTATTGTAAAGACAATTGAGATATTCACTTACACCCATGCACACAGATATGCTATATGCATTGTTATTAAGATTCATCATCACAGATACAGATGCTGTGTTTGTACATACGGTTGTAAATAGTGAACAAAGTAAATACAACAGTTTCTGGACTAACCAACTTACTCTAGAGTGTATTAAAATATGTCAAAGTATGAGGTTTAACTCAGAGCTAAGTTAAAAACAGATCTATTAACGATATATAGCAAAGCCACATCGAGCTATCTGCTGAGTCCTTCGAGGAGAATCGAACTCCGGAGTTTAGAGTTGTAAGTCTGTAGACGTACCGGTGTACCAGCAGGGGACTCCATTGCCGACTGAACCATCACACTGTTGCAAAAGAACTTCTCTTCAATTCAGAAGAAAATAACAACAACATGATTTGTACTTATGGTATAGATAACAAACTAACCACCAGAAGCCCAGTGAGAAACACTTAGAGACATCTAATAATGGATAAGAGGTGTATTATCGTTGATGAGCAAGGTAAGAAAAAAAACAGGACAAGCCAACGTTTAGTAATTTCCTTGTCCAATATCTTCGTATAAAATCAGAAAACATGTAAGAAAAACACACACACTTGTTACTACTAGCCCAGCATGGCCAGGTGATTAAGTCTCTCGAGTCGTAATCTGAGGGTCGCGGGTTCGAATCCCAGTCGCACTAAAAACATGCTCGCCTTTTCAGCCGTGGGGGCGTTATAATGTGACGGTTAATCCCTCTATTCGTTGGTAAAAGAGTAGCTCAAGAGTAAGCGGTGGGTGGTGATGACTAGCTGCCTCCCATCTAGTTTAAAAGTATTAAATTAGAGACGTATAGCGCAGATTGTTCTCGTGTAGCTTTGCGCAAAAGTCATAAGAAACCAAAATAAAAGACACAAATATGCAAAATATCAGTATTTTGTTACATATATAAATGCACGTATCCGATTGTTTAAAAGAATACGTCAAGTTTGTTCTCACCGTAAGATTATAATACGAAAAATCTTCAGCCCATTCCTTTGTTTCAGAGCAAACGCTTTCGAGCAGTTGTTGAAGACTTCTGATCTGAATGGACAGGACGTAATGGTACAAGGCATTAGAAGCATGTCAGGGACAAACATTCCGCTACGAAATTCTGATCTAACAACCGTGAAGTTACAAGCATTGGTCTTGCTGAAATTGAACTGAGAATTACTTCATTCTCTGGAATGATTTCAAAATGATGCAAACAGATACAAGCGTCTAGAATATGATAAACCTGAAGGAAAATTGTCGGTACAAGGCAGATAATTTTCAAATGTTATGATTTAAGCGCATATTTTAAACTGGATAAAAGTGATTATAATTGTCACAAGACAATAGAATTAGAATATCTGTATTTTTATTTTTAACATAGCATTATTTATTTGTACCATAATTTTTTTTCAAATAGAAAAATCTGCAACCTCAACACATCCAATGCGATGATGTGTTTTGTTTAATTTCGAACGGCCTCTGATACGACTATGCTTTAGTCACCATGTTTATCATGCTACCTTCATCAAGGAAACACACAGATGAATTTCCTTCACTTTTATAAAAGCAATATGAACTTCCTTGAACGTGTATTTTACTATCTCCAGAGATAATTATTTTATTACTTGTAGTGAACTTCGGGTTTTTTCTTGACTGGTAAACAAATAAAAACGCATTGTTAGGTGTAAAATAATGTACCATGTTTTTATACTTTCTTGTACATCCTTGACTAATTAACACAAATAATAATTTCAGGTGTAAAGTGATGTTACACTTTTTGTACCTTCATCCTTGACTAGTTAACATTTTATTTCAACAGTCTTATTTCATTTATTTTGTTTCCCAGCTGTTGTTTTTTCTCTCCCCTGTTCTAGACACCACTAACCATGTCTGGCGCCATACTTGATGGTCGTCTTCGAGCCTGTACTGGTTTTATGCATTTTGTAGAAATCACGCATGCACTTCTGACAGTGAGGGTCTGATGTTGAAATAAGTACTTTAAAACATACATTTCTTTTCTATCATCAGTTCTTAGTGGAAAACGTAATGTCCTGTCTCAGTGTACTCTATTTATCTACGTTTTTCAAGTCATGTGAAATGCATTTCCACATGACATCAAAACTAAACATGTGAAGCATTATATACCCCATGATCTGAAGTACTTCTCCACGTTTCTGCACTCAGCCAAATGATCAGTGCTATAAATGGAGCGCGAGGCTCAACACTGAGTTTTTTGTTATCTATTGCTCTGTTCACCTATTCCCTTGAAGCTATTCTAGCTTCAGCACCTAGAGGTGACATTCTCATAACTGCTGCTATCTCTAAAAAGAAAAAAGACTGATAATTCAGCATGAAGCTCAAATACAGGTCTTCGTGTTATTGAGTTTGTTTGACACAGCATTTTGCTGCCCAATTCAATCCTAATAGATGCGCACAAGAATAATGTTGCTTTACTGCTTATAAGAGGCTTGGCTATTCTAATGAGTGTTACAGAACAACTCTCGCATCTTCACTGCACGTTTTCTTAAATATAATTTTCGTTGTTATAAGATCTATTTCACCCAGCATTATTAGGAATTATACAGCATTTCTCACCATATGAAAAATACAACAACCTGAACTCATGGTAACTCAGAGATTAGCAGTGCTGACTGACTCTGTAGTCTTTTGTGTTGAAGATTTCGTTTTTCACTCATTTTGTAGGTTCTCATTTTCCATTGAGAAAATATGTTCATTATTAGTGTTGATACACACACACACAAATGTGTGTATATATATATGTGAATATTGTTAAAGTGAAACGCTCTTAATTCTATAATATTATATTAAACCGTGTGTTCGTTTATTGTACTAAAGGTTTTTTTCGTAAAGAGAGCAATCTTAAAGTTTAGAAGTTACCTCCTTATAATCTTGGCTGAATTTCTCGTAATTTGAGATTTAAGGATTTTAAAAGTAAAGTTATACTCTGTGTTTAACGACAACATGTATAGAAAGACATTGATGTTGAAGTTAATTATAATTTCGAAACCTAAACACCTTTATTTATGATAAAACGGTACACATAAGATTGCATTTCAAAATAATGGAAATATTTTGACAAGATTTGGAAAAGAACCGACAAATAACTAGTAAGTTTACACAAACTTACATAAAAAGGCAGTTATTAAACAAGAGAATAACTGGATTGCATAACTAAAATTACGTAAATAAATTACCCTACATTCTTAAGTTAGCCCTAAATTAAACATTGTGATCAAAAGCTAGTGAATTTGAATAGTTTTTTAGTCTTATTAAAGCGCCCCCCTAGTGAATCAGCGGTATGTCTGCGGACTTACAACGTTAAAATCCGGGTTCCGATACCCGTGGTGGGCACAGCCCAGATATTGTGTAGCTTTGTGCTTAATTTAAAACAACAACATCTTATTAAAGTAAATAAAGTGTCATCGTAAGTGTAAATATATTAATCATATTTGTAATCTGTAAAATCGAAGAAAATACGATAAAAATGCCTCTGCATTGAAGCACTGTGTCATTGTATCTAAAGCACTAACAATTTTTTTGAGCATGTTTAAGTTTCAGGTTGTTGTGCAAACGCTTTCTGCACGGTTCTTCAGTTTACAAGGTTCATGATTTGGAGTTAATATATAAGGTCTGAACCACGACTATTCCTTGATAAAAAAAAATGGTTTAGTTTATTTTGAATTTCTCGCAAAGCTATACGAGGGCTATCTGCGATGCCCACCTTAGCTTAATTGTTTAAGTCTAGAGGGAAATCGGTCAGTCATCAACACCCCCCACAACTCTTGGACTATTCTTTTACCATAAAATAATGGGAGTGACCGTGACATAATATCGTTCCCAGGACTGAAAGGTGTGACGGAGATTTCAACCCGCGAACCTCAGATTACTAGTCGAGCGCCTTAACGACCTGGCCATGGCGGGTCGGTAAAAATGGCAAGTTCATGGACAGGGACAGACAGCCCTAGTAACCTTGCCATAAATAAACAAAAAAATATAATCCATCAAGAAAGAGGGAATGTCTAGGCATTACCTATACGAAATCACAGCTGTATTATACCAGTTTCTATTTTGGATATATCACAGAACACCTAAGTCTTCGCGAGACCTGACTGTTTGTAGAAACTTGCTGAAAGTTTATCTGTAGGGCAGGGGTCGGCAACTTACGGGTATTGGATTCAATAAATCGATAAAGCTGGTTCAAAAATATTATGTAATCCTCAAAATGACTAAAGTATAATATGCGTAGGAAAGCAAGGTTGAGATTAGAACTGTTAAAACACTTTCACTTAGCATGTGGTTACTATCCAGCATGCAACTGAACTCCACCAGAGGTCGCAATTATAATTTTGAGTTTGGAAAAGTTACTTAACAGCTGTTACCAATTTGGTAATGCTTTTGACAAAGAAATATTGTATAACATTGTTAAGGCATATAAGCTAAGACCTATACGTTCACGAGTTTAAAACGATAAACAGTTTAATACATTAAGTCATCGCATAAAAAAACAACACTTCCGCCCCCTATTGATCTGACTAGCAAACGTACCGTCGATCATATTCGGGGTTAAGGACCCTTCATGATTCGCCGAAGACCCAACGTCCCGATTAATATCATCCAATATACCAAGTTAGTTACAGCTACATAAAGGGAGCTTGTGTGCGTCACCCTTCCCAACAAAAATCATTATGACACCCACCTATAGTACCTGAGTAGTTTTTGAGGGCATAAACCTGAATGACCTTGAAAACTTACTCTTAAACTTTTAACATATCTGGGTGACCTTGTAGGTGTAATTTAGTCCCTTTAATTATCTACTCCTTGGTAAAAGAGGTACACCATGCAGATAAAGTCACCCTAATCTCTCCTCCCCAGGTTGGTCCTGTTACCTCTAAAACACTAGAAGGAGTTAATTATATGTATATTTTTATATTAGTTTCTTATAACTTATAAAAACTTGCTGAAACGGCCCTGCATGGCCAGGTGGTTAAGGCACTTGACTAGTAATCTTAGGGTTGCGAGTTCGAATTCCTGTCACACCAAATATGCTCGCCCTTTCAGCCGTGGGAGCTTTACAATGTGACAGTCAATCCCACTATTCGTTGGTAAAAGAATAGCTCAAGAGTTGGGAGTGGGTGGTGATGACTAGCTGCCTTCCCTTTAGTCTCGCACTGCTAAATTAGGGACAGCTAGCGCAGATAGCCCTCGTGTAGCTTTGCGCGAAACTCAAAACAAACCGAACCAGTCGAAACAAAAATAAATTAAACAAAAACGCTGCGCAAATTCAAAAGATCCCACGGTACAAGTTATAATGTAGGGTATAAAATGTACTCCGAGATCCTTTGAATTAGTGCAGCGTTTTTGGTTTAATTTATTTTTCAAGCTCGTTGGTTTAAATTAAACACAAAGATACGCAATGGGCTATCTGTACTCTGCCCACCACAGGTATATAAACCCGGTTTTTAGCGTTGTAAGTCCATACCGCTGTTCCACTGGAGGGCGTATTTTAACTTATAACAAATTAATATAATTAGCTGTTTTTAACGCAGTCCTTCCTTGTGATTTCGTTATCCAAACTTTATCAAAGTGTATTGATTTTTACTAAAATAATTATTTATACACATATATATATATACATGTATGTACGTATTAAGCTACATACTGAATTAATATATGATTCGCAAGTCGATAAAGTTACTTTCCATCAATGTCATGATTGGCTTTTCGGATATGTGGTTGTCTATGATAAGCGACTGTAAGTGCAGGTGACCATCGTATCAAAATAAATCAGATTAACCTGAAGCACATGTACACGTGCAGGAAATGTTCATTGTAAATCAGAAGAAACAAATTTTAGCCTCAGGTTATTATATTCCCAACATGCACAAAGTTTCAATAAAACATTTTGAAAAATAGCTAAGACTCCCGGTGTAGCCTCACCAACCCACATACACATTTAAAAAACTACAATTACCTACAACTACATTCACTGTGCTATTCGGGTAAATTTGACTATTACACTCGTGTCAATAATAAATGAATAAACATCTATTTAGTGACCGTAAACGAGAGGTTTTCTTATTTATAATATTTGTAAGTTTCGGTTAACGTAGATGAAATATAAGTAAGGTATTCCCGATGCATCTTTCTAGAGTAACCTTGAAAACTGTAAAAAATGTCTTTCACAAGCAATAGCGCTTTTTTGAGTAGCAATTTTCTTCTTTTTCCTGTAGTGAGAACGATAGAACCAAATTTCTCGTCGCGAGCAATGAAACGTCCAAGACGACATAGCTATGACATGGCAAGTCGTATACAAGTTGAGGGCTTTGTCAGAGTCGTATTGATTCTTGCACGCTTACTCGAGCTCACAATTATTCTGTGTATGTTTAATCAATACAAACAGCGAGAATATGGAGACCGGTGTGAAGTATTCTGCAGTTATCTTTACTACAATGAGTATTAACGTTAAGTAGTACCAGTATATCTAGGAACTTTCACAATTCTAATAAATGATGTGCTATTATTTATGGACCTTCTCGGTTCTAATGGTTCTTAGGCTAATAGATTATACATATATATATGTATGTTCAGTTACCAATCCACCCAACTTCAGCTAATAACTGAGCACTTAGTAGTGTTTGTTTGTTTTTGAATTTCGCGCTAAGCTAACCGTTCCTAATTCAGCACTGTAAGACTAGAGGGAAGGCAACTAGTCATTATCACCCATCGCCAACTCTTGGGCTATTCTTTTGGCAACGAACAGTCACTTAGTAGTGATTGACAGATAAAAACAAATTGAAAGACAGTATCATTCAATAGCACGTATAAGTGAATTTGGTTCAAGTTACAGAAATATGCATCGAACTTTGAATCAGGTGTTTATCTTACTGAACAAAAACACTCAATCGCCAACTGCTTAAAGTTCACGTGCACAGAATGGGCTACGTTACCTCTACCACGATCGAACTCTCAAGCAGGTGTGAGTTGAGTTTTTTTTTGTTTGTTTTTCTTCTTTCTTTGCACGTGAGAAGCTAAGAAGACTAGTAATGATTAACCGAAGTAAACTTCAGAATCTAGTCGCTCGCTACCGCCATTCTCGATAAAATTTCATTTCCTGTTTAGAACCCTTGGGGTCCTCGCTCTATTGAACATTAGCACGAAAATATCTTCAGCTTTTCAGTAGCAAGTTTCAGTTTAATTTTTAATCTATACCGGTTTAGCAGTGCGAGATTGTTTCATAGCTACAACTTTGAAGAGTACGTAACGACACTTTGACATTTTCTAAAGATCTAGTTTTAGATTATGGGATAAAATGTCATATAATGTATGGTTGTATCTTCAAATAAAAGTGTTAAGTCAGAAAGTAATAGTTTTGTTATATGTAATACACTGATTAAATGTTACTCTGCATTTCCATCAAAACGCTTGGTCGTGAGTTGCATCAGTCTTGTTTGTTTGTTTGTTTATGAACTTCGCGCAAAGCTACATGAGGGCTATCTACGCTAGTCGTCTCTAATTTAGCAGTGTGGTGAGACTAGAGGAAAGGCAGTTAATCATTACCACTCACCGCCAACTCTTGGGCTACTCTTTTACCGACGAATAGTGGTATTGACCGTAATATTATAGCACCCCCACGATTGAAAAGGCGAGCATGTTTGATGCAACCGGTATTCGAGCTCGCGACCCTCACATTACGCTCTTTAACCCACCTGGCCATGATTTATTAGTCGACCAAAGATGTTCAAAAGTTAATGACAGTTAGTCGAAAAAGAGCGTTAGAAAATTATAAAATCATACAAAAACCTGCGCTGTGAAATGGGGCCCGCATAATATTCTATTGTAATAAAAAAAGCAGTCCAGTAACATACATTACACTGCCGAAACCCATGAAGTGTATGAAACCATAATAGTTTGAATAAAATTAATACATACATATGCCGGTTAAAACTGCTATGGTATGGACTGCAGTTAATAGGAAGCATGGTACTGTATTGTATTTCAGTCGGTGGACCACACGGAACCCAGTCTGAGAGCCACTGATTTGGAATAACGATACAACAGTCATATCATGCGTGTTTTATTGTATTGTCCAAGATAAGAGTTTGCTGCTAAACTTACTTTAGAGTACATTGTCATTTTAATTCAGCTTGTGGAGAGGGAATGTACAACCTGAATACAGTTTATCTTTCACACGTCACCCATCTGTTATTTATCACTTTTCTCTTGTATGTCATCAGGAGTACAAAACTAACTACACGCTTTTGAATTTGTACCTGTAACAACATGGCACTCTGATGTACCCTGTAAGAAAAAAAATAAGCGCATCTCGTTCTATGCCCTATGTATCTATCTGTCCACTCATTCATTTCTATCACTAGGTGTTCCTTTCCATATATCTATTCGATAGTCTCTTCTACTTTCCTTTTGCTGTCTTTCCATTTATCTTTTTTATTAGCTCATCTATCCATCTCCGTCCTTAAGCTCTTTACCTCTTCACAACTAATCTAACCATCTATCCATCCATTGATCTAGTCAGCTAGCTTTGGTGGAAATATCACGTGCTATTTTAATGTTAATAGCAAAGCCTACAGCCTTTCGATTTGTTTGATTGATGTCATATAAGGATTACCCTCAGAAACAGTGGTGTGTTTCAAAGTTCGAAGCTTGATACAATAATTAATTTCAGTAATACTGTTGTGAAAGAAAATAATGAAAGTACTGTTTTATTCCACTATATATAATGTTTTTAGTGAATTCTATTGAAACTTATGTCATTATTACTGTTATTAAACATGATAAATGGGTTTGGTGGATTATTTCAGACTCAGGTTTCTTATTTCACGTAACTTTCATGTTTGTCCGAATTCAGAACATATGGACCATTTTATTATTTGATATTTTAATATGAAAAGAAACAAGTTAATAAAGAACTTATTATTGTTGTGCTGAGTAACATGACAACTAATAACTAAAAATTAGTTGTGGCTTCCTCGATGTTTAGAAGGTTTAACTTAAAAAAAAATCATTATGGAATTCTCAATAGCCGCGGATTAGAGTATATTAATCTTTGAAACCTTCTTGCGCAGTTAACCCTTGAGTAGCTTTGCGCGAAATTCAAAAACAAAATAAAAATCAAACCAACCTTCTTTTCCTTTCTCCGTTAACAATATTTTGTACGTTTTCAATATCAGGCTTGGATCTCGCGTATAACCTGTTCTAATTTTTTTATTCATAAAGATCTTTACTAGCTTAACCCTAAATTGTAACTCTTAAGCAGGATTAGAGTAAGATATAAGTGTGGTCAAGTACATCAGTCGAAAGAGTTTTGACCCCTTGAGTCGCAAACTGTAATTATATCCCAAATTGGTCAAGATATGAGGGAGCTGTGAAACAAACGTTTGTACTTGTAAAAATATAAATAAAAAATACGTAACTGTTCTATGAGACGCTTAAACGCCGCTAAAAAGTACAAATTCAATAATTTTTTACTTCTTATTTTTCTTGTTGTTTTGACGTTTAAGCTAAGCTACATTCATTTTACATGAAGTTACCAAAAAACAAAGCATCTTTAGAACAACAGTCTTACCATTTAATTATTCTGTAGTTTTTTATTTATTTTATTCATAAAGACTAAGACAACATTGAATTCTATTCACAAAAATAGCTAAAATGGAAAATGAGCGTGTTTTCAATCAGTATAAATTAACTTTTTTCTTTTACCACGTATAAAATATTATGCGTTTTCTATTGTCAAGAAAAAATGTTTTTTAGAATCGAAAAATAGCTTTACGATATATAAGCTCCTAAACATAATTAATAATTATAGGAAAGACGTATTTGTAATATTTTAGTGAAGTTTAGTTTCCATTGCTCTGAAAGCTTTGTAGACGTATAAAGGTGTCATTCGTCAACCAAATATACTCAAGGGTCTCAAATTTAGTTTTAGGCTAAGAGAATTTTCTTATTTCAGGCACAACTATTCTTTATCAAAATGAAATATAATTATATTAAGGTTTTACTTTTATGTAACTCTTGGTTTTTTATTCTGTCAATCTGCGTCGTGGAAAGGTTGCAATTCCTTACGCAGCTACTATATTGCGAGTTGAAAGGAAATGACGTAGCTAATCCACTAACTACTGCCGGTAATCATCTGGTTAAACAAATTATACTAATGCAGGGCACATTTAAACAATGAAAACATTCTTCTCAAACAGAACTCGCGGCATAAAAGCAAAATTACTTTGAAAACTTGTACAATTTTTTTTCACCTTTTAGTGAGTTGATATGCATTTGAATTAAAGAGACGGAAACAGAAAGTAACAGCACTGATTGAGGCAACAACTTAGTTTTCAGGTAACTGCAGATAGTTGGTGATGATTCTGAGGAATACCATCTAACCTTGTTTATTATTCAGAAAATGAAGAAAGTTTCAAAGCCCAAACGTAGATCGTTATAAGTTGAATAAGAGAAGAGAAACAAGCTGTGTGATCAATTCTTCAAGCTTTCAATACGCACACATTGATTTGATGCAAACAGAAGCTAAAAAAACAACCTTTCTTTACGATGCCAAGTGGATGGAGCTTTATTATTCTAAAATATGCGAGATCATTATGACTTCTTTTATATGAAAACTGTTTCAGATATGCTCATGCAGCAAAGCATAGTTAAACCTAAATATTGAAAATAGAAACTCCTCTGGCTAAAGCGTGTGTATTTAAATTCGTGAAACGCGGATCTTTAAATTTGATAAAGTTTGACATGTGTCAAGACACATCAATCTAGGAAATTGGAGCTATTTTTATTTATTATTTTGAATTTCAAGTGACCCTAAGATTGAAATCCTATGACGTTGATAGAAATATGAAACGAGTCCGCTGAACTGCAAGCTGGCACACAGAGACGATGTTTTGAAAAGTTGAAATAAGGAAGAAAAGAAAACAGCAGGGAAAGAAGAGATCTTTTTCTTGGTATACATTTCATGTGAAAGATATTAAGATTTTGATTCTTGATCTCTGTCACCATTCAGGTGAAGAGGAAAAGTAATTAAGATGCTCGTGACACGAGCGAATATTATCTCATTATCAAAGAAGCTTTTGAAAAAAGAAATTAATAGCCTTTTTAATATAAAATGCTATTCATCTGGGTGTAACAAATAAAGCCAGACAACTGCCTTTTCTTCTTATGATTACAGTGTTTCATCATCACTGCAAACACAAACAAACAAAAGTACGGTGCACTTGATAAAGTGTCTCACAACAAGGTTTTGAGCTTTTGCGTCTTAGTGATACGAAAGAGAAAGTCCACCCCATTTTTATTCCTCAAAATGTGTACAATAAAAAAACACACGATATAATCTAGAAATATCGGAATTTTGTTATTTCGGTGAAGAAATGTTTTAGTTAGGCTATGATATTAAGTTTCTGTTTCGCTTACTACAGCCCTTTAATGGCTCAGCGGTAAGTCTTCAGGCCTACGATGATAAAACCCAGATTTCGATACCGATGATTGGCAGAGCACAGATAGTTAACCAACCGTGTAACTTTGACCTTAACAACAATAAACCATTTCTCTTGTTTCATCCAACTCTGTTCAGAAAATGATCAGTGTCTGACACTACTTAGTTTCGATATTTTATATATAATCAACAGTATCTGACCCTACTCAGTTTTGACGTTGCATATATAATCGACAATATCTGACACTATTTAGTTTCGATGTGGTATTCATAATCAACAGTATCTGACAGTACGTAGTTTTGATGTTACATACAAAATCAACAGTTTCTGACACTATTTAGTCTCGATGTTACATATACAGAAAAGCGGAAAATTTGTCAAACAGCTATTTATTTTTACAAAGAATAACTTTTACAAAGTTTTTTAAAGGCATATATTATATTACACTCGTAGATGCTCAAAATGAATAAAATCATGCATTTTATTCATGATGTAAAGAAATCAAAATAGAAATGAGTAAGCACGCATTTTATTCATCATCTCATCTGACCCTCAAATTTTCCGCTTTTCTAGCGACCACCCTGTATAATCAACAGTTTCTGACACTATTTAGTCTCGATGTGCCACACATAATCAATAGTGTTTGACACTACGTAGTTTCATTGTTGCGTAAATAATCAAGAAATAAGATTTATCATATTATTCATAGTTTTTTTACTGGTAATACCACATTTCATTAATTAGACGTCTAAGAAAAATGTATCCCTAATGCGAACTGATACTTTTGGGTAAAGATTTTCAAATATTTTGGATGATTCATTAGCGACATTTATTGGTTAAATAAATGCACGACATTTCTTCAAACTCCCACTAGTAGTAAGTTTCGTCAAATAACGAAGCTTTTAAGTAGTTTTCGTCGGTATACACAGTTTTGGGACATGTTATAAAATTCACTCACAAGATTATTGGTTTAATGAACCGTTTGAGTCAACAATTCTTGAGTTTAGTAACTTCTACGAAATTCTCTTGTACCGCCTGAAGGGACACTACAGGAAATCAGTGTTTCGACAACTTGTGTAATTTCTCTTGGTTTCGGTATCAATTTAGGTAAATGTTTGACAGACTTAGACCAGCCACATAAAATAGCCAATGAATTATCTTATGTAATGTAATGATGATTTACTGATGTCGCTGCATCTCTGTTTAGAGTTTCTTTGTTCAACACTTCAAGGAGAAGTAAAACAAAAATGTTCTCGGTAGTGTTTTATACTCCGTGATAGAGGAAGTAATTGTTGTTGTTGTTTAGAACTGAGCACAAAGTTTCCCATGGACTATCTGTACTCTTCACACCACGGGTATCGAAACTCGGATTTTAGCGTTGCGAGTTTGCAGACATACCGCCGAGCCACTGAGGAGCAGAGGAAGTAATAATGTAAGATGTGTTAACCTGTCTTTCTATAACATAATTACACTCGTTTTCTGGGGTTTTTTTCTTCCGCAAATTATTTGGACGCAAATATTTTTCTTCTATTAATTGAGGATATTAAATCAACACTTCGGTTACAAATTAATGACTTTCAATGCAATTATATTATCAGCTAATTTGATATATTTTGTGTAAGCCCTTGTGGAGTAATAAAGGAACGATATGGTAAATGATATATTGTCTAATGAGGTTTGGAACGTGCGCAGACCCTTTGATGAGTTTTCATCCGAAAGTGAAAAATACAAAAAAATCTTTGGGGGTAGGATATATTTGCTATAAGCTTCCATTGAAAATGTTCTATATTACTGACAAGTACTTAATAAATACTAACAAACTATTCTGTTATGTGAATTTAACTACACTACCGAACGTATTGTTAACAAAATGTTGCTATTTTTAGCCAAAACGTGGTAAAGTATTTCCTCTGCCGATTTGATTGGATAATGCTAAGGATGAAAATTATACGGTGCATTAAGTAAGGGTTATTTTAAGTAATATATATGGCATTTCGTTGCTGTGAAGACTTCTAAAGCCATCCATATACATGAAAACGATAGTGTCCGTAAATATTCTGGTTTGTTTTGAAAAGCAAAGCTACCCGAGGGCTATCTGTACAAGCCGTCCCTAATTTAGCAGTGTAAAACCAGAGGGAAGGCAGCTAGTCACCACCATCCACCACTAACTCTTTTACCAAAGAAAGTGGGATTGACCGTCACATTATAACGCTCTAACGGCTGAAAGGGCGAGCATGTTTGGTGCATTTTAGTTAGGGATAATACTTCAGTTTGACACTGGATTTGTTTGTTTAGTGTTTGAATTTCGCGCAAAGTTACACGAGAGCTATCTGCGTCAACCGTCCCTAATTTTGTTGTGTAAGGCGAGAGGGAAGACAGCTAATCATCACTAACCACCACTAACTCTTGGGCTACTATTTTACCAACTAATAGTGAGATTGACCGTCACATTATAACGCCCCCCAGACTGAAAGGGCAAGCATGTTTAGGTGTAATGGGGATTCGAACCCGCGGATTACGATTCGAGTGCCTTAACCCATTTGGCTATGCCGGCTCAGATTGTTTGTAATTAAGCACAAAGCTACATAAGGGTCTATCTGTGCTCTGCTCATGACAGTTATCGAAACCCGGTTTTTAGGGGTGAGAGTTTGCAGACATAATACTGCGCCACCAGAGGACGTTGATTTTTTAATGTAAAGAAAATAAGACCCGTCGTAAAATATTGTTGTGAACAAGTCAAACTTTTGACCTTCGAGAGCAGACGAAAATCTATCTCAAGTTTTTTTTGTATTTCGTGATATACATATATGTTTTTTTTGTGTGTTTGTGTGCAAATTAGCTTTCCCTGACCCAGATATAAAGTATGTCCACGTATATAATCCTTCCCTATTAGTTTATATAGCCTTTAAAAATATAAGTAATTCCCATTATGAGGAAGCTTGTGAAAATAAAAAGAAATAGCTTTTACACTTAGGCTTAATACAATTGCAAATACATTAGTTTGTTTGTGTTTCTACTACGTAGGTCGTATTAAGTCTCTGAATTTTATAATAGCGAATTTGAGAGTAAATTATGATTCGTTCTTTCCGTTTCTCCGTTTAAAGGGTCATGGGAGAATTTGTTTTCCTTTAATGGAATGTGTATGTTGTGAGAACAAGAGAGGACTTTGTTGTATTGACGACTTTAACTGTATTTTATAGATGTTTTAAATGGGCATGTTATGAATTTTTATTAGTATTTATACATTACGTCAAAAGTGCCATAAGGATGCCCAAGAATATACGAAACCAGTAAATGACTGCTTCTTTATAAAGGTTATGCAAACGAGTCGTAACTTTATTTGATGTCTATTCATATTACAGGATCTTGATTAGTATACACAAAACACATGATATATTCATAGGCAGAGGTGATATAATTTAGTAAAAACAGTACAGTTAATAAACATTAAAATAATGTTATTAATTCTATATATTATTAGGCATATTATATATTATTAATATATTACATTATTAGTAAGTATTATTATTCAAAAAATTAAAAACACTGAAAAAGAAACAGAGAGATAAAATCCTGAAATATTATAGGAGTTTCAAAAGATAACTGAAAATATTAGTAGATATAAGTAATTAAGTTGTACAGCAAAACTCACTTTAAGTTCTTGAAGACGTCTGAAACGTTACTGGATATAAAGTAACTGGAGTATTTACACCTACTATTTATAAAAACTGTCAGTTCACTTGCTTTTATACTTCAGAAATAAACAAATAAAAGTCTTTCCTTTTACCTTTAACATATGTTTTATGATTTACTCAATTTAACATTAAATCTAAAATACAAACTTAAGTCTGTCACTTTTTTCAAAAACGTATAACTATAATTCATTTTATGATACTCTCTGTTCGTGTTGTTATTCTGTTTATTACTATAATACATTTCTTAGGAATAAAACGTTTAATTATGCATCACATGAACACGAACTGTTAGTTTAATTTTAATTTTAATGATGACTATTGAAACACGTAAGGATACATAGATATGAACAACATTTGATACAAGTGAATGCAGTTCAACTATTTTCTTGGACCGTTTCTCTCATACAAAGAAATTTATTGATTACTAAATTGGATTCCAGAATTAAAAGCGAAAAGAATGATAAGTTATTTCCAAAATGTTTGAGAAGATAGTTTGTTTTAAGGATGTATATTGACAAGAAGATACACAATCAACTTTTCAACATTCAATCAGAAACGAATATTTTTAAATGGTTAAATGGTTTTTATCTACGTGCAAATCTGCCAACACATATAGAAATCCTAAAGTCGTAATACATGCACGTAGTAATTAACACTTTTAACAGAGTCCAAGGTGTATCTCTCACTTCCGAGAGGAAATTCACTTGCTAGCCACTTGACAATATTAGACGTTATCTTTAAAAACTCGCTATGGATATCAATAAAAATACATTGCTAAGCAATCTGGATCTCAAACAACTTGTTCTTCAGGTTATAATTAAATGTTTTATTTTAAAACTGAAACAAATGAGGGGGTGAATTTCTCTTTCTCACTTGATGAGAAGATATAAAACTTCATTTATTTTCATTTCTTCCTTCTAAGAGTCTGACACTTCCAAAAATGGTAGTCAACATTTTAATAAAATGGTAATCTGTCATGCACATATACATGTTGTAGATGTTTTATCTTACTTAGAATACTGTATGTGTTGCATTCATGTTATCGAAGGATTCATTATATGTTGTTCATGATTATCATGTTATAAGGTCATGTTCTGTTAACCAATTGTCATCAGGTCTGCATGACCAGGTGGTTAATGAGCTCGACTCGTAATCCGAGGGTCGCGAGTTCGAATTCCCGTCACACCAAACATGTTCGCCCTTTCGTTGGTAAAAGAGTAACCCAAGAATTAGCGATGGATGGTGATGAGTAGTCGCCTTCCCTCTAGTCTTACACTGCAAAATTAGGGACGACTAGCGCACATAGTTCTCGAGTAGCTTTGCGCGAAATTCAAAACAAACCAAATTAATTGTCGTTTAAGGGCTTTTACATACATTATTTATTGTATAAATATATACTGTGTTGTTGGTTTAGTGTTCTTCTACAGCGGGTGTCTGTGACTTGTTAGCGATAAACGATCAGTATCCACTCCACTTGTTTTCAAAATAACATACATATAAAGATGCGGACTAATTAAACACATGTTCAACAAATTATTTAGATTATAGAAATTAAGGGGTTATCATATTTAAAATATGCACAACACACTATTTAGACCATCGAGATTGAGGGGATATAATAGGCATTATATTGTCCTCTTCTTGTTGTCAAAAGTCCACTTAGGCCTATTCAATTAATTTATAATTTCAGTTGACAGCTTGAACTACCTTTCCATATTTTCAGTACTAGTATTCTGTGTATAATTCACTTACAAAAGTGCCGCGAGCTATCACAGTCCTATACTTCCATTCCAATAATCGTTTTTCTTTCTTTCTTTAAAATATCCCCTGTTCCTTTTGTCAAAGTGCACCCAAGACCCAAGCTGATTCAATTATTTTAGAAACACGCTTTGACGAAATAAATTGTTATTTTTGGTCTACTTTTCTACTGTTAGTCTTACTTTAACATGTTAAGCTTTAGTTAATTGTTAGGCCTATTACTTCTACCAAAGTTAGCATCACGCTTGACTTTTCCTTGACCGTACGTTACTCTTTTTTTGCTACTGTCTGCCTGTCTGCTGCTTCCTGCTTGGTTCGTACAATCTATATGCTCATTACTAAATCGTCTGCTCGCTATATTCTAAATAATATCTACACGAAACAGTATTTTATATCTCGAAATAAACCCCTATTCAAGATAAATATTTAAAATTTTTTTTTTAACATATACAGAGACATTTCTTAGTTCATCCACAAAGTCTCCCCATGCAGTCTACTTCAACTCTTGCAAAACCTTTTACGACTTCATTGCAAAACCAGGAGTTAAGGAGAAACAACTTCCATGTCATGATCCTCGCACTTCTGAATGTATACAAGTAATTAATGGTGTGTCTGGACGAAGAATTCCTTCCTGTATACATAGTTCCAGAACTTCTGAATGACAAATATGAGGCCCATGCTCTCTTGTTCAACCACAGAATAGTTCTTCTCACAATTTAGCAGCGATTGAATTACATATGTTAAAAGAAACAACATGGCTTCATGTTCTTCCAATGTTTGAAGCGTTAGCGTAGCAAATGAATGGTTTGTTAAAGTTTGGTATTCTAAGAACTGGCGAACTTCCCAACATGTTCTTTAATTTCTGGAGTGTAACCTAGTGTGGTTGTTTCCACGCCACCTTGTTGGGCAAGCCTCTCTTGGTCAGGTCAGTCAGTGGTGCAGTGATTTCACCATACTTTGAGATGAATCTTCTACAGTATTCCACTAACCCCAAGAGGAGTCTGACTTTCTGCTTGTTTACAAGAATGGGAGTATCTTGTATGCATCCACTAACCCCAAGAGGAGTCTGACTTTCTGCTTGGTTATTGGAGTGGAAGTATCCTGTATGCAGGTTATCTTTTCCTTTTCTATAGCTATCTGTCTGTTTCTCACTTCACGTCCAACAAACTCCAGCACAGAACATGGTGAGATCTGCTGACCTAACTCGCCGAAAATGTTCTAAGGTTGAAATCTCAACTTATACTATGTATCTAAATGCCATCTAAATTGTTCTGAATGCTGGTGGTGTTATGCAACAACCTCTTCATCATGCAACTGAATGTTGATGTTGAGTTGACTAACCCAAATGACATCTGCTTGAAATTGTAACATCCAACTGGTGTCCCAAATGCTGCCTTCTCTCCCATGCATAATAATTTGTAAATAGCAGTTACTAAAATTGATCTTTGAAAAGAACCTGACACCATCAAATTTTGCCATGATGGCCCTTGTGTTGCCCATAGGTTCAGAATCGAAGATCATCACAAGACTTGGCTTTCAGAAATCTAATCAGAAGTGGTTTGATCCAATCCTCTGCTTCACAATTACAAGTGGTGAGCAGTAGGTTGAATTTGAATCTCAATTATTTGAACTTTAAAATTGCCTCAACTTCCTATTTTATCAGAACTCTCATTGCATAAAGCAACTGATAGAACTTCAGTTTGACTGGATCTCTGATTGTGGTCTCGATCTTTTGTTGCACGAGGTCCATTTATTCTGATTTATCTGTGAAGACATTTGTATATTGGCACAGTAGGTCTCGTAACTCTTTTTTCCGCTTACCAGTCAGTTTCTCAGTGATGTTGGCAACGTTGTACATTTCAACTCCACCCAGTGGTCTTAAGTCACTTCCTTCTGGTTTTGTATCTATAATGGCCATCCATACCTGTAACACCAATCTGCATACTTTGAATCTTCTTTTCTCCCAAAATACTTCAACAGATTGGTAGGGCAGATCGTAGTCTTCCTGTTTACATTCATCTTGTAATATATTCTGTCAGTGGTTCCTGTAATTCAAAAGGTCCTTTCTATTGTAAGATGGGTTTGTTGTTGTCTGTGGTTTTACCTAAAAACTTTAATCCTTGCTTTCTTGCGTTGAGCTGCATGTAAGCAAGTTGAAAGGTTCAGTCAGTTTCTTTGGTCTGAAACATACTGGTATATGGTACATACCGGTATATGTTACATAGTGGTGTATGTTACATCCTCTTATATGTTACACACTGGTATATGCTACATAGGGTATATGTTACATACTGCTACATTTTACATACAGGTTTATATAGTGGTATATATTACACACAGGTTTATGTTACATAATGCTATATGTTGCATACCAGTATAAGTTATATACAGGCATATGTATATACAACTACAACTGCTAATATGATATAACTGCGTATAAATACTTTGACTGTTATAACAGTGTTTCCTTGATATGTTATATTTATGTTTCAATAAGTGCTCAAAAACAAATGTAAGGCCGTTTTTGCTTCTCAATAGTTTCTATTCTTTATGTATACATATTTAAAGTGGGTCAATCAGAAGTGCTTATCTAAATGCAACGTACATTGACAAGTGCTGCATCAAATCCCTCAGTATTAAAAAAAACAAATATACTAAGGCAAAGGCTAAACAGTGCCCTATATGTTTGTTTGTTTTGAATTTCGCGCAAAGCTATTCGAGAGCTATCTGCGCTAGCCGTCCCTAATTTAGCAGTGTAAGACTTGAGGAAAGGCAGCTAGTCATCACCACCCACCGTCAACTCTTGAGTTCCTCTTTTACCAACGAATAGTGGGATTGATTGTCACATTATAACGCTCCCACAGCTGAAAGAACGAGCAACAAATAAAGATTCACAATAAAGAGTGAGGTTAATAAACGTAAATGTATATTTAGGTTAAGGTTAATAAATGTAAATGTATATTTAGGTTGAGGTTAATAAATTTAAATGCGACCTATATATTCAGGTTGTTATATTCCGATCACAATATTCTGTAATTTCTCTTCAAATAATTCACACAATATGTATGTAAAATGAAATATTTTTGTGAGTGACATAAAATTAATCTCGATTCGATGAAAAACATGCAACATTAATACATTTAAAATACAACGCTAACATGTGGGGGTTTGATTTATTAGCAGACAGCATTTAGATAGTTATTTATTAGCTTTGCGCTGGAAAGGAAAACCAAGCAAACTTGGAGAAACTTTAGAGAAACTATCATTCGTTCAAACAATAAAAAGGACAGGCTAAGGAAACAGTTACGAAGTTTTGTAATATTTTCTGAAACTTTTGGGTAGCACTTTTGGTGCGACGGGGATTTAAACTTGCGACCTTCGGATTACGAGTCGACCGCCTTAACACACTTGGCCATGCCGGACCTCATGCCTTATAAGGGCAAAAGGTTAAGAGTAAAAAATGTTTTTCAAGACATATTACTCATTTCACGTTTTCTGTTACTTTTTGCAAAGTGAATATTCGTTCCAGATTCCAGTAGATATTTAGCATTTTTATACCATGAAAGATTATACATTTCTAGGCTTAAAAAAATACTAAAAACACTAATACCTCAATTAATACTGCATTGGTCCCCCAGTGGCTCAGTCTGTGGACTTCCAACGCTAAAATGCGGGTTTCGATACCCGTGGTGGGCATAGCATAGATAACTCTTTGTTTAACTTTGTGCTTAATTCAAAAACAACAAAACAACAGCAATACTGCATTAAGAATAAAATTGATAATATTCTATCTAGGTGCTAACTGGTATATTCCGTTAAGGGGTTTTTACTCACCCTTATTTTAGTTGATCTATTTTACAATTCTCTATTTGTATTAGCAATGTATATGTACAATATTGAAATGCAGTATTAATTTTGAAATTCCATAGGAAAAAATAAAAGGCTTCTAACCTGGCGTCACATATAACGTTAGGTTTGGCTTTTTGGCTAATTTCGCTCAAAGCTTCTCGAAGTATATATGCGCTAGCTGAACTTAATTTAGCAGTTTAAGACTAGAGGGAAGGCAATTAGTCATCACCACCCACCGCCGACTCTTGGGCTACTCTTTTACCAACGAATAGTTGGATTAGCCGTTACATCATAACGTCCCCATGGCTGAAAGGGTGAGCATGTTTGGTGTGACGGTGATTGGAACCCGCGACCCTCGGATTACGAGTCGAGTGCCTTAACCATCTGGCCATGCTGGGCCATAACATTAGAACAAAACTGTAGTTGGCGGTGGTTAGTGATGAGTAGCTGCCTTCTCTCTAGTTTTACACTGCTAAATAAGGGACGGCTAGGCTCGTGTAGCTTTGCGCGAAATCTAAAAGACAAGCAAACAAAAACAAACCAAACCAAATTATTTTAAACATATTTGTTGATGTTTATATGATGCTGTAGTTTATACTGTGAAAGGGTAATTTCATGCGCTTGCAAAATAAAAACAGTGGCTTAAACAGTGTACTTACATTTATACCTACATATACACAGAGATTAAACACATCTACATACATTAATTTATGCAGAGATACTTACATAAGTATGTACGTAAGTACATATACAGTTACGACAGAAAGTGTTCGTACACCTATGTTCGAGTGGTTTTTTGCCCATAACTTAAAAAGTATCATGATTAGGCTAATAGGTGAATACCATATTATAAATATTATACTAACACACATCTACATAATTTTTATGTAAATTAAACGACAACTAAGCTGTTTATAAACAAATAACCAAAAATAGAAGGAGCAGAAAGGGTTTTTGTAATTCAGAACGTGTGAAGAAACTGACATTCCCATAAAAATTGTGTTTAGTTTGGCGAATAAACTACACTATACCATTCTAGAACCAGATACTGGGTTCATAATTATTGAAATGTAGCCAGTAAAAAATGTACTTCCGGCAATTTATCGCTGTCTCATCATGGCGAACAGGAAACAACTATCCAGTGAATTAAAAAACCGAATTATTGTAAAATAACAGTCTCGTGTGTCTCTTTCCGGTATTGCTACACAACTTAATGGGCCGAAATCTACTATTCAAAGCATAATTGCCATGTTTAGGTTTACAAGATCAACTGCCAACCTCCCTCGTTCCGGACACCCCACCAAAATTCCATGGAGAACCACGAAGAAGGTTCTTATAGAAGTTAGTAGAAACCCTCGTTTAACACGTAATGACATACAGAAACTGGTAAGGAAAACTGGGGTTGAAGTAAGCACCTCTGCAGTTACGAACAAGTTATGCACTTCTGGGTTCCAAGCATGCCGTCCTCGTAGAACTCTACATTTAAAACCTGTTCATTTAGAAGCATGATTGAAGTGTACAAGAAAGCATGAAGATAAACCCTTTCTTTATTGGAAGAGTATTCTTTGGTCAGACGAGACTAAAATCAAACTTTTCGGCCACAATTATGTTCGCTATATTTTCTGTAAGAAGGGGGAACAAAATCTTTCAAAGAACACCGTCCCTACAGCTAAACACGGAGGCTGCTCGATCATACTATGGGGTTTCTTCAGCTCTTCTGGTGTAGGAAACCTTCACCGCGTCAACGGAATCATGAAAAAAAAAGAGTACGTTGATATATTAGGCATTTACAGTAATGTGAAAAAGTTAGGACACCCTATGAACGCCTGTGTATTTGTGTAACATTTTTGGATAGATAAATATTTAATCTCATTTTCAACAATACTGAGAGATTATAGGATTATACTTAAACCCAAAGAAAAGACTTTTCAAGATCTTCTGTAAATGTTACTCTACAAAAATGCATATTCTACCTGAGAAAAAAGTTAGAACACCGTCATATTTATTCCCATCTAAAATTGCTCAACTCACACACAGGTGTATCACACCAGGTGCACATGTTAGAAGATCGTTACACAGCATTTTGAATGAGGCATGCCCCATTTAAACCTCAGATATTTAGTTTGGTGTGCTCCTGATTGTTGAAGTGAGAGTGAGCAGAAGAGCTGTCTGAAAACTTCAGTAAGAAAATTGTTACAACTTATGAGTCTGGTAAGGGATTTGAAAAGATCCAAAAAGATTTTGAAATCAGCCATTCCATTGTCCGGAAAAAAATCAACAAGTGGATGGCTTTCAAAACAACTGCCAACATGCCCAGATCTGATCATCCAAGCAAGTTCACCCCGAGAGCAGACCGCAAGATGCTAAAAGAGGTCTCCAAACACGTTAACATGTCATCACGGGACCTACATCAGGCTCTGGCTACTGTTGATGTGAAAGTGCGTGCCTCTACAATCAGAAAGAGACTGCACAAGTTTAACTTGCATGTGAGGTGTGCAAGGAGGAAACCTTTGCTCTCTAAGAAAAATATCAAGACCAGACTGAAGTTTGCCAGAGAGAACGTAGACAAGACCAGAACTTCTGGAATAATGTTCTTTAGACATATGAGTGCAAAATGGAATTATTTGGACACCAGAACAGAGGACATGTTTGGCGTAAACCAAATACAGCATTCCAAGAAAAGAACCTCATACCAACTGTGAAGCATGAAGGTGGAAGTATCATGGTTTGGGGCTGCTTTGCTGCAGCAGGACCTGGACAGTTCACAATCATAGAATCCACCTTGAATTCTACTGTGTATCAGAGGGTGCTTGAGGAACATGCGAGACCATTTGTAAGAAAATTAAAGTTGAAGCGGAACTGGACCCTGCAACACGACACTGACCCACAACATACCAGTAAATCCACCAAGGACTGGCTGAAAACTAAGAAACGGAGAGTCCTGGAATGGCCGAGTCAAAGCCCAGATCTTACTCCCATTGTAATGCTGTGGGGTGACTTGAAACGGGCTGTGCATGCAAGAAACCCCTCAAACATCTCACCTACGAACAAACACATGTATACGTATAAAACTGTTCAGATATATATTCTCGTACAAACAAGCATATACCTACCTATAGGCGCACTGTACATCTTTTCAATAAAAGGAGAACACATCCCCCGCGTTCCATCACTATAGCATTCACTTTCCATACCCTCTGGAAACCTAACTTACGCCCCTGTACACAAAGGCGTGCGCTTTGTAATCTGAAGGTCGCGGGTTCGCGTCCGAGTCGCGCCAAACATGCTTGGCCTCCCAGCCGTGGGGGCGTTTTAATGTTACGGTCAATCCCACTATTCGTTGGTAAAATAGTAACCCAAGAGTTGGTGGTGGGTGGTCACAACTAGCTGCCTTCCCTCTAGTCTTACACTGCTAAATTAGGGACGGCTAGCACAGATAGCCCTCGAGTAGTTTTGTGCGAAATTTCAAAACAAACAAAATACATCTAAAATCGTTCTTATGAATATACTTTCTTTCCTGGTCTTCCCTTAGTTTATTGGCTCCAAAACAAAACATTGTTTATTACTGGTAATAAAATAATAACACCAGCGTCTCTACCATCAGACCTGTGTAACTAAGTCCTTATAAGCCGATTTAATCGTACTATTCATATTATTATTATTTTAAACAAAAATTAATATTTAGAAGTGTGCAAAATTTAAAAGAAAACAACAACGATAGCTTTACCCCGAGACACAATAGCAATGGATGTTTATTGTCCCTCAGTACAAATCGGGCCTGGTGTGAACTTGCGATAAGCGTACCATGATTCGTGCCCTACTGCCACAAAAACGCACGTGGAGGTCATAAAAGCGTTATAAAAGTGACATTTAATCCCCATTACTTGGTCAGATAAGAGACACCCAAGAGTTTGCTGTGGGGACTATTGTCTACTTGCCTTCCCATTAGCTTTCAACATATGTCTCCTGAATGTGGATTTTTTAACGCGCACAATAAAATTGCAAAACAATAATAATACGGTGCGTTATCCACCACCTACATGAAGTTTGGTATTTCTTCATAAAGTTTCCAAAATTTCGATACATGAGGGAAAATAGCAATACATGTCATTAAATGTCAGAGACATTCAACCGACACTGATAACAAATTCCATAATAATCTATTTCTCCAACAACTTTTTTTCTATATTTTTCTGAGAGACAAACCTTGCAACATTCAGTGACAAAGTAATGTATGACAAACGAATGAATGTTACACACGCCATTGCTTAAAGCAGAGACGTGACCTGTCAGATCTTAGGTCTTCATATTAATATTTCATAAAACTTGGTGTATATAATTAAATTCAGCTCAAGCTAATGATTATTGAAAGCGTACGTGATCAGTTGGAAATGTGGAAATCAATCATTCTACATATAACTGTGCTTCTAAGTTAGAGTTATCTATATAAGATTGATCTCAATTTTATAAAATATCCCTTCATGTCCAAAATGATGGCTGTAACCACGCAGATGGTAGGAAGAAATCGTTCCTTCGCATCGATTTTGAAGATAATTATGTGAAGCTCCATTGTAAGTAAACACAGATAGCAGTGAAGGACCTCCAGTAATAAGCATGTTCCTTGATATTATCTAAATCATATATATACACTTTTAAATGGTTAGAACCTCCTTGTTTTTATGTATTTTTTTAAATTTTCGAAACTGCATTATAAAGGAAGTTACGCGCGTCGCAAGGTTAAATAAAACTTTACCAGCAAATTGTACAATTGTTTAAAATTGTTTTTATTTCTATTGTAAACATTTCCCAAAACAGAAGTATGAGTCTCAAGTGTTACAAATGATATTTAGAATGGTTGGTAATTTTTCAAAGTAGAAATTTCTGTCAAAAATAAATACAGAAATGATGTAAAAAAATTTGCAGAAACCTGAACAGTAATTTATCATCTCACTTAAATAATGATAATACGGACTTGATATTTCTGAAAAAAACAACAAAGTCTTAAATGTCTTACCTTTGTTTCGATAGTATTTTAAATGTGTTAAAAACGAATTTTTTTCACAGAAACAAGTGCACATTTATTTATTTGTTTTTAAATAAAAAACGTCTCGGTATTCAATGACCTTTGACTCTGAGCTGATGTTTTATTATTATTATTATTATTATTATTATTATTATTTTTTTTTTAAACTTATGATTCGTTTCTAGTGGGCCTGGCATGGCCAAGCGCGTAAGGCGTGCGACTCGTAATCCGAGGGTCGCAGGTTCGCGCCCGCGTCGAACATGCTCGCCCTCTCAGCCGTGGGGGCGTTATAATGTTACTGTAAATCCCACTATTCGTTGGTAAAATAGTAGCCCAAGAGTTGGCGGTGGATGGTGATGACTGGCTGCCTTTCCTCTAGTCTTACACTGCAAAATTAGGGACGGCTAGCACTGATATCCCTCGAGTAGCTTTGTGCAAAATTCCCAAAACAAACAAACAAACGTTTCTAGTGTTTCCCGCTAGCGCAACGGCAAGTTTATGAATTTACAACGCAAAAATCAGCGGTTCGATTTCCCTCGGTGGGCTCAGTAGAGAGCCCAGTTTAGTTTTGCTATAAGAAAACACACGCTCGTTTTTACTAAGATAGCATTACGGAACGAAAAATGTCTTTAATCTCTTAAGTCATATATTCGGATCATCAAAGTGAACAGCTCTCTCTTTAATTGTCAATGACAATAAGTCGAATTTTAGTCTTATTTTAATCTAGAAATAATATAAAAATATTTTTTTTCGAATGCAATTTTAAATACGTACATAGCTTCCTTCAAGAATATGCCGCGCTATTTAAGAACATATTGTTAACACTCAGTTGTTTCTTTTATTTACATTTTTAGAGCAAAGATACACAATGCGTTCTGTCCACCACGCGTTGTCGAACTTCATTCAAATTTTAGTATTGTAAGTTTGGAAAATCACCGCTAGCTCACCCGGGAACTTTTAGGTAAACCGAACATAATAAAGGAAAGATGCGATAAAACGTCACCTTTACACTATTCTATAATAACATCATGATTGGAATTCCATTTTTTTCGAATTTGTTTTTTGCGGGTGCCGAGCCAACGATCAAATGGCGTACAAAAATGAGGCCATTACTGTGAATGGTCGACTATTTGTTCAAGAAACTGAGCAGACGATAAAGGGAAGTAAATGTTGACTTGTGGTATAAGAAACGCGGGAATGTTATTTCTATATTTCTGAGTCAATATAATGCCTTTAACTGACTCACTTTCTAAACTTCGGTTTGTGATAACAAAGAATATTTAAGAATTCCCCACAATGAAGACATATTTGTCTATACGTTTCACTTCCAAGATTATTTTATCTCAAAGAGGTTTTCAGTGATTTGAAACTACCGTCACTGTATGACTTTCTCTCGTGTCTGTTAAAAAGTTAACATCGTTTTTCACTCTTCGTACGGTTCTTGTTAAAATATTATAGCATTGAACCGCATTCGATTTTCGTATTTTTTAATTAATTGTTAATTAAACACACACACATAATTAGAGCAGACTTAATTTGTATCAAAAGTGATTTTTGTCTTCGAAATTTAATCTTGCTACTGTAATTATTTTGTCTTTCATTATTTGTAATGCATACTGAATAGACTTGCACATTTTAATAATAAAGTGAGAAAACGAACTTTTCACTCCAGGTAATTGTAATAAAACTTGTATTATAACCGACGTTTCGCCTTTGCGGCTTCTTCAGGATTAACGTATATAAAGCTGTTTGACATCGTAATATTTGTTGGATTTCACAGAACTAATTTTCTAAATTATAAAATACTTTCATTAACCCTGAAGAAGCCGAGAAGGCGAGATGTCGGTTAAAATAAAAATTTTAACGAGTGAAAAGTTCGTTTTTAAAAAAAAATCATTATCACAATTATAAATATTTTATGACTAACATACCTAAAATCTATTGGTTACAAGCCAATAATAAGATATATTTGTACGTAAATCTATTCTGCTGGTTTCATATAACAGATTTACGTAAAATTTGCATTACCAAAAGTGTTTCAAGTGTCACAGGTTGACTCTCTTTTCACAGTAAATGGTCTCTTCTTAACAGAATAACGTAGTTTTCATTTTCCTGCTTTTAGTGTCAAAGTACTGAGAAACATTGAGCAGTTATCTGATCCAAACACTTCCAAAATTTCTACTTTGATGAGCAATGACGATTCGATATCTTGTAAGAGGTGCTTTGCATAAACTTCCACTAGCAGCTACGAGAAGAAACTAGCAAATGCTTTTGATTTAATTTGATATCAAGCGCTTACAGATATTGAGATTTAATAAGTATTTTAAACACAAGAGTAGACAACCTGACTAATGATTTATAAAGTTATGCAAATATAAATAAACATTCAAAGATGAAAAGTACACTAATTTATAAAGTTTATTCATATCTACAGGATTTTTTTTACAATACTTCCTTCTTTTACGACAAATATACAAGTTTATTGATATAGTTGCTAAAAATGTTAATTTAAAAAATTACCCATTACTGTAGGGCCCGGCATGGCCAAGTGGTTAAGGCACTCGACTCATAATCTGAGGGTCGCAGTTCCGAATCGGCGTCAAACCAAACATGCTTGCCCTTTCAGCCGTGGAGGCGTTATAATGTTACGATCAATCCCACTATTCGTTGGTAAAAGGGTAGCCCAAGAGTCGGCAGTGGGTGGTGATAACTAGCTGCCTTTCCTCTAGTCTTACACTGCTAAATTAGGGACGGTTAGCGCATGTAGCTTTGGGAGAAATTCGAACCAAACCAAACCAAACCCATTACTGTAAGATAAGTAAATACAAATACGCACTGTTCTCTTATATCACTAATAATAAATATTCATGCTGCTAAGCCTATCTCGTTCACTTACGGTTTTAATATGTTAATCAACAACAGTTTTTAAATATATTTAAACTGCTCTCGTCCAGTTCTCCAATGAAAATTTTAAACATACTGTGAAATTATGACATCATATGCGCCAGCACGCAAATGATCACGCGCACTCGATTTATCATTCATCATTAACTCTGTTCCTCTTTCCTCCAGTGGGTCAGCTGTAAGTCTATGAGGTTTGTAATACACAAAAATGTGTTTTTAGCCATCTAGTGAACGAACCTGGAACTACAGTTTGAATGTTTAACTTTACATATCACTTTCGTATCAGTATGAAATTCTGTCTTTATATCTTAGGAAAGGTTTTGAATTTTATTCGCACTTTTGTAACATTATTTTCTAAAATCGGCTTTTGATAAGTTTCACGAAATAACTTGTACAATATACTTACATTGGAAATATCTTTACTGTTTACTCTTTACAGTGATAATGGTTCACAATAGGGATCGTTTAAAACAGCACGTAACCCTAACAGAATGTTCGGGCAAAAAGCACCTTGAACAGATTCAGTTCAAACAGCACATTAAAACCCTTACCGTTGACTGCTATGGCTATAAGTATATACAAAATGCACCAAAAGCACACATTTCAGACAAACAAGGAAATAAAAAATTTGCGAAAAACGCTATGTTTGTAATTATTATTGTTATTCTCTTCACAACCTAAAACAAAAACAGTTTGCTATATTGCACCCAAATTTTTGTACAATATTAAATAACATAGTGCAAAAAGATCGAAGGGATATTGAAAAGTTGATTTATTTCTCCTATATTTTGCAAAAGCTGAAAAACATCACAATTCCAGTGTAAATGTTGTTACCATTACCTCTTGAAGTTAGCTTTTACATAAATCTCTGAAATATCTTGAAAGATCTTCAGTACGGGGTAAAACAGGAATTGCGAGCCACCAATAGACGAATATTAAATGCTCATAACACACAAGTACTCAACGCTTTGTACACTATACAACTGGTGCCTTTAGTGAGACAACTCCATATTATGTATGGATTGAAAGTGTAGAAAGTAATCAGTATACATAGTAGTAAATTTTATTACGTACGTGCGTAAAATAATTACTTTAAAAGACACGAACGTTTATTTAAATCGATGTTTTGGATTATAAAAAGGCTGTTTCTTTACTGGTAATTTTTTTTCGCACTTCGTCTGGGTTTTGTTTGTCTAAGCATATATCTCCCCATTGCTTTGTATTATATATAAAAATATAGCTACATAGAAACTATAAATGTTCGCTTTATTCCCAAACAATTCTCCATGACAATCTCCAGCTGCAACTTAACATTTTACATCTCGAACTAATGTGATCAAATTGTCAATAGATACAGTAAATCATCATGAATTACTAGCTATGTTTTGTATCATTACAATGTATAAGGTTAGCTACCATATCAAGTGGCTTTTGCTCACAGTTGAGCATAAAAAAGCCAGCAAAAAAAAGATAAATAAAAAAGAAAATTACATAAACCGGCCCGGCATGGCCAAGCGTGTTAAGGCACTTGACTCGTAATCCGAGGGTTGCGGGTTCGCATACCCTTCGTGCCAAACATGCTCGCGCTTTCAGCCGTGGGGGCGTTATAATGTAATGGTCAATCCCATTATTCGTTGGAAAAGAGTTGCCCAAGAGTTGGCGGTGGGTGGTGATGACTAGCTGCCTTCCCTCTAGTCTTACACTGATAAAACATGTAGCATACGTATAGCTTTGCGCGAAATTCAAAACAAACCAAACATTTGGTACCCACAAAAAAATCGTTAGTTATATACATAGGACGCTTTATATAAATGTCCTACAAGTAATTCTAGATGTACTGGTTCGACCAGCAGTTGTTTAGAGACATATGTAAGGTAGGATGCAAATTTAGGGATGAACAATATGTCAAAATATACGTGATCACGCGCTTGGTGAGTGTATTGTTATACATCACAGAGGACGTAACAAAAAGGTTTACGAATGATGTTATTTACTTGTATTTTGCTGTTAAGCGCAAACCTACGCGACAAACTGGCTATCTTTACTCTGCCCACCACTGGTATCAAAACTCGATTTTGAACGTTATGAGCCTTCCAACTTATTTATCGCTGAGTCTGTTTGAGTATGAAATATACGTTGTTAATTAACAGATTAACACCAGAGCTGAACGAGTATAATTCGCAACAAAGTTGTTGCTATAGTAATATAATTCTTATAATTATAAATATACAATCATAAAAAAAAGATTACTTTAATTTATAAAATTGATCATTTTTCCAAAGTTTAACATTTTTTTCTGTGAAGGCAAATCTATAATAATATCATTTATCTCTCTGTTTATAACTATAAATATGCTATTTCATATGAAATTGAATTTCCAGTTTGTCGTCTGCTGAATGTATCAATAGTAAACATGACAATTTACAGCCACTGTATTACGTACATAGAGATGTTTAGAATTTAATATGTATATATATTAAATAATGACACATTTATAAATAGCCACTAACGCCGTGAAAAACCGTATTTTTCAGGCTAAGTTTTTTGAAATACGTATGGCGTGTAACACCTGAGTTGGTGAAGAAAGATTCATTTCCTTACTGCGGTGTGCGTTTGAAATGGAAACCAGTTTAGAGAGCCATGTGTTATCAATATGATTATTGAGACGTAAATACAATCAAATTATCCGCAACAATACCTCATACCTCAACTTCGCGTGGAAATCAATCCGATAAACACAGTGTTGTGGCTCGTAAAAAACAACAATATGTAAACACCACAAAACGTGTTTATGCTAAGTACGTATAAGTCTAAAACGGTGTCTGTGTTCTTTCTATTTAGAGAAAACCAAATGTTCTGTACTTCTACAACACTTACAACAATATTGCAAACGGCATTTTACTAACCGGCAGAAACGAAAGTATGTTTATGCTTTGCGAACATTTGTAACAACACGAGAAGCCTTATTTTTAGTGTTTAAGAGTTATCAGAGCACTTTTATGGCTTGCGTAGAACACTTGTATAAGTTTATCACGACAAATAACATATGTAGTTCAGCGCTTAAAGTCGTCTGAAATATTACTGTGGTTCGGAGCTTAGAGAATTCACCACTGAACGATATTCGTTTTTTGTTCCCAAGAACAAGTGAAGGAACAACAATCCTTAGGATTTACCAGGTGAATCTTAAAGTTTCCTTTGAGAACACTAAAACATAATGAATACAAAGCATTTTTCCTGACCAAGGGCAACTACGGTAATGGAAGCTTGTCTGCCACGTGTCCTAGTTCATGATTTATTGGACAGTTATCAAAGCCGTTACCATCACAACGAACCGGTAAGCCACTTCGGTTAACAGTGTTGCCTAAACGGGTTTTCTCTGCTTCTCTTGCTTTAACATCAACATGTTTCGCATTCTCGCTACAAAGAGAAGTGTAATATAATTTTAAAAAAAAATGGTAGTGAATAGCAAAATAGTGCCCGGGCTGAAGACACGGAGTACTTCAACTTAACGTTACATAACAGCATTAATAAACAGAGCACGTTGTAAAAAAATATTGCACACGCACATACGAAATGGCTGGAAAGTTCCTGTTTCATAATGGAAATCCACTGAATTCACTATCGAATACAGATATTTTGGAAGCAAATTTAATACATTTTTTGTTACTTCAATGCTTAACAGTTAATATATGTATTTCACTAAAGTGTTTTTAGTTTGTGTTAAGTATATGCTAATACCGTGTTTCTCCGATAATAAGACCTACCCATAAAATAAGACCTAGTGTGATTTTTGGGGATAGTTTTAACATAAGCCCTACCCTTAAAATAAGCCCTAGTTAAGAGTGGCAGGAAGAGGAAAGAAATAAAAAAAATTAATTTATTAATTAGTTTAATAGTTAATAGAATAAATTCCTGTTAATGAGTTTCTGAATGTTTTTCGTAATTTCTATTTATTTAGAGGTCTTATAATTTTTACTTTGTAACTTCATTTTTTTAATATATCAAAATAAGACATCCCCCGAAAATAAGCCCTAGTGTCATATTTTGGAGTGAAAATTAATATAAGCCCTGTCTTATTTTCGGAGAAACACTGTACTTGAAATTTACTATCTGTTTACCCCCGTGTTTCTTCACGATAACATTAACAGCAATTTTCAGTTTTTATATATAGAGAAAAACAATCAGGTATATAAATTCATGAGTCGATACGCTCACTGACTTTACACAAATTATTACTCTCCTTTTACAAAAGGTGTTTTCTTGCACGGTGTTAACTTTCCTACCTATAAGCCCGGCATGGCCAGGGATAAGGCACTCGACTCGTAATCTGAGGGTCGCGTGTTCGAGTCCCTGTCACACCAAACATGCTCGCCCTTTCAGCCGTGGGGGCGTTATAAAGTGGTGGTAAACCCCCTTATTCGTTGGTAAAAGAGTAGCTCAAAAGTTGCCGGTGGGTGGTGATGACTAGCTGCCGTCTCTCTAGTTTTACGCTGCTAAATTAAGGACGGCTAGCGCAGATAGCCCTTGAGTAGCTTTGCGCGAAATTAAACAAACAAACAAAACAATCTACAAATACTTTACTTATTCAAGATAACTTAGCAGACCTAATTCTACGAAAACAAAACGACTCTAACTCAAAATATAAGCTTTTCTCCAGATCGAAGAAAGTTTCATTTTTAATAGAAATCTGAAAGTCGTTACATGACTAGATGTTATGTGTGTAATTGTTGTTGTTTTTAACACATGCTATATGCGTTTAATTACTCCATATCAACGTCATTACACTCAAATGAATTACATTTGTATGCATTTAAAAACATTTATTTTTAGCTGTCTAAAAGAATTTTTAAGCTTCAGATATTTAGAGTTAAATGATGTCACGTGTGAGAATTCCTTTTAGGCTTGATTTAAATTACTAACAATTAAACTCAGCAATATATACGCATACCTTAACTTTTATTTTTTAGTAATTCCTGCCCACCTATTCAAGTAAACGTTAGAAAAATAGCATTTTAACGCTATTTTATAATTTATATACGGTTAATTGTTTTTTAATTATACATTAGAAAACATACATACGAATACACATACATATACTCAACTTTAGGCAATATAAATTATTTCACTTTTATCTGTTAAAAGATAAAAAAAATTGCCCATTGTTAATATTTATTACGAGTGATAAATTACAATGGTATGGTGTAAAACCACATAACGATTAACTTCACAGCTCGATTCCTAGGTTAAAGACAGTGCAAAAAGATCATTTTGCAGTTTTGACCTCAACAAGGGAAAAAACAAAACTGTTATAAACAATGGCTCAGCGGTATGTCTGTGGACTTACAACGCTAAAATTCGGGTTTCGATATCCGTGGTGGGCAGAACGCAGATAGTCCATTGTGTAGCTTCGTGCTTAATTCTAAACAACCAGCAACCGTATTTATTTTTACAACGTAACAGTTTTTGATGTCCAGTTTGAGAGTCAGAAAGACATATTGGTAAGTTAATTGCCACGTAACTCTTTTCTACACTCTATTAAAAATAAAAGTTTAAAGTTGTGAATTTATTTTCCGTTGTATACAGAGATTTAGACTCCTTTAGATATTTAAAACCTGAATTGCTCACCATTGTGAACTAAATCGCAGTAGTTTCCACGTTACGAGGGGGGTGAAAAACAACAATTGTACAGAAAGTATAGTAGGGATTTCTCATACTATAATTCAATATAAGATCTGATTCCTCGGGTTTATAAACCCGTTTTCTCCGCGGGTTTTGCGAGTTCTATCGATAAAGAGATCCGACGAAGGGTTAAATAAGCTTAATTACCACTATAAGGAAGCTGGATGCGTGAAACAGGAAGATAATCCAACTAACCTGCTCACTTTTACATCTTTGTAGCTGGACATCATTTAGAGATGACTTATTTTTGCAGTAAAACATGTAAATTTAGTTTAACAGAATGGGCTCTTTATCAGAATGTCTTTTGTTCTAACATGAAATCTGGTAACCCTTCTAAAAAAAAAAAGTTTGGGCCTATCCCAGTTTCATGACTTTAATAACAGCGAGTACCAAAATCGTGTGTTCCTCGAACAACACATGGCACATTAAGCAATGTCATTAAATGATGGCATAAATAATTAAATAAAAGGATTGATGTAGGTATTCTAGAATAAACACTGATGCAACATTGGCATCAGAAACTGAGTTATTTCACTCATTGAGTTTACACTGACAGCTATTGCTCTCTCATTTAAAGACCAGCTGCTACACAAAAAGTACAAGATAATTATTTTAGTAACGTTACCTGAAGCCTATTGTCAGTATACTGTTCTAATCATTTCCCACCCCTTTCTTTTCATTGTCACACCATACTGCAATATGTTTACCAACAGAGTAGTTCTCTCTGAGGTCCGGCATAGCCAGGTGGTTAACCTGAGGATCGCGAGTTCGAATCCCTATCGTAACAGACATGTTTGTTCTTTCAGCCGTGGGGACGTTATAATGTTACGTTGAATCCCCCTACTCATTAGTAAAAGAGTAGCCAAAGAGTTGGCGGTGGGTGATGACGACTAGCTACCTTCTCTCTAGTCTTACACTGCTAAATTAGGGACGAATAGAGCAGCTAGCCCTCGTGTAGCATTGCGTGAAATTCAAAACAAACCAAATTAATTCACTCTGAATGTTGATGAAGGTCCTTTTAAGTGTCGATATCTCATCAGTAGAGTTGTACTATATTTGATAAAGGGGCCTCTTCTGTCAGTTTGTCAAACTCTTCTTCAGATTTTCCTCTTGCTTGGTCTGGTACATACATTTAGATGGTCTTCTTTCTGCCATCCATCTAAACACTGACCAGCCATTTTGTTTTTTTATGCAATAGCTACTGTAAATTAGTTACAAGTATTAGATTGAGTCTGATTTCTGCTTGTTTTTTATTACTTTTAGCAGATCTGAGGAACTCTTGTTTTATGACTTCCAGCTACAACTTTGTGCCAATTTTGCGAACTTGAATACTCCATTAGCTTTATGCAACATGTTGTTAGGTGGTGACTGCCAACAAGTTCGTTTGCTGTTTTTGTTGTGGGAATCATATATGGTAATGATTACAGGTGATTAACCACCACAGTTTTTAAAGCGATGTTGTTGCCCTTTCAACAAAATAAATATATACATTTTACGTCTAGGTTGATCTTCACAGCTTTGAAAGTCAATATACATTTATTTCACATGGGGAAAGGTGTTTTTTTGTGTTAATAGCTTATATTAGCAGTGGCTGTATAGACCTCGTCTACCCATAAATGGTACCTGTTAGACTTGCTTGATTTGTGTTTATAGCATCATCACAAAACTGGAATGCTCCGGCTGAAAAGAATTTGGCTCAATAACGAACTATGTGGTCCTTACACTGGAAAACTTTAGTGACGGAATTCTGCTTGTGAGTAATGTTGGTTTTCTGTGATGCAGGTTAAGGTTTTGAGGTCTAGTGGAGCTTTGATGGGGGGGCTGAAGACTGAAGCACATCAATGACCAGTCTTAAACAAATAGTTTGTATATTTTCAACATTTTCTAGCTGTTGTGTATTAATACTGGATGTCAGTAGTGAATAATACAGAATCAAACAGATAAGACTTTAGTCAAATATAAGCAAATGATGTTACCTGCTACAACACCGAGTGCATTGATTTCTTTTTTTATCATGATGTTAATGTGGCTGGTAGGGTTGCGTTGTTTATCAAAGGCTACCTACAGGTACTTCAGTGCATCTTTTACATGAATAGCAGTGTCTGCAAGAAATGGTAAAAGTTTGTCATCAAATACATATCTGTAATTGCATATGCAAAATACAGCTGTGATCTTGGGAGAACTGTTTATTATTTCTGTACCATTGTACCAGTCGCTTCCCATTGATAAGGTGTATATGCAACTTTCTTTCAATTTAAGCTTTCTTAGAGTCTCTGTTATACACCAGAATATCGTCAACAAAAGTTAGCACGTGGCAGATGATTGAACTGACAATGTGAGCTTAATGCATAGTGTAGATGTTGGAAAGGACTAAAGATACTGATGATACTTGAAATATACCAGTGTTTGTGGTGATCCAATCTGATTCTTAGCTTCTGGTAACAACTTAAAGTCCATCTTACATATATTGTACATAGCCTGAGCATTGGTCAACAATATACGGCACGTGGATTTTATCATCGTTATCTTTTAAATCTAAAGCTACTTTCAAGTTGTTCTGACAAACCTGAAAGCCTTTTTATGCATCAGTTAAAAATTCTTCTGCATTAATCTATATTTCACTTCCTGATGATGATGGCAGCATTGATTCTGGGTTCTGTCTAATAACGTTTAGGGACTGAAGATTTGATGGGTTTGTAAAATTTAAGAAAAAGATATTATTCCATTTTTGAGTAACGCCAACTATTTCTCAGATATGTTAAACAAATTTGATTCTGGTGGAGTTTACTATAGCATCTGTACCTATATCTTTAGATATATTTATTTGTAACTCATCTAAACTAAAGATGGACTCCATATCTGCATATGGTTGTAGCTCAGACAACTGTACGATTTTGCTGTAGTTGAAGCCCTCCTGCATGTAACCATGGACACATATATTAATAAACTTACCCATGATGGCCTTACTTTTATCTTCATCTGTACAGAGTTGAGTATCATTACCAAATTGAACGACTGACATGGCCATGTTTTTTTTTGTTTGTTTGTTTTAGTTATTGAGCTCTACAAAACTTCTGGAAGCACCAAAATGAGGTATTTATGAGACAGAACTTTCTGCGAAATTCATTTGATTTCATGTCACATGCTATGGAAGATGATTGGATAGAGAAAACACATATTATGAATTATCTGCTCAAGACGGACCGTTTCTTATTCTCGTGAAATCGGCTTGCACTCGACTGTGTATCTTCCAAGCTTAATCAGTATTACTATTCCACCACTAGAGGGTGCTTCTTTTACAGAACTTATTGATTTAAGTTAGCTCAATGGTGGAAAAATACTTGATGAATGTTGCCAGAAAGTTTTGCAACCATGTAGTTTTTCTACATTTTTTTGCACCATTTTCTCTTGCAGTCTTCATGTGCACCTTACATATAAAGTAACCGTTGCAGACGTTATGTCTTCTATGCTAGGTAGAGATTACACCCATGGTAGGGTTAACAAAAGCAAGTTGCATGCAGGATCCTCTATTACACCGACACCCATCGATTCTCATTGGTTCACTCAAGTTTAGCAGTATAAGAATTAATGACTATACTGTGGGTAGCAGAATTCAAACCGTTACCATTAGTGTTCTTACCTGCAACCCACGTGGGGTGTCAGACATATCGAATCATTCTGCCAATAAAAACATAAAAGTGTTGCCAAACAGCACAAGCAGGGTATTCGGATTTGTGAAGGTAACTTCGAATAAGCTATCTGCATCGTCTGTAACTTGTAATAGTGTTTGTTCCAACGAGAGGTGTTATAGTACTCATAGCGGATGTTGCTGTCGTGCAGAAGTGAAATGGCCATACAAACCTGTTTGTCAGAGTGTCGTACGAAGCATCTCCGGTTTTAACTTCCAACAAGGTATATCCGCGTTGTTTCCGCTCTCCAGTAACAGTGTATGGCGAAATCTGCTTAACTATCTGCTAACCTACCAGTAAACGTGACACTATCTAGTACAGCATGTACATCAATGTTGTATTGACCTTTGATCCCATATCAAGAGATTCATCTCCCCAAATGATGCCAGGTTCCAGGTGGTTATGTCTGGTCAATAAATTATTCTCTGCTTCAGACTTGGTACGTTGAACATGAATTAAACCTGAAGTAACTTAACTCTGATATCATTGATAATTCTGTACTTGTACTTACAATTCAACTGACAACAACTCTAATGTAATTAAATCTTAGCACTGAAGCTTATAGCAATAATGAACTAACCCTATAAAAATAAAATAAAAACAAAACACAAACTAATTATAAACTTAAAAATAAAACAGTTTGAACTAAACGTACATCATATTTAATGTACATGATGTTTACCTGTACCTTTCGTGAAACGTTTAGATTTACTTCGTTTCTTTAGAAATCGATGTTTGTGTTGTTCTGGGCAAGTACCTCATTCAGCCAGAGAGAAGAGAGAAAGGTACCATACCTATGTTGCACTTTGTGCTCACATAGTATGACATAATATAATATATAAAGTTTATCTTTGAATACCAAGGTCATTGTATTTGTTCGCATGTAAGACGATCTTACGTTAAGAGGAAGTTAAAGTTGTTTTGTGGTTTGTTTCTTTGTTAGCAAATTGAATGTATTTCTAAGAAGCTCGGTCAAGCAATAGTAGAATGTTAGTTTTGTAAAGTAATTCTTAGAAGTGTTTTAACTGTGCTAAAGTGCGCTCTGAAGTAATCAGTATATCCATAAGTGTGGTCCTTATGCTCTTCAAGCCCTACAGACAGCTAAATGCAGAATAACTTTAGTCACAGATGTGTAATAAACAACGATACAAATTTTCATCACAGTTGAATTAGGCACATGATGGCCAGGTGGTTAAGGCACTCGACCCGTAATCTGAGGGTCGCGGGTTCGAATCCCCGTCACATGAAACATGCTCGCCCTTTCAGACGTTGGGGCGTGATAATGTGACAGTTTATCCCACTATTTGTTGATAAAGTGTAGCCCAGGAGTTGGCAGAGGGTGGTGATGACTAGTTGCCTTCCTTCTAGTCTTACACTGCTAAATTAGGGACGGCTAGCGCAAATAGCTCTCATGTAGCTTTGGGAGGAATTCGAACCAAACCAATTTATGACAAAATATTTTTACAAAACTAGTATACGTTAGAAAAAGTAACTTTTCTGATGTAATACAAGTAATATTCTAGAATGATGAATGAGACCAATACATTTCAAATAGAAATGTCTCAATTAATTTTAAATATTAAGTGAAATAAATAAATTCTGGTTAAATATGTTATTATGAAGAGACTTTTCACTGGAGTTATTTTTGAACCAATGTATAAAATAAAGGGTAAAATCAGGCATTGTTTCATGAAAATAAAGTATCTTTCTATAAACCGACAAATAAGGAATTAAACTTTATTAAAAAATACACAGCGTATTTTCTCTATTTGAGACCTTCTTGTAATTTCAAAAAAATCTACACTACACATGTGTCTATTTAATAAGCAGTAAACGAAGAAAAACAGTGTACTTATAAATCAAACAACAATAGTTACATATGAATACAGTATATACATAATACACCCACATGTATTTATTTAACGCGGCAAATGTCGAAGAAAGCACTTGACAGGAAGAAAATATTCGACATATTTTTTGAAAGAGCAAAAAACAACAGGGAAACATATACACACATAAAGAATTGAAGCGCAGTTGTGTTTAATACACACAAGTGAACAACAGGCCAGAAACGTAAATTTACTGTTTTCCTCGCTGTTCAGAACAATAAAGTCTAACTTATTCGTGAAACAGCGTGTGTTGGCCTAAAGTGATCTGCGATGGGATAATAACGGGACCCAACTAAAACTTTGATCACAGTGAACAATCTTTCCATATTTCTTCTTCCCACTCCTTTTGTGTGTATGTGTGTCTAAAATTTATTGCTGGAAGATGTCTCTTAGCAAAAGAGAACATTTGAATTCCAATGCACATCGAAATTTTAGCCCTATCTACCCCACAGAGATTTGGTCTGTGTATGCACGCAGACGTCTTTCAGGGTTATTTTCTGTTACGGTGAGCATGATACCATATTTTGTTGTCTGTAGTTGCTTGTCACGCTCTAAACACACGAAGGTCCACAGTTTGAGATGATGCTGAAAACCCCATGATACTTTTACTTTATTCTGCTGATGTTAAAACCCCGCGACGAATGTAACACCAAAACTTTCTTCAGTAAAAAGCACATTATTTAACATTAATACCCCATTTACGATTTTTTAGTCTGATTAATAGTAACAAAATAATTTATTTTCCAACAATTAATTCATGATACGCAACTTACCAGGATACTATTAAGTGTTTTATAATACAGAAAATATATATGAAATAGTTACTTTTTTACATATAACAGTCTACAGTGAAGTAAGTGTAATTACTAGAATATTTCAATTTACTTGAAAATTTGGCTAACGTTTAGATCTAGTCAATCAACAACATTAGTCAAAATTTAATAATAGAAAATAAAACTAACACAAAGTAGGAGATATTTCATTCATTCTTTCATGAAGGGGAGGGAGATATAGCAATTTCTTTTTTCTTAAAAATTTATCCTAATTTTCACTGCCACTGACTCAGCGGTAAGACAGTGTTTGAGTTTATAGCACTAAAATCGGGTTTCGAAACATGTGGTGGACACATCACAAGTGGCCTGTTTTGTATATCTGTACTTAACTATAAAATAAATAAATAAACAATACCTGTGGTCAGTCTATAAATAAACTATAACCCCTTGATATATTTATTTGGTTTGTTGTTAAGTGCAAAACTACTCAATCAGTTTTCCGCTTTGCCCACCACAGGTATAGAAACATAGCTTTAAGTCTTCAGGCTTACGGCTGAGCCACAGATATAGCTATAACTTAATCCTAGTTATTACGGTCCAGCATGGCCAGGTGGATAAAGCACTCGACTCGTAACCTAAGAGTTGCGGGTTTGAATCCCCGTCACACCAAAGATGCTCGCTCTTTCATCTGTAAGGACGTTATAATGTAACGGTCAATCCAATTATTGGTTGGTATAAGAATAGCCCAAGAGTTGGCGGTAGGTGGTGATGACTAACTGCCTTCCCTCAACTGGTCTTACACTGCTGAATTAGGAATGGCTAGCGCAGATAGCCCACAAGTAGCTTTGCGCGAAATTAAAAAAACAACCCAAACCTAATTATTATTGTTTGTGAGTAGATTAAAAAGGTTTAGAAAACTTGAAGTATGCGAATTGTGTTTTTTCTCGTTTGTTCACTTTATCGCATCCCTGCACTATTTCTTCGCTACGTTTGTTGAAAAATAAAACTACACTATGAACATCGTAAAAATTATGTTGATTACTACCATTAGGTTAGGCCCGGCATGGCCAAGCGCGTAAGACGCGCGACTCCTAATCGGAGGGTCACGAGTTTGCGCCCGCGTCGCGCTAAATATGCTCGCCCTCTCAGCCGTGGGGGCGTTATAATGTGATAGTCAATCTCACTATTAGTTGGTAAAAGAGTAGCCCAAGAGTTGGCGGTGGGTGGTGATGACTAGCTTCCTTCCCTCTAGTCTTACACTGCTAAATTAGGGACGGCTAGCACAGATAGCCCTGGAGTAGCTTTGTGCGAAATTCAAAACCAAACCATTAGGTTAAGGAAACGTAAAATGTTATGAAAATGCATGCGACACAATAATCAATTTAATTTTTAAAAAGTAGCCAATCTCGTCAGTTTTTCTTCTTATTGAATTTCACGGAAGGTTACACAAGGGCTATCTGCGCTAGCTGTCCCTCATTTAGCAGTGCAACAGTACAGAGAAGGCAACAAGTCGTCATTACTTACCGCCATCTCTTGGACTATTCTTTTATCAATGAATAGCGTAATTTATCGTAACATTATAACGCCCCACGACTAAAAGGGTGAGCATGTTTGGTGTGACGGGGATTTGAACTTGCAACCCTCAGATTGCAAGTCGAGTGTCCTAAACATTTGACTATGCTCGGTCCAATCTCGTCAACGCAATGAATTTGTTTAGGATTTTCCTTTCATAACCAGATTTCCCGATATAATTTGTACCTCAATGCATCACGTGGATATCATTGTATTTCGTAACCTAACCACTATATTTTGGAAACAACTAGGCTTAATTTTATATACGATTGAGTACAAAATATTTAATAATGATGAAAAATCTTACCTTATATGCTGATTCTGAATCACCTTTCATAATGAGGTCGTAACTAAGAGTTGTTTGTCTTACGTCTTTTTGTTATGACTTAAAATAAGTGAAAGAAAAATGTCTACTGATGTTTTTTGCAACAAAATGACATTGATTACGCGTTCAAAACAGTAACAAATTTCGAAATAGCTCTGTGTTGCTTGTACAATGTCAGCAGTATTTCAAAAAAAAATTCAAATATATTTAATTAATCAGACATTATTACTATCATGTCTGCTCGTGAGATAACGCAAAACATCGAGTCAGGATTAAAAGCAAAACAAAAACACAAATATTTTTCTCGGTGTATTTAAGCATCAAATGATGCTAACGTACCTCAGTGGGTATTTGTTTTTAGAGCACTATAGCACTTATATTGTGTTTTAACTAAAATTTTATTGGTGATGTCACGAAATAAAATTCATTCGTGCAGTTCACCACGTTTTCACTAGGCTTACTGTAACTGAACTTAAGCATAAGAAGACCTTTTCAGAACTTAATTGGATTATCATAACTAATTTAGTATTTTGAAATTGCACTATTTTATTTTGGTAATAATAAGGAAGTAAATATTTAATAGCATTTTTCGCCAAAGAAAATAAGTGCCTCTGTTCTGTTCCGTTTGTCCTTGTATATTTAAAAAAACTAAAATTTTTATTACTAAACAGTCGAATTTTTCTTTTAATGTAAGCACAGTAGGACTTACAAACGTGGCTAAAGTTGCAATTTACTGCAAATGTTTTAATCGGTTTCTTCTCTGCAGGTTTGTAATATAACACAAAGAAAGTTTAATTCCATAACGTATAAGCTGAGTTGGGTCTTTTGCAGTCAAACATTGATCTGAAAGGAACTCAGCGTTGTGGTTAAAACGCTGAGGTTATCGAAGCAACAGAAATTGTTGTTTTTAATCATTTTGAAATGAAATTGCGCTTTACTGCACAGTTTTACCGCATTCATTTCGATTATTTTATTGAGACTTTCAAATTACAAGCTTGTAAAAATAGTATTTAAGATCAGCCTTTTATCTGCCACAATCATCGAAATCATAGGGCTCACTATTTTATTTCCTTATATTTTTATTCGTGAGATTGAGGCTCAAGGAACGGCTCTGAGTGTGTTTGTACAAACTTTTGTCTCATTGCTCTTCCAAATCTTGACCGATTTGAGATCAAATTATAGTTTTTACTCGAGAGATGAAACCCTTTTGATTGATGTATTTGACCACGCCCAAGGTCACATAGGTTAATTTACTCTAATTCTGCCTCAAATCATTTCAAGTGCTCTAACGATTGACGATTCTCTCTTATTCAAAATATTAAAACTGCAGTGAGTCTCTGGTTGAATACATTTTGAAGTGACTTATGTAACGGATTTACTATTATGTTATAATTTTACTCACTGCTTTTACTTCAGTTTAATATATATATATATATAGAAATGTACATTTGTATTTCGAAAGTCCTTGCTTATTTTTGATATTTGTAGAAGATTCTTGAGCGTAAGAATCAACAATATGTAACCGTACGTAAATACCAATATTGTTAGGGCAACTGAACTTTTGAGAACTTCGTCTAAAGTTAATAACTCTTTGAGTCAGGAGACAGTTTAATATTGTTGTTGGTTTGCTATAGTCAGTATACTGTAACCCTCGGTCTTCTATGAAGACATTGTATATATATATATATAATCGTCGGGAAAAACTCACGTGTGAGGAAGCTAGCTTCTTTCCCATCAAGTGAAGCGTGCCTGTGTATTATCATACAATTAATTCTCTCATCGTGAACCGTCAGTAAAAGATTCAATTTCAGACCAGACTGACTACTCGGTATTGTTTGCAAATTTGTAAAACTGTTGTATATAAACCATTATTAGTAATAATCGTCATTATAATTTGTTATTGTTGTTTGTTTACTAAAATATATTTTTGATAAGAAATGAAATTGTGTGTATCATTCTTGTCGGCAAATTAATCTAATAGATATCTACATTCAATTAACTTCTAAATTCAAGTTAAAATTGCCGGTTGTTTGAACTCGTAATATGTAACATATGTAACTTAATAAATTGGACGCTTGTCCAGGATAAATTATAATACGCAACACTTACTATGAAACTGTATACAGATAATAATGTTCAAACTAAAATTATATGCAACTTTATTTGATTATACAACCTTTGTTTTCCTATTTATTATATACACAAACACATCAAATTTTAGATTAAGGCAAAAGCTGTCAATAATTTGTGTCACTAAATACTAAAGTTTCTTGATATTTTTAACACTGGTTCTTAGTGACAGTAATTGTCTGATATGCTAAGTATACCGAAGCACTATTTATTCCTGTCTTTTATCTCAGATAAAACATGATTTCTTACTTAGCCAAGTGTAGTGTCAAGTTCTAAAAAATCAAAAATGAGTCACTTGGTGCGCATCGTTTGCGCAGGCGTGAGTGTGCATCACTTGTGCAATAATATTCTTTGCATGTGTTGTTCGATTTGTAGATTAGTACATTAGCTGTGAGATGAGCTTCGTCTTCCACATGTACCACCCAAAACACTCATGTGTTACTGACCTAATGGGTGAGGTTCTTCAAGATACTCATGTGAGACTGACCTGATGGGGAAGGTTCTTCAAGATACTCATGTGATATTGACCTGATGGGGAAGGTTCTTCAAAATACTCATGTGATACTGCCTTAATGGGTGAGGTTCTGTTCATGAAAATCTTACGTAAACGATTCTGAGTAAATCAGTTCCTGATTCATTGTTAATTATCGGGTCCAGGTGGGCTAATGCGTTCGACTCGTAATCTAAGGGTCACGGGTTCAAGTCCCTATTGCACCAAACATACCCGCCCTCTCAGCCGTGGAGGCGTTATAAAGTGACGGTCAATCCCACTATTTGTTGATAAAAGAGTAGCCCAGGAGTTGAGGGTGGGTGGTAATGACCAGCTGCCTTCTCTCTAGTGTTACTATGCTAAATTAGGAACGGCTAGCGCTGATATCCTTCGTGTAGCTTTGCGCGAAATTCAAAAAAACAAAATCATATCGCGCTATATGTTGTATAAGTTTATTTAAGTCTTGTATTCTGTACCTTCACCTGTATAGTTTACTAGCTACAATCTTAACCTACTTAAATAGTTTCAGAACTGGTAAATAGAAAAAATGGCACAGACTAGTCACATTCTACCATCCTATTCCAGGATTATCGAAAATTTTTGCAGTCGAACATCGACGTTGTTCGAACAACCGGAACCGGTAATTGTGAAATCTTAAAACTAGGCTTTATGTATTCTTATCTGAAGAAGAAATTGACGTGGCATTTAAGCCAGACTGTTTCGTGGAAAAGGTAAATCCATGTCTGTTTCAAAGTTCTGAAAACAATTTCAGAAGTGAATTTAGTTATATCCTGACCGTTTCTTGAATACATGTTTCTCACAGCGAAAACTCCAGTGCAAGTATATATATATTCTATCGCGGCATAGTTTCATTCGTATATGTTTCATATCAACGATTTTAAAATATGTCGGATACCACGAATATTATTGACAATAAGTATTTAAAGAATGGTTATTAGAGAGTTTCATGATGTGATATTGCTCCATATTTGTTCCTTGCATATTAAAATGCAGGCAAAGCTATTTTGTAAAACTAGATTTGTAAAACGCAGGAATTACAAATACGCTATTACATTACAAAAACGGCATAATAATGTTATACTTCGTCTAACGGACTACACAAAAAAAACATTTAAAACGAGTAAGGTATGTTCTGAAACAGAAGCACTTTCTGACCGCTGGGTAGCTTAATCTTAGATGGAAAATATCCGGTTTTCAAACACATTTTTCCAACTTAAATTATAGTGTGTCCCCTCACTCACAGAAGGACAGCGGTAAGCCCGTGGACTTACAATGCTAAAATACGAGGCTCTATTCCCCACGGTGGGCACATCAGATAGCCCAATGTGGTTTTTCTGTAAAGCAACCAATCACTGTTTTGCTTGTCAGGCCACGCAATTATTCGCTTTAGGATTAATTGCAATTAATCTCGCTAAACCCACTGAACAAGGGACTGTCTATGTATTTTATGTATATAAAAAACATTCATTTTACTTAATTATGTTTTGTTGTTGTTCTTTACACTAGAATTGTGTAAATGGCTGTTAAATAGAATCACTTGGTTTAATGCAATACGTGGACCCAACCTGTAAGGAAAGATATAGAAAACATTAGAATATTTGAAAGTTAATTTCACATTGTTCACAAGAGTGACGAATCGTTCGTTAAAATTATTTCCATGTACACTTCGTCACATCACCACTTATCCATAAAATAAGCGTATTGTTTGTTTATTAAATCATTCGGAGATGTTAATACGCTAGAAAAATGAACAATTCCCTTGGTTTATCTGCTGCGCTTGAACAAAGGAAGAAGGAAAACGACGAGAGATTTATTTTTCAAACGTACTGTAAAGAACTACGTGAATTATTACAAACACATGAAACTACGTGACGAACCCATTGAGAAACTAAACAGGATAAAACAAACATGCTCATATTGACACATTTTCAGGCATAAACTTTGAAAATCTCACTCCAACTGATAAGGGGATTGCACTTCGCCTGTCTGGTTTTTCTAAACGTATAACAATATTCTCTATTCGCTTTTCAGTCCAGTAATTGCGAAAATTTAAAATCAACCAATATTCTACTGAATGAATGAATGCGTTATTTTTTTAATGAAACTCTTGCTATAATATTAGTTCTGGAAAAATAAATGAAATGACCACCAGTTTCTAAAGAAAGTTATATTTTAGTTGGAGTGCAGGGATTTCCTTGAAGTGGCTCAGCGTATAACACTAAAAGTCGGGTTTAAATGCCCTATGTGGGCAGAACACAGACAGCCTATTGTGTAGCTTTGTATTTTTAGTATACAAACAAACATTGAGTAGAAACTTCTTTGATCAGACGTAAGCAGAGAAAGTGAAGCTTTAAGTATCCTAAATACAGTACAATTATTACACTCAAATATCTACAATAAACATAACAATGAATACAATTACAATAGCTTATGTGATTTATTAGTTGGAATGAAACAAGCGAAGTACTAAAAACGCGTGATCAATAAAAGTAAAAGTATCATTAAGAAATACACCAAGCGCTTTGTAGCACAGTCAACAACAAAATCTCACGATTCGTTTTTGTTTCAATTTTATGACAGCATTTGGTATATGTTAATTTCGCTGTCACAGTACATATTATGTCTCAGAACTGTGGGCCAGTTAATGTTCCAAATAATATTATGTTCATGCGAAACATAAAAACCGACTATTTGTTCATCACTCATTGTTACCAGACTATATCTGAGTTCAGCATATCTTTTCCTTATTCATTAGATGCTTAAGGCTACAGAAAGAGCTCAGAGATAGTATGACCAATATCATTGTTTTAGGCACTGTTAGTTTCAGAAAATATTACAAAACTTCGTAACTGTTTCCTTAGCCTGTCCTTTTTTATTGTTTCAACGAATGATAGTTTCTCTAAAGTTTCTCCAAGTTTGCTTGGTTTTCCTTTCCAGCGCAAAGCTAATAATTAATTATCTAAATGCTGTCTGCTAATGAATCAAACCCCCACATGTTAGCGTTGTATTTTAAATGTATCAATGTTGCATGCTTTTCATCGAATCGAGATTCATTTTACGTCACCCACAAAAATGTTTCATTTTATGTACATATTGTGTAAATTATTTGAAGAGAAATTACAGAATAGTGTGATCGGAATATAACAACCTGAATATACAGGTCGCATTTAAATTTATTAACCTCAACCTAAATATACATTTACATTTATTAACCTCAACCTAAATATACATTTACGTTTATTAACCTCACTCTTTATTGTGAATCTCTATTTGCTGCTCGTTCTTTCAGTTGTGGGAGCATTATAATATTACGATCAATCGCAAAATTCGTTGATAAAAGAGTAGCCCAAGATTTGGCGATGGATGGTGATGACTAGCTGCCTTCCCTCTTGTGTTACATTGCTAAATTAGGGACGACTAGCGCAGGTAGCTCTCGTGTAGCTTTACACGAAATTCAAAAGCAAACAAACAAACTTACAGGTTTACAGTCGAAATAAAACATGGATATACTTTTGTTCTTTCTCAACTGTACAACGTTACTTGTGAGTGGAATAACCACTTACAACATATTGAAATATGTTTAACATAAACAAAGTGTAAACTACCTGCTTGGTAGGCAGCACACAGGTTCGAAAAGTGTTCGATCAAAGTTTTCAAATTTCAAAGTCTATAAAAGTTACCTGTAATGGATTTGCTAATAAATGTTTAGTTTAATGTCGATGTTTGTTTTAGTTAAGTATATATTTAGAAATGTAAGTAACTTATTTTGTTAAATTTGTATTACGAAAGTTCTGCCTATTCTCTAAACTTGTAAAAGATTCTTGGGTGAAAAAATCAAAAATATATGTTTTACGAAAGCACTGTAGTGTATATTCAAATACTGTTGCTAACTAAAATTTCTGAAACCTCGCCTAAAGTTTATAATTCGTCGCGCCGAAAAACAGTTTAATATTGCTGGTTTGCTACAATTAATATACTAAAAATATCGGTAGCTGTAACTATGATAAACGCTTATTAATCGGAAAACTACAGATATTGACCAGTAACGTTAATAGACTTCGAACATTACAGCCCTTCAGACAATTAACATCGGAACTGTACCGATACCAACTCGAAATTCATTCGCTCATCGTGAACCGTCGATAGAATATACAATTCCAGACAGAATAGAAAACCCAGTATTGGTCGTAAGTTTGTAAAACTTGTGTATATAAATCATTATTTATAATAACTACTTGTAATAACCGTTATTACAAATTATATCGTTGTTTGTATATTAAAATATATTTGTGCTGAGACAGAAAACAGTTGGTGTATATCAATATTTAGTACAAATAGACATTCTATGAACTTCTAAATTAAAATTAAAATTCCAGTCCACTTCAAATAGTGATACATAACTAAATAAATCGGGGATTCGTCTGAGATAAATTAGAGTGCCTAACATACCTCAGATTGTAGTAAATTATTCATATCTTCCCAATTAACACGTTGTGCTGTTTCTGTTTAAAAGATTTGAATGTAAGACCTCCTAATGCTTCTGTTTTCCTAGTGCGTCATTCGCTCCATTGTATAATAAATGGCAATAGTTGAAAATACATAATTTTCATTAAGCTCCGATGTATGTTGAAGTGAAATTTGAAATTTAGTTAAAACGCCAAAACTGTAAATAGGATGACTTATGTGAAAATTGAGTTTGAAACTGATCAACGTGGCTTATGATTATTACTAAAATGATATCTTAGAATTGTCATATTACTTCATTTACCCATTACCGATTACCAAGAACAAATGTCATTCATAAACTTATACCGGATACACTTCAATTAGCACAGCGCTTAACAGTCATAAAGAGCGCACAATGAGATAGTGCTCATTATATGATTCTTGTCTGAGTTAACTATGCTATCTAAGCTCACATTTCCAGTCAAATAACTCACTAAATGAACTGCACATAGAAATGTTTACAATTTAACTTGTCAAAATGGGAACACTGAGTGAAATAAAAAGGTTAGTCAGAGATTTAAAAACAAACGGATTATGGTTACATTTTTTCATAAAATAAAATAAAAATCACTAACAGCTTTAGAGATTTACAATTTTGTTTGTTTGTTTGCTATTAAACCTAAAGCCACATCAGTAGTTATATGTGTTCAGTAAACTTTGAGTTTCGAAAGCAGACTTTTTTGTGTTATAAGTTCTCGAACTTATGTTTCTCCAACAGGGATCATGATTTAGAAAATAATAATAATGACGCAAAATGTTTCTTTATTTGTTTGTTTTTGAATTTCGCGCAAAGCTACTCGAGGGCTGTCTGCGCTAGACGTCCCTAATTTAACAATGTAAGACTAGAGGGAAGGTAGCTAGTTATCACCACCCACAGCCAACTCTTGGAGTACTCTTTTATCAAAGAATAGTGGAATTGACCGACACTTTATAACGCTCCCATGGCTAAAAGGGCGAACTTGTTTGGTGGGACGGAGATTCGAACCTGCGACCCTCAGATTACAAGTCGAACGCCTTAACCCACCTGGCCATGCCAGGCCCAACGCGAATTGTACAAGCGTTTTTCATTTCAATGATTTATTGACAGTTAATTTTGTGATATCTCATTAGTTTCTACAACATTATTACATGACGTTTAATCGGCTTATATAGCAGTTTTATTCTCAACAATAAAACCTTTCTAATGTTGATAGACTGAGGCGCATTAAAGTTTTGTAATTCAATATACTAAATTATTTGAATAAATAAAATTGTTATTGTATTTTGTGTTTTATGTAGAAAACTCATTCGGGCAGAACAGAAAGCGGAGAAATATTTCCAAAAATGATATTCCTGCCCCATTTTGAAAATTTCGTTACAGCTATAAGATTTGGGCCAGATTATTTAATATTCTGTTAATTGTTATTGTCGGTTTTACTATCAACAATGTTATCACTTAAAATTATACGTCTTGTAATTATGTTTTTATATTCCAATTCAAAAGGTTTGTTTGTTTGTTATTATAATATCTATGTTGCTATTTCAAATTACGGGCACGGCAAAGCCAAACGTGTTAAGGCGTGCGACTCGTAATCTGAGGGTCGCGGGTTCGCATCTCCGTCGCGCCAAATACGCTCGCATTTTCAGCCGTAGGGGCATTATAATTTAACCGGCAATCCCACTATTCGTTCGTAAAAGAGTAGCCTAAGAGTTGGCGGTGGGTGGTGATGACTAGCTGCCTTCCGTCTAGTCTTACACTGCTAAATTAGGGACGGCTAGCACAGAAGGCCGTCGAGTAACTTTGTGCGAAATTTCGAAAAACGAACAAAACAAAAATTTCAAATTATATGTCTTATAATTATGTTTTTATATTCCTATTCTGAAAGGTTTGTTTGTTTTCATTATAATATCCATGTTGCCATTTGAAATTATACGTCTTATAATTATGTTTATTATATTTCTTTTCTAAAGGGTATATCTGTTTATTTTTAAATACAGGACTGCACAGTAGGATACTTTCGCGTTTTTCATTGTTGAAACCTGATTTTTATCATTATAAATCTTTATATTTACTGCTAAGCCACAACCAAAACTACGTTTCAAGAAAAGCCCCTTTTATAAAAACAGTAGTTTCAAAATATATGCTTTTTTACGTTTTCATAGCCACAATTTTATTTTATTTCATAGTGTGAAATATTATCACAATAAAATTATACTTTATCTCACATATTACCTGAAAGAAAGTTGAATATTGTTTCAGCATTGCAATATCACTTGTTACAAATACAACGGAAAACAAAACTGTTAAAAATTAGGAACAATCTGCAAGCCAAACTTGTCTTATCGAACCAGATATCACACAATTTACTTCGTTTTGGAACTGGTTCGAATTGCAGATACGTTTCGATCAGCACAGCTTAAAATCAGTCTTGCTTTATATAGCTAAATACACTTCGCTTTATAAGTGGTTAGTGGTAAATTCGTTTGGATTAATGTGGTTCAAACCTTCCATAAAGTTTTTCTTTCACAATATCTAATATCACTTAAGCCTAAATAATAAATCTATTACTTTATCTCTGTTCTGGCGAGTTTTAAAAGTAAACACTGGAGATATAGACCAAGTCTTCGCGTGACTATTTTTAACAAACTTTGGCACGCCACATTCAGATCAAAGCAAAAATACACTCAATACATTTAGAGGCGCGTAAACGGTGACCTGTTTATACACACACATGTGTGTGTGTGTATCCACTTTGTCCTTATGTAGCACAAAGCAAATTAATAGGAAATTGTGAGATGAAAAATAAAGCTATCCATTTGTTGTGTCAAATTAAAAAGGTTGTTTGCATTACTTCACATTCGTAATTATTTCCAACAGTTTTTACCTTTACCGGCAATTTAATCTCTGAGGCAAGAAGCAATATATTCATTAAACTACTAGAGGAAAAATTTTCACTCGAAAAATTAATTCTCTTGTATTATACACCTGTGATCGTAATGCCAATAAATTAACCTTGTCATGTTATATTGCTTAAAAATGATTTGCCATGGCCCTTATAAAAGAATGCGTAGCTTCAAAATATTATATTAGTGAGTATCAAAACTAGCCTGCAGATATGTTGCCACCCTTTTATGGCTTGGCACTTACTTTAAAAGTTCATAATGCAAACATTTAATATTCGTAGTTAAGGCGCTCAGCTCATAATCTGAGGGTCGCGAGTTCGAATCCCCATAATACCAAACAAAACTGGTTTACAAGTAACGTAGGAACTCCAATTACGCATTCGTGAAGTTAGTCCAGACACCTGACACAGGAAACTATGAATTTGTAAACAATAACGTTAATGATCGAAAACAATTCTTTCATCTCTTGTGAATAACGTACACCGAATTTTTTATCCTCTATTGGTCTGGCCCGGCATGGCCGGATGGTTAAGACACTCGATTCGTAATCCAAGGATCACGGGTTTGAATTCCCATCACAACCAGTATGCTCGCCCTTTCAGCTGTGAAGGCGTTATAATGTGACGGTCAATCCCATTATCCGTTGGTAGCTCAAGAGTTGGCGGTAAGTAGTAATGACAAGCTGCCGTCACTCTAGTCTCACACTGCAAAATTAGGGACGGCTAGCGCAGATAGTCCCTGTGTAACTTTAACAAAATTCAAACACAAACAAACACAGTATGAGCTCTATTTTGCTATTTTACGCATAGCAGTTGGCAAAAATACATTTTGAATCAAATACGTAACTCGAAATCTGCGTTTCTTTCTTTAGAAAAATACCAAATCACAAACATCAGCACTAAATAATTCGTTTGTTTGTTTTTTAGCGCTAAGCTAATATTAATCGAGTCTCGGATTTTGACTTTTTGAGGTCTCACTGGTGATAGTTATTTATCTCATCATATTGATTTCCAAAAATTAACTCAAAGTAAAATGAATCGCTCTCACTGACTAAATAATGGAGATCAGATATCAGGAAAAAAATGTTTTGATGGTCCGTCCAGACAAAAAAACAGGAGTTAGAAACAGACAAATGTGGAATTTCAAAAAATCTTTATTCTGGACGGATACCTTAGTAAAGAAAATAAAGGGTAACATATCTGTATGTTGTATTCAAAAAGTGTAAATATGAATAAATGAACCTTAGCCACAAGAAATTGCCACTAAATTATTAATAAAAATCCAGATGCAACAGGTGACGCTAGTTAAACTCGTCATCAGTGAGTAGGCATTATGCCCGTTACAAGAAATACTTACAATTACAGTTTCTCTGTCATGTGTGAAATTATTCACTTTGAAAGTGAAAGAGATAAGAAGCTAGTCGTAATACATCTTTAAAATAATGATGTATTTTTTAATTGGATCTGTGTGTGTTTTCTTACAGCAAAGCCACATCGAGCTATCTGCTGTGTCCACTAAGTGAAATAGAATCCCTGATTTTAGCGTTGTAAATCCGTACACTTATTGCTGTCCCAGCAGAGAGCTATAACTGCATGTAAATATGCGTAGTATCTGTCTATAAAATTAATTAAAAGACAATGCATTAATGTGGAGGTGGGTAAACATAATAGTAAAATAATTAATTAATTTTGTTACTCATGGAAAAGAGCAATATTGTTTATTTCTTTTCTGTTTTGTTTATTTAAGAATTTTGTGAAAAGAGACATAAGGGTTATCAGTACATGGCCCGTCTTTAACTTGGAACTATTCTGTTTAGGCTGCTCTTGTATGATCGAAAGTCGTGTGAAATCTCTTGAAAGGTTGTGTCGAGCTTTTCCCATTGATCCTAGGCCTAGGTTTATTTATATAGCTTCATCTTAAATGATTATACTTTATGTATAGTGATAATTTACATATTATGTTCTGTAGAAAAGTAAGAAGTTGTACATTTATTTAATAAACCAAAATCTATGTTATTAACTTGTCTTCTCAGCAGGAATAAGGAATTTTGCCCAAAGCTACCCAAGAGCTATCTGCGCTAGCCGTCCCTAATTTAGCAGTTTAAGACTAGAGGGAAGGTAGCTAGTCATTACCACCCTCCGCCAACTCTAGGGCTACTCTTTTACCAACGAATAGTAAGATTTACCGTTACATTATAACGCCCTTACGGCTGAAAGGACGAGAATTTTGTTGCGATCGAGATTCGAACTCGCAATCTGAGAATTGTGACTTAACCACTTGGCCATGCCGGACCTCGTCTTTGTCTGACTTTCCTGTTGTTCAGATGCTGTTATGTTGCGTTTTCTACCCATGGCAAAGTGTTTTATGTACGATGCAGAATTTAAAAGAAAAGTCATTTTGTCATCGGGAATTTTACAGCCGGTAAAATAGTATATAGAGATTAAGGTAAATGTACCTCCTTGGCACGGTATGAAAACCAAGTTCTTTTCTTGTGAGAAAAGTACAAAGTCATTTTCTGGCCCAAGAAAAGGAAGACATCTTGAAACTGATTCCGCTGTTTCAACATATGTCAGAGAGTTACGAAATAAAGGACTGTCTGTAACGAGAAAAGTCTTGATGTTAAAAGCAAAACAAATATTGATATTTCTTTCAAGATTAGTCGTGGTTGGTGTGAAAAGGTTGTGGAAAGAGAAGGTTTATCATTATGGCGAAGGTCAACAATTGCCGTCAGATTTTGAAGATATGGACGATGGAAAAGAAGATGACATTGTTTTGGACAATAATGAATGAAGTGATAAAAATGCTTCAACTTCAGAATATAACAATGAGTCAGAAGAAACGTCAGAGTTGGCCCGGCCCGGCATGGCCAAGTGCGTTAAGGCGTTGGACTTGTAATCCGAAGGTCGCAGGTTCGAATCCTAGTCGCACCAAACATGTTCGCTCTTTCAGCGTTAGAATGTGATGGTTGATACCACTATTCGTTGGTAGAATAGCAGCGCAAGAGTTGGAAGTGGGTCTGGTCTTATACTGGAAAATTAGAGACGACTAGTGCAGATAGCCCTCGTGTAGCTTTGCGCGAAATTCAAAATAACAAATAACATCAGAGTCACATTCTGATTAAATAAAGAAAGCGGGAAGAAACATTATTGTAACGAAAAAATTTAATGTCATTTTGGAAACACGTCATACAACTGCAATATATGCATAGTGTGAGTGAAATCTTAATTTATAGTGGCGATAGACAAGATCCAATTTTGTTGTTTAAATGTGTAGTTTAGATACCGTAATCCTAAGTTCGCCCTAGTTTTGTACTGGCAGCAGGAAGGCAAACAACTAGTAGCATTTACTGATACAAACGTTTCTCCGAAGTTTGATTCAAACAATGGGTTCAATTGCTATTCTCGTATACCGCAGAGCATATTTAGCTGCTTCAGTAGCGTGAACCTTGGACCCCTGAACCCGCAGCCCAGCACGTTAAAAATACACAACGAGATGAAAGCTATAAATTAAATAGGGCAAACTGACAAAAGGTAGAACAAATGAAACACAATAGCAGAAATCCGTGACATAATCGTTACACTATTATATATAAATATAAGAACATAAGGTCCACGCGAGTGTCTTATCAATATTTTTGCAAGTCACGTGCTTAAAAAAAAAAACCCGCAAACAAACACTCGTCTCTCAATAACAGCAAATATTGTTCTTCTGACAGTAAAGCTCCAACATAACTTTATATATACAGAAATAATGGGGCTAATTCTCGATACATACATTACTGTCATTGTCAGCTGTCAGTTTGACTCACGTATATCTGGATGAAATGTTCTTAACCTCTTACGAGTGAATTAAAGTTCTTGCTTCCTAAGAGGATTTTTGTACAGAAAAGGGAAGTTAAAATCAGGACACGATAGCTTAAAGTAAACGCTTTAACACGTATAATATCTTCAATTGAAATCCGTGGGTGCTCGTGAATGGTACAAAATACAGAGTAACACGTGACAACATGCGTGTAAGTTAGTAACGAAAGCTTCGTTTTGGTCGTTTTTGAATTTCACACAAAGCTACTCGAGGGCTATCTGTGCTAGCCGGCCCTAATCTTGCAGTGTAAGACTAGAGGGAAGGCAGATAGTTATAACCACCCACCGCCAACTCTTGGGCGACCAACGAATAGTGGGATTGATCGTAACATTATAACGTCCCCGCGGCTGAAAGGGCGAGAATGTTTGGGGCGATGGGGATGCGTAGTAACGAGAAGCAAATGGAGTAATAGTTATTATTTTAAATGTCGACCTTTGTTTTTTCACTGTAATTTTCAGCTTTCAGGTTCACAATATCAGAAAGCGTCGAATAAATGGCTTCGTAAAGGTTATTGCTTTTAAACACTAGAAATTGTAGACGGTCTAATATCAATGCATCACAATTTTTTTAAACATTTAGATACTGCTACAATCTTTTAGGGTGAACAATGTATTGAAATGTGCTTAGATGGCCGACTACTTTATGAACAATTTCCCTATTAACAAAACGTCATTTATAAATTCGTATTTTTTTGTTTACTATTTCAATATGATTTCATTAAATCACCAAATAACTTAACTAATATGATAATAATAATAATAATAATAACAATAGGTTCTTGAACTAGGTTATTTACCGCTAAAAGTTGGAAAAATAGTGTTTCAAAAGTAAAGAAAATGAACATATTAACAAAAATGTTGTACTTATTGTTCACGTGTCTAATGTTGTACTTATTGTTCACGTGTCTCATTATCGTTTCACCAAGTAAAGTAATGTAAAAGGCATTATCGTTTCACCAAGTTTTTATAACATAGAAGACACGTTTCCCATTATAGTTTCACCAAGTTTTTAACATAGAAGACAAATTTCCCATTATCGTTTCACCAAGTTTTTAACATAGGACACGTTTTCCATTATCGTTTCACCAAGTTTTTAACAGAGGACACGTTTCCCATTTTCGTTTTACCAAGTTTATTATCTAGATTTAAATATAAGTTCGTGAAAAAGACATTACTCACAACTTACATTATGTTTAAACCTCCCACAGCAATGACTGTAAATATTTAAAAATATAGTTATCCTCAGTAACTCTTTTTTTGTAGTCGTGCAAATTGAACTCGTGCCAGTTGGCAGTTCTGAAGTTTGAGTAAGTTGTTACTAACCCGAAAAAATATTCTAAACCTGAACTTCGATAATGGAGAAATGTACCATGATTGCGAACATTACAATTATGTTGTCACTGATATTCAGACAACCAGTAGCCTTTGTTTAGCATACAATGTATTTTTTGTTTGTTTTTTAATTTCGCACAAAGCTACTCGAGGGCTATTCGCGCTAGCTGTTCCTAATTTAACAGTGTAAGACTAGAGGGAAGGCAGCTAGTTATCACCACCCACCGCCAACTCTTGAGCCACTCTTTTACCAACGAATTTTGGGATTGATCGACACATCATAACGTTCCCACGGTTGAAAGGGCGAACATGTTTGGTGTGACAAGGATTCGAACCCGTGACCCTCAGATTACGAGTCGAGTACCTTACGCCCTTGGCCCTGTCGGTCTGTATTTTTACTGAAATTATTAAATGAAAACATATTTGATGTTATTTACGGGTTCAGAGTGGATTGTATTGTGTTTCTTTTTTTTTTTTTACAGAGTGTTGGCCACAGTATGAATATTTATCAATCTACCAAGGAATGCAGTATAATCAAAAGGCATTACAAATGAAATAAAATAATTAATTACATGACATCTGCTTAAATAAGGCCCCATGAACGTACGAAAATCTTAAACAAACTACATGCTATGTGTCACAACATGTAATACTTATTGTCTCGTATCACATTTGCTGCACGTGTATCGCAGGCTCTTACACGCTAAAATCCAGGTTTCGATACCCGTGGTGGGCAGAGCACAGATAGCCCTTTGTGTAGCTTTGTGCTTAATTCAAAACAACATCGCAGGCTCGCCATCTCTTATACGAAAGAATTTGATTGCGTCAGGAGATTCATCAAGCACACACGTTCAGACCTTTTTTCTATAATATAGCAAACTGTTTAATATTCTTATAATCTACGCAATTATTTTTTTTAAATCTGCATCATAATTAGATTCGTACTCAGCTCGAACGAGTGTCAACTAATTACAAGTCGATCATAATTAAAATAATTATAATTACAAAAATACTTTTTACGATAGGAAAGTTTTTACAGTGAATTTTACCATGAAAGTACATTAGCGTTCATTTTGTTATCATTGATATTTATTTAAAAGCCATATACAACAAGCACAAACAGTATTAAGTCTTGGCATTGGTACCAACAACGAGAGTGCCGGCCTTTTAGTCATCTCACGAGTTTTAGGCCTGATTTTAATTTATATTGTGAATGCTGATATCACAGCTCAAACTAACATCTTAAGTTAGTTTGTGTAAAAGTATATTGTTACATAAGATAAGATACGCTGAAGAACATTTGGTTAATTTAAATATTGATCAAATTTAATTCGTATTTCTAACACTTCTTTAATTAATTACTCATATCCTTGTTGTCTGGATGGTTTTACGTTTTTAGAGCGAAACGGACTTTTACATATGTATTCGCCTAAACAAACTTTCATTGGATACTCTAACAGAATAAATACAATTAGTGACTAATTGTAGGTGTTGGCGTTTGTCACCTGTAAACACACTCAAAGGGCTTCTTTAATAACAACTCTTCAACGCCCCCCCCCACCTTCCAATATCTAAGGCTCTTCCAGAACAGTGAGCCCAGCATGGCCGCGTGGCTAGGGCGCTCGACTCATAATCTGAAGGTTGTGGGATCGAATCCTCGTTACACCAAACATGCTCGTCCTTTCAGCCGTGAGGGCGTCAATCCCACTATTCGTTGATAAAAGAGTAGCCCAACAGTTGGCGGTGGTGTTGATAACTAGCTTCCTTCCCTCTAGTCTTACACTGCTAAATTAGGGACAGCTGGCACAGATATCCCTTGTGTAACTTTGCGCGAAATTAAAAAAAACAAACGAACCAAAATAGTGTTGATGCTGCTTTTTAAATCTGTCAGATTATCGAGAAACGAAAGCTGTTATATCTACAATATTTATGGTTCTTCTCGGATAAATGGCTGAGGAAAAAAAAATCCTGTCTTGCTTTATTCGCATTGACTGCCGGCTCAAAACACTAAAAATTGTTTTAAGCCAGATTTGTCTGTTTATGCTGATACGTGGAGCAAATATAGGATTCACTTGTGCCTAACAACATTAAAATATAGAAACCTGTTAACTAGCCGTTAAGACTGTGTTATTCTAGTGCTCCTTTAACATTCTGAATGGAGCAGAGTATAACTGGTCAAAATGGAACTGATAATAAAGTCGCTTGAAAATCGAGAAGTTCCCGTCTTTTTCAGAAAGCGTTAAAAATTAAATACCATCAGAAAGTACCTTTGAGAATGTTAGTAAAACAACGTGAAATTTCAAGGCTTAAATGTTGAGACGAATGTTTTATTAAGCAAATTTTTCCAGCATTTAAATAATCGGATTACTGAAATTGTTGCTTAATACGTAAATGTCACGTTTTAAGAATTGAGTTTATCTTGATTTTAAATTTCTGTTCAAATAATTTCACGTTTTGTAATTATTACAATTAGTCTGAACAAAGTTTGATAATGAATTCGTTAAATTATGCTGGAAATAACTGGCTATATAAAGGGATTATAAACAGACAAATTATAGCTCCCTTAGCTATAAGTGTGTATGCAAATCTTCGTAACGTAACAACAGTTAAAATTTTAACAAATAAAGGAAAGAGAAAGAGGGAGACAGTACCTCTTTCGAATGAACGATATTTAATGTAAGTTTCTAGATAAATAGTCGAAAACACAGAAAATTGGCACAGAGAAAAAAACAGTCAGATAGAACTGGGTACAAAGTGCGATGTGGGTAAGAGCTATCTTCTGAGCAAGAGCCCACAGAATGAAAATATACCAAGTAAGAGATATTACCATAAAATCCAAATAATTCATTTATAATTTCACTTAGTTATGTTAATTAGGTTTGGGTTTTGTTTCTCTGTTACATAAGGAGCAACTGTTCAGCGATATTTAATTGTTGAAGTGAATGGCACCCATATCTAACCCTCGTTAAACCACAAATGTTTCATCCTCATCAGATAAATTTCAGTTCGTGTGTAAGACTTGCGAATAGAGATTTATTCAGATAGATATTTTGAGAAGTCCTAGATTCGAAGATTTCTCTCTCGCTAAGGTAAATGTTTACCTCCTGACACATAATCATTTCTATCCTACTTTCACTTGTTTCCTATGTTGCTATTTTTTGTAATTAAGCACAAAGCTACACGAAGAGCTAAGTGTGCTCTGCAAACAACGGGTTTCGAAACCCGGGTTCTAGTAGTATAAATCCGTATATATTCAGCTGTGCAACTGCGTGTGTGTGTTTTCTTATAGCAAAGCCACTTCAGTTTATCTGCTAAGTCCACCGAGGGAATCAAACTCCTGATTTTAGTGTTGTAAATCCATAGACATACCGCTGTACTAGCGGGGGTCTGTGCAACTACAGGACTTGTTCTCTCTGTGTGACCATTTTTGTGTTCTGATTTAGTTCTTTTAAAAATTATTTGATAAAGCTGTTTAATCAGAGCAATTTCCCTCAGACAAAAAATAATTAAACTAAAATTCACGTGTTAGATGTTAAGGCAAGGTAAAATGTTCAATTCTTAACCTTTAATTCAATATTTAAAAAAAATACTCAGCAGCTGAGATGTCCAGATTTAAATTGAGAAATAAATTTAAGTTAAGAAAAAATATTAAAACCTTTATCAACGTTTTTAAAAGCACACATTGTCCATAAAGATTGTTATTGTTTACGCCCCCCGCTAGCTCGTACAGCGCTAAGTCGGCGGATTTACAATCAGACAGACGTTCGATTCCCCTCGGTGGACTCACCAGATGGCGTGATGTGGCTTTGCTATGAAGAAAAACTTGTTATTATTTACAGTACTAGCTGAAGGCGAACCCATCCCCTTGATAGAAGTGATATAAATTCATGATTAGCCCCCAAGTGGCTCAGCGGTATGTCTGTGGACTTACAACGCTAAAGACCGGGTTTCGATACCTGTGGGGGCAGACCACAGATAGCCCATAATGTAGCTTTGTGCTTAATTTAAAACAACAACAACAATTCATGATTAATGGAAGGTCGTTTTGGAGCAGTATAAGTTGCTTCCCTTACTTGTAATTGTAAAAAAAAAGTAAAAACGCCAATACAAACTGTAAAATAAAACATACGAAACCGCAAATTTGCAAGAATCTCAGTGAATACTAAATAAACCAAATTTGATGTCGGTTCATTAAAAGGGGAGAAGTAGTGGTGAGAAACGTTTGTTTGTTTGTTTTGAATTTCGCACAAAGCTACTCGAGGGCTATCTCTGCTAGCCGTCCCTAATTTAGCAGTGTAAGACTAGAGGGAAGGCAGTTAGTCATCACCACCCACCGCCAACTCTTTTATCAACGAATAGTGGGATTGACCGTATTTTTATAACGCTTCCACAGCTGAAAGGGCGAACATGTTTGGTGTGACGGAAATTCGAACCCGCGACCCTCAGATTACGAGTCGCACGTCTTAACGCGCTTGGCCATGCCGGGCCTCAAGTACTGCATTACTGGGCCAACCCGTGGCAGGAGTGGAGCAAGCGCCAAGCACCCGCCGCCTTAAAAAAGTAAGTTTAATATCGTGGTCCCCAATGGGAACCGTATCAGAGCTGATAAGAACAGATAGTACACTTCGATCTTAGCCAAAAGGCCATGATGCGATAAAAGAGGGAGCACGTTTGGTGTTACGGGGATGCGAACTCGCGACCTTCAGTGGAGTGTCTTAACCACCTGAGAAACGCGAAGACGCCTGTAAAACCTTCAAAACTCAAAATTTATGTGTATCTCTTGAATCTTCGTACCAGTTTTTATAAAGATCCACTCACACTGTGCGATGTAGCTGTATGAACGAACAGCAAACAGTACTACTATGTTTATATAGATACAATACCGCATAGAATAATCAACTTGCTTTATTGATAATAAGCAATAATATACCGGGTGTACGGAGATTACATGAACGAAATCCCTTATTCGTCTTTGGGATACAAGTCTCTCGAACCTCTCTTTCTTTGTTGTTTATTAAGTGGCAAACTATACAAAGAGCTAGTTGTGACGTGTCCAGTGTAAGTATCGAAACTCGATATTTTGCGTTATAAGCTCTCAAGCTTACCATTATGCCACTAGGGTACATCTCGTACAATGGTTACAAGAAGTTTATTGGATTAACAATGTGCACTGTAACATGTATGAAACATCACAGGGACGGGTCCTTCGGAAATGAATGCTAGTCCCTTTTCAAACATGCAGTACATTTTAATTACATCTTAGAATACAAATTCATAACACTTCTTAAGTTAATTTTAAAGTATTAAACTTTCCTTCATTTCTGGAACGCTTATTTGTTTCTTATTAGGCACAAAGTTAAATAATTAATATCTCTGCTCTGCCTATTACAAGTTTTGCAACCCGACTTTTAGCATTACAAACTCACAGCCTTACCACTGAGCCACGGGAATCCTTCTGGAAAGTTAAATTTAACTTAAGATTTGTTTTCATTTTAAAATAATTATTGATCCCTAAATTACTTTAAGTAGCCCGGCATGGCCATATAATTAGGGCGCTCGACTTATAATTTCAGGATCGCGGGTTTGAATCACCGTCACACCAAACATGCTCACCTTTTCAGCCATGGGAGCGTTATAATGTTACGTCTCATTCCACTATTCGTTGGTAAAAGAGTAACCCGAGAGTTCTCAGTGGATGGTGATGGCTTGTCATTATGGATAGCTAGAGTAGATAACCCTAGTGTAGCTTTGCGCAAAATTCAAAAACAAAGAAAAATTATTCTACGTTCCTTTAGCATCCTGGTAGCTCAGGGGCTTATGACATTAAACATCGGGTTTCGATACCTGTGCTGGACACAGCACAGACAACCCATTTCGAGCTTTTAGGAAACCAATTAAGCAAGAGAGATTTGAAGCTATTCCTAGTGTGAAGTCGTTCGTGATTTTTACTCAGAATTTATTAATCATGTTTCTTAAAGCACTTTTATCGTTACACATCTTGATATTCAGTGAATATTTTTTGTCTTAAACATCCTTCGATCTCTGCAAGACATTTTCATTTAGGTTGTTTTCCTATTTTTTCTTGAGAATCTTGTATTTCAGAACAATGGTATCCTTGTACTAGCTATGACTTAAAAAAGAAAAATAGTAGGAAATGATAAAACAACAGAAATTCAGCGTGCTTTAAGAACTTCGCTGCTTTACTTCAGTTCCATCTTTTTTTACAATATCAGTGGAAAGGAAAACTCCGTATCACAGAACTCATTGCGTTTGTTTGAAATCTCTCCCCAACCTTTACCACATTGGAGCTCAATTCATGAACAGAAAATCACGCCTGAGCGACTCCTGTTGAATTCAAAGTGTTCTGAAAGTTTAAATAACCGCAAAAGCAGGGAAACCAACTGTATCTAGTGTACGATTGGGAAAATACACTTAAACAAGTAAACAGACATGCTCATATAGGGAGCGACAAATAAAGCCACGAGCAGGATAAACACAGTAACGAAATCCTCACTGTTAGAAGCAAATATTTTTTCTTAGCTTTCCAAAGTCATTCAACCAATCATTATTTTTAAAAATGAGCTAATTTGTATATAAAATTCAGTTATTATCTTCCAGTGACTTGTCTTTAATTAAAGTAAGAGATCTGAACATCACTTAAATAAAGCTATTCACACAATATTTATTATGTAGATATTTGGATATGCAAGCTTGCGCTAAGAACGAATATTAGACAAAATCATAACCTTATAACTGTATAATTTTGAAATGAATCTGTTCTTACTTGACTATTAAGCTTATCATTTAGCATAAACTATATCTATATAACCCCAAATATTGATTGTAGTTATATGATCTACAGTTTTCCCTCTTTTCTGTGATATTTTATACAGTTCATGCAATATTTATATCTGATTGATTGGTAGTTCCTGACAGATACCTTTCCATGAACATAGGTCAAGAGTCGGTATTTTTAAGAATGGTTCAGTTTCGCTATTTTCTACTTGACTTTCAAAACGACCACATCTTCGTAATTGTTTTTATCCCGAAATACATTACGGGAGTGCAGTAGATTCTGTGGTCTGAAAAAGTAAACTGCGCACTCGGTGAAATATCAGATGCGTCTGGCAAGAGAACGAACGGCATTGATTTAAGTTTTGTTATCAAATTCTAGCAGACGGGAGATCTTGACGTCAGATGCTTTTACCTGTTGAAAACTGTTGCAGTTAATTGTAGCTTCTGAAACTTTTAACATGTCATTCTTGAAGAAATGTAAAGCAACTTTTGGCTGTTATTTTATACTGGCGATTAGGCTACTTAAAGCCATCATTGTGATTAAAAAATAAACTTTGGGACGACTGAGTATTACTCAAACCTCCCAGCACATCGGTATGTCTGCGGGCTTACAACGCTAGAATCCGAGTTTCGATACCCGTGGTGGACAGAGCACAGCTAGCCCATTGTGTACCTTGTGCTTAATTCTTAACAACAATATATATTACTCAAATAATATATATAAATAAAAAAACTCACGTAATCTAGACATTAGGTACTTAAATAAAAGATTTTCAGACAATGGTTCTAAAATAATACAAATATTAGGTTTTCAAGTAATAAAAATAATAGCTACTCAAGTAATTAAAGTATAGCAACGCAGATAACATAAATGTTTACTTTTTAAATAACGTAAATATTATCGTCATTATGCAAATATTACTTATACTTTTTGGTAGCATAGTAATACGTTTAAAATAATAGTGCATTTCCACTTAATCCTAATCTTGGTTTTGTTCGTTTTATATATATATATATATAAATAGCACGATATTAGAAGTCACGTGATTTTTGGCATGCTCTAGCAGTCGCCATTGCTCCGTGTTCAATATTCAAAGTTGTTGTTCTTGTTTGTTATCAAGCACAAAACTACACGCCCACCACAAGTGTCGAAACCAAGTTTCCAGTTGTGTAAGTCTGCAGACTTACTACTGTGTCCTCACTGAGGGTGGACGTAAACTAAACGTTTGGATTATTTTCTTTTATTTTAATATATTTATCAAGCCAATATGACCTGAGTCTGATTTAAACCTAGAAATTAATGCACGTCAAGAATGCATTGGATTTTAGCCCTGAGAGAAATACCGAGATTAACATATATGCTTTTTCTTCTGTGTTTATTATGTCTAAAAAAAAAGCATCTCAGTTGTTGTTGCCAATGAGCAAGTGATGACACATCGTGTCCACTTCTTGGGACGTGGGGAAGAGGAATGTTATTTGTGTTGTTGTTGTTGTTTTGAATTAAGCAAAAAGCTACGCAATGGGCTGTGTTCTGCCCACCACGGGTATCGAAACTCGATTTTAGCGTTGTATGTGTTTTTCATATAGCAAAGCCACATCGGGCTATCTGCTCAGCCCACCGAGGGGATCGAACCTCTGATTTTAGCGTTTTTAGCCCGCAGACATACCGCTGAGGACGTTATATGTGTATCTGCGCCTCCAAACATTCAGCATTCTTAACTAAAGTGGGTGGAAACAAGTAAGGTAATTTGTAATATTAATATAATACAAGTCGTTCTGAGTTATTGGATAATTTATTGCAAATATTGATACCACTTCTCGAAAACAATATATGCACACACGACATAAAGTCTCAAAGAGGTAAAACAAATCATTACACCTACGTCATCGATGATACATTATGTATACTTTACTGGAATTATAAGATGTAATATACTATATGTAAATAAAATATATTCAGCAATGTTACTCTCTTAAATACTCTCTCTTTACCGAGTAATGACCAGTGGTCATGTTCTTCTTCCCTCCCTTCATATACTATTACAAGATGTCTTTGGATCCAAGCCCCTTTCCTCCAAATGGTCTTTGCAAGGTCTTATAATCAAAGGCTTTAAATGTATAACACTTCTTTTCTACAACCTTCCATTTTGTATTGCAGCTTAATTCACGTACACAACCAACCAGTCGTGAAGAAACAAACAATAAATAATTCCTCATTATGTCCTAAATTTATCATCTTGTTAAAACCCAGTTTAACACATTTCACTGATATTATCATTCTGTAATTAGAACAAAACTGTTTGGGTGAAATGCTGACACCCTTCTCATCAGGACAGTGGTTCCCAGGATCATCCTGTTGTGAAGAGCAAATATCATTCCCCATAATGGGATTCACCTTTGGCATAATACATTTGCGTTACACGGTTATGCAAAACCTTTCATTTCACGTGAAAATCACGTATTGCAGGTGCGTAGATAAAAGCTTGGAAACAGTGTTTATATTTTATCTGATGTATTTAACTGATGTTAACTTCAGAAAAAAATATGACAAGTTATTAAATTACAAATTATATAATGTTACATGTGCAAATAAAGTTGTAAGTTTTAAATAGTACAAATGTATGGTTATATGTGTAAATAATAAAAAAAACAAATAAGTCGTGTCACATTTCATTAGTCTCGCGTTGCTGAATCTATATGTCACAATATATATCTAATAGTTACTGTAGTAATCTGTGTGTCTTCCTCTACCATGTACAAACCTCCAAACATGTTCGCCCTTTCAGCTGTGGAAGCGTTATAATGTGACGTTCAATCCCACTATTCGTTGATAAAAGGGTAGCCCAAGAGTTGGCAGTGGGTGGTGATGACTAGCTGCCTTCCCTCTTTTCTTACACTGCTAAATTAGGGACGGCTAGCGCAGATAGCCCTCGTGTAGTTTCGTGCGAATTTAAAAAAAACAATAAAAATATACTTGGATTTTCATAACCAGTACATTTTCCTATCATGAACGCTTTGATGCTGTGGATAATTGTCCTTTCTCAACTCGGTTAATTTTACAATTGTACAATAATTTTAGCCTACCAACATTTATAATACCAAACCAAAAATTTAAAATATAAATTACATTTTTTGATAGCACCAAAAGTGAGTGTACACAGAACTTATACCTGTAAACAGTGTGCGTTTTGAAGATGTCTCTGACTAGCCAGCAGGTAACATTTGAATGTCGTATGTTATAGATGACTATTTCAACTCATATGAATAGCTGATATTGCAAACATTTTAAGTCAAAAGTTGTCAAACTGTCATGCCAATTTGTATAGATCAAATGTCTTTAAAAAGGGGCTCACTTGTATATTTTGAACCTAGGTGTAAACATTCAATATATTTCGATGTCACCAACATATCCACGGCGATGTTGTCCACTGTAAATTGATATAACATTAAAAATAAAAAGTTTTTAATCAGCTGTGAGATATAATACCTTCTGCCTACGACTCCTAGTTACCGTATATATAACAGTTAAGGGCATAGCACATTGTTACTTTTGTTTTTTCGGCTAGTGACTTTAAAGGACCATTGCCACTCTCAGCCATTTCACATTGTCTGTCAGTTCAAAATTCAACACAGAGTACTAGCGGCCAGAATTCACACATGTTCCTCCGTGACTGACAAGTCTGGTGTTATATAAAACACGTATTTTGTTTTACATTAAACTGATTGTTTTATTTTAAAAAAAGCTAACATATTCTTTTACTGAGAGTTTTACGAGACTAGATATTGTAGCGATATTTGATGTTATTTTACAACAATGGTAGTGCACAGATGACTTTATTTTGTCTTTAGTCAAGCACAATCAGGTTTCTTCACTCGTGTTTTTCTCGTGACAAATATCCTAGTAGAAGAATCAAAATTAACATACATTTCTGTAGTTATTATGGTTTCTTCTTCAATCATTTAAACTGTCAAATCGGTTTTGAATGCAATTATATATAAAACTGGCAATTTGATCCGTTGAAAATAATAATTGTAGATAATTTTCAGCACTCATAAGAGCCAAAAACCAATTACGTATATTTTTTGTTTAAGCAGTTTTATAAACTTTAATTTAGGCCTACAGAACATCGAACTCGTTTCGTCATGAAATAGGCCAACAATAAACTAATTAGACTAGATTTACCAATAAATAAATTTGTGATTACGTTCAAGCATGCCCATTGCAATTTTCCTCGCAGGTTTATGAGATATTCAAAAGCTGCTAAAAAAGGAATGTCATGTATCACCAGTGTGATATCATTTTAATAAAAGAAATATGACCCACCTATAAGGTCAATCAGAATCTGTATTATGTTCTAAAACCTTCAACATCAACCATTTGTAAACACCTAGTACAACCCGTAACATTTTCTTTTTAAAGTAATTTCATATGCAATAGGATTTTTTAGGGTCTGCCTTCCTAGTGGTTTAAGAGCTTGCAGTTCAGGCATTGGTGTCGGCAAGGCATTTTGTGGATTATTTGTTTCAAACAACTGGTGTGTATGTGTGACTCCCAGAGCTATATGATACTTCTCTATAAAATTTCATCAATGCATATAATCAAAGTGTAGCATTGTCCATAATATCACAAAAAGACAAGAAATTCAAACCTTAAAATTCCATAAGTATATTTAATACAACTTTGTACAAAATAAGGTTTTCAAAGACAATTGTTAAAATAATTAATCAACGTTAAAGTAAAATAGATATATGGTATTGTGTCATCAAACATTTCACAAATATCTAACCTGTAGATCACTTGAATAAAATTAATAATAGTCACATTAAAAATTACACTGTTATCTCCAGTGCAGACGTAGCATTTTGTCCAATATCAGTGCTCATCAGACCCATTGGGATACAACAAACACAAGAGTAGTCTTCACACCACTTACATCATCAGTTCCCACGGATAACAGTTGTGGTGTGGTTGACATATTATAAGGTATTCACGAACAATTGGCTTTTATAAACGACTTTGGGATCACAACTCTTCCATATAATCCAGTAACACGAAGCTCATTATACGTCCTGGATTACTGTCCTGGATTACTCTCCTGAACTACCTTTAAAATACTGGATGATTAAATTGATTTAGAGTTCTATTTCCCAACATTTCAAATCTTTCTATAAAATCAATCAGTATAAAACTCTCTATGAACAGCGGCAGTCCTGACTTCCAATCCTGAATCCCAATTAAAGTTTTAAGTAATGGAGATCATGCACAGTTTTAATTGATAAAGTCCAGTCTATACATGAAATCCAGTAACGTAAAGTTCCTTGAGCGAGTAAATATCCTGGTTTCCATTCTAGAATTCTCCTTTAAATTCTCGGTGATTATATTAATATGTAGTTTTAGTTCACAATATTGCAATCTTTCCACAAAATCCAACAACACGAGATTCCCTGTGCACAGTAAATATCTTGGCTTTCATTCTTAAATTCCCAGTAAAGTTGTAGGTCACGGAGTTGATCTTATTTCACGTGTTTGCGAGCTTGCGTGAACACTATTTGCTTGTGTAATGGCTTTTCATTATCCGCAGTAGATTTTCTGTTGATTAAGTGGGAAATGTGTCACACACACTCCAAGTTCCACATCTAATAAATATTCTTCGTTTCCCCATGACTTCCTGAGTCGAAACTAGCTGGATTTTATTTTGTTTGAATTTCGCGCAAAGCTACACGAGGTCTCTTTGCGCTAGCCGTCTTTTATTTAGCAGAGAAAAACTAGAGGAAGAGAAACTAGTCATCGCCACCTACCGCCAACTTTTGGGCTACTCCTTTACTAACGAATAGTGAGATTGGTCGAAACATTATAACGCCCGCACAGCTGAATGGTGAGTACATTTGGTGATACAGGAAGTCGAACCAGCGACTCTCAGGTTGCGAGTCGAGTGCCGTAACTACCTGACCATGCTGTACCGAGCTGGCTTGCTCTGGTCGCTACTAATGTTTGTAAGTCCTATGATGTCATGATCCATACAGTTTATATGTAAATTCAATAACGTTAAGCCATTTTACCAGCTAAAATGTACTATCCCAGCACTTCCTAGATGTTATATCAGTAACATAAAATATAATATATATAAATGTTAAAAATTGTCTATTATTATATTATTAATTAATAATAATTATATATATGTATATATTGTTAACTATTAACCTCCCAGTGGCTCAGCGCTATGTCTGCGGACTTACATGCTAATATCCGAGTTTCGATACCCGTTGTGGGCAGAGCACAGATAGTCCATTTTGTAGCTTTGTGCTTAATTCAAAACAACAAAAAAACAACAGTTAACTATTATATTTAACATTCGATTATTGATCATTTCATACAAATACTGCTTTAAATTTGCAAATATAGTCAATACTTACACACACAAAATCACAGACATGCCAGCTTTACCCATCCATCCCTTCCGTCATTGGCTCAGCGGTAACTTCGAAGGCTTATAACATTAAAAGGTGAAGTTTGATACCCCTGGTGAGCATTGCACACAGATCGTCCATCGCGTAGTGTTGTACTTAACAATATACAAGCAAGTTCGCGAGCTGATGTAAGTTGAAAATGTTTGACACCAAACAAGAACAGAGTGATAAAAATAAGTATATCTGACAACGCTTAAAATACGTTCTTTACGAGTTACTGGAGACTGATTGGCAAATTGTTTGAAACAGTAACGAATCTGAACACAGTTTCATAGGTGGAAATGTGTTTCAAGTGGTGGTAGTAAGAAAAGGACTTAAAGGTCCGTGTCAAAAAGCAAAACAATACAGTTAGGCTTTGTCTGTTTGATTTTTATTGCTAGACAAAACTACTCAATAGACTGACTGTGATATGTCTACCACAAACATCAAACCAAATGTTTAGCAATATCAACTCTCAGACTTACTGCTGAGCCATGAGAGGGTTAGAAAGCTAAAAAGGATGTCTCGTTTCAGATATTAATGTTATATACAGACAATAACCACCCTAAATTATGTCTGGGTTAGGACTGAAACATACCAGAAAAGTTATCAAATGCAATAATCATGCTTTGACAAGGGCCTATCACGCTCTAACTCCCCACCCCATAACCTGATATGACCTGTTTATCAGGACGCTCGACTCGTAATTTGAGGATCGCAAACTCGAATCGCCTTTATCGCATATGCTTTTCCTTTCAGCTGTGGGAGCGTTATAACGTGACCATCAATCTCACTATTCGTTAGTAAAAGAGCAGCCCAAGAGTTGGCGGTGAGCGGTGTTGAGTAGCTACTTATTCTCTAATCCATCAATCCTGAATAAGGATCGGTTAGCGCAGATATCCCTCGAGTAGCTTTGCACGAAATCCGGGACCAACCAACAAACTATCCTTTCCTCTTTACTATGTCCATAGCTGAAAGTTTCAAAAAACTCTGACTCTGGTCACACTGTACCTCGTGTTTATGCTAATAGAAATGCACCTGGAATAACTAGTGTTAAACGATTCCCATGAAAAATCATGAGCTTGATTTTAATACTAACAAATATATATTTGTTAACGAAACGATTTTATTTTGTTAACAAAACTTATTTCCGAGAAATATCTTCAGCTGTTTAAATTACATCCGAGAACGTAAACCAACACGTTTTTCTGTGCGTCTGTCAAACAAATGTTTTATAACAGAACAAAAATGCAACAACTTTATCGTTTTGATTAGAAGTGCGTTGCTTTTTTGCACACAGTTTGGATTTATAAAAGAACCATGGCTGCGTTCTTTGAAAGTTACCATATGCCTGGTGGCTGTGTCTTCAGAACTTGACTTTTCTATTAAATATAAGTGCTCCTTAAGCCGAAGAGCAATAAGACGAAAGAAATAAATAGTTCTGATCTTCTGTAACACTCCAACATTCACAGAAAAATACACGTAAATTGAAGTTTTCATCCTTGCGTGTAAGTATACGTCAAAATTATCAGGATAACATGTAAGTACAATACATTGCCACAGATGAGAAGTTCTAAAAGTAGACCTATTATCTTGTCTCTCATATAAGAATGCATGTCTCATTACCCATTACATCGGTGTTGAGATTCTTTGGATATTGTGTTGTGATATTATACACAGAAACTACCTATCTCTAATTAACTATGGGGATAGGTACTAAAACATAATAGGAATCTCATGAAATGTACTAATCATACCCTGTCAAGAGCCTGTCACGCAAAGCACAAATTATATGACAAAGAGTGATCATCTTGCTTGGACTCATGTGCAAGTGAAAAGGTTTATCAACATTTCTTCTCATTGAAAAATCGTAACTTTAGATTATTTCTAAGAATGCACATTAAAGTGCAGAAAAATACGCTTTTTCTTCAAAAACACAATTTATATTTCTTCTTGTGTTTATGTGCATATGTAAGCAAACTTTAATTTAATGTTCGTAAATGTCTTTGGTTTTCCTTGCACTTGTGTCAAAAGATATCATATCAGCAATATAATATACTCCTAATCACTTTTGTGGTTGATTTTACAGCTGGAACAGAGGAAATACCTGCACTCATAAAGTTTTAAAAGGTTTGATTTTATAAAGATAAGAAGAGTAATAAAACTGTTCACACAGGAACAGAATGTTTGATTAAAATGAAGATAAGAAGAGTGATGAAACTGTTCACACAAGTATAGAATGACTGATTTAAATGAAGACAAGACGAGTGATGAAACATTACAATAAAACTTCTGATAAACTCTTCGTTTTTAATTCACTCAATGAAAGGTTTTGAAAAAAAGTGTCTTTAGCAGCTAAGAGGTAAGCTTGGGATGAACTAATATAAGACGTCCTATCATTGGAGTAGACACATCGAAGAAAACTCATTGTGCAGTTTTGTTTTCAAACAAACGAAAAACACGAACTCTTTACTGTTTAAACTATAGATTGCTACTCAAAAACAGGATTCGTGAGTTGGCTTCGCAGTTGTAGGCCTGATACGCGGTACTGTTGTGAGAACTTCGCTAACCAAACTTCGTCAACTTAGATTTGATACACAATGGAGCTGACAGAGCTTCGTGAACTCTGATTTGCTTGACTGTTTGTTTTACTATGAAGCACAAAGCTACACAAAGGGTTAGCTGTGCTCTGCTTACCACGGTTATCGAAACTCGGTTTCTAGCAGAGTAAGTCCGTTGTGCCAGGGGATATAGGCCTAATGCACCGTGCGATTTTATTCTGTAATGTAACTGTAATACATGAATCTAAAAGTTCCAGTCGATATTAAATATTTTGAGACTTCACCTGAACAAATACAGCGTTTCCTTAGGTTATAAACCTGCGTGAGTTAGCGTACCAAAGATGTTTCCTGATTGCTGAAAAGACTATGAAAGATCGCTTTGTATTTGTGTATGAAATAAAACACTCATAAAACCGTTAGTGTGCAAATACCGGTCACGTCTGTTTAGTCAGGCTCGTTAATGAATCACTTTACAAAGATTACTTATTCACACTTGCTTTCGTGTGTCATAAAATGTTTCCAAATGGTAATAATTAATTAAATCCTACTAAGCTTATCGCACTTTCTTGATACATTTCTGAATATATTGAACTATGAGCGTCACCTGGTGAGCTGTTTTTGTAACTTAATCAAACAGAAAACTGCCACTTTGAAATGTTCTAAAGAGTAGGCCCGGCATGGCCAGGTAGTTAAGGCACTCGAATCGTAATTCGAAGGTTGCAAGTTCGAATCCCCATCACACCAAACATGCTCGCCCTTTCAGCAGTGTGTGCATTATAACATCACGGTCAAATCCCACTATTCGTTGGTAAAAGAGTAGCCCAACATTTGGTGGTGGGTGGTGATGACTAGTTGCATCCCCTCTAATTTTACACTGCTGAATTAAGAACAGCTAGCGCAGATAACCCTCCAGTAGCTTTCTATGGAATTCAAAAACAAACAAAGAATCTAAAGAATAACTGAAAAATGCTTATTTTACTTTTCATGTTGTCTTTGGTCTCCTAACTTTCCAATGCTAAGAAAACATACGTTTGCATACTTAAAATCGAACTTTAAACCTGTCTCCTGGTTCGCAGTGATGTAGTGTATTTTTTCTTTCTAGGACGTCTTGTGGAAACAGTTATGTGTATTTACAGTAAATTAATTGCTCTTACAAAGCAGATGTATTAAAAACGTGTATAAAAACGGTATTTTGATATATGTAAACAGTTTCAAAGCCTTACAAATACAGTTGATAACATTTAATTTCGCTAAACTTTTAGCTTTCGTAGTTATCCGTGTTGTTGAACGTTCACAAATTCCCTTCAACTGAGATATTTTCTCATAGCATTGGACTGTAAAATGTTTGTTAATAACTTCCATAGTGAGCTTTATTAGCTGTTTTTATCGATGTCAAAGTCTACCTTTCTTCATGTTCTTCTAGGCCTCTCCAAACAAAACAATAAAATCGAACTATCATACTGGTATTCAGTATTACAGAAAGTATATAGACGCCTGTCGATCGGAAAACCTGATGACAAAGAAAAAAATGAACATTAGCTAAAGTGAAACAATTGAGTGGGTCTATAAAGTACCTAGGGAACAGTAACAGCGGTTGTTTGGGGGTATGTGCGTCTATCCGTCCGAATACTGTATCGACTGTTGGGCGGGGACAAGCAACTCACGTGAAGTCAGTAGCCTATGCCCGCTGGTTGAAATAGGCTACTGGAACGTGACATGTGCAGCAGGCTACAAACTAAAATGAAACAGACACAGAATAGGGTGTATTTAATTGACTCGACGAGACAAATTGAGGGCTCGAATGTAGGGTTAAGATCTGCGAAACGTGTGAATTGGCAAATGTTGTTTATAGTGACCGGTTTTCAGTAGTTTCCCCACCGTCTCAGGTGCTAGCTTTGCGGTACTGGGCTCGACAACCTATCAGCTAGCAGACAAAAAACAAAACAAAAATCAATTACATACTCTAAAGCGTCAATAAAACTTCATTGTGGTAAAACAAAGAAATAAAGAATTTGTAACAAAAAATTCTCTCCTCGTGCATGACTTGGTCTAAGAGCACCCTTCTGTTTTTGTGTTTTTTTGTCACAAAATTAACCCAGTCGAATTAGAAATTAGAATAATTATTACCCTCTGACGCCACCTCTCGGACTGCATATTACGTAGTTACATATGCTTGGAAAACAAATTTGCTTTAAAACAAATCAAATAAAACTTTCTTATTCCATTAGTTTTATTATACTACAAATATGACTTGTGCAACATAAATGTATTCATGGATGCATATAGGATATTTATTTTTCTCTCTCTCATGATTTCTTCTGATATGCTTCTTACTTCATTAGTAAGCTCACTAGCCTCTAAGATCCGACCCGCATATATATAATGGAGGTTAAGACTGACAGACGGTGTATCCCCATCGCATTGTGGGTCATACTAAACAGACGCCTCCAAAACCTAGGGTACATTTTATAATCCCACATTATAGCTTGTACCTTGAGATCTTTTGTAATAAATACAAAAACGTACTAAATATACATAAAGAAATAAAAATCAGAGAAATCTTATTACAAATACAAATGTAATAATTATCATGAGTTAAAAATAAGGTCATTTAAAAATTGGAACTACTTTATGCTGATTTACACCTTCAGCCGAATATAAAAAACACAACAGTCACAGTAAACTAGTGTACTGATATGGTTCAATGTCGTGTTAATTTGTGCTTCTACCATACTGGGGCACGAATGCTAACATAAAGAGGTAAGTTTCATCTTACTTTAACCCCAAATAGTATCACCTTACTTTCTTATTCTCCTTTTTTATGTTTTTAACTTTTAATTTTTTTTATTCTTATTTTAATTTGGAAGAGCAATCATCTTCCCAGAACTGTCTGCAGGAAGTGAAAAGTTATATAGAGGTGAGACGTTGTGGGCTTGAGCACTTACGTCTCGTTCTCCTCGTTTCTTATCTAATTGCGTCTATTTCTTATGTGAAACTAGCGAATTGGAGGTTAAGACTAATAGACAATGTATCCCAACTGCAATGTGAGTCTTACTTTAACAGTCACCTCCAAAACATAAGATACACTTTGTAATTCCACATTGTAGCTTGTATCCTATCCCCGTCGCGCCAAACATGCTCGCCCTTTCAGCCGTGAGGGCGTTATAATGTTACGATCAATCCCACTATTCGTTGGTAAAAGAATATCCCAAGAGTTTGTCGTGGGTGGTGATGACTAACTGCCTTCCCTCTAGTCTTACACTGCTAAATTAGGGACGGCTAGTACAGATAGCCCTCGAGTACCTTTGTGCGAAATTCAAAAGCAAACAAACAAACAAACAAAGCTTGTATCCCAGGATCATTTTTAAACATGCAGCGTATTTGTTTAATTTTTAATTTTAATGTGTTTTGTTTTGGCCTTTTAAAAATATGGTTATAATATAATTAATCAGGGGCTGAGATTTACTGTTTCTAACGCAGTTCTTCCTCATGGTTTTATTTCCTTATTTAACTTCATTTAAATGTATTTATTTAATTTCACTAATATATATATGTGTGTGTGTGTACTCAGTAGTGAGCCCAGTGAGAACTGTCGGTATTGAAGTTTTTACGTAATATATCTTGAATTGTATTTTAACCCTATTTGATGTTGTTTTGTTTGTTTGTTTTTTAATTTCGCGCAAAGCTACTCGAGGGCTATCTGCACTAGCCGTCCTAATTTAAGGGTGTAAGACCAGAGGGAAGGCAGATAGTCATTACCACCCACCGCAAACTCATGGGCTACTCTTGTACTAACGAATAGTGTGATTGACCGTAACATTATAATGCCCCCCACGGTTGAAAGGGCGAGCATGTTTGGTGCCATCGGATTCGAACCCGCGACTCTCGGCTTACGAGTCGAACGCCTTAACACATGCCGGGCCTTGCCTTATTTGGAAATTGGTTAAAATACAATTCAAGATATCTCGTTAGAATGGAAAGGAGTTGAAACCTTGAAAAATTATTCAATAGGAGTAAACTTTTTCTTCTTTTGTCTAAAGCTACATAGTGGTAATCTGTACCACCGTTACCTAATTTTGAACTGATGGAATATAGGAAAAACAGCTGGTCAACAAGACCCACTGCCAACTCTTTGGATACTTTAATTGAATAATGAGATTTGACAGCAATGGTTATAATTCGCTTACGGCCCAAAAATACGTGACGCGAACCACGAACCCTCGGATTTACAATCCAGATCACTATGAGTAAGCTTATATTATTTTTACACAGAGCTTAAAAAATCATATTCTGAATATTTGAGTTTGATTTTATATGGGCAAAAAGTCAAAGAAATGTGTTTAAGCCTAAAGTCAATCTGAAAAAAGATGCAATAATATCTTGTAGTCTTTTGAAAAGATAACATTTTATATCATTTGAATTTGAATTTTGATTGCTTTGAAGTTAGGCACAAAGCAATATAATGGGCTATCTGTCCTCCACCCACTGTACGTATCTAAATCCGGATTCTTACGTTGTAAGTCCACTTTGCCACTTGTGGGGAGGGCTATGTTTAATGTATTTGTAAAATGTTATGCACAAATGTATCTAACATCTATTCTGAAGGATATTTTGTTAGCACACAAAATATTTCAATCTGTTGTTTCTGTAAGAAGTTCAGTCAAGAGTTGCCACTCTCAAAGTAGAAATATTTGTTTCCAAAACGCTCCATAGTACAAGACCTTTATCACCGCTACACTCTGTGTTTTATGTAATATGTCTTTCATCAGAAATTGCAGGATATAAGATGTCTTAAGCAGCCTCAAATAATCTTTTAAACGAGGACTTGAACAAGAGGAAATTTCATACTCAGCTGTTCCTTAGAGAAACCGTGGTTGATTTATGTTATGAGATATACGTATGATACAACATTAACCATACTCGTTATATAGACTTTAGGAGAAACTCAACCGCTTTGTCTAAATAGCTCATAATAACTGTTTAATAAATACGTTTGTAAATCGAAAACACTCTTTGCATCGGGGGAGGGGGGTTACATCCACGCGTAAGCCCTGAAAACAAGAAAAACTCTGAAACACATGTCTAAAAGAATTTCTATACTTTGTGGTTTTTACAAATATGTACCACGTTATATTTGTTCTTGTGTGCATGAAAATTGTGTGAATCATGTATCTAATGAATTCATATTTTTATGAATTCAATTATTATTATTATATATATATATATAATTATTCCTGGCTTTCAAGTAATCATAATTCGTATTTTATTTTTATTAAGCCTTTGAAGGTGTCAGAAGCTTTCATTAGTGGACACGTGTAAACTTGTTCACGGTACTTCTTTCCTATTCATCAAGTTCAAACTCAGGCAAAAATATATTCATAGACCTCCCTTCATTTGTTGGAACGCAATACGTGTAATTAGTTGTCGCCACTGAGCCATTGATTCTAGAACTGTAGAACTTTCTCCCCAGCTTTAAGGTAATTTGCTACGCAAATCTTGTAATTTATAGATAAAATCACCATTTTTACAGCCGAACATAAAAACGGCTTTAGCCGAGAAAGTAACTTAAAATTAAGTACCTTTGTTAAGTATTCGTTAAGGAAACTTAGTAAATTTTGGGTCTGGATTTAGCGAAAAATATCTGATTACATTCATTTCGTTTTTTCTTTCTTTCTTTCCTTTCACTACAAAAGGTATTTTGACAATTTCTTGGATAATTCAAGTTAAAAAATATCTGAGGCTGTACTGATATATCGTTTGAAAATGGAGATTGAATGGTAAGTGTCTTTGGAGCAAGTTAGTGTGCACTAAACTGTATTTTGTTTTGTCGTTTAATCAAATGTTTTTCTATCGTTAATAATTTTGAAAGAAAACCGATAGAACATAATTAAACAACTAATTACATTTCAAGCAACTAAATCTAGTTCATACATTATTCTTTACTTTCAATCATACGTTTTTATAATATACTTTTAACCGACTGTCCGGTTCTTCTTGAACTAAATACTGTAAGTAATAAGTTATTGATAGGAAGTTTATAGATAGCATGAACGCGGTGCGGACTACCCCATTTTTTTCATCTAATTAACAAATTTCTCGTTTATGTATAACAACGAAAAGCAATGGGTTAAACTTATTTCTCTCAACCATTGAAGGTTTTTATAATTCGATCTTCAAAGTCTTTATTGTCGGATATAGAAAAACAATAAAAAATGATCTGTCGTGCGATGTATCCTCTTATTTAATTTTTCCACTTCAACATTTAGTTTAGAAGTATTACGATTTCCACACTGTAACAAAGGGCTTTTGTTACAAGATCAAACATAAAAAATCAAACAGGCATTTACCTATTGAAAGTACTTCACCTATTACAATAGTGATGCACGTTCTGGTGGGGTGGGGGTAAGTTTATCAGGATAATTCGTATAATAACTAGCTTCAGCGAGTACAACTGTTGTACGAACCATCAGAGCACTAAAGGAAAGCCTTGACAAAAAAAAAACTCTCAAAGCAGCAGTATGTTTTAGCTTCCATAGCCTCAGAGCGGGTTCTCCGAAATCAACCTTTTCTCCCACACAGCAATTTCGTCTAAAGTTCTATCGCGATCACTGTGAGTGCTCAGGGGATTGCAGGTAATGTTTAACCGGTCTTAGTGACAGCGGAACGTATCTAAACGAATACGAGAAATGTTTGCAAGATCTGGGTTCAGTTGAGCCTTATCCAGGCAGGATCACAGATTCTAAGACCGTGGTTATGCCCTGGAGGTTAGAGATACTGAAACTCTAGAACTCCAGTGGACGTTCGCAATCTTCATTTGGTCATGTCTCTCGAGATGCTCGTCTCCAGGAAAAGATTCACATTATGTTATTGTTTAGCGCTTTAATGAGCGGTGCATAGTCTGACTTCAGGAAGAAGGAAAAGTTTCTTGGTCCAGGCAATATTTTCAGAAGTAAACTGTGTTTTTAGTCTCTACACAAAGTTTCAAGTTATTGTACAAGAGATTAATCAATAATTAGGAAAGACGTTATGATACAATATATAACATATGGTACGTTTGTTATGGAATTTACAATCACTTCTGCTTTGTGCATACAGAGATGAATTGAAGCTATGATACAAATTAATAAAACCTTCCAAAAGATTATATAGAAAATTAACTGCATCGTAACGTACAGTAACAAAATTAACATCAGTTATTAAAGTGATGGAAAATTTGCACATTAATTTTAAGAACATATTTCTAACATTTTGACAATGATATCGAAAGCATATCGAATGATGGAAAGCATTTAGCGTTTACTAATACCTATGATAAAAATGTGGTTTATATCATAGTAATTTAATGATAAAGGTTCTTACTGTCACACTTCGTCTTTTGTCATCTGGAGATAAAAATATCGTGGCTTTGAATAAACTTTCTGATTACTGTTACTAGATTCTTAGATACCCGAGCAAAGTTTGTGAAAACTGAACGTATTATAATGAATATAAAATATATCGTGGCTTTCAATGAATTTTCTGATGAATATTGGTGGGTTATTTAAATACATGAACAGTGCTTGTGAGAAGTGAACGTCTCATAATCGTTTACCTCGCTACCACATAACCGTTTCAAAAATTGGCCAGCGTTTATTGACATCACATTATCTACAAACACCAAACAATGAGCAAATGTAGAACTGAATATGAAATTGGCAGAAACTGTCTGTTAGAGATACACTTGTAGAAATAATAGAGTTTCTTCTGATAGGCAGTTTCACGATAAACGAATTAATGAATGCACTTTCTAAACTATCTATAAAATAATGTCAAAAAGTAGTTATAGTAGAATCCTTTTTTCCTGTGGTTCTCACGTGAGTATTTAGTTTGTATATTCAGAATGGTTTTAATATAACGTATTTAAGATAACCAAATCTGTCCTCAAGTTGTACAAATTCGGCCCGCAAGATTATTTTGACAGAATTTGGAAAATTAAACGACAGATAGACTTTCATGATTTTAAATACATATCGGCTTGTAAAATTTCATCTAGAAATTAAACACCACGAAATGAAGTTCTACCTTATAAAATAACATTATTTGGGTCTATGGAAACATAATAAGCACGTGCATTTCACGCGGCACAGCATAAAAATATTATTGTATAACCAATAAAACATACCAATTACCTAGACCCGGCATGGCCAGGTGGTTAAAACAATCGACTCGTAATGTGAGGGTGGCTGGTTTGAATCTCCTTGACACTAAACATGCTCGCTCTTTCAGCCGTGGGAGCGTTATGATGTTACGGTCAATCTCACTTTTTGTTGGTAAAAGAGTAGCCAAAGAGTTGGCAGTGAGTGGTGATGACTAGCTGCCTTCCCTCTAGTCTTACACTGCTAAATTAGGGACGGCTAGCACAGATAGCTCTCGTTTAGTTTTGGACACAATTTAAAAAAAAAACTGATTACCTGAAATGTTCCATGTTTATGATGAATTTTGTTAATTGCACTTTAATAGCAATGTTTTCTTAAATTATTTTATAACATTGGTCCTCGAATGTTCTTAAAAGTTATTTAAAACAATTTAGAGACGTACAGGTAAAGTACTTTTTTAATACACTTCATGATCAAAGCAATAATAAGTAACTTCAACTTTGTTTGTTTGTTTTTAACCAGCGGAAAGTTGCACAAGGGCTATCTGTACTAACCGCCTCTAATTTAGGAGTCTAAGACTAGAGAGAAGGTAGCTAGTCATCACTACCCACCGCCAACTCTTGGGCTACTCTTTTACCAACGAATAGTAGGATTGACCGTCACTTTATAACGCCCCTACAACAGAAAGAGCTTAGAACGTTAAACCTTGAAAGTTATTAAAGAATTTAATTATTTAGTGTATTATGAGAGTATCGCCGTTATCTGTTTCAGCTAACACCCGATAGTTTTGATTTTTTCAGGTACCTACTTTAGATTTCTTACGCACGGCTAAATCGGTAAATGAATGTTGCGTTGTGAAATCTCCTAATTTTATAACAGCTTTTCTTCTGCTCTATACCTTTGTTAAAATTTATGGTCGTATAGACACGTCTAGCCGTAAGCGTTGTAAATTTAGTTTGTGACGCCCACAATGAACAAAACAGAACTTCTATTGTAGGATACAAACCATTCAAGAAAGTACAGCATTCTCAGAGGAAGTAACATATCAGATGGAATGAATAATTATTGAAGTTTGTCTCCAGGTCGTACAGCGGTAGGAATAGGGACTGAGAAGGGTAGAAAACTGGTTTCGATACCCGTGTTGAGCAGAGAAGAACGTAGACCATTGTCTAGCTTTGTGCTTAACCTACAAACACAGCAAGTTATTTGTGCGTAATATCGAAATGCATAGGTGTGTTATGAGGCCTTAGAAGAAGCGTTTGTTTTAGAGAAACACGTAAAAGATAGTATTTTACACGACAAGAACTCACACAAGATTTTCTACTCTCTTGCTAGCCCGTAATCCAAATGTCTTCGAAACAAAAAATGATTCTTTACTACAATGCATTAACGTGTTTCTTGAAGTCGTGAATTTTTGGTGTTTTGATGGTACAAGATAAAAGGAAAAATTCAGGAAGACCAGAAAGCTATCGACCAGAATACTTAAACTTTATTCTGTCAGTCTATAGGGAAATATATGTGGTTTTATTGAAATCGAATTGTAAGATTATAGCCCTAACTAGAAGAACCATTGTATCGTGACAAAGAAAGGAACTTTCTTTGAATTAATCATCTCTATGTGTCTGTGACTGTACAACTAAATAGATCTATTCATATTTACTTCCTATATAAGTTAGAGCTGTTTTTCAGAATAAATATGTAATTGTGTGGGTGTCCAGTTTGTAGTAACCAAACTATTTTAGTGTAGCTTTGAGAGGAAAAATGGAAATATGTGGCGTTTCAAACGTTATCACAAATGTCTTGAGAAGATATGTATTCTTGATATTTTAATGTGTCGAAGCACCATCTATATTTGCTGTGCTTTCCTAAATAAGAACATTTTGACTACAAAATTCAAATTAGCGATTGTATCTTATCACCAGATATGTCATGGTTTCATCAAAACCATTACCATCCACCTGGAAAAAAACCCATTCGTAATTTCTCTGGAGGGCGATTGAAAGTGTTATTTGTTTTGTTTTTTACGTTCTTCTTTTTTGACAATGGTTTTATGGACTTGTCATAACTCTAAAGCACATGAGGCTGAATGTATGAAACTTTCGACAAAACTACTCCGTTGTGAAATTCGTTTCACTACGTTTGAAAGTAAAGATAAAATTTGAGTTTATGATCACTGAATAGTGTTTATCTTTCTTGAGATACAATCTTTCCAATAACTTTCCTTCATCTTTAAATATTGAGGAGCCTGCTACTCGATGCACCTTTGTAACATTTAAGTTTTGAGAAGCCTGCTACTCGATGTACCTTTGTAACACTTCAGTATTGTGGAGCCTGCTACTCGATGCACCTTTGTAACACTTAAGTATTGAGGAGCCTGCTACTCGATGCACCTTTGTAACACTTAAGTATTGAGGAGCCTGCTACTCGATGCACCTTTGTAACACTTAAGTATTGAGAAGCTTGTTACTTGGAGCACCGTTATAACATTTAAGTATTGAGGAGCCTGTTACTCGCTGCACCTTTATAACATTTAAGTATTGAGAAGCTTGTTACTTGGAGCACCGTTATAACATTTAAGTATTGAGGAGCCTGTTACTCGCTGCACCTTTATAACATTTAAGTATTGAGGAGTAGTAGATTCAGTAAATTTCAAACCTGTTATGATATTATCCTCTGCAATGTAACTCAGCATAATGGTTAGAATTCCTCTCTATAGTTACAACCACTGTCCCGTTTTATAACAATCATTTTGTTTGGTTGAGTCTCTGTTGCTACAATTCGGTTGAATTAAATATAGATAATTTGCGATACGTGGTATTTAAACAGAACTACATATTTAAACCAGTGGTAAGATCTAACTGTACCGGTAGATTCTGGTTCACCGACAAATTCATGATTTTGCTCTAGCCAATGTGTTTCACTCTCGTACCCAGAACTTGAAACTGCTGAAAGAACGAACTTCATATGCCGTATATGGTAATAGTTGGCACGTGATTTGATTCTTATGTTTAATAAGTACTTAATTTTACTCATTCATTTAAATTTCAACATTAATTATTCCTGTTTTTTTAACCTCACATGAATCGCTGTGAACATTATTTCTTGACCATAAGAAAATTTATGGTGATAATAGCAAATCCTTATATATATATATATGTTTACTTAATTTAATCTTAGAAACAAATCAGAAACAGCAAAAAAGGTAGTTAACGCACATAATACAATTTATTTATTTTTATAATGAATATTCTCTAAACATGCACTCCGTCTTTAGTTTAGTATGTACAGATTCAGGCATTAGAAAAGAAACATATTAGAAAAACTTCGCTTATATTACTAATTCTATTTGGTTGTTGTTGTTTGTTGAATTAAGCACAAAGCTACACAATGGGCTATTTGTGCTCTGCCCACCACGGGTATCGAAACCTCGTTTTTAACGTTTAAGTCCGTAGACATGCCGCTGAGCCACTAGGGGCCAATTCTCTTTGAAAGTTGTCTTTTCTGATCTTTTATTGGTAACTTGAAATTAGCCTAACGTATTTCATTTATACAGAGGTACAAACAACGTACACTTATGAAATAATAGCGGAATTGGAATAAGCTTGCTTGTTAAAATTAAGTTTCGGAATTTTAATGAGTTAACTAGTTAACACTGTATCTTGGAATTGGAAAGAGTTAAGTATTTAACATTGTTTCTCGGAAGTGAAAGAGTTATTTTCTGATGCTGTTATCTCAAAATTGCATAAAGAAATTGGAACATGAAACTTAGTGGCGTAATTAACACTTTTTTAAAACTAACAAGGTTTCCAAGCACAAAACTGTGGTTAAAAGTAATTTTTTAAATGTTAATAGACTGCAATTTTTCCTCATTTTTTATTGTCTTCAACACTGGTGAATAAACTCATATCATACATGCTGTGAAACTGTATTTCTGAAATGAACATAGAGGAGGCAGAGAAGATAAGTGTACTTTAACTATTTTGTTAGTATAAGGAGATAAGCATACTTTGACTGTTTTACCAACGATCTCATATGTAGCTGTGATAAAAATGGATCGAAAAGGTTCAGATTAAACTACGTCTTTCTTTTTAACTTTAGCCAATGATTAACAATGAAACATGAAACAATTCTAAAATTATGAGTTTACTACACATTAAAATTATCTCTTAAATAACATTAAACTTTTATGTTATACATTTTAAAGCTGAAAATAGAAAGCTAAAATATTAAAGATAGTTAGATATAAGCTCGATGCGATTATCATTTCAAAAAAGATTAAATTTGCTAAATAAATTAATGGTGGAGAGCAAATACATTTTGTTATGTAACTAATTCAGCCTTACTAGTGTCATTTGTCCTAAGACTCGACCTCCGTTGCTATAGGGCTCGGTTTCGCCAGGTGGTTAAGGCGCTAGACTCGTAATCTGTGGGTTGCGATTTCAAATTCCCCTCACACTAAACATACTCGCCCTTTCAGCGGTGGGGGCGTTATAATGTGATGGTCAATCCCACTATTCGTTGGTAAAAGAGCAGCCCAAGAATTGGCGGTGAGTGGTGATTTCTAGCTGCCTTCCCTCTAGTCTTACACTGCTAAATTAGGGACGGCTATCGCGGACAGCCCTGGTGTAGCTTTGCACATAATTCAAAACAAAATAAAAACAAAACAAAACTGTTCCTATAAATTTCATATACGAATTCTATTGAAAGTTTTCATTGAACTAGGAGAGAGCCGTTCTACCTAAATCGAATAAATTAAATATTGAAATCTTAACTTAATCTTACTAAACAAACAAATTAATCATCTGTATAAACATAACACCAAGTTAATTTTCGTCCCTCGCTAGTACAGCCGGATTTTTACGGTCATACAACGCTAAAATTAAGGATTCGATTTCCCTCGGTGGGCTTAGCAGATGGCCTGATGTGGCTTGCAATAAGAAAACACACACATTTAATTTTTCTATAATTTAGTTTGCAATAATCTAGAATAAATCTCACCATGACTTCACAGTTACTACAAATGACCCTTATACAGACCACCATTCCTCTACAATAACTCAACCTGTACTATAATCCATAATACAGACTACCATATCATCACAGTCAATACTCTTACACTCTCATAACAGATAAAGTTGTCTTGTGAGAAATAAATAAACAGCCTTTTTTTCTCGTGTTTTTCGTTACGTGTAATTCGTCGTTTTGAATATGTTCCCAAGTTAAATGAGCCTAAAACATGTAAACGTAGCTTAACGTACTGCTATTGGATCTCTTAATATCTGATCTACATCTATACAAAATTATTACCTATGTACCAGATGTTAGCGAAATTCATCAAACAAGCAAAATTCTTAAAGTTGTTTTAATGAGGTTTTCGAAGTGATACGTTGTAAATAATAAAGCCGAACTTTCCACTTTGCTACACCAACTCTTACAGAGCTTGGTTAATTAAAATTAATGTAATAAACAGCATAAAATGAAACCAGCCATAAGGCTTCAGAAGAAAAATATTACATTCACTCCACGTTTCTCTCTTTAATTTCTCGAGAGCAATTGAGAATTTTCATTAAGTATTATGTGTGAATGTAAGTTGTAAAGTAAAATGTTGAGTAAATGAAATATGTTAAATCTAAATTATACGGACGTTTTCCCACTCTTTACTCTGTCTTCTTTACTTTTCTTAACAATACACAGGTTAAACAATGATAAAGCTAACGCTGTGTTCAGTAACATAGCAAAACTAGTAGATGCTTCCATGACAACTTGACTAAAGCAAATTCCATTGAACTTTGTTACATACAGAAAATAAAAAACTGGTATGTATTGTTTATTACTAAGCTTCATAGTTTTAGGTTTATTCATATAATGTTAATATTTACCATTATGCCATCCACCACCAAGTCTACCATAACTTCTAACACACAACACTATCAAAGTTAAAGTGATGATCTTACTCTGTGTTTTATCTATTGCTTGTTCTCCTAGTTAGCGTGTGGTATTGTAACTCCAAGAATGCATGGTTCGCTACCCGTTGCCCTCATAAGCTTTTTCCGTATTACAAGCCGTGAGTGCGTTTTCAAAGTGATAGCTTTGTTTGAATTTCGCCCAAAGCTGCATGACGGCCATCTGGGCTAGCTTTTCCTAATTCAGCACATTACAACATACCTACGGCTAAAAAGGCATGTTCGCTTTCGCCACCAAGCCTTCAAATGTAACATTAAGAGTAATCATGAGATGATGGTAGATGTGTCGCCTGGTCACCTTCCATGCATTCTGCGAGTTCAAACTTAAGAACATCTTGTGGGAATGTATGTTATTTAAATAATCCTAGCAAAGCCTTGTTTCTACCTTCTTGTCTGAATGTTCTCACCTTTAAAATAATGCAAATAATATTGTAATTGGAGCTTGAATTATTAAAATCGATTCGTTTATTTGATGTATTCTGTGCATCACTAAAATTGGCATTTCTCATCACTATACAATTATCTACACTTGAAGAGACGTTCGTTTTTATGTTATCGTTAACTGCTTCCAACATATATTGATGCCTGGCTAAACATAACACATTACTAGCTTCGACTCTGTTTATCGAATTAATGTACAGTAGCACACGCGTATTGCCTGTTGGAAATGTTATACGGCTGTTTGGAAAATACCACATTACTACTATTTGTTGTCGTTAAACAATCCATGTATCACCTATAACACGACACTGCGTGCATACATAAATTCCGCTAAGTTATGTACATTTAGATCGCTTAGAAGACTTTAAAATACCAACTGAAATCAGTGCAATGCTTCAGGCGAGTGCTTACAAGTTAGTTTAATTAAATTACTCTAGTTTTAAAATAGAAACGTGAGCGAGCTGCGGTTATATTTCGGAGTTGGAAGCTATCAGATGATTCAATCATTTCCATTACGCTTACACTACGGCGTAAAGTAAACTTTAACCTCTTTTCAGAGTTGTTTGGAAAAAACAAAGTATCCGATTGCTTGATAAAATGTTTAATTATTTCACACATTTCTCTAACGAAACAAGTGTTTCGTCTCTTATCAAATTTTGTTGAATACCCAGGGTAATTATTTTCCTGCACACATACAAATCTCGAGTTTCCATTGCTCTCCAAACGTAGCCTCGCTATCAAACAAACCTAAACTGCTATTTCAGTAAAGAGAAACATAATATGGTGGCAATAGCACGTTTGTTTTTGCTCTTGGACGAATTTTTTTCAAGTCTGTAAGAGTTTCCAGATAGATTCATATTTTGTCCTTCATAATCTTGTACTAATTTTGGATTAGTATTTTTTGTATTAGAGAAGAAAAATGTGAACTTATAAGCCTAAATCATGGTTAGCGAACAATGTACGTAAATAAATGAGTGGCCAGGTGGTTAAGACGTTCCACTCGTAATCTGAAGGTCACTGGTTCAAATTCCTCTCACACCAAATGTTCTCGCTCTTTCAGCTGTGAGGGCGTTATATGTGCGGCCAGTTTCACCATTCGTTGGCAAAAAAAAGTAGCTGAAGAGTTGGCGGTGCGTGATGATGACTAAGCTGTTTTCCCTCTAGTCTTACACTGCTAAATTAGGGACGGCTAGCGCAGATAGCCCTCGTATAGCTCTGTACGAAATTCAAAGCAAAACATACATATTATACACAACTGATAGTTTTAACACACGGGTGTCTTAACCTTATGGCAGGGCTATTGTTATTGTGCGAGTAAATATATTCAGTAAAATCTTAGAAGTTATATATTTTACAAAAGTTTTCTAAACGTCATTCTTCAATAAAGCACAAAAAATATTAGTTAAAATCATGAGGTATTTGTATTACACTGTACATTGGAAAAGAAATAAGAAAATGCTTAGTACAATCAACACTGAACATCTGGTCTTATCTCGTACTCATAATGTTAACACATAATCATATAGATGGAGTGTTACTTGTTTGGTTAATATTTATTTTTAGTAACTACCAACATCTATTGAAACTTGGTAAACACTTCACGGAACAGTATTTCTTTCACCAATACGAAAGAGTCAATACTCAACTGAACGTATGCGGTGCGTAATAGCATAAACGACTACGTAAATGTAGAGACATTGTCACATGCTCTTACATGATCCTGCAAAGATTAAATGTAAAAATACGTCTATGGCAACTAGATATAGACTTCACAATAATTGCGTTACGCTTTAAAGCCTTGTTTGTGTCGTAGTTTATAAAAACGATATGTAAAGTGATGTGACGAATAGAGTAAAAAAATCATTATAAACATTTTCATTTGTCACTTTTAATCTACTTGTTCTGAGTTCATAAAAGGTCAATCTGAGAATAATAAAAACCACTATCACAAAATTGCGTTCCATTGGCTCTAAGGTGTGTCACAAAACAAACATGATCCCCTGCAATGTACATCCAAATGAGGAACATTCCTGCGAGAAGCCTGAGGTTCAATCTTCTACGAAAATGGATGTTGCATGAGTTTTCTTATAAACTACTAGGGTATTTTGTTTCTCATTCGTTCAGCTGGTGAAGGAATGAATTATTCATCGAAGCTATCTGTTGCCATAACAACAGTTCCATACGAGCACTGTCGCATCCTTAATCAAAGTGTACACAGATTTATTTAATATTGTTCTTTAATTTAGCTTCAAACATTGATATAAGGATGCGTCTCCCGATGGCGAGAAGTAAACACGTTTTCTTTCCAGCATCCATAAAAAGTTTGCTTTTAAACCAAGAAAACAGTTCTGTAATTGAAACTTTACTATATTTTTCATACCTAAAAACTAACTTGTCGAGTCACTTAGTGGAACTTTTATTAAAAACGAAACACTTTTTAAAATTGATTCCCAAAAGGAATAATTCAGAATTTGAACCTTCTGGTCAATAATAAGTTTGTAGAAGGTGTATCTCAAATCTGTCTGCAAGGTCAACAACACGTGCCATACATGTGGATGGATTTTTATAAGACGTAAGAAGACGAGTGTCTTTTTCGATACTCACACTCAAAGCAGTCTCAAGGAATATGACATGATGTTTAAGTCGTAATTTTCAGGTTAATACTTTTTAAGTATACCCCAGTCAGTTATCAAACTTAAACTGGAGTAGGCGGGTGAACGTCAATTATAAAACACAGAGAAATTGTTCACCTAAATTTGTTTTCTGATCTATCAAAAAAAATGTGTATCTTAAGACCCAGTAAGTATATAATATCTTTAATTAAAAGAACCCTGCCAATTTCGTTTACAAAATTACTTGAGACAAAAAATCATTTTTCAGAAACGTTGAGCTTTTGCTATAACGTATTGAAGGTTTTGTTATTTCGTGTTTGCTTAAAACCCATAAGATGAGCTAATTTCATAACAAACGTATTAAATATACATAATTAATTTAAGGTTCCTTCCAACCTCAATGTTTCTAATTTATTTCCGTTATTAAGAAAACTTGTTTGCGTTTTCCATTTAATCGTAGAAAACATGGACTTAAAGTTATCATACTATAAATCGTTTGGATCGTTTAGAAAAATAAAAAATTAAAACGATTGGATAAAATTCAACTTGCTTTCAAATTTCGTAGTCTTCTAATGTGTGCTATTTAGTAAAACTGTTTTCTCTTGTACATTTAATATTGACCAAATTTCCACAGAGAGAAATAATTATACATTCTTATCGTACGGTAGTGTCCTTTAGTTTTTCTAAAGCAGTTTGTTTTCAACGAAATGATAAACTCAGATATGCTAAACTCAAAACTAAGAGAGTTTTAGTTTTTGAAACGTTCAGTGTATTGGTTGAGCCTACAAATAATTTAAACTTTGTTCAATATTTCTTTATAAACTAAAATGATAAAGTATGTTATTCTTTGGTAAAGCTTTAAGAAATATTTTAACCAAAATTTTACAAATAAAGAATAATAATAAAAATAATTCACATAGATAAAAACTCTGTAAATCTCACAGATTTCTCATAAAAACCCATAATATGAATATATAATTTATCCTGGTTTATTAAGTATTCATATCATCAAATTTAAGTATATTTTTATCATAATATTCTTATCACTGTTTAGAAAAGTTTAAAATTAAATTACAGCCCTACCTGGTTCTATATGTTGGGTCTGTAACATAAAGTAACAAATTTCATATATATAGTAGAGATATTAGATCTAGTTATATGTAATTACATTTCTTTATTGTTAATTAAACTTAGATTATAGCTGTATAAGTTCCTTTACATTTATATAAGTGTAAGTTAATCTTTCAGTGTCACTACTAACATTTTTTTTATGGATGAATGGTTTGTTTTTTTGAATTTCATGCGATGCTGCACGAGCTAGTCGTCCCTAATTTAGCAGTAAGACTAGAGGGAGGGTACCTAGCCCTCAACACCCACCGCCACATCTTGTGCTACTCTTTCACCAACGAATAGTGGGAGTGACCGTTACATGAAAGGGCAAGTGTATTTGGTATGGCGGGGATTAGAAGCAGTGACCCTCAGATTACGAGTCGAGCACCCTAACCACCTGGCTGAGATGTATGAACTCAAATATACAGGTCAATGACCAGTTGATTTCCATTTTTACACCTGGTGTCTTTTTTGTTTAAAATGATTCTCCAACAGTTATATTGACTTTCATCATTATGCTTCATGAACTGAGTACAAAAAATAGCACATTGTTCTTTAAATGGATCAATAAATGTGTGTATATGAGCAAGAAAAAAATGATGAATGACCAGATGATTCCCAGCAGAAAAAAGCTTTGGTTTCTGGACAAACATTATTCCATTTAGAAATGTAAATGTGCTATAGAATAAAATATATTAATAGAATTTCTGCTTCCAGTGTTTATGATTGTGTCAAAGAAAAGTAAACTAGAAAACACGAAGTTCGTTTCGTTTAGTAAACACTCATATATATCTCACTTTGCGAAAAAGTTTCTGTTAGCTGCTTAAAACCGTACATTACATTCAAAGTAAAAATATATTTATCCACAAATTACAGTTCGAGATCTCCTAAAAACTCACAGAAAAATGCTTTTAATTTTATTATAATCATGATACACAAACATCTATTAATCTTATGTCATGAAAACACCGTTAATAAAGGTTCTCTCTTTTTTTAGGTATATTTAAACAATTTTAAATTACAAAATTAATCATGACGCAAACGGTTCTTAATGATGGCTTCCTTTCATTAACGAAGCATTTATGATAAATTTTCCAAGAATGTTTAAGTTTGTTCTGACACAAAAAAATTTCATCCAAAAGCCAACAACAAGTGATTATTTTCATACAATATTCTAATTAATTGTTCTATAATTTCAATTTAGCTTTCTTTTCTCATCAGCAAATCGTAATCCACAACGAATATTCTAACTAACTTTCACATAAAAACAAAATCAGAAAATATGTCAGGCTTCATGTAATAGACGATACAGTCTGAAACTAGAAGGAATACTTAGTGACCGATTTCGTTGATTTAGTGATGTTCTCATGAGATGTTGTACTCTTTACAAATACGTAAATGTTCACTTTCGATAAAATTTGAAAAAAAAAATATTTTTAAGACTTAGCTTCGCAACGTATTTTGAATAACCTTTTGCAAAGGTTACGAAAATTTTGTGATTTTATTTCAGATAGACTTACTATTAACACTAAATACACTTACAACAGTTCCTTATATGATAGACTTACTGTTAACACTAAATACACGTACCTCAGTACCTGATATGATAGACTTACTGTTAACACTAAATACACGTACCTCAGTACCTAATATGATAGACTTACTGTTAACACTAAATACACGTACCTCAGTACCTGATATGATAGACTTACTGTTAACACTAAATACACGTACCTCAGTACCTAATATGATAGACTTAGTATTATTCTTCAAGTTCATCTTCAGATCGAAATATGAGATTTATTCATTCACAAATACGAAAGAAAATTTACCTAAAGTTGTTATTGATTTGTACGTAATGACGAAGCTACACAATGGGCTGTCTGTGCTCTCCCTATCAAGGGTATCAAAACCTGGTTTCTAACGTTGTAAGTCCGCAGACGTACTACTGCGGTACTAGGAAGTGGATATCATGACCGAAGCCAAAATGCGTACTTCTACACTGTCTTTATGTTTTGTTCTTACTTGTAGAACTTATAGCTTTCATACTGCTTACAAAAACAGATAATCAATACGGAGTAAAAAAAAACATAAACGACAAACATATTTTTAATCATTCCTTCTTTAGAGCATCAGGATAAACAAAAATAACGTTAACTTTATCACGATTATCTCAGGCGACTGGATGATTTCGCCTTATTTCAAAGAAGCTTTTCTCTTATCTGAGAACTACCTGATTCCTGGGATTGGGCGCAGAAAGCCACGAGATTAGCTGATCTCTTTCTTATACAGTCAAACAGCACGCGCTAAGCCAGAATCAGACAACGCCTTTAACTAAGACTTTGCAAAGTTTATGCAAATATACTGTGCACAGCAGCAAACATTACGTTTTTATTTACCTTATAAGACAAGTGTCTGAAACAAATCCTGGTGACAAGCTATGATTGATGCTTCCTTAGATAGTAAACCATTGTGATCCTGGACTCTATATATCATCTTGAGAAACAATACCTCGTCTACCTTACCTTAGTCCAGCTGATGAAGGAACACGATGGAATACATTATAATAACGTATTCTCCTAAAACTTTTATCTTCTATATGAAGCGATATATTACCTTCTTTCTTTGTGATGCTCATATTTGTCGTTCACACACAAATACATGTATATAGGACATCTAAACATATTCTAAATTATAATTAGAGAAACACTTTAAAAATGATCTATAGATAATAATTTATTCGAAACAAAATCACTAATCAAGTGTGTATAGCTTTGAAATACTTTCTGTAGCAATATGCTTGGAGACATCTTGTTCGTGTTTGTTTCTGGTTTCTAAAGGTCATCCTACTGGTTATGTCTTGCATATATTTTCTAACAAACCACAAAATAATTAGAACGGTGGTATATCCAGGAATTATACCCTAATAACCATCTTTTATATTATATAATTCATTAGTTTGTTTGTTTGGAATTAATAGCAAAGATACACAATCGGCAATCTGTGCTCTGCCCACAGCGGGTATCGAAACCCGCTTTCTAATGGTGTGAGTCTGTAGACGTTCCGCTGTGCCATCAGGAGGCGTTATTCATTGGAGAAGAAACTTCGTAAACATTTCTAGGGTTAACTGACATATTTTTTAAATCACATGTTTTTGGATTACTTTAATCGTATCTTCAATTAGTATAATAAAAATACAAATTCGGTTCATCATTCGAAACTTTCGCTCTTGAACAAGATATTGAGGAGCTAATGAAATAACACAATAAGAAAACACCGACCTAACAATTCGTGTTAAAGTCTATTTCTAAATCATTTAACTCAAAGCACCAACGCTCGATTCTTCAATTCGGTCTGAACGTCAATATTCAATAGGGACATATAAGTTAACGACGAGACAGTATGTACCGTAGTTTTTCTTTTCTCCATTACTCACATTAAGCAGCACTTATCGCTCGTTTTGAACTAACTTAAAGAGAAACCAATACTTTTTATGTTACAGCTATTCATTCATCACAGCACCATATACCAGATACTATATATCCTGGCTCCAAGAATCCCAGTATGAGAAACTTACGTTATGGAATATTAAATAACTGACGTAACTCGGGGGAGAAATTACTTATTCTTGAACATAGCTTAATTGTGTGAGATTGCTTCTAGCCTCGTAATATGCTTCTTTCTCACACGGATGTTAATTACATTATCTAAACTGTTTCCATTAAGCTGTTGATCTTTCTCTGGTACATTTTTCACATTAGACTGCAGCTTATTACTCTATATTTTTGCACTATAAACTTCATACGTTTACAGTGTTCGTTTTAATCGCTGATTTTTTAATAACTGTAAGTGTCGTCTACAAAAATGCTGTTTACTTGGTATTCGATAATTAACTACTCATTAGAGGAGATATTTTAACATCAGCTTTAAATGATTTTCAAAAACCAATCTTTCAGTAAGGCGTTAAAATTCTGTTTACTTTGATCCAACTTTATAACTTTGTGGTGTCGAAGTAGGCTTGAAGTACAACAGTTCCTTCCTCTAGAGTCAGCAGAATTCACCATGAAATTTACAGAATGTGGTAAAATATCAACAGTGAAAGTCAAACACGTGGCAGATAAGATTCGAGAAATCTTCTTGAAGAAAGAAAAATATTTCGTTAAAAGCAGCAGGAAACATGAACTTTATCTAAAAACAAATGACAATCAAGTCTTTGTCTAGATCTGTTTATACCCACACCAGTCGTTCTGAGATAGTGTTAATACCCATACCAGCCGTTCTGAGATAGTGCTAATACCCATACCAATCGTTCTGAGATAGTGTTAATACCCATACCAGCCGTTCTGAGATATATTTTTATTTCAATTGGGTTTTTCTTCATCAAGTTTGTCCGGATGTTTTCCATTGATTATGCTCCAAGTGCGATTGACTTACTGTTGTTTCTGTGGGATCACATGTTGCTTAATATTACGTAAGTTTATGTTCTTGTCTGTTACATTTAAAAATCAAGCAAAAAAAGTTATATAGTAATTTCGATATTAACATTTTCTTGCATATTATATGCATAATACAAATATATTACTGACGTCACAGTGTGTGTGCATCTGAGTTTTAATATTTGTAATACTTAAATGCTAGATTTGACGAATGAACGTTGGTTTAAAGTTTAATTTACTTAACATTACTCATAAAAACTTGACCATTTCTTTTCTGTATGTTTTATATTAATTTTTTTGCTTTCTAATTTTGTAGTAAATGACTTATAAATAAGCAAACACGAATACAAGTTTGGTTGAAATGCATGTGGTACATTGTACTTGATTTTGAGTACTCAATAGAGGGGGTCATTTTGTACTAGGGGTATTTAATACGTTTGTACTCGTAAGGAGAAAATGTTTCTTGATGGATGAGCGCTTAGTTCTGGATATATAAATCTAAACTCCTTCGTTCGAATCTACACTGTGGGAACAGCTGGGACAAAACACAGTGCTTACTGAAAGTAGTTGAGAATTATATATTTTTAAACAATCGTTTCTTTAATATATTCAAACGAATTGACACCAAACAAACGAACAAAAATAATATCGTAAACAATTGAAATGTAGTCATGCTATGAGAACAATACTTCTGTTAAAACATTATGTGACGTTTTTATAATATGCCTTGCTATATATAAAAAAGTGAATTTTTCATCATAAGATTGGTTTGTTTTGAATTTCGCGCAAAGCCACTCGAGGGCCATCTGCGTTAGCCGTCCCTAATTTAGCAGTGTAAGACTAGAGAGAAAGCAGGGAAAGAGGGTTAAGTCATCATATTTAACAAAATTTTAAACTTTAACGAAAAATAATATTCCTGAGATTTTGATCAATGTTTTAGATGATAATTAGTTAAATTGACTACGGATTTAAAATTTTATTTTCCAGATTTACGAAATTCCATAAAGCTTTTTACAACACGATGTCATTTCTATTACAACTGATCCTAGAAAATCCCAAGAAATATAAACAAAATTGATGCCTTCAAAAATCATGCTGACGTCACTTACGGACCTAATTTTAATCATCTCGATAAACATCAGTAAAACGGAAACTAAAAATAATGGATTCGACAGATGATGGATTATTCATAAAACATTTTGAGCCTATAAATAAATAAACGTTGCACATGTTCGAATCGTAATAGATTCCTTTCTTTTTTATGTACCCTTAATATGGGTATTAATTGGTTGTTTTAAAAGCAAATCTTGATATTAATCAATAATTTTGCTTTATAACAGAGCCGGGAATCCAACATTTTCATTAATCAAGATTCTTTTCTAGTATAGTTTGTTTTTGAATTTCGCACAAAGCTACTCGAGGGCTATCTGTGCTAGCCGTCCCTAATTTTGCAGTGTAAGACTAGAGGGACGGCAGCTAGTCATCACCACCCACCGCCAACTGTTGGGCGACTCTTTTACCAACGAATAGTGGGATTGACCGTCACATTATACACCCCCACGGCTAAAAGGGCGAACATGTTTTGCGCGATAGGGATGCGAACCCGCGACCCTCAGATTACGAGTCGCACGCCTTACGCGCTTTACCATGCCAGGCCTTGATAGTATATCAGCATAGCACATTTCGTTATTATTAATAACCCTAGTACCATTTCCTTATTTTACAAACAGCATAGCACATTTCGTTATTATTAATAACTCCAGCAACAATTCCTTATTTTATAATCAGCATATCACCTTTCGTTGTTATTAATAACCCTAGTACCAGTTCTTTATCTTACAACCAGCACAACGCCTTTCGTTATTATTAATAATTCTAGCACCAATTCCTTATTTTGCAATCAGCATAGCGACTTTTGTTATTATTAATAACCCTAACACCAATTCTTATTTTACAACCACCATAACACTTGTTCGTTACTGATGTTTTAGGACTGATTTCTTACTTTACGACCGCCACAACGCCTGTTGTTACTAAACTCATTCGTTATTTTTAGCCACGTGAGTACCTTTTCACTATTTTTCGTCCACTGTAGTACCCTTTCATAATTTTCCAACACCTTAATACATTATCGTTAATTTTTCAGACTGTTAAATTCCGCTGCAATTTATTTATTCGAGCTACTTCACTGGTAAGTTAAGCACAGAAGATGTACCATATTCCCTTATAAAACGTTGAGAAGTATGTTAATGCAATTACAATAATGGATGAAGAACGTTGGCCTTTATTCTTCAGTGCATTTATCCCTTGTAATAAGATTGAAAACAGAAGGCCTGGAAATTAATTGATTTGGAGCGTGCTAATATCTGATTTTACTTTTATATTTAGGTGTGAACGAAACCACAAGTACAACGACAAAAATCGGTACTTAAAATATTTTAAATTAAATAAACAAGTTAAAAATGTGCACGTTTTTTCCTGTTTAGCAATGTTGTTCAGCACTTATCAAAATGTTACTTTCATTCATGTGCTTTAGCGCGTGCATTGATAAAACAGGTTCCAAGTGTTGTATAGCAGTAAATGTAAAACCCTTACAGTTTCTTTACCGTAACGAGAACCTACTCAAACAAGATAGTGTACTCTATTTTGTTGTGCCCTGAATTTATCCACACTACAGGGCATCCTATAAGTTTGGAACCACAGGAATCTCACACAATGTGTTCCACATGATGCCCTTGTAATTCGGAATAAATTTGGATTAATAACAGAATTAATTCGACTTTATTTTTTTTTTTGATAGAGCCATAATCAGTCATGTGTATGAAATTAAAGAAAGTTTCAAATCACTTATGATTTAAGACTTTTTGGGCACTCTATAAATGATTGTTAGCTTGACCAAATATATTATTTCTTCACCGTGATGTCTGTAGAAAGATGTAGGCCCCCTCCTCACTCGTCAAATATTTTTCCTAAAAATTATACAATAAAATTTATTGTCAAGATATGAGAGATAAATTAATTAAAAAGTGGAACTTAAGAAAATTAAGACTTGCAATGGCGAGTTAAGTTCAAATTAACAGTATAATCAGCTTTCTCTAGCAATATCCAATTGCTAAATTTTGGTGACAAATCAATTATAATATCTCAAAACAATAATGGCATTTGGATTTTAAAATACAAGGGCTTAGAAATCACTTTGGTCGCAACTACTAATTTTTATGAACTATAAAAATTGCATGTTAAACGTTTGTGTCTATAACTCTAAAAGAATATTTGACTACTCACTCTTGGTCGTTGCTGCATTATTATTATTTCAATTTAAACCTTTATAAATTAAACGTTGAAAGAAGATCATTTGTTCTTAAGGGCAAAGATACACAATGGGCTATCTGTGCTCTGCTCACCATTGTGTCAATTTTAAGGAGAGAAGTAAAATAATAACAAGCTTGACATTATTCTTTTTAATATTAGAAAAACATTTCAGAAGCAGAAATGACAGAAATGTTTGAAAACAACAGCCAACTTATTAAAAATTGCTCAATTACATGTAAAACTATTTTCTTCGTGAATTTCTCTTCGGTTGTGCTCTTAGAGTCGTTGTTATAGTTACTGCATTAATATCATTTGTACAAGTCGTGCCCTTTTTGGCAAGGTAAAAATTACCCAACCGAGTATGTGTGTGTATGTGTTGAATATTGGTGATGTGGTATTTTGATTGCAATTTTAGGGCAGCCTCAAGTTAACGATGAAAAAAACGCGTCATGAAAGTTATTAAAATTTATTGGCAAAAAATGCCAAGGTAATGCAGACTGACGTAATGAACATATAAAACATATTTTAGAATTCCCATAATTGAAATAACCCAATAGTATTATCTTCATTCATTTCTCAGGTGTCGTTCAAACGTTCGAAACATTACGCATTACAATTAAATTTAACATGAAACGCTAGGCCTAATTCTGAAACATTTAGGCTAAAAATAATTATCTATAGCAGAACAAGGCTGTTTAACATATTTAACAATGGCTATATATTAGGAAATCGTTTCATATTACAAATATTAAGTGGGAACCTGACCTAGTGGCTGACGTATCACGCTGTTTGATACTTGTTGCAGCTTAATCCATTTCTCACTTTCAGCAGAAAAAGTGTTAAAAAAATGTTAAAAACGCTTATAATTTCATTTACAAATTTTGAAGCAGTCTTGTGACGACTTCTAGTCAGTATACGAAAATTAGAGACAACTGTATATGAATCTTATGAGAAGTGTGATTAGGCCGTTTACTCCACATGAGACATTCCAATGCTTTGTTTACTTACAGCTTAAATATTGTTTTGATTTGTTTGGTTTGTTTTCAATTTCGCGCAAAGCTGCACGAAGACTACTTGCCTTAGCGATCCCTAATTTAGCAGTGTAAGACTAGAGGGAAGGCAGCTAGTCATCACCACCCACCGCCTACTCTTGGGCTACTATTTTACCAACGAATAGTGGGATTGACCGTCACATTATATCTCCCCCACGACAGATAGGGCGAACGTGCTTGGTGTGATGTGGATCTTATATTGAGGAATATAAATCAGTAGATCACATTGAAAAGGTAAAAATAGAGATATACTTCTAGTCTCCAATTTATCTCTCTCTTTGATTGGGGTGGCTTGACTAAGAAGTAACAATTTTTTCGTTAATTTATAAATATTTAGATATTTCATTTAATAGATTTAAGTGTTACGTATTCAACTGAAGCGAAAAATTATCATTACGTTTAGTTTTCCTGTGTATCTCGCAATGTAGCAGAAGCAATATAATTGCGTTTCATATCACGCTAAATGTAGTGTGAAAACAACCATTAGGTCCAGATGAGAACTTTGTATTGAAATAACTTCGGTCTCTGAACGGATCAATGTCCTCTAGAAAGGCTTAATGAAGTAAAATGAAGGTCGTGCATTAGTTTTGCTTATATTTTATTGAGTAACTTTATCACTAGTTTGTTTCTTAGCAAAAGATAATTTGAAGATGTGAAAATATTAAACTTATTTAAGTTAAAATGAGCACTACTTAAAACTCGCTTAGCAGATCTCATAGTTTATAATAGATGGGTATATTTTAATTTACGTGTGACAGTTTAGTTTTCATTATCTAAAGGCCCTGCATGGTCAGATCGTTAAGGCCAGGTAGAAAAGGAAGTCGATTCGTAATCTGAGGGTCGCGGTTTAGAATCCTTGTCACACCAAACATGCTCGTTCTTTCAACTGTAGAGGCGTTATAATGTGACGATCAACCCCACTATTTGTTGATAAAAAAGTAGCCCAATGGTTGGCGGTGGGTAACGATGACAAGCTACCTTCCCTGTTGTCTTACACTGCTAAATTAGGGACGACCAGCGCAGATAGCCCTCTTGTAGTTTTGCCCGAAATTAAAAAAAAACAAGCAAACCATTATTTGATAAAAGACGGTGTGTATATGCATGTATGTGTTTGTCCTCCTACAACTAACTGACAAACCGATTGTCACCAAACCTGGAACACCCCCCCACACACACACACACAAAAATAACAACAACACCCTACGAACACATCGGGAGAGTGAAATAGTAGGTTCGGTATTTGGATGTGACCTTCCTAGTATTATGTCACCATCACGTTTCCCTCTACATTCTTTGCAGCCACCCGCTAGTACAGCGGTATGTGTACGGATTTACAACGCAAAAGGTTCGATTACCCTCAGTGGGCTGAGCAGATAGCCCGGTGTGGCTTTGCTGTAAGAAAAACACAAACACACACATTCTTTGCCAATATTTATCTCCCCCGTCAGCTAATAAAAAATAATTAATTTCATACAGTCCATAATTCAATAGAAACATGTGTTTGTGGGAAATAATTTAAAAAGACATTACAGGAAAAATATAATTCCCTGAAACGATTCAGTCGTTAAAAATTAAACCAAGGTTTAACTTCTTATTTAACATAATTAGTTTTTTAATCAAATCAAGGTTTAACTGCTCCCTAAATATCATGTGTTTTTTATCTTTCATGAAATACGTTTGAAGTGAGTGATATGTTAAACTGAGAAACGTTGGATTACATATTCTTTTAAACAAACAGAAAACTGCAAAGTCATCTATTTCCCAAAATAATTAAATGGGATTTCGTCGTAGGTGAAGAAGGTGCGCGGTGATGAACAATAGGCTGGTGCATGGCTTGAACTTTAAAATTCGAGGTCTTATAACGTTGAGTTAAAACAGGAACGAATAAATATGTTTTGAGTGTAAATCTAATGAATGGGTTTAGTTGCGTTGTGGCTCACTGCAGCGGTCGACGCCATTATTTTAGCGTTGTAAACCTTCAAACTAACCGTTGAGTTGCTTCTTCTTTATGGATATCTGGGTATGCTGAATTTTTAAATACCCAGAAGGGTCAGGTGCACAAGACCATGGAGAAGGGTTGGGTTTGTTTTGAATTTCGCGCAAACCTGCACGAGGACCGTCCCTACTTTTGCAGTGTAAGATTAGGGAGAAAGCAGCTCGTCATCACCACCCATCGCCAACTGTTCGGCTACTCTTTTAACCATCGAATAGTGGGATTGATCGTAACATTATAATGCCTCCACGGCTGAAAGGGCGAGCATGTTTGGTGTGACTGGGATTCCAACCAGTGACCGTCAGATTACGAATTGTGCATCCTTACCATTTGGCCATGCTAGGCCTCGTTGCGATTCTTTATACCTAATAACCAACAAACAAAACCAAAACACAAGGCTGCTTACACAAAATGTATGACCTTTTGATCAAATATATAAATATTTTTCTTTTACACGGATATTTCGGCTTCACTAGATTTGATATTGAAGGAAACCAAAATGCTTCCTCCAAAAGTTATCTCATGGAAACTGTTCATTGTAATTTTTGTGTGTAGATTTATCATTGAAAGTCGTGCTACGTTTATTGTATATAAGACTGGTGTCTTGGGTGCTGCCCTGTTTTGGGATTACGCTGGGGTGAAGTATCTTAATTTCCTATTATAGTGGAAAGCTTTCCTTCTTTCTGCAGAATTCCTACATCAACTACGTTCTGGTTAGATAAAAACGCAAACACATTACGAGTGCGTTACTATTGATTATCAGCTCCCCGGAAATTAGCACTGAGCAAACCATAGACTTTTACTTGACAGTGGCACTTTGTCGCTGAATGAACATTATTCAGTATCAACAGTCTACACTGTTTGTACATTTGACTTCTTAAACGAGAAATGCAGGATGAGTTAAAATTATAACTTTCCTTTTTATGTGCCTATGGTAAGTTTGAACGGTTTTTATTGCTATATTAGAATCTTTATGTTACCATAGCATTGTCCTAGTTTGATTATTTTTCGTCTACTTCTTGTTTTCATGATGTATTTTGGTACCAGGTGAAAAGTTCCAAAAATAAGTCAGTTTACTAATACGCAGTTGACTAGTTATATTGTATAGATAATAGAATTTGTTGTGTTTTGTCTTCACCACGGATGGAAGAATCGAGTACAGGATGGTGCAGTTTTTAGGATGTTAAATTCACAATCTCTGTCAAGTGATATAATCAGAAATTAGATGCAACATAAGAAAACAGGTTCGAACAGGCGAGAATAATGTTTTTCATATCAGATATCAAGTTGCAAAACCCATTTGGCAAGTACGAGAAGTTAGCTAAATGTTCAACTCGAAAACAGAAAAAAACGAACTAATTTTGTGTGTTTTCTTACTGCAAAGCCACATCGGGCTATCTGCTGAGTCCACCGAGGGGAATCAAACTCTTGATTTTAGCTTTGTAAACCCGTAAACATACCGCTGTACTAGCGGGAGGCACGAACTAAGTTATCACAAATTGTCATTTTAAAACAGGAATGAGTTTCCTTTTATTCTTTCATTCTACCTATAATAAACTGTTTTTGTGCCTACGTATCCAAAATATTAAATGATATGTTAATACCTCAAATATAATAAGTGTCTTAAGAGATCCCATAAGTCTGTATAATTTATTACCGTCTAGTAGTTGTCATCAAGGACTAACTTTTATAAAGCCTCGTGAAGCATCAGAGCATGACGTATCAACATAAACTAGGTTAGTTTGAAGACTGTCACGTGCAGGAACAAAAGGAAGATAAATTAAACAAACCAGCATGATGCAAGTTGGCGAATTCAAATTGCACCTTCACTAATTTATGAGTTTGTCAAATAAAGAAGGCCTTCAATGCTTACCATATATCTGTTGATTATCAGAAATTCTGGGTTTCTGTCCGACTCGGTCTCAAAATATAAATACAGTTTATTATCTTACCGTAGCACTGCATCTAGTTTGAAGCGCAAAACTGTCATCGCTCAACGTGAAACACAAATATTATCGTGCACACCATGAAGATTCATCTACAAATACGTCACGTGTATTTATTCTCACATACATAAAACGCTACCCGTGTATACAACGGCAAATAATAGATACATCATTTAACCCCCGCATAGGTGTGTGTGTGATTTTTATTTTTTTTTGTCCTCATACATGAGTTTCGAAAACACTCTATAAATTGCCTTAGGTTATTAAAAATACCTTTAGAAATATACTATACACACGTATATTTATATTTATCATTACATTACATATAAAAGTCGATGCAAATCTTTGTTGTTGTTTTTAAAATTCTTAAAAGACATACCAATAAGTACATTGAAGTAAACAACGTACTGCCAAATATACAAGAACAACACGACCCGAGCGAGTAGTGTCTACCTGTTCCCTCTGGATTTACATACCAATTCCACTATTTACTGCCACATGGAGCCTGGAAAAGTCATTAGCTGGAGCCAATATACCACAAGAAGACAAACTTTGATTCAAGAAGAATACTGTTGTGGAATATTAGCCCAGTTTCTTGAATCTGATTGTATGTCAATTAGCGTAAGATTTGAAACGTGGTGTCAAACAAAACAAGTGCATTTCACATTGACCGTATCGCTCACATCTAAAACGAGACTTGGAAAATAAAAGACAAGAGTCCACAAATTCACAGCAAGTACAGTGTTGCTGGATTTCACTGTAGTCCACAACAGCTCTGTCTGTAAAGCAGTGGTTTTCATATTTCTTGTAATGGGTTCGAAGAACTGTGGAAAACCCATAAGTACCGCTATTAATTTCTCTGTTCTTTTCGTGGTCAGGTCTGGATACGATGTTAACATTATCAGTTCTTCACCCCAACCGTTGGGCGGTATCCCAGTGTGCCCTAATCTAGACTTGATCTACTGGTAATAGTTAAGAAAGTAAGAAATATTGTGATCTATTTGTGAAGTTCGGGGAAATAGTGCACAGTCTATATATATGTATGATCTATGAGGAAATAATGTGTCTTTCAGTGTGATAACTGCACACCGTTGTGCACCTAGAATAACCAACACATTATCTTGGGCAGCCAAACGACCATAATGAATACAACTAAAATGTTCTGACACGTTTTATAAAAACGCCTGAAAGACAGAAAAGTTAAACTTCTTAATTTCACTGCACTCAGAATTATTTCACAAGAAGCAAAATGGAGTTTCTTTTAATAGATATTTATTAAATTTCTTGGCAGGAATTATAACATAGGCCACGTCATAACCGACGTCAAACGAAGACCCACTCTCTATTACAAAAAGTAAGATCAACAAACAGCAAAGCAGGAAACTTTTCAATAAAATATTTGTCTTGTTACTTTGTGCATGAATATATATACACACATGTTACTTTAGTGATTTGATGTACATGTATATATATATACACTTGTTAGTTTGGTGATGTAATGTACATGTAAATATATAAATTTTTAATTGCTATTATCATACCAAATATATTTAAATACTGTTATCAATAATAAAATGTTTCAAAATATATGAACATTTGATAAAAGCGTATTTCTCGATTTCAGTGTTTCAACCATTTCTGTTGATTTTGTTTATTTCTTAAAGCTACATAAAAGACTGTGTTCTGCCCATCAAGGGAAGACTAGAGGGAAGGCAGCTAGTTATCATCATTAATCGTCACCTCTTGGTATACTCTCTTATAATGAACAGCCTGATTGGCCCTCATATTATAACGTCCCCAGGAGTGAAAGGGCGAGTATGTTTGGTACGACGGGGATTCGAACCCGCGACCCTCGGATTACGAGTAGCGTGCCTTAACCATGCCTGGCCACGATATTACTTGTCAATAGATATTAAACATTTTCAGTAAATGTTAAGAACTTCTATTTTCAACAAAGTTAGCATACGAACTATTTGTTATTAAATCACAAATGAATGGTTTTGTCTCGTGTATTCTTTTGAAATTACATGTAAAACAGAGCTTTTAAACGATACTACCAAAATGGTAGGTTTTAGAATCAGATGAGCGTAACATATAAGTGCCAATTGTAATTGTTATACAGAAGGCACAATTATATGAAATCAAATTCAGAGAAATGGGTTGAACAGTTTGTTTTCGTTGCTTTTGTTGTTATTCCATCAGAAATGGGTTTGAGGCCATGTCAGAAGTTCATTCAAGAATACAAAAAAATTGAAATGAGAGAGAAATAAGACAGTCGATCATGAACAAAGATATCTTGGCTTATTAGAACAGTTACTTTTTGCATTTACAGTAAAACTGGAAGACAAAAGAATGAAAACAGTAAGATTTGAAGAAGGCAAAAAATCGTTTCACGACTTTATAAAATTGTAGCTTACTGTTCTGCAAAAACAATGACACGTCGGGATCTTCCTTGAACTTTAATTAATTATTTTTTATGGGAGATGATTGTGCTTAAAGTTTTTGTTTCGTTTACTATAAGTATTTCCCGGCATGGCCAAGCGTGTTAAGGCGTGCGACTCGTAATCTGAGGGTTGCGGGTTCGCATCCCTGTCACGCCACACATGCTCGCCCTTTCAGCCGTGGGTGCGTTATAAAGTGACGGTCAATCTCACTATTCGTTGGTAAAAGAGTAGGGCAAGAGTTGGCGGTGGGTGGTGATGACTAGCTGCCTTCCCTCTAGTCTAACACTGCTAAATTAGGGACGGCTAGCACAGATAGCTCTCAAGTAACTTTGTGCGAAATTCCAAAACAAACAAACAAACAGCTTCTTGCTAAACGCAAAGCAACATAATGGGTGTTGAAACACGAGTCTCACTACTGAACAATTGGAGAGCATGTTTTTGCAGTTAATGAATATCAGAAGTCAAATGATTCATAATTAGTTATCTATAACTATATGACTTTGAATTTGGTTGTTATAGTATTTTTAAATTGTTGATACACATAAGTAAATATAGAAGGGAAATTGTTGCACAATTAACATCAGGTAGTATTTTGTTTTCTATAGTACAATATTTTTGGAAACTAAATGCCTAATGACGTTTAATTTCGAAAATACACGAGATATAGACATAAAAATGCCACAAGTGAGCGATGCGACTTTATAATATTAATACTTCAAACTTTATATATGTATATATACACACAAACACACACGCACCATCATTTATATATATAACTTTTGTTAAAAATATATCCGCTGTTTGGTGTTTCAATCACATGAAGATGGATACAATTTACAATAGATAGTAAACTGTTGAATGGGCTTGGTTAGGAATGGAACAATAACAATAGTTTGATTGCAGAATAATACAACACAATGGGTAACCTGTGCTGTGCCAGTCATGAGTATCGAACTCGGCTTTTAGCGTTATAAAGCTTCAGACCTGCCGCAGAGTTATTGTTGTTGTTGTTTTGTTTTGAATTAAGCACAAAGCTACACAATGGGCTATCTGTGCTCTGCCCTTACACGGGTATCGAAACCTGGATTTTAGCGTGTGAGTCCGCAGACATACCGCTGAGCCACTGGGGGGCACAGAGTTATTGAGAACTACAGAAATAAGGTATCTCGCAATAGGGTTAGCTAACAGAAAGTCATTTCTTCATTAATAACATTTAAAAAATTAGACAAAGACGCCAAGCTTTGTGGTGAATATGCCATGTTGTCTATTCTACTATCTCATTTTAGGTTTAGAGACCTTTATCTCTTGAACTTGTTTGCTTTCTTAGTTTTCCAAAGAAACTATTGAATAAATTCTCGTAAAAACTGGAAATCTAAAGGGAAAATACGTGAAGACTGGAAGATTTCTAACATAAATATTAGGGCTAAAATATAGTCCTCTTAATTGTGGCCCCCTAGTGGCTCAGCGGTATGTCTGCGGACTTACACGCTAAAATCCGGGTTTCGATACCCGTGGTGGGCAGAGCACAGATAGCCCATTGTGTAGCTTTGTGCTTAATTCTAAACAACCAACAACCAACCAACTTAATTGTGTGTATTGGATTAATTGTTTGATGTTTACCTAATTTGAACATTCTATTTATTAATTTAAATAAAACTTGTAAGAGAGTTTAACACGGTTTTCATTCACTTGTGGCAATAGAAATACTCATTTTCAATGTAAAATATATGAATTTTAATGGTTTGTGTTTGTTTATGAAATTTCGAGCAAAGCTACTTAAACGCCATCTATGCTAGCTGTTCTAATTCAGTCGTGACAATTAACAACGCTCATCATTAACTTTTGAGATGCTCTTTTACAAACTAATAGTAAGATTGGCCGCCACATTATAGCGTCCCCCAAGCATAATAATAATTTTAACCCACAGGATATGAACCGAATGTTCTAACGACCAGGTCACACTAGGTCAGATACTGGTAAACAGTTTGACATTCTTAATAAAGGAACCCAATATCTCGTAAAATATCCAAAAAGTAAAAACATTTGTGTCTTTACTTTCATGGATAATTTATATGAAAATAATTTATTATTTTCATTTCTTTTATATGCGTGCGTTTTGATGTTGTTTTGTTTTTTACAGCTACTGTTAGGAGGTTAAAGCAGTCAAACAAAGTGTTTCAGATTTACATCCTTAGTTTTGGCGAAACGGCATGATCTACTTAAAGTGACTCTTCTTGTCTACTGAGCGAAAGAACAGTCAAACATTAACAGAGCTATCTATACTATTTTAGCGTAAGCATCTCACGTAGCAGAGAACGCAAGTCTGAGATTAGCGAAACGTAGAGCCTTCTGGACTTGTGATTAATATTTTCAACCATCAACCATTGTAGCGGATCGGTATAATTAAAGAAGCGACAAATTAGTTTACCTGACTATTTTACAGATAAGTAGCTTGTATTGATCAAGCACAATAGGTGCAAACAATATTTAAAATACTAAAACTACAGGGTGGTTGCTAGAAAAGCGGAAAATTTTAGGGTCAGATGCGATGATGAATAAAATGCGTGCTTACTCAATTCTATTTTGATTTCTTTACATCATGAATAAAATGCATGATTTTAATAATTTTGAGCATCTATGAGTGTAATATAACATATGCCTTTAAAAAACTTTGTAAAAGTTATTCTTTGTTAAAATAAATAGCTGTTTGACAAATTTTCCGCTTTTCTAGCGACCACCCTGTATATAAGTTGGCGAAATTAAATAATTACATTCAAATGAAGCCAAATAAGTGAACAAAATTATGAGGAAGAATTACGTTATTTTTTTCATTTTTTATTTTATTTTATTACCATTTTTACTTTATTTTTATTTTCATTATTTATTTTATTTTTATTTTCGTGTTTTATTTAATTTTTATTTTCATATTTTATTTTATTTATTTATTTATTTTTCATCTTTTTATATTTATTCATTTATTTTTCATCTTTTTATATTTATTTATTTATTTGTCATCTTTTTATACTTATTTATTTACTTTTCATCTTTTTATATTTATTTATTTATTTTTCATCTTTTTATATTTATATTTTTCTTTTTCTTATTTTAATTTTAATTTGAGAGAGCATTCACCTTTCCACAACTGTCTTTAGACAATGAATAAATATGTGGGAAGTTGTAAGCTTGAGCATCCACATCTCGCTCTCTTAATTCCAAAATTTTTAATCTTTTTGTATGAGACTAGCGAATTGGAGGTTAAGACTGATAGACGGTGTATCCCCACCGCAATGTTGGTCGTACATCTTCAGTCACCTACAAAACCTAGAATACATTTTATAATCCCACGTTGTAACTTGTGCCCAGAGTTCTTTTTTTAACAAAATATGTAGCCTGTTTTGTTTAATTTTAAAGTGTTTTGTTTATTGCTTAAAAATTTATGATTCATATATATATATATATATAAAGATGATTTTAAAGTCTTTATCTGTGCAAGAATAAAGCACTTGTGGTTGAGAACCGATACAGTATTTTTTGAACTTACGTCATTGGTATGGCATTACTATGTTAATAACAACTCATTTACTACATAACGATTCTGAAAACAAGTTCGTATACTATACAGATAAAGGTAAGAAGTTTATGTTCACAAACATGAAAATTATAAGTTCTTTCGAAAACGTTGTTCTTAATACTAGGTTTTCGTGTCTTTCTGATAGGGTAAATCAAGCTCGACTCGTAGGTTCGACTCCTGTTCCCACCTAACTAGCTCGCCCATTCAACAGTTGGAGGCATTATGATGTGACAGTCAATCCTGCAATACATGTTTGGTAAAAGAGCAGCCCAATAGTTGAAGGTCGGTGATAATGACAAGCTGCCTTTCCTAAATTAAGGACAACTTTAAACGAACTTTTAAAAAATCAAACATAAATGAGCATCTTTCTGCGTATAATTACAATGACTATCTTTCTGTACATCTCTGACTGAGGGATCGTTAGGAAGTGTCATGTTTTTGGTAAGTTCGTCATGAAAAGTTATGTTTCTTCTTTGATTGGAGTGTCAGTCACAACGTGCCTTGTTATATACTAAAGACACTTACCCCTGGACAGCTACAACTTTCTTTTATACACATAGTGCCTTAAAGTGCGTTAAACAAGGTGGCGGAACATATGGATTACCTGGTTAAACCTAAATCTCTCCGCCATTCTTACAAGTGATATAATATTAATTATCCATACACATACTAGTCATAAGAATATGTTGTTGTTTTTTCACTTTAATATTAGCTAAAAGCTTTTATACATTATTAGAACAACGGTTCGCTGCATCTGTAACAGCTTTTGTAATGTGCTTAAACGTAGAGGATGCAGTCTATAAGCCAGTCTTTTCAATCGGGTTCATAGCAGGCTTGTGGTAGATTGAACTAAGATATACTGGTTGTTTGTATTTTTTAAGTTGCCAAAGCTTTGATATTCAGATGAGTTTTTTTTCTGCACTCGAGGGACGTTTTGTTTCTGGAGAAATTCGCAGGGAGTAGTAAGAAAAACTAAAAGAGCATGTCATTGTTCATTAGTGCAGTGTCATAGCAAGTCAGCTTTCGTGGTGATTTGGAACCTTGTATTACATTTACACTGAAACGTAAATCTGAGTGTATATATATATATATAGAATGAAATATGTAGGTTGTGTGTGTTAGTGCGTGTATATTTATATACTTTTGGTGTCACTCTGTAATTTAATTGAAACATAAGTATTTTGGCACTGAGCGACCGACCTTTTTTAAGCCAATGTTTTAAATGAGTCATATTTTATAAAATATTAATTACAACATAACTGATCATTACCTCCCGTGCCCCTAGTGGCAGTGGACAAATCACAGATAGCCTATTGTGTAGCTTTGTGCTTAACTACAAATAAACAAAACTCTACCACCTGTAATTTAACACAAATTAACTCATTTCATTGCATAAATGACTGTTTTCAGGCCTCCTTTTAACCATAAAAAACTTTAATGTGTCTCCATGACTACTCCAAAAACATTACTGTTCCTCTTTAGTATCCATCTCAAAGCGATGTTGCACCTTCTTAGTAACCATAGAAAGCGTTTTTGTACCTCCTTAGTATCCATTTCAAAGCGATGTTGTACCTTCTTAGTAACCATGGAAAGCGTTGCTGTACCTCCTTAGCAACGAAAAAACGTTGTTTGATCTCCTTCATTATCATTTTAATACAATATTGTTCCACCTTAGTAACTGAAAAACCGTTGCTGCCCCTCCTTGACAACCGTTTCAAAACATTAATATACACACTTCTTTGATAACCACGAATATTAGGCAGCTTTCTTTTAACAAAACATCAGTGATCAACCTGTTCTAGAAGCTCGTCCTCGTATAGAAGACATGACCTTCTTTCTTTGTTTACAAATCTAATAATTATTTCAATACGTCCTTAACTTTAGAAGAGAAAGTTTGATATGCCAGAATCCCTGTGTATGAAGAAGTATGAAGCAGCTGAACGGTGTTGACGTTAATCACCACATCCAAAGTGCTTTCGCGCCTGCCCCCCGCTAGCATAGGGGTTCGATTCCCCTCGGTGGGCTGAGGAGATAGCCCGATGTGGCTTTGCTATAAAAAAAACACACGCTTTCACATCAAACATGCTCGACCTTTCACCCGTGGGGGCATTATAATGTAACAGTCAATCCCACTATTCGTTGGCAAAAGAATAGCCCAAGAGTTCGCGGTGGGTGGAGATGACTAGCTGCCTTCCCTTAAGTCTTACACTTCTAAATTAGGGACGGCTAGCACAGATAGCCCTCGAGTAGCTTTGTGCGAAATTCAAAACAAACAAACCTAACTGTTTATCTCAAGTGTGGTTGTAACAAAACCGTTCTGCACAACTGTAAACACTATTAAATGACAACAGAACTCTTCTTGCTACCTTCAAATTGAAACCGGATTTTGGATCACTCTGTACATCACAATATATTTCTTGAATTTCTCTACACTGTGGATAAATCTAAGACTTGTACTTACCGGTTTTATTTTTATTTTTGAATAGGACTAACATACGAGACTAAATAATTAATTCCGTTAGATTCCAGACGGTATCTTGACAATTCCACATCTTCAGTGTTTTTATCTTCTATGTAAACTCGCTAAGCCCTTAAAAGAACACGCCTTATGTCAATCACTCTTTCGATTTTACGCTCTCTCCATTTAAGGATATACAATTATATCAAAAAGTAAAAATTAACTTGTCGAACGACTTTGATGCTACGTTTGTTTGTATCTCGTTTACCAGAAAACTTTGTTATTACTAGTAGCCCAGAACATCGCCATCGGTTTTGTTATGCTTCTCTTGTTTCCTAAGGACTTTAATTACGAACGAGGCTTTAAATAAATCAAATTATCTTCAGCTAACGAGATAATAGAATTAATAATAACTATTTCAACCCTTGGTGATATGTGTTACACTAATACAGGACACTAAAGTAAAATAATGCAATTTTATACGTTTAAAACAAGCTCGTTACATTTTACTCAAAAGGTGGCATGAATATATCCTTATATATTATTTAGTTACTGTACTCATACAAGTTCAATCAACTGCGTCTCTTTTTCCTCTGTTAGCGTAAGACTTTCTAGAATATTCTAAATGGCTAATTTTATTAAGAAACTAAGACCGATAAAGTTCTTGTGCAGTGAGCTTTGTCAGTAAATATGTGTAGAAAATGAAGAACGGCTTCGAAATTTTCGCTTGCTGTTTATTATTGATGGTCAGAGTTCTGTTATCATTCGGCAAATCTCGCAGTAATATTGCAGGCCCGCCATGGTTTTATTGTCTTGAATTTTTTTATGTGTTTTACAATAATTCATGTACGCTGAATCCGAAAGTGATGTACACTTACCTTCATCACACACAGATTTTACACAAAGCGTCGTATGTAGTTTTAAATAAGCGAATCGCTGAAATCGAGTCACGTTTTATTAAACTTAAAATGTTGACAACCACTGGCGGTAGACTTATACTCACCAATCACGACACGAGATTCTCATCCATCGATCGAGAGCTTTTACATGATAATAATAAAAAAAAACATTCATAGTAAGAGTTGTTTTTTTTTATCCGGATTTGTACAAAAAAAATCCTTACACGATAGAAAAAAATATTATTGTAAAAATCTACGTTGCTTAATTATGGAAAATCCTTTATTAACTCCAAAACAACGTTTATGAAATTTAAATTCGCAAGACTGTGTTACTCACCAGAGCATGTAGTGTTCTTGAAACTTTAATTTGTAATTACAAATAATTACTACTACTGCATCTTCACAGATTCTCAGTGGTGATATAGATAAGTTAGGATTTGTTATTTATTTTCTAGTAATATACATATGTGTTTGTGTGTGCATAGTGCACCAACATTCTTCATTCATAAACTTAAAGTACGTACACAAAAGTGTTGAAACTTTGTATAATTATGTTTCAACTTTCTCGTTACTAGATGGCGATTCAATCTCATCAAAAGTAACATGGCGTCTGCACTAAACGTTTAAAAAAACGTTATAAAACGCTATTAAATCGTTGTTACGATTGTTTTAAAACATTTTTTACTCCCCAAAAATGATTACACTTGAAAGCAATAATTATACGCTTGCTACCTTTTGTTTGTGAAAGGATATTCGTGTTTTAACATTTTAATATCAAAGAAAGGAAAGTTTAAAAACATATACACAAAGTAGAACTGTATTAAAGGTGAAAAGCACAAAACATGGTGACAAATCGTTGTTGTTGCTTATCAACCACAAAGCTATACAACCCAGGGTATCGAATATACCACTGGGACAGATAATAACGTGTTACCGATTGTAACTTTTAACCTTTAATAAAAATGTTACCTTTCACTGTGCCAGTAAATATCTTTTTGTGTTTATTTTTTATTCTACAGCTGGCCCGATATGGCCAGGTGGCTAACGCACCGGACTCGCAATCAGATGGTCGCAGGCCCGAATCTCCTTTGCACCAAACATGCTCTCCCTTTCGGTCGTGAGGGCGTTATAATGTAATGATCAATTCCACATTTCGATGGTATAAAAGTAGCCGAAGAGTTGACGATGGGTGGTAATGACTAGCTTCCGCCTCTTTAGTGTTATACTGCTATATTAGGGAAAGCTAACTCAAATAGTCCTCGTGCAGCTTTGCGTGAAATTCAAAAACAAACAAAACAAACTCTTAATATGGTAGAACAGTGGCTTTCCCTGTAATACAGACGACTATGTACGTACATATGTGGAGGAGAGGGTAAGCCTAGTAGTCAAGCTCTAGATTTCAGGAGTTTCTAGCCGAGTTCGAATTCGTGTGATACCATAAAATATTCCCCACATTTAATTTATTTGTGTGCTATAAAAGTAACAGACAGTCGGTGTCAGCGTGGATGATGAGCAGTGCGAGGTTGATGATTGGTTATTATTGTATTTTTTTTAATTTAGAGCAAAGCTACGCGAGGGTTATCTGCACTAGCCGTCCTTTATTTAGAAATGTAAGACTAGAGGGAAGGCAGATAGTCTTCACTACCCACCGCCAACTCTTTGGCTACTCTTTTACCAACGAATAGTGGGATTAACAATCACATTATAACGCTTCCACGTCTGAAAGGGCGAGCATGTTTGGTGTGACTCTCAGATTACGAGTTGGGCACCCTCTAACCTTACCATGCCGGGCTTTTACATTTTTAATTTATGAAACTAAAGTTTAGCGAAGAGACAGAGATGTTATGAACACTTACGGCAACAGCTTCCTTTAGTCTTTGAAAAATTATTTGTTTTGCTGTTTAAGCGTAAAAATGCATAATAGGCTCTCTGCGTTGTGTCTAACATAGAAATCTAGCTCCTAACTTTGAGCCATCAGGAAGGACGTGGCACAATAAAAACCCTGGAAATGCAGTAATTGTACCATTTTTGTTTGTAGTACAAATGATTCATCAGATGGTTTTAAAGGAATTCTGGTGAGTTACCTGATCATCAAATGTGAATATAGTAGATAACACTACAGTTGATCGACCTATCAGTCGTTTTTCATGCAAGACCTGTAATTTAGGTACATCACCCATAAATGATCCCTAGGGGACATTGTATCACTTTTTTCTTTCTAACGCTTCTGTTTAGTTTTAGTTCTAATCAATAACTAATACGTTTCCACCTTTTTTATTACTGTTTACAACAAATTTTCAATTAAAGAAACGATAAAACCGTTGGATATTCATTAATGTCTTACAACCAGTATGTTTTAGATACAGTTCTTTAAGTGAGTGCGATTAAAATGGGGCAGAAAGTATGTAAGAAGTTAAGAAAAAAACAAACACTAAATAATTAAAGGTTCAATAACAAATAAAGATAAAGTTATTATCACCTAAGTAAGAACTGTTATTCGTTGATATGTGGAGCAGACAATTGGTTAAGCCAAAGGCAGTCTTATAGGTGCGATAACCTTCTAAGTTGTTCTGCTTATTAGGCTATAGAATTTCAATGCACGGATGATCTCTGCATAACAGTTCTTAATTCTGAACTAATAGACTAGATTCTTGATGACCTGAAGATGACCTAGAAAGGTCGAAACGTTGTTCTCTGCTTATCAGCTGTTCTGAGATACATATAATACACTGGATGTAATGCACTTAGACAACGGGTTTGTTTGTTTCAAATTTTGCACAAAGCTACACGAGAGCTATCTGCACTAGCCGTCCTTAATTTTGCAGTGTAAGGCTACAGAGAAGGCAGCTAGTCATCACCACTCACCGCCAACTCTTGGGCTACTCTTCTATCAACGAATAGTGAAATTAACGGTCACATTATAACGCCCCTATGGCTGAAAAGGCGAGCATGTTTGTTGCAACGGTGATTCGAACTCGCGACCCTAAAATTACGAGTCGACTTCCTTTTCTACCTGGCCATGCAGAGCATAGTCAGAGCGATACACCACTAACTACTGTACTGTTCTGGCCCAATCGAACAGTCAGTTTTTTGTTGTTGCTGTTTTTTTTACGACAACAGAATGTAAATCATGTAACCTTTTTATTTTGCGTATTACTCGTAATCTGAGGGTCGCGGGTTCGCATCCCCGTCGCGGCAAACATACTCGCCCTTTCAGCCGTGGGGGCGTTATAATGTGACGGTCAATCTCACTATTCGTTGGTAAAGGAGTAGCTCAAGAGTTGGCGGTGTGTAGTGCTGACTAGCTGCCTTCCCTCTAGTTTTACACTGCTAAATTACGGGCGGCTAGCACAGATAGCCTCGAGTAGCTTTGTGCGAAACAAAAAAACAAACAAGTCTCTGATTTTAATATACTCAATTTGTGTCTTTTTTTCATAACACGTATTAAAATTTACACTTATTTTTTCCTATTTTTTGTATTTTTAAACTCTTAAAGCTCTCAGATTTCCTTCACATTTTTTATTTTTTCCAGTTATATTTTTTATAAGTTACCGGTATCTTTGTAATAACAATAGCAAATACTCGTTTCAAATACTGTATAATTTAAAAGTTCTGTAATTCGTTTCTACGCAATAATGTCTCTTACCAAAGAGAATGTTACGACATGTATGTTATATACACTCAGTAAACCATATATTATGTATAATATTCATAAATTTTGATGTATTAATTTGTATTCACTTATTTATATTTTTTCAAAATTGCTACCAACATCAGTAATAATGATGTGAAGTTAAAACTGAGTTATCTGTATACTTTTTTTATTACTGTAGTATGCCTTACAGCTGTTATACTGTTGAAGTTTTTACTTTTACGCCCGGCATGGCCAGATTGTTTAGGCACTCCACTCATAATCCATGGATCGCGGGTTTGAATTCCCGTCACACCAAACATGCTTGCTCTTTCAGCCGTGGGAGTATTATAATGTGACGATCAATCCTACTATTCGTTAGTAAAGGAGTAACTCAAGAATTAACGGTGGGTGGTAGTAACTAGCTGCATTACTTCTAGTCTTACACTGTTAAATTAGGAACGGCTCGTGCAGATAGCCCTGGTGCAGTCTACTTTTAAGGGAAGAACACTTGTCTTACGAAAATATTTGAAGTGCTCCCTTATAGTTTCAAGCATTCTTTGAAAACCAGTGACCATTGCATAGGTAATTTTGAGGTGATGGAAAATGGGAGAAATCGGAAAGTAAATTTATTACACGGTCACTTTGGTAGGTTCGTGATGACAGTTTTACAGGTTTTTGCTGATATTTTCATCGGGCAAATACATATTTGATCGATTATTTTAAAATATGCAAGTTAAATCAAACGTTTCTAACTCTCCCTCGCCCATTTTATTAACGAGGTATCAGGAGGCCCGGAAATGGCCAAGCGTGTTAAGGCGTGCGACTCATAATCTGAGGATTGTGGATTCGCATCCCGGTCGCGCCAAACATGCTCGCCCTCCCAGCCGTAAGGGCGTTATAAGTGGCGGTCAATCCCACTATTCGTTGGTGGTGATGATGTCTTCCCTCTAGTCTTACACTGCTAAATTAGGGACAGCTAGCACAGATAGCCCTCGAGTAGCTTTGTGCGAAATTCCAAAACAAACAAGGTATCAGGAAAACACCTAGCTTTGAGAAGTCTTAATATAAAACGATAACATTCTATAACCCAAGCGCTTTCCAAAGGTGGACCTTTAGAAAACTATACATTTTGTTTTCGTTATGTGATTCAAAATTAATCGTTAAATTTATTCGACCATAACTTTAAAAAGCACTGATAACCAACCATACGTGACAAAAATTAACGTCTCACATACATTTTATTAAAAAAATAAATAGAGTAGCCAATATTTGGTTTGATTATTAAAATGTACTTTAACATTATATATGTTTTCTATTTTAAATGAGAAATTTAAAAGATAAATATTACGTATTTTATTGAAGTTGAACTGAATATTGGTCAGTATATTGCAGCTCACAATAAATTTAGACTGTTTTATTTTTTCTTTTAAAAGTCAATTATTCCGGAAAAAAAAAATGAAATAGTATGAAGTACATATTGTCATGCACAAATCATATAACATTTTGAATATTTCAGACACACATGTTCATCACGTTTTTAAACAGACGGTTGAATACAAGTTTCCAAAAAGTACGACCTTCAAATTACGTAGAAATTCCGACCAAAATTGACAATGAAAAAGGGTATGACATTTTTTATGTGTTTGTTTGTTGAAATTACACGTGAACCTACTAAGTAATTTTTAGCGGTCGTACATTGTTAACTGTTTTCGTGATACTAGTTACTAAGCATTATTTTTGGCAGTCGTCAGTTAAACATCAAATTAAAGGCTAAAATTGAGCGTGTTAATATCACTTTCGCCATATTTAACGCTTTAAAGGGTTAGGTTTGGCCAAGGGTCTCGCGTATTGGGATCAGTTAACAACGTTCAGCGACAGTTCTATGATGAGGCTCTGCATTCTCACCTATATTGGTGTTTAATTTTGTTTTATTTTATTTGAATTTCGCGCAAAGCTACATGAGGGCTATCTGCGCTCTTCGTCCTTAATTTAACACTGTAAGACTAGAGGGAAGGCAGCTAGTCATCACCACAAACCGCCAACTCTTGAGCTACTCTTTTACCAACGAATAGCGGGATTGACCGAACATTATAACGCCCCCACGGTTGAAAGGGCGAGAATGTTTGGTGCGACTGGGATTCGATACCGTAAACCTTCGAACGCCTTAACCCACTTGGCTATGTCAGGCCTGGTGTTAAAACTGTGACAATTAATATTTGGTTAAAATCAGCCTAATAAGTAAGAGGCACTAATTACTGGTGGGATTCCTTTGGTTGACAACACTAAGTCAACAGCAACTATAGCTGAATGTGGGCATTTGTGACGTGTCAACGTAGCCCATGTGACGCTTAAGGTGCCGTTAAGCTTTAAAATACCAAATACTGTTCAAAGAATCTATTAGAATGAGAATAGCGTCCATGTATTATCCATTCGTTTCTTCAATATGACAGACTCACTCGAAGTAGTCTTAAGGTAATGTATGTTTAGAAATCACCACTCACTTAAATTATGTCACCAGGTGAATAAAACTCTTTTTCACGTTCCAAATGGTAAACTGTAAGACATAAACTGATTGTTGATTAAAACCTCTGAAACTGTAATAAACGTGAAATGATGGTTTGAAAGAAACTATAGCCAATGGTCAAGCAATCTACAGCGACACCTCCAGTTCTAAAACAAATTAAAGCGGACTACAACATGTGGCAGTGAGAAGTTCTTAAATGGAATAAACTTATTTAAACAAGTACATCCACGTGCACTTGTGCTAACTTAGCTCTTATCCTTCAAAATAAAACATTTATCTTTAACAACAGAATATCGGTTACATTTGGTTTAGAAATTTCAGGTGTGACTCTCTTTTAAGTTATGATAACATTGAAATATTAAATACGTTTGAGAATGAAGCTGTTTCTAACGCTTTTGTCATCAATATAAAGTTAAGAAAATATTCTACACATCTCGATGTCATAGAATAGCATATTTCTCATATTGTTATACATGCTTCAGAACTTTAATAAATGCTGGTATTCTTATTTAGCACAAGGAAGATTTTTACCCCATCTATTTTATTCTTTTCCTAAAGCATAGATCCTTCTAAAACATACCTAATGTCCGTTAACTCCCAGATGCTATACATAATTTCTCTATCTAAGACATTAATTCGATGGATAGTGGTACTAATAGGGTTTCGACATCAAGAACCGGAGGAACGCAAACAGGAAGTGAAGCGCCCTTTGCCGTAATAAAGTCCGACAGCTGTAGTGAAGCGTGTAGAGTAAAAGGGAAACATTCATTACATTATTCACCGTGGGTGCCTTCGGATGAGCCAATACATGGTTTATGTAAGCAATGTTTCAAAATTCAATGTGGTTGGGTAATTCCTTTCAGCCACTTCTATGTCAAATTTTATCTTGGTATGGAATAACTGTGACTATCAAAGTGAGATACAATAAACATAGTAATATATCAAATGAATTTCTTAAATATATACGTGTATATATATTTCATACTAGTTTGACTTTTTATTTTTTAATTTCATTTCAACTTCTATTGTTGCCTTGACTATTTCAATTTCGTTTTAATATTTGTTTTGTTCTATTTCGTTTCGCGGTGTATCTTCTTTTATTCTCTTTTCATACTAACTTTCAGTTACAATTAAATCATTTTCAAATGCCAATGCTTACCGTCTACTCATATTATTTTTTCTCTGGGAATTTTTTCACCCCTCCCCAAAGTGATATTGTTTGTGGATTTCCCCTGCTAGAAACCAAGTTTTGATACCCGTGATGAACAGAGCACAGATAGCCCATTATACTGCTCTGTGTCTAACTTCAAAAATAATCAAACGAATCACATTAAATGCTTGATATAATTTAGATTGACTTTAGGCTTAACCACATTTCTTTGACTTTTTTTGCTCATATTAAACCAAACTCATATAATCAAAATGAGACTTTTTTGAGCTCTGTGTAAAGATAAGCTTCTTCGTAATGGACTGGATTTTTTCTACTGTATTTTCTTTGCTGGAGTTTGTTTACAGTTCAATTTATTCCTTCTATTTATGATATTATTATGAATTTTTTCCTGTCTCTGTTTCATTTATTCTGTTAAACTGTTTAATTTTCCCTCCTACATCCGGTCTTCTCGAATTTATTTCGTCTTGTTAAATATTTCTATTTCGTGTATATTTCACGATTTTTGTTTTATTCTCCTAGTATCTGAGAACTTAATGCTATTTTTTTAAAATTATTCCAAGTTTAGTGCCTGTTTACATGAGTAACTATATAATTATTCTTACACTTGCGACCATCGATCTCTTTTAAACGTAGCCTGCTGATTGTTTAGTTTATTCCAAATTGATAAATTTTGATAAAACGAAACTTCTTGTTTGATAAATTTACAGCACTTTGCAAAAGTGTTAGGACAAAGTTAAAACTTAGATTTCAGGCTACTTTCAAAGAGCAAAGGAAGATAAATTAAGTGTGACACATCAAAAGTTTATTAATATTCATACTTAGTACGACATAAACTCACTAGAAATACTTGAGTTCAGCAAACAGTAAATATTTTGTGTGTCCACTTTTGTTTTAACAACTACAGACAGTCTTTCAGGCATTATTGCAAGATAGTCAATCAACGCGTCCTTTGGGATTTTACTTCATATGTCTCCAATAGAATTATATAAAGCTTCCTTCTAAGTAGCTTTTAATTTGCCGTGTTTCGTACAAATCCCAGATTTGCTCAGTCGTGATGAGATTAAGTTTCTGAGTCAGTTTAATAACTCCAGCAGCTTCTTTTTTAGTTAGATAATTTCTGTATTGGTTGGATGAGGGTTTTGGGTGATTCTTGGAAGTAGAATCCTTTACCAATAATATGCAAACCACTGGGTATACGATGATAGATAAGTAACTGATGGTACTTTTGCTGGTCCATTATTCCACCTATTTTTCATATATCTCCAGTCATTTCCAGAAAAAACACTTCCAAAACCTTCCTTTTTTCTTTATGCTTCATTATAGGTTCTATTCAATGAAGTGAGTAGCTCCACCTGTCTTCTGCTGGACGTACAACCCACACTTTAAACCAAATATTTCAAACATGAACTCATCCGTCCATAGCATTTTTTTTTTCTCCAATCATCAGCAGTCTAGTTTTTGTACTTTTGATTAAAGTTCAGTCTTTTGACAATATCTGAAGATAGGTGGAAAGGTTTCTTAGCTGCTACACGACCAAATATTCCATTCCCGTTGGGTCTTCTTAACACTATAGTTATGAACGTTTTTCTGTCATTTGATACATGGTTGTTTATCCCATGCTTGAGATCAATACCAGTCTTCCTTCTGTCCTGAAGGATGCATAAACAAAGGTACTTAATATCAGAATCATTGAGTCTAAGTGTTCTACCTCTTCCTTTCCTGTTTTCAACCTCACCTGTTTCGGTCACACAATCCAGGGTTATTTGATTGGGGAGTATTTCAAGTCTGTATAAATTTGTCAAACCAGCATCACATAAAGCTTTCATGTGAACTCTCTGCTCTTCTGATAATTCTCTACATAACTTAATATATAGAAGTAAACATTGTTATTAGTTTAGTTTTTAGTTAGTTAACACCATTAGATTCCATCTAGAAACATAAGGCCGCAATCGCTTGCGAATTCTTCAACAAGTATTTAAGTGAGTAGGTTGTTAGCTCACTGCACCAAGCCGTCCCTAATTTAGCAGTGTAAGACGAGAGGGAAGATAGGTAGTCATCACCACCCACCGCCAACCGCCAAATCTTGGGCTACTCTTTTACCAGCGAATAGTGGAATTGACCGTCACATTATAACATCTCCACGGCTGGGAGGGCGAGCATATTTGGCACGACGTGGGCGTGAACCCGTGACTCTCGAATTACGAGTCGCACGCCTTACGCGCTTGACCATTCTGGCCAACTTTGTTATTATCAAAGTTTATTTGTAGAGTGCTATTAAAGTGGTTTTTTCCAGCTTATATCGGTATCGTATATGTTAGCTTTTTGCTAGCTTCTTTCTGTTTAGTTAAGACACTACATGTGGTACCATGGCAGTTATTTCAGACCCTAAATTTGATCTCCATGTTTATTCAAGCAGAACCCTAATAGCATGTCTTTGATACAAGTAAATAATAATTCTAAATATCGAAGAGTATTCTCACCCAGACTCATTCAACTGTAAACAGAGATCAGTGAAACATTACCATAGTGTTGAGATTTACATTCTGTAATGACATGGAAGAATTACACCCCTCCCAAACAAAGATGAAAAATACTATATTATCTTATCCTAACACTTTTGCACAGTTCTTGATGTGTTATTTTGTCTAAATCGTTTGAAGAAACTGTACTTCTTCCTTTCGTTTCAACCTTTGTAACTTGTTATTACATTCAGACAATAAAAACAGTTACATATAAGGTAAGGCTTAGGCGTCCAAATGCAAGTTATGTTTTGGCAATGTATAAAGTTGTAGAATGAAATTTTGATTATTGTTTGTTTGTTTGTTTTTCGAATTTCGCGCAAAGCTACACGAGGGCTATCTGCTCTAGCCGAGAAGAGAAATACAGGTCACGAGTCTCCTGATGTCTCATTTCTGGACATACAAGTCCAAACTACTGAGTTCGGCTCGTGATGGTGGACCGAGCAGGGGTGATCCATTTTGTAGCCTTGTTCAATGAAATAAATTGGACAAAAATCACAAAGGTTTTTCGATCAAATAACCCATGATCCTAATTTAGGATAAACACCTAATGTAACTAATTTTTTTTTCTCCAATTCAGGTATCGATCATGTTTATTTTGAAGTGAACTTTACACGTTTCAAGAGACAGCAGCTAGCGTCATCTACGATTATATGTAAAATGAATCATATTTTGTTGAATATAAAGCTACGGTAACCTACTGTTGGATTATTACATTTATAAAAGAATATTTATTATACGTATTGCGTCATTTTTTACCAAAATTCATAAGTTATGTACAGGCAGTATCGATGTCTACCTGATTCATTGATTCGCTTGGAGTTATAAGGAAATACAACGTTTAAAAGATCTTAAAAACTTGTACATCACACAAAATGTTACAAATTTAAAACATTTTATTGTACGAAACTTATTGCAAGGAACATTTTATGGCGAGGGTCTCACGCTACCATTCTTCAAAGTATGACTTTACTGTTGTAACACTTTTGGAGACCGGTATTAGAATTTCACAAAAAGGTATTACCGGATCAACAGAATAAAACTTTTGTTCACGGTATTTCATGAGGAGTAAATCTGGTGAAACGTTATGAACAAAAATAAACAAAGTTTTTACTCCGCTGAACCGATAAAGCCTTTTGTGAAACTCAGAAAACAGAATTCTTTCTAATATTTTATTCATGACTCTTGGAATTATTTGTTACGTAAACTTAATTTTTATTTAAACAAAAAGTAAAGTACGAAAAATAAAAATATTGTTACTATGGCATCGCGTTGTTAACAATAGCTGTTTCACTGCGCTTTGAATTATTGGCTGTATAAATCTTTCATTGTAACAGATCAATGGAAATGTTTCAGTTGCGGCTACAAAACAAAATTACAAAAGAGCGGTAAAGAAACCTCAAAATTGGAAGAACTAGAACATTGTAAGAAGTCTATATACCAGTGTTATTAACAGAATCTACTTCTGGAACTTGTGTCTGCAATGAAGTCTAAGGATAAACAATATTATGTATGTAAAAAACGGCTGGTATGGATAGAGAAAACTTCGTGAATCCGACTACGGCCGAAGAAGGTCGAAACGTTGTTTGCTCCTCTACATAGTAGTTTTTACATATAGATTTTCTCTACAATGGGTTTTTTCGTCCTCACAGATAAACAATATTTTCGAGTCAATGTTGGCAAGTATACGTTGCGCTAACATAATGCGTCACTTCGTTCATTAACTACTTATTTGTTGAAACAAGGACCAATGTATGCACAAGAGAGTTCAATATCTTTCTCTCTGATTTATTACATATCATGTGAGCGCAACATATTATGATATGTTAAACTCAATATTTTAATCAAAGTGCCGCAATGTCTATAGAATCAACTTATCCATAAATGTATAGATTTTAACTCCGAAATTCTTCAAAGTGTTACAGACGGACACCGTAATTTTTCCGATACATTTAAGTACACTAACTTTTTAAATATTTACGAAATATATTTCTGACAAATCTGTTACCTGTTTCATTGTTTAGGCTTATCACTGATAAATTAACCAAACGAAATCTATATTATACGATAAATAACACAATAGAATTTGATAGGAGTTAAACAGCTAAAGAATAGTTTATGGCAAAAACATTTGATATCTGAGAAATCAATTAGTGTTTTATTCAGGATTAACGCTAACAGATCAGCCAGATGAAATATCCTGTATTGTATGGTAAAGAACATGTTAGAATGTGATAAGAACCGGAAGTAAAGAAAACCCTGCGGTAAGGAAATCCTAAATTTACTGATCGACTTTCTAACATACCTGAGGTTGAAAGAACAATTCGTGCGTAAAGGATAAGTAAGAATGAGTTTTGTATTATAAAAAAGAAACAAGTTCGTGTATCACTACTCATAAAAAATGAAACGTTCAAACATTAAAAAAATACTAAAGAAGTTCTTGTGAAATTTATATTGTAAGTTGATAGATAGGTTTCTAAAAACATTGAAAGAAATGCTAAAGTGCTGTTGAAATATATATTTTGAGTTGATAAGTAGATTTTTGAAAGCATTAAAAGAAATGCTAAAGATGTTCTCGTGAAATATATATTGTAAGTTGTTACATAGGTTTTTGAAAACATTTCGTTTTGAGAAAATTCTGATTGCATCAAGCAGTTATAGGTTTAATCCAAAATAAACGTAGCATTTTCTTCTATGCGTCGTCTTTCATCGTTAAGGTAGACTCGGTCTAGGCAGGTGTATAGGGCACTCGACTAATAATCTAAAGGTTGCGAGTTCGAATCCCATTCCCTCTAATTATGCTCGTCATTTCTGTCGTGGAAGCGTTATAATGGTACGCTCAGTCCCACTATTCGTTGGTAAAAGACTAACCTAAGAGTTAGCGGTTGGTGGTAACGACTAGCTGCCTTTCCTCTAGCCTTATACTGCTAAATTAAGAAATGTTAGTGCGGATTGCTCTTATGTTCCTTTGTGCGAAATTTAAAAAACAACAACAACAACACACTTTTAAGCTAATTTCCTAATCTTTTTCCGTTCTTCCTGATATTTCACTTCCTATATTTTCATTGTTTCCTTGAAACATTCCTTCATTATTTACCATTATTATAGTGAAATGTTTTGACTTTTATCCTTGGTAAACGAAGCTCTTCCTCTTCGTGGTTTTACTTTTATCCGTATGAAGTTTCTCACCATCACTTTACTACATCATCCATTTACTTTTTTTGATTCTCTTTAACCATATTTATTCATATTGTTGGGATATTATACCAGTTTCCGTATATTCTGCCTCCCACAGTCTCTATCTCACTATAATAAATGCATAACGTGAGAGCGAGCTAATGATAACCATCGGTCAAAAGGTCAGTGTAGATAAAGAACGGGAAAATGGCTCGAGTTTTATCCATTGCCATATTAGAAATTTGCTGCTTATGATGACTGAATATACGTTAGAAAATCCAACGTAAAATCTATAAGAGATTTCATTATGGCAGATGACAGTTTTTTGTGCTTCAAAATGTCAATAACACACACTTCTTTTACGGCATTTTAAATTCAAAAAACATTGAACTTTTGAATGGATGGTCTATTTTTCTCATCCCTGTCGTTAAATGGTTAAACATTCAGGTCTTTACTTTTTTTTAAATATTATTGAATATTTTTGTTTACCTCAATATATTAAAGTTGTCAATGTCAAAAACATATAGCTATGATCCTAAGGGGATATTAAAGTAAAATCTTAAGCCTACCCGACTTAAGGGAATGAAAATGAACTTGCAGAGCTATAAATCTTAAGCGGACTAAAGTGAAATCACATATCTATAGGTGTAAAATGAAATTGTCGTCCCATCAGTATTAACGATATTAAGACAAAATCTTAAACCAGTACGTCACGAACGTAAAAGTTAAATCTCTATAAAACTTTAAAATTTCAATGTTAAATCAAAGATCCGTACGTCATTAGGGTAGGAATGAAATCTTTAGAAACTTAAAAGTCTAAATGTAAAGTCGTAGATTTATAAATCTTCAGAGTATTCAATTGATTCTATATCTTTAGAATACGAGAATGAATTAATGGTTAGTTCCTTGTGTGTTTAGAATAATTAGGTTTAATCGTACGTATATAAATAACGGTTAAGAGTATCAAATAAAAATTACACTTATATAACTTAAGTTCACCTAAAAAATATGCCTTATAGATATTAAAACAATTAAATTTTCACCCCTAAGGGTATTATTGCTAAACCTTTAAATTTTCTATTCCTCATTGTTTTATTGTTTTCTTTTTCTGCTGCTTATAGCAATAAATAAACCAATAGCTTATTTTCCCATATTTTTATTCACATTTTCTTTACCTTTAGGCTTAAGCTTACTTTTAAATTAATTGGATTACATTAACTTTAAGAGACTCGTAGCAGATGGACTATAATGTTATTGCAACCTTAACTAGTGAAATTACTGAAAAACAAAAAGAAAACTCAAAGTGTTTCTATTGTGTGATCAGTTCTCAAGTAAACCTAGTAAAAAAAAATATCTAAATATTTTACCAGTAATTCCGAAAGGTATATCTTTCGAAACACCTGGGATTAAAGAGTTTTCGTTTCATTTCTATCAAGACTTCTTAAACCTGCGTGTTTTTCCAACATCATAACAGCCTGGCATGGCCAGATGGGTTAAGAGGTTGGACTCGTAATCTGAGGGTCGCACACCATTATACAAATATACAAGGCTTACATCCGTCCATTAATAGAGTACGGATGTCAAGTAACATACAATATGTCAAACAACACACTCCAGAAAATCCAAGTGCAACAAAACAGAATATTAAAATCTGCATTCAGCCTACCATCATTCACGCCAACAAATTATCTACACCAAATTAGCAATTTACCAACTATAAGCGATAGAATAACGGAAATTTTACTCAAATATTATCTAAAAGCAGAAAATAGAAACAAACTAACAGCATCACTACACAAATTATCCAGTGCACCAACAAAATACATTTCACCTTACAACATATTTCAAGAATCACAATCTACTCAACAAAGAATCTAAATAAATAAATCCATGTCATTAACATGTATTCCTTTTCTTTCAGATACAGGGCACACGACAGGCAAAACGTTCGGTGCCTGTCCTGTGAAAGTGGGTTTTCTCGGGGCACTCCCGTTTTCCCCCACAGCAAAAACTTTAGGCATTGGATTTCTAAATCCCAGACAACTCTTTTGCCAGACCCTGAATTGTGCCGTTTGATCTGATTTGAATTATATTCATCTTCACATTTGCTCGACTTCTTCTTTTCGGGACAGGTCCCGGCCTTTCTTTCCTTTGCTGCCTTTGCCTCCACCCAAGATAACACTTAGAGAGACATCCTCCACCCAAAAAGTTAATAATAATAATAATAATAATTTATTTATTTAAATAAATAAAAAAACACTGATTCCTAATAACAATTCACGAAAGGGGACGAAGAGGAACCACAACGTTCCTGAACACCCCAGTTGGAGAGAGAACTCTTCTGATTTCTCTCTCTCTAAACTAAACCCCTGCCACGTTAGTTAGCGTTAGCGTTAGCTGAGGGTCACGAGTTTAAATCCCCGTCGCACCAAAAGTGCTCTTTCAGCTGTTGGAGCGTTATAATGTGACAATCAATCCCACTATTTGTTGGCAAAAGAGGTGCCCAAGAGTTGGCGGTGGGTGGTGAGACTACTTGCCTTCCCTCTAGTCTTACTGCTAAAGTAGGGACGGCTAGTGCGGACAGCTCTCGAGCAGCTTTGCGAGAAATTCAAAACAAAACAAACCAACATCATAAATATTTCACCATGTGCTTCGTGTGTAAAATGCTCAGTTCTAGAGTCCAGGTTAGACGAAATTGAAAAGGTATTTTTTCTAAATGTGACTGAAATTATATTATTTTTTAACTCTATCATTAAACAATTCATTTAATGGAATAAATAATTTAATGTTACGGTATGGGTGACACTATTAATTTGCGGGAGATTTTGGGTTTGATTTATTAACGTTTTCATGCTGTTGAAATTGGAGATGAAAAAAGTACGAACCATTTCTTAAGTAATAATTGTTGTTATCTCCGTTGCTCGTGGACAGTAAGAATGGAGACATACGCGAACTTTGTCCTGTCAGGCTGATAATCACGGAGAAAAATCATTATATCCCAATAATCAGTCCAGGAAAACGCTGAAAGTAACTCAGAAATTAATGACGCCCTCATCCTCTTATACGTGAGCAGCAGCTTGCAATTTTATTTTTTAAATGTCGTTCGATAGTAATTACAGTCCTCAAAGCCAAAGTAAAAATGATAAAAAGTAATATAATTTATTTTAAATTTAATAAATCTGAATATGCAGGATTGTTCTTCCGTATTTTTATTCAATATTTATGTAGAAATGCATTGTTAACAGGTACACCAGCTAGTGGTAGATACACGGGCGCGCGTGAGCGCACGCGTGTTTAATAATAGATTCTGTGTTCATACAGGGTTGTACTTATATTAAGCGCATTATTGAAAACTTGTATTTCTCTGTATAATGTCAGCGCCATCTCCTGACTAAAATACTAACTTAATCGGTCAATTGGGGGGAAAAAAAATTCTAAAAGGCATAATGTTCGAAAATGCTTTACAATATTGTTTATATGAATGAGGGCATTCCCTAAGACATGCGTATTGACATAATTCTGAAGAAATTCTTTTGAATACACAAAATTCTGGATTTCTCTTAGGCGACAATTGAAAAACAGATTAAAGAAACGATGACTAAGACGAAAGGCGAATTTTTCAAATCAGTGTAATAAGTAAAAATCGAGCTACAAATCCAATTTTTATCGCATTAGCAAAATAGCTTTCAAAACTTGTCTGTAAAAACAAGTAATATTTAAAGAGAAAAAATATTTAAAAACATTTTTCTTGACACTTGTATCAAATTAATCATGTAGACAGAGGAAAGAAGTAGTTCCCGAATCTAGCAAATCTTGAAATGGTGATCAAACTTGAGGCGTGCAAACATTAGTTTTAATAGAACTAGAAAAACGCTAATAAGGCTTAGTGATTAGAAGCTTCGACAATATAACTTACTATTTGTCGAATATTGGCTATTACAAATGGGCATACTTCGTTGTAATAAGCAGACTCAAAAAATATTATATATTTAAATTATATTCATAACGCTTCGAGATGCATGCTGCAGAGACAGTGTTATTTAACTAAAACAAGCAAAATACAGTAGTTAAATATAACTAAAAAAGTTGTTGTTGTTTTGAATTAAGCACTAACCTACATAATGGGCTAACTGTGCTCTGCCCATCACGGGTATCGAAATCCGGTTTTGAGCTTTGTAAGTCTGCAGACATACCGCTGAGCCACTGGGGAGGGCTAAGTAAATAAAGAAAAAAGTTTTCTTCGGTTGTTGTTCAGTACAATGCTACGTTAGCATGGGCTAACTCTTTTGTGCCCATCAGAAGAGAGGTCGTGAAATATATTCATTGTTTGTTTGTATTTCGCGCAAAGCCACACGTGGAATATCTGCACTAGCTGTCCCTAATTAGCAGTGTAAGACTAGAGGAAAGATAGCTAGCCATCATCACTCACCGCCACCTCTTGGACTATTTTATCAACGAATAGTGGGATTTACCGTAACATTATAAAGCTCCCACGGCTAAAAGGGCGAGCATGTTTGGTATGACGGGGATTCGAACCCGCGACCCTAAGATTACAAATCGAACTCCTTAACATAACTGGCCATGCCGGGCCTTATATTCATTGGCAACTCGATAAGCATGTAAGTTCACCTTAATAGAAACAAATAGTAATTTGTACAAAATAAATGTTAAGTAAATTACATAATAGGTAAATTCGTAAAAAAAACGTTTGGATTATATTTTTTTATGGTTGTAAAAATTACACCTAAAGTATAAATCTGTGTAAAGCTGGATTTTATTCTTAACGAAAACAGTCACTGCTAACAGTAATTTCTTTATCAATACAAATAACGTTTATAAAATTACAAATTTTATCTAAAGATTCAATCCTCGCTAGCAGCAGTAAAATATTAATTAGCACTATCCGCTTCAGTGTTTTACGTAACGTGGTATTTGCGTAAGCTGTTTACATATTATGATAAGGCATAGCAACTATGTATAAAACATAAAAGGCAGCAGTAATCCGTTACTGTGTACGTAATGTAGTGAGAAGACGTGAGCAGAGATGAGCACATTCTGCGAAGAAGATGTAAAAAGAAAGTCTTTTCCCAAATCCATTTAATGAAGTCTTCAGATTCTCTCATAAAGACAGTTAGTTCCTGGTAGTTATATTCACCATAAACAGTGCTAATAAAGACGGTAGTAAATATGCCTGCTAAAATGTGATGTTAAGATAAATACGGTAGCCTGCTTTAGTTTGCTTTTTCTTCTGGTTAAGCACAAAGTTACAGAAAGTGTTTCTTGTGCTCTATTCTCCATAGGTATCGAAACATGAATTTTAGCATTTTGCGGCTAGACAGTTACAGCTGAGCGACTTGAGGGGAAAGCAAGCTTGATATGATAAAAAGAAGGAACACTAAGTCGCAAACAAGTTGTGATGTTATTTTAGATTTCCAACTAATTATTATTACTTGAATTTCAGTTAAAACCACACGGGTAACGAACAAAGCCTTTATAAAAAATATATAAAGGAAACGGGTTTATTTGACCGATGTATACGATATTGAATGTATGTGAACAATGCACTGACTAAGCGAATCTGAGGGTCGCGGGTTCGCATTCCCGTCGCGCTAAACATGCTCGCCCTTTCAGCCGTGGGGCGTTACAATGTTACTGTCAATACCACTATTCGTTGGTAAAAGAGTAGCTCAAGAGCTGGCGGTGTGTGGTGATGACTAGCTGCCTTCCCTCTAGTCTTACGCTGCTAAATTAGGGACGGCTAGCACAGATAGCCCTCGAGTACCTTTGTGCGAAATTCAAAACAAACAAGGAAACTGACTAAGTGACAGAAACAAAAATATACTAATAAATACTACGCGAATGTAAACACAGTTTTTTGGCAGTACTTCATAAATTGTTCACTGTTATCTGTAGGTTTAGTTATAAATAAAATTAATTATTAAAAAAAGTTATTTTCGTTTCTGAAATGGACAACAAATTATGCATGTGAAACAATACATTAGATAGTTAAAGTAATATTGTTGAAAGTGGAATATATTTCGTGAAGGGGAGGGTGTTTAACACGTGGCAATGAATGGTCCATGTTCGAACACGTGAAATACTAATTGTCGGAATCTGTCGCCATCGCCCCCCAGTGGCTCAGCGGTATGTCTGCGGACTTACACGCTAAAATCCGGGTTTCGATATCCGTGGTGGGCAGAGCACAGATAGCCCATTGTGTAGCTTTGTGCTTAATTCAAAAACAACAAAAACAACTGTCGCCATTAAAGAAAAAGCCTTACACCATAACTGTATAATCCATTTTATTATGAACTTTTGACACATAGTTCACTGAAATGATGTACACAGTTGGATTTTTTCTCATACTTCTGAAATTGATTTCATATTATTTACAAAATTACAATAATTTACCATGAAGAAAAAAACACAGGTTGTGGAACATAAGTAAAAAAACAATAGGCTTAAGTCACAATAGAGCCCATAGAAAGTCTGTGCCATTCAGAAACAGACTGTAATATAATATAATATAATAAGCAAATATTATCAGTATAAGATAGACGAGTTAAGAATATTTGTAACACTTTGCGTTATTGGGAATTTTTGTCTGTGTACCAGAGGATACAGCTCTTTCTCTCTCCCTCTAAAGACATCTTAAAGATCGTTAAGTTCTCAGTTTATTTTTCTACCGGAAGGCTCCAGAAGACACTCTGTGATGTTAAATATGATTGCTCTAAGGACACATTAGATGTCAGAAAAATGAGAATTATGTACACGCGGAAGCACATCCTACACTCAGTTTGGTTACATAATCAAGCTTTTTCGTGGTTTAATTAAAATATATATATATATTAAACATATCCTATGTCTAATATTTTCAACATTATCATTCTCCATATTTCTATGTTTTCCCTAATATACCTGTGTGTTTGTGTGTTTTTCTTATAACAAAGCCACATCGGGCCATCTGCTCAGTCCATCGAGGGGAAATCGAACCCCTGATTTTAGCGTTCTAAATCTGAAGACATACCGCTGTACTAGCAGGGGGCCCCTAGTATAACTCTCTTGATGTTTTCAGTGACTCAACGATAAGGCTTAAAACATTAAAATTTCGATTTCAACGCTCTCAAGAAGCAGAACACATATATTAACCACAAACAAGACTAAAATAAACACACAAATATCCTTTGATAACTTATTAATACGAGACATTGTTTCAAAAAATATACTGTCGTACGCCATGAAATCTCACTATTTGATGTTGGATTTCATCTACTCTCTTATGGATAAGGTATATAAGTCTTCCTTCCAGCATTGTGTGTGTTGTAAGTAGTAATACAAGACAATGGTGAAATTATGTTCGAGCGGAAGAGGTAAAAAACAGATAAAACGTCTACCCTGAGCCATAAAAGTCTTTTTCTTAGACGTTTCTTTCAAGAAACTGTGTATATTACACGTTATATATATTACATGTACACGCCATCTGTATTAAAAACTAGTATTAAAGTCTGATTTTCCAACTTTTATAACTTATGAAGTTTTATTAAGAGTTTGTAATATAAATTTTCACTAAATATCACAATAATAGCACAGGAAAACTTTATATTTAATGTCATTGTCTTTGTTGCGAATTTTGGGCAAAAATAGTCGTCCATAACTTCGCGGTGACAGAAGGTAGGTAGGTAGCCAGCCATTTACTATCATCCAACGCCAACCGTTTTACCAAAGTAATTTGGGATTGACCGAAATATAATAATAACGTTTTCGCGTTAACAAGGACAAGCATGTTTGGTGAAGGTACTTGACCCGAAAGATCTCTTGGAAAATTTATCGTTAATGATATGCGTACTTTATTATGTACATAAGACGATAGCATGTAACTGTGTCGTTCAGAATTTCTAAACTGGCGTTTTAATTTTGGTAGATTAGAAAACTTGATAAAAAAATGTTGAAAACGTTTATGTTCTTAACCTTGTCGAGACTAATATTTGTACTGATGTGAAGCTGTTGTTTTGAATTAAGCGCAAAGCTACACAATGGGCTACGTGTGCTCTGCCCACCACGGGTGTCGAAACCCGGATTTTAGCGTGCAAGTCCGCAGACATACCGCTGAGCCACTGGGGGGCATTAATGTGAAGCCTCAACAGATTAATGTTAATACACTCAGATCATGATGTGTTCACATTGGGGATTTGGAATTTTCAAACAGGAATATCTCTTTTCACATAATGGTATTGAAAAAACAAAGAACAACCTTGGTGTTCCACTAAAAATTTAACTGCCTCCTTCGAATACAATCTTTACCCAGTGAAGGTCCAGTACAATGAGACTGAACGTTGTAGTAATTAAAATTATTACTCTCCTACTGTAAAAAATTGTTATTAATTACAACGAATTCTTTAAGATGCGCGAGGATTTATTCAAAACGAAACTGAGCATATAAGTAAATAGAAATGATACAGAGAACTAACTAAATCTCTAAACTGGTAAAACACCAAAATATGTGAACAAACGTTAAATTATAAATAATCGACTAGATAGAAAGGCAGACAAATATCAAACTGCAGGGAAAATAAAGAGTTTTGTATTGTTAGCTAGTTATATAAACAAGGCGGGAACAAGAAAGTGACTCTTAGTAAACCAAGAGAAAAAAGTTATGAAGAACTAGTAAATCAGAAAGTGACATGATAGCCATTGCTGATATAAAGTATCGAAGAAACAGCATGTATCAGAACTACATCTTAACATCGTTTGTTGTTTTACATTACTGGGATGTCACGAAAAAAGTGATCGCCTTTGGAAAAAAATAAGCAAAAACCCTTACGCTCAGATCGTAAAGATATTGGGGATTTAGAAGTTTGAAGATGGGGATATCCCTTTTAAATAATGGTATTGAAAAAAATATATTGGCCAACTTTGAGGCCTTACAACCACACATAAAATAAACTCGTATTATAGCAGCAGTAGGCAAACTTGTAATAGATGAAAATCCACATGTCAGTGAAAAAGTCTGTTCATGTGGTCCAGACCACGTATCCAAAAAAGTTTCTCTGTCTGGAAAAAAAGAAACAAATGGTCTGCACAAGAGTCACTTCCATGAATATATCTATTCTACTGGTGTACATCTCAAGTAGCTACAGAATGAAAACAGTAAGTTAGATTAACGGGAGGAGGGTTGAAAATTACATCTGGTTAGACACAAGCACCCAAACAATTTATACTGTTAAAGGTAAGCGTCTGGCAGTTAAGTATTACTTAAAAACAAGGTGGCCATCTGGACTAACAAAGAGGAAAAAGAAAGAGAAATATGGCTGCAGATAAAGTTTAATAAACAAATCCGTAAAGTTTATGACGAACACTGGAAATAATTTTTGTGTGTGGTTGTTTCACGGAAGTGTAAAACGACTACAATATAACCTGCGAAGTTTTGATAGAGCGCAACAAAAATATCGTCACATAAAACGTTTGAGTTTCCTAGGGGAAAATCCAAGTTATTTTTCTTTAAAACAGATTTTTATGACACCAACTACACCACTGATGTATGGATCGATAGAATCCATCACAAACTATACAGTTCTAGTGTAATGTCACACACGAAAGATTTATAATAACAGAGTAAATCGATTTTTGTCCACTATTATTTTGTCTGAGCCAGCTATTTGTTTTCAGTTTTCGTTCAGTCCCTGAGAAGCAGTTTTTTTCTCGTTTCACTTTATCTTGGACGATAGTCGTCAAAAATATTAACTTCACACACGAAAGTGGTTAGGACACAGAAAACACTGCTACCCGTTATGAGTGTCGTATCTGCTGACTCTATGAAATAGTGTAAATAATCTACAATAGGAATGATGAAGTGCTAATAAAGTGTGAAACTTCTCGAACAATAAATAACACTATTTTTTCACTCTTTGTGCATGCTGTATCGTCAAAGTTTAAATTAAAGTTTTGGTTTCGGAATTTAAAATGGGTATACGGGCGAAGTAAAAAATATTCCATGTGAAACAACTCAGTTCGATATCCGCTTTGAAATGCGTTCAGTGATTGTAATGAAATTCTTGCTAAAAATTTATATGAGTTTGTAAGGTTGTTATGCCCCAAATATTAGAAACATGTTATCATAGATTCGCATTTTGTGTAAACTATAGTTTTTTGTAGTATTTATTATCACATGAAGGGGTGCTCAGTGCTCGCGGCACTTGAAATTCTTTTAGACAGGATTAAAGTAAATTAATCTATCTGACCTTTATTTTCCTTTTTATTAGCTATATCTTGTGCGCCAGGAATACCAAGTGTGGGTCGCAGGCATACCCTCATACTGAAATTCCTTTAGGCACGATTAAATTTATTTATGAGACTTTGGGCGCGGTCAGACACATCAATCGGAAGGGTTTGACTTTCTCAGTCCAAAACGGTAATTAGATCTCATATTACTCAAGAGGTGACAGAGCTGCGAACTACATTTTGTAATTAAAAAAGTAAAAAGAGAGAGAGAAAGAAATCCAGGTCCATTCTATGAGCTGTTATACAGTGACTTAAACTTACTGCATTTCTACTTCGACTTCAAGAATATCAGTATGCAATACAGGTTTCAACAGAATAAACTATTGTACCTTAAGTTAACACGTTGCCACGATCAAACTCTTTCTGTTATGAAATTTCATCTTCAAGCTTCGACGTTTCCACAATTTACTGATAACTAAAACCAAGCACAAATAGAAAAACTGACTGGAATAATGTTAGTTATTGGTTAAAGATTCACTGCGCATCTGTTTGATTTTGAATTTCACACAAAGCTACACAACGGCTATCTACGTTCGCTATCCCTAATTTAGCAATGTAAGACTAGAGGGAAGGCAGCTACTCATCACCACCAATCGTCAACTCTTGGGCTACTCTTTTACCAGTGAATAATGGGACTGATCACTGACTGCATCACATTATAAAAGCCCAACGGATGAAAGGGCGAGAATGTTTGGTGAGACGGGGATTCGAACGCGCAACTCTCAGTTTAGGAGTCGAATGTCCAAACCAGCTGGCCATGCCTGGCCTGGATTTACTGTATAAATGCTTATAGATTTGTTCATACAAGTCCTAGTTTTATCTTGAAACTCTGAGAATCAGCACAATGTTTTCATTTATTGACAGTCATCACTGATTTATCAAAATTTCTCAGAGTCATTGTTTGTAAAAAAAGAAATAAAATCCCTAGACAGTTCATCCTTAATTAGTGTCAGATAAGGATAAATGTATGAGAAACAGACAATTATATTTGCCCCGCTGGAGGTCATCTAATATCCAGGATATTTAGAAGCGTTGTTGTTGTTGTTTTGAATTAAGCACAAAGCTACACAATGGGCTATCTGTGCTCTGCCAACCACGGGTATCGAAGAAACCCGGTTTTTAGCTTTGTAAGTCCGCATACATACCGCTGACTCACTGGGGGGCATTAATGTGAAGCCTCAACAGATTAATGTTAATACATTAATACAATAAAAGTGAAAAGTTGAATATTGAAAAGACATCAAGAAAACACACCCAACAAGTCCAGACTTTCCTAGTGTATTATTTCAAATAATTATTTTGGCAAGTTCTTCGATCTCCGTAATTTATTTTAAAGACAAAATTACTACATTTAACGACATTTTCGAGAAAACTCAAAATGGCTTTACAGTTTATTTTAGTTGATTGTTTCAGTTCGAATAAACGATCTCTAATTTGAACTAAACAATTAGAGGAAAGGCAACCGTTAAAATCACCAACTTTTATTTGACCAAATAGTTGAATTGTATCTACGCCTGAAAGTATGATGCGTGCTTTTCAGAATCATAATTCAGGCTAACCTGAGTCAGAAATAGACTTAAAGCTTGGTAATCAATTTTGTCCAAGCTTCTCAGTCACGTGGAATCTAACTGAAGAATGTTATTTATTAACTTTAAAAACAAAATGCCAAAAAATCAGCACTTATGAAAGAAGACGCTTTGTGAAAATTGTATTCTGAAAAACGTTGTTAAGTCAGACTTCCCTTTCAATACCATGTTAATACTCTTAGCTGGTTGATATAGGATTTAACTCTTTATTTCCATACAAAGGTTGTCTCCAGAGTTTTCTTGAACGTTTTACTCAATTATATATTAAAGTATTTTGCACACACTGATTCTGATTATATTATCCAACATTCAACTGAATAAAACATTATTTAGGTTTGAGCCATTTTTAGCATCCTGACCCGGCATGGTCAGGTGGTTAAGGCACTCGACTCGTAATCCGAGGGTCGCACCAAACATACTCAACCTTTCGGCCATGGGGACGTTATTATGTGACAGTTAATCCGACTATTCGTTGGTAAAAGAGTAACCCAAGAATTGGCGTGGGTTATGATAACTAGCTGCCTTCCCTCTAGTCTTACACTGCTAAATTAGAAACGGCTAGCGCAGATAGTCTTCGTGTAGCTTTGCGCGAAATTCAAAAGAAACCAAACCAATCTAACGTCCAAGTCAGTTCAGTATACAGTTTAAACCATAACACAAAATGATCCTGATGGATCTACAGACATTTTTAACAACCTATATGTTTGAAATAATTAAAATAAAAGTGAAGTAACCAAACTGATTCTGAATGGTAAAGTATAGAATCGTGTGTTTCAGTTGAAGACTCAATAGAAAAGTAATTTGTTATTGTGATGAAAGGACATTAAATTATAATTTGTTTTTTTATCGAATTCTTTTCATTTTTAACCATTTTAATATTTGAAGTATTTCATCAATAAAATAAGTAATTCAGGACATTTATTTTTTGTATAGTAAATATCTCTATATTAAATTTGAAAACCTGAAACCTAAAACACTAAGTTCTGATAAAATAATTCACTTGTTATCAAGTACAAAGCTATTCAATGCACAAGGTATGCTCTGCTCACTGCGAGTATCGAAACCCAATTTTCCGTGTTGTAACCCCTCAGACTTACTGTTAAGCTCTTATCAAATATTACCACAGGTAGTACCCTTTTTCTTCAAATATTAACATTGTAATAATTTTATGTAATGTTGTTTTTAACAGGTTACTATATTATCATTAACAGCCAATAACTCCAACTTATAGTAACAACAAAAGAACAACTTCAGTACAAGTGATGTATTACTTCATTAAAATGTTTGTTCCGAAAGAGAACTAATTTAAAGCTTCCACGTAATTAATCAAGGATAAATTATTTCCAGTTAAAAAGTTACAGTTCCTTTTGCTTTGGTTTGAAACAACACTTTATTATTTTTACGAATGGCAGACTGTCAGCGAAAGCCAAAACGAATCGCCGATGTCCTTTACCTAATATCCATCTCGACTTGCGGGTTATTCGTTCTTTTTCTAGTGACGCCGATAAGCCTAGACAAAAGAAGTCAGTGCAATCAATGACATTCGTCTTCTAAGACAGCATTTCATTTATACTGCACTTTACAAAAAAAGGGGGGTGTCTATTAAAATGTCCCTTAAAGGGCTTCGAATACCTCACTTTCGCTTTAACGGAGTTACAAAAATATTTGATTACCGAATTCCTCAGTTCCTCGGCCGTCTTTACGACAAGGAATTGAAAAGTTAAAACTTGGAATGTTTTCGTTATTTTTCTTCTGTGTGAGAAAAACACTTTTTCTGTTCTAAGTCAACAGCAGTATTTCTTCTTACTGTATATATATTCACAAGCCATTATATTTTCAGGGCGATAGATGTTTCTATATTATTCTTTTCACCTAAATCAATAAATTCGATCCCAATCTGTCTGTGAAAAGAACCACATATCTTTCTTTATTAGAATATCCAGCTGTTAAATAAAAACGGTCTTTCCGGAACACGTATTTGAATTTATGACACGTCGTAGAAGTATTAACAGATCTCTATATAAGAGGCTTTGTATTTTGGATTGATAATAATCGCAGCTTATAAAATATTAAAATCGAAAAGATACATTATTCACAAAAATATATGATCTTGCAGTGACATTAAAGGGTTATAAATACTTCGGGTAATTTATTATTTTTGTCAAGCACACTAACAAAAACTAGCTCTAAAGCCGAATGAAGAACCTTTTCTTTGGTATCAGTGAATCGCGAGAAAGAACAGGATACGTCATCCATCATACCATGACGAAGAAACCGACCGCTATGAATTCACAACTGTGGATCTCTGGTCTCCTAGGAACTTTCCTTGTACTTCCCACTGATTGTTGGCGGTTTTCACGCAGTGGGAGAGGTCATTCTTTTAAAGCCCTAGCGTCTTTTGTGTGGTTGTTCCAACTGGAAGTATCTATGGGGAAAACGAACAAACCCAACTAAAGTCAAGAGGCTTGTCTTCTGCACACTATGATGTCACGTGGTGCTGCAATCACCAACTATGTAGTGAAGAATACCATTCCTTAATCGATACTATGCCTCAGTCAACTGCAAAATCGTCATTTTTCTATCTTCGATCCAGTTCCGGACTCAAGAATACACCAAACATTGCAGAAATGAAATGTGAACACAAAGAGAGAGAGGTGGGGGTCAGGGAGAGAGAAGTTGGGGGCTGGGATATTCTTGATAGAAAAGAAAACAATTCCGGAAGGCCAGAAAAGGAGACATGTAAATACAAACAGAAAATGGAAAAACCAAAGTCCGTATAAAATTGGAGAATTAGCTTGTTTTATCTCAGTGACCATAAACAACAATCAAAGTTTCTCAACTGTTTCTAAGTCGTAATTTTGCAAAAAAAACTGAATAAAATGAAAGGAAAGAAATTATGCAAGCCATTCATCTCAGTTAACAGCCCAATTAACATTTATAAAGCATCACCTTCAATCACTTATTACAGTGAATGAAAAAATGGAACCTCACATTCAGAACACGTTTTTTCACCAGTTCACGAATAACTTTGTAAGAAAAAAACACATCTTCAATTAATTCATGATTGGAGCCCTGGCAAATAACAACATAATTTAATTTTTAAATCACATTAATTTAACTAATTAGCCTTTTCATTATTTCTATATTACAAAACTTTAAATTATTGTTTCATAATATCTGATCTAATACAATCATTCTAAGCATTATAAATAGCTTTTACTTCAAACAATACTTAATAGCCAATTGGTTAAATGTTCCTATCCAAAAGAGAGATATGGAAAGGACTTTTTGGGGCCCAAAAAATTAATATAGTAGTTGCACGTTTTTGGCTCAGGAGAGAGATGTGGTAAAAGCATATTTTTGTCCCCAAAAAAAGACATATGATGATACATGTTTTGAGTTTTAAAAAAAAAGGTGTGGTAAAGATATATAATTTTTTTGTCACAATCAGCGTAATATAATAATTAAGAAACGTCGACACGTGGCTTAAAATTTTAACATCCCTTCAAAACAACTTAGACATAGTATGAAATTGAAATAATAAAAATAGTGCCCGGCCCGCGGGAGCTGCAGCGTCATTATTAGATTTACAATGAAACAACTCGTAAGTCAGGAAACGTCAATTAGTCACGTGAAGAAACGTTATTGTGGCAAAAGAAACGGCAGAAATATTGACTGGTTTTAACAGCATATTTTGAATACGTGTTTTCTAACAATATGTTGTTCTGCCAGTTATTTTGTATTGTTTTATATGTAATTCTATTCATTGATTTTTATTATTATTGTTGCTAATACAAAATTTCACTTTAACAACCATGTTTACAATCACAGAAGACAAAGTTTCGCTTCATTCTATTTACCAAATGAATCTGCGTTAAACACTGTTATCAGGCGACATATTTCAGCATGCTCCCATAGAATACACTTCTTTCATTCATAGCTAAAGGCATGCATTCACCATTTCACATTGCTTAATTTCTTAGGGAACATGATAAAAGAGCGGATATTCTAACTAATTCTGAGAGTAAATTATATATTAATGTACTTTAACAGTGCTAAAAATACTTCAGAATGTAAACTAAATTAAGTTCGAGAGATGTTTTAAGTTCTTTACTCATTTAGTCAAATTAGTTATCAAATCATAAAGCAAACCTTCCGCAAAATCACTGTGTTTACGATATGAGGCTCTTGTCATTGTAATCACTGTTGTTTAATTTTTGAGTCAAATTACTTTAGGGATATCTGCACATAGCCATTCTTGTTGTTGTTGTTTAGAATTATGCACAATGGGCTATCTGTGATCTGCCCACCACGGGTATCGAAACCCGGATTTTAGCGTGTAAGTCCACAGACATACCGCTGAGCCACTGGGGGCACCCATTCTTGAATTTGAACTGATAGAATAGAAAGAAGGCAGTAAGTCAACAGTATTCACTGCCTACTCTCTTAGCTTATTCCTTCACCCTACCACTACACTACGCCCTGCCCAGTTTTCTGTGTGTACGTTGTTAAACACGAAGCTGCATAATGGGCTGTTTAGGCTGTGTCTACCACGTGTATCAAAACCCGGTTTATCACGTTATAAGTCATCAGACTCATCTTTGAACAAGTGAGTGATTTTATTTCTATTTTGTCACTGCTGATTAGAAGATAATTGTAAACGATTTGATTTATTTTTAATTGCATGCAAAGCAACACGAGGGTTATCCACACTAGCTGTCCCTAACTTAACATTGATAGACTAGATGAGGATGTGTGTGTGTGTGTGTTTTTTCTTATAGCAAAGCCACGTCGGGCTATCTGCTGAGCCCACCGAGAGTAATCGAACCCCTGATTTTGCGTTGTAAAAAGACATACCGCTGTACTAGCAGGGGGCATAAACTAGATGAAAATCAGGTAATCAATATCGCAAACTCTAGTGTTGCTCTTATAAACGAATAGTGGGATTGACCGCACTTTCTAATGCTCCCACGGCTGAAAGGGCGAACAGATTCAGTGACGGAAATTCGAACCCACAACTTCTCAGACTGTGAGTCTAATGCCTAAACAATCAGACCATGCTAGACCTAATTACAAATGAATATAACCTCTTGTTTCTGCAACAATGCATTCAAACGTTTGAGGAAAAAAACTTAATCTTATTGAACAAAGTTTAAATTTTAAAATAAATCGAATATTGCAGTCCGTATTAAAAATCAAAAACACATAAGAATTAACTTCGGTCATAAAGTGATACACTAAAAGCTTTCATATGGAAACGCAGGCACGGGTATTTTCGAAAGATATGGGGAGGCTAGCTTTATAATGCGATCTTTCTACTCGCAAGCTAACTCGAAAACCCTTCTTTACGGCCTTGAAAAATAGCATTTATGTAATACGATATATCCTAGTCTTGGAGTATCAGCCGAATCAAAAAGACCAGTGTTTTAGTTTACTGTAGCGGAAATAGTGCGTATTCTGTGAAAGAATGTGTTGATGTGTGCGTCAGTCGTAATTGACTCAAGAGTTATAAACACGTGTGAAACATTCTAACGTTAAGTTAAATGATAATATTTAAACATTTGAAAAGCGACGTTAGATAGAAGAACGAATGCATTTTGGATATTGTAATAAGAGAATACGATATCATGTTTAGCAGTATGTAAGGGAAAAAACAGAGTAAATACATCACAATATCAGACGGCTTGATATTAGAGAATCTAGTTTCGACACCATAGTGCGTTCCGTTCAGACTAACGTTGTCTTGTGTTTATGCGTGTTGTTGATTCGCACTGGATGTTCTTGTGAAATTGTACGGAAAGTAGTTTTTGCGTTAATAACAGGGCCTAAAATTAATGTACGAGTCAACTTAAAAGGCAGGGTCTTTATTTCTTTAACCTGAAATAAAGGAAATAGGTTTTTAATTAACTTTAAATTCAATTTTAGAAAGAACTTTTAATTTCGTTAGGCTACACCACTACACACTTTGGTAACTTGTAAACATTTAATTGAAATGTTCACTGATAAATGAAAGGGTAAAAAGCTTGTTAGATTAGATACGAAGGCTTGATTAGAAAAGCTTCAAGCATGAACCAGATCACACGTGTGTTCTAATTACTGGGATTCGTTTAATATAAAACTGTTTCAATTACAAACAGACCTTTAGAACTTGTAAGCGTTACGTTGCGTTTTCCTTTTCTTTTCTTTTTGTTAACTGAATATCGCACGCTAGATTATACATCACTTTAGTTCGAATAATTAACAAACGGACCAAGTGTGGTCCAGTGATTAGCTTTGTTTTGGAATTTCGCGCAAAGCTACTCAAAGGCTATCTGTGCTAGCCGTCCCTAATTTAGCAGTGTAAGACTAGAGGGAAGGCAGCTAGTCATCACCACACACCGCCAACTCTTGGGCTACTCTTTTACCAACAAATAGTGGGATTCACCGTTACATTATAACGCCCCCACGGCTGGGAGGGCGAGCATGTTTGGCACGACGCGGGCGCGAACCCACGACCCTCGGATTACGAGTCGTGCGTCTTACGCGCTTGGCCAAGCCGGGCCTCCATTGATTAGCAATTAGAAGTTTTGTTGTTCTCGTACTGATATCACCAATATAAATCGAGTTCTGCAATTTGTGGTCGTAGATGCATAATAAGAATGACAGTCAAATCCCTCAACTGGACCTAACAAAAAAAAGAGTAGTCCAAGACTTCGATGTTGATTAACTGCCTTCAGACTCTAGTCTATCATTTTAAAATATAGCGAAAATTGACACATATATTTCTCCAGTAGTTCTGCATTCAAGAAATAAACTTTTGTCGTTCTAAATACTACAATACAAAATCTGTAGAGGTTGTGAAGGAACATGAGTGAAAGAGTCTCAGCACAAATATTAAGGAAGTATTAACATGTGCTTCTGAGACATTACTATAAGAACAGTGGGAAATGAGTTAACTACATTTAATAATTATTTAATTTATCAGATGGGAAAAACACAACACCAGAAATCAATAAATTTACACAAATTGGAAACCTCTAGCGAAAAGTACAAAAAATAAAGCGTACCATTCTTGTCTTTATAAAGTTACGAAACCTTTAGGATCATCATAATGCCAAATTCATGATTAAACAGAAGCAAAATCACCAAAACTGTCTTTGCGTGTCAGCTATGGAAAGTTCTATACTTGGTCAGTACCTTCCAACTTTCTTTACGATCGTTGTCGGCCATCTCTTCTGGGTTTTATGTTCGGTTGTTTCTCCAGAGGGACATCATTTCTGGTTCAATACACGATGTTCTCTATGGCTGACTGCACGAGAAAGTGAGAATCTTGCTTCTCAGAATAACATTATTTGAAATTTCTGTGTTTCCATAATGTCTAGAAGGGCAATTGTTTTTTGGGTTTTGTTGGTCTTTTCCTTACGATATACCAGAGATACAGCTTTTTAAAGATTAACTTTCCACGTACTTTGTACAAATGTTACTTTTTCGAACGTATACAATAAAATAACCTTCTGTACTTTTAACTTTCCTTTGTTTTTTTCTTATATTAAGAAATGGATGTTAATTAAGTTTCTAACACTTTAAAACCTCTGCTTGTAACTAACATCACGAATATAAAACATTTCTTGACATTACTGTCGATATAATTAAACCAGTGAGACAATCTTTGTGAAGTACAACTGTATATAAGTGACTGTTAATGTGAAAAGTTACCAGGTTTTATTTTTTATTTTATCACAATTTCCAGCAAGAAAAGTTCGGAAGAGGTAAATGAAAGGATATTTTCATTTGTCATTTTTATATGACTTAAACGACTCTTTGTTTGTTTGTTTTCTTTTTAATTTCGCGCAAAACTGAACGAGTGATATCTACGTTAGCTCTCTTTAATTTAGCAGTGTAAGACTAGAGAAAATGCAGCTAGTCATCACCACCCACCGCCAGGTCTTGGGCTTCTCTTTTACCAACCAATAGTGGGATTGACAGTCACATTATAACATTCCCAAGACTGAAAAGACGAACATGTTTGGTGTGACAGGGATTCGAACCCGAGATCCTCAGATTACAAGTCGAGCCACCTTAGCCACCTGGCCGTGCCGGGCTAAACAACTCGTCTTTGAGCTCAAGCTGAATAATTAAATGGTATAAAAGTGCACAGAATATACTTAATAGTTTGAAATTAACTTAATTCTTAAACCTTTCTGTTATATACTAACGACCACATACAGCAACTCTTGTAAACCAGGCAGAAATGCTTCATAGAATGTGTAAAACTGCTAATACCAGATTTGTTGAACTACAGAAGATATCTTGGATTTTACGGACTTCATAATCAGAGATGTATTTAACCAAATTAGAAAATTAAAGAACGGAATCTGCTGCTTATTAGCTAAAATAAAGAAAGTTTTATTAATTAAAATAGTTCAGGGCATTTTGGATGATTTAGAATCAGTAGAACCCATTGGATAATCAAAGTGTATTTATACAAATATGTGTCATCATTACCAATTTATGGAGAGCATTTTCTATTTGGTGGCTTAGACTAGTCAGGTGTAGAGTAATAACTTGATTGAAGATAAAGAGAAAACAATCCAATGAACCTTAAAGTTTAAAATAAATTGTTATTTTAACCACCAACATTGTTAATATAAAAAAAAGAACCTGGTTGAGAAGACACGTATCAAGTGTCCACTAGTGTCTAAAGGACAGAGAAGACCAAATGTTCCAATGAAGACCCCATTGAAAGTATAAAAGTCGAATAAATGAATACGATATTAATATTTATCACAAAACAAGACCTAAAAGACTAGTTTGTACAGCAATGAATAAATATACCATAGTATATCAAAAGAGAAAATATACAACATGAATGGATGTATTATTCTATCTCAAACCCAAAACGTATTTTTTCAATAAAGCTACCGTAACTCTATTATATGAGCGATGCTCGTGAACATTGTATTATTTTTCATTTTAATAATAATTTAAACTGGGTTTAAACTTTTAAATAAGGAAAGAAGTTGCTTCATGAATTCAAATCCTGTTTTAATATATTTAAAAATTAGCTTTAGTTAATAAAACTCCTTGGAGATACCAAAGACTCACTAGGTTAAGCCTAACTAGTATTCCATTGTTAAAAGAATAAAGTAGAATACGATACTAATAAAGTTTTTGTTAAAACAATGTACATGCTTAACTATAGTGCGAATAGTACAACACTGTTTAAAAAAAACAATAAACCTTTGTTAAAGCATTGGTTATGTGTAACTTTAGCCTAATTATTGTTACACTACTAAATCAATGTTCACACTTAACTGACACAAGTAAATGCATTAGGTATTGATGAAAGACGTCCCGAGTTTTATATATAGACTACTGAACACTTCGATCATTTGACTAACATTATCCGAAAAGAAATATTTTTAGCTTTTTCCTACTATTTAAAATATTACGTCAACACTACGCTTTTCGGCATTCTTGTATGTTTACATAAAAACGGCATTCTGGTATATGTACATAAAATACTTATTCATGCCATATCCAAGGCTATTCATTTATATCACGTAGGAACTTACTTTTTCCTTAAACTCATGCAAAGGATCTTTCTTTTGTATGTATAAGGATTTTCTTCACACGCCTAAAATAGAATAATTCTTATTTTTATAAAAGTACTCCTCACATCTCATACATTTGTTCTTGTGGCAATGTTTCCCTGAAGTCTTATATAAAGTTGCCTTCTTAAATTTCTATAACTATATTTCCTTTGTGTCTTACGTTACAAACTTAAGTCTTCATCTAGATACTGGCCCCATATTTTAGAACGACCGTTATTTGAGTTACTACTGAAATACTTTCCGACATGCTATATAAACTTACTTAAAACGCCTTTAGGTGCTTTCTTTATACCTGATAGAGGAACTTATGTTGGAATAAAACCGCCAGAACTCGTATTTTAGTGCACGCTTTACATTAGTGTCTATTTAGTCACAAAAGAAGCACGCGCTTGCAGCTCCGTTTTTTGTTTAGGTTCTTATGTTCGTCGTTTTTTTGTTTGGTTTTTTTATTATTTATTTATTTTTGAAGGTAAAAAAACGGTTCACGCAATCAGGTAGATAGAGTTCTACCTTTATAATCTACTACGATGTTCATACTATGGGATAGCTTCTCGCATCAGTTACTTGCTTATGCTAATATTAAAAAAAATAATTCCAGTTTGTTATTTACAATAAATTAAACACTGAATTGTTGCAAAAGAAATTACCGCTGTGAGTATTTAGGGCACTTATTATTGTTATTGTTTTCATTGTACGTTTCGTTCATCCAGGGTTTTTAATAGGCTTCACTACGTATGAAAAATGATGCAACTATGATGTATTTTATTGGCAATTAAACAACCTCTGTCTCTCTTTTTTGGGTGGGGGTGGAGTGGGGAGTAAAGTTACAGAGCGGGCACAGCGTTCGTGTCAGGAAGTGAACAATGTAACTGTGACTTCTCTGGGTGGAGTAACGTTACAGAGTAGGCACAGCGTTCGTGTCAGGAAGTGGACAATGTAACTGTGACTTCTCTGGGTGGAGTAACGTTACAGAGCAGGCACAGCGTTCGTGTCAGGAAGTGGACAATGTAACTGTGACTTCTCTGGGTGGAGTAACGTTACAGAGCAGCCACAGTGTTCGTGTCAGGAAGTGAACAATGTAACTGTGACTTCTCTGGGTGGAGTAACGTTAGAGAGCAGGCACAGCGTTCATGTCAGGAAGTGGAGAATGTAACTGTGACTTCTCTGGGTGGAGTAACGTTACAGAGCAGCCACAGTGTTCGTGTCAGGAAGTGAACAATGTAACTGTGACTTCTCTGGGTGGAGTAACGTTACAGAGCAGGCACACCGTTCATGTCAGGAAGTGGAGAATGTAACTGTGACTTCTCTGGGTGGAGTAACGTTACAGAGCAGGCACAGTGTTCGTGTCAGGAAGTGAACAATGTAACTGTGACTTCTCTCAGGATACATGAACTGTGATCTATTGTACTAATAAAGGAAACCAAATTCAACAAAGGGACTTTGCATGCATAAGGGGAGAGTTCCTTCTTATTATTACAGAGTAAGCTGTCACTTCATCGCTTCAATTGTTATTTTGTAGAAATTTCATGACCGCCCAGAATCAAAGATAATGCCAAAATTTCGAAAACTGACCAATATGTGACCTTTTCTGAGAGGTCGCACGTCGCACGTAAAAACATCGATACCAAACTGGATTCTTTTGTAGACAAACTGCATAGAGTATTTTGAGTTGTATATACTTTACAGCTTTTCTTTTAAATAAACATAACAGTTTATAATCCCAATTTTATGTGTTTTTTCACGTTTCTATTGAAAATATACTTTTGATTGTTGGTTACCAGTTCAGAAAATTAGATGTTTCAGTGGCAAAAGCGAGAACAAAATATTATAATGTCTGATTGAAGCTAAAACTGCCATTTATGTTGGGTAGTGTTAATAGTTGAGCTAAAAAAAAACAGGTTATGATAAAGTAATTACTAGCAAACAGGGTAATGAATGGGTGTACATGAAAGTTATAGAAACTCCTAGAATTTTTAAAATCAACCAGCAAAAATTACAATGGCTCGCCACAAATGTGAAAGGATATAAATACACGTACTTCTTGTATCTTTCTTTTTTCCATTTTGACCTAACGAATTATGGGTACTTAGATAATTTTTATAAGCAAAGAGAGACTTACACCAAGATGGCTGGTCAAGTTAGCTACCATATAGAGCGAACATGTTCGGCGGAGGGGGATTCGAGTTCGCGACCCTCAGATTGCGAGTCAGACACCTTAACCACTTAGCCGCACGTGTTGTATATAATCTAATCACGCAGGATGATCTTTATATAAAAGGAAGATCGTCTTCTTGTATGTGACGAAATAATTTAATATCTTTCTAACACACTTTTATTTGTATATTATCTTACACCCGAAACAAATATACACTAAGAGCTAAGAGTTGTATGTGACGAACAGTTGTCACCCATCTGCTAGTTTGTTACCATCGAATATCTGATTTATTTATCGAATCAATGATACTTACAGATTCTGAGGTGGATATCTCTTAATTGACACAATTGTTAACATCACATTGTGTAAAAGTGATTTTCGACTGACCAGTTACGGAAGTTCACTTGTGTGTTCGAACTAGATTTTTATTAGAAGATGGCTACTGATAAATCCAATTACTTTTCGTTTCCAAACAAATCAAATTACTAGCCAGAGATGGAATTTAACTCCACTGTTCCCCCCTCTTAAGTCAGAGATTATTAATAGACCTAAGTGTACCACACCCTTTAACACTCCTTAATCTAAAGTTTTCCACACCTTTAAGTACGGTGTTGAAATGTACCTGTTTTATTTTAGACCTTTGCTTAAGAATATATTATAATTGAGTTATCAAATCTCCATGACACAGTTTTAGTTGATAAACTAAAGACGGTAAAAAATAAGTAAAAACTGCGAAGTTTAAGCCGTACTTAACCTTTTATGTCACGTCTCTTATAAATGTCAAAGTCCTCACTGAGTTTCACTTGTTTTCGTCACAAGAAAGTTTTTCTGCCAATACGATATAGCGACAAAGAATAGAATGAAGCTCGCAATTAAGTCATAGTTGCCTCACGGTTTGTCTAGTGTTTCAATAGTGAATGACACTAATTTAATTGGAGTTAACATATTGTGTAATCCTCCGAGTTTGAGAAAAAAAGATCCTATAGTTTTAAAATGATGTTTAACGTCATTTCAAGGAAGATCGCTCGAATATGACTCCTGTAACGTTTCGCTTGTCAGTGAAAATCAAATCCTATTTGTTAGGCGACACGTACTAAAAATAATAGCCAGCTTTTTTTAATCTTATGTTTTCGAGAGAAAAAAACAAACGATCGTTATTTGAAGAAGAGAAAAGCTTTGTTTTAGTTAACCGAAAAAATAACATACAAAGACCAACGTTGTGCTTACAGTTTTTGGTATAGTATCGTTAATTTACACGGGTTTACAAATTAACGTTTTATAAACATGGCGTTATAAATACGCCCACAATAAATTAAGGAGTGAAAGGTTGCTCACTGTAATCGATCCAAAATTAATAGGAGTTTGAATATGAGTCAATTAATCTAATGTATGAGTTGCATATGATAGGTTTCTCGTGTATTCTAGCGTTTTGTTCATAAGACTGATGGCCCTTATCTCGACAATGTTGGATTAGATCACTTGAGCAATTTTTTGTTGAAAATAATAACATGAAAGTTTAATTCCAAGAAAGTTTCTTATCGACTGGAATCAATTTTGTTTTCCATCAGTTAGAGTATCAACAAAACCGTGGAACTACTTTGCTTGAGAGATAATTAATATATTCCTACGCTCACAGCCCGATTTTTCACGACGCACATCGGAACGAGATACTGCCATTCACTAGATAAAGGAGTTCCAAAACTTTCTCAACACAAGACCCATTACAGCTTTCCACATTCTGGCTTACACTCCTACGCAAAACATCATTATTTGATTTCTGTGTTTGTTACCGCACTGGGAACCCCAAAAGATTTAACCAAGGGGGACCGCTCCCTGAAAAAACTATGCATATTGATCAGATATTTTTCAGATTTTATTTTACAGTTAACTCATTTTGTATCGTCTAATAAAAAAAATAAAACTTCTATAGACACTGTAAAATTTAATTTTACATGCTATTTAATTCAATTTTTACTTTAGTGTTCCCCTTAAAATACCCTGTCTTTAAGTAAAAAACCTGGATAAGCCACTGGAACCCTTGAACTAGATCATGTCCCATAATATAATACATTTATTCCGCAATAACCAAAGTATATAATAAAACATTATTAGATAATTTCTAAAATTAAACGAAACATAAAACACACTTTGTCTCTTGTTCTTCCTCTGTAATCTTTTAATGTTGAATTTCCTGAAATTCGTTCATTGAAACACTCGCTGGTTGAATCAGAATATATACCCTTCTTCTCCTATATTTAATTTATACTGACAAAACTGTTATAGTTCTGTAAGTCTTCAGGATACCTCTCCTAATATTATGTAAAGTAATCATTAACTTTAACGTCATCTATATAAGGATTTAAGAGTTATGATTATTACTGACTTGTAGCGTATTCCTAGATGAACTCTTAACGCTCAAATAAAGCTTGTGCGAATTTATAAAGCACATATATTTGATTAAAAGGAACTTGGCGGTATAAACCGTTCTCTTTCGTACAAGGCCCGAATTTCGCTTTAATCCTTCACGAACGAGATTTACGAGGCCATAAAACTACAGTGATCGTTAACATTTGCATTAAAATTAACTTGTTATCTTGTGGTATGCTACAAACTCTGATTTCACATATCAGCAGATGTGATACTCTGTAAACTTACCACCTTCTTCGTCGTGGTTTACAACCATGAAAGTAAAACTTACCGGAAATAAATGAAAAGTCGCATTTACAATTATTCTACGTGTGTGCACTATAAATGGTTGTATTTTTTTAAAATAAAGAAAGTACATTTAGGGAGAAAACGAAATATTTTTTTGTAATTTTAAAAGTGAGGTTTATAAATTAACATGCTTATATTTATTCAAATTTATAACGAAGGTCACTATGATGCTTGGGCAGTGTTGTTGTTGTTGTTGTTTTTTTCTCGTGAGAAAAAAGAACCTAATCCTCGTGAAAGTTTATTTTAATTCACTTATATAAAATTCTTTCTCGTAACTCCATTGCAGTATTGAAATAATCAATTAGGCTTAGAATGTGGACACTAGAAGAGTAACCCAGAAGTAAGAGAAGCACAGAGACAAACTCTATATCGTTTCTATATATTCATTAATTAAGACCGAACTGATTAATTTCGAAATGCAACAATGATCACCAGGTCTAATTAGTGCGAATGAATAATTAGCTCTCAACTTTGACGGAGAAACTAACTTAGACTCTAATTAGAAATTTTCAGATATGAAAGAAGCGTTGTTTATATCATCTTTAATCTCCACCAATGATTAATACCAGAACATCAATCTTAAAACGATACTATGCACGTGACTGGATTGTGTTTGCGATATGGCTTACATAATTGGACGGATTCCCTAAAAACGTATGGTCGTTCTTGAAAAATCTTCACTTTGAACTATAACCGAAAGTATTTTAATAGTTACTGTCAGAAATTTATAGTCAGAATAAATACACGTGCTCCCTGAAATACAGAGAAAAACAAACACAAAATATTACAATAATCTTCATTTAACGATAAACTGATATAGCTTCACGCGCACTAAAAAAAACCAAGGACTTATTCATTAAAAAACTAATGCACGTTACACAAGTTAATTTTTCTCAATTTTAAAAATGAAACACAATCTGAGTAAGAAACTGTTGTACATAAAAAATACTGCAATGATTCTCATCAATTACGGTGATAATTGTCGGTGCTGTTTCGAAGACCCGTATATTCTGGCTGTTATTCTCTGATATTCTAAGAAATTTCTCTTTAAAAAAATATAAAGCTTTTTTTTCTTCGTCCTTTAGCCATTTTGATTTTTCTTTCAATATTTTTTCTTGTCTTTCAGCTCTTATTTTGTTCGGCCATGTTGTGTAAGGCTTAACATTTGAAGATACAGACTATGAATCGGAATAAACTGATCCTAGACGAAGTTTATGGTTTAGAGATTAATTACACGTGAGAGGAAACTTGCTTTATTTGTTAGCCACACCAAACAAACGCGTTTAGTAAACAGACTTGTACAAAATCTATACTGTTATCAGCAGTTGTAACATTAGTTTGTCAGTTGTAATTAGCCATACATCAATAACAGCTAACATGGTAACTGTTACATGTCCGAGTTTCAACACTTTTCACGCACGCGTAAATAGTCAATAGATATACTACGATCTGTGCCAGCCGTACAAACCAACGCCTTAAAAACATGGCAGAAATTACTGTTCCACACCACGTCATTGATGTGGTAGATTGCTGACGTAAAGATGCAATAAATCATGAAAAATTTCACTATCCAAGAGACTCAAAAGTACCAGTTAAAAACCTGTTTAATTATTTTGACTTTTGTAAAAGAGATAGAAGCAAGTATGATTGCTGTTTGTTGTAGCGTTTACTAGAAGCCAATTTGCACTCAACGATCCTTTTGTCTGTAATTTCACGTCTTCAAGAGTAACCCTTCCAATATGTTTGAAACATGTTAAAAGCATTGTAATTTAACCCAAGGCTAAACTTATCCAAGAAACGAAACATATTGATCAACGTATATAACTCTCGTTTCACACTCTTTCGTGTGCTCAATGTGTAGATTTAAATTTCATATAATAAACATAAAGAATTCCATAAAACAAGTTGATTCTAAGCTATCATCTGTTGCTTTAGTAACACAAGTAAACACATGGACAAACAACTGTTTAGATAATTCCAGCATACCTATCATTACTTAGACCATTAAAATATTTAACGTCATCAACAGATGCTTTCTTATCATGGTCCTGTTACATCTACTTTGGCGTCAGATAGAGGGCGTGTGTTATGAGATGATTAAATTAAAATAATTGAGAGCTAACGTTATTTCTTTGAACGAAAATTGTGCATCGTTAATATAAATCAACACAAGAGTTCAGTTACAACTGCATTATTTTAAAGCCAACATCTGCACAGGATGCCAGACGTCGCAAGAAAACAAACTTCTTTTGAAGAATATTGACATTGACGTACCTGAATTGCAGAAGTCTCCTGTAAATTAACACATATCTGTTATGGAAGTCTATTGTAACTAAATACGTACATCATTTGATTGGATGCAAAATACAGAAAATGACGTACCTCGGTGAAAAAGTCGACTGTAACGCAATAAACCCCAATTGTAGAAGTCTATTGTAACTGAATACACTTTAATTGTAGAAGTCTATAGTAACTGAATAGATACGATACACGAGAATGTTACACGAGCTTCTTGACCATAGTTATTTAACTTAAACGCTTTTAACTATAACACTTGAGGAAAAGTCCAATGCCTTCACAATAACTAAATTTTAATTTGGACAACACAACCCGTGGCTACGCCTCTTTCCTACTTTCGCCACTTGTTAAGAGCGTCACTCGACACTTACTCTGAATAGCACACCCCGGACGAGGCTATAAAGTACTCAGTTTTCAGAGGAGGAATTATCTCCCACATTATGTCAGAACTGGTACGCACGTGTACGATTTTAACATCCCAGACGTAGCGTAGACGCTAATTAGTGCCCTCTTCTATCTTGTGTATGGACTTTGTAAACAACAAAAGATAGGGTGTTTAACTTTTCCAAGCGGATATCAAGATTGCTCTCAGTTCACTACATTATGAAACAGCTGATACAGAAACGGCTGAGTGTGGTTGCTAATAGAAAAATATCCTGTTAACCTTGCTTTTATTTAAGAACTACGAGGACCATAATATAGTTGAGTAGTGTGTATGAAGTGGGAAAATAGGGGCAAAATTATACGTTTTGATGACTCATCTTACCACACTTACTGCTTTTGTTTTTTTTGTCTCTTGGTCTTTTATAGTGGAAGTGTTATTATGGTGTACTTGAAAAAATTTGCGCCAATATTCACAAATAAAGGTTTCTTATTTTGAGATAATAATTACTACAACTTGCATTATTATTTTGACCAATAAATTATAAATAAGTTATTATAAAGCATGTCAGTATGTTCTCGTAATAATCATAAAAAAAGTTCTCCATATCTCGGTCCCAATCCAGCTGCCATCTAGCGTTAGCAGATGTTATTTTAATTTTATTATTACGTAGAACCACAAAGGTTTCAATAATTAGCGGAGCATAACTAAATGTAATGCCATTTAATGATGAGTATATGTTGTCTTTGTTATTTAACACAATGGGCTATTTGTACTCTGCCCACCACGGTGATCGAAATCCCATTCCTAACAGTATAAGTCATCAAACATATCGCTTTGCCACTGGGGAGCTTTTAGTAATGAGTGATGAATGTATAATCATGTTTATATTTATATTGATAAATATGCTGGACAATGTAAATCCATATCTATATGACATAATCCTAAAACAAATAGTTTGTTTGTTTGTTTTGGAATTTCGCACAAAGCTACTCAAGGGCTATCTGTGCTAGCCGTCTCCAATTTAGCAGTGTAAGACTAGAGGGAAGGCAGGAGTCATCACCACCTACCGCCAACTCTTGGGCTATCTTTTTACTAACGAAAAGTTGGATTGATCGTCACTATTTAACGCCCCCACGGCTGGGAGGGCGAGCATGTTTGGCGCTACTCGGGCGCGAACCTGCGACCCTCAGATTACGAAGCGCATGCCTTAACGTGCTAGGCCATGCCAGGCCCTAAAACAAATAGACGTAAAAGCAAGAGAAAAACCAAATTTGGGGAACGAATTATTGTCTATAAACAGTTGATTTTTTTTCTTACATTCATGTACTGAATGCAACATTATGTTACTTTTTCCACTGAAACAGACGTAAATTTACATTACTAACCGTTACGTTTACCTAGATGTATGACGTCACTGCTGTTTTTTGAATTAAGCACAAAGCTACACAATGGGCTATCTGTCCTCTGCCTACCATGGCTATCGAAAGCTGTTTTTTATAGCTTTGTAAGTTTACAGATATACTGCTGTGCCACTGAAGGGCCTAGAGGTATGCATGCTAGGTAACTGTATGTTTTAAATAAGGCTTTACGTCCACTTTATTACAGATACATAAAATACACTTTTCGTTGGCAAAAGAATAGCTTAAGAGTTGGCGGTGGGTGGTGATGACTAGCTGCCTTTCCTCTAGTCTTAAACTGGTAAATTAGGGACGGCTAGCGCAAATAGTTCTTGAGTATCTTTACGCGAAATTTAAAACAAACAAACAAACAAATTCTCATGACACAGTGCAATATTCAACTTCCTGGAAAACAGAACGTGTAAAGTTGATGCGAATGGAGTCCACTCAGGGTCCTATTCATCCGAAGCAGGAGTCCCGCAGGAAAGGGTAGTTAGCCCTATTTTAGTTATCATGTATGTGAGTAATATCCCTCTGTTGGACCTAAACTTAGGTTTTACATCACAATTTGCTGACGATGTAGCGGTCTGGACAAGTGCCCTCACTCCTTCAACAGCTGCAACAAATCTCCAACCAGTCCTAAATAATATAGAAGAATACTGCCAGAAATATAAAATAAAAATTAATATTCCGAGAACCCAGGTAATATTATTCAGCAGATTAAATAAACTGAAAGAAAAGATCCACCAAGTTATACGTGAATGGATCACTTTTACTGACTGCTACTTCTGCAAAATTTCTAGGATTAACTTATGATACCAAATTAAAGTGGATACAGCATACAAACAATATCAAGATAAGAATTTGGAAAAAGAGCAAATTATGCAAGAAGTCTTTCAGGTAAAAAACAAGTAACATTACCTGACAATATATTAAAAATCTACAAAACATACATCAAACCTATTATAGAATACGCGTCTCCTGCCTACAAAGAATATAAAACATTCATGCACAAGTTTGCACACGTAGAGCCAATACCTGAAAGAATTGGCATAAAAATGACTTCATGTGTGATCTCGACAGACACTACGTGCATGATGAACATAGTTCTAAATACCTCTCTCCTGTAAATATATATTTAAGAAATATAATACAAGCTGGCCACCATGCACTAGACGCTTAAAACTAGTTTTATTTTATTGTACCTTACTTTATTTCTATTTTTTTTCTTTTCTATACGTGCTTTATTATTATTATTATTAACATATTATTATTAGAAATATTATTATTGTCATATTGTTATTATTATTAATATTATACTATTATTATTATTGTTATAGTATTATTATTGGTAGTAGTAGTAGTATTTCATATATAAGAAAAAAAAATATGAATATACGATTGAAGGAAAAAAATATTTTCAAGACTATACATGGACATTGCCCTGAAACGGGCCTGAGTACGGTGTAATACTCTGGCCCAAAGTTATACTCAATAGCACACCCCAAAGAGTGGACAATATCACAGTCAGGGATGGAGGAAGAGGTCTCGTGTACCTGACCCTTCTGGGTATTCAAAAATTAACATACCCAAATACCCACACAGAAGAAGCGACACAGTGCAAGATAGCGTCTTATATTTAAGACTGCGACAAGCAGCTTGTGAGTTGCTGTATCCTTTTGAAAACTAGAATAAGCGGATGGGCTGTTCTGGCCAGGTATATTGAAGTGTAATAATATGAGAACTTTGCGTTAAACATAATTAGGCCCGGAATGGCCGGGTGGTTAGTGCGCTCGACTCGTAATCTGAGGTTCGCGAATTTGAATCGCCTTTCTACCAAGCGTGCTTTCTCTTTCAGCCGTGAGGTCGTTATAAAAAGTAAAGATTAATCCCACTGTACAATAGTATTAAAGTAGTCCAAGCGTTAGTGGTGGGTGGTGATGACTAGCTGCATGTCTTTCTGTTAAATTAAGGACCGCTAGCGAAGGTAGCTCTGGTGTAGCTTTGCTCGAATTTCTAAACACATTAGCAGTTAAGCGTATTTTTATTTTCGTAAATATATTAGTGAAGTCGAACAACACTCTCACCACTTTTGTGTTACCGTAGTAGTGTACGTTACCAAGTGTTATGTTTATTAAATGATCGTGTTTTACTATTGTTGATATTGCATTTCTGCAAATTTAGGATTTCGTAATAAAAAAAACAACTGTAATTAAAAGTAAATATAGAACACACTTCTGTGTCACTTGATTTCTTGTTGCCTCAATTGGGTCATCTAATATTAACATTTTAACACGAAAGATTACCAATACAACAGCTCTAAGTCATTTTATAGCAGTCATGAGAGAGAAATCTACACAAACATCTGGGAATTTACAACAGTTCTTTAAAATCATTAGAAGAGCGTGTCTGTAAAGGCCGTAACTGGTAATTAGTTTTCGCTTGGTTTGGTGTTGTAAGAAGTAGTGGTATACCTTTCTCATAACAGAAGCATTTTTATATCCCTTAGATAGATTGAAACAAAAAACCGTAGTTTTACCAACAGTGACAAAAAAACAGGATGTTGACAAATTAAAGTGATCAAGAAACTTGATAATTGAATTGCAATCCAAAAACCAATTATTTGCTTTTTTTTTTAATTTCGCGCAAAGCTACACCGGAGCTATCTTTGCTAGCCGTCCCTAAGTTAGCAGTGTAAGACTAGAGAGAAGACAGCTAATCATCACCACCCACCAGTAACGTTTGGGCTACTCAACTACCAACGAATAATGGGGTTGACTGCAAAGCTTTAACCCTCCCACGGCTGTAATGCCGAGCATGTTTGGTGTGATTACAAGTCGAGCGCCGTAACAACCTTGCCATGTTTAATACGTAATAATTGCTTAGATTATAGAAAGTAATACGATCGAATTGTGTCACGATGGTTGTTGTTTTGAATTAAGCACAAAGCTACACGATGGGCTATCTGTGCTCTGCCCACCACGGATATCGAAACACGGTTTTTAGCCTTGTTAGTCCGCAGATATACCGCTGAGCCACTTGAGGGCATCCTTATGGTCAAAATCTGTTGTAGTCTATTGCATTTAAAATTTGTTAACAGTTTAAATTCCTACGATCACATTTTTTTTTACCTCAACAAAAGTCAGGTGCTGAATCAAAGATAAAAAAACAGGTCAACTGACTTCAGCGATGGTCATCACGGTTTTTCAACTCTCCGTCAAACTGTTATCTGAGAACTATGAACTTTAAATAGCAAAAACACACTTTTTACCAACGTACACGATAATAACTCTTCAGATATTAGATGAGTTTACTGTACAGACGTGACAACTTTAAAAAGCAAAGGTACACTCGCCGTTTTGCTACCAAAGGTTCATCTAATGATTCTCCTACGTGTAAAGTGTGTACAATTGCAGATGGCACTTCACATTTTTACCTATGTGAAAGACCTACGTGAGACAATATCATTCTGCCCAAACTGATGGGCTATCAGTATTTTTAGAGCCTTTCATTTTGATTATCTAATTGATCGGAAACAACGGAAAATGTCTGGATGGTCCCTTGAAGTTACTGTTTGTTGGAGTGTAAATTTGAGTTCATCCAACTAAATACGTGGTCGTCTCTGTTTTTACGGTTCAGTTGTAAAGATGATGGGATATAAAGAAGAGAGGTGGACCGTCAGATATATAGATCGGAAATTCCTGCTTCTGAATGTTCGACCAGACCCTCGTGAGGTCGGTCACGCTATTTATTCAGGGGACCCCAGTAGGTGAACTTAATTACTTAAGATATTAAATAAAAAACTTTTATTTAACACATTAAGTAATTGTTTCTTTAAATGCATTGCAAGTAAAATATTGTTATTTCAATTAAACTGTGTTGTTATTGCTCATAACGAATCGGTTAAATCGTGCAAAGCAGTTTGCTATAGTATTTAAAAAAATCATGTTTTATTCTATTTTAGTCGCAACTACATCTGCAAGAATATATATTAATATTGTTATTATTATTACAATTACGGGTGATACATTTTACATGAAAAGTAAGGCCCGACGTGGCCAGGTGGGTTAAGACGTTCGACTCTTAATCTGAGGGTCGTGGGTTCGAATCCCCTTTGCACCAAACATGCCCTTTCAACCATTGGGCGTTAAAATGTGATGGTCAATCCCACTATTCGTTGGTAAAATATTAGCCTAAGAGTTGGCGGTGGATGGTGATGACTAGCTGCCTTCCCTCTAGTCTTACACTGCTAAATTAGGGACGGCTAGCGCAGATAGCCTTCGTGTAGCTTTGCGAAAAATTAAAAAACAAAGAAATATGAAAAATAGATAAAAAGGCTGCAAAAGAACTGATGAATTTTTATCACATGATTTATAGGCCTAGCTTACAGCTTAGTGTCGTAGCAATTTACCAATCTTTTTTTGTGCTAATGTTCCGTTCTTGAGTTTTACTTTTTGTTATTTGTAATAGTTGTATATATATACTGGGATTAAACCATCAATACATTTCAAGTATTAAAAGTAAATTGTCTCTTATGATGTTTGATTGATAAATAAAAATAAAACCAGCAGGAACAAGAGTCAGTATCATCTTCTCGTGAAACCGACACTTTTAAATAAATTCTAAATGAAAAGTAAATCACATTAATGAACACAAATTTAAGCTTTGACGTCAAACTTTGACTGTTATCATCTTCCAAGAATTCGATGAATAAATGTAAATACTATTTTGATGAGTTTTTATTTTTAGAATTTTATTCGTCCTACTATTACATACTGTTACAATATACAGTGTAAGTTGTAAAAGTTTAAATGTTAAGTGACCACTTTCTTCACTGCATTAATGTATAATGCGTGTTTTGAAGTATACAATGGCATTCAAGGCCGATGAGCTTTCCAGTGGACATATTAAGCTGGTAATTTTAGGACGAGTTTGTGAGGTACCAATAATCCAAACACTCTTATTAGAAATGTGAATGTCAACCTTATTTTCTTATTTGTTTTTGGATATTAGTTGCAAAGTACTTAAAAATGATCTCTGCTAGCCAGCCCTAATATTTAGCTGACAGACTAGATAGAGATAAGACATTCAATCAACCCATTAGCCATTAGCCGTCCTTCGGCTAATCTTTGTATAGTAAACGTTTTTAAACGAATTTTATAAAGTTCTTAAGACAGTCACAATATTACCATTACTTGAGAGATCAATCTTCAACAGAACATATTTACAGCATATTAATCGTTTCTCCCAGGTGTCACTCTTTCTGAAAAAAATAAAGGAGGGAAACTTATGGAACAAGCTTATACTGCTCAACTTTTTTATTCAGTTTTTTCTGGAGAGTTACACTGAGTTTAGGAACCTTTCGAAACATATACATAGACCAATATATTATATATTATCGGTAAATTGCGTGTAACTTGAAATGCGTGGAAATGTATCTGTTGCAGTTCTTGGGTTTTATTCGTAGTTAAGCACAAAGCTACAGGTGCGCCATCTATATTCTGCTCGCCGAGGGTATCGAAACCCAACTTCTAGCGTCATACGCCCATAGACTTACATAGACAATAAGAGGATTGCAGCTGTTGGAATTTAACCTCATGCTTTTCGTATGTCTGACAAACACTCCACCAGTTGAGTCATCACATAATTTTTTTTTCTTCATCCTCTTACTTTAGAAAAATAATCCTCAGGATCGACAGTCGTATGGCGAATCCCAGTTTGCCGAGAATTTTTCTTTTGACAATCCTGTTTATTTTTGCATATCTCTCGATCGAATTAGATACCTTTCACAAGCAACTATTTCTAACGTAACCTTTTTCTTTTTCAAATTCACGTTATTATATATGTATTGCTTAGCTAACTATTCAATATTTCAGAGGTTATTGCAAAACATATCGAAAATTGAGGATAGTTATTTGTTCTATTTTTATTGTTGTTATAAGTGACAAAAGTCTGACATCATTTCCTATTCGGACCCAAATATAAATTAATTTAAAGGAATTCAGTACTTGTTCAAAGATCACTGTGATGGGATTGGCTTAAATGTAATTACAACTTCCCAAAAATGTACTCCAAATTACCTAGAATTACATCTAACAATAAAGCACGGCACTTTAGTTATAACTACTGTTCTGGAAGCAAAAACTGTGACCAGGAAATTGAACCCTTAGTAACATGTTATCTTATTTTCTGTTGCTTTTCTTAATAAGTTCATTTTCGACTATAAAAGACTTATGTATTGACATAAATAACATAAGCATTTAGCAATTGAGAATGGCTTTATAACAATTGCTTCTGGCATCCAGTCATCAGTAACTAAAAAAAAGAAGATATTTTAACATTCCTCGCAGCGCTTTTACCTCTGATATTCTAGTTTAAGTCCTGAGTACCTGCGATGAAACACTTGACTTAGCCAAATCTAAACAAAATGAAAACAAGGATTGTAGAGTATCTTGATAAAAAACATAGACCAGAAATTTTACGCAAAGACAACAAAACACCAACTTTGATAAATCAGATTGAGAAGGAAATTGATAACACTGCTATAACACATATTCGATAGATTTCAATGACTGAAACTCGGTACAACTTTAAAACTGAAAATAAACAACAAATAAATATTAACGAAATAACGATAAGATGAAATATCTCTTGACCATACTATGGTATTACCATACCAGACCTTATACTATCCTTCTTATAGTCAGTTTGAAAATCGCTAGGGAAATAACCATGTAATGCATTGTACATCTACTTCGACTTAAACCCTGCATATTTGGACTTTACTGCACCTTTATGTTTCACAAATTATTGAATCTAAAGATTTCTTATACTCGGTCCTTGTCCCTAATTATGTACATAACGATACTATTATACTTTCTTTGTGTTTCTCTGTTAATGAAGCAATCAGTTGACGAATCTCTGATTTAGCTGGGTTGTTTGAATGTCTTAAAATAAGTTCTTTTCTCATGCGACTTGGACCAGTGGTTTAGCTTCGTCGTTACACTGCAACCATTACATTCACAACCATATCTTGAACATTTCAAACATGTTTCACTGCTACATCGTTTCACCTAAACTTAAAAAAAAGTTAACTTATCCATGTTGACTCTCATGGTCTCGGGTCCAGTCACGAGTATGGTCCAGCGACCTAGACTTCAGAAATTGTACCAAATATCTTTTTATCTTATCAAATGTACCCAAACCCTTACGCAATGACTTTTTTCCCACAACATCGAGATGGCAGACTAGCTCTTGTGGCGAGTGTTAAAAAACAGAAAAAAATTGAAGAGTTTGGAGTTACCCATTGCATCAAACAGTCATTTTTCAGTTCGTTTTGGAAACAGCTGGCGAACTGCTTAACCTAAAAACCTAACCTAAATCAATGCTGTGGATCGAACAGTAGCTCTAACTGCTTGTCACCTGATATCCTACAATCTAATACAAAATACAATAACCTGTCATTGCTAAACTGTGTGTATTTTCTTATAGCAAAGCCAGGTCGGGCGATCTGCTGTGTCCACCACGGAGAATCAAACCCCTGATTTTAGAGTTGTAAATCCAAAGACTTGTTGCTGTCCCGGGAGGAACAAAAATTCAGTAAATTAATTTTTAATTGGAAAGTCGTTTTGCTCTAAACATATGGTCCATCCCTAAAGTAATAGTAATATTAAAATACAGAGTAAACTTATTTCAGTAAAATGTTTCTTATGAAAAAAGAATGATTTAACGGACCAGGTTCACTCTAGCAACGGAACGGATACCAGTAAATAAAAGATGAATTGCTCTTCCATGATATAGATTTCAGGCAAGGACTAAAACGAGCTTCCTCATATTTCTTTCCACTAGAGTTTCATATCACAGATTTTTGTACTTCACTACCGTTAATACTATCTCCGCAGCCTTTCGTGACAGAAAGCGTGTTTTTGACAGTTTGTTTACCAAACCATAAAAATCTCTTTGAGTTCTTTTCAGCAGGAGATACGACAAAAATCTATATACATTTACAGATTTCTTATAACTTACGGAATATAAAAGTAGATTTGTACAAAGGAAACGTTCACTGGCTCTCCCCGTGGTATTCCTGCAATAGATTAGTTATATTACCTGCCTAAGTGTCTGTTTTAAAGGCTAGATTGTCCTTCTTTCTACAGTTTGAGACAGCAGTATTGCATGTCGTTCGTCGCGGCTGCTTCCCAAGGGTCATTAAAATAAGACCCCTGAGGTTTTGTTAAACATCAAGTAACTATGTGACATTATATATATAAAATGTCAAAGAATTATGATACAGATATTTACCATCTGGCCAAAGTTTTTGATATTCGTTTCAGATAAAGTTCTATATATTTCTGTACAAAGATCATGAACGAATACATGTTGCTTCAATTACAAAAAAGATATTTTTATTAACTTTGAATTTTTAACTGATCTCCTCGAATCGTCATCAGACAATTATTAAAACCCTAAATAAATATTTAATTTCACTCTTGGTCTAACAGATATTTTGTTTTCTTCTTTAAATTGATATTTAATAGTCCTAAATTCGGCACAAAAACAAACAAACTCTTTTAAGCATATTGGGAGTTTTTTTTACGCACCCAATAGATTTAATTACCGTGAAAAAATACATTATTGTTATTATTATTAACTCAAGTTACGTGTTTATTCTACTAGAGACACGTATGCTGATACATTGTGTTTTATCGGTCTGTGATAATACTTGTGACACAAAATGTCTTCGTATGTTCGGTTTACGTGTTTATAAAATTCCAATATTGTTCACGAAACCATATCATAAACAGTACACAAAACGAATGAAATAGAGAAGCCATATAACATTACCGTTGGAATACTACTACTACGAGGCACGAGCTTTGATAAAATGTACAAAAGTCTTCTGCGAGGCACGAGCTTTAATATAAAGCACAGAAGCCTATTCTAAGGGATGGTTCACGCACACACATAACTTGCAGAGACACATTCAGGTACCTTTCTTTTTACCACATAGATATTAAATCTATTAAGCAAAGTAAAAACAAGGAGGAATGGGTAATTCATTTGTATGTGGTTCTCACGGCTGCTCATTATCTCGGACTAACAAAAAAGAATAGGGGGTCGTCAGCTCAATTTAGTTTCCCGACAAAATACGTCACTAATGAAACATTTATTTTATTTTATCATATCCTATCCTTATCCTTTTACTTGAGAAGCAAACTTTTATTCTTAATTAATTAATTAATCATTAAGTTACACATTCATAATTATAAACTAAAAGAATAGAGCGTAAATGACATCATAAAATATCCAAGTTTTCCTAATGGTACATGATGGGTCGTCTAAACTACGTTGTTAGCTCACACAAAAAACAGTAATTGCATTTTAAACAATAGATTAACTGATAAACCGATACAACAACAAACTTATTGTTGAGACATCGTGAACACACTGGTAAAACATATTCCGTTAAATATATATTTTTATACACATATTTCATTACGTTTTCAATACGTGTTGCTATGCGTATGTACGTGTATATATATAATCAAACATTTAATATATTGTATTATTTATTTCAGTTTACTTTTCAAAGGATTTCGAAGTTTAGCACAAAAAATATTTTATCTTAGATTTGAACAAGGTGGTAATTATATATCACAACTTGAAGTACTGGTCCTTTGTAGATGCTATGGAAAATAACACAAAAATCCTAACTTTCACACAAGTTGTGTATAACATAACATTTCATTACAATATTCATTATTACCTCACCAAACGTTTCGTATGACCTTTAAGTACTCAATGTTCATGTGCCTAAAACACAGGAAAAACTGTGTGATGGTCAGGTGGCTTTGTAGAAAGCGGTATTGACCAAAATAGTGGCCGTAGGTGTGCTTTCTGTTACCCGCTTTCAGTATCCAGCTCTTACTGTTCTTCCACAGTGTTACACGCGATTAATTAATTTACAATCACTGGCTGCAGAAGTCACTTAGTGGCCGAAGTTCAAGAATCATGGACGAAAGTAAGAAGCTGGTAAAGCTACAAAATAACACTGTATATCAGCCTTATAGCGGTTGTTGGAGCACAAACTGCAGCTGAATTTCCGTGTTATTTCAGAAGCGGTGGCCATTATTCCCATTGAATTCCTCTATAGATTGTTTATGTTTGTTTGTTTTTAATTTTGCGTAAAGCTACACGAGGACTATCTGTGCTTCTCTATGGAGAGCGCTAGCGATACATAAGACGCTCATTTCCTCCTCCATCACTATGTGAATGTTATGTTATAGAAATATTTAAAGTTCACTTTTGGTGAAAGGATGTAGCGCCAGCTTTGAATATCGTTAACATTAACCTACGTCAAAGATAATATACGCTCAATGGCAGAAATAACGTAGAGTGGATGGTTTGTAAGCAGCTGATTAACTTAACCCTTGTTCCAAACTATCTTTATACAAACTTTGGTTGAGATTGGTCCAACGACTTAGGAATAGTTAGATAACAGACAAACAGACACATATTTTTTGTGCCATATATACAGAGAGAAAGACAGAGATTCTAATAGTTTATGCTATTTAATATCCCCAAACAGTAGATGGACTTGATAAACAATCAAGTCAGAAGCACAAAGATCGTTACAACCAGTGAGAAGAATATGCAGATACTTTAACGGAATAACCAAATTATTGGTAACAGCTAAACATTCCTAACTTGTTCAGCGCCATGCACTAAACTTATGTAGCGTAGCACGGCCTTTGAATAACTTTAGGCAAACCCGAAATAGCATATTTTGGTAAATGTGATAAGAAAATTATTATGCAAACATCAGATTTCAGTATGACATAGTGATGTTTATATACTCCACTAATTTTGTTTCAAGAACTTTCAAACACTTCTGTAGTTGTATTCTATAGTCCCAGCGATTCAGCAAAATACGTGGGTAATTATAATGAAAACGTAACCTGAGAAAAGTGAAGTTAAACAACGCAATTATTGTATCCACGTTAATGCAGATTAAAGTAGGAAAAACAGGTAAACATTTTCTCTTTGATCTATAATTAGCATACTAATGCTAAGACAATGTTTATATACGAAAGTTGTGCTCATATTTATTTCTATGGCCGGGTGGCTAGAGCGTTCGACTGCAATCTGAGGGTTGCAGGTTCGAATCCCCGTTTCACCGAATACACTCGCCTTATCAGCCATGGGAGTGTTATAAATTGACGGTCAATCCCACCATTCGTTGAAAGAGTAGCTCAAGAGTTGGCGGTGGATCTTGATGACTAGTTGCCTTCCTTCTAGTTTCACACTGCTTATTAACAGACGGCTAACGGAGATAGCTGGAACTTTGTGCGAAATTCAAAAAACAAACAAACAAAACAATTTATTTTTATACTTGCTTACGTATGTACACTCAACACATTTTTAATCGATCATCGCAATATAATACGAACATAAATTAACGGAAGTACGTGTGCGTTAACAAATGCGAGAAGAAACTAAGAGGATTGCTAATAACTCCATTATCAACTCACGTTTCCCTCAATATTCATAAGAATGTGTTTTGATTAAACACCATTTCATAAGTATAAGATAACTTAATGATTTATCTCATCTATTTGTACGAAAATGTGTTTAGCAGGAACAAATAAAAATGAACGGGGGGAAAAAAAACTAAACGCAGAAAAAATTTCGACTCCTCTGCTCACGAGAATAGTTTCTGTCATCAAAACCTACTAGAAGGGTATTTGAAAAAAACTGATGACCAACTGGCTGTCGGCTGTTCCGGCCATTAGTCCTAGTTGACTGAGGAAGTGTCCCATTAGAGCGACGTAACTGGTCGCGATATTGCAGTTCCATGGCGGCAAATGGCCCATGCAGATGAAGTGAAGCATTATGGGAACTAATCAATTGCTTCAACTTCCTTGCTCTATCCTTGGATAACGTGACGATCACCAATATACAGGAAAACCGTCTAGTAAGACTATTAGATAGTATATATGAAATACCTCCCTTTCTTTCTCCAGATAACAACTAAGCACAGATTGGATTGTTTTTCATTGCCCGCAACAATAAAAAAAAACAACAACACATACTTCAAATACTTTTGTTGTTTTAAGGCTTAGGAGCTATTAAGAAATGTATTAAAACATGCAGCATACCGAAATTTTAAAAACTTCGTTCAACAGTAACATAATAGGAAGAAAACAACACGTTTCTCAAGCAAGAATAAATCATGATTTTGTGTTATTTATTTCAATGATATACAAAAGGCAGATTGAAAAGTGTTGGGTGATATTTTTCAGAGATTCACAAACGTATTTGTTTTCTAAAATCCTTCAAGTTAAAACTTTTAATGTGTACGTATGTATGTGTACATATATTTATCTATGTACATCACAGTTTAAGCATTAGAATTTATTATCTATTCATGTCTACCATTAAAATCGTGTACTATTTGAAATGAAATTTTGTACAAAAGCTACAATGACACATAACGCACTCGGCTATTAGTGTTGAGATGGCTTCAACTGAATTTTATAGTGAATTTTAGAGTGCAAACCCGATGATATTGCTTTGAGAGCTAGTTAGTAATAAACATAACAATACAAAATCAGAGATCATCACCGAATTAACCATTATTATTCCTTTAGGTAAGACGCTATAAATGAGAGAAGCAGCTTTCAGATCAGAGGAAACTAGAAAGCGCTTCAGATTGAGAAATTCGTCAAATAGATGTGCATCAAAGTAAGTCATTTCGCCTAACACATCACGAGATCACACTACATGCTATAAACCTAATTAAACTCTTCTAATTTGATCAAGTCGTTTACGGAAATGTAATTACTAAATATGCCAATTATCCAAAATGAGTTTAATGATGTTAGTTTGAACCTGAGACATCTAAACATGACCGTAAAGGTTATATTTTGACAAAGCCACAGCCTGTATTATTATCGCAATGATGATTATTGCAGCTATAATTTAACTGAAATTCTTGTTTATCGAATGCAATTCAGTTTTGGTCCGTTTAAGCTAATGTCTACCCCAGTAGGCTCTGTTAAACTTAATGATAACAAGACAGTTTAGTATAAGCGAAAACAATATAGCCTTTATGAGGTAAACGCAATTTTATGATGTCATACTTGTCATATAATTTTTTCTTTTTTTTACATTGAGTTTTATTATGGTTATCACTATTATCGTTATGGCAGTATGCTTATGGTAATTTTCAACATGAAGTCTCCACTGTTACATAAACCATTAAGTTATGGACCACGCACGTTTCAGCGAATGCGTGATAGTAAGGGAGCGTCTGTTGCATAGCACTTGAAGCATGTAGCATTATATCCTGTTAACGTTAGATGTATTAGAGTACATTTACTTGAGTGTGAAAATAAAAGACTTGTTTATTTCAGATATTCGTATAAGAATATACAAAGGATATTTCGATTGATATAAAGGGAAGGCAGCTGATAGACGAACTGGCACACTCACTGACTCCTCTTACTAAACAATCGGATCCAAAGTGCGAGAGCCCGGCATGGATGGTTAAGGCACTCGACTAGTAATTCGAGGGTCGTGGGTTCGAATCTCCGCCATACCAAACATGCTCGCCCTTTGAGCCTCAGGGGTGTTATAATGTGACGGTCAATCCAACTATTCGCTGGTAAAAGGGTAGCCCAAGAGTTGGCGGTGGGTGGTGATGACTAGCTGCCTTCCCTCTACTCTTACACTTCTAAATTAGAGACGGCTAGCGCAGATAGCCCTCGTGTAGCTTTAAGCGAAATTGAAGAAAACAAACAAAAAAACCGATTACGCCTGGCCCTAACAAATAGAAGTTAAAGTTAAGAATGGGATGTTTCTAAAGGAAATAAAATCGAGTAGTTATCGAGTGAACTGCTTGGACGAATTGGCTTATGTCGTGTTAATGTCTTATTTGATCTGCATGTTTATAAATAATAAACGATAACAAATTAAGCTTGCTATCATTGTTTGTAAGTATGCACAGTTTGACTAATGGTCTTATTAGTTGTCACAAGACACTTTGTTCTTTCATCTTATTCCATCTTAATTATTAAGTAAAACACAACAACAGAAATTTATGTTAATGAAATTTGTTTGAAATCATTAAGGTCGTTTAACACTAATAACAAACGATGTCTGTTTGTCTGTTTGTTTTTTAATTTCACACAAAGCTACTTGAGGGCTATCTGTGCTAGCTGTCCCTAATTTACCACTGTAAGACTAGAGGGAAAGCAGCTAGTCATCACCACCCACCGCCAATTCTTGGGCTACTCTTTTACCAACGAAAAGTGGGATTGACCGTCACATTATAACGCCACCACGGCTGGGAGGGCGAGCATGTTTGGCGCGATTCGGGCGCGAACCCGCGACGCTCAAATTACGAAGCGCACGCCTTAACTCGCTAGGCCATGCCAGGCAACAAACGATGTCACATGAGAACTTTTACCCACAGCAAACCGTCACATGAGAGATTTTATACATTCGAACTATTCTCAGCTTTCTTAAACTGTTTTCATACAGTTTGAATATATGTGTGAAAGAATAATTTAAGGAGAAGAAAAAGGAACGATGAAACATTAGAGAATAAATAATAGACTGGCTCATTATTTGTTTTATGGCTCAGTTTTCATTTTTTAAAAACATTTTTCGTTTTGTTATTTACCTTTTTTTCGTTTTATTCTCTTTAAAATAAAATTTGATTACGTTTCATGTAAGATTTGGATATGCCATGTATAATATACAATAGTCACTCATTCTATAATTTTTTTAACTTCATGTAAAGCCCCCCAGTGGCTCAGCGGTATGTCTGCGGACTTACACGCTAAAATCCGGGTTTCGATACCCGTGGTGGGCAGAGCACAGATAGCCCATTGTGTAACTTTGTGCTTAATTCAAAACAACAACAACAAAACAACAACTTCATGTAAACAATTATATAAATATTATGTGTTTATAAATAAGTAGCTGAAAAATTGGCACTGTAGTACAATGCTAAATTTAATATTAAAGAAACAGTTAAAAGATTTTAGTAAAGAATCCACTATTAATCCCAGGTGTCACCTTAACTTATTAGAACTCTCAACCTCCACGCTTTCCAGTTTCCCACTGACACAGTGGCACGTCTGTGGACTTACCCTTTCGATACCAGTTGGTGGACAAAGGACAATGTGTGTGTGTTTTCTTATAGCAAAGCCACCAAGGGGAATCGAACGCCTGATAGACTTACCACTGTACTAGCGGGGGTATAGCAGAAATAACCCTTTGTGCCTACTAACGAAATAAACCACCCTTCGAAAAGAAAGAAAATAATACAAAATCTTAAATAAACTTACTTTCAACAAAAACACAAGATCTACCTTGAGATTTCTTACGTAGTTTATATTCCCATCTTTCTTCCTTTCTCTTGAAATATAAAATATACTTCATGAAAAATGAAATGTATTTGGCATGGTTATGTATTTCAAATCTATTTTAGCACGCAGCGTAGTAAAATCGAACGTAGAAACAGAGATGACCGAACATAAATCATTTTTAAACAAAACACCCAGAATATTATAAAAGAAATTAAATACGGATTTAGTAACCGTATTTATAAATATGAACTTTATGGGATTTTTATACAATTTTGGAATTACACATAAAATTAACAATTTAGAAGAAACAACTATATATTTCATTCAAAATGGCGTTTTTATGTCAGTAATAACAGTATTTTTAAAGTACTTTTGTAAATTGATTTCTTTAATTAAAATTTGTGAATATAATTTTTCACGCGTAATTGTTTTTCAATTCCTTTTATTCTATTTATGAGCCGGTTAAAAACATCTATTTTATATGGGAAAAAAAAATAAAATTCTTAATCGATTTTGTATTGAATTAATGAAACGAGATTTCTATTCCGTAAAGAAATACAGATGGCAGTAAGATTTGTTTTACTGATTTTGATAATATAGTTCTCGACGTTTTTCCCCAAATCTTTTAAGATTTCGACTTCAAGAATTATAAGAATTTTTAAGGGTAAATGCCTTCCCACAACTGGCTAGATATACTGAAAGTACAGTAAAAACTAAGAAATTCTGGGTGTAAGCACTCAGCTCCACACTATAAATTGGTATTCCATGAGTACTGGCAACTCTATCATCACCATTTGGGATTTGTCTGGAAGATGGGATATCCCCAACGCATTCGGGAGCTATTACTAACAACGATATCCGTTATAACTTTAAGTTGAGACTGGATTAACTTTTACTGAATTTTTTCTAATGCTTATTATATATAAATAAACACATAACACTTACATATTCAAGCCCGGCACGACCAGGTGGTTAAGGTACTCGACTCGTAAAGCGTAGCCCAAGAATTGGCGGTAGGTGATGATGCCTTACACTGCTAAATTAGGGATGGCTAGCGCAGATAGCCTTCGTGTATCTTTCCTTGAAGTTCAGAAAACCACCCAAACTTTATCCATTGTAGAAACAACTCTTGGGTCAGGGATATATCACAAGGTTTAATTTAGTCTCTTCTAAAAGTCAGATTGAGGCTATGTCTACAACATAACAACCAACGGATCTCATTGTGATGAATCAAAATGAAAAAGAGATTCTAAACCTTAAAAGGCTTAGTGTGACTTTTTTAAATTAAGTACAAAGGTACTTGCTGGAAAGTAAAAAGTAGTAAATATTCAAAATTCCTCAATAATGGAGGATTTGTAAAGAAAATCGCTAAAAAATTAATTTCCAAGACTGCATATTTCCCATACCAGTGAAAATGGATTTAATTAACTTAGTTCATAGTTTGTTTGCTTTTATGGGATCATTTTAATAAATTCCTAATAACCCTACTGTTATAATATGAGACTGTCATTATATGACCAGAAACTCTTGCATAGCTCTTAATATTATGTATCAAATTTGGTTTAAAATATCACATGCACTTGTACCTACAATATCCTGAACTCAATATTAAAAAGCTTTTTACTTAAGCCCATTAATTGTTTCGTCTTAAATTCGCTACAAAGATTCTTAAATATTATTTGATTGTAAATGAAAAATATACCATTGAATGTCTTAACACCGGGATGCGCTTTCAACTCGATACACATGAATTCGTGTTGTTGTTTTGCTGTAAATCGTACGGAAAGTTAGCATAATCACATTACAAAATTTTTTATCATGTCACGAGTCCAGTAAACAGTATGCGTAAACTAATTACTACATCTGCTTGAAAGTTGAAACCTTCTAGAATAATTTATATAGATTACAGAGCAGTTAGATCATAATAGGTTTATGGTACACTAAGTTTATTCTAACTCTATCTGCGTTAGTGTCTGGTAAACCATTAAAAAAAAATAAAACCAGCAATTAATAACAATAACAAATATCTCTACTTAATGCCACTAACAAACCCTGAACCTCACGAGCTGAACTTCGTTGTAGAAAATTATTGTCGTTTTTCTTTTCCTTTTGTTGGCTGTTATCTCTGAAAGTGGCAAATTACCATAAATGATAATGCCTGTGAAATATTACTTTTAACTGGGTTAGTATCTTGTATTCGTTGTTACGAAGTGGGATGTGATTTAAAAAGGTCTAATACCTTCCCCTTCACCAAACATGCCCGCCTTTTCATCTGTGGGGACCTTATGTGTGACGGTCATTCCCACTATTCGTTGGTAAAAGAGTAGCCCAAAAGTTGACGGTGGGTGATGATGATGATTAGCTGTCTTCCTTCTAGTTTTACACTGCTAAATTAGAGATGTCTAACGCAGATAGCCCTTGAGTAGCTTTGCGCGAAATTCAAAACAAACAATCCTATTATTCGTTGGTAAAAGAGTAGCCCAAAAGTTGACGGTGGGTGATGATGACTAACTGCCTTCCCTCTAGTCTTACACTGCTAAATTAGAGACGGCTAGCGCAGATAACCCTAGTGTAGCTTTGCGCAAAAGAAATAACAACAACAGTTGTTTAGTAGCTGTGTTTTGGTAAGTGCTAGATTTTCATCCAAGTATTGTTACAATTCAGTCATTTTTTATTGATGTCTTATTTTATTCCGTTAGAAGATAAAAGCAAGAAACCCGACTGGAATGGCACATTTATTCCTTTGTACATTGTACAAAACCTTCCGACCGTTCAAATACCAATATTACTATAGCTAAAATATATTAGACTGGAAATATAAAAGGACAAATATTCGAAAGCGAAGAAATACAAAATCACAACACCTTCTTTTTCATTATATTTCAATTAACTATTTAGGAATAATTATCTTCCGAGCACATTGTATTATACTTTCTGATGAATCCTGATTCTGTAATTCAAACATTGAAATTGTAAAAGTCACGTTGCTCTTTAGTTATTTGTACAATCATTGAAGCGTCTGATGATATAGTTTTTAAAGGCAACTCAAACGGTAGTCAATCTAAATCCAAACGTAAAAAGAACTATTAAATAATACTCTTAAAATATCACGATTGGTTTTGCTAATCATTTTGGGTAAGTCAATACATATGATTAATGACCTTTGTAAGAAAGATATGCATATGTTAATGTTGTGGTATCTCGGAGCGAGGGGCTCTTACAAGAATAAGATAAAGTAACAAAAGTCTAACTGCAACATCTCGTCACCTGCAAGGTAGACAAGGAAACCATCCCTCCATTTTCCCAGAAACTAATTACTAATAAGTTGCTCAAACCCAAGCAACTGTGCATGAAATAATTGATAATTTGCAAAGAAATTTAAACGATAAATATAGAGATTAAGCTCTCTCACGTTCTTGAAAAAAAAGTAGAACTGCTGGTAAAAGATACGAAGAAAAACTCCTTACAAGTAACAGATGGAGCTCTGATCGATGAGTGATTTGCTACCGACCACGAAATAATAAAGACTTCACAATATGGTACAGAAACCTTAAAGATTTTTTGTTCCTTAAACCTTGTAGTTCCTTTAGATTTCTTGCGTGATGGAAACCTGAATTATTCAAACTGCAGAGTAGAGCATCAGGTGTGAACCCTAGTTAGAATAAAAACATATAGACAAGATTTATAGGACAAGGAAGTGCTGTCAAAAGACATTAAGAAACTAAAGTTATATCCCGTTTCATTCTTTTGGTCCACAGTCTATAGTATCTTTCTAAGAACCATATAGAATCTATGGTCCACAGTCTATAGTATCTTTCTAAGAACCATATAGAATCTATGGTCCACAGTCTATAGTATCTTTCTAACAACCATGTAGAATCTTTGGTCCACAATCTGTAGTATCTTTCTAAGAACCATATAGAATCTCTAGTCCACAGTCTATAGTATCTTTCTAAGAACCATATAGAACCTTTGGTCCACAGACTATAGTATCTTTCTAACAACCATGTAGAGTCTTTGGTCCACAATCTGTAGTATCTTTCTAAGAACCATATAGAATCTCTAGTCCACAGTCTATAGTACTTTTCTAAGAACCATATAGAATCTTTGGTTCACAGTTTATTGTATCTTTTTAAGAACCATATAGAATCTTTGGTCCACAGTCAATAGCATCTTTCTAAGAACCATATGGAGTCCAATTGGTATTCTTGCCATCTTTTTCTTTCAAGGCGTTCGAATTTCCGTTACACCAAACATGCTCGCCCTTTCAGCCGTGAGGGCGTTACAATGTTATGGTTAATTCCATTATTTGTTGGTAAAAGAGTAGCCCAAGAATTGGTGGTGGGTGTTGATGACTAGCTGACTTCCTTCTAGTCCTACACTGCGAAATTAGAGACGGCGAGCGCAAATGGCCCTTGAGTAGCTTTGCGTAAAATTCAAAAACAAAACAAACGAACAAACTAACTCATGAACGTTTGCGCATTTCGATCGTACAATAGATTTTAAAATTTTATCAGGGTAAATGGTATAAGATTACTTCATTGTCCTTCACTGAGTTATGTTACAATAGAAACTTTTGTATATAAGAGTACTTCGTAATCATAGCATCAGATTTAACGAGATGGGTAAAAATGTTTCAAGAATAGCATGAGACTTAGAATATCGTTCTTACGAAACAAACTTAACCTTTCAACGTGTACGATCAATTATCACGCCCTCTAGAAATTATTTAAAATAAAATATTTAGGTCCCTTAAATCGTCTTTTTATATTTTCGATACTTCAGCGTGGTCCGTAAATTAAGAGGTATTGCGTTCAATGTACTTTCGATGATTATCTTAAAGAGTCCATAGGTATTTTGATTTGAATTATTATAATTAATGCAAACGTTAAATTGCGTTACGTGTTTAAAAAATAAGTAAAACTATGTAATTTACTTTACAACTTTTAAACTTCCAGAAAGTTAACAAGTCGTCGCTAAATTATTATGACGGAAACTTTGTTACGTAATACGATTTCATGCACTGAAATAGAACAAGTGTAAGTAAATTCATATAATTTTAGGAACTATCACACATTTGTTTCAATTAAGCACAAAGCAGCACAATGGGCTATGTGTGCTGTGTCATAAGTTTCGTAGACGCACCACTTAGCTACGAGTAGGTGATCTATGACAGGAAAACCAGAAACATTTATGTATTTCAAACGTCATTTTTGGTAATTAGCCAAAGTTTGTGATCTACCAAAATTATAAGTTTATAGACTTATATTATACAGTTTAGGTGAGGGCATCTCGCCACGTGGCAGGTTATGATTTTACCACCCAAATCAACCCTATGAATTCTGAGATTAAACGTTTTGGAAGTTTTAGAATTTTTACGATTTCGTTTTTTGTTACGTTTAAAAAGTCTTCGAAATGCCAACATAAACTGATATAAAAAACACCACATGATCCCATTTCTCCATAATAATTAAACCGCAAGCTACGTTAAAATAATAAGCCACGTGGACAATTATACAAACCCACCATTTAAATACTTTGAAAAATTTGCCCTTTCTGTATTCCGTAAATACAAAACATAAGTTTCAAAAACTTAATCCACAACGCATCAATCCTCCAAACATTCTGAGCTTCAGTTTCTTACATCAGGCATTAATAATCAAATATTATAATGCAGCGAATAACAAACACGCCTCAATGCTCCAGCCACTCTGAACTTCCGTTTCTTATCCCAGATATTAATAATCAAATACTATAATGTAATGAATAATAAATACGCATCAATTCTCCAAGCATTCTTAACTTCAGTTCGTTTCCACGGGCACTGATAATCAAACACCATAATAAAGAAACGTGTGCAGTTGTTGGTCTGAAAAATAAAACCGATATTGTTGTAGAATACAATAATTCTTTAATGTTATCTTTCAAAACAAACAGTATTTTATTAGCAATTCAATTTATTATAATGAAATCGCTTGCACAAAGAATAGAAATTGATCGTTTTTATTTTTCTGTGACTAGTTTTATCAACAGCAATTTAAAAATTACACCAAATTTGTTATAGGGATATGTAACATTTTATAGAGTTAACATGAAAAAAATGACCAACTTAAAGACATCTAATGTTTGAAAGACATTGATTTGTTAAAAGGATTTGTTATCATTTTAAAGGACGATGATGTTAAAAAAATCGTTTTGAAAGCCTATTTCTTTTTCAGTTAGACTGATTGGTGCACCATCAATAAACTAAGGTTATTCAACTCTTATATTCGAATTTCCTTCCATTAGCACAGATTATCCTTCTCCGATACAATTGACAAATTATCAATTCAAAAAATAAATCTTTACATTTGTGTACCAAAGGCATCCACCAATGCTGCGATCTACTTGTGACGGAACAAGCTATAATTTTAGCTCTTAGATTTTTTTTCCAGTTACCACATATTTGGTTTAGAAAAAATAAAACAAGTCTCTATGCAGTCCTTTCATGTTAAAATTTTAACCACTAACCAAATTAGCTCAGGAAGGACATACACAAAGCTTTATGAGTGAATATTCTACGAGGATGTATGATACTATATGCTCCTCTAGATAACTCTCAGTGAGAAGCGAATGGACAACCAACACTGAATCTAATAATCAAAACTAGGTACATCTCTCAGAAGAAATACAACAACAGATGGCTGATATAGTGTGTCAGGTGTGACCGGGTTGCAAGACGCCCGCATTTAACAGTACACTATATCAAATCGATCTGCTAAGAATACGGCACTACTAGAATATATTGCTCTATTTGTTGGCGAGCTTAATATCAGTATTTTAGGTTCTTATTGGCCTCATGTGGAACCTTCTAAAGAACAAATATTTTTTGAAGGTGTGAGGAATGAGGTGATAATTTCTCTAAATGAAATGAGTTCCAGTGGAGTGGATTGGCAGGGGTCTAATCATGGATAGCAATGGAAAGAATATAACCAAAATGAGCACGCGCTTTGAAAAATACGACTCTAATCCTCTCTCATTAGAGATTTACTTTAATAAACACAACACAATTAACACTTATTACAACACTTTGTTTCGTGAGTGCTATTGGTAATTTATAATGCAAAAATCTACAGTACGAATATTTGGTATTTATTTTTATTAATTTCTCAATTAAAACTAACACATCTTCATTAGTTAATAAGCATAATTAGTGAACATTGCATTTTTTGTTTCTACACGACTGTCTAAAATGTCTTAGTCGAAAGAAAAAAACAATTAAAACGATAAGATACATGGAATATCAAACAAGCATTCGGATTCGATACTGAAGGTACAGGTTTCGACATGGAGATGAAAGTCGTGGAAGGTTTGGTTTTCTTGGAATTTCGAGCAAAGCTACTCCAGGGCTATCTGCGCTATTCGTCCCTAATATTGCAGTGTAAGACTCGAAGGGAGGCAGCTAGACATCACCACCCACCGCCAACTTTTGAGCTACTTTTTCACAAACGATTAGAAGGATTGATTGTAACACTATAACCTCCCCAGGCATTAATGTTTCCCGCGACTTTTCTAATCAATTAAACAAACGATATAGTAGTTTTCATAAAGAGAAACCGTTAAGGACGAAAATGTTCTTTACACAGGTGTTTATACACCTTATATTAAAACGACTTTACACAAACACGTCATGGAATCATGTTACAACTACATCCAATATAAAGTTACACTGGAACGATATGAATAGCAGCTACATTTGGACTTTGCTTTCTCAGATAATGTGATATCAAGAAAAATGTAAGACTTTCAAAAAACGCATGTGTATGTGTGTGTTTTTTCTTTTAACAAAGTCGCATTGAGCAATCTGCTGTATCCGCCGAGGGTGATAGAACCCCTTATTTTAGCGTTGTAAATCCGAAGACTTACCGTTGCCCTAGCGGGGATCGAGGAAACGTATGGAAGCTAGAAGAATAGTACCAATACGGAGCACAAGGACCACCAATAAAAAGTAGACAATAAGACGCACCCATGCCTTATTAAGTTCAACTGTGGAATGGTTCTGGAGGAGTGAAAGCTTACCGGTCAAATAGCTTAAAGGTTTCTTGTGCAATTGAGCTGTTGAAACTAACTCTGAGAAAACATCATCCTTGTAGAGTCTGTGGATTATGGAAAGCTTGCAGGAAAGCTTTGGATAATACAATCTTACGACGAAGCTGTTGATAATGAAAACTACACTGGATAGCTTGTTTGTTTGTTTGCTTTTGAATTTCGCGCAAAGCTACGCGGGGGCTATCTGCGCTAGTCGTCTATAATTTAGCAGTGTAAGATTAGAGGGAAGGCAGGTAGTCATCACCACTAATCGCTAACTCTTTGGCTACTCTTTTGCCAATGAATAGTGGGATTGAGCCTCATATTATAACATCCCCACAGAGATTCGAACCCGCAACTCTCAGATTACGAGTCCCGTGCCTTAACCACTTGGCCATGCTGGGCCCATTGGAGAGCTGAGGTCAAGTCGTGCAGTCGTTGTATCAGTCTTTCCGTGGAAGAAAGAATATAAAATTATTTTTGTCATGTTGGCGTCGTGTCGTATTTTCAAAATTTTGCAGTTAATACACGTGTTTTCTAGAAGTTGTAACATTTTAAAAAATGAAATATGTTAGTCTTAACTTAAGTTTGGCCCGGTATGCCGAGGTGGATAAGGCACTGGGCTCGTGATCTGATGGTCGCGGGTTTGAATCCTCGTCACACCAAACATGCTCGCCCTCTCAGCCGTGATAGCGTTATAATGTAACGATCAATCCTACTATTCGTTGGTAAAATAATAGCTCGAGAGTTGGCGGTGGGTGGGGATGACTAGCTGCCTTCCCTCTAGTCTTACACTGCTGAACTAGAGATGGATAGCGCAGATAACCCTCAAGTAGCTTTGCGCTAAATTCAAAACAAATAAACTAACCTTAACTGTAGCCAAATAAAATAATCTTCAAACTCGCATACATCACTTTTGGTACTAATGATAAATGGCATGAAAAAAGTGTAATAAAAGTGCATTCGGCGCCTGAAACAAGATTCCAGTTATAAACTAAATAAAGCGGAATCGAAACTGTCTTATCATTTAGACAAGCATGTAAGAGTTTTAACATAGGAACATTCTAATGTGTTCACATTAGCAGCTGTAATAATATTGTTTAATAACATTTACAAGTATATAGAAAATCATAAAACATCAATATACTGGCGATACTTGGATGACACGACATCATCCACATCATTATGACGTCAACCTAGGTAAAATCTGAATATAGAAATGGCGAAGAATTCTGTGAAAAATAAGTCAAATATTAACCCAACTCTAGGTTTGGCAATAATTAACAAAGAGTCTTTGTTCCATCAGACTGGAGAGAGCAATTATCTTCAGAGAAAGTGATCATTTTTCCTTAGGAGAAGAACAGGTGTGTTTGTATGGAATCACATGGTCATCATATGTTTTTTATTATTTTATCCAAAAGCATCAATATGTGGTATGTTTGCTGAGTTATGTGTAGTGGATTCAAGATCAATACTATTTTATCAGTAGTTGGATTGAATAGCAACTGTATAACGTCCTTAAAGCTGATAGGGCAAGCATACGTAGTACAAAGGGAATTCGAATCAGCGACCTTCAGGTTACGAGTCGAGCACCATAACCACCTGGCCATTTCTGTTGTGTATTGCTGGTTTTATTCGGAATAGTTTTTATTTTCAGTGGTTTTCCGCCACGTTTGATGGACTCTCACGTCAGTTAAAATATAGTAAATAGCATTGTTGTTTTTAGTAAGAATATCTTTATATGTTACTTCATTTCCGATGGAACGCAACTATTTTTTGTTTGCTTTAATTTGTTCTGCAAGAATATTTTAATGTTGAACCTACTGTTACTTTATTTAAGTAATAATAATATAATACTTTAAGTCCTGCCTATCCTGTTCCTGTTCCATTTACAGTAACGTCTCAACATATTTCAACAGGTTATTACTGTCAATATATGTGATTATATGCTGCTTTCACATGTATGGTCACATACTAACCTGATTTTAACCCTATTACACTGCAGTACCTATCTTTCAAAAAAGGATGACCCTGGCTAGTTCAGCGGCATGTTTAAAAATTTAAAACTCTAAAATCAGGGGTTCGATTCCATATGATTTCAAACATAAGCGAGTTTAAGAGAGCACTTCTCCGAGTTTTCTTCACCAAGAAACATGAAAAAGTCCATGATTATTAGTGTACATTATACACATTGTATTATAGCCAGAAGCCAAATACACGTATAAGCCGTATTTTTACTAACAGCTTTGTTGTTTTTCCTGAGTAATTGTCAGCAAATTATAATCTTATTACTACTTTGAAAATCCTGTTATCGTGAAATAAACAACTTCAAATAATCCAAGTGAAGTATTTGCCCTTCGGAAAGTGAAAGCAAAAAGCATTAATAACTGCTCCGAGAATTATAAACGTTAGTCATGTGTTATTATTTAAATTGAACTGTATGTTCTACACTAGCTGTAAACTGGAAAACAGTCATTGAAAATGTATTTAATAGAGGATAGAGTCGCGAAGAAAAAAATAACAACAAATGAAAAACAAACATTCTCAACACGAGTTTTAAAAAATTCATGAGGAAGAAGTCGAAATAGATTTAATTTGTTATACCAAACACTTGGTGTTTTAAGAATTTTCTCAGTATTACTGAAACATCTACTGTTGCTAATCTATTTCACATTTATGTATGTTAGATGTCTTTATACGAATATATATCTATGTGTCGCCCACTTCTGTATGCAGCTTAGGAATTTATAGATGCACATTAAAATACATAACATTTATTTTTTCTTGCAATGCGTTTTCTTGATGAGCGTTAAATATTTCCGTGTTGCCGTAGATGTCAGATCAGATAACAATGATTTTTGATCAGCGTTAAAGATTTCCGTGTTGCCGCAGATGTCAGATCAGATAACAATGATTTTTGATCAGCGTTAAAGATTTCCGTGTTGCCGCAGATGTCAGATCAGATAACAATGATTTTTGATCAGCGTTAAAGATTTCCGTGTTGCCGCAGATGTCAGATCAGATAACAATGATTTTTGATCAGCGTTAAAGATTTCCGTGTTGCCGCAGATGTTCAGATCAGATAACAATGATTTTTGACCAGCGTTAAAGATTTCCGTGTTGCCACAGATGTCAGATCAGCGTTAAAGATTTCCGTGTTGCCGCAGATGTCAGATCAGCGTTTTCAAATGGAATTACCGTATTTCTCGGTGTTAAAGACGCACCTCCATTCTGATTAGCTAAATTTTGAACAAAAGGATAAACCTAAAAATAAAGATACAGCACTTCCACCAATCTTATGAAAATGTTTCATGGATTGTTTAGTGACTTATGCTACATAAGTCCTCTTGCCTACTTCTCGTCTTTGTGAGCTCTATACTTCTCATATCTACCTATGAAAGTGTATACCTTATATTATCACTAAAATATTTGTATTATTACCAGTAATAACATTATATTGAGCCTGAGGAGTTAAAAAGAGTGCCGGTACTACAGCACCATATGAACTGTGACCTGTTATTGTTTATTTATTTGTTATTTAATACAAAGTAAGTTATACATTTCATTCTGGTTACATAGAGGGGCTTAGATTACTGTCAAGTATCGAAACGCTTCCTAGGAGCGTAGATTTAGACCTATGAGCAACGTAAACTTCGCCCTGGAAGACGCAGGGTTCAATTTTAAGACTTATTTTGGGGAAAAAAAATAGCGTCTTTGACGCCGGGAAATACGGTAATTATTTTTGGCATTAATCTTAGCACAAGTAGACAGAGCACAGGCAGCCACAGCACAGATAGACAGAGCACAGGTAGCCCGAGCACAGATAGGCAGAGCACAAGTAGACAGAGCACAGATAGGCAGAGCACAAGTAGACAGAGCACAGATAGGGAGAGCGCAAGTAGACAGAGCACAGATAGGGAGAGCACAAGTAGACAGAGCACAGATAGGGAGAGCACAAGTAGACAGAGCACAGGTAGCCCGAGCACAGATAGGCAGAGCACAAGTAGACAGAGCACAGATAGGCAGAGCACAAGTAGACAGAGCACAGATAGGGAGAGCGCAAGTAGATAGAGCACAGATAGGGAGAGCACAAGTAGACAGAGCACAGATAGGGGAGAGCGCAAGTAGACAGAGCACAGATAGGGAGAGCACAAGTAGACAGAGCACAGATAGGGAGAGCACAAGTAGACAGAGCACAGGTAGCCCGAGCACAGATAGGCAGAGCACAAGTAGACAGAGCACAGATAGGCAGAGCACAAGTAGACAGAGCACAGATAGGGAGAGCGCAAGTAGACAGAGCACAGATAGGGAGAGCACAAGTAGACAGAGCACAGATAGGGAGAGCACAAGTAGACAGAGCACAGATAGGCAGAGCACAAGTAGACAAAGCACAGATAGGCAGAGCACAAGTAGGCAGAGCACAGGTAGACAGAGCACAGATAGGCAGAGCACAAGTAGACAGAGCACAGGTAGACAGAGCACAGATAGCCAGAGCACAAGTAGACAGAGCACAGGTAGACAGAGCACAGATAGGCAGAGCACAAATAGACAGAGCACAGATAGCCGATTGTGTAGCTTTGTGCTTAATTCCAAACAAACTTTCCAAAACAAAAACACATTGAACTTATTCTGTACACTATATAGCAGAGATTCGCAATTTGTGGTCCGTGGGTTTTTCTTCAAAGCTTTCATAATCAAAAAGAACCTCCATATACCTCCCACGATATATCCACATATCCGTTCAACTGTCGAATACATCATGGAACTGGAGAATGAAATTGACATTTGTGCTATTTCACGTGAAGGAAGTGTTAAAACACCAGTTGGGAAAACGTCATCCTCGTACACTAGATAGATCAAGGGAAAATGTTCAAAAATGGTGGTTTGTATTTTGAACATGGTTACTTTACGACGAAGCCTTTTGTATGGAAGCTATAATCTCTAATTAGAGCATAGTAAAACGCGGCAACATAGACTATAACTACTTGGTAAACCTCTAAAATCGTTTTAATAAAACGCGGTCGGCATCTGTAGGACCGAATGTTAACTGTTAGCACAGCTGGTGGTGGCTTGTTTCATTAGTTTTATTACATAAATTAGATTCTTAGCACAGCTGGTGGTGGCTTGTTTCATTAGTTTTATTACATAAATTAGATTCTTAGCACAGCTGGTGGTGGCTTGTTTCATTAGTTTTATTACATAAATTAGATCCTTAACACAGCTGGTGGTGGCTTGTTTCATTAGTTTTATTACATAAATTAGATCCTTAACACAGCTGGTGGTGGCTTGTTTCATTAGTTTTATTACATAAATTAGATTCTTAGCACAGCTGGTGGTGGCTTGTTTCATTAGTTTTATTACATAAATTAGATTCTTAGCACAGCTGGTGGTGGCTTGTTTCATTAGTTTTATTACATAAATTAGATTCTTAGCACAGCTGGTGGTGGCTTGTTTCATTAGTTTTATTACATAAATTAGATTCTTAGCACAGCTGGTGGTGGCTTGTTTCATTAGTTTTATTACATAAATTAGATTCTTAGCACAGCTGGTGGTGGCTTGTTTCATTAGTTTTATTACATAAATTAGATCCTTAACACAGCTGGTGGTGGCTTGTTTCATTAGTTTTATTACATAAATTAGATTCTTAGCACAGCTGGTGGTGGCTTGTTTCATTAGTTTTATTACATAAATTAGATTCTTAGCACAGCTGGTGGTGGCTTGTTTCATTAGTTTTATTACATAAATTAGATTCTTAGCACAGCTGGTGGTGGCTTGTTTCATTAGTTTTATTACATAAATTAGATTCTTAGCACAGCTGGTGGTGGCTTGTTTCATTAGTTTTATTACATAAATTAGATTCTTAGCACAGCTGGTGGTGGCTTGTTTCATTAGTTTTATTACATAAATTAGATTCTTAGCACAGCTGGTGGTGGCTTGTTTCATTAGTTTTATTACATAAATTAGATCCTTAACACAGCTGGTGGTGGCTTGTTTCATTAGTTTTATTACATAAATTAGATCCTTAACACAGCTGGTGGTGGCTTGTTTCATTAGTTTTATTACATAAATTAGATTCTTAGCACAGCTGGTGGTGGCTTGTTTCATTAGTTTTATTACATAAATTAGATTCTTAGCACAGCTGGTGGTGGCTTGTTTCATTAGTTTTATTACATAAATTAGATTCTTAGCACAGCTGGTGGTGGCTTGTTTCATTAGTTTTATTACATAAATTAGATTCTTAGCACAGCTGGTGGTGGCTTGTTTCATTAGTTTTATTACATAAATTAGATTCTTAGCACAGCTGGTGGTGGCTTTTTTCATTAGTTTTATTACATAAATTAGATCCTTAGCACAGCTGGTGGTGGCTTGTTTCATTAGTTTTATTACATAAATTAGATCCTTAAAATGTGTGAGAATTATTGTATTTGACTTCATTAAAAGTCGACATGTTCACAAAACTTAAATTGCGGTATCACCTACTTTTAAGCAACTTTTTAGCTATCGTTTTTAATAATATTTTAAGGTTATACGATTTATAAAAATAACAACATAATAAATATTTATCAGACGCCATACTGATCCTTCAAACCATCTCGAATAAATCGAATGGTTTTACACGTTTCCTAACACACTAAACTTTGTCACAATTCTACAGCTATTCATATTAACTGGAAAAGAAATCGAACTCTCAGGCGTGCGATTCTTAAGCTTAAAAAGAACAACTATTATACAAACATCTACAATATTTTTTTTACAAAATCCACTTTCACAGATATGTACTAAACATCAAAGCAGCGAAGAGCCAATCAAATGTTTTACTTAGATAGTACGTGATTACCTTCGTGTGATGTGGTAGCTAGTAAACAGTAAACTTTTATTAGAGAAGTTAAAAAATATTGCTTTTGCTCGTGAAATACAAAGGTGTCAGTTCGTTTAATGAGTTTCTCCTCGTGGAACCGCCTAGTTACCATTTGAAGACTATGGTGTGTCAATGTAATTTCAAACAAATTAGCTCATGTTACCAAGACCAGCTGGGTACTGCGTTTTCGAGCTATACAAAATGTAATCAGCCCAGTAAAGCTGATAGTAAGAAATATATATGAACATGTGTGTCTATTAATTAACAGTACGAATATGGATTGTTCAACTTCTCTAGAGACATTCAGGAACCTATTAAATTGTCTTTGTTCTGTTGTTCTTACTCCACAGGAAAATTTGAAAAATTAATAGCAGCAAGCAGCACAATGTGCATTTTATACATTAGGCCCGGCATGGCCAGGTGGGTTAAGGCGTTCGACTCCTAATCTTAGGATCGCGGGTTTGAATCCCGATCGCACCAATCATGCTCACCCTTTCAGCCGTGAGGGCGTTATATGTCACGGTCAATCCCACTATTCTTTGGTTAAAAGACTAGTCCAAGAGTTGGCGGTGGGTGGCGATGACTAGCTGCCTTCCCTCTACTCTTACACTGCTAAATTAGAGACGGCCAGCGCAGACAGCCCTCGAATAGCTTTGCGCGAAATTCAAAACAAATGCTACGGTTTGTCTCCTGTTTTGTCAACATCGACGTTTGGCTACACTTATTCACCTTGAGTATTCACGATTAACTTTTTAGATCTTGTCTATAGCTTATGAGTCAAACGTTTTAAAACTATCCTATAATATGTATGAAGTAATAATATTTTTAAACAGCTTTGCGAGACGTGAAATTATATTGGATGCATCCAGCTTTAGCTAAAACATACGGTAGTATTTTTGTACTAAAATGCCAGAGATAACAAACGATGCGTGATTTATATGGATGTTTGCGTGACTCGTATAGCACTTATTAGACACTAATATGACTTAGCAGCTTGTATGCATTACATGATTAACCACGTGTACTTTAATTTGTGAAAAAAAATCTAAAATCTATGTTTCGAATACTTTATATAGCATAAAGGTATAAAGTTTTTATAAGAAATTTATCATATCCCTGGTGATTAGAAATATTTGAGAAGATGGAATAAAATGTTTAGGTATATTTTCTGCTCATGCTCACGTGGATAACCAATTGACGGCAAGAAATACAGAATAACTTATCATCTGACGTTCAAAGCCTTACGATTAGAGTTATGGCTACAGAAATATATGACCCCTTCTCAGATTCATGGTTATAGGAATATGTCAAAGTCTTTTTCGATAAAGAATATTTCCAAAGTGAAAATGTTAGTTAAATGATAAGAACCAAACGACGTAATGTTTCGAAGACATCAGTTTTCATCATTCTTCAAGAAAGTGGAAAGGCTTATTTATACATTACTACATTTCAAGTCAAACTTCGAGCAACTCCTCCAACCATTACTTTTACGAAAGACAACCATCTAATCCCTCCAAATAATCCATTGCGAAGAACCTTGCTCATATCTTCCACTATAATTAACAAGCCAATGAAGGAAAACTTAAAGTTCTCGAATGTTCAGGATTTATAACTTCGCAGGCCTGATGAGCTGCAGGTTCATCAAAATGTGTCGTTATCAGTGAATATGGTGAACGTAGTGTGGTTAGAATACCATGATCATAGATTTTACCAATTCCTGAAAACTCCTCCGGATGACTAGATAAAGATGCAATGTAAAAAACAATATAACAGGCCAAATACTTATGCATTAAAAGAATGAAATACAAACATACTTATAATGATTAAGAAAATTGTATTACATTCATATGTGTTTGTATGCCACCACAATATTCAGCACGAAAAGTCACCCTGCGTGTGTTAAACAAACGGCATTCAATATCTTGTTAAGGAGTAAAACTTACTATTTAAAGATTTTTATAAAAAATCACAATAATGATTTAAATGATTTTGGTTGGTTGGAGAATGCTTTAGATAATCGAGAGATAGCATGCACAATTTTTTGTTTCTTTTTGAATTTCGCTCAAAGCTACACGAGGGCTATCTGCGCTAGCCGTCCCTCATTTAGCAGTGTAAGACTAGAGGAAAAGCAGTTAGTCACCACCGCCCATCGCCAACTCTTTGGTTGCTTTTTTACCAACGAATAGTGAGACTGACCGTCATGTTATAACGCCCCCCACGGCTGAAAAGGCGAGCATGTTTGGTGTGAACGGGGATGCGAACCCGCGACCCTCAAATAACGAGTCGCACGCATTGAACCACCTGGCCATGTCGGACCTTAAACTGTTTTAGTTCATAACTTCTTTTTCAGATATTTCGCATTGTCAGTATTACAAGAGATATGACAGTGGACTTAATTAGTCCTTAAGATATTCTAGAATTCAGTAATGGAAAATTTATTTGAAAAGAAATGGAAATAAAACAAGGCAACATGTCGTCACTGCAGAAAATAGCATATAATAAATGAGAAGATGCAATAAATATGCCTATTGGAAACATGTACTTTTGTTATCACGACGCCTCGGCCAAAACACCCTTTATCGAGCGCATTAAAGCCTCGTCAACCAGTAGGAACTAAAATATCGATTCTTTACAAAATTATTTTTACCAATATTTAAAGATAGGTTTGTAAAGAAAATAAAACAAATTGGAAACAGGGGTTATAAGAATTGAAGAAAGAAAAAGATTGAAACATTACATTTAGAGCTGTTACTTTAGAATTTATAAACAATATTAATGTGAAAAATAGTAGCGTCATTAATAATGCACGTGATTCTAATTGTGACAGAACTAGGGTATAGCTGAATAGTTGTAATCCAATATTTTTTCCATATTCCTTGCATTCAGAAATTGTTCATTCAAAACAACCTAATAAGTTACTCTGTAAAATGAAGAAGACAGGTCCGTTAGACTTGATTCTAACTTTTAGAATTGTTGAATAGAAAATAAGTAACAGCAAAAAATAAATAAATGTTTAAAGTACAAATCGTGAAGTATTTCATATTAATAAAAATGAATATGAGAATCAGCAACTCGCATAGCAACCATAGTCAGTGTAAAGTTGCCGTATAAGAGCATATTAAGACATATATTTTGACTTTGTATGACGTTTTCTAGTTAATATAATGCTACCAAAAATTAACCGCTTTAGGGAAGCAATGTTTCTCGACGCAAAATATTCGTACAGCCAAATTATAAACAAGTGTTCAGATAGGGAACAGACAATTTCCGAGACGGGAATAATACGCAATTGCATTGGTAAAAAATGGAATGTGGATCATTTTGGGGTACAAGGACCATTCAGAGAGAAACTTGAAAAAAGTCGTATCTCGATCGTAACAACAAAATGTAACAAATGAAAATTCATAAACACAAAGGTTAATTTCAAAAATCATCCACAAGACTTATTAACAACCTGATAAAGAGCCGCCCACATGGAGAAAACGACAGAAGACCCTTGTACATAACGTACTGTCACAACACATCCGTTCAATCGTCGCTTACCTCAAGTTGATGAAGAATGAATCGCATATTCATACTATTGCACTGGCAAACAGGTCGATCAAATCACCAAAAGCAACACACATGGATTTCTGTTTGATTAACTGTCGAAGTGATCACTGTGAGATCGTCATCTTCTTGCACTACAGACGAACTGTGGAATACCTGCAGGAATGGGTGATATGCTATGAGCATGGTATCATTAAGAAAAAAACATTTTTAAAGGAAAATACGCTGCATGGTTAATGTCAAAGAACCTGATCAGCAAATAAGAGTATGACTGGACGTAACAACGGTGGCTGTAATGACCTGATAAGGTTCCATAGTCGTTTTGTTAATATAAGGTCAATAAGAATCAGATATACTGAACCCTTCACATACCTAACTGGTGTTTATATTGCTTCCTTATACGATGTGTGATCAAAAGTTCTAGGATTTCACTTTTATTCCGAAGAATAATGTATATTCATTGGTATTATATGCTATCCGCTTGAAAGTAATCTTGATACACATTTGTTCCAATGTTCCTGACATTTCCTGAAGCAATGCTAAAAGTTTCAACCGTTATGCGATTACGGTCCGCTTTCACATTGTTATACATGATTGAAATGTCATCAAATCTCTTTCTTTTCAAATTGATTTTGATTGTTTGGGAACAGAAAAATCACACAGGCCAAGATCGTCAGAATACTGGGAATGTGTGATCACAGAAATGTTTTGCTGCCAACAATTCTTGGACAGACACAGAAATGATCGAAGTCTGTTGTCATGGTGAAGAAACCAGTGACTATTCTCACACAGCTGGCTGCGGTTTCTCTTAACTTTCTTGCTTAAGTGAATTAAATTCTCTTTATAAAGTTATAAAGGGCCTGGTTAACTGTCTTTCACCTTTAGCGACAGTTTCAACAGTGAACGATCTCAACGGTCACCCAGAATGTGGGTCATCTTGGAAGCGTTTTATGTACTGATAAACGATAACCTTACTTAAGCAGTCATCATTAAAAGTAGTTCTTAACATTTCGAGGATTTTTGTCCATTTTTATTACGGCAAGGGCAAGAGATACGTCTCTCTGTGAACACGGTTTTCGCAACACGGGTATAAGGTTTGGAGAAATGCCTCGTTCGTGGGGTAGATCACTGTTTGTACTTTGTACATACCTCAGTGAAGCTCACTGCTTCTGTACTGGTACCTGTAACGAAAGACGTCTTAGAAGTTTTTGATCAGACCTCGTTTACTTAATCCAAAACACGTGCAAAAATTATCTTACCTTTTCATCTTTTCTGTTTTTGTTTTTTTTTAATTTCGCACAAAGCTACTCCAGGGATATCTGTGCTAGCCGTCCCTAATTTAGCGTAACACTAGAGGGAAGGCAGCTAGTCATCATTACCCACCACTAACTCTTGGGCTACTCTTTTACCAACGAATAGTGGGATTGACCGTCACATTATAACGCCACCACGGCTGAAAGGGCGAGCATATTTGGCGGGCCCTCGTCTTTTCTAACCCTTATCTGTTATCACATATAAAAATAATAAGAATATTTTATAGAATGCCAATAAACAGCGCTTTTTTCCACATGAAACGAAAAAGTGTATTTGTTTGGTAGGAAGTGAGGTCTGTCTACAAACAATGAAATTGAAAGCCTGAGTAAAAACGTAATTATGGGATTAAATTTATATAAGCTGATTTTTATGAGACTTAAGAAAATGAATCAACTACACAATATTCAAAGGATGAATTAATACAAATTTGGAACATGATGAAATATGATTCACTGCCCTATAAAAAGAGTATACCAATAAATGATACATTAGATCAATATATGGGTTACTCTCATTCTAATAACAGTTTATTCACTGGTTTTCGTCAAAGGGATGTGCTTTATATCTGAAAAAAAAAACATTTTCTAAAAGCTACTGAGGTCGAGTTTGGTTTGGAAACAGCAGACAGTAAAATATAATTATTTAAAAAAAGGATTTGAACAATGTGTACGATAAATTATCCAAACTATCTACAGATGGTGTTTCACGTTCGTAAAACATTTCGGTTGTCTAGCAGAACAGTAATTTATTTCCTGTTTCTGACGGGCTGAGTCTCGTTTGTATAGATTGTAAATATCACAATAAATCAAGTAACATCTCACCCATTAGAAACACCAGCATTGTTTTTGTAAATAAAATAAGTAAGATTAAAAAAACGCACCAGGAGGATGTATTATCAAAGTTCTAAGCTTCTTTTTATTCCAAATAAAGTATCAAGTTATCAACATTATTCTAAATCAATGTTGATCTTCACTGAAGTATACAATGCTTATAATATTATAATAAGTTCCCTTACTTATTATGTTTCTAACGTTTCTGTTTGAATCTACTACATGCAACATTTGTTCTGGACAGTGCCAGTTGTTCTTTAAAATATTATTTATATAAGCATGCAGTGCATTCAAACCACGAAACTCGCATGACAGAAAAAAGGAGAAAAAGCACAAATAAAATAAATCCTTGAGTACTTTTACAAAAAAATCAAATTGAAGTATTTGGCACATACATATATATATATATATATGCATATGTATACTTGTAAACATAATACAGACCTTTGTGGATACGTCTTACGGTCATAGTGGTTTTCCTATAACCAGCTTGTGTCCTCTACACGAAAATATCTTAAATAGTGAAATTGTTCTAGTTGTCGAAGGTATTAGATCTGTCAACATAAGCTGCTTATTTCAAACTTATTAAAATAATTTTATACAAATATGTAAATTCCTTGTTTGTTTCTGAATTTCGCGCAAAGCTACACGAGGGCTATCTACGCTAGTCGTCCCTAATTTAGCAATGCAAGACTAGAGGGAAGGCAGCTAGTCATCACCACCCACAGCAAACTCTTGGGCTACTCTTGTACCGACGAATAGTGGGATTGACCGTCACATTATAACGCTCCCACGGCTGAAAGGACAAGCATGTTTAGTGTGATGGGGATTCGAATTCACGACCCTCATATTACGAGTCGAACGCCTTAACCCACCTGGCCATGCCGGGTTTATTATGTAAATAACAAAATATTACATAGTAGAAAAGTTTCGTCAGCAATAATAATGCGGTAATTTCAGAACAGTTTACATCAACAATAATGCTGTAATTTCAGAACAGTTTACATCAATAATAATGCTGTAATTTCAGAACAGTTTACATCAATAATAATGCGGTAATTTCAGAACAGTTTACATCAATAATAATGCTGTAATTTCAGAACAGTTTACATCAATAATAATGCGGTAATTTCAGAACAGTTTACATCAACAATAATGCGGTAATTTCAGAACAGTTTACATCAACAATAATGCTGTAATTTCAGAACTGTTTACATCAATAATAATGCGGTAATTTCAGAACAGTTTACATCAACAATAATGCTGTAATTTCAGAACAGTTTACATCAATAATAATGCTGTAATTTCAGAACAGTTTACATCAATAATAATGCGGTAATTTTAGAACAGTTTACATCAATAATAATGCGGTAATTTCAGAACAGTTTACATCAACAATAATGCTGTAATTTCAGAACAGTTTACATCAATAATGATGCTGTAATTTCAGAACAGTTTACATCAATAATAATGCTGTAATTTCAGAACAGTTTACATCAACAATAATGCTGTAATTTCAGAACAGTTTACATCAATAATATTGCTGTAATTTCAGAACAGTTTACATCAACAGATTGTTATTTAACGGTTAATTCATTAAAAAATTTTCACCTGTAATAACAAGTTTTATCAAAAGCTCGAAACGACTCCTTATAGATAAGCAACAAAAATATCTCCAAATACTTCATTTCCAACAAATGTCTTCATCGATGGCTTTATAGATATGTACGCAGACCTTATTCTGGCTCACATGTGTTAACCTTCTAGACTGTGGATATCGAAGCTTCTGTCAACCTAGTCAACTTTGTGGTTTATATCTGATCTTGCTATGTGTATGTGTGTAGAAAAGGAAAACAGAGATGTGTATATTAGAATTTGATTTCTTTCTGTTGTTACTGACACGTGGCAATAGATAAATGGACATTTGTAAAATGGAAAAGTTTGGTTTGGTTTGTTCTGAATATCGTGCAAAGCTACACGAGGGCTGTCTGCGTTTTACATTCCTAATTTAGCAGTGTAAGACTAGAAAAAAGGCAACTAGTCAACACCACTCGCCGCAAACTCTTGAGCTCCTCTTTTACCAACGAAGAGTGGAACTGACCGTCACATTATAACGTCCACACGGCTGAAAAGACGAGCATGTTAGGTATGACGGGGATTTGAATCCGCGACCCTAAGATTACGAGTCGAACGCCCTAACCACCTGCCCATGCCGAGCCTCAAATAGGAGAGAGACACAGGGCATCACAGCCCTACCATCATCTACTGAATCAAAAGGACATGGACTTTATTATTAACCACTTGTAGGTTTGTCTCAGCTTCCTGGGTTTTCCTTCCATAGAAATATGAGCATACAATATGATCTAATATCTTGATAAACATTAACGGTATAACAGCTTAAAGCTCTCAGTAATCTCTATACATAGATCTTTTTCATTTTCTACCGTTTCTTTAACGCTAATAGACGGAATATACAAAAAAAGCAACTAAAATAAAAATGGGAAAACTGGACTTGAAGCGCTTTGTACAAACATTATGAGAATCGTAGCATTCCAAGGGGACATAATATATGGGATTATCTGAAGGTATGAACATGTTTACATTCAAGTTTTCAATATCAACAAAACATGGAGCTCTTAATAAAGTTCTATAGTAGCTAACAATGTCGTTCTTTATCTAATACGCTGCACTGGGCTCCTAGAGGCAAGATTGAGCTCACATTTCACGTGTTTCATAAAGAAGTCAAAGGGATTATAGTTACGTTAGGGGTTTTAGGAACTGAAGCTTTTCTATTTTCATTTATTTTGTTCGTTAACGACTACAGTCACTCCTTTCACATATAAAATATACAAACTGTAAAAAACAAATTAAATTACAAACTACTTAGGTACTCAAGAGAGTTGCAGGTTGCTATTTTATTTCTGAAAAAAAGCGTTGTCATCTAGAAAGCAAGAACGTTCATCGGGACCACTAGCATTTGGAAACCAAACCCATTGTCATGTTTTAGCGACGTCTTCTGTTATTATTATTGACACTGGAGAAAAGTTATAATATTTAGAGAGGAAAAACGTTCATTTGGAAGACTTGTATTTAGATACCATATTCCTTTTCTTGTTCTGTAAATATCACATGTGAATTAGTTATAGCCGATTTTATGAAATAAGTCATAAATAGTGTTAGAAAGCTTTACTGCGGGCTGTAAAACGTAGAACAGTAAGCAACTTTCCAGTTTGACGTATTTGTGTGTGTCTGTCAGTTGTGTTGCTACACAATACATTTCAGGGACAGAAAATACGGTCATTTTTACGTCATTTTAAACATGCATCGTTTGCTGTTGGTGTGATAACATCAATCAAACATAGTAATGAAAAGAAGGAGAGAACATGAGATTTATAACATTTCTCATGCAAGCAGTAACCCAGCGATTTAACTTCCAAGAGGTGGCGAAGTTCAATTAAACTTAGTGAAAAGGAACACAAAAAGATGTTATTGAAAGACTTGAATAATAAACTATCTTAAGAAAGAGTTTCTTAGGCCAATTAATTTTTATTGTACTTTGCATTTCTTTGAAGCAAAATTAATATAGTAATAAGTGAAACATACGTTATGTAGAGAAAAGGTATTTTAAAATTGTCTTTCGTACAGTTCATGAATCGTCCAGAACATTATCTTTCAAATATTAGAAAATTCAATTTATGCAGTCCCATTAGTTCTCTCAAGTGTGGAAAAAAGACATTTTAAAACGGAATTTTGTTGCTAAGTATTAGTTTCAACTACTTGATCAGAAAAATAATCTTACAGAACTGAGTGCATTTTCAATTGCCAAAAGGTAGAAAGGAATAATAAGATAAAAGTTTGTAGAAAAGCTCATAATATGATGTAAAAGTCGCGTTCGTGGCGTACGATAATATACAAGTTTACGCTATTTCTTTTAAGTAATAAAAGATTGCTAACAACTGCAGATATTGTGTTACTTTACTCGAATAAGAATAAAAAGAAGACGTCTTTACTCATTATACTGAGCTTTTCCAATGAATGAAAGAAAACGTGGAACATTTTCGACACTTTTATTCTCTGAATCAAATTTTAAAAGTAAAACTTTTCATTAAAACCCATCAGTGAAAATAGCCATCTGAAGGTAATGCATATTAGGTGTTAACAAATTGGTTTAACGAATTCTCAGAAGAACGTAAGGAATAAAATATTATACGAATATATATATATATATATATACATATATGGTCAAAACAAGATCCTTTTTCTTATAATGTACATCTTTTACTGACTTTCATTATAATTATTTTATAGCCTCTAACATTCCTGCATGTATTGTATTTACATTATACCCTAAGTACGATATGCGTTTTATTGATTACTTTGACGGTAGGTGACGTTGAATAACTCTCTTCCCACTGATTTTTTTCATTTCATAATTGGTGTGCAAATATACTTGTGAAGCATTGCTCGAAATTCAACAAACAAACGGACAATCACAAAGTCAATCACCAACAGGCAGAACTAACCAGCACTCGATAAGAGTTATTATTAAGAACCTATTTTGTACTAATATTTTGGTAAAGGTCATAAAGTTTGATTTTAATCTGGTGAAAATGTCACTGCTTAATATATTTTCACAGATAGTAATATGTAATAGAGGTTATTTTTCCCGAAAATTATTACGAGAGATTATGAAAAAAAAAATTGATTAAATAAAATCGTAACCAGTACAAGTCCAAGCTAATGTATCCCCTTTAGAATCGTAACCAGTACAAGTCCAAGCTAATGTATCCCCTTTATAACTATTAATTTAGTCGATGAAAACAAAGGATTTATTGTATTCTAATGTACAACTGATTTTTGCTTGAACTTCATAACATATGATAAGCACATCCATCTGTCTCTGAGAGCCTAAAATTCTTAACTACTATCACGTTGTGAATAACTAAAGAAACAGCTAGGAAAACTATATCTTTCTTCTGCAACCACTTAACTTATATCAAATGAATCCCTTGGTAAAGCCACGCCCATCCGAGTCGCTCATTACGAACAAAAGTACAATCTCTAATGTGAAGAATAATTCGAAGAAGAAACCATTTCATTCCAAGTGCTCACTCGATGGTGATTTCTTTCCAATGATGGACGTTCACACTGACAGCATCACTAGACCATATCCATCGTTGTGTCTCTTTTTGAGGCTATTTTCTAAACTCTGGCGATACGATTACACAAGAATCTATTTCACAAAAACCGTTATTTAAACTGGCATTACAGCAAAATTAGGTGGCTAGAGACTTTCCTAACGACAAGTCATGAATTATATCTCTCTCGAAGCGCATTATTTTCTTTTGCCCGGGTACAGGCTGCTTAACTCCATTAAAGATTATTAAGAGCATAATGATACACATGGAGTTAAAATTATTTTTCATACTTACTTCTAACTGAACTGGCATACGCAATCGAGTAATATACACTGGTAAATTTACCACATTTACCTAAAACTAAAAAAACAAAAAAAAACAGCGCGTGTGAATCAATTGCAATTTATAGGTAGGAATGTTTAGTAAAAGATGATAGAAAGTTACCAACTGCTCCTCAAAATAAGCCCGGTCGGTTAAGTCGTGCGACTCGTAATCTGAGGATCGCGGGTTCGCATCCCCGTCGCGCCGAACATGCTCGCCCTCTCAGCAGTGTGGGCGTTATAATGTGACGATAAATCCCACTATTCGTTGGTAAAAGAGTAGCCCAAGAGTTGGCAGTGAGTGGTGATAACTAGCTGCCTTCCCTCTAATCTTACACTGCTAAATTAAGGACGGCTAGCGCAGATAGCCCTCATGTAGCTTTGCGCGAAATTAAAAAAGAAACAAACAAACAATAATTCACGATAAGCAGATTATGGTACTGAAAATTACTTTTATCTTAGATTTGTGCATAACTAACTTTTTACCTACTTAATTTCAACTATCAGAACGATAACGTTGCTAATGAACTCACCACACTGTTAAGGATCTTAATTCACTTCTATATTAAAGGAAAAAAATCACAATCATAGTTTTGTGCGAGAGTTCTCTGAGTGACCTTTATACTCAATATCCACTTTTGTCTTACTTTACGTTTATAAATTCACTTGTGATGTACGCTGTTAAGTATGATAAACTATATTATAAGAATTTGGTTTTGAATTTTGCGCAAAGCTACACGAGGGCTATCTGCGTTGGTCGTCTTGTGTAAAACTAGAGAGAAGGAAGCTAGTCATCACCACCCACCGCCATCTATTGGGCTATTCTTTTACCAATGAATAGTGGGATTGATCGAAAGTTATAACGCCCCCACTGCTGTAAGAACGAGCATGATGGTGTGACATTGATTTGAACCTGCGACCCTCAGATCACGAGTAGAGTGCCTTAACCACCTGGCCATGCCGTGCCATTTAAACATACCTATTTGTTTTAAATAATATCTAACACAGTATTATAATCTTCGACATTGCTTAACTTAGGATGATGGTATTTATACTGGAAAATAATATGAAAGTTTTCTCATATTACTTATCGATGAGCCACAGAAAAAGTTATTACAAATGTAAAAAATAAAAAAAAATTACTTCCATTTTAAAACAACCAGTTTACATTCAATGCAGTTTTAAAGCTGTATTACAGTAACGTTAATCAAACAAATCTTATTGAGTTATTAGATCACTATACGTAGCATGAAGTATTGATTTTTGTTCGTATACAACAAAAAACTTCCCTTTACAAAAAAAAGACATCGACTTTCTTAAAGGAAAATGAGAAATTTATGTAAAGAAACATTTTCCCTGAGGAAATAATTGACATAACTATGAGGAGTTTCATCTCTCTTAGACACAATAGCTTAAATTGAATTTTGAAATGCTTTGTTTGTTGTTGTTGTTTTTTCCTATTGTCGAATGACGAAGAATGCCGAAATACAAACAGGACAACTGGTTTGATTTGTGTGGCAAACTAATTTTTAATAGAACAAGTAAAGTACATGTTATTTGGAAAATATAAACATAGCGTTATTACTGACTAATCAAATTTACATCACAGTGGCAAAAAAATTAAATCCCTCAAAAAGCGTATTTCCATCACCATTCAGGTTTATAACGATTTCAGTTACAAGCTTTAAAAGAAAAAAAAAATCGATCTGATATTTCAGTCTGAACATTTTTTCTTCGTTTGATTGCAGAAAACTCAACCTAAAACTCGAAGGAAATGTGTAAAGAACTTAAAGACCTGCAAGGATTTAGTTATAAACAAACATGATGGTTCGTCCCTATATTTCTGTTTGTAACTTCTATTTAGACTGATTAATTAGATGGGTATTAAAGGGACGATTATCCTAAGTGTGTATGAATGTTTTGGAGTTTGTTTATTCCACCTGACGATAACGAATTAACATCTCAGTTTTTATTTATTTTATTACTTTTGACCGAGCTGTTTATGTGATCCCTATATCTTAGTCGAACGACACAAATATGTTTGTTTGTGACATTGGCTTCAACAACAATAACAAAAACACAAAAAATAACACTTCATGCTTCAAAAGTTACTTAAGGTGATTAGATCTCACGATCAAAATTTGTCTCCTGTGGAATCTCTTTAGAGTACCACTAACTAAAATAATTAACTTGTGTCAAGGAAAACAAAACCGTCTTACTCATTTTGCTAAAGAAAATGTTTATTTACTCGAATATTTTTATAAAATTCTCATTTTTTTATGTTAAACCAAATTCAGAAGTTCTTAACAGTAACGTAACAAATGCTTCCTTGGTAAACATGGCGTGTTCTTAATAACTTTGTGTGTATATTTACAAATATAAAGTATTCAGTTGGCCCAAGGGATTAAGGCTTGGAAAATCGATAACGAAAGAACAGATAAAATTACTCAGAAGTTTCTAACTGAAAACACATGGTTTAGCCTTTTAAAATTCTATTCAAAGACCACTGGTTTCTCTTAGATTGCGTGTGATGGCTAGATGTGTCAACCAGACACAATTTAAAACATTGTGGCAAGAATCGTGCATTCAGTGAAAAGGTAATCACTAAAGCATTGTACTCTTAAGGTAATTCATTTTCTTATAAGTTTTTAAGACAAAATATAATGGTTTCTGGCAGCCTCTTTAATAAATTTTGTTCAAAATTGTTAGAAACATTTTGTATATTTATTTCAATGCAATGTCACCCGTCAAGCTATCCACGTTATGTCCACCAAAGGATATCAATTTCTAGATTTTAGCGTCCTTAAACTTACCGCTTACCCACCCGAGGACTTTTGAAAAACGAGAAAAAAAGTTATGATAGTAATAATTCAGATTAATCTTAGATTTACTAGTCAACTCTTAGATAAATCATTGTGCTATTCACCTAAAGATGTCTTTCATTTTCATGATTCGATTATCTACGAGTACATCCCCTACGCATGATATAAGTCTGGTGAAACGGCGTAACAAATATTGAGTACTGGTTTATGTCTATCTACCTTCTATATTTCATGAATCAAGAAAATCAATATAGCTTTATATCCAAACCGAATATTGAAAAAGAGTTTGAAAGAAAAAGGAAACTCCAAGGCTTTCAATTACTTAAATGTGCATTATTCTCAACATGGGTGTAAATGCATGTTAAAAACGAACAAAGGGAGGCTGAGAGAAAGATGTCACAGTAAACCATTATCGCTTTCCTCTAATGGGCTCCTAAACTGATTCTTAAAGGTGTTCTATTGATTCCAATTTTCTGGAGAAAGAGATACTTGATGGAAGATACATCGATCACAGATAGTGAATAAAGAACTTCGTGCAGAAGTACTTACAGAATTGAAGTTGAAACTATGAAATGCTTTAGAAACAAATTCCATTTGACTGTTAAATTTTTAATCTCAATACTTTGTTTGATCAATGTCTGGAGGGCGATTTTATTTTTAAATTTCGTTCACCGATTCTTTTCAACGCACTTATTACGAATTTTTACCGTGATACTAAAACTGCCTTTTACTTTTACACGCAAATAGTAACCCGTTATTTCGTAAGTTCATAACGGATGATGGCTCAATAGTATAATTTCTATTAATTTTAATACTGAAATATAAAAAACACACAAGTAAAAATCAAAATAACATAAAATTAACCGATGTCTAAAACTGGCTAGAAGTGAGCTACTAATAAATGCTGGTAACACAGTTGACGAAACCAGATTTACAAGTGCCGTAAAATGATCGATACAAAGCCATCATGGTAACTCCTCGCTTTGGTGGTTTCTGTTTCTATTTCATGGCATAATGGAAGCCTTTATCGAGCCGCAAATCATTAACATCGCGACTATTTCCTAGTGGAAGCTCTAAAACAGTTTGTCGTGTCACTTTCAAATGCCTAAAAATCATTAGTTCCAACAGTATTAAAGATTCGTCGATTTCCAAACACGTGTTCTCGCAGGTTTAAATAAAAAAATACATTGATGACAGTGATTTTATTACGTCTTTCACAAATATTTCGTATCACTAGCTTAGAATTATGCAGTGAAAATGACGATTTTCGAAAGGTTGAAGGATTTTTTTACAAATGCATTGTATACTCACGTAAATATCAGTTGCACATTTTATGTGTTCACGTACCTGAGGTAACGTAATATGCTTACATATTGCAATGTAATTTTGAATATCTTAGCATTTGATTTGACCCAGATGCACGAAATCCTATTATATTCCAACCACCTCTAGAAACCGGAGAAAAGCTAATGATGAACAGATATTCTGCCATCTCTTCTCCTATTCTCTAACCCAGCAAATATCCTTTCTAAATAAACATTTCTCTTCACATCACGTACCTTTAGTCTTCGGTACTCTGTTGGTGCATTTTAGTAATACAACTTAAAGGGTCTACATAACAGCTTACGGTAACATGATTACATTATATTAAATCGAATTTGAAAAAGTAAATCATCCAATCACATGACAACCACAGCTGCTCTAAAGTTGCGATGGTACGACTGAATGTATCAGAACTACATGTTAGAATTGTGATGCTAACAAAAACTGGTTGTTGTTGGGAGTCGTATCGAACACCTCTTTCAGACCAAAACATTTATACCCTCAGATCATGAAAATGTATTTAGATTGGAGATTAAATATTTAAGAGACGGAGATATCCCTTGTACTTCATGGTATTGGAAAAGAAAAGCGGATAAACCTGGAGCAGTAAATCCTTACAGAAGAACAGGCAAGTAATAAAAGCCATCCACATGTCTCAAGTAAAACAGTATGCATCATTATAAACGAGGATTTCTATCTGGGAAAGTGACAGACGTCACATATGCACAAGTCGTTTCCACGACTTATTTTGTTCAACCGTCCCATACTTTAAACAGCTGAAGAATGAAATGTATATGAGATACTGTGTGATCGAACTTTTGAAACTGTCGCTCTCAGACAATAAACGATGTGTGTGTAAAAAAGTATGACGGAATATGTGGTGTGCTTTAATCACGTCAGTCTTATGCCAAAGCCTTTTGGAATACAAATTATGCTGAAAGATAAACATTCGTTAGACAGAGCGTAACTGGATGTGGGAACATAGACGTTAAGGATGAGATGAAGGTCCGTTCTTAACAATTACAGTATGAAAAAGGACCACAATATTTTTTAACTCTAACTTCAAACTGTCAGTAGTCCTTTTGCCTTCTGATTGGTACAGTAATTAACTGCTTCAAATAGGTCCGTCGAAATGAGGAAAAAAATATTCAATTAACCTTCGTATGACTTTTTTTTCCTGAGTCCCAACAATAATACTTAAAAAATAATACGGTGCACGAAATTCTTGATAGCCTTAAATTTTGTAGGATAGATTTGTTTATTGAATTTTGTGCAAAGCTACTCGAGAGCTATCTGCGCTAGCCATCCCTAATTTAGGAGTTTAAAACTAGAGGAAAGGCAGCTAAATATCACCAAACGTCCCAACTCTTGAGCTACTCTTTTACCAGCGAATAGTGGGATTGACCTTAACATAATAGTGCCCCTAAGCTGAAAGGGCGGGTATGTTTTGGTGGGACCAGAATTCGAACCCACGACCCACGGATTACGAGTCGAACGCCTTAACACGTTTGGCCATGCCGGGCCTGGTAGGAACCGTGCAGTAACACTGGTTGTTTTTTTTACATATTTTAGCTTCTCGAGTTGCTTGCCATAATTTTTTCTATGAACCGACAATATTTTTATTGATTTATATATATATATATATTCACACACACTAAACTGTTTGTTTTATTTTATAGCAAAGTATCACACTTGGCTATCAGTTGTATCCATCGCGGGAAATTGATCCCGTTGTCCTACCGGGGAAGATATATTAAACTGTATTTTAATAACACTGGTTTACAAAACAATATTTTTTGTCTGAGACAAGAATGTGAATAGGTGTTTTTTACTACTTTGGGTGTGCTGAATTTAAATTTATGAACAGTTTTGCTCTATCATCTCTAGTTTTCTGGCTTTTAAATAGTCTCATTTTAGTATATACAAAGTATATACGTGCTTATTTCAACAGTTGCAGCAGCTTATTACAGATAAAACAGGATAGATAAAGAACATTGACGGAATAAATATACTTGAATGACACAATGTACACAATTCATAGTACCGCAGACAGTTAGAAGTGTGTTTTCTTATATGATCTGGTGTATTTTGCCTCCCGGATGTCACGCAAGAGCATCCAGCAGAAGTCTCCCATTATGCTGGGATTCCACTTGCCTTGGTAGTCAGTTGCTCTCCATCTTCGTAATGTCTTGGTGAAATCTTTCTGCGTGCTTATCACTCACTGCTCCAAGGTTTGGAGGGAAGAAGTTGAGGTGGGAATGGAGAAAATGAATTTTGAGTGACATTTGGCATCCCATATCCTCATAAGTATTTAGCAACTTCTCAATACAGGCTTGGTAATTTGGTACGCGTGTGTCACCAAGGAATCCACTACAGACTGACTTAAATGCTTCCCATGCTCTCAGTTCCTTTAAGGTAAGAAGCTCCTCAAAATCAGTATCCTTCAGCACTTCTCGGATTTGAGGTCCGACAAAGATGCCCTCTTTGAGCTTAGCAGCACTGAGACCTGGGAACACAATAGACAAGTGTTGGAAGACAGCACCATTTTTGTCCATGGCCTTCATGAAATTCTTCATCAAACCAAGCTTGATGTGAAGAGGAGGAAGAAGCACCTTCTTTATGTCAACCAGAGGATTCTCCTTGACGCTGTGTTCGCCAGGAACAAAAGTGCTTCTAGACCCCCAATCTTTCTGCTTGTAATGCTGGAATACAGCTCGACTATCCCAGAGACAGAGAAAGCAACACTACTTTGTGAAGCTTGCTTGCATACCCATAAGAAGACCAATGACCTTGAGGTCCCCACACAGACTCCACTGGTACTGGTTGTACTTAACAGCTTTTAAAAGAAGCTCCATATTGTCATAGGACTCCTTTAGATGGACAGAGTGTGCAGTGGGAATGCTAGGATATTTATTCCCGTTGTGCAGAAGCACAGCCTTGAGACTTTGCTTGGAAGAGTCCATAAAAAGACGCCAGTCTGAAGGATTATGTGGCAAACCAAGGAAAGTGAATAAGCCAGGTACATTTGTGCAGTAGCACAACTTGTTTTCCATGTCAAAAAATGAAGCAAGGTCTTTGTTCCGATTCCTTAAACTGGTGATCCGTTTTGATATATATATAATGTAATGCTATCACTTACATTTATTGCATAATAACTAAAAAAGAAGACATAAGTCACACAATATTAGAAATTAACCCTGAATGAATATAAGCCTTTATGTACAGTATGGGTACAAAATGTACAGTATGCATATCTAAAAACCTAGAGGTGATGAGTAAAAACGGATTTCAAATCTGAATTCAGCACCCCCAAATTAGGTTAAAACAGCTATTTTGTGCTTGCTTCTATTTCTTTGTAAACCAGTGTAATTTGAATATTTCCATCTTACTCAATGCTTTAAACCTTATGCAGAGTGGGCCAAAATAAAGTATGTACTTCTATATATGTTGGGTACTTTTGTGTATCATTTCTGCTACCCCGAAAATATAACGCCATTTATACAATGCTACTCACAATACATTTATCATGGCACAGCTGTTATCTGTATGAAAAAAAATTCGGACATAATACAGGTGGCTGTGCTTTTCTTTTAACAAACTGGAATTCAAGCAACTCAATTTTGAACTTTGTGACAATATTTTCAGATTTAGCAAGTTGCAGCTACTTGAAAAATCATGCTCTCAACTTTCACCCCAAATGACCCTTGACATTTATTTTTTATAAATACTGATTAGTCTTTGTCAATTATCGTTAGCCATTCTTCAATGTACTTGCTAAAGTTGCAATAAAGTAGGGTCGGCATGACCAGGTGGTTAGAACGCACAATTCGTAATCTGAGGGACTTAGGTTCGAATCTCCGTCACATCAAACATGCTCGCTCTTTCTGCCATGGACTCTTTATAATACGTGACGGTTATTCGTTAGCAAAAGAGTAGTCCAAAAGTTGGCGGTGGGTGGTGATGACTATCTCCCTTTCCTCTGTTCTTACACAGCTAAATTAGGGACAGCTATCGCAGACAGCCTTCGTGTAGCTTTGCGCGAAATTACAAACAAACAATAAACCAAAAATATGCACAAGCAATATAAATCTAATATAAATCGTATTCAAAATATCTGAATTCTGTAGCAGTCACAAGGACGTTTCTCTTACAGTTTTTTAAGCATTCTAAAACTTCCAAAACGGACAAAATGAAATCGATTATAGGTGGACAACTGAGAGATTTCTAGTCCTTAATATTGAGTAATTTAATAACGAAGGGTGTCTCGTGTAACCACATTGACACCGAAAACTTACGAAACTGTTAAATCAACAAGCTTAATATTCATTATTATCACGTTTTTTTTTTTACTTTTTTTACATTTAGGTCGCTGTGGATTTCAAATTAGATCTGTGTAAATATAATATTCGAGATCTATCATCTGTCCGGTGCAGATCTTCAACCACCAGATCTTTCTGTAAGTACTAAATGTCTTCAGTTAAGTCAACCACCAGATTTTTCTGTAAGTACTAAATGCCTTCAGTTAAGTTGGACCGCAGCCAAAGGTCTAGCTAAAATGGCATTTCATATGCAATATGAAAAGTTCTTAGTATCATTAAAGGGAGAATACTTACCTTGGTATATGATTCTCATTGTAAACTAAAACTATGACATAGCGGTTTCCTTATTTTTCATTTGTCGTTGTTTTTTTAAGTCTAAAATAAAAACCATTTTCAGAATATAATAAGACAACAATATTGCAGTTGCTATTTTTATTTATCTTCCTCAAATGTTGTGGAAGTTTACTTGCTTTCTATCACGATATTAAAGCCCGGAAAGCGCAACCTGCTTACACCAAGGACCGATGCTTTTTTAAATATTACATAATAAAGAAACGGGCAGGAAAGAATAATTTGAAAATATTATAAAAAATAAAAATGCAAAAAATAATGCAATGCAAAAAAAAGTACAATACAGAGACGGCGATGACAAAAACTAAAGAAACAAGGTAGAGATAAGTACACAAAACCATACAAAAAATCCTTAAATAAGTAGCCACTGAGTTAATCTTACAAGCTCATGGTTCTCAGCCACTGTAAGATTGTATTGCACTGTTCAGCTTAAGTACTTTTATTCAAACCTGAATTCATGTAACTGACAATAACTCAACATTTAGTAAATTTTTCTTGGAAAGATTTGGATACTTATGTTATGATGTTTGTACGTTTTTTGTGTGTATGTTTATCCCTACCTATCTCTGTACAATTTAACATTGTTATCCCTACATTTTACTTAAAATTGTCACCCCTACATCTTACTTAACATTGTTATCCCTACATTTTACTTAACATTATCATTCCTACATCTAACTTAACATTGTCATCCCTATATCTTATTTATTTTTTTACAAAAATATTCGTTGCTTGTCTTCCCTGTTTTCTTTAAAAATAGATTAATTGACGTTAGCTGATAAGTTTGTTTTTATTTTTGAATTTCGCACAAAGTTACTCGACGGCTATCTGCGCTAGCCGTTCCTAATTTAGTAGTGTAAGACTAGAGGGAAAGCAGCTAGTCATCACAACCCACCGTCAACTCTTGTGCTACTCTTTTACCAACGAATAGAGGGATTGGCCGTACCATTATAACGCCCCCGCGGTTTAAAGAGCAAACACGTTTGGTGTGACGGGGATTCGAATCCTAGAGCCTCTGGTTACTAGTCGGATGTCTTAACCCATCTGGCCATGACAGGTCCAGCTGATAAGTAAACATATACTTTAATTTTATAACTCAGTGACAATAAATGTTGTTAATACTACATAAGTTTTGTCAATTTCTTCATTGCACTTGTAGAATGACCACAAATACTGATATTATCATACCATACATGTGGCAAAAAAATACGTTATTAACCATCACTGGTCATAATCTTGACATCTTGGGACTTAATGCTGAGGAACCTTCGCTAAAGAAAGACCATATGAAAAATGCATAGCTGTATCATTCCTGTATTCGTGTTTGCTTTTCATAGTACTACTATCTATACATTCTTTTACCTTTACAAAATGTTTTTATTACTTGTTTTATGACGGTTTCTTCCCCTGAGTGAAAGCTAGTATATTCTATGAATGTGTGTAATAAAAGTTAATATTATGTTGTACTTTTCTTTTTACTCCATCACTTCATGCATAATATAGGAGTAAATTCCCTAAAGACACCGAATGTAGTTTGTACAAACCATTGAGTTTTCTACAGGTTCACAGTCATGTAATGTTTGCTTAGTAATGGCTGGTAGCTCCTATTTCATCCTGTACTCAAGTTTAAAAAAAACACCACCATATTTCTGTAACAAAGCTACCTTCAAGCGGTAATAATAAGATTGTTTACACTAATTATGATGAAACATTGTAGAATGGACGCAACTGCCTGTTGTGGAGACACAAGTGCCAAGGATGATGTTTCGAAAGTCTTCCTCTCTACCTAAACAATCTATCACTGAATACACTCGTGATTTTGCAGCCTATACTAAATACAACCGTGCTTAGTGATTGCCAGTTGCCAAGTGATCTGGAAATACTTTCTGTCATCATAAAGCCACTGCGAAAATTTTACACATTTGTAGCTTGCGCGGGAAAAGAATGAATAAAGATGAACATTTTGACTCTTCAGTGAATCCGTATTTTCCCACTTTATGAACCCTTTTCAATATTACTAGGAGTCTCAAGCTGTGGCACACTCAATACTGATAATCGGGAGCTGAACTATAACTCAAATTTACCAGTTACTTGTAGCCATCATAGATTAATAGACTGAATATTGCAGTTTTCCTCGTACTCAATAATACCCTGCCAAGTGATGACAATAAAAGGGTGTATGGATGAGCAGATGTTAACTGTAACTGATATTCAAATGCATTAGTATAGATGTAGAAGCGTAAACAGGATTTCTCATGTCATTGCTGTTAGGTAACTTACCCGTATGTTCCAGATTGAAATTATTCAAGTAGTTTTGCATCATTAATCTAAATCCGGTGCTCGTTCAATTGCCGGTTAAATTACTGATACCAACAAAGATCACGTTTCTCCAGATCCTATTTGCAATTATATGTTTTTCGTTCTTAGTAACTCAAGGTTTTTATCTTTATATATCTGTATATCCATTTCTGTATTCAAATACGTATTGGGCTCATTGCAATTGTTGTAGATTTTAAAGAATCTGTAGTCAAGAGAGCCAGTACATTTATATGTACACAATCCAGTGTGCACTGTGATTCATTTATAGATATCTGCTTGTAGCTTGAACTGGTTACATGAAAATAAGTTAACTACTATTCACACTATTCATAAATTATGGTTCACACAATTTGTTTATCTCTTTATATGATTGGTCCAGAGAAAGATGCTGCAGAATGTCTCTTTCTTGAATAATCCACAGAAAGATGAGTCCTGGATAAACTAGTATAACTGTAATTTTTTGTCGTGTTTGTTTCATGGCTAAAATTCAACTTACAGCGTACGTGTTTGTAAATATTTTGTAAATGTTAATTATGGTAAAGTACCGTGCTATTTGAGCCCATAAGGTCGTTATTTTTGAGCGTCCATATATTTTTCCTTACTAGGACTGAAAAAAACACAACATTATTTTCTGATACATATCAAGGTATTACATAAAATGTAATAGTTCACCGGAAATTGTCTCTTTACAAAAAGTTTATAAATTAGATCAAATCGTGTCACAACTAGTGAACCGTAAACTATTTCCACCATATAATACTTCGAAATCTTGTAACGTCCCGATGGCATGACATTTCGTTTACGACATAGTTTGGTCGTAAAGATTAAAACAGCATAAGCTACATACGGTTTATATTGGAACATTTCGGTTTATAGCCCAGATATTTCGTTTCATTTCGTAAAGATCATCTGTTCAGGTTCTATTTCCACCAAACATGTTATCAATGAGCTGTGTAACCATAGCGTAAAATTAGTTTTAAAATTTTCGACACACACACATATATATCACTGCGAATATACTAAAACTATAGAGAAGACTCATAACAACGTGAGATAGTTTACTGTTTTTGGTTTCTCGATCCATAACTGTATTAGAAACAGTGAACATTGGTTGTTTTTTGTTGTTGTTGTTTTTGCTTCAGCGCATACACGATTTGTAAGTACAATATTCTTACTTTTGAAATTAAATCGCTTATAACATAAAGGGTAAGAAAATAATATAATTATAAAGAAATCCCTTAAATTTAGTTTTCCTCTACATAAGCGTTTAGAAACATGTCTGAGTTTGTAGACCATGAATACACAGGAGCCCAGTTGAAATATTAGAAATAGAACTACTTTTCCTAAGCACCAAAGTCATATATAATATTATATAATACTACTATTCAGTATGTACAAACTACAAAGTAACAGAACTATCCAGTTAGTAAAAACCAAAATGTAGCAGAACTATTTAGTATGTACAAACTACAAGGTAATAGAACTATCAACTATGTAAATACTATAAAGTAATAGAATTGTTCAGAATGTACAAACTATAACTAAATAGAACTACCCAGTATGTACCAACTATAAGGTAATGGAACTATCCAGTATGTACAAACTAGAAGTTAATAGATTTATGTAATATGCATAGACTATAAGGTAATAGAATTGTCCACTATGTACAAACAATAAGGTAATAGAACTTATCAGTAAGTACATACTACAAGGTTCCAGAACTATCCAGCATGTTCGATCTATAAGGTAATAGAACTATTAAGCATGAACAAACTGTAAGTTAATAGAACTTGTAGTGTATGTACACACTACAAAGTAATAGAACAGCCCAGTATGAACAAACTGTAAGTTAATAGAACTTGTAGTGTATGTACACACTACAAAGTAATAGAACAGCCCAGTATGAACAAACTGTAAGTTAATAGAACTTGTAGTGTATGTACACACTACAAAGTAATAGAACAGCCCAGTATGAACAAACTGTAAGGTAACTGAACTATCCAGTGTGTACAAACTATAAGGTTAGAGAACTATCCAATATGTATAAACTACAATGTAACAGAACTATCCAGTATGTACCAACTACAACTACAAGGCAAGAGAACAATCCAGTATTTAAAAACTGCGAGGTAATAGAACTATCCAGCATGTACAAACTATAAGGTAATAGAAGTATCCAGTGTGTACAAACTATAAGGAAAGAGAACAATTCAGTATGTGCAAACTACAAGAAAATAGAACTATCCAGCATGTACTAACTATAACTTAATAGAACTATCCAGTATGTACAAACTGTTAGGTAATAGAACTATCTATTATGTACGCACTACAAGGTAACAGAAATATCCAATATATACAAACTACAAAGTAACAGAGCTATCTAGTATGTACAAACTACAAGGTAACAGAACTTTTTAGTGTGTACAATTTACAATGTGACAGAGCTATCCAGCATGTACAAACTATAAGGTAATAGAACTATCCACTATGTACAATCTATGAGGTCACAGAACTATACAGTATATACAATCTCTAAGGTAATAGAACTATCCAGTATTTTACAAATTATAATATAACAGAACCATCCAGCTGGTACAAACTATAAGGTAATAGATTTTTTAAGCATGTAAAACACTATAATGTAATAGACCTACCCAGTACGTATAAACTACAATGTAACAGAACTATTCAGTATGTACCAACTACAACTACAAGGTAAGAGAACAATCCAGTATTTAAAAACTGCGAGGTAATAGAACTATCCAGCATGTATAAACCTAAAGGTAATAGAACTATCCAGCATGTATAAACCTAAAGGTAATAGAACTATCCAGTTTGCACAAACTTTAAGGTGGTAGAACTCTGTAATATATAAAAACTACAAGGTAATAGAACTATCTACTAAAAACAAACTTGAAGGTAGTGACACTAATAACAAGTATCAACAATAAGGTTGTAAAAATATTCAGTATGTGAAAACTACAAGGCAATCGAACTATTTAATAAGTTCATTCTACAAGGTAGTGAAATTATCTAATGAGTACAAATTTCAATGTAATAGAACTATTTAATAAGTAAAAATTTCACGGTAGTTGATTTATCAATTATGCATAAACTACTAGATAATAAAGCTTTCTTGTTTGTTCCTCAGTAGAACTATCTAATAAATAGAAACTACAAGTTAGTAGAACTATCTACTATGTACAGAATACACGATTGTTGAACTTTTCAGTACGTACAAACTGCAAGGTAATAGAACTATCTAATAACTAAAAACTACTCGGTAGTAGAACTATTTAGTGTGTACAAACTACAAGGTTATTGAACTATCCGGTATAAGTTTGCTAACAGTTAACAATAAATCAATCGTGAAGGTAATTACACTTAACATATTAAATAATGTAATAAATTATGTTATTGAAGGTAACAATGAGTAAAAAATATAGTGCCCAACATTATGGGCAACAATAATAGTACATCATATTTATGTTACCCAAATTGAAAAATCGGACAAATAAGTGTTCCCAATGAATATATTTAAACATTCTAAATATCTTTTCTATGTTTTTTACATTTCCTTCCCACAGTTGTGCGGATAAGATACTTTTGAAACAATTATACATTATTTTATGATCCCTTCCTCATAGACTGAAAATATTAGTTTCTCTTCTTTTCTTCTGTTAATGTTACGTCCGGCATAGTCAGGTGATTAAGACGCTCGACTCGCTATCTGACAGTCACGGGTTTAAATACCCGTAACATCAAAAATGTTCGCCTTTTCACGTGTGGGAGCGTTACATGGGATGGTCAATCTCACTATTCATTGTTAAAAAATATAGCCTAAGAGTTTGCGGTGGGTGGTGATGATTATCTGTATTTCCTTTTGTCTTTTTATTCCTTAATTATGGACGGTTAACACAGATAGTTCTCGTGCAGTTTCATGAAATTCAAAAACAAAACAAATAAAGTGTAATTATTAGATACCTTGGTACGTTTAACCAAGTACAATAATTATATCATTTTCGTACCTTCCCATATCGTGGTATCAAGTAGGTAAGTCATTATTCATAAAATTCTTCTCACTATAAGTTTACCAAGGCATAGCAGTCATATGCATAAAAAAGAATGAGATGAAACTATTACATGGTAGCCATGTTGTTTTTCACAAACCAGAAGACTAACAAAGCTTGTTTGTTTGTTTATGAATTTCGGGCAAAGTGACACTAGGACTATCTGCCGTCCCTTATTTAGCGGTGTAAGACTAAAAGGATGCATCTGGTCATGACCAACATCCACCAACTCTCGAGCTACTCTTTTACCAACGAACAGTGGTATTGACCGTCACTTTATAATGATCCCACGGCTGAAAGTGCAAGCATGTTTGGTACGACGGGGATTCGAACTCGTGATCCTCAGATTACGAGTCGAACATCTTAATCCACCTGGCCAGGCCGGTCCTATTCGTCTCTTTTTCTTAATTTTATTTCATAGTTAGAGGATTTATTTTTCAAACATATGCTGGACGGAATTAATTTTGTATTTTCAGTGATGTCGAGAAACCCACTTGTTGAGAACTTTTATATGCAAAAACGGCTCTTCTGGGCCCAAACCTCATAAACCAGATTGTCCATTACGACCAATAATGTCAACATATGAATCGTTTAACTACAATCTTGGTAAATACATAGCATGGGCATTCTCCAAATATGCAACATCAGCCAGCTCATTCATCAAAGACTCTTTTAATTTCAAGTCCAATCTAAATCAACTTAATCATAAAGCCTTAATGGCGAGTTTCGATGTTATATCCCTCTTCACAGAAGTTCCAACAACAGAAGCCTGCAAGATAGCCTTAGAACTCTATATTCGAGACCCTAACCCGATCATAGACATTTCCAGTAACCAGTTAGCAACCCTCATAGAATTCACCACAATAAAGACAAACTTCATGTTCAACAACCAAAACTATATACAAACAAATGGCCTAAGCATGGGCAACCCAGTATCGCCAGTTCTAGCCAATATTTTTATGACACAAATTGAAACACAAGCAATTAATACAGCATTACATCCACCACTATACTGGTACAGATATGTAGATGACACGGTTGCGGGATTCGAATCTACAGAACACATACTTAACTTTTTCACTCACATTAACTCTATACATCCCAACATTAACTTCACATGTCAACAGGAAGAAAGCAATAAAATATCATTTCTTAACCTCAAAATTATAAGAACCGACACACAATTCAAAACAGAAATCCACCGAAAAATCACCCATACTGGACTATACATTCCTTGGGACTCAGCACATGAAACAAAACAAAAACTCAACATACTAAGAAACCAGATAAACACAGCCATAAAACTATGCTCACCAGATAAAATTAACGATGAATTAGATAAAATAAAACAACACTTCATCAACATTAATAAGTTTCCTCCACAAACCGTAGAAAACATTATACGCACACACCTAGACAGAAAGCAAAATCAACCAACAAAAGTAAATATATCTCACGAATCAAAAAATCACGAAACCATATACTGCTGTATACCATATATTCCTGACATCAGCAAACAAATAACCAACATTTGGCAAAAACTAGTAACAAAATATAACATTCCAGTTAACACTAAATTTATTCAAAAACCAGGCACAAAACTAAGGTCTATACTATGTAAGAACTACACTGACAAACACCACACCAACATTATTTATAAAATACAATGTGATAACTGCCACGACTTCTATATAGGAGAAACAAGTAGAAAAATGGAAACCAGATTCAAAGAACATAAAAAGTCACCTTCACACGTTTTCGAACACTGCAAGTCAAAGGGACACAACATAACCATAGAAAACACTAAAATACTAAATAAAGAAACAAACATAAACAAACGAAAAATTAAAGAAGCCTTACTTATACAACAACTTAAACCCAAAATAAACCAATATAAAGGAACACCATTATACCTATATTAATATTATAGACAAATTATATATTCAAACCGCGCCCTCTACATTGCAACACTCAATTATACAACCCCTCCCAAACATGTGGTCAGCTTCCGACCAGTAACCCTTTCTTTGTGAACCTGACGATGACCGAAGAAGGTCGAAACGTTGTTCGCTCTTCTATTTGAAGTGTTTTCTGGGCCCAGAAGAGCCGTTTTTGCATATAAAATTTTGTATTTTCATGAACATCCTTGTTAAAACTGACTGTTTCAAATATTTGGAATTTAAATGGCGAAAATTGCAACTAAATATTCGTAAAAAAATCGAAATGACTCATGAAATTTAATATCTTTAGTTATTTTTTGTTTGTTTGGACGAAAATAATCAAAAACAACAAATATATGGAGCTAACCTTACCATGAGATCGATCGATTAACACATTTCTTTAGAGTATTCCATTTGTGCTTCAGTATCGTTGTATTGACCTCTCTAAGACCTTATTTACCTTTTGTTTTAATTCTTAGACAAAGACGATATTTAATTTTATACTTTAGTACTATTTTTGCTACCACAACTCCGTTAGAGTGCACTAATACATGTGCTTAAATCATCAGTTTGTTCTCCAGATATTTTTCAATTAAACAAACCTAACTGAAGTTCTAAAATCGTGGAGTCATTGGGTACGTTCCTTAGTTTAATGGAAATCTATACAGAAATATTTATTCATGTATAAAAACATTTTGAACGAACTTTTGTTTTTGCATATATCGTCAACGTTTTGTTCTAATAAAAATAAATAATTTTATGAAGTGAAATAAGCTTATAAATGTCCAGATGCAGATTTTCCTTGTTATTTTTTTTTCAGTACACATCAACGTAATTCCATGAAAGAGGAAATGTTATTTCTCAGTGTATGCGATAAGTGTATGAGTATTCTGATTAAATATAACTGTAATTTTGCTTCTGTGAATATGTTAAGCATCCAACGCACACGTTTATTGTGATTAAATTCAAAGTCTTGATTACACAATCGTGAGCAAATAAAAACAGGCTTATACCGCCATTTTGTTATTTATTTATTTTTTAATGAAAACGCAATGGCGTAAAAACTAATTAATATTTTCTGGGTAGTGATTAAAATTATTCACATCATAATACAATGTTTCTCTTCAGTATTATAAATGATAAAATTTTAAAAACTCACTCTACAGACAAACAAGAAAAAACGTTTATCATTAGAAGAAACTAGAATTTATATCTACATTCTCAAAACATATACGAGAAGTTGTAGAAAAGTTTCGAAATTTAATTGAAAAATGAATCGAATGTGTTATCAGAATGAGAAATGAAAGATAAATCATATAAAAATGAGATATCAAAGGAGTTCTAATGAAAAGTTTTATTAAAACTAAAAATTAATATAAAATAAGATTTTTTATTTTCAACGAAGTAAAGAATTTATTTTTAAACAGGATAGGAACATATATTTTAAAATAAGAAAATGCAAAAATTGAGCAAAGATGTTTTTGGAAGTTAAACATTTTCTATAATGAAGTGTTTGTTTGTAGAAACGTATTGCCATAAAAATTTGTTCAAGATAACATAGCAGTAACTTTCGAAAGATATCTTTGTAGTTTGAAAATTTATTCTACTCCGTTTATTTTTTTAAGTGGAATATTCTGAATCAAGTTTGGCGACACTGCAGTTCGAGTAACTGTCTTAATGTGTTTAATAAACTGTGAAAGAATATTATTCTGTAATATTCTGACAAGAGCACTGTTTATTTTATGTGTGTTAAAGTTATGTATTGGAAGCTGTTATGCATAAAGCGTTTGAAATGCCATATTGTTGTTTATATTATTGTTTTGAAATTTAAACCAATAAAATACGTTGGTATTCATGTAGAAATTTCTAGAATTAAGCAGATCGATCATTTGACTGTAAACGGAAATGTATGGCGGCCTAGTGTCTAGACGTCGAGTCTCGTGCAAGAACGGACATGCGCGGATTGCTATGGAGTTCTGTGGAAGCTACGCGATTGTTCGAGAAAAGTAGGCCTACTAATATATAAACAGACGGAGACGCGAGAAATAAAAGAGTCAGTCATTAGCTTTTATTTCGATTCAAGAGATATTGTCTTTGTTCGAGAAGTTTTCAACGTTTGCTGTGTGTTTATTTAACTTGGATTTGTAACTGGAGCTAGATCTACAGAAGCTGTGATTTTATTTCGTCAATCTTTACGATTCATTCGAATTAGTGGTTATACTGAAAGTCAACACGTATGGAACTGTTTAGGGGAGACCGTAGCAAATGGAAGAGCGACAAATTTGAGACATTCATCGAAAACATCGTAAAAAGAGCTTCGTCAAATTTATTGAACTGTGAATTGTTTCTGGACTTCTCCATTCAAGCTTCGGAATTTCTTCGTGGGACCAAATTCACACCCTAGACTGGAATTTTGGATTTCTGATCTGGACTTTTGGACTTTCATTCTAGATCATTATATTGGACACAGGCCAGTACCATTTTGTATTGTAATTAATTTTGAAGGTTGAAACTGAATATCTGTCATTGTTATTATATAATTTATGTTATATCTGTTACATATATAATAGTTTATAGTAATAAATTATACAAGCTGTTATCTGTGTCTTTCTCTTGCGTTCAGTCTGACGAAGACATGTATAAAAGAAAAACTGAATATTTTACTTGGCAAAATGTTTAGTTTCTTGTTTCCTTTAGCGTGAAAATAATGACAATTGAATTTTTATTTATAGCAAAGTTATGTTGACAACTGTTGAATATAAGTCAATTTGTAAGAAAAATCAAATATTTATAATACCTTTTAATGTTTACCGATATTATAATCAAATGATAAGTAACTTGTACCCACACAGCTGTATTTCGAAATATAAAAATAATATAAGGATTAAATGACTTGTGTTAATTTACAATTTATCAAGTCTGTAATTTATTAGAAAATGCCGGAAAATAGCTCATGCGTTTCTTCAGTGTTGATTTTTACGTTTTAAAATTATATATATCAAACGAAATATTTCAGTTAATTTATCCAAAAGGTGAAAAATGTGTCTTCTTTTTCATCTGAAAACTTGAATTAATGCTAGGAAATTTAAGGAAATTGGAGATAAGACTTATGGTTATGTATAGACAGATACTCACAAAATCAAAATGGGTGTTTTTCTTATAGCTAAGCCACGTTGGGCTAGCTGCTGAGTCAATTGTGGGGAATCGAACTCATGGTTTTAGCATTTTAAATCCGTAAATTTTCTGCTGTACCAGCTAGAAACAAGTGTAGAATATAAACATTAAATCTTACGAGTTTTCATCTATCACACACATCATTCCAACAGAGGTGATATCTGTTATAGTGGTAAATAGGAGGTACGTGAATTTGATTGCAACTTACTAATTACCAAACGAAACAAAATCAGCTTCTTTAAGACATTTAGCAAAGAAAGAAAGAATCTTCTTTGGGAAAATGAAAAGTTCTGGCCAAAAAATGTATGATATTTTATAATATTTTTCATCAGTTACATGTAGAGTATTTTTAACTTAAATGAATCTGATATTTGTTTGTCTGGACAATGTTCTAAGAAAACACTTTGTTTCTTAACAGTATTTCTTCAAGATCATTCTGCAAAAAAATAGTAAGTTATTTATTATTTAAAAAATGATTTCCATAAAGTGAAATAGATTGTTCTCAAAACTTTAAAAAAAAGTTTGTTAAAGAGCCACGAATTACGCGTTAATTCTATTATATACGTTGAATAATAATAAAAGATTGGTGTCAACGTAAATATAACCATTAAAATAACAACATCTAAGACTTATAGTATTCGAGAAAATAAAATAAAGCACACAGCTGTAAAAGGGAACAGGGAAAAAACCTGCGATCAAACTATATTCTTGTAACCTGACTAAATAAAGTATATTATTAGTTCTAAGAGATAATGAGGTAAAATAAGTAGTTAATGAATTTGTTGATTAAAACAAAAACTATACGTGGCTTATTGGTTAGTGTGCCGAGTTGTAAGTAGAAATGTTCTCGGTTTGATTGTTTGTTTGTTTTGGAAATTCGCACAAAGCTACTCGAGGGCTATCTGTGCTAGCCGTCCCTAATTTTGCAGTGTAAAACTAGAGGGAAGGCAGCTAGTCATCACCACCCACCGCCAACTCTTGGGCTACTCTTTTACCAACGAATTCTCGGTTTGAACCATGACATTTGAACTTTTATCTGTGGAGGTGATTATCATTGTGATATTAAATCGATGTAGGTGGCGACTGTTGTCCCTAATTACCTACCTCTTGTCAGCAGTCCTAAATTAAGGGTGACGATGCCAGAATTTGGGTTCCTGAACTGAATATTTGTGCAATTTGTAGCGTAAGATTCGTTCTGGAACAAAATACCAAATACGCGATATTAAAGTTCTAAGTTTTGGTTTTGTTAAATATCAAGAAAAACCGGGAAAATATTATTTTGATGTATATGTTGGAAAAATTAAAGGTAAGATAGAAATGTTGTACTGCTCTCTACTATGTTTGTTAGAGGACACATCTAGTACGTTCTCAGTTGTTTCCAGGGTGAATAACAGAAAAGTGCTTTTCATCCGCCTTCTATGGTAACCGTTTCTGAAATAGTTTGTTAAAGAAAGACAACAAAAATAACAATGAAGAATTGATTTGTTGTTTGTTATTAACACAAAGGTCTATCTGCACTCTGCCCACCACTGGTATCAAAACCCGACTTCTAGCAGTATAAGTCCCTATACAAATTGGTTCGAATCCCTGTCGCACCAAACATGTTCGCCATTTCTGCCGTGGAGGAGTTATAATGTTACGGTCAATCCCATTCGTTTGTAAAAGAGTAGCCCAAGAGTTGGTGGTAGGTTGTGATGTCTATCTGCCTTCCCTCTAGTCTTATACTACTAAATTGGGGACGACTAATGCAGCTAGTCATCGAATAGCTTTGCACGAAATTCGAAAACAAAAACAAAACAAACTCTATCCATAACGTTGTGCTACTGGGGTGCTCAAGAATTCGACGGAGTCTAATTAAGTAAATGTACGTCGCATATATAGCAGTGAACGAATAACTATAGGTATTCTCTAACTTAAAATGCGTTTAATCTTCTGTTAAAGATCTCTCTAGACCCATTCAATTACATTAGTAAAGGAAGAAATTAATATTAACCAGTTTGGAGATTTTGTTTTGCTTTTGGCCTGTTTCCGTATCTCCACTTTACAAACGTAATAAGGATCAAATAAGAGATGACAGAGAAATATGTTTTACAAAAATAACAACGGTGTTACGTTCCTTAAATGATGAACCTTCTTTCATCAGTGCTGAGTAAGAGTGTATGCCTGGGTGTTGGCTACTTTCACTAATTCCAAAAAGATGTTATCCAAGCAACCAAGCTAGCAATCTATTACCTTGGCTGGCGAGGCATGTGTCTTTTCGATCACGGCAGAAGGGCTTTCAATAAACTTTCTTCTATACACTCATTCCCTTGTTATAGTCGACAGGGAGAGAACACGCTCCACTTCCTATTGCCTATTAGACATAATTAATCATTCACGCTAACTTTCACACTGATGAAGTTAAAGGAGTATCTCTTTGCTTTGAAAAAAAAATTAAAAAATCGTAACTGACGTAACAAGACTTAATTTATTTGTCGCAATACTATATGCATAACGACAGAGTTATTATACAGGGAAAGATACTCTGTTAATAGAGCAAAGCAGCTTAACTTGTCGACGCCATTAAATTTAAAAAGTGTATTAATTTTTTTTGTACTGGAATTTAAATTTAACGCAGCACTTGAACTATTAGTCATAATGTTGTTTGAACATGTTCAATGTTTAATCATGGAAGTATCGTGTCAATGAATATGAATTCGTGTTTAGATAGACTGATTGCTGAATATCATCGTAAGTCACAGTGGGTTGTTTTCCCCCCACACATTGGTGCTAGTGGTAGAAACCTCCCCTTGGAAAGTGAGTTTCTTGTTGTGGTTGTCCTTTTTTTGTGTGCGCAAATCTGAAAGGCCTCAACTTGTTCTTATATGGTTCTAATATGATGCTGTACGAGTTTCTTTACTCTTCTCACATGGTGCATCCATTGATCTACCATGAATATAATTTGATTATTTATGGTTCGAATGTTATTCGTATGGGGGCCACAAACGGTACATGTAAGTGTGTTTTTGCTGGGTTTTTTTTTTACATAATATGTGTCTATATGCGCTGGTTTATGAAAAAGTGAGTACATTTAACTAAGTTACACTCTTTTTCATGTTTTATCGGAGCGGCATGGCCAGGTGGTTCAATACGTTCGACTTGTAACCTGAGGGTCAAAAGTTTGAATCCCAGTCGCACCCAACATGCTCGCCCTGGATGCGTTATAACGTGATGGTCAACCCCCCTATTCGTTGGTAAAAGAGTAGCCCAAGAGTTGGCGGTGGGTGGTAATGACTAGCTGCCTTCCCTCTAGTCTTACACTGCTAAATTAGGAACGGTTGGCGCAGATAGCCCTCGAGTAGCTTTGTGCGAAATCCAAAAACAAATAAAACATGTTTTGTTTTTAAATGGTGTTATTTTAGTATTTTTTCTACAAATACAGACGTATATTCTGTGATATTGTAGTTTCGTTATTAGTCTCTCATTAACTAGCACCTATTTTTTTTCTTTGCACAGTTTTCACATCTTATTTTCGTAATATTTTTACCCACTTTACAACTATTTGTATCTGTTTCACGTAGTTTTAAACATATTACTTTCGAACACACATTACTTACCAGATTTTTCACACATCTCTTTAATTTACAAACTTCAGATATTTGTTATTTATTCTATTGTTAGAAACAATGATTCATCATCAAAGCTGGTAGGGTATAAAAAATACAGGGTGTCCCAAAATAACGTTTACCCTCTTTGGATCATTATAACTTGCCTTGTTTATTGATTTTAACAATGAAACAAGAAATATATATGATAGCCAAAGGATTTAATTAAAGATTTAATACTGAAATCTAGAGAAAAATAACAAATAAAATTATTCCCAAAGAAAACTTTCCTTGGTTGAAATTATAAAATGTCACAATTTGCTTGCTTCACTTCAGGTGTTCAAACTGAAATCCGTTCTGCTCCAGACACATCTCATAACGGGAAAAAATGGAAGTGCATACATCAAACACCATCTTATCTGGTATTAAAGCACATTGTTCTTCACTTGCAACTCTCAATTCGTCAATTGTTGCCCTTTTTGTGCTGTAAACTTTGTCTTTAAGAAACCCCCACAAAAAAGAAATGCATGGGTGTCAAATCTGGTGATCTAGCAGGAAATTCTACACTTCCTCTTTGTCCAATTCATCTTTCTGGCATAGATGCATCCAGATAAGCTCTCACGTTGCAATGGAAGTTAGAAGGAGCGCCATTCTGCTGAAAGAAACACTCTTCTTCTCCAACTTGTTCTTGGATGCGTGGCATGGCAAACTCTTGTTGCATGTTGAGATAATTCAATCTTGTAACGGTGTCTTGGAAAAAATGGTCCGATGAGTCCCCTAGCAGACAGACCACACCACACAGTCACTCCAGGCAAATACAAGTGATGTTCCTCTGTAATATGTGGACTTTCTGTTGCCCAGTAGGTGCAGTTGTGTCGATTTATTGAGCCATTCAGCTTAAACGTTGCTTCGTCACTCCAAACAATTTTGAGTGGAAATTCATCATCGCCTGCACATCTAGCAAGATACCATTCACAGAACTCAACCCTTCAATCAGGGTCATCTTCATTCAGAGCGTAAACAAGCGATGGGATGACACTTTTGAATTGGAAACGCTTCAAAATGCGATGAACGCTGGATTTAGAGATATCTGTTTCACAAGACAGATGGCGCACTGATTTTCTTGGAGAAATCAGAACATTATCAATGACCTCTTGCTCTCCTGTTTGGCTTGTTGATGATCTTTTTCGACCCTTTCTCAAATGGTGGAGAGTTCCACGTTCATCAAACTTATATATTCAAACATCTAATACCGCCCTCTACATTGCGACACTCAGTTACACAACCCCTTCCAAACATGTGGTCAGCTTCCGGTCAGTTACCTCTTTCTTTGTGAACCTGACGATCACCGAAGAAGGTCGAAACGTTGTTCACTCTTCTATTTAAAATATTTTCTGAACCCAAACGAGCCGTTTTTGCATATAAAAAGAAGACGAGCTACACCTTTCTCCATTTTATGATTTGAACCTTGGTAACTGATCATCTCTAATTAAACTTTTTTTCAAGTAGAATCTAAAAACGTCACAAGAACAGAGTTTTGAAATCTTTAATTTTTACAACAGTTTGATAACGCTACGTCCAGTTTGCGACATTAAATTACACTAGGTAACAAAATGTTTACTTTTTCTTGTTTCTGGGCAGAAAGTGTCATTTCCAAATTGCTTATGCCTAAAGTAAATGGAAAAGACCTATTTTTCTCTTCAAACTTTGTTTTTGTGACTTGGGTAATGAAATTTTCAAATTTACTAATTTTCCACAACATTTCAGAATTCTTGGTCTAACAAAATCGAAAGCCGAGCTTTTGACATCTAAGCTTAAGGAGTGGGATTTGTTAGATGTATCCGGTCTGTGCGAGGCAATTTGAATTACCTGAAACCTGAACAAGTGGTGCCTCTTCATTGATAACTCATCCAGAAGCCTAAAAGTTGTGCTCCTCCATAACAGGAATAAGTGTCCGGCTCTTTCCCTGGCTCATTTGGTGCACCTCAAAGAGGAATACAACAGTGTCAAGACCTTGCTAGAAGCCTTGAAGTATGATAAGTATGGCTGGGAGGTTATCAGAGATTTCAAAATGGTGGAACTCCTGGTAATTCTCCAAGGAGACTTCACCAGTTTCCCTGTTATCATTGCCTTTGGGACAACAGGGACACCGCAGCGCACTACAACATGAAGAACTGGCCACAACAGGTCGAGTTCTCTGTAAGGAGGCACGATATCAAGTGTGAACCACTAGTATACCTCCAGAAGGTGTTGTTCCCACTACTTCACATGAAACTGGGTCTTATGAAATAATTTGTCACAGCTCTTGATAAGGAGTCTGCAGCCTTGGAGTACCTTCGAGATTTCTGAGGCAAAGGTCAATGCTGATGTCTTAGCTGAACTACAAATAAAGAAGATCTTGGAGTGCACAGAATTCCCCAAGAAGCTCAGTAGGAAAGAAAAAAAGCTTGGTGCAGATTTGTTGCAGTGGCTTGGAGCTTCTTGGGCAATCACAAGGCCTAAAATTAAGTGAAACTGGTTGAAACTTTGGTGAGGAACTACGGCAAAATGGGCTGCAGAATGTCTCTGAAAGTTCATATCCTTGACGGTCATTTTGACAAATTCAAGGAGAACATTGAATCATACTCAGAGGAAAAAGACGAGCACTTCTACCAAGATATACTGGACTTTGATCGCCGCTACCAAGGAGCGTATAACGAAAATGTGACTGAAGACTTTATTTGGGGGCTGATACGTGAAAGTTATGTAAATGTCGAAAAACTACTCATTTCTAAACATTTTTGTGTAACTTTAGTATAAATACATGTAAGTTTTATTCAGACCTTATGTAAATGAAAATGTGCAAATTTGCCCGGTTTTACATAGAAAATAGGTTAATTTCTAAATTTCATTATCCAGGTCACAAAAGCAAAGTTTGAAGGGAATAATGGTCATTTTCTGTACTTTTACAACATAAACAATTAAGATACAACACATACTATTCCAGGAACAAATTTTGTGTTACTTAGTATTACTTGAACTATTTCAAACGACATGTAAGTCATAGTAAGCGATTAACTTTTAATGTCTACATATCACTATGAAGAATATGACGTAGAAGAAAGCTATAAAAAAGACCCAACATACTGGTCTACTCAAACAAAGTAACCTTATGAAGACCCACCAAATAGGTTTACTGGCACAAAATAGCTAATAATGTCCCAACATACAGACCTACTCACATACAGTGGACTAATAAATACCCGACATGTAGGCCCACCAAACAAGGTAGATTAAATATACTTAACACATGGACCTACCTTACAAATTATCTTAACAGAGACTCAACATACAAGTCTACACAAACAATACAGCCTAATAAAATTCGTATATAGGCCAATTAACACAACGTAGCTTAATAAATACCCAACGTAAAGATCTAAATAAAGTAGTCCAATATAATTCAACTTTAAGGCCAACTCTAACAAGATACCCTTATAAATACCCAACATACATCAGTGATGTCGAGAAAACCCACTTGTAGAGAAATATTTTTGTAAAAACGGCTCGTTTGGGTTGAGAAAATATTTTTTGTGAATCTGAGGATAACCGAGGAACGTCGAAACGTTGTTCGCTCCTCTACGTAAATTTTTTTTCTCAACCCAAACGAGCCATTTTTTACATATAACCCAACATTCAGGCCTACCAAACCTTAAAGAGGCCCAACGTATAGGATTACTGTCACAAAGTAGCCTTGTAAAGGTCCAGGATAATGTCTTACTGATACAAACTAGACTAATAACAACTCATAATACGGGACTACTCACACAATGTATGAGATATAGTATACAGATTTACTGACATAAAGTATCCAAATAAAGAACCAGCACATAGACTTGATGATACAAACTAGACTAATAACAACTCATAATACAGGACTACTCACACAGTGTAATATAATATAGATCTAGTATACAGATTTACTGACATAAAGTATGCAAATAAAGAACCAGCACATAGGCCTACTGAGATAAAATGACCTAATAAAATATTTGTCTGTTTTTGAATTTTGTGTTCGAAGCAGCACGAAGGTTATGTGCGCTAGACGTTCCTAATTTAGCAGTGTAATACTAAAGGAAAGGCAGCTAGTCATGATCACTCTTGGGTTAGTATTTTACCAACGAATAATGGAATTAATCGTCACATTATAACGACCTCATGGTTGAAAGGGCGAACATTTTTAGTGTGACAGAAATTCGAACCCAGGACTATCGGATTACGAATCGAGCACCCTAACCACCTGGTCATGCCAGATCAACCTAATAAATATTCAGTATAAAGACTTGCTGGCACAAAGTAACTTGGTACTGATTCAGCATTCAGGCTTACAAAATCATGTTTTTAAAAATAACTTGTCTGAAAGCCTAAAGGTAACCTAATAAAGACTTAACATACAGGCCTACCAAGCAAGGTATAACCTTAAAAAGATCTAAACTACAGGTCTGATGATATAAAATACCCATTAGAAACTCAACATGTAGGCTTACTTACGCATAACACGCTAAACGTTTTAAGTACTTGCCTTTTGACTACTTCACGTGTTACATTGTCTGCTCCTAACATATTTTATCACTTTTATGCACTTACAGTTTCGTGTAAAATCGACTAAGTTTGACTGTATAATTAATTACCATATGGTAACTCTCACGAAATAGTATTTTACTATTTTAGTTAATGTACAATATAGAGCATCACAAAAAAACAAGCAAATTTAACCATTAAACCCAGAACCTTAATTTATAATGTACAACGTTATGATATTGTGGGAAATGCAGCTACTGATTGGATTGTATTTAGTTGCATTGTGAGGTTACCTCCTCCGTGGGCACATTGATATAACATACTACAAAAGTAAGTCATATTGTATAAAAGATTTCACGGTTATAGTCCTGAAAGTCATTACGTATTAACTGCTTATAAGTTTGGACACCAATTAGAACAATATTAAACAAACTTTTGCGTTTATAATACTGAGCCATGCAGCTGATCTTGTTGCTTCATTACAACTTGACATCTAATCTTCATGGTGTGACATTAATGACGGTTTAATGACCTTGCAGCAAGTGCAAACATTTATCCGAACTTTGTTACCTCAGATTGATCCAACATCCTCTGTGAAGTTACATTGTCGCGAACAGCTGATATGGGGAACATATTTGATCTCAGAAGTTTTGAAGGTGATGGACAATTGAATAGATGTGTGCAGTTAATTAAATTGTCAGCCACGTCGAATTCCATTACGTCCCACGTCACGTTAATGCAGCTATTAGTGTGTAGGTGTGACGGTAGAGTGAATGCATCAAAAGGCATATAGCGCCGTTTAAGATGGCATTCTGAAACAGAACGAAACTTAATACATGCAAAGTTAGCACGAGTCTCAATTTCACTCTTCTACACCAAGATAGGGACAATCTTGCAGTTGATCTCAAAGATTTCGCAAAGGAAAATTTATGTGTGGGGAGCAAACCTCGCATTTTAACGATGTGTGGAGGTGAATGCTCGCTTCAGGTAATACAGTTTACTGTCTTAGATAAATAATTTCTCAGTTTCTCTCACCCTGAAATAGATCCTTACTATTAATTAGAAACTCTGAATAGTAGTGTGAAAGAAAAACAGCTTGAGAAAAAGACATCTGCATTGCTCCAAATTTTAATTTTAATTAATTCCACGAATATGATTTACGAATAGACGGTGCATCTTCATAATAAACGATGCATCCTCGTAATATACTGTACATCCTCATAATAGACGGTGCATCCTCATAACTGTGTGAATTTCATTCCGCTCCAAAAAACAGTTTACTTTATTCATTATGAAGCATGTATTCTGGTTCTATTTTTTTTCCCTTGTGTACAACGTTTGCTGTTTACAAGGGGGGCTACTCAAAAGTTTTTTTTGTATTTATAAAAGGAGGTCGTTGTATTGTACGAACTCGTTCTTTTTTATATTAAAATTAACATCATTTTTTAAATCTAAATATATGACTATAATGTACAGCAATTACACAGCACTTATGTTCGTTTTAACATTAAAATGGCCCGGCATAGCCAGGTGGGTTAAACCGTTCGACTCGTAATCCGAGGGTGGCGGGTTCGAATCCCCAACACATCAAACATGTTCGTCCTTTCAGCCGTTGGGGCATTACAATGTGACAGTCAATCCCACTACTCGTTCATAAAAGAGTAGCCCAAGAGCTGGTGGTGGGTGATGATGACTAGCTGTCTTCCCTCTAGTCTTACACTGCTAAATTAGGGACGGCTAGCAAAGATAGCCCTCGTGTAGCCTTGAGCGAAACTCAAAAACAAACAAACATTTAAAAGTGGTTACAAAACGTTTTCATTTTCTTATCATGGATTTTATTTAAAACTTCTTTCCCACACAACTAAGCCCTGAACAAAAACTGTTACAATGGAAGCAAAGACAATCTGTGGTAAAAACTGAACTCTGAGAAAGGTAAACTCCACCCAGATGTAAAACTCTGAACAAAACCAAAATAGCACTGAGCTGGACGAAGTGGGCTTGTTTTTGTTTTAATCTACGTATAAACATAAAAAAACAACGAAGCAACTAAAATAAATCCCAGTATTAATACCGCCTGAAGAAAAACATAGTTCCGGTTTAGTGAGTGCTAACAGAACATTATCCCTAACTTCACCCTTGTGAGATGCATCTATTGAAGTATAACTAACAATATTTAGTGAGTATCCGCCAGTTGTACATGCAAAATAAAATTACAAGTAATATGTCTTCTAATAAAACACAAAACAACAAAAATTAATTCAATAGAGTGAAATCAAACAGACGACAACAGTAGAACAGTGGCGGTAGCTAAATAAAACGTAGTTTTTGATGGTGAAATAGAAACGAATAAAACTTTCAAATATAATACATTTAGATATTGTTTTGTATTGAGCACAAAGCTACACAAGGGTCTATCTGTTCTCTACCCACCACGGACATCGAAACTCGTTTTTCGCGTTGCAAGTCCTCAGACATGTCGCTCAGCCACTGGAGGGCTACACTAGGATGTTTGTGAAGCGTATTTAAGTCACGAAACTGTTTTTAATATTATATCGTAGGCACTAGAATGACAGTGTTATCTCGAAAGTTCTTTCTAGCTTCTTCGTTTTTTTAAAAAAGTAAAATATTAAAAATAATCTTAAACATATATTGAGTGCAGAACATGTACTATGTTTTAGTTGTTTTTTTTTAGGTAAATTCTAATCCGACTCATTTTAAAACTGGTAATTATGAGGGACATTGACTGTTGTTTCGTAAATACGTTGTTAGATTCTCCAAGTGATTAAATCATAACTTATACGGCGTTGCCAAAAAATCATCAGGAAAATTCTGGTCAATGATTAAAAATCCATTACTCTATGGGATCATACCTCGCTTCGTAGCTGCAGTCAAATCCGTTTGTCAATACCATCTGGAAGTATGTGATTGAGAGAACCAGGGCAAGAGAATTGTCATGTTTTTCTTTGAGGCTTAGCTAGATTTTCTTGTCACGGAGAGAGCCAGGCTCTTCCAAATCCTTTCTCCCCCCCTCCCACAAGAAAATCTTGGCATCTCCAGCTTATACTAGCTTGAGGAAGGGAATGGATTTGAAGCTGAATTTTCGTTGCAGAGGTGAAGATACATTGTTTTTGAACGTTTTCTAAAACTGTACACAGCCTTTAAATCACTTGTGGTGACTTAAAAAGGCCACCAACTTTACTGTGCTAATTTACTGTGATCAATATCACTGTTGTGATATAAGGAACGTGAGTTTTGTAAACAAAAAAAAAAACTGTGCTTCTAATATGGGAATATAATTAACACTTATAAAAAGTTGGGGATACGGAAAAAAATTAGTTTTTCCAACTAACTTCTGAGGATTAAGTTTTCCAAGTTTTAAAATTCCCAAAAGCCTTTTATAATAAGTACATTTTTAAGCATAAAAAAGGCAAATTACTATTGTCTTATAAGCCATCCATCCATGCTGTAAGCTCTTTATTGAAAATCTCTCTACCAATGAATGGTAGTTTGACGTCACTAAAAATAGAAAATGTTCAAGTTTTTTTCTAAAAATTGAATTCATCAGAATATTCTTCCTTTAGTAGTCCACTACAGAGATTATTATGAGAAAACCGACACAAATTTTCCTCAATTTGTTCTGAGAACCACCATTTGTTAAACCGGCTCAATAATAAGACTATTATGTGTTGAAACCTGTTCTCCTGAAGAGCTGGTTCTGATAACCATTGCTTAATAAGACTATTATGTGTTGAAACCTGTTCTCCTGAAGAGCTGGTTCTAATAACCATTGCTTAATAAGACTATTATGTGTTAAAACCTGTTCTCCTGAAGAGCTGGTTCTAATAACCATTGCTTAATAAGACTATTATGTGTTAAAACCTGTTCTCCTGAAGAGCTGGTTCTAATAACCATTGCTTAATAAGACTATTATGTGTTGAAACCTGTTCTCCTGAAGAGCTGGTTCTAATAACCATTGCTTAATAAGACTATTATGTGTTAAAACCTGTTCTCCTGAAGAGCTGGTTCTAATAACCATTGCTTAATAAGACTATTATGTGTTGAAACCTGTTCTCCTGAAGAGCTGGTTCTAATAACCATTGCTTAATAAGACTATTATGTGTTGAAACCTGTTCTCCTGAAGAGCTGGTTCTGATAACCATTGCTCAATAAGACTATTATGTGTTGAAACCTGTTCTCCTGAAGAGCTGGTTCTAATAACCATTGCTTAATAAGACTATCATGTGTTAAAACCTGTTCTCCTGAAGAGCTGGTTCTAATAAACATTGCTTAATAAGACTATCATGTGTTAAAACCTGTTCTCCTGAAGAGCTGGTTCTAATAACCATTGCTTAATAAGACTATTATGTGTTGAAACCTGTTCTCCTGAAGAGCTGGTTTTAATAACCATTGCTTAATAAGACTATTATGTGTTGAAACCTGTTCTCCTGAAGAGCTGGTTCTAATAACCATTGCTTAATAAGACTATTATGTGTTGAAACCTGTTCTCCTGAAGAGCTGGTTCTAATAACCATTGCTTAATAAGACTATCATGTGTTGAAACCTGTTCTCCTGAAGAGCTGGTTCTAATAACCATTGCTTATTAAAACTTGCTCCCTAGAAAAGTTAGTTCAAAAAGTATTGTGCGTTAAACCTGCTTTACATAAGAGCTGGTCCCAAAAAACAATAGTGTTGTATGTTTATTCTTCATAAAGTTAGTCCTAGTTACCATTATATCTTAAAACCGCTTTTCATGAGAGTTGTCCAAAAAACCAATAGTGTTGTAAGTCTACTTTTCATTAAAGTTTGTCCTAGGAACCATTTTCTGTTAACTCTGCTCCGCATAGAAATTGGTCCCAGGGACCACGGTGAGTTGAAACCTGCTCGTCAGAAGCGTTGGTTCTGAGAGCTATTATGTATTAAAAACCTGCTCTCTAGAAGAGTTGATCCTAAAAACCAATATTTGTTAAAACCTACTCTCCAGAAATGTTGGTTCTAAGAGCTACTATATGTTAAAAACCTGCTGTCTACAAGAGTTGGTCCTGAAAACCATTGTGTTTTAAATCTGCAGACATGTATCACTCAATAGCTCTATATCTCCGTTCACTACTAGGTTATTGTGGGTTTAAGAACGAAAACTCAAGTATTTATGAATATTGCTTTATAAATAAAGATGTTTGACAACCTGATATATTGGGTCTGGCATGGCCGAGCGCGTTAAGGCGTGCACTCGTAATCCGAGGGTCGCGGGTTCGCGCCCGAGTCGCGCTAAACATGCTCGCCCTCCCAACCGTGGGGGTGTATAATTTGACGGTCAATCCCACTATTCGTTGGTAAAAGAGTAGCCCAAGAGTTGGCGGTGGGTGGTGATGACTAGCTGCCTTCCCTCTAGTCTTACACTGCAAAATTAGGGACGGCTAGCACAGATAGCCCTCGAGGAGCTTTGTGCGAAATTCCAAAAACAAACAAACAAACAAACAACCTGATATAACAACAATACATAACTAGTTTATTTGTTTTAAAAATTAGTCGATTTAAAGTATTCTGTCTTAAGTGAAATACAAAACTTTTTTTTTGCCAAATACTTTGATGACAGTAAGTATTAAGTATCTTTGAAAAATCATTCAATCTCTTCAAGAAATTCACGAAACAAAATCGATGTTTTATTGTATGTTTGTCATTTTTCGTACTGAATTATTCATATCCAAAGCACGAATACACAAACGCTAACTTAAAACTTTAATTTCGTTTGTTACAGCGCAGTGCTGCGCAGTTGACTTTCTGCGCAGTCTGTTATGGAGATCGACCTAATGGATTTACTGAAACAATCAAATGTATAGAATTGTATTTGATATGAAAAGAAAATCAAGATGAGTTGGTTTCATACTGTAAGTTTACAGAAAAATAAACCAATACATCTCTTTTATCGATCACTTCAAAATAAAGTAAATCGTTTAAAGAAAAGAACACATGTAATGGCACCTATCGTAAACATCACGCTAGAAAGTATTATTAGATCACTTTGTTACTGTTTATCGTGATTAAACGTAAACACAGATGTCGTTATTGTATATACGTTCTTTTTTTATATATATAACTTACTTCTGGTACTCAGCGAACGCGGGACTTGTTCTGAACATTGTTTATCGTGTTTCAAATATTTACATTTTCTTCTAAAATAACACAAGCATCTCCTACGCGTTTATTTTCCAGTCTTATAGTTTAAATATATTTAAAAGTACTTCTTTTCATTCCAATAATACAGTATTCTTTTCCTGGCTGCGCTTGAAAACTCCTGTTTGCATCAACACTGATACACTCATTTCACTGTCGGTTACCGAGGCCACAACAAGCGTGCACTGATAAGGACTGCTATCGGCACGATACACTTGCACGTGTACAGTTTCCAAGGTTAAGCAGAACTTTTTGATGGGAAACAACTGTGCGATCCATTTATAACAGCTTTACATATTAAGAAGTTAGTTTATTTAATTGTCTAGTTGCAAGTGTAGCCAAAACAAGTTAGAGAGACTGCGTTCAAATTAAACGAACAAATTATTACAGTAGGAGTTATTAATCCAATGACCTTTCGTAACCTAAACTTAAGTAAATGCTGATAATTTTAAGCCTAATCTAAAACATAATAAAATCGCTTCCTGTAATATAGCTGGTTTAGTCGCTTATAATTTTGAGAAGTTATAAATTTCAAAGGCAATTTTTTCTAAGCTGAGAATTTTTGAAACTCTAAGTTAAATATACATATAACTGTATCCAAAAAACCTAAAGACATTCTTTCGTTTCTGTGTTTCAGAATTTTCATAAAAATTTACAAAAAGATTATTCGTACCATAATGTTAAACTAGAGGGGAAACAACTAGACAGTTCTCATTTCTTTGAATACTATAATCGAACAGCTGTATTGCCCATGATGCTAATATTGCAACCACAGTTCTAACGTGAAGAGCACGTTTTTGGAGGAACAGAAAATGAACCAGTACTTTCAAGATCAAAGTTTTGTTACAATACATGCTGGGCCACACCCACTGCACAGAACTCTTTTCGTGACGTTCTATATCATTGATTTTGCTGAGTTGGTGAGAGCTAGGACGTCTTGAAATTTCAATTTTCAGCTAATCATGCTGTGAGATTTATTATTATACACCCTTAATTTAGCTGAGCTGGTGAGAACTGGGGCATATTTAAGTTTCAGTTCTCAGCTAATATTATGATATAATCTGTTGTACTATATACACCCTTAATTTAGCTAAGCTAATGAGCGCAAGGGCATCTTGAAACTTCGGTTCGCAGCTTATCGTGTCATAGGATTTATTGTTCTATGTGAACAAATAAGCTTCATAGACAGATAGAATAGAAATTTTGAAATGGTTTCTAAAAATAAAGTTAAACTTATTTTTCTACCTTTCCTAACGAAAGGAAGAATTTTCTCAGAAAGTTATATAGAATACCTGTACTCATTACCTAAACATTTTTAACAGGCCAAACTTATTTCAAGATTATCAATCCCTAAACCTCCTACTGATTTGTTTCTTTTATCAATCCCTAAACTACCCACTGATTTGTTTCCTTTATCAATTCCTAAACCACCACCTACTGATTTATTTGTTTTGTCATTCCCTAAACCACCTACTAATTTGTTTGTTTTGTCATTCCCTAAGCCACCTACTAATTTGTTTGTTTTATCATTCCCTAAACCACCTACTAATTTGTTTGTTTTATCATTCCCTAAACCACATACTAATTTGTTTGTTTTATCATTCCCTAAACCACCTACTGATTTGTTTCTTTTATCAACCACTAAACCAACTACTGATTTGTTTCTTTTATCATTTACTAAACCACCTACTGATTTGTTTCCTTTATCAATCCCTAAATCATTTATTGATTTGTTTCTTTTATGAATCCTTAAAACACCTACTGATTTGTTTCTTTTATCAATCCTTAAAACACCTACTGATTTGTTTTTTATCAATCCTTAAAACACCTACTGATTTTTTTTATCAATCCCCCCAACCACCTACTGATTTGTTTCTTTTGTCAATACCTAAACTTCCTATTGATTTGTTTCTTTGACCTCCTTCTTTGGCATACAATATTTCTGTCCGGCTTATTCTTGATAAGTTGTATTTCACATCTATACTCTCCCAATGTAATTAAGAGTTTTTTTGATATTCCTATTATTCTAGAAAACTGTTCATTTCCCATGGTATCAACATTTGAATTTACCATCCGAACAAGAAATCTGAGAAAATTAGCTGTTTTATAATATATTTACCAAGGCGTTTGGTATATGCTTGAAATATTGGCCTCATGTGAGCTTGTAGGTCTTTATAACGTAATGTGATGTCCCGTGAGATGTCATCAACACCACCTCTAGGTATTCACAATTATATCAACAGGGCGACGAGAAACAGGGGCTTTCATCAAACTCTTTCACAATAACCAAGCAATAGGGGGGCTGAAAATCACTAGAGCAAAGAAATTATAATTGTTGCAATAAATATATCACATGATAATGGTTGGTGGCAAAATAATGAAAGAAAAATTCTAAATGTTTTTCAATATAACAAGTTCATCTTTCTTTACAGCACTTAATAAAGTTGAAACTTAATCATAAACTAACAATTTTAATTAGAAAAAAAAATGTGTAGTAAGAAGAACGAAAATGATTCATACAAATTTTGTAAATAAGATATAGTTGTTATTAATAGATACTGTCACTCGAAAACTTGCAATGTGAAATAAAACCATATATGAAGAATGTTACTTCCATTTTTCTGAAAATAGACTGACTGTATGATGAATTTCAAAAACTCTTTTGACAGATTAACAGCGAATGAAAGTTCGAGAAAACGTTATGAAACGGTTTAATTCGCAACGATGTCAAAATATATTGATGTTTATGCAAAGCGTAATAAGGAAAGGCAAGATAAATTTCATATATTACACAAAATGAGTTTGTGTGTTTCTTTTCAAAAATGAAAAAAACTTCCACATCTAATATGCTATTTCTATAAATATACTAAGCCTAATTCTTTTATATTGTTATAATAATACCCAGTAACTATAATTCTATCTTAATATTGTTATCGACCCCCAGTTCGTAAGTCCGCAGACATGCCACTACGCCAAATCCGAATTTGGATAGGTAGGTAGAAAGAGAAATATAAACATGTAGACAGTAAGAGACTTCTTTTGAACTACTTTATCTCTTTTGGGAGGTTAAAAAGTATATGCTCTTAGAATAGGCTTAAGTCATTTAAACAGGGCATTTTTGAAAAATGGAAAAATATATCCTTTATAATTTGTATGTAATATTGAATGAGAAAACATAAGTTACCATGAACATGTGTAACTGTGGGTTGGTTTCCTCTTACTTTCAGTTTAATTACATTTACTCTGTTTTCATCACAGCTATGAGTGAGAGGTTTGCGACTTATTTATTAATTAAGTTAAGTCTTTAATCAAACTGACTGGCTTTAAAGACAGCAAATGTTTTTTTAAAAGAGGGATCATGCAGTTTTTTGTAACGATAAACGAAATTATTAACCTGACAATATATTTTAATGTGCACATGCATTAAAATATATTGTCGGTTTAATGCATCGTATATATATATGTGTGTGTGTGTATACACACATATAGAGGAAGGTTAAATGTTGAACTTAAAGGGTTACATACTCAGTTCCAGTAGTTTAATATACATCTGAAATGTGAATTGTAATACTTGCAGCTACTGGATTGCTTCATGGCGAATAAAAATTAAAGGGAAAGTTGTCCCCTTTGTAAATCATGTGAGCTTTTACATGGGGGCCCGGCATGGCCAAGCATGTTAAGGCGTGCGACTCGTAATCTGAGGGTCGCGGGTTCGCATCCTTGTCACGCCAAACATGCTCGCCCTCCCAGCCGTGGGGGCGTTATAATTTGACGGTCAATCCCACTATTCGTTGGTAAAAAAGTAGCCCAAGAGTTGGCAGTGGGTGGTGATGACTAGCTGCCTTCCCTCTAGTCTTACACTGCTAAATTAGGGACGGCTAGCACAGATAGCCCTCGTGTAGCTTTGTGCGAAATTCAAAAACGAACAAACAAACAAAAGCTTTTACGTTAAAAACGATTCAAAATGAAGGCAAAGATATAAATACACGTGTTATGGTAAAGTAAGAGTTACGAGTAAGAGCATATTAATCTAAACAACCTTAATGTTAAATTTTATTAAGAGAAAATGACAGACTTTTTTTTACTCTATTTGTTTTTGATGTGTGTTTTCTTATAGAAAAGCTGCATTGTCCTATCTTCTGAGTCCAACTAGGGACTTCTTTTTGATACAAAACACTACCAAGTTTATGTTTATTAACAAAGATATAACAAACTTCAAAGCTTCACTTAAAGACTGATAAGAATATAAGTGCAAATTTAAGACTGCTTTCCCTAAAAAAAAAAAATACATTTTTTTTTTGTACTTTACTTTTATGGAATTCAAAGTTCTAGCTTTGTGGAATCTATGGTGTGGGGGGAAGGGGTATGGATTGGATTTGTTATTACATTGGCTCAACCGAACGAAAAACATTCCTCCTTCATCAAAATTCAACACACTAGCTCGAATCCCCAAGAGTCTTTCTTCTGTTCAGAAACCTGTAGAAAACCGCTTCATGAATAGGATTTATTACAGCACTAGTCGGATAGCCTTAGTGACTCTGTTTTTGAGTAATAAATAATGGTTATACAACCAAGGAACAAAATAAACTCTATTCAAATGCAAGTTCCGGTAAAGTATTCATCTATTATTTATTCTAAAGGACCAAGGACAACAAGACTGATTTTCTATGGCAGTAAACTAACTTGTATTGAAGGATACTCCAGTAAAAGTCAGTAGAGACAAAGAGAAAAAGAAAAAAAAAACACAACCTTGTAATAAAGTTAAAATCATTAACAGAACAAAACAAAATAAACTTTATTATTTTATGTGCCTATAATTTTAGTCAAGGATACTATGCCTGTTTGTTTTTGAATTTCGCACAAAGATACTTGAGGGCTCTCTGTGCTAGCTGTCCCTAATTTAGCAGTGTAAGATTTGAGGGAAGGGGCAGCTAGTCACCACCACCCCCCGCTAACTCTTGGGCTACTCTTGTACCAACAAATACTAGAATTAACTATCACATTATAACGCCCCCACGGCTAAAAGGGCGAGTATGTTTCGTGCCACCGGGATTCGAACCCGCGACCCGCAGATTACGAGTCGAACGCTTTAACCACCCTGGCCACGCCGGGCCTTAACGGTAGTGCAAAATAACTGGACAGAAATGAAATGTAAATCCTATTGCTTAAAGCATTGGAACAATCCAAACGAATATGTTAAATTATATTCAGAATAAACAGAAGATCGATTAGCGCCCCCATATTGAGATGCGTGTAGTTTATAACTAGATTTGTACGTGTTTTAAAGTTAGTAACCATTGTATGATTTTCTGATAGACATTTAATGAGCTGAAGAAACTCACACGTATCAAGACAAAGTTTGATATCAGCTATGAATAGATATTTCAAAATCATGTAATAAGTAGGGGTCATGTATAAATACACGTTTCTGTAGAAATACAATATCTAAAAAAACGGTGGTGTCCAGAAAATGTAATAATAGTTTCAAAAATCAGGCAGTGCTAGAAATGAATATTTGGACAGACAAGAGACTGCATGAAGTAAGGACTGGTTTCTTGAAGTAAAAAAACAAACAATCCCTTCCCCCCCAAAAAAACATCTAAATAATGGAGTAAAGGGAAATACATTAAGTAACAAATAATCTTTACGAAATTATTAAATTAACTTTACAGCAACAAACTAATAACGAATGAAATTCGTTTTGAAAAAAATAGTTTTTGTTTTGAATTAAGCACAAAGCTACACAATGGGCTATCTGTGCTCTGCCCACTACGGGTATCGAAACCCGGATTCTAGCGTGTTAGTCCGCAGACATACCGCTGAGCTATTGGGGGGGGGGCTGAGAAAATTAGTTTTATTAAGGTCGTAATGAAGATAAATCCGCTATTGAACTACAAAATATTATTTGATATATGGAGAGTTCGAAATACGAATAAATTTCTCCTTGAAATCCGTAACAAGTCTGTCTGTGTTAGCATTTCAACAGTAAATAAGCCCTCCAGAACAACAGTTTAAAATCTGTCTTTAAATCACATTGAATAAACGCTGCTGTATTGCTACAGAATACCATTTTAAAGTATTTAGTTTTGCTATAGAACATCGTTTTATAAAGTTTTTTCAATTTTCTGTATGTCATAAATACATGATATGATAATTCTTGATCAAGTTATAAGTTTATATGAGGCTGAAATCGATGTAACGATAATAAAGTCAAAAGTTTTTGGGGTTTTTTGTTGTTGTAATCTTTAAGAAGAACAAAACTATCATAGCAGGGACGATATGACAAAATTAAAATCGTATCGATAAAATAAAATTGCTTTTGAGTAAAGAAAAAATGTATATTTATCAAAATCTTAGTGCTATCAAATAAAAATATTACACATCAAGTCTTCTCTTTTGAACATTGTTCGATACCAAGCAAACTAATCCATTAACGAAAATCGATTACTTCACTTAATTCGAATATCCTTATATATGTACTAACAAACACAGTTCTTATTACGGAAATCAGCAAAACTTTTTCTTTTTCTGTTTCTTATTTAAAACATAGCTTTTTCTGGGCCCATTCTAAAATGTACTCTGATTGAAGCCCTTTTACTGGCATAAATAAGTAATGCCTAAGCCTCATTTGTTCCAATAAATTGACGAAACTGCAGAAAACTACTGTATTTCTTACCAAGAGCAAAATTAAAAATTAGTAAAATGACGTATTATGGAAAAGCTGACAGTTTCCTATCTTTCACTTTACCTCTTTTCGTCTATTCTCTAACATAATAATTTCCGCTTGTCAAAGCAGGGAGTGAGCGTTGGATCCAAGGCACTGAACCACCGTGCAGGCGATAAGAAGACTTCACGGAGTATTTAGCACGGTCTGACTTTATTATCTTTAAGAGAAAACCAGCATTCTATACGTTTTTAACATAATAAAAGTTTATGGAAATTTAAGCACAACAATGCTTGGGTGAACACTTGCATAGACTATTAATCGCGATACGAGACAGTGCTCAAGATAAGGAGTTAACTCAAATTAGTTAAATGTTAACTTGGATTAATAAACGTTGGAATTATAAAATAAACTGTTGTCCAGTAAAAAGAACACGAGCATTTACTGTATTAGTTGTAAAAACGTGGACAAACAGTTAAAAGTCCTAGTTGGTTTGGATATATTCTTTAGTAAACAATACAGCACTTAGTACCACATTCCTAATAAAACATCGTCAGATATAGTACCATATTTTAAACGATATATCTTCGCATACAGTACCACATTCATGTTAAAACACCATTACATACAGTACCATATTCTTAATGAAATATATTCGCACATATTACCACATTCCTGGTGAAAAAAAAAAAAAGAACGCCATCAACATCTTCGGGCTTAGTGCCCCATTTTCAATAACACACTGTACTTCGTTCCTAATAAAACATCTTCGGACATACTACCACATTCTTAATGAGATTTCTCGCGCCTAGTACAATATTTATTCAGACACTTTTTATGAGACATTTTCATAATGGCATTGAATAAAGTGGGCCGTTATAATGAAAACATTTCTTTGACAGTACTGAAACTATCTGACAATAAAAAGAAATATCGATGTTACTGTTCCCTCGATAAGGACGATGTTTATCGAAACTACTTATATTCTTGCGATGGCGTCAACCTCAAGAAAAGCTTTTCGTCCTTTAATCTCTTTTCTGCCATCTAGTGCGAAAAGTGACAACTATTTTAATAAATTAACAATATATATATATATATATATATATATATAACGTTGTTCGCTCTTCTATGTAAAATATTTTCTCAACCCAAACGAGCCGTTTTTGCATATATATTTCTCTACAAGTGGGTTTCTCGACATCACTGATCACAAATTAACAAGATGTTAAATTTTCCAATCCGAAAACTTAATTTAAGTTTTTGTTTGCTTTTTATTACAATTATCAATAGTCTTACTTCACCAGGTTGCATATTTTCAGCATCAAACTTACGTTGGAAAATAACTTAAGAATATGGTAATTAATAAACATCAATTAAATAAAGTGATAATGAGGAATATGGTAATTAATAAACATCAGTCAAATAAAGTGATAATTAGGAATATGGTATTTAATAAACATCAGTTAAATAAAGTGATAATTAGGAATATGGTAATTAATAAACATCAGTCAAATAAAGTGATAATGAGGAATATGGTAATTAATAAACATCAGTTAAATAAAGTGATAATTCTCACTCCCCTCATATCTTTCATCTTGACGTTACACGATGTAAATTAAAAATACCTGAGAAATGTAACGTAAAAGCAGTAATAGCTTTGAATCTTGTAAAAATAAACTGGTAGTGTGGAGTTCGTTTCTTTAGTCGGTGTCGCATTTGTTTCTATTGCTCGTTAGCCGTCTGACGTTAACACATCCTTAACATAGTTCCATAATCCCGATTTAGCAGTTAGTTGATCATGCTTCATAGTCGACAGAGAAAAACCTAAAATTTGACTCTAAAAAAGATGATTCTTTGCGGAAGAGTTACAGAGACCGTTTTCTAGGGCAGCTCATTAGATATGTTGCAGAACAAACAATTGTATAATAAACCGCCACTTACGACCACTACTTAGAATTTCTTTTGGCCAGACGCACACCTTACTAATAAAAATTAGAGTATTTTTGTTGAGCTTAAAATGACGTGCAGACCATATAATTCTCTCACAGTGCATAATACAAATATACCACCATTTAAGAAGAACAATCCGAAGCACGAAGTTTTTCAAAATAAATCGAATCTGCCTTTTTCTCCTTACCTGGTTCATTAAAAATCTCATTTTGTTACTCAAAACAAAAACTGTAAATCTGTGCAAAATCCCCGAAATGATTATTTCCTTATAACATTAGTTTGTTGTATTCCTTACCTAGCCATCCTTATCATGTTATTTGAAGTTAAGCACAAAGCAACACAACGACTTATCTGTGCTATGAACACGAAGTGTATCGTAACCAGGTGTTTAGCCCGTAGACAAGTCGCCGTGCCACTGATGGGGCCATCAATATGAAATTGAATGTTGAAAAGAGAGGAATAGAAAAGTAAGTTTCACAAACTCACTTTTCAGAACAGATCTTTTAGAGGTCAGCTTTTGTATGGCATCTGCTAATCCTAGAATTACTGACCACATTGACCACATCAGATTCTTTTAAACGCATTTTTTTCTGAACTTTTTATGCAGTAAGTTGTTTGTGAGTGTCGTACTTTTGTCGGTCAAAGAACCGCTAGCAACTTAGAAATCCCACAAAAGATGTTGATAAGATTGCAAATAATTCTCACCAATTATTATTGAGGGTTTCTATATATCTCATACAAAAAATAAGTAAATACACGCTGGTTTAGGGTCAGTTCTTTAAATTGGTTTGGTTTTTGGTTTTTAAATTTCGCGTAAAGCTACACGAAAGCTAACTGCGTTAGCCGTTTCTAATTTATCGGTGTGAGACTGGTGGAAAAGCAGTTAGTCATCATCATCAACCGCTAACTTTTGAGCTACTCTTTAACAACGAATAGTGGGATTGACCGTTACATTATAAAGCATCCACAGCTGAAAAGGGTAGCATCTTTGATGTGACAGGAATTCGAAACTGCGGCCTCTTTAAACTGAGTAACTTAATAGTCAAAACATAAGTTCCAATATGTGAACTCCACCGTTAGCGAAGGGTTTGAAAATAGTTGAATTTATTTATCATTGTGTTGTTCTCAATAAACATAAAGTAGTGTTATAACCCAAATAAAATCAACATTCTTGGGCCGGTTTGTTTCATTTATTGTGTTGGCAAACATTTAATGAAACATTTTATGGTAATTGTACTTTAGACTTTACGTTGAATGTTTTATGGCTTCTCTATTATGAACCGTGCGTTTAGAAAACTGGTTAGTATACTGTGAAGAAAATGCGTTTACTTTCCTCGGTTTGTTTGCTTTTTGCTGTTGTTTTGTTATTTTACTACATTTACCACTTTTTTTTTGTAAAATTTAACAAGACCCGAGCTTACAATCCAAGAGCAGGCCTACTTTTTACACTTTCATATCTGACCACAACTTCCTTGTTGTGGAAGTATAATAGTCCCTAACTCTGAATCAGAAACCAAGATCCTTTTATCTCTTCTGAGAAGTATCTTTCAAATGTTTCTGTGGATAAAATCTGTTATAGACGTGAAAAACTTGGTATAGCACACATATCTTTCTTCTAGGCAGTGTTTACAGGTAACAATCGACTGCTGTGGTTACAGTATCATAAAGGTCAAGTGTAATAATATTCGTTAAATATAAGTTAAATGCGTGAAATTCTAGGATACTGGGTGAGGTGATCCTTTCGTAGCTCCAATTTATTAACAATTTATTACTTTTGTTAATAAAAAATAATAATAGTTACCATAATGGAAATAAAAGTTTGATTCTTTTTTGTTCCATCGAACAAAAAGGAAGAGGCACTAACAATTCTCATTGACAATATTAAAACAGTTGTTTCAAGATGGCTCATCTAACTGCTATGTTTTCAAACAGAGCAAAATTAACGTTATCAGTAAACCTTTTTCATGAACTAAAATGATTCTACATATAAGTGACTTTGTATATATTTTTTTCCTTTTCCATCTGCAACAGTAGCCTGATTAGTAAGTGTGTTGATAACATTGTTCACCGTATCTCGGTAAGTTTGGATGCTTTTATGATGAAAAACGTTTCATAAGGCCTAACACTAATTAGTATACAGTTTCAAAGTTCGTGTAACTTATCAAAGAATCGTGTTATTGCGATAATTATAAAATATTTTAAATGATCGATATGAATGTATAATAATTTCCCATATAATATGAAACTTTATTTAAGATATATGAGAAGAAAATTAACCATTTCAAAATAAAAGCCACCTTATGGGCACATTTGATAAACAGCCAGATTACAGACCCCTACCTACCATTTAGATTTAACAGTTATCAATGAACTAATGACCACCAGGAGAGTAGCCAGTGAACAACATCGTCTGTTACGAAAGTCCTGTTTTCTAACCCGACTAAAAGGAGTGATTGTTACTTTTATAACGCTTCTACAGCACCAAGTGTGCACTCTGTTTAACGGTTACACCTTTTTGTGATATCTTTATATTGTAAATTCTAGATTAGATGGAAACTTGCTATAAATGGAGTAATATGTAGTTTAACGTTGTTACATCTACGCGAAAGCGTTTGTTTTTATCTTCATATAAAATGATGTATCAGGGTTAATGTATCAACATGATGTATCGGGGTTAATGTATCAACATGATGCATCGGGGTTAATGTATCAACATGATGTATTGGGGTTTGACTTTAATCTGTTGCGTATTAATGAAATAGATTCAAAAAAGAAATTCGCAAAACTTATTTCTCACTATTTTGAGTCTCTCGATGTCTCAGAGGAATAATGCTCAGAAACCGGGTTTCGAAACCCGCACTGGGCAAAACAGACATCATATGGATCTGGGCTTTACTACAAGCAAAGACGTTTTTCTTTGATATAACATTAAACTATCAATAAATAGCTCGAGTTTTAATTTGATGAAAATATTAACATCAACGTTACTTACAAGAAGAAAATACAGAGAAAACACTGAATTATATAAGTTTAAATTCAGGTATTTAACACACAGCCAAGTTCGTTTTATATCCATATATTCAGCTTCTAATAAGAAAAAAAAGAGTGAAGGTTAAAATATTCTTAAATTATAATCCAATAATTATTCTTGTCAAGTTATTGTACGACTGAACGGTAGTTTCAAACTATAATTAAGCACCAGCCGCAAAGATAAAACATAATGAAGCCTATTGTGGGGCATGCCAAAAACAGAAAAGAATGACCAAATTGTGTAACCTTGTGTCTAAGTCTGAAACTTCACTGGAAGACCTATTTCTTGCTTAATATAGAATTTAAGCTCGATGGGCCGCCATCAAAATTCTAACTATTATGCTATCGATTTTACTTTAATACCCGACCGGTGGCTTTTGTCAGAAATGACAAATAGAGGCAGTAAATGGAAAGGAGGTCCGACTTTTCCATGCGGAACATTGTTAAAGTACAGTGCATCGAACGTCTCCAAGCAACATGTTTCTTCTATGATATAGAACACCGCGCTGAAAAGCGTGTATCTGAAAATAAACAAATAAATACAGAGAAAACGGAATGTATTTTTCACGTAATATTTGACAGTTGATATTACTGCGTGTACATGTATACGTATATAACAAGTCTGGATGATTTATAGGTTGGTGTTAAACTAGTGTGCAATGTCAACATATTAAACTAAATCATGCACTCTTTAAGCGTATATTTCCTCCTACAACACAAATAGTATTCATTTAGAAACACAGATATCATAAATTTCACTCTTTTGAAAGCGTTTGAAACAACTTAGCCCCGTATTACATTTGCTTTCATTGTGGAAGAACATTTATTTTCAAATTTCTAACTCTAACAGTGTAGCATTATTTATTTAAAATAATAATAAAGTGTCATATCACAGTAAAATAATTAATTTCTTCAAAAACCAGGAAATAATTAATATATATTATAAAATTCAGAAGCTGGTAGAGAATACTCTGTTTTAAAGAGAACAAAAACACATTGTTTTTTGTTTGTTTTTGAATTTCGTTCAAAGTTATCTGCGCTAGCCACCCCTAACATAGCTGTGTAAGACTATAGGAAAGGCAGTTAGTCCTCACCGCCCACCGCCAATTCTTGGGCTGCTCTTTTATCAACGAATAGTGAGACTGACTTTTACGTTATAACGCTTACATGGCTGAAAGGGCGAGCATGTTTGGTGCCACCGGGATTCGAACCAGCGACTCTCAGATTACGAGTCGAACGCCTTAACCCACCTGTTCATGCCGGGCCTGTTTTAGAGTAACAACACACTGGACTATCTATCGGGTCACGGATTTTAGCTTTGTAAGTTCTTAAGCCTACTCACTGACCCACAAGGAGGCAAAAACAGGTTGAGAGTAAGTCATAGAAATATAACAACCTTTACTACTTACCTATATTTCTTTTTAAATCAGTGTATTAAAAGAAAGATAGATGCTTTAATTTTAAATGATAAATATATAAGCTTCTTTCTTGCTCTTTAGATCAAGTTTACAAATGTTTGCATTTTTTTAAGATGAAGAGCATAAAAAGTTGTTCAGTGTCAGACTTGTTACTTCTACAAAAACCAGAAGAAGTGCCAGACTTACCATTTCACCATGACTAGATAAAATGTCAGATCTACCAGTTCTACAAAAACCAGAAGAAGTGCCAGACTTACCATTTCACCATGACTAGATGAGATGTCAGATCTACCAGTTCTACAATAACCAGAAGAAGTGCCAGACTTACCACTTCACCATGACTAGATGAAATGTCAGATCTACCAGTTCTACAATAACCAGAAGAAGTGTCTGAATTACCACTTCACCATGACTAGATTAGATGTCAGATCTACCAGTTTTACAATAACCAGAAGTGCCAGACTTACCATTTCACCATGACTAGATGAGATGTCAGATCTACCAGTTTTACAATAACCAGAAGAAGTCTCAGAATTACTACTTCTACCATGACTAGATGGGATGTCAGATTTATCACTTCAAATAACCAGAAGAGATATCAGATTTACCACTTCTACCATAACTAAAAGAGATGTTTCACATCTTTACGTACCGAAAGTAATGATAATGTGTTCTTTTTTGTAAGTTACAATGTAGTAACTTCCGCATCCCATCTTGATGTTAGTGTTTAGCATTTAAGTTGATGAAGCAACTGCTGGATTTTGTTTATCATCTCTTATATGATTTTAAAAAAATATTTCTTTAAAAGAGAGAAAAAGAGAGAGAGAGACCTATTAGTCTTTCAGAAGTGGAATAAATAATGCAAATATTTAAGATTTTTATCACAATGGTAATGATTCCTTGAAAGAATCGCACTGAAGCGAATCATCCATTAGAATGATAAACTGTTGGAAGAAAGAGGGTCCTTTCTCTTTTTCAACTGCTGTTTAACAGCATAACAAAAAGAACAATTAATATTTCCACTTAACGTAATAAAATATAATGGATGCATTAATGTATAAATTAAAGAAGGAAAAAGAACTTCGTTTTGCTTGAAAGAACAATCATTACATATCTTCCCTAATGTTATGAATTGTCTCTTTGAATTTCAACTATATATTTAACGAATTTTTGAGATTTCTCGATTTTGTTAACTTTTAAAACATCAGCTAAGATAGGGAGTAATGTATCACGCCAAAGGGGCTAATTATAACACTTAACTGAACAAAGAAAATATAAATTATATTTACAATTCAAAACGTTATATTTAAAAGTTAATTCTTTCTTCGTACTAACCTATTTTGTTCCATTATTTAAAACTTTAAGTCACTGTGTGAAAAACGTAAATTAGGATCCATTAGTATTTAATCAATTAACGTTTTGTAATTCTAACCATTTCATAAAGAAATGATAATTTGTATGTTGTGTGTACCACTAATTCTACCTGCAGAGTGGTTATTGGCTTTTGATAATTTTTATAAAAATAAAAGTTAAAAAAAAATGTTTTGTAATGTTTGTTTTTAGAATTTCGCACAAAGCTACTCGAGGGCTATCTGCGCTAGCCGTCCCTAATTTAGCAGTGTAAGACTAGAGGGAAGGCAGCTAGTCATCACCACCCACCGCCAATTCTTGGGCTACTCTTTTGACAACGAATAGTGGGATTGACCGTAACATCATAACGCCCCCCACAACTGGCAGGGCGAGCATGTTTGGCGCGACTCAGGCGCGAACCCGTGATTCTCAGATTATGAAGCGCACGCCTTAACGCGCTAGGCCATGCAGGGCCCTGTTTTGTAATGTTAAAAATAATCTAATTGAAGGTTTTCAGCACACAAACTAAGTTCTCGTTCATAAGAAGTATGCATGTAAATGATTTTCATCAAACTGGAAAGGTTTTTTTATGGATGTATATAACCAAGCATAAATCTACACCTAGTGCTCTTCCCACTGTTGGTATCGAAACCCGGATTTTAGCGTTGAACTTCTGAGGGCATACAGTTATGCCTTTGAGAACCAGTGGTGTATTTTAGAGAGAAGCTTGACAGAGCTCAGCCCCAAGAACCATGGTCTTAATGGAGGTCCACTGATAATTTTATTGTATGTAAACTTATATGGGATGTAGGACCCACAAAAATTATTAGTTTATGGACCCACACAACCTTAAATTCGTCACTTTTTGGAGGGATGCTGTTATGTCCCAATGCACTGTTTATCAGTGACAAATATCGATACTGTCATTGACTTTAAATTAGTACAGTGTTATTAATAATATAATGGACATCTGAATACACAGATCACAGTCAGTTTCATGAAGGCATTTTAGAAAATAACTCAGACCTAAGCATAACTTAAGAAATATATTTTTTTCTAATAGTATTTCAAATCAACTTTCTTATCTGAATGACATTCTTAAACTTTATCGAAATGTTACAATGGGTAAACAGATGCTTTAAGATAATATTGAACAGAGCCTCCGTCTAACGTTCCACAAAACACAAATAACACTTACATGTTAAAATTGTGAGACCATGAGCGACAAATCTTACAATGTGAAAAAATTAGGCTAAAGTTTACGGTTTCCTTGGTCATTGATATGTCGTATTTAAATGAAAGTTTAAAATAAGTCAAAATATGGATGTAATCTTTTGAAAACTTTAAAAAAAATGTGATTAACAAAACATTATGGTAGTTTGTACAATTTGTTGTTCTTTTGTAATTAAGCATAAAACTACAAACTTGGCTATCTATGCTCTCTCTACCACGGGTATCGAAACCCTGTTTTGGGAGTTGTAAGTCCTCTTACATATCGCTGTGTAACTGGAAAGAGTACAGTATGTTCTTGCCATAAACGATCATCTGAAGTTATTTAAAAGATTCTTATATAGTCAGTAGACTGTGCGCTTAAGATATTTCTAAATTTATTCTTAGCCAAAACATCCATTAAAAATATCTTTGTGAAATATGTTATGAAACTTCTAAGTTTCATCGTAAGTACAAATTTAGGGAAGAGGTTCAGAAAAATCTTACGAGGTTTGCGCCACTCCTACCAATGGCATATTGCTAAGTATATGGTCTTATGATCTGCATTATATAGAAGTTAATGCTAATAACGTATGTCAACATGTTGCCTTTCGTCTAGTTCGAGCTGTATTAAATGCTTTCATATGACGTAAACGTGTGTTTCACAGATGATTTGATGTGGTTGTGTAAAGCTCTAGAATGCAATATTTCTGACAAGAATAAATACTGAATTTTATTGAAAAGTACTGATAGCAAATTTAAAGATAAAATGATAAATTATTAACGTATACATTACACTCGTTATTTATATCTTCAACAGTATTTGTCCAAACTTTCTAAATGTTGTTTTATGCTCTTTGGCAAACGTTTGATTCCATTATTTCTAAGAACTCACATTTTTCTTACACAGTATTTCACAAATTAATTTTTATGCTAGTCCAACTCAAAACGTTTTAACTAGATGATTAGATCGTATCATCATAGTCTGTCTTACTCATCACTAGGTGGCACTAAAAAAAACGTAAAATGAAAAATATGTAAGTTTCGTTTGGTTTGTTTTGAATTTCGCGGAAAACTACACGAGGGCTATCTGCGCTAGCTATCCCTAATTTAGCAGTGTAAAACTAAAGAGAAGGCAGATAGTTATCAGCTCCTACCGCCAACTCTTGGGCTACTCTTTTACCTACAAATAGTGCGACTGATCATCACATTATAAAGCTCCTACGGCTGTAAGGCCGAGCATGTTTGGTGTGCCGGGGAAAATACACAAGTAAAATATCGTACATTTTCTTTTTATTCATAAAATTAATTAAAACTAGTTACAATATTTAATATGTATGATTTTAACATTTGATTTTATTATAATTTTATTATAAAAATTGTTTGCTCTTCAGCTTACTGTATGGCTTTAGGACTAACCCCAATTTCCTAAGTTGGCGGAATTTCATAAGGTATTAATTTGAGCATACATCTGAAAACGCTGTTGACAACAAAAGAATCCGGCTGATGAAACAATACATTATAAACAATATATTTAACTAGATGAGCTTATTATCGGTTTGATTTTTTTAGTTTCGCTCTTAGAGGGCAGCTTGATTTGATCAGATGTTAATATCAATAGAAAAGTAAATAAATTAATCTGACAAAGGATAAAAAAACACATTCACTCGAAATAAATGAATTATAATGTTTAAAATGAATAACTGTATACGTTGTGAGAGGTTCTCCCACCAGTGACAAAGCGGTATGTCTGCGGTCTCACACCGCTATAAATCACGTTTCGATACCCGTAGTTAGCAGAGCACAAATAGCCCAGTGTGTAGTTTTGTGCTTAATTCTAAACAATCAATCAGTCATTGTTGTGAGAGTAATTACATGATGAAAGCAACAATTATTATATAATAAGAAAAATCCGTTTTCTTATGGCTGATTTGTTTTCTCTTCAAAGGCGCCATAAAAATGACTTATGCATCACAAAGCAATAGTTATATTGTAAATACTTTACATTTTAATACTGTCTGTGATATAAACAGTGACTACTGCAGGCATATGTGCGTCTTGTTGTGACAGCAATGTCTGATATACTGATTATTAAACATATGACACATGAACTTATGGTCCATTACTGGAGTACTAAAACAATAATGCATCCATTTGTAAATGGAAGACAAAAAGGTCATATTTTAATATTTTGATCGTTTCAAAAGAGCCACGCTATAAAAAAGGTTGTGAAATTTAGGTACCAAATTTTTTACTCGTATTTCTAAATATTAATACAATATATTGAAAATTAGACGAAATTTGAAAGGTTTTCTGCTTAATCTTCAATTTTTGGGGCACATTTGTGATGTCTTGTTTGTTGTTTATTTGAATTTCGCACATAGCTACTTGAAAGCTATCTACGCTAGCCGTCCCTAATTCAGCAGTGTAAGACTAGAGGGAAGGCAGCTAGTCATCACCACCCACCGCCAACTCTTGGGCTATTCTTTTACCAACGAATAGTGGGATTGACCGTCACATTACAACGCCACCACGGCTGAAAGGGCGAGGATGTTTGGCGCGACAGATTACGAGTCGCACGCCTTAACACGCTTGGCCATGCCAGATCCCATTTGTGATGTCACTGATCGATGACAGACGATACAGAAACAGAGAAAATGTCCCATTTAAAAACTGATATCGTACAAAAGGTAGATCACCACGCGTGTCTTTGAAGTCATGTTTTATTCAAAAGTAAACTTTTTGATTTTAATAATTTCCACTGTTAACCCAATAATGATGAAATTAGTTTATCTGTTTGCTTTCATTCAACTGAAAAAAATACAACTTCGAAAGAAAACAGAGGTGTCAATTTCTTTTGTTCCAAACTTCTTTTTGTTTGTAGTATTAAAGGTTGAGGACAAAGAGATAGTGTTTGTTTGTTTGTTTTGAAATTTCGCACAAAGCTACTCGAGGGCTATCTGTGCTAGCCGTCCCTAATTTAGCAGTGTAAGACTAGAGGGAAGGCAGCTAGTCATCACCACCCACCGCCAACTCTTGGGCCACTCTTTTACCAACGAAAAGTGGGATTGACCGTCACATTATAACGCCCCCACGGCTGGGAGGGCGAGCATGTTTGGCACGACTCGGGCGCGAACCCGCGACCCTCAGATTACGAAGCGCACGCCTTAACGCGCTAGGCCATGCCGAGCCCATAGATGGACCAAGAATGGGTGTTGAAAAAATGCTAAAGAAGTTAATTTTGTTCAACTAAAACACGTAAAAAGAACCGGCGAAATTAGCTGCAGGCACTGCTCATGCGCAATAACGTCAAACTCTACAAATCTTCCAAAGAGATTAAAGAAAAAAAAAGTTAAGAAACAAATGCAACAGTAAGAGATCTTTAGTAGGTGTATTGTTTTACGAAAATCAAATATTATGTTGTTTGTCACGAGTAGCTATCAAATTTTGCCAAGTAGAAACTTCTCAAATGTTTTCGATTCTAATTGTCTTGCAAAATAATGTAAGCCTGAGAATTCCGCCTTCTCTGATATCTCACCCAATTACGAGTCCAGTCTGGAAATGTGTGATAAGGAACTCTGCGATTTCATTCAATTCTATCTTACACCTCGTGGCAAGTACGAGCAACCGTTCCCCTTTCCTTCGTCTGGCTTCCAGATCAACATAGAAATACGTAGATGGAACGGTAACTTGCAAGTATTTAAATGCATAATGTTCTGGCTGATTATTCCACACTGTGGTCTTACGACATTGCTTTATGATTAATGATCCCGAGAGAGCAGTATGTCGGCTTGCCTTGATTATTCTTCCTTCATAAATCACTAGAATAAGGAAATCTCTCTAGAAGTGGGCCATTTGGAAGGCTATAGTGAAACTTTAATTTTCTATTCCTTTTTCTTTAGCCTCTCCTTTGATTTTTGTCGACTTTGTTGACTGGTTCATTGAAAGATTTGTTAGATGTCTTAGAATCAAGTCGACGTTGCCTGAAATGAAGAAAGGGGAGATTAGTCTTACGTAAAATACGTGTGCACATTTCAGTGTCTTTAAAGACACCCACGGTTCATCAAGTCTTTACACATCAACTCTTTATATATATAAAGAGAGAGAGAGACTACATTTCTTTCACATTTAACTATACACGGAGCATTATGATATTTCATACGTATATTCACTTGAGGTCTGCAAAAACAACACTAAATGGATCGTTAAGTTACATTTGAAGGTTTCGGATATAAGAGGGATAATTACTTTAAATTGCCCTGATATTTGATTATGTGATTTCTTCCTTTTCATTTAATAATGTAATTTATAATTACACGTTTCTTCTATCACCATCATATTTTACGAGCTGTGATGATATATTATATTATATATTCAAAAGGGCCGGACAGGGTTACTATTTATGACGCGTTAAAATTGTTAATACAGAGAGCTACATAAACTTGTCTGTGTATCAGTGTTCTATGTCATGAGTGTGCAGAGTGTCGGCACACTCGCTTGTCTGTGCTTGAGGTCTGTCTTCCAACTGTTGGTCTTGATTTGGTTTGTTTTCAATTATCCCAAACCTACACAAGGGCTATCTGCGCTAGTCGTCACTAATTTAGCAATGTAAGACTATAAGAAAGACAGCTAGCCATCACCACCTACCGCCAACTCTTGGGCTACTCTTTCACTAACGAATAGTAGGATTGACCGTAAACTTATAATGCCTTCACAGCTGAAAGGGCGAGTATACTGGGTGTGATGGGGATTCGAACCCGTGATCCATGGATTACAAATCGAGTGTCTTAACCATCCAACTATGCTGAGCCCTAACTGTAGATACTCGTTTATCTCTGCTTCAAGTATGTGTTATAACTTTGTGAACACTTGCTAAAGGTATTCTTACACGAGTATGTTCGGATATCATAAATGAGAGTACATCATATTTTTATTTCATCCATTGGTTGGGCAATAAGTCTGAAAGCTTATAACGCTAAAACCGTCTTTTGATGCCACATGTTGGCACAGAAGAGATAGCCCATGGTGCTGCTTTTCGTTTAACAACAACTAAACAAACTTAAAAGATAATTTTTTATGCCTAGTTTAATAAAACTCAGTCCGTTGAAGTAAAACAATACTTATTATGAAATAATGGAATGTTGGTGTTTTGATATGAAGAAGATAAATTGAAAACACAACTTACAAAAAAATTATAATTTATCGAAGTACAGGAGCATACGAAAAACGACTACAATTTAAAAATGGTTATACCCCATTTTCGTTTAGTTTATTTTGAATTTCGCTAAAAGCTACATAAGGGATATCTGCCCAAGTCGTCCCTAATTTAACAGTGTAAGAATTGAGGGAAGGCAGCTAGTCATTACCATCCACCGCCAACTCTTGAGCTACTGTTTTACCAACGAATAGTGAGATTAACCTCACATTATAACGCCCCCACAGCTGAAAGGGCGAGCACGTTTGGCGTAACGGGGATTCAAACCCGCGATCCTCAGATTACGAGTCGAGTGCCTAAACCACCTGGCCATGTCAGGCCCACTATTTTTGTCTATGTCAGTGAGAAACCGTCTAATTTCAACAATTAAAAGATTTATTGAGATATAACAGTATTAGATGTTTTTAGTCAGTTCATAAGCTGTCTTCTAGCGTTAGTTAAATTATATCCGATACTTCTTCACGATTCTACATCGGGCTCTTGTCACACAAAATGATTACATCGGCTCTTGTCACACAAAATGATTATATCGGCTCTTGTCACACAAAATGATTACATCGACTCTTGTCACACAAAATGATTACATCGGCTCTTGTCACACAAAATGATTACATCGGGCTCTTATCACACAAAATGATTACATCGGCTCTTGTCACACAAAATGATTACATCGGGCTCTTGTCACACAAAATGATTACATCGACTCTTGTCACACAAAATGATTACATCGGCTCTTGTCACACAAAATGATTACATCGGGCTCTTGTCACACAAAAATGAGAAACACTTTTGTCATCACAACAGAAAAAAACAAATCGTAAAATAACGTGCCATTTGACTTTATATTTTTGTTTGTTTGTTTGTTTATAATTAAGCACAAAGCTACTCAATGGGTTATCTGTGCTCTGCCTACCACGGGTATCGAAACCCGGTTTTTAGTGAGAAAGTCCGCAGACATACCACTGTGGGGTTTGACTTTATAATGCCGTCTATTGTGTATATATTGTTCAATACCGGCGAGTCATAAATATCATAATTATGTTGAGTAATTTTACGTTTTTTACCTGTTATACGCAGTTAAAAAAAAACTCACAAAAAGAACTGAATGAAAGTCACTTATTTTCTATGTAAGATAAATACCGGAGTCCAGTTTAGAATTATTCGAATTGATTGTAATATTCATGGTATTTATTTTTTATTTTTTTATATTATTTTTATTTAATGTGAGAAACACGTAGTAATCAACAATGATCTTTGTTCGTTGTTTGGCTGTTTCTTCTGTGCCCTCCACGCGTATCGAAACACATTTGCTTGTATTATAAGTCTTCAGACTTACTTCTGAGAAGCAGCAACTTTTCTGAAATGTATATAAATCACTCAGTTGAGAGCATAACAGATTACTTTGGTATAGTCTGAGTAGGCACTGACTACACTCGTGTTCTCATCACCATCCAGGGCAAATGTCTTGATTAAACAGAAATGTTTGACTTTTACTTCACAAAGGATAACCCATAGATTTGCTTTCTGAAAAAAATTAATTTCAATTTGCTTTTATTGTACAGAAGTATGTCTACCTTCAAAGTAAACATAATCAACTTCATATTAGCATTACTAAAGTTTAGCAATGCAAGTCTGCAACTAAATATTTAAAACTTCAATCTACTTACTTCTGAACTTTCCTTGGTAATGTTTTTTCCCTACAGTGTAAAAACTTGTGATTTTTTTAAAGTAACGTGAGAAAAAAACTTATCATATAAAACTAAGATTCTATTTCCAAAAGAACTTTAATTAAGTTCTCAGAAGATTTCAAGAATACATTGCAAACTCTATTTGTTCAATATTTCGAAGAATGTCGCTCTGTCCATTCAAGATTTTGTACGATACAACCTAACCCCTTTCAATTTAATACTTCTAAGATGAATGGTAAAAAGTGGTTGTTGAAAATGTTTAGGACACATTATAACTTCTTTCAAATCAAGATATTTGAAATAATTACAAGCCCCTTTTAATTCAAGATTTTAAGGACACGTTATAGCTCCTTAGTTCAGCATTTCTAACAGATACTATAACTCCTGTTAATCGAAGATTTTTAGGGCACGTGATACTCCCTGCTAGTTCAAGATTCTTGGGTCACACTACCACTCCGTTAATCTAAGATTTCCAACGATACAAGAAGTCCTGTTAATTTAAGATTTCTTGAGAGGGTGATAACACCCGTGTTTAGTTTAAGATTTCTTGAATAGCTGATAACACCCGTTTTAGTTTAGGATTTCTTGAACAGCGAAGAACACCCGTTTTAGTGTAATATTTCTTGAACAGCTGAGAACACTGGTTTTGTTGTAATATTTTTTGAACAGCTGAAAACACCCGTTTTAGTTTAATGTTTCTAGAACTCTAGGACATGCTATAAATACTCTTAATTCAAGATTTCTAAAAGTTACAAAGACAACTGTTCACTCGAAATTTCTAGTATACATAAAAATTACCGTTGATTTAATTCAACTTTTTTATTTTATTTCATGTTATGATCTTACTAAATAAGATTAGGTGAGAATTGTTTTGTAATAAATTGCACTTAAGAATTCGTTTTCTTTTTATCCTCGTAATATAGTTTCATTCCTATGTACGTTTGTTCACAATATATCTTGAAATAAATTGATCTAATATTGATCGAATTTTGGTCCCAAATCAACGTCTTCCCAAGGACCAGATAATTAACTTTTGATTAAAGTAGGTCAAAGCTCAAGGTTACGTTCACGTTCAACCAGAAACTCGAAAAGTTTGGTCGAATTTTGATCAGTTCTTTAACGATTTAGAGTTTCCCAAAGATCAAGTGATTCATTTTTTTGCGAATGTAGCTAAAAGATCTAGTCAGTTTAAAAATTAACCATTATTATCACAATGGAAGCAAACTGAAATTTTGAAAACAGTTCAAACACAAGGATAAATGAGGTAGAAAGAGAATCTTATCTTTTAGGCCTACATATTTGATACTGAGAAAGTAGTTCCTGTATATTTAAGTCAAAACCTGTAGGGGACAGGTGGCGCTGCAATTTTTTGATTGGATTTCTTTCCTGCAGTTGCCATAATTTATTCACTTGGATCTTCTGTTTTGAGCAGTGACATCTACATTTATCAAACTTTATCATAATTATCAAACTTTATCATAATTAAATGTATATAACACGTTAATATGTACCGTTACTTTATTCATTTGTAATTTAATAAACAAATAAAAAATGTTACAACAAAAATTATCCAGACAACCCCTGCTAAAGTGATTTTTTAAGCTTGACTTGTCCATGGTTTCAACGTCACTCTTAGATAGAGAGTGTGTAATTATCTTTAACAATATCCGTTTCCTCAACTTATTCTTCATTAGAGTGTTAAGTCAGTTTTCTGTGAAAAAAAATATTTCTTTCAGTAATTTCATTTTCTCCATATGCTTATCTCGCGCACACATACAATTTTCTGTGAAGCTCAAAACTCAGATTAGCCTTTCTGTTTATACCTAAATGTTGCTGGACCCGTAAGTTTACAACTCCGAAGCCAAGTTGAAAACAGTAAAGACGTAAACGTCGCTTTAAGTACCCGTATATTGCTAATTGAACTATGAGATCCTAGCAAATGAGATGCCAGCTACAAGTATTCCAATTACAAGTTGTGTCACTAGGGCTTGTAGTTAAACCACGGTATAAGATCAGAAGTAACTGATTAATTGTAGATTATAAATAAGTATACAAATCCTTCGAGATGGAAAATAATTACTATAAACTAATAAAATCTGAATCTTCTACGTTTCTCGAATTAAGCGCCCCCTAGTAATCATCATACGACCTATGGAGATGAGGTTCTGTGGTACACGTACCTTACTGCCAAAAAAATAAATACAAAATCGTGATCCATACTTTGAGACCATGGACGCGTTATAAGAGTGACAGTTACCTCCCACTTTTGTTTTGTCTTGTTCTAACAATAATAGCTGAAGAGTTTACAGTAGTTAGTACTGTCTAGATTTTTTCCCTTTGTTACTTGAAAATTAAGCACTGTTGATGCAGAAGTCAATAAAACGAGCACGAGTCTACACTTCTCTACCCTTCCGATAAATTGAAGGAAACCTTGAAATTAGCACACAGTTTTTTGCTTGTTACACCACATATTCAAACATGATACTTCCGATTTGACATTTCTTGTAGCCTTGATTTCAAATAAGCACTCTTCTCTCTGTGCTTCAACTGTTAGACTTAAACCTTACAAAAACCCGATTAATAACATTACAAACCCTCAAACCTACTGCTGACCCACAAGAATCTCTGTTACGGTTTAATATTTTAGTTTGTTTTGGAAGTTCGCGCACAGCATAACGAGGACTATCTGCACTAGCCGGCCCTAACTCAACGGTGATAAGCTAGAGGGAAGGCAACTAGTCATCGCATCAAATTACCTCCACGACTGAAATGGTGGGACGGGGATCCGAACCCTGGACTCGCAAATTTCTAACACACCCTAACCACCTAGTGATGATTTATAAAAGAAATTCGTAATTGTAAAATAATTATATTTGTATAATGTATTCCATGTCATTATACGTTAAGTAAAAAAAAACAAGACAAATATGTGTTGGAAAATAATGGGTAATGTTATTTAAAGCATGGTAAGTGCATTGATAATACTGCTAACTTAAAGTTGTTTTTCAAATATATATAAAAAAATTGACGTTAAAAAAACATAAAGCCGGTTATGATGTGTGATCACTGAAAATATTGTAATCATAATTACAGTTCATCAACTGAAAATAATTCGCACCAAATCAGTTGTAGCTTAGGTAATTTATATATATATAACGTCCTAACAACTCCTATATCTTGTGTATCCTAGACGGCTTGATGACTCTCGGTAGTTAGGTCAGATCAACAGTAGATAAAGCAAAAAAAAAGTAAGGTACAAGTGTCGTTAATTCCGTCTCTCAAGTTCTTATAATTAGTTGATATGTTATGAATTTATGTTCGAGTTATTCGAGCACGCAGGTTCTCAAAGTGTGGTTCGTGAGGATCCTCCAGGTGGCTACATAAAAAAACACAAGCAGTCTTCCTATTAATTCTAATGAATGTTTTTTGTTTTGTTTTTGTGGATGGCAAGCGAAAGCCAATAAGAAAGGACTAGTAAATAATCTGCGAGGTCTTTTGCTCTGTCAGAGTGGTCCGTAAACGAAAACGTTTGAGATCCACTGCAGGCACGTGACTAAAGTATAATTCTTTATCGCGAACAAGAAGTTTCGTGTATTATGCGAGAATACAAAATATTTGTTTTCTCACAACACAGAACAGTAATTCTAATGTACAAAGATAAGCTACATGCTGAAATAAAAAGTAAATACTTTCCCGTTGTATGTGGCTGAAACTGAAAGACACTTAAGCGTGAGGTGTTTATTGAGTAGATTTTAAACTAAAACCCCACAGAAAATTCTGAATAGGTGTTAAACTGAACTCCCACAAATAAATCAAATATTTTCGTCTGCTTTCAATACAAGTCTACGGATTTTCAACGCTAAAATCAGAGGTTCGATTCCCCTCGATGTGTTCAGGAGATAGCCCATTGTGGCTTTGCTAAAATAAAAACACACACACACGCTTTCAACACTAAAATGTTATTTCTTAACTTATCATCAGCCATGAAAGACAATGGGAAAAGACCGAGCATAACAACTTATGGTTTGTTAGAATTTTCTTATGGAACAAATCGGATTGACAAAACAGCAGTTCCTAATAATCTAGCTGCATTTGGTTAAGACTAAAAGCTGACGCACTAATAACAGCAAAGTCTGAGCGTTAAAAAGTGCACGAGGCATGAAAACAGCCATAGACTTCCTTGTGGATGTGCAACTAGATATTTTGTTCTACTTGTCTGCATGTATTAATAGCTTGTTCAGTTTATCTTCTTAGCAGTGTTAACATTTACCAAATTGTTTGTATTCTGACTTATTTCCTCATTGTAGCAGAACACAGATCATGTAATTGCCTGAGGAACTCCAAGAATCGACTCACCATTTTCCTTTTTCACATAATTTTAGCATACGTATTACCGTATTCAAACGTAATTTTTTACCAACTCTAGCCAATGGATTAAATATTTATTTAGATTCTACGTTACATAAGTACTTTTTCCTCAAAGAGGTTTTGATTTCTGTTCAGTGAAAAATAACTTGAGTCTTTAACTCTAAGTCTAAAAAGCAAGCTTTTCTTCCTGTAACCAAAATATTAAAAAAAAATTTAAACTCAGTTCTGCTTCATGTGTAGTTTAATATTTAAAGAAAATAAAAATATTTTACGTGGGTAGTTGACAGTATCTTTAGTATAAAATGGGCCCGGCATGGCCAGGTGGGTTAAGGCGTTCGCTCGTAATCTGAAAGTCGCGGGCTCGAATCCTGGTCTTATTGATCGTTCTACAACCCACGATAAACACCGCTAGTATATAAAAAGCTAACATACCCCATGACGTCTTATTTCTGGATAGTATTTGTTTATGCGTGCACATTAACTTAATCTTTCTCTTTTAAAAGGTTATTTATTTGTCACTATGCCAACAAGAAGTTGTGTAAATGACCCAAACATATTCTGCTATCTTTGTGGTAAATTTGATCAAAGTAATTTTTTTTTCGTCCTCGTGTGTAAAAAAATATTTTGAACTCTTTGTAGATGAATTATGAAGAGGCTCGTAATTGAAAACAAAACTTTTTATGCAGTTTACTTTCATATAAGTTGTGGGTTCGAAACCCCGTCGCACCAAACATGCTCGCTCTTTCAGCCATGAGGTCGTTATAATGTGATGTTAATCCCACTATTCGTTGGTAAAAGAGTAGCCCAAGACTTGGCGGTGGGTGGTGATGACTAGCTCCCTTCCCTCTACTCTCACACTGCTAAATTAGGGAGGGCTAGCACAGGTAGCCATAGTACAGCTTTACGCAAAATTCGAAACAAACACACAAACATTCGTGGGCTCGTGTATTTAACAAGTATAAATTTGAGCAAAACATTTGAAAACATATTATAAAAGTGAATTCTAAATTTGTACAACCATAATTAGTGTTTCTGAATCGACTTCAGTTATTAATTAGTAAAAGGAATATTTTATTAGCATTTAATTAAGATGATAAAATGCTTCTGAGTAAGCTGACAAAATCATTCTAATTCAAACAGTGGAGCTTTATTATAGCTATTGGAAACTAAAGTATTCTAACATATATTTTGAATTTTCGTGCAAATACCAATGTCTTTTTATTTCTCACTAACGACAAAAGAAATTACGTTAATAATATATTAGCCTAAAACAACATAGTACAAAAATTGTAGATGACGCTGGAAGTTATGTTTATAATATAACACTAAAATTAAAAACAAAGATACGATATATAAATTAGTATTATAATTACTCCTTGCGCCCTCTCTGAGGTGATGAACTTCTAAACAATAGACATTGTTTATTTGCTTGTTTCTTCAGATATGCTTTTTTATTTCACAGATGACAGTTTATTTTTGTAGAGAGACATAGAAAATTTCTTTCGCATGAACATAATTTATTTGAAGGAGTTTACCTGCATCGCAACTTTGCTGGAAGTTTTTATCTTTGGCCAAAATATTTATTTAATTATGTCCCCTAGCGGCACATTGATATCTACAAACTTAAACCGTTATAAACCGTGATTTTGATACCCATGATGGGCAGTGCGCAGATAGCCCATTGTGTAACTTTGTGCTTAATTCTAAACAAACAACCCAAAAATGTATGTTTTTAATATAAACATAATTTATTTAAATAAGTTTATCTAAAATCAGGGGTTCGATTCCCCTCGGTGGGCTGAACAGATAGCCCTTTGTGGCTTTGCTATACGAAAAACACACACACATATTAAATAAGTTTATTTATTTTTCAACTCTGTCGGAGTTTTTATTACAACCGAAAACCTTATTTTCAATTATCACTGGCTAAAAAAAAATCAATATTAAGGTAGGAATCGAACACTGGTTAACTACCGCTTAAAAAGAAACACAAGAGGTCCGTTCACTGACTAACCTCTAAAACATCTTACTTTTTTGGTATAGTAGCTTTACACACCCATGCTTTGAAAGAGGAAAATAATTCTAATGATCGAAAACTGACCAGAACTGTCATGAAAATCGTTTTTATAAATTACAAAAAAACGTAAGTAACATCGAAGAGTATAGACAATAATTCAGTGTCTGTCTATATCAGGTTTTGATTATTTCTGTCAAAAATAATGGAAGCTTCTGATTCGAAATGCGAGAAGGTATTGCCTACTCACATCAAGCGTATACGTGTAAAAACTGAATAAGTTTGTTGTATACGCATTGGTAATGGTGTTATAAAAACCATGACAACAATAAAAAGTTCTTAAGTTTAACTTGAAGCTATGGGCCTCGTACTTTGCTTGTTTGTTGAAGGCAGCTAGATAGTTATCACCACCCACTGTCAACTCATGGGCTACTCTTTTACTAAAGAATAATGTGATTGATCGTCACATTATAACTCTCCACTGCTTAAAGGACGAAGATGTTTGATGTGACGGGGATTCAAACTCGCAGCCATCCGATTACAAGTCGAATACCTTAATCACCTGTTCGTGCTGGGCCAGGCATCATACTATTTAATAACAACCGCATATGTTGAATAATACTTCATATTATCAGATATAGCGATATTCCTCTCCTAAAATGAAAAATTAATTTCGAAAAATACTCCTAAACATGTTTTACTCCTTAAAAGGCTCATTCTTCTGTAGATTACATTTAGTTCGTAAGATGTTGTTAGAGTGATGTTACTGCATACTTTCTGGATCAGAGCTAAAAAAGGAGCTCGTAAACTTTGTTGTTTGTTTTTATTTCGCGCAAAGCTACACGAGGGCTATCTGTGCTATCCGTCCCAAATTTAGTTGTATAAGACTATAGGGAAGGCAGCTAGTTATCACCACCCACCGCCAACTCTTAGGCTAGTCATTTACCAACGAATAGTGCAATTAACCGTAACATTATAACGCCCCCACGGCTAGTATGTTTGGTGTGACGAAGATTCAAACCCGCGACCCTCAGATTACGAGTCAAACGCTTTAACCCACCTGGCCATGCCGGGCCAACTTGTAAACTAACGACACTAATTCTAAATAAAACTATGCCATAAACCAAGATGCATAATAAAACTAAACACAATACAGTAGTTAGAATCTATTGAATCATCTGTCAGATACTCTCGCTATTAGCGATTTCGTACGTTATAATTTCAATAACATCTATCTCATGTCATGTGACTCAACAAGCGTAGGAGATTTGGGTTAGGCTTAAATCCATTTTTTTAATCTAACGATATAAAATGTGCTTTACAAGTGTAGAGTTAAGGATAACATCATTTCCAAGCATATTCAAAGTTATAACCAGTAGTACTGATGAAACTAACCGTCAGTCCAACGTATAGTAAGATTGGCTCTTATATTAAAACGCTTTCAAGGCTGAAATAACGATCGTGTTCGATGACAGAATTTGAACCGACAATCCGCAGACTGAGTCAGTGCTTCAAACTCCAGGCCGTGTCAGGCCCATAAGTATGCATACATATATATATTCGTATGAGAAATCGAAAATTGAAACTAGAAGTATCAGTTAAAAGGATTCTTCAATTCAAAAAAAAAATTGTTACTTCAATCTAGTTGCTGTAACGTTACAGGATTTTTATTGGTTTGCGTTTAAGCGTAAAGCTACACAATGGGTTCTATGCGTGGCCAATAAATGTGCCAAACCCCTTTTTATGGTATCGTAAGCCCTCAAACTTACCACTGAGCCATATGTGGCAATACTTTAAGTATTGTGCTGTTCCCCGTTGGGACGGCGGTAAGTTTATGGACTGAGACAGTACTAAAACCAAGGGTCCACTTCTTCGCGGTTTACACAGTAGACAGCCTAATGTGGCTCTGCTCTAAAATAAACAGAAAACAAACAATTATATCTTGCGCTCTTCTGTTAATTAAATTTGTTTTCATTCCTAGATTCGATAATTTCTGTTTCGTGCGCATTACCTCCGACGTTAGTTTGTCTTTATTGAAATAAGAAAGAGAAGAGAAACCTAAGTTGAGTTTCTTCCATTTTAGGGTTTGGTGTAGCACTTACAAGACAACCACCATCCCTTTAGCAATAAACGCAGTTAGGTCTACTCGTAATTTAATTACTAGGAAATGATAAGTCTATGGAGACGAAAGAATTCAGGTTTAGCATTTGTAGACTCGCCTTTAACGGCGTCTCCAGACGGGTTATAACGAAACCAGGAAGATGTAGCTATAGCGTATTGTCCACCAACGGAAACAGGACAGTATGAAGTATTGAAGAAGTAATCATATTAAGAGGCTCTTGTTTTCACGCACGCAACAAAGAATCAGACTTTGTATTCTTTCATTGTCCTGCTCGCGTGGTCTGAAATACAAATAAATAATTTACCACAAGTGTCGGACTAAACAGTACAGAAGCTTTCAGCGGCATAAACTTCTCTGCTTATTTAAGTTTCAAGCAATTTCGGCTTAATGAATTAGTTTATCTTTCACGTGTTGCATCAGGCTTAATATTTCATTGATGCTTCTAAACCTTGAAGGTGTTTTTGTAATTATCTTTCTCGTAGACTCATTCAAAACACAGCTATAGCTCAAGAACTTATAACTATAAGAACAGACGTCCGAGTCCGGCGAAGTTAACTAATTGTTTAGCTCTGAGTCTAATGGCAAAGAAGGAAATGATCATTTTGACTTTGTATAGTTCTCTGCGTTTATGTGATATATATATACATATATATTGATACGAAAATGCATATCTTCATCCAAATAGATATATAAGAGTTTAATAATTATTAAACATGAGCAGTCACTATCTGTTTAGTAGTAATATTCAAAATACGTTTGTTGTAACAATGCAATGAATGTTTTATTTACTTATAAAATTATTGACCGTCTATTTATTAATTTAAAAAACAAAATTTCAAATTACTCGAGGAGCAAAGTACTTTACCTTAAGTTAATCATAGAGAATTGTACTTTACCTTAAATCAGTCAAGAAAGCTTGTACTTTACTTTGAAATCAGTCACGTAAGATTGTACTTTACTTTGAAATCAGTCACGTAAGATTGTACTTGTATATGTTTGTTTATTGCAAAGTCACATTGGGCTATCTGCTAAGTCCATCGAGAGAAATCGAACTCCTGATTTTAGCTTTGTAACTCCGTAGACATATCGCTGTACTAACGGGGGGCGAATTTGCGTTAGACCCGTTTCGAGAAGTTCTACCTCTTAGTATTAAAACCTTTAGAGAGGCGGCCAAAATAAAGTTCACATACTTCTAATACTTTATCTGCTAAAGGCTTAATTCAAAACGTTCACGTAACATTTTTCTCAAACAACTACAGTAAAATATATTAGTTATGATAAATAAGTGATATTAAAAGCACCTTACACAAAATAAAAAAAAGATTTATTTGTGAAAGTTTTTGTTAAGTTATGGATTTTCTCAAAGTGTAGTAAAAATTATAATCATTACTATATCCGACATTTCTTTTTCACAGTGAAAAAAAATATTCCAATACATTGACGAAGTGTATTTTTACCCTACATGAAAGTGTTTGTTTGTTTTTGAATTTCGCACAAAGCTATTCGAGAGCTATCTGCGCTAGCCGTCCATAATTTAGCGGAGACATACGGTTATACCAGCAGGGGGCTACGGATTTACAGCGCTAAAATCAGGAGTTCGATTCCCCTTGGTGGACTCAGCAAATAGCCCGCTGTGGCTCTATTATAAAGAAACACAAACACATTCAATAGAGAGTTTTAAGTGTCTGTGTTTTTATTTCGTGTAATGCTACACGAGGGCAATCTGCGCTATCCATTCCTAATTTAACAGTGTAAGACTAGAGGGAAGACAGCTCGTCAATACTACCCACCGCCAACTCTTGGGCTACTATTTTACCAACAAATAGTGGGATTGACCGTCATATCATAACGCCCCCACGGCTGAAAGGGCACGCATGTTTGGTGCGACCGGGATTCGAACCCGCGACCCTCGGATTACGAGTCGAACGCCTTAACACAATTGGCCGTGCCGGGCCTTACATTAAATTAAGCTACTCTTTCAGTGAATCAAAGGAAATGGTATAGGATTTGTCAAGAAGAAATATGTTATAGTTTTTAAATGAAGGTAAAAATGAAAAATAAACATCCAAAAATAACAGACTTATAAAGTACAAAAGGTGTTGATAAGTTTAATCCCAAAGTGAAACTGAAATTAAAACACATTTCCTAACGGAGTTTTGAGTACAACACGGAAATTGTCTTATTTAACTCGCAAAGGGAGTTGGGTCGACGTGCAGTAAATTTTCTACCCACGGGAATGCCTTGGTTCTCTGCTAAGAAAACAAAGAAAAGAAAAGTTTTATCACCGTTACCGTAATTAACCCATCATTAAGCTATTCAACTGGTATTTATTCTCTTCATTTTATGAATCAAGTTTTTGTTTGTGTGTGTAATTGTGAGACTAGCGACTAGATGTGGCTCTTCTCCCACCTCACGGATAGAGTCGATTCTTCCAGCTTTATCATGTCGTCTTTACATCGCTGACGCCTCTCTTGATTTTGGGAAAGTGTATGTGTGTTTAGATCCGGGGATCTTTATTTAAAACAATACCCTTTACTTTGCACGCGCAAAAGTATATAGAAAGCAGTAAATAAATACAATAGTTCACTAAAAATGTATAACTGAAAAGTTTTTTTGTTTGTTTAGAATTAAGCACAAAGCTGCACAATGGGCTATCTATGCTCTGCCCACCACGGGTATCGAAACCCGGTTTTTAGTGTGTAAGTCCGCAGACATACCACTGTGCCACTGGGGGCTAACTGAAAAAGATGTTTTTTTGTTTGTTTTTAAGATTTGCACGAAGCTACGCGAGGGCTATCTATGCTAACCGTCCCTAATTTAGCAGTATAAAACTAGAGGGAAGGCAGCTAGTGATGAGCATCTTAACCACCCGGGTTAAGGAGTCGAACACCTTAACCATTACATTATAATGTTCCCATAGCTGAAGGGGCGAGCATGTTTGATACGACGGGGATTCGAACCCGCGACCTTAATGTTACGAGTCGTGCATCTTAATCACCTGGCTATGCCGGGCCCGTGTGTGACATCTTTATTATCTTCAATTACTTGATTCAAAACTATTTGACACTTAAATGACACAACCATAACCCTTATCACAAGATTGTTAAACGATATGGAGATAAAAAAATAATAATACTTCGAATAAAAGGAGCATTTAGTGTTTCCAAAAGAACAAAACATAGTAGAGCGTTTATCGTAGCAACGACCTTTGAACCCATACTTTGACCCAATCCACAGGAATCCATTTATTCACAGAGCAAAAGCTATCGTTACGAAAGAAAACCTTCCAACCAAAAAAAGAAAACACCTTACTGTGCATATCTTTTGTTATCGTTAACTCGCTACGAAACAAGGATTTAAGGTAACGAAATCTCACAAGTCCAAAATTAAGTGTTCAAAAATATTTCGAAAATCGACGGCTGTATTTTTTCAATAAAAAATACAATTTAAAAACTGAAATTACAGTTAAGTCGCTCGACGCAACTTTGTGGACTTTTGTGTCTTTGGTTTATTTTTGAAACATAGAAGCTAGCTTACACGACCATTAGAGAGTCTGCGGACTGTTTCTTAGAGAATGTAACTCTCCTCCTTCAATGAAGCTTGTTACAGCAAAAGTAGTGCGTAATAATCTCGATCAGAACGAGAGCTGCCAACGATTAAAGTAGTTCCAAGAGCAGCATCGAATTTGAAAAATCGTTCTTGTAAAATTTAGGTTTGGTTTATTTCGAATTTCGTGCAAAACTACACTGGGGCTATCTGCGCTAACCGTCTCTAATTTAGAAGTGTAAGACTAGAGAGAAGGCAGCTGGTCATAACCATCCACCGCCAACCCTTTGGCTACTCTTTTACCGACAAATAATGGAATTGACCGTCACATTATAACACCCCCACGCTAAAAGGACGAGCATGTTTGGTGTGACGGAGATTCGAACCCGCGACCCACATATTTCTAGTCGAGTGCCTTAACTACATCGCCTCTTGTAAAGTATAACTATAATTAAACCCCAGATCTGTAATATATTGTCCCGGTTATATAATAAATAAAGTGTGTAATACACATAGTAAAAATTATAGGTTTTTCATCAGTCTCGTCAAAATAAGGCTCATGCTACTGAACGTCGACACTCTTCGTGTTATTCGAGAAGTCAATCAAAACACCAACCCCTCCAGTAAGACAATGCTCACCAAATAACGAAACGATATTCATACAATAGAATTCTTCCAGTAAAACCGCAGTAAACGTCAGTAACGAAATGTAAACTCGCACAACCATTCACAGTAAGGAAACCTTTCGATTCAAGAATCAAAAAACTTCTGACTACAAATACACTCACTACAGAGAGAATGAAAAAGTAGACAAATAGGGTTTTTTTGCACAGTAAAAGATATATAAAAGTTTTGCAAATCTAGTTTTCTTTCTTATAAAATATAACTGGTCATATGTCACAAATATATTTATTTACCATTATATAAATATATATATGCATTATTAGAAAATATTTAATTTAATATCAAGTGTCCGCTATTTAATAAACATCGCTAAAATGTTATTGAAGTCGATGAATTATGAAGTTATGATAATTTGATTTACACTTCTGCTACAGTTTTCTTTAGTTTTAGTAGTTTTATATATATATCAGATATCTGTCCTAGTTTAAATAATCTTGTTATGAAGCTAAGTTTTATATTTGCCAGGGGCTCGATATAATGTTGATTTTTGTTCTGTGATCTTTCAGAAGCTTTCATTTCGGTAAGAGTTTTAACTGATGTAGTGTGGCCAGTCTATTTCCGTCCGTTTCATCTCTGCCACCATAGGGTATTGGCATGTCGATTAATTCTAAAACTTTGTAAAAGTCTGACACTAATGGGTTTTTAATTGTCCTTTAAAGTTTTATAATTAACTTCGGTACTCGTGGATTTATTAAAGAGGGTTTATCCTCAGAGAAATTCATCAATCTTTTAAGCCAACATAGGTTCGAATAATATTGTGGTTTTCAGAAAGCCAAGTGGATACGAAGCATCTATATGGTTCGTCTTTAAAAAAACCAAAATAAACAACGGTATATTTCATTTTATCTTATTGCAGCACAAATAAGTAATTATGATAAGATAAAAACGATTTAAACTCTAGTTCGTTAATCGGTTCTTTTATTTCAGTTGTTTCGACCACCGTATTTTTCGGTGTGTAAGATGGACCCCCATTTTTAAGGCTATCCTCAGGGAAAAAAAATATTTTTCACAGTTATCATTTATTAATTTGTTCAACATCAGCATAATCTTATATTATTCTTTAGAATATTTAAAAAGTAGTAACGGTGTAAAATTCTTGACCTACGGTGTAAAGGACGCAGTGGGGTTGAGATCCATTTCTTTAAAGCGCGTCTTATATATCGAAAAATACGATATATTACGAGCTTCATCTTCGGGTTTTCCATTTCATTTCTTATCATGCTTAGATCTCCTGAGATTCAGTAAAACCAGACTGTGTAAGTAGTTCAAACTCCCCAACAAGAAATTCAGCTGTAGTAAAATTGCTAATTTTGAACTTAATTTTCATCATCACCAAGTATGTCCACTGGCACATTGATTAAAATCACCTAGTGATAAAAAGTGTAACTATTAAAGTTATGGTAGCTAAAAGAATTTACCTCAACTTTATAAACACAAGACCGTGAAGGTTTATGAATAACGTCCCAAGTTTGTCACAATACTTTCAATAGAGAAGTTTCCCACTAGGACAGCGGTAATTTTATGAATTTACAGTGTTTTCTTATAGCAAAGCCACGTCGGGCTATCTGCTGAACCCACCGAGGGAAATCGAATCTCTGATTTTAGCATTGTAAATCCGGAGACATACCGCTATACCAACGCTAAAATCAGGAGTTCGATTCCCCTTGGTGGACTCAGCAAATAGCCCGCTGTGGCTTTATTATAAGGAAACACACAAGCACATTCAATAGAGAGTTTTAAGTGTTTGTGTTTTTATTTCGCATAATGCTACACGAGGGCAATCTGCGCTATCCAACCCTAATTTACCAGTGTAATACTAGAGGGAAGGCAGCCAGTCATCACCACCTACCGCCACTCTTGGGCTGCTCTTTTACTAACTATTATAATGTCCCCACGGCTAAAAGGGCGAGCATGTTTGATGCGACGAAGATTCGAGCTTTCGACTCTCACATTACGAGTCGAGCACCCTAACCACTTGGTCATGCCGGGCCAGGTTTTTAATGGAGATCAATTTTTAGTTAAAGGAATCAAAAGTAAAGCTTATAAATAAAATATGAAAGTCATTCGTAAAAAAAAAAAAAGATTTATTTAAAATAAACTGTGAATGTAAGTATTTCTAAGGTTTTATTTACAATGAACTGTTAATGTATTTCTAAGGTTTTATTTACAATGAACTGTTAATGTAAATATTTCTAAGGTTTTATTTACAATGAACTGTAAATGTAAGTATTTCTAAGGTTTTATTTACAATGAACTGTTAATGTAAGTATTTCTAAGGTTTTATTTACAATGAACTGTTAATGTAAATATTTCTAAGGTTATATTTACATTGAACTGTTAATGTAAATATTTCTAAGGTTTTATTTACAATGAACTGTTAATGTAAGTATTTCTAAGGTTTTATTTACAATGAACTGTTAATGTAAGTATTTCTAAGGTTTTATTTACAATGAACTGTTAATGTAAATATTTCTAAGGTTATATTTACATTGAACTGTTAATGTAAATATTTCTAAGGTTTTATTTACAATGAACTGTTAATGTAAGTATTTCTAAGGTTTTATTTACAATGAACTGTTAATGTAAGTATTTCTAAGGGTGTCTATTGTCTTTCAAAGAAAGATCCCTCACTATTTCTGCAGGAATTTTGTTATAAAATTTGAATTTATAACACTAAAAATAGTTTTTCGATACAAGATGTGAACAGGAAACGCACAACCCGTTGTGCATTTAACAACAGACAATCAAAACAACAAGTGATTTCTAGCATTATTAAGAGTTGGAGGGTCCACCACAGCAACATCTTGTTAAATCTCGTTTCTTCGGATGTTTATTAGTTTCAATGAAAATGTTTTACATATTTTGAAGTACAATACGCCATTCAGTTTTATTCTTAGACCTCCGCATCTAAACATTCAACAAGGAATATTTACACAGTCCAACAATTGCAAAAGAAAACAAGGTATTTTTTCTCAGAATTTTGGTCAATGTTATGACCTGACGACACCATTTCTAATGGACTATAGAATAAGTTTGTCTGGATTATTTTGCACAAAGCTACATGTGAGTTGTCTACGAATACTTGTTACTACTTTTTAACTGATATACTACAGGAATGACAATCAGTCACCAGCTCCCACCAACAGCTTTCAGACTACTAGATAAATAGTAGGATCAGACGCCCACACCCACGGTCCCAAAGTATAGAGAACATTTCTGAGAGAACAAATCGTGATCCATTTATCTTTGGACTGACAATCAAAGAATTCTAGCAGCCAAAGCCATTGTTGGTCCAGATAATAGAAGTATTCAAAATATCATGTTTTAGTGGACCATAAACTCGTATATGCTAATAATTATCTTCATTATCCTTAAGAAATGTCCTCTGTTACTTTAATAAATTGTGTCTCAAACAATATAGAGTTCAATACGTTAAAGTAAATTGGTTTAAACATGCAAACAGAATGCCACTCGACAACTACAGCCCATATAAAGGTGGAAGGGAGAGTATCATAACTACGTTTTACTCTTGTTTTACATTCGTATATAACGTAATTATGCCGAAAATTGATCGGTTTTGAGATGAGTTTGTAAATAACCATACACTCAGACCATGAATAATGTATTCAAATACTGAAGTTTTGAAATTACTCAGACGAATATGTCGCTTGTACTTAATGGATTTGGAAAATAACGGAATGTAAGTCCACTTGAAACTTCGGGGACTATCCATAGATCTGAAACAAGAAGCCCAGTTGTGGAAAGGAGAGAGCAGCGTCTTGCAAGAAGTAAGGTCCAAGCCGACAAAAGATCAGAGGTTTTGTTTTGGATTTCTCACAAAGCTACTCGAGGGCTATCTGTGCTAGCCGTTCCTAATTTAGCAAAGACTAGAGGGAAGGTAACTAGTCATCACCACCCATTGCCAACTCTTGAGCTACTCTTTTACCAACGAATAGTGAGATTGATCGTCACATTATAATGCCCCTACGGCTGAAAGGGCGAGCATGTTTGGCCCGATGGATGTGCGAACCCGCGACCCTCAGATTACGAGTCGCACACCTTAACACACTTGTCCATGTCGAGCCAAAGATCAGAGGTAAAAGCAATTCATGTGTCTCAGACAAGAAAGAGTAAACAACATCATCAGGAAAAATTTCCCGCATACAGAAATTAGTTTCACAACATATTTTTCAACCGTTGAAAACTTCAGGCAGATGGAAAATGAAATGGCAGATAGTCACCTTTTTCATGCGCAGACGTAAAATGTCGGGACCCAAAGTTGATACCTTTCTTTGCACTCGAACGTTCAAAAAAGCGCTGAGAAACCGTTATCCTCCTTGTAGAGGATAGATTTTGGAAAGAAGTAGGGAAGGAGTTGTACTTTGGACGGGACAGCTGAAATACGGAGTCTGTTGCAAACGTAACTACTCTGCAGGACTATTGTCAAGATGCACGGTCCTCCGAAAGAGCATGACCGAACGTGGCGATATAGATTGTAAGAAAATGGTGATGCTTCAAAATCATTTTAATATCACGCATTTGATCTCTCTTCAAGAAACGTTGTCATATGTGTGACTTAAAGTATGCACTTAATATCTAATAATTGCCCTAGTTATTAGCACTGTTTTATGTTGTCGTATCACGATATTTTAGGTCTTAATCTGAGAGTTTGAATATCGTTTTTGTTTTGTTTTAATTTTTGTAGTTCAAGAGTAAATTAATAACATTTTGCTTGGTTTAATGGATACTCAGAGAAAGGAAATGTAGAAAATACGGTAATAATGTGAAACTCAAAAATAGATCAACCTTAGAAAATACAGTAGGAGTGGTGTACTCAGAAATAGAATAGCGTTAGGAAGTATAGGACTCAAGAATAGAATATATTCAAAAATATAGGAGTGATGTAGTCAGAAATATAATAGCCTTAAAAAATATAGTAACAGTTTTATAGTTATAAATTGAGTAAATAGCTTTAGAAAATATAGTAACAGTGTTATAGTTATAAATGGAGTAAATAGCTTTAGAAAATATAATAACAGTGTTATAGTTATAAATGGAGTAAATAGCTTTAGGAAATGCAGTAGGAAGGGATGAACTCAGAAATAGAATAGTCATGGAAAACGTAAATATTAAATAGACACTCTAGTAATGATATAATTGTAGAACATAAACACATCTATTACAAGAAATGTTTGAATATAGACAATTTTCTTCCTTGACAAATCTCATAAAGTTTTAGAAAACCGTAAAAACAATTTTGTAACAAAACTCTTACTGGCGTGAGATGCTGTGATCTTCATTCTGAAGCGTCTAATTCTTAGATTTTATTTAGGTTTTCTTCCAGATGTTTATTTCACGTGCATTTGTAATAAATAAACTTATTAACTGCAAGAACCATCATCTCAGCGTCTTGAGAACATTTTATCTAAGCTGCACGCGAAACTTATTTCTCTTTTTATGTTGAATATATTGTATTTCTAAGTTCAATTATTTCTTTTCCGAACGAAACAAATATTGTTCTTCTTGACACAACTGGAGGAAACTGCTACAAGCAATTGTAAATTAATAACTAGATTACACCCATAAGTGGATTGAAAAACAATTATTCTTAAACATGCGCTACGAACTTTCGAAAACAAATAATGATTTGCATTCATTTCATATGTTTTTCTTTAAAAAAGCAAACTGTACTGGTGAAAATAATTACATGATTTCAGAACGGTGTCTCTGTGTAGTTTTTGTTCCACCGATTTCGTTAAATTAAATATTATATTTACCAAACTTTCCTATCATGTCGCACTAGAATGAGAAATTACAGAGATTTGATTGGAAATAAAGAGTTAAAAAAAACGTTACTTGTTAAATTCAAGATTTTAAGAAGTTATACAAATTGCAATTAATTAGACTTTGAAAAAGGTATGTGTATATACTAATTCAAGAATATTCTTGTTAATGTATCTGTGATTTTGTTCTATTTATTTTTGTGTGATATTAAAATCAAATAATTTATAAGATGTTACTAAATACACTACAGCAATGTCCACGTTTAATCCACGTTTTTTAATTTTTTTATATTTTTTAGAACTGTTTATTAACTCGTAAGCTGGGGTATTAATAGTAGCCCCCCCCAGTGGCTCAGCGGTATGTCTGCGGACTTACACGCTAAAATCCGGGTTTCGATACCCGTGGTGGGCAGAGCACAGATAGCCCATTGTGTAGCTTTCAAAACAACACCAACAACAACATTAATAGCAACTCGAGTTAACTTCACTTCAGACTTTCAGAAATTTGTAATAACTTAAGTAAGTAACTATTCAATCAGCATATTCAACCATCGAGTGGTGCTCACTTTTACTCAAGCATAATTTCCAGTAAACACATTCAACCATCGATAGTGCTCGTTTCTAATTAAGTGTAGTGCTCAGTAAACATATTCATACATTAAACTGTCTCAAACACGACGTGTCATCGATACGACGATCTATCAAGGAGATTCGTTAACAAGCGATGATCAGTCATATCTGCTGCTTTTCAAAAATGTTCAAACGTGATTAAATTCCTCAGATAACATGACAAGTCGTGAAGTCGTCTGTAGTTAGTATAAATAACCAAGTCGTGTCTCATCAACATAAAGAATCGTCAACTCCTTTTAACTCAACACCACTGAATATTATTCTTCTGGTCAGTTAAAAATATTATTTTCACATAATATTTAAGCACGTAGAGAATCGTCAACTGTCATTTAGTCTCGTGGTCACTGATCAAACAGCAGTAAGTCAAATAACTAAACTAAACTAACGTGGCAGGGGTTCAGTTTAGAGAGAGAGAAATCAGAAGAGTTCTCTCTCCAACTGGGGTGTTCAGGAACTTTGTAGTTCCTCTTCGTCCCCTTACGTGAGAAATGTTTTAAAATATCCATGGAATTTTTACTTTATTTTTAACATTTCAAAAATATTTGTGAGTGGAACGGGAGAACTGGACGAAAGCAGCGAAAGTGAAGTGAGCCAGACCTTGGCTCGAGGATGGAGAACCCTGGCGGCTGGCGAATTGGTTTTTAAAATTTACTGTAATTGATTAGGTATCCTTGACTGGGTAAACGGCCCTTTCCAGAATGAGCAGTCAGTCAAATAACAAATCCTCAAATATATAATTTTTCATGTCATATTCAGACACAAAAGCCAGTCATAAAATATTTTAAAGTTAAATGTATATGGTCAATCGTTTTATAGCGTTTACTCTCGTGATCAAACAAACATCAAGTAGAATTTAGTCTCACGGTCAGTTATAATGACTTGCAAAATCATTGAGTAGTAGTGCATTTTGTGAGCTATTATTTTACTCTCATTTTCAATAATGAAGTAATATTTACTCACATGACCAGTCATTGAGTGGCCTTAACTCATACGATGTACTCAGTTATACTGTCTTCATCGAGTAATATTGAGTCAAGTAGTAGATGTCATTACAAGCAGTTTTCACTCGTAATAAATCAACAGAATTAGCTATTAACTGGCGACAATTCAATATTCTGTAAACTATAATGAGCAGACATATTAGTTTACTACCCTATAGTCTCTGTAAAAGAACAGTTGTTTATTCTGTAAATGCATATTTTTCATAATCAGTGATGTCGAGAAACCCACTTGTTGAGAATTTTATATGCAAAAACGGCTCGTTTGGGTTCAGAAAATATTTTAAATAGAAGAGCGAACAACGTTTCGACCTTCTTCGGTGATCGTCAGGTTCACAAAGAAAGAGGTAACTGACCGGAAGCTGACCACATGTTTGGAAGGGGTTGTGTAACTGAGTGTCGTAATGTAGAGGGCGGGATTAGATGTTTGAATATATAATTTTATCTATAATATTAATATAGGTATAATGGCGTTCCTTTATATTGGTTTATTTTGGGTTTAAGTTGTTGTATAAGTAAGACTTCTTTAATTTTGCGTTTGTTTATGTCTGTTTCTTTATTTAGTATTTTAGTGTTTTCTATGGTTATGTTGTGTTCATTTGACTTGCAGTGTTCGAAAACGTGTGAAGGTGACTTTTTATGTTCTTTGAATCTGGTTTCCATTTTTCTACTTGTTTCTCCAATATAGAAGTCGTGGCAGTTATCACATTGTATTTTATAAATAATGTTGGTGTGGTGTTTGTCTGTGTTGTTCTTACATAGTATAGACCTCAGTTTTGTGCCTGGTTTTTGAATAAATTTAGTATTAACTGGAATGTTATATTTTGTTACTAGTTTTTGCCAAATGTTGGTTATTTGTTTGCTGATGTCAGGAATATATGGTATACAGCAGTATATGGTTTCGTGATTTTTTGATTCGTGAGATATATTTACTTTTGTTGGTTGATTTTGCTTTCTGTCTAGGTGTGTGCGTATAATGTTTTCTACGGTTTGTGGAGGAAACTTATTGATGTTGATGAAGTATTGTTTTATTTTGTCTAATTCATCGTTAATTTTATCTGGTGAGCATAGTTTTATGGCTGTGTTTATCTGGTTTCTTAGTATGTTGAGTTTTTGTTTTGTTTCATGTGCTGAGTCCCAAGGAATGTATAGTCCAGTGTGGGTGATTTTTCGGTGGATTTTGGTTTTGAATTGTGTGTCGGCTCATATAATTTTGAGGTTAAGAAATGATATTTGATTGCTTTCTTCCTGTTCACATGTGGAGTTAATGTTGGGATGCATAGAGTTAATGTGAGTGAAAAAATTAAGTATGTGTTCTGTAGATTTGAATCCCGCAACCGTGTCGTCTACATATCTGTACCAGTATAGTGGTGGATGTAATGCTGTATTAATTGCTTGTGTTTCAATTTGTGTCATAAAAATATTGGCTAGAACTGGTGATACTGGGTGGCCCATGCTTAGGCCATTTGTTTATATATAGTTTTGGTTGTTGAAGATAAAGTTTGTCTTTATTGTTGTTCGCTCTTCTATTTGAAATATTTTCTCAACCCAAACGAGCCGTTTTTGCATATAAAATTCTCATATTTTTCATAGTTTTCACATAGCATGTAGTCTATAAAACTGCTGACTTCGCTTTAACTGCATTTGTTCCTCTGTTATTCTTCAGAGATAACAGTTGTTCTGCCTGGAAGGTACTGCAGCGACACTACAATCTGATCAAGAATGTAGATTACAAATAGTGTCATTCACTGATAAATCAGATAATTACTCGAGGTTATATCATCCCCTTTGTAGAATAAGGATGATCAGTTGTATAGGTGATATCATTCACCATGGATAAATCAGAAGTGTCCTGCTAAATGAAAAAAAATAGATTTAAACTGTCTACACAGGAGTTTGTTGGAAGAAAGACGTCTGGATTCGATGGAAGAAAATCAATTACTAGATATTCACGAGTTCAGTAAAAGGCAACAGTTCAGCATCCGTTGCAAATATGTTGACTTAATTTTTGACCTTACTAATATATTAAGTTCAATTTCACTCCGTATTACGCTTTGTATCAAGTCTTTTGATTCACAAACTTCAATTTAATAAGTATAGTTGAATATTCACCTCATAATTTATCCTGTCTATCTCCCCTTAGAGCAGACCCCCTAATACTTTTCGTGAAAATCATCTTAAAGTGAGGATACTACAGGGTAAATATGAAGGAGAAATTTTGGTGTCATAATCGTACGACTATAGTGCATAATTTTCTGTTTTTGCTAATGAACATACTGTCTGTACCAGAACTCAGGAATTATACACTGAATAGAATGTCCTCTCTCATAAATAAAGTACTCGCAAGCAAAAGGGAGAGTTTCACACTAAAGAGAAACAAATGAGGTGTTGAGTCTGAGATAACTTCTGATAGACATTGGATATTTACCAATATTGTGCAGGTCCATGATGTTTATTTCTCCATAACCACAGACTCAGGAAGATTAGTTTACATATAGTGTGTCCCTGATAATCAGCTTTGGACCAGGAAACTATGGCTAAGAGGAATACCAAGGTTAAATGGCACCTGACAAGTTTGACATCCGAAGAGGTTGTCTGCAAAATATTTCCATTTCATCACCAGTCACAGTAACTCAATCCTAGCTCTGTTCAAAGCAACTTTAACAAAGCAAATGCAAGTCAATGTCTTATGTATTAAATATGCAATATACTTGTGAGAAGATATGGTCTGATGGATCATCCGACAGTCACTTACCTCTAGTAGACATATATTATGTATGTTAAATAATGCAGTCATCATGTTGGTCAGCATAAGATACATCAAATGTTGAAGTACAAAAGAACTTGGTGGTTTCTAGTGATGATTAAGAGAAAAAAGAAAGTTATGCTAAGGTTCCCTGTTGATTTACAATGCCTTGGTAAGTTTCAATTAGTTGAGCACTTTAGATCTGGCATCCTGATATTAGCAAGTTAAGCTGGATGACAAAAGCATACTTAGGCCTGTTTTAGTGCAATAGATGGTTTGTATATTTCTGATTAATACCATTTTTACATAGGAGAAAACTAATGGACTAAGAGACTAATGGAGCTTATACTGAAAGGGCTGCAGATGGAGAAATGCCTGTTCTATGTTAATGAAGTCTTGGTATCTTATTAAACATTTGAGTCTGAGGCTGAGAACCCAAAAATGACATCCCATCAGATAAATAAAGCGAACTTAAAAGTGAAACCAGTCAAATGCTTACTCATGCACGCAGAAGGGGAATATCTTGGAAAAATTGTAACTAGAAATGAAATTACCTACAGACCCTGCTAAGACAGCAGTGCTAAAATACTGGCCTCAACCTGTGGTCAAGCAAAACATCTACGGTTTTCTCCATTTTGTATGATATTGTCAACGGTTTAAATCCAACTTCTTCGACACACAGCAGTAGTACTGGCTATCCAGGATTGTGCACAGAATTTTAAATGTAGCCACTGTTTGGGAAGTGCAGATTATATAATATATCCACATATTTTATATACATATATAAATAATATCAACACACAACACATGTATCGTATGAATAGAAATAAACAGCATTACATTTACTGAAACAACCACGGATTTATTAGAAATCCCCTCATGCATGCACTTGCTGTTGTTGTTAAATTGGCACATCCTATATGAAGCAAGGAATGTGACCAGAATTCTTTTTTCTGAAGCTTGTTTTGATGGATACTTCAGTGCTGCCATGTCAATGACAGGACAGCAACTTCCTGTCGGATAATGTAATCTGAATGGTTTTATGACAGTTTTAGGACGCACTAAAACATATAAGCAAGTACATTAGTCATATAGTCAATATTCCTAAATGTATATACTATATGACAAAGAAAGAATTTAAAAGATTGGTCTTTGAAAAACACTGTTGTCAGCACTTTTACGGTAAAAGATTCACCATTCAGGCGAACAACACTTCAGTGAAATGGTTAATAAACTTTACATATCTGAAAGGTATGGTAAAGTTAGATAACAATGTTGCAATAATATGATTTTGTTGTAGTACATTGCCTCAGCATACAACACAAAAAAAGGAATGGACCATCTGACCACACTTATATGGTCAGTTACAGTTACATAAAGGTGTGTAGTAACATCTGTTTAAATCCCAAAGCTGCAGTTCAGATTGTACCTCAGCTGTTGATCTCCAGAGCTCTAATACAAGAGATTCTTCAAGACTTTACATAACACAAAGGCTGGAGGGTATCCTGGCATAACCCAAATTTGTCCTAACTTTTGACAATGGTTCTTGTGGCCATATTCAAGTCCGAATGTTCGGTTCTGTTAAAAATATTTGGTTCTGCTATAAATATTATATAATATATTTCACCCAGAAAAAACTTACCGAGACAGGTGAGACACCATCAGAGACTGCGCAAGGTCAGAGGTGCATACTTTATTTTACCAATGTTTACTTCGTGCATTGAACCAATGCTTATCTACTGGTCAGCATATCAGCACAGTCCAGAACTAATTTATCGGCAGAGCTCTGGATAGTACAGTTTGTAACATAGGAAGAGATACAAATGGATCAGTGTGCTAATTCCAACAGCCAAATGTTCACTGAGTTATATAAAGTATTAGATGTGATGAATATCAGCACTTTTTTTACCACCCTAACTTCCACGGCTTAGCCATAGAGGTAAAAAACTACGAAACATATGCTTGACAAGTTTCAAATTCCAGCCAAACTTGATGTACGTTATGATGATGTACAGAAGTCTACTTCCACTGCTGAGATGTTGTATAGTCCTTTTCCACAAGCAGAAATAGGAATATATGGAGTTTTCAGTGTATACATTAATCGATTGGTTTATTAGCATACAAGTTACAACACACAGAGTGCAGTAAAGTGTGTTTATCACAATGGTAAACTGCATTTGTACATCACTGACAAATGAATATCTCATGCACTGGCCTGTCCTGGAGTCTGAGATTGAGACTTAAAATACAGATGAGGATGAGGATGCTGCCTTAAGTCACTTTAATCGTCTCAACAAGACGTGGCTTCTCATTACGAGATAAAAGAGGAGACACTAGAATCAGAAGTTAGAGACAGTTTTCAACAGTAAGCTGAGTCGCTAACGATGAACTCCGGCGTGGAACTTGCTAGTAATTACGAGCTAGAAGAGTCAATGATTGTAGAAGCAATGACTGAAAATAAGTGGCAATCCTTGATCTCTGGACTATCAAGTGATGTTTACAGTACAATGTGTGGACTACATAGTACAATTAACACTTGATTACTGCACAGTTAAGAAGGTTTATTAATCACAATTTAATAGGATAAAAAATGGCTCATTCAAGGGTGACCTTGCTAGAGCAGAGCTTTGCTATTGCAAATTTCCTCCAGATATCAGATCAGAGCAGCTTGATTATCTTCATAACACGGATAATCATGTTGAAAAATCAGTCACTGAAAGGACGTTGCAATACTTGCTTTCCAAATTCCTAAGCGAAGTTTTCTAATGTAAAGTGTCATTTAACACTTTGTAAAAATCACTCCTTGAAATAGCAGAGTGTCAAGAACTTTATATTCAATGATTCTTTCTTATAGATATGGAAAGTATGCTGATTTTAAACGAGTCAGATGGTTGTATCTCCTGTGCATGTAAGTTAAAGTCCAGTAGTAAGAGCACTAGGATTTATCCTGACTTACCATAATTTTAGCTGAAACGTCTTAGAATTATTTGTTGTCTGAAATGAAAAGCATGTTGTGTTTTGAATCTCCTAGATGGCAGCACATTATAGGATTGCAACTGCCTAGCCATAGTTATGGAAGATTCCAAGGGAGGTTATCAAAGTACTTTACGTGGCAGCTTGAAACAACTGTAGCAATGTGTAAAGGTGACATATGTTTCTATGAATAAATAGATGTGTGACCTTGCATAAATTAATTAATGAGAGCTGACTAGCTTGAATGAATCAACTATACGAATAATACAACAATCACCAAAATGTGAAGTGATATTAACAGTGATGAATAACTTGGAAGGTATTATTCGAAGATAGAATGCGCTTGTTATTTTCATTGATAGTAGTGAGGAAAGAAAGAAATACTAGAGTTAAAAGCAGGTTATTTTTGTTCACACAATAAACATTTTCACTTGGGGTTGATCTACAGTCGCCATAATGCTCATCATGTTTTGACATTCTAACACGTTATCTTCCCGAAAACCAATAGCAGACCAGATAATATTTTGCGGTTACGTCCTCTCCATGCTAAATTATAAAGGCAATTTAAATGGTTAGTGCTAATCATTATTTTTAAATCCAAGAGTTTCTATTAAGCAAAAAACATTACATTAAAAGAATATATAATGGGATTTCAAATGAACTGGTTGACAGAAATACATCTTGAGGGAGAGAAAAAATCAGTTAATCAAATTCTTAACTGCGGTAAAAGACAACTGATTGTTACTCTAGCTGGTTTATTTGTTAATAAGACCGTTTTTAGTTTTTATCACACATCGCCTCCAGTCTTTTGACTTATTAGCTTAAAATCAGTTAGTTTAGTTAAATTCAATATCATTTCGTGATTCATATCTGCCAATCCTCCTGTTATAAAGCGGACCTTCCTTTTGCAGAAATCGCTTGAACCCCAAAATACCACTAAACTATTGCTGGCTTTTCAGCTCAACATCTAGCAGTACATGTCAATACAACCAATCTTTAGGTAAAATAAATGAACAGAATTAATCATCAAGAAATATTCTTTCCATAGCCTAACAGCTATTATACAAACAGTCGGTAAACAACATCATTTTGTGTCCTTACTTATGAATGAAATTCAAAACACTTTTGCGTGAGAAAAGTTTGTTTGTTTTGAATCTCACGCAAAGGTACACGAGGGCTATCTGGGCTAGCCGTCCCTAGTTTAGCAGTGCAACACAAGAGGGAAGGCAGCTAGTCATAACCATCCACCGCCAACTATCGGGCTACTCTTTTACCAACGAATAGTGGCATTGGCCGAAATATTATAACGCCGCCACAGCTGAAAAGTCGAGCATCTTTGGTGCGACCGGGATTCGAACCCGCAACCCTCGGAATACGACTCTAGTGCCTTATCCACCTGGCCACGCAAGGAAAAAAAAATGTTTGTATGATATTTCAGACGCAAGTTGTGCCATTTCAAATACTGACAAAGTTATTATTTCTTTGGAACCTCAATCGAACGATAATTCTTCAGTTGTTTCATGGCTATTTTGACACAACTTAAATTCACTGTAACTTAATTCGACAAGTATCTACTAAAACGTCAATATAAATCCTTTGAAATCCTGGACATGAACACAAACTTCAGAAACCTATTTGTACCCGAGTATGAATTTTTTCCTAACCAGAGAGTATAAGCCTTTATCAACTTCTTAGCAGTAACCGAAAAAATACTTTCCAGTATCGATTCTTGTTTCCCAAGAAAATAAGAACGAATACGATTCCAAGATATTTGTAAAATATGAAGAGGCCTTCTCGGCTCAGTGCGTGTTTGAGATACATACAAATTCTATAATTGTATCAAAACGCATTCTAGTGTTTCGAACGAATCGTTCAAAGGACTGTCCCACGAGTTTTGAACACTGGTCCCTTCACTCATTACTATTCAGCTCTTCCAGTGGAGGGTTGAAAATATAATTTAATGTTGAGCAGTTCGTAACAAGAGAGCAATCCATTCAATGATAAAATATTTTTCTGTATCTTGCGCGTTCCAATTCGTGAGTATACGAGAGTCCGTGTCTCGAGGATGTGAGCAAGTTAGTAGCCCTCCGAGACAGAACAGAGTCTCAGTTTTAAGTAGCCAATGCAGTGAAGTTATTAATAAAAGAGAGATGTTTACAACAGAAGAGAAAATTGTCAACAAACAACAGTCACAAACACATTTGACTCTCACTACCTAGACATTTAATCTGATTTTGTTTAAAACAACACGCGTTAAGTTTGTGAATCAAAATTGATCAGAATTTTAATATGTAATTATGTTTTTGTTTCTTTCGACCTTCAGCTTAAGGGCTATTTACAAACTCTATTAATTCCTTTTCAATATATCTCTCGAACCAGCAATATTAGAAAAAATGCGATCTGCATGTGCTTTTCACTCAACTTTGTTTCGAACAAAACGAGACCAAAATTTTTTTTAATTTTTTAATAGTTTATACGCATCTCATCGATGTTTACCAAATGTACATTTCTTGTTTATTTAAACAGTTTGTGTGTTTTTTACAGCAAAGCTACATCAAGCTACCTGCTGCATCCACCGAGGGAGAATCGAGCCCTTGATTTTTAGCGCTGTAAATCCGTGGTGGACAACGCTGTTGTTATTTTTCAATTTTGCGCAAAGGTGCACAATTGCTCTCTGAGCTAGCCGTCACTAACTCAGCAGTGTAAGATTAAAAGGAAGGCAACTAGTTATCACCACCCACCGCCAACTCCTTGACTACTATTTTATCACCGAATTGTGGGATTGACCACAAACATTATAACGCCCCTACAGTTGAAAGAACGAGTATCTTTGGTGCGACGGGGATTCGAACCCGTAAATCTCAGCTTACGAGTCGAACGCCTTAACACACCTGGCTATGCCGGGTCGGTTCTCTTGTGAGATATATTAAAGAGAGTGGAATAAGAAATGCTATTCTTTAATTGTTTTTTTGATAGTGTAAAATGTCACAAAATTAATATTACCTACAACCAAATATATAAGCTCATCAGATACGACATTTTGCCTTAAATAATTTTAAGTTTACACGGTGAACTGTTATTTATCTTGGCTGTTTACTAATTTATACATAACCATTTCTTAGTACACCAGTTCATACAAACAACTGAATCTATAGTTTATGTTTTTTGTTCTTTTTGTTTATGTATTTTAATAAATCATATATCATTCAGCATTACATCCGGTAATGAAAATAACAGGATTGGCATGACCAGGTGGGTAAAGACACTCGACTCGCAATCCGAGGATCGCGGGTTCGAATCCCCGTCGCACCAAACATACTCGCCCTTTCAGCGTTATAATGTTATGGTCAATTCCACTATTCCTTGGTAAAAAGATAGCCCAAGAGTTGGCGATGGGTGGTGATGACTAGCTGTCTTCCGTCTAGTCTTACATTGCTTAATTAGGGACGGCTAGCACAGATAGCCCACGAGAAGCTGTGTGCAAAATTCCAAAACAAACTTTGCGCGAAATTAAAAAAGAATATTATGTTCGCAAAATGTGTTGAAACATAGCAGCATTCATACTACTCAACAAAATTTATAAAATTCTGTCGGTCATTCCTTCAATTCGAATCGTTACTTATTAATTTTGAGCACGTGCCAGACGAATTTATGTGAGTAAAAAAATGCATTTGTATTTTTTTGGAATCGTTTTTCTCCTCACATTTCCTTTTCGTACATATCCTGACTTTTTACTTACACGCTGACGTGTAGAAAGTTCTTTAATTCCAAAGCTGAATAACTGCTAAATACAAACATCAATGCAGCTTAACCGCTAAGACGATCGAGTTTATCAAAAAGTCTACAGCTCTGATTGGCTACTTCCAGTAGTATCATCAGTGCGTATTTCCCATTTATTACCACCCATTCTGTGTTCTTCTGGAACTTCTTTCTTCCGAGAGCATGGTGGAAACAAGAAAAACTTGCGTCTTTTGATAGATTCGAAATAAAAATAACAAAGGAGAAAGACTTTCTGATATAAAAGCAGCATAATGAGCGAGTTGAAAGATAGACTGGCTTCACAATAAACGCTTCTGATTGGTGCTGAAAAAAAGTATGTATATGTGTTGTCTTGAAGTATTTCCTTAATTATTTTTCATGATAATAACGACCTCAGGCATCCCACTGATGTGGGACATATTTCTCAGCTCGTAGACATCGACTCTCGTTTCCATTCGACTATTTGTGGAGAGAAATTGAGAAAATATTCCTACGTCGCCTACCACCGTTAGTATTACCTTGCAAGCATATTGACACACCCAGTAACAGCCTTGTTTCGGCCACATCTAGGAATATTAACCCATACCTCAATTAATCTTAACTTTTTGTGTTGGTTTCATCTTGAAAAAATTCATATTTCATCCCATAAGACTGCCCAAATAGAAAAACTAAATCAAAAGAAAAATGGAACGATTCTAATCCCACTCTGACAGTATTGTTGAATACTAAAGCAGCTAACTGTATAAGTAGTGTAGTGTAGAGCACGTTCCGTTTCCATTCATTCGATAGCCTCTCTGAAAATGAGTGCAAATCCTAAAGAATGGCTTCTCTCAAAAATCAGAAGGAGAGCGCTTTATTGTTATTCCGTCCACGTTCTTGACAAATAAAAAAAGCCCCAAACCGCGTAGGGTGCTAAGTAGAAAAATCGCTTTCATATGATGATACTACCAGCGTGAAACAGTCACGTTTTGGAAAGATTCTTTGATTTTTTAAAAAAATATGTGAAACCTCTCAACATGTACAAGCCTCACCAGTAAACTTTACATCATCTGCACGTGCGTTTATATTAAGTAAAGCTATTCAAGACAGGTTCTTTTGTCAATACGAATAATAATTGTACTATTATGTATCAATGTCAATCAAAAATCTGATGAATTACAATATGAAAACATTATAACCCGAGAGCAGAATGTTTTTCTTATGCACTTCACTAATGATCATGGAAGTTGTGACAAACATAATTTTTTTTCTACTCTTAGTAATAATTTCTCACCAGTTAATAGTTAAAACTACCACAATTTAAAACGTGTTATCAGATTTGTGCTACCCACCCTCTCAGTCACAAAGCGGTAAATCTGTAAGCTTAAGACACCGGAAACCGGGTTTCGATACCTGTGTTAGACACATCACTGTTGTTTACGCTTAACTACCAATAAACAAGTAAACAGTTACACTATTTCTGCAATAAAAATGTATTTATAGAAATTAATAAAAAAAAAGCGCATAATCCAAGCACTTTTGAAAGGAGGACCTTCTTTCTTTCGTTTGGCCCTAAAAAAGAAAGGTCCACCTTTCGAAATCACTCGGGTCATAAAGTTTTTACTCATACCTATCAAGACTTCACGAACCTATGCGTTTTCATAACATCTTTGACCATATAGGTGGCGTTACTATATGGATATCACACTGTTTAATTATAGGTAATGTCTCTCAATACCATTTCCGAATACACGAAGTTAAACAACTATTTTGTCGAGTTCAGACTTTCCCTTTGAACAACTTGCTGGTCAAATATCAGCTTTATTCGTTTTACAGACCTTGTTTCTCTCTTTATCATTTTGAATTCCCACTTGTCAAGTTTTTATTGCACCTGACTTCAGTGGTTTATCTATCTTCCCTCACAAATAAATAAATAAATATATATACACATATTCTAACCATAATTTTTAATACGCTGCATTTAAAAAAAAAGATCCCATCTACATCTTTTTTTCAATGCAGAGCACTTTGTTTAATTTTTAACTTTAATGTGTTTTGTTCTGCCTTTTTTTAAAAAAAATCATGGTTATAATAAAATTAATCAGAGGCTGGGATTTACTGTTTCCAACGCAGTTTTTTCTCATGAATTTCTTTACTTATTTAACTCCATTTAAATGTATTTATTTACTTTTACTAAATATATATAAATGTGTATGTGTATATAAATAAGCCGTCGCTTGTTTTTCATTCTTCTTTGACATATTAACGAGTCTGAGCTATGCGTTGCGCCTTGTTTTATCTAGTGGACTGAACCTAACAGCTCTGTTTAACCTGTCCTTGTACTATAAAAGCTACTTCTTAGAAAATCCTCTTTTTTAAAAAAGAATTTTTTCCCAGTAGCCTATGCATAAAGTAACCTTTGACTTACGCAACAACGAGTATGAACAATGTTCTACAACTAATATTGTTCCATTGTTCCCCTATTCATTTCTTACCCTTCCTCTCTTCAACAAAGTGTAACTTAAAAAAAAGAAAGAATAGAAACTTGTTAAATAACAGTATGCTTGAGTCTTGATTATAACGCTATTTTCGATTGAGAGATTTATGTGTTGTTGAAGGCTGCAGGTGTAAATGTTTCCTTATAGCAAAGCTACATCAGGTTATCTGCTCAATCCACGGAGGGGAATCGAACTCCCCTGATTTTAGCGTTGTAAATCAGTAAACTTACCGCTGTACCAGCAGGGGACTGAAGGCTGCATCCTGCCACATTTACATTCATGGTTGTTTACTCTAATATGTGTACTACTACCAAGCTACTTATATTGAAAATATCTGCACGCCTCTTCAATATTAGAACTCATGAACACATGGGAATTTCTCTGAGAACTGGAAAAAAATAGTCATATGAAAATGGTGACTCTGTAATAATCTCACACTCTTAAACTGCGAATAATCTTTTCCAAAATATGGCCTGGCATGGCCGAGCGCGTTAAGGCGTGCACTCGTAATCCGAAGGTCGCGGTTTCGCGCCTGCGTCGCGCTAAACATGCTCGCCCTCCCAGCCGTGGGGGTGTATAATGTGACGGTCAATCCCACTATTCGTTGGTAAAAGAGTAGCCCAAGAGTGGGCGGTGGGTGGTGATGACTAGCTGCCTTCCCTCTAGTCTTACACTGCAAAATTAGGGACGGCTAGCACAGATAGCTTTCGAGTAGCTTTGTGCGAAATTCCAAAACAAACAAACAAACAAAAACTTTTCCAAAACAGCAACTTTAAATTCCTGAAAAATAGACATCATGATAAACTATCTTTAGCGAAACGAATATTTCAGGACTAAGTGACATTGGAAACTTGTGTAGAGCTTACTAGATCTCGTGTAAAAATTTTCCCGGGTATTACGTAATACAGGGTACATCTGTATTACGTTTGATCGTTTTCTATTACTCATAGTTATTGGATTTTTTTCTTCTTTTTATTTTAATTTTACGTCGAAGATGGATATATCTTTTCTGAAACGTCTAAATGTAAATAAGTCCCACTGAGCTACAAATTAATAAGTATGCTCTTCATCTCGTCCGTAGACTTAATGGTTTCATCAGACAAGGATCTATTTATGAAGGAAGGATTGCCTTCTATAAGAGCGCTGATTGTTAGGTTTTTTTAAATCTTGATTAATGCTCTTTTATGATAATTTCCCAATGTAATTAGTATAACAAAAGCAGCCTATAACACATCTCAGCTACAGAATATAAATACACCTTGCACTGGTGTCAGCAATAAACATAACATTTAATTTTTGGTGCCAACTTCATTTTCATGAAAGGAACGCAACTCGAGGATTTGGGGTAATAAAATGGCCGATTAAGCTAAGCAAACTATTTTAATGATAGCCTTAATGCGAAGTTCCGTGAGAAACGAAACAAACTCGTGAAGTGTTTTCTTGTGCAACTAATGGGCAAGTTTCTGAATTTTTATTTTCTAATGAAAACGTTTCGACAGAAATATAATTAATGTTTTGTACTTTTTCGCGAGACACGTCGATGTACCTCAACCTATATTTATTAAATCATTTATCACATGACAATTTTGTTTCACTACATTTTATGCAAGGACCGGCATGACCAGGTAGATAAGGCATTCGACTCTTAATCCAAGGGTCGCGGATTCATATCCTCGTCATACTAAACATGCTCGCCATTTCAGTCATAGGGGCGTTATAATGTTACAATCAATCCCACTATTCGCTGGTAAAAGAGTAGCTCAAGATTTGGCGGTAGGTGGTGATGACTAGTTGCTTTCCCTCTAGTCTTACATTGCTAAATTATAGATGGCTAGCGCAGACAGCCTTCGTGTAGCTTTGAGCAGAATTCAATAAACAAACTGAATAAATCTATACAAATTTAAATAGTGTAACAACCTATATTTAAAAGAAACAGACAAATGAAATTCATTTTAAATGGTAAAAGTGAGCAATTATTTTTTTCCATTAACTGGATATTCTGCCTGTCGTTAAAATAATGACATTTTACTCCTGATATTATTCACCTTCGAGAGAAAGCTTCGCAAAACGAAGAATAAACGTGTGTCTTATGTATTTTATAAATTGTTTTTACGTTTTTAAAATATATATATATATATACTTTAAGATTAAAAAGTATACTATGTTATTGTTTTCATAGCACAAAGCTACACAATGGGCTATCTGGAACCAGATAAGTACGTAAACTTATCACTTATCCACTAAAAGAGGCCAGGAATAGACAGACGGGTTAAGGCGTTCGACTCGTGATCTGAAGGTCGCGGGTTCGAATCCCCGTCGCACCAAATATGCACGCCCTTTCAGCCGTGGGGGCGTTATAAAGGTAAAAGATTTACCCAGAGTTGGCGGCGGATGGTAATGACCAGTTGCCTTCCCTAGTTGTCTTACACTGCTAAATTAAGGCCGACTGGCGCAGGTAGCCCTAGTGTAGCTTTTCGCAAAATTCGAAAACAAACAAACAACCCACCAAAAACGTACAAGAGCTGTCTTTTATATGATACAACCTGCTTCTTAACTCAAATATCTGCTAAGTGAATTTGTTTGTTTGTTTTGGAATTTCGCCAAAGCTACTCGAGGGCTATCTGTGCTACCCGTCCCTAATTTAGCAGTGTAAGACTAGAGGGAAGGCAGCGAGTCATCACCACCCACCGCCAACTCTTGAGCTACTCTTTTACCAACGAATAGTAAGATAGACCGTCACATTATACACCCCCACGGCTGGGAGGGCGAGCATGTTTATTGCGACGTGGGCGTGAACCCGCGACCCTCGGATTACGAGTCGCACGCCTTACACGCCTAGCCATGCCGCTAAGCGAAACAAACGATATGAATAAAAATGACCGTAATCTACCAAATTAAATACTTTCTATTTTTAATGCGTAATACACACAGAAAAAAACACCTAAAAAACAATTTATTTAATTAATTAATCACTGAAATAATTAGATATTCGTGTTTACCTATCAGCTACTTCTAGCGCATTAAAAAATTTAAAAATTAATTAAAGAACACATGAAGACAAAGAGTAATTTTTATACTGAAAACGCCGTTCACAATAAAGTCGACAATACATTTTTAAGGTATTTAGACTCCCCAAGCAAGTTAAAAATAACAGATTTTGTAAAATAGGGTAATTATTCAGTTTTTAAATTCATTCTGCGTAGCTATGTTAAAATTATCAAATTATATTGAAATGGTAGGCATTAGTTAAGAACATGTAAACTTACTTTGGAAAACAAAGAAAATTTAATAAGTTACATTGGAAAAGTTGGAAAAAATAATAAATTTGTTATTATTTGTCATGATTTGTGAGGAGAAAAACTACGTTTGATGCACTGAAGTCCAGTAGTGGCCAGTTAGAAGTCAACATGGGATTTGGCTTTGTGTCCATAAAAAATTGGACTGACGTTGATAAATGTATCGATAAAAGAAAATACATACACGTGGATACATTTCACTACACAATCCACACGCACGCTGTAGCAACTGATTCGTAAAGAACTAAACGGATTTATAGGAAACTTTCATACTAATCACGACCATAGTCAATTTGGTTTGTGTTAAAAATAAATGTACAACATCGAGCTAGAGTTTCTGTGCCCAACAGGGTCGAAACCCGATTATCATATATAATATGATATATAGGGCGGTGTTCGTAATTTTGATAAAGTTAAGATTTACATAATACATTTTTAATATTTTCTAGAAAATTATATCTATATATATAGAACAAAAATCTGATAAGCAGTCATAGCCACAACACAGACATAAAATCTCATATATACATATTAAAAACTTAACGAATAACGATTTCATAACATATACACTTAAGTGTAAAAGCAGTCGTGGTCTTTATTTAGTAACGGGGTTTTCTCATCGTAGAACCTGATTACCAGTTTAGAAACTATATGTTTCTGAATCATTTCATTGGATAATAAAGCTATTGTTTCCTTTACATCATGGCCAGGTGGTTAAGGTACTTGACTCCTAATATGAGGGTCGTTGGTTCGATTCCCCGTCACATCAAACATGCACTCCTTTTGAGCCGTGGGGGCATTATAATGTGACGGTCAATCCCACTATTTGTTGGTAAAATAATAGCGCAAGAGTTGGTGATGACTAGCTGCCTTCCTCTTGTCTTACTCTGCTAAATTAGGGACGGCTAGCACAGATAGTCCTCGAGTAGTTTTGCGCGAAATTAAAAAAAAAAAAAAAATCAAACTCCACATCTTACCAGAAGAAACATCATGGTGATTCGTCTTTCTGTAACGGTAAGCGTAGAGGTTAGAACGATTTTTATATCACACTGTATATTTTTGTGTCTAAAATGTTTCAAAATATTCGACTTTCAAATGTATTATTAAGTCACGTTTAAATTTTCTGCTTCTTTTTTTAGTTAAGCACAAAGCTAGACAATGAACTCTCTGGGATGGGCTCACTGCGACTATCGAAACCCGATTTTTTTTTAGTGCATTAAGCCCTCAGTAGTGCCGCGAAGCTACCAGGGAAGATGGCGTCGCGAAATACGGTAAAGGAAAATCAACTAATTGAATTTGCCAAAACCGCATTAACTAAACTTCCTTTACACCATAACGGGTTTTTTTACTCTTTTTGTTCTTTCTTGAAGCTCATTGAAGAAACAAATTCGAATAAACAGGTTATTCTGCGCGGATAAAGAAAAATAATCCATTTAATAGACTCACTTTGAAGTTAAAATTTATTGACAGCCAGAAGTCGCTACACACTTGTCGTAGATTGAAGTAATACTCTGATCTACTATTCCGAAGCAATTCGAAGAAACCTAAAAATGTGTGCCTCGTCGGGTTGTCAGGGTTGTCAGGGGTGCCGTTACGTCTGACAGTGACAAACTATGCGCATCCTGCTTCCGCAAATGGAACGAAAGAAAACAAAATTGGATGAATTTTTCAGTTCAAGCCATTTTGCAACATTCTTTCTGACGGGTTGTTTCGAAAATGTTTTTTACGATGTTTTCCGTGTTTTTTCTCGTATTTTTTATGCTTTTCTGCAACGCAAGATACACCCGCTGACTCGCTCTTAAAAACGAATTAATGAGATATGTAGAAATAGTTTCTTAGTTGGGATTTTTACTATTGGTTCTGCGAAAGAGGGAGGCGGGGCAATCATACAAGCTGTTCGGGTGTGACTGACTAAACTTGAATAATTTTACCAAACACAGTACGAACGTGTTAAGTAGTGATACTACGATTACGTGACCTTCATGGTTCAATTTACACAACCTGTATAATTCGACGCCACAAAGGTTTGATCAACATGAATATGTTGTACCCTTATTTAAACCTGTAAAAACAGATGTTGCACTTAACAGACGTGGGGGTGAGGAAAAGTAAGATCCTAACAAGCATTTGATATTTTTCGATTAGCCTGAGACTTGTCCGACACATAGAAAAAGGTCACACCCGCCTAAAACTCTACCATTCCTAATTGTGTGATCGTTTATTTGTTTGTTTGTTTTAAATTTCACACAAAGCTACACAAGAGCTGGCCTGGCATGGCCGAGCGCGTTAAGGCGTGCGCTCGTAATCCGAGGGTCGCGGATTCGCGCCCGAGTCGCGCTAAACATGCTCGCCCTCCCAGCCGTGGGGGCGTATAATGTGACGGTCAATCCCACTATTCGTTGGTAAAAGAGTTGTCCAAGAGTTGGCGGTGGGTGGTGATGACTAGCTGCCTTCCCTTTAGTCTTACACTGCTAAATTAGGGACGGTTAGCACAGATAGCCCTCGAGTAGCTTTGTGCGAAATTCCAAAACAAACAAACAAACACAAGAGCTATTGCGCTATACGTCTTAATCTAGCAATAAAAACTAGAGGAAAGAGTAGCTTCAGAGTTGGCGGTGGGTGGTGATGACTAGCTGCCTTCCCTCTAGTCTTACACTGCAAAATTAGAAACGGCTAGCGCAAGTAGCCCTCGTGTAGCTTTGCGCGGAATTCAAAAAAAAATAAAAAAATTTGCAGCCCCCCAGTGGCTCAGCGGTATGTCTGCGGACTTACACGCGAAAATCCGGGTTTCGATACCCGTAGTGGGCAGAGCACAGATAGCCTATTGTGTAGCTTTGTGCTTAATTCAAAACAACAACAAAAACAAGTTTGTAAACTTGTTAGTTTGTTTGTTTTTGTTTAAATGCGATGGTTGGTGTCTAAAATAGGCTGTTTGACCACATTCGGTATAAAATTCATCAATTTCAAATTTGTTATTTGTTGTAAAGACTGAATATTTGTTGCACATATGAAATAATGCAGCTTGATTTTGAATGCTTAACTTTCAGAATAGTGCCTTATTCAAGTGTTCATTCTGCTTTAATCTTAGAACAAATATTCTATTCAATAATTGGCTATAAAATCAATTATATCTATACTAACAGATAAAGTTTGACAGATGTTTCTGCAAGGTTTTTGAGGAATTATGTTCGAGTAAATCAATGTATGAAGTGCTGCTAAACAACATCCCTTGAAACCTACAGTAAAACCATGTTTGAGTGCAATCAATGTAGGAGTTGATACCTAACAATATCCTCTGAATCCTCCAGTAAAACCATGTTTGAGTACAATCAATGTAGGAATTGATACCCTACAATATCATTTGAATCCTCCAGTGAAACCATGTTTGAATACAATCAAAGTGTAAAGTGCTGCTAAACAACATTCCTTGAAACCTACAGTAAAACCATGTTTGAGTAAATCAATGTATGAGTTGATACCCAGCAATATCCTCCAGTAAAACCATGTTTGAGTACAATCAATGTATGAGTTGATACCCAGCAATATCCTCCAGTAAAACCATGTTTGAGTACAATCAATGTATGAGTTGATACCCAGCAATATCCTCCAGTAAAACCATGTTTGAGTACAATCAATGTAGGAGTTGATACCCAACAATATCCTTTTAATTTTTCACTACTTCGTTCGTTTATAAAGTCGTTGTTTCAAAAAAAAACACTAAACTAATGAGATAACGCTTGAGAAACCGAGATAAAAAATTAGAATAGAATACCCAATCAAGAAGATAAAGGAGCAAGGTTTATATGAGATTAGGTGTAAACCCATTTCTTAATATTTTGGAACTTTTGATGCAAAGTTATCGACATTGTTCACATTAAGTGAAAGACCTGTCTACAATCATTTATTTCTATTTTCCAAACGTTTTCAAAATTCTGCGTCAGATATTTTGATTACTTCATCCTCCACGACTGTTTTCTCATGTACTTCTGTGAAATGTGAACTTGGATTTTAGAAGTGTTGAAAAAAATTAAAACCATATATAAAATGTTTTAGTTGATGTCATGGCTTTTACGAATGCAAACTGAGAAGGAAACAAAAGCAAAATTTGATTTTATATATTATAGTGAAGCTTTCTTCTGAAGCACTTTGTCATTCCAATTGTTCGTTTGGAAAAAAAATCGAGGCCCGGCATGACCAGGTGGGTTAAGGAGGGCGACTCGTAATCTGAGGGTCGCGGGTTTGCATCCCCGTCGCACAAAGCATGCTCGCCTTTTCAGCCGTGGGGCCTTATAATGTGACGGTCAATCCCACAATTCGTTGGTAAAAGAGTAGGCCAAGAGTTAGCTGTGAGTGGTGATGACTAGCTGCTTTTCCTCTGGTTTTACACAGCTAAATTAGGGACGGTTAGTACAGATAACCCTCGAGTAGCTTTGCGCGAAATAAAAAAAAAACAAATAAACAAACAAGAAATCGAAAGACGCCTATTGCACACTTCCTTTATTTACAGTGTAAATAATGTTTTAACTAAACTTGTTATTACAACGTTAAACTTTCCTGGTGAAGAAAATTTTCGCATTTATTACTTGCGATGGAACTAATATTTCCATTCTAAAAAAAATTGTCTCATAAACTTGGAAATTCTACGAAAGATATTCATAGATCATTTTCTTCATCCTCTGAAATGGTAGAAAATTTGTGAATGTTTCGATGGATGTAATATGTTAACAGTTTTCAGAAGTGACCTGTCAGATTTAACAGGATTCAGAAGAGAAAATAGAAATATTGAAAGGTACTTGCACGAAATACGAAATCCAAGAACAAGAAGGCCTCAGTTTGAGTAATGGATTAAATCTCAGTCATATACAGAAGGCTGAACAGAAAATGGATGTTTCTGTTGTTTGTCAGAAACTTAGCTTCTCAATGGCCGATGTTATTGATTTTTCAAGTCTGCCTTAAACATTCTTATTTTGATACATCTCTACCGATATTATAGTTTGACGTGTTGACTGTATATGTTTATTCCAGTCATCACATTTATAAACATTACACTTATTTTGACAGCTTTGTTTTCCTTTAGATGATTACAATGAATTCAGACCATTACCGTTACTGTATTCTAAGTTTGTCAATTTGAAAATTACATATTGTTTTATGTGATCCTATTTTTTTTTCCAAATAAGTTTAAAATCTGATTAATTTTTATGTAAGACTATCTTATAATGTTAAAACACCTCTAACAACCAATGATCTGTGTGATAGCTCTACTGACTTTAAGAGGTTCTTTTCCAGGCTGAATTTATTACATGTGAACTGCGCCTTTATTCCATATCCAAGGATTTGTCAACGTGTTCGACTTTGGTGTTTGTGTATTTTACTTATAAATACCTATATGGGGCGATTAAATATTTGATACTTTTTCTGTTTACTATTATAATACAAATGATATCTTCGAAATAATGTCTTATACAATTAAACTTCTCAGCTACAAACGAATTGTAAACTAAATTAAATGAACTAAATAAATATCAAAACTTCATGCCCCTAGATGGCACACCAGTAAGTTTGAAGAGCTATCATGTTAAAAATGTCATCTCGAGGTAGGTATAAGTTTGAATTTCGCCCAAACTACAGGTTTCCGTCCCTAATTTAGCAGTGCAAGACTAGAAGCAAGGCAGATAGTCATCACCATCCACTGCCAACTCTTTGGCGACACTTTTACCAACGAATAGTGGAATTGACTGTCATATTATAACATCCCGAATGCTGCAAAGGCGAGTATATTTGGTGTGACGGGAATTTGAACCCGCGACCTTCAGATTACGAGTCTAGTGCTTTAACCACTTAGTCATCCCTGGAAAGCTAAACTGTGAAATGTTCAAAATAAGTAGTCTCGTGCTTGGTAAGAACTCTTATTGAACAAAGGTAAAATCACAACGACTGCTCAGTCAGAGTGACACTTATCAAGAAAGTCTTGATAAAAAGTCTGTAGAACAACATCTACAGAAATAGAAGAGATGAAAACATTTGTTTGTTTTGAAGCAACTAATCCATAGAAATAGAACGAATGGAAAGGTTTGTTCGTTTGTTTTGGAGCAACATCTACAGAAATAGCACAGATGGAAAGGTTTGTTCGTTTGTTTCGGGGCAACATCTACAGAAATAGCACAGATGGAAAGGTTTGTTCGGTTGTTTCGGAGCAACATCTACAGAAATAGCACACATGGAAAGGTTTGTTCGTTTGTTTTGGAGCAACATCTACAGAAATAGCACAGATGGAAAGGTTTGTTCGTTTGTTTCGGGGCAACATCTACAGAAATAGCACAGATGGAAAGGTTTGTTTGGTTGTTTCGGAGCAACATCTACAGAAATAGCACAGATGGAAAGGTTTGTTCGGTTGTTTCGGAGCAACATCTACAGAAATAGCACACATGGAAAGGTTTGTTCGTTTGTTTTGGAGCAACATCTACAGAAATAGCACAGATGGAAAGGTTTGTTCGTTTGTTTCGGGGCAACATCTACAGAAATAGCACAGATGGAAAGGTTTGTTTGGTTGTTTCGGAGCAACATCTACAGAAATAGCACAGATGGAAAGGTTTGTTCGGTTGTTTCGGAGCAACATCTACAGAAATAGCACAGATAGAAAGGTTTGTTTTAGAGCAACATCACATTGGGCTATCCGCCGTCTCACCGAGAAACCAGATTGAAAAGAAAACGTTTCTAAAATCAAATTAATCAATGAAATAGTTTTATTACAATTTAAAATTTCCTTTATAATTCACAATCCTAGATGATGATTTCTAATGCAGCATTTTATGTTTTTTAATACAGTATATCGCGAAATAACAAATTGATTTAAAGAAAACTATGAAAATGTTTCTCTAATCCCTAACCTAAACTAGAACGTTCAACATTAAATTCAGTTTATGGCCAATATTGCAGATAGTATTTTCAGTATCTATTTGTTTGAGTTTCGCGCAAAACTAAACCAGGGCTATCTCCGCTAGCCGTCCCTAATTTAACAGTTTAAGACTAGAGAAAAGGCAACTAGTCATCACCACCCACCGCCAATTCTTAGGATACTCTTTTACCAAAGAATAGTGGGTTTTACCGCCACATTATAACGTCCCCATTGCTGAAAGGGCGAAAATGTTTAGTGTGATGTGACGGAGATTCGAACCAGTGATTCTCAGACTAGGTGTCGAACGCCTTAACCATCTGGCCCTGCCTGGCCTTTTCAGTATCTAAATTAAAATAATTACGACTATGAAAGTCAAAAAACAAATTGTGATCACATAAAAAAATTTCGAAATTAAAAGTAAAATATAAATGTTAGAGATAAAATAAAAACATAGTTTGAAGATTATTAAAAACTACATTTTAAGAGACTGCTGAACATTTAGACCTTTTAAAATAAATTTGCTTTTAAGCATCTTAGTTTCAATAGCAAAATAAAACTGAAGTTGTTGATTCGAAAACCATTTTCAATGTAAAACTACACCAATAGTTGTAACGTTTGTTTGTTTGTTTGTTTTTGGAATTTCGCACAAAGCTACTCGAGGGCTATCTGTGCTAGCCGTCCCTAATTTTGCAGTGTAAGACTAGAGGGAAGGCAGCTAGTCATCACCACCCACCGCCAACTCTTGGGCTACTCTTTTACAAACGAATAGTGGGATTGACCGTCACATTATACACCCCCACGGCTGGGAGGGCGAGCATATTTAGCGCGAAGGGGGCGCGAACCCGCGACCCTCGGATTACGAGTGCACGCCTTAACGCGCTCGGCCATGCCAGGCCAGTTGTAACGTTAAGCAAAGATCATCGAATAGTAGATCTTTATTAAATCCAGTGATAAAGTCCTGAAAAAAGTCGTTTGCTGTCGGAAGATATCAGATGGAGATTTATACAAGTTGCTACTTTAGCTTTATCAACTAATTGCATACGACATGTCATAATAAAAAAACATCAAAATTCCACATCTGCAAAACATTTTAATAACCACGTTGTTATTATCAAAAGCAATAACATGTTGTAATTTATTTTAACAGGAAAATAGTACATTAAAGTTATTCATGTTTCAAGTTGTTGAATGCAGATCATTAAATCTTCAGAAAGGGAAAAAGTCGTAATAAAAAGTTCTAAAATCAACTGATCATACGATTTGCTACAGACATTATAAGATTGATGACATATTCTCTTGACATCAAAAATGTACTCAGGTACTTTCAAAATTTTCTGAAGAAACGAGTGTTCATTTATTCAAACTGTGACTGGGTTGTATTTTTATGCTAACAGATGTTCTGTTTTTTATTGATCTTCAATTTCTTTGTTTACATTTCACGAGAAAAAATATCTTCGGGTCAGTAGCAGCAGTGAAGAATAAATATATGGCGTTCATAATATTCGTTTGGATATGATAAAGCTGAGAACCTTCTCTCCTTTCTTCTGTTTTGCTTTGTTTTTGTTTCTTAAATCTTTTTTTTACTTTTATTCCCAGAGATGTATTGTCCTTTCCAATAGTAACTAAAAGCGCTGTAGTTTATGATCGTGAAACATTTATTGATATTAAAAAACAACAACAACAACGAAAGAAAGTTTGCGAACCGTTTCCACAATTCATAACAACCAGATTGGAAGATGTTTTTTTCTACGAAGATTATGTTAACTGTCGTTATTTATTTTTTTACGAGGTATAACTCCTGTATGTCTTGCCTGAAATGTTTTTAATACAAATGAGGCGCCATCTTGAAGGGAGACTAAGTTATATATATTTTAGAAAACGGAGACCGCAAGGTCTTTATAAATTCATAAATTTCCAAGGGCGCTCGTCTCGTAGTCTGAGAGTCACTGGTTCGAATTCCCGTCACACTAAACATGCTAGTCCTTTCAGACATGGGGGTATTATAACGTTGCGGTCGAGTCCACTATTCTTTGGTAAAAGAGTAGTCCAAGAGTTGGCAGTGGTTGATAATAACTAGCTGCCTTCCCTCTAGTCTTTCACTGGTAAATTAGGGATGGCCAGCGCAGATAGCTCTCGTGTAGCTATTCTAAACAAACCACACCATAAAGAAGCTTGTTTTTGACCTGAGTGGAAGGGAGCTATCATCATATTCACTCTGAACAATAGTAGGGTAAGTAACTTGGCAATTCGTTGCTAACTTTGATCATTTTTCAACCATCAGAAATGGAATGTCATTAAACTATGGCTTTATTACAAGAATCCTTTCGTTCTTGACATGTCTTTTTATGTTCTATAGTCTTTACCATCGGAGTTGTTTGGGTTGGGAAGCTGTGTATGCAAGTGCATGTAAAACAACATATAGTTGGTATTTGTGTTTCCAATCTGGATGGCACCTAATGTGCACATGGGAGAAAAGACTAGGTCAGAGATACCTAATATTCATCTATAGCCTAATCAAGAACTAATGGTCAGATACAAGGGACATTATTCAAAACCATCTCTCATCATTACTCCATTATTAGATTTTAACCCAAATATATTGGGACTGAACATAAATCATAAGACGTCCCTACGGTGACATCATGGCGCGATCCATGAGCCTTAAGATAAGCAATCCCCTTTGCTGACCACTAGCCCAAAAACAAATAACAAGAGTAGATGTGCAAAGAATTATACTTACTCTATTGTAAATATTTCTAAAATGTAAGATTTAATGTTGTAAATCTGTTTCCCAAGTATCCTTACAGGGTAGTGTGAAAGAAGTTCAGACCCAATGCATGTGTGTATCGATTGCTTCTTCTTGATGGCTCACTATACATTTTTCTCACAATCAACCATTTCGTGGAAGGGGTGGGGAGAAATGGGTGTAAACGATCCTTACCTATCAAGGATCAAGTCTGTTGATCCTGTTTCACTCACACAACGTTCTTTATTTATCAATTTTATTACATAATATATTCTGTTATGGTACAAACTAGCGTGATAGCTCTAGAAGTTACATTTGTGAGACTGATGGTTTGATGTTCGAGTCCGTTTGACCCACGATCGCGTTCCGTAATTTGAGGTCGTAAGTGTACTACTCTGGTAACCGTCAAATTTCACTATTAGATTAAAGTGGCCCAAGAGTTGGCGGTGGTTGTTGTTGACTGGCTGCCTTTCTTTAAGCGATCAGATCAAAATTGCCCCCCAGTGGCTCAGCGGTATGTCTGCGGAATTCCACGTTAAAATACGGGTTTCGATACTCGTGGTGGGCAAAGCACAGATAGCCCATTGTGTAGCTTTGTGCTTAATTCAAAACAACAAAAAGAACAACAGATCGAACTTTGGGCCAGCTTGTGTTGCTTAAGTAGTTCTGCACGAATATTCTAAATAAACCAAAGATCCTCTCTGTGTTTGCTTTTGTTTTTGCTGTCGAATGTTTGTTTGGAATCAAGCACGAAACAGTACAATGGGCTATTTGTCCTCTGCCTAACACGTGTATGGAAATCCAACTTCTAGCATTGTGAATCCGCAGACATTCCGATTTGCCTTTTTTTGGGCCCATTCGAATGTACGTGCTATCATTTCCTCTTAATATCACGTGAGCGAACGTAAATTAACCGTTACTGAGGCTTAGTTGAGCAGAAGTAACCAGCTCACACTCGTGGTTCTCTTCGAACAATATAATAAATGAAAAATACCCTTCTAAAAGAGTTATTCATAAGGGTATTAAACAAAAACAATGGTCACATTCTTTTCTGACTATAAAAATTTATTTCATCCAATTACAGTTTATCATGTTGAGTCATTACTAGTCATATTGGATTGATTAGGAAGAAAGTAATTATATGTAGTATGTTTGGTGCACGTGCCTTTAAGTGGAAATGGTAAGAGGAGGGGTCGTTGACACATGTGAGCGGGAAAAGTTAATGTTAGACGTCCATTATCCATCTCATTATTTAATCCACTATGATTGTTATTTCTCTTGTCTACGTTATGAGTTAGAACAACAAGTCACGCAGCTATTCCGTTTAATACGGCTTGTTTTTCAAACATATAAATTGTTCTTCAGCGTTCCACTGTCATATTGAAAAAAACAAGAAAAGTTTCAGTGTGAAACTCTGTAAATTGTAATTGAAGCATCCTTTTACACAGTTCGTAAAAGGCAATTATGTAGCATAAAGCTGAGGAGCACAGTTCTGTGGGCGTTTTGTAACTATTGGGGGAAAACAATCAGTTGTGAAAGCTTTCAAACATGTTCTTTACGACTATTGCAACATAATATAAAGATTGCAACATTTGTGAAATAAAGGCACATTTTTCTTCCACGAGACTAGGAAAAAAAATCGTAGTTCTGTATTTTCCCACTTTATAGAAGCTACTTTTCTGGTTCAAAGTTCTGGTGATTTTTTTTTTCCTCAGGCAACCTATAAATCAATATCACGAGAGTTTATCACGCGGTTGGAAATTGAGCGTCAATCGTCACAACTAGAAGTTGATGTCTTACAAAGTTGTGTATTGTGATATACCAGAAAGATGTGAAACCAATTTCAGTTTGGTATCTTAAGTGTTTTTCACTCCTGTAACACATCTTTTTTTTCTCTCTCTCTACTTGGAACTATTTGAATGAACTCGATATAATAGCCGGAGTATAAATTCACTCTTTCAACACATTTAGCGATGGCGAAAACTTGATATCTACTGTCTGTAGATATAGGTGAATGGTGGTTGTAATCCGAACAAAAAAATAGAACTATCGTTTTCCACCATACATACACAAAAAAATAGTCTTAGGGCTATGGATTGTTGTAGGATGTAACAAAACAAAGAGAATAATATAATATTTAAAAAGATAACTTATTCAAATCCTTCCTAACGAAGCACATCTAATAACAAAATCACGTACGCTAGCCATACATAGTATTTTGTACTTCGTTTACGATAAGGTGTTTTTAAGGTGTCAATCTTAAGTTATGTTGTTTTTGTGTTTGGATAAAGTATGTCCATCCTTAAAAGTAAATATGTTGAAATTATGTGTCCCATTGTTTTTCAACTTTTCAGAAGTGCGTGGACTTATTTGTTTGTTGTTGTTAGAGAAAAGCCGTGTTTTGGGTATTTGCTGAGTTCACCACTGGTAGCTGAACCCGGGATTTTAGCGTGAAATTACCGCAGTCCTCTTGAGCGGCAACTTACGTACGGCAAATATCTCGGTCTTGTAAAAATGCAGATAGACATGAAGAGAGAAACACAACTAGTATTCGTTCAACAGAATGGTGAAATTTCATAATGAGGATTTTTACTGGAAGTGTACAGAATTGTACTTGAGAAATCCTCACACTTAACGTACTATCAGACGAGAGATTATCTTTCAGTGGAGAATATACTAAATCAACTTTCAAACAGGACGGGCGCCCCCCGCTAGTACAGCGGTAAGTCTACGGATTTACAACGCTAAAATCAGGGGTTCGATTCCCCTCGGTGGGCTCAGCAGATAGCCCGTTGTGGCTTTGCTAAAAGAAAAGAGAAAAACACTCAAACAGGACGATTTAACCTCCTCTACGCAATCAGAAAGGAAGAGATCAGACGACAGTGACTCAAAGATTTATGAAGTAACTTCGTTCTCTCAATTCACTTATTTCGTAGGAATGCACTTCAATACCGTTCAGTGTATGAAGTCCTATAGGAATCCTGGAAATGCTGCAGACATTTGGTAAATGGGAAAAAGAAAATGCGATGGAGTTATACTGAGACACGCACACGTGTCATACAACAGAATATGATAAAATATGGCTACTCTAATAACGTATGATTTTAAAATAAATGAATAATATATTATTATTTTTAATTCTTGCCGTAATTCCAATGTGTTGTAAAACTAATGAAAGTTATATTTCACCAACTTAATCCAATTCACACTATAACAATTGATGTCAAGCCATTCGCAAATATAAATAACGTCTCAACCAGCATTTTGCCTATTACTTTGCACGTTGGGCCTTAATATCTGGTAGTAATAAAACGCCTCTTCAAAAATGTGCAAAACTGACAAATTTTTATTTACTTTGGATCCGTAGCTTTAATTAATAATCTTAAATAAATGTGTATGTGTGCATATTCACCATGTGTATGTTGTGTTCGTAACGATAGAAAGTGCGTATTTTCCATTGTACTTGCATAGCCATGTTAGATAAGATGAATGCTTGTCTGTTTCAGACATCTCTTACATTAATTGCAACTGTATGACATTCAGTGAGACATTCCCAGTCTTACCTACTAGATGACGTCCTCTATGTCTTTCTTTGAACGAATGAAACAGGAAACCAGTGTTTATACGAATTTGAAAAACAGATTTAATATCGAAGATGCGCCTCGTGTGCCTAGCTGTTGGTTCGGATGCACAGCGACAACACTTTTTGAATATAAATCGAACGTAATATGTCATCAGCACGAACAACGGTTTGGCGGAGCCAAGTGAAATCTTACGTATAAAACTAGCTGAGACAAATAGGCACATCGGTATGCCTGTTGACTTACAACGCCAGAAACTGGGTTTCGATACCCGTGATGGGCAGAGCACAGATAGTCTAATGTGCTTAACTTTAAACAAAACGTTTCAGGATGAATTACAATCCTGTTTTCCTATAAGTAGTGGGGGGGATGCAAAATACTTACTGGGGACAGTTAAATTAAAATCCTCTAAGAAAAAAAAACATTCGAACCCAAATGAAGTCGCTTTTAACAGCTGGGCGTTTTGCAGTGATGGATCACACCATTCGATACAAAGATCCACAAAGCACAACATTCGGATGCTGTGCATACTACATGTGTATGATCGGACTTACGACGACGTGTCAGGATATCCCTCGTGACTAAGTGACATTCGTGTTTGTGTCAACAAGGATTTGTCCTTACTCTCTGAATCAGGGTGACATAAACGTGCTTGCCTTCACAGATAAGTCTACAACAGCGAGGCTTTACACTATAATTATCTACCTTGGACGTGAGCTGTGGTTTTAAAAAGTTAGTTCTACATCTTTGAGCATTTGTCGCTTCGTTGCGATCAGACAGTCGCTTTTCTACCATCTCGTAGAACATGAGTGAATCTACAAATTCGCATATTCATATATTTTATTTTTTCTATCTTTATTCTTCTTGGATATCCCCTGTTTTTGTTTTGTTTGTCTTCTTGAATATCTGTTGTCTTGTTTTTCTATGTCTGGATACCCTTCTTCATGTATTTTCTTCATTTCTATCTTTATTCTTCCTGGATATCCTCTTTTTTGTTTGTTTTTTGAATATCTTCAGACTTTTGTCTCAGTATTATTCCTATAAATCTTCTTTTACATATTCTCTCTTTCCCTGTCTCAGTAACTTTTTTCTTGTCCTTCCACTTGAATGTTTTCTGTTGTTTTTATCCCTCTATATATTTTCTATCTCCTTCAATTTTTTGGGAGTACCCCAGGGATAGAGCAGTGTGCTAGCGGATGTGCTACACTAAAAACTGCGTTCGATACCCGAGAGGGAGTGGAGCCCAGATATCCCTCTGTGTTGCTTAACATCAGATAAACATTATTTGGGTATCACCTGTTTTATATTGTTTTCTCTTATATTCTTAAAAAGACGTTCCTTAAGAAATCGACCTCTTTGCAGAGCCATTTTTATTGATTAAAGTTATATAGATCGATAGTATATATTTCATGTGAATATAAAGATTTTTTTTTTACTTTAAACTTTTAACTGTTTGTACACGAACTTAAGAAAAAATATCTGGTCATCCCTAATAAACTTTTAATTACGTATAAAGATACTACTACCTCGTATTTGTACAACGTTTTCGTTTGTGTAGATTTTCATACACAGAAAACCGTACAAACCTCTCCTAGTTTTACTTTACTTGTTTCTCAGATTAGTTTTTATTTACAATAACAATAGACCAGTTTCTTTACACTGCCGTTCAGCATCACATTTTTGGATAAAAACAGTTCATAAGAAAGTTCAAGTTAGAAATTAGAGGAGTTGATATTTTTAATCTATCCCACGAGACACACGTTTATTTTCTACTAGAGACAATTCTAATAAATCATTGGATCCAACTCTCATATGTATTAAATATTTTTGTTTGTTTGTTTTTTGGAATTTCGCACAAAGCTACTCAAGGGCTATCTGTGCTAGCCGTCCCTAATTTAGCAGTGTAAGACTAGAGGGAAGGCAGTTAGTCATCACCACCAACCGCCAACTCTTGGGCTACTTTTTTACCAACAAATAGTAGGATTGACCGTCACATTATACACCTTCACGGCTGGGAGGACGGGCATGTTTAGCGCGACGGGGGTGCGAACCCGCGACCCTAGGATTACGAGTTGCACGCCTTACGCGCTTGGCCATGCCGAGCCCATTATTAAATATAATTTAATCTGTTGTTAATAACACTAATTTCGTATTTAAAGGAAGGAAAAACGTGACGGGTGTTTCGGTTTAAATAAATCTGTCCTAAACTCCTTTCTTTTCTACCCCTTCAGACAATTCGTAAATCTCACTACAAAAAAAATTGTCCAATTTCATTAACTTGAATTTGAAAAGTTGCTGACAAGCAAACATCCACAAAAAAACCGACGACAGACACCGATGTGTGAGTATCACAAGAATCAACGGCCGATGTGGGACTTAGGGTCCTTCAGGACGACGGAGTATCCGTAGATCCTATAACAAGATTTTAATGTGGGAAAAACGGGAGAACCCCGAGGAAACACATTTACACTCCCAGAGCTCTAATTGTTCCCTGGAGTGCCTGAGCGGCATGAGTGAAGTGGAGGCGGTGGTTAGAGTTCCTTACCCTGTAAAAGGATAGAAGAAAAAAAACACACAAATGATTACGACCCTAGACATTACATAAGTAGTAAAGAGACTGGTGGGTGCGCCATGTGTCTGGTGTTTCGGCCAGTGTTAGGAATTGTCTCGTTAATGTGTTTCTTGTTTTAGCATTATTGTAGTATTTTTATCTAACTTTCGTTTTCTCTCACTGACTTGAGGTAGAATACTGAGGGAGGCTAAGTAGCTTGATGGAATATATACCCCGTATTAAAAAAAACTTATGATTTTATGGATGCTTAATCATTCTTTTATTCAATTACAAAGTATTCCACTTCAACTGCTTTAAAAGAAAACGCATATTTCCAAGCAATTATAGAATAACAGATATGAACCTCATCTTCCAAAGCAGCACAATTTAAAGAAGCTTTAATTGAACCGGTTCCGAAAGGTCGGCGGCGACCACTTCTTGAAACACATTTTATACCGAACAGTTTTTGTCAATCAGACATATGATTCGTTATTGTTAAAGTGAATTAAACCGACTCGTGTTCACTGCATACGATGACATCAAATTTGGTTAAGCAGACTGGAAAAAAAAATTAATTATTTAATTAAGACTTCCTTTTTTGCCCGTTAGTCTACCTCTTCCTGAAGAATATTCGTTAAACTGTACTAGTCGAGATCAGGAAATCTTTGAAGCTAGGACAATTTTCTTTTGTCTGATTTATCCAATTCGTTTTTCTGCACACTCAGCACTTTAAGAAGAGGGAAAATATTCCATAAGATCGCGTTCTTAGTCTTTTAACCCAACTGCTTTATGAAAATAAAATAAAACTACTTATATAATGAGATTAAATCAGTCCTCTAAATATTTCTTTCCAGCCAAGAAAAGCGAATAGTGACTACAGTGATCAATATGCTATTTAACTGGATTATCAGATATTATTCTATTTTATACTATTAAGAAAACTTTAAATAATCAGTTTGTTTGTTTTTTTAATTTCACGCAAAGTTACAAGAATGGTTATCTGCGCTAGCCGTCCCTAATTTAGCAGTGTAAGACTAAAGGGAAGGCAGCTACTCATTACCACCCATTGCCAACTCTTGTGCTACTCTTTTACCAGCGAATAGTGGGATTGACCTTAACATTATAAAGACCCCGCGGTTAAAAGAGCGAGCATATTTGGGACGACATGGATTCGAACCCGCGACCCTTAGATTACTAATCGAACGCCGTAACCCACCTAGCCATGCCGGACCTGAAGAGTTGGTGACAACAACACACATGTGAAATTTTAATACATTTTTGTGTATTATATCTCATCACTTATGTCACTTATTTAAAAAACAAAAAAGAGAGGACATGCAATAACCCTTGACCTTATTATTTGGGGAGAATGTTATTTTAAATTCCCACAAAGTTTTTAAACCCTACTCCAGAAATTCGAGTGTTTCGTTATGAGAAATTAGGGCTTAAAACAAGAAATCAAATCGTGCAGAGATTCATACATTCGCAGCAGATCGAGGGGGCGCCAGGTGTTAATTTTTCAATCTTTGCAGATAGCAGCATTTCAAACGAAATATTTGTTTTGCTTTCTGTAACAAGATAAATCTCCCCAAATGAACCTCGTGAGAAAATAAAAATAGCAACCTTGTACGAAGTGATTCCAGTTGTTTTTGAGGTAAAAAACTGAAGCACAATAATTAATACTATTTTTTGTTTTATCCAGTTAACCTCATAAACAGGAACAGAAAAGACATTTGTTCAGCAATGTTTCGATTGATTCTCAATTTCAAGTAAAACGGGCCTTTATGGATAAATTAATATTATTTTGTTTTTCTGATGTGAGTATACATACGCGTTAACCCTTTTTTTTATAAATGCAAATATGTACAAATAAATCTTTAACATTAACCGTAACCCCATTCCCCAGGAAGATCGTCGGTAAATTTACGGACTTACAACACAAACATTTTCAGTTTGATTCCCCGTGGTGGACAAAGATCAGATAGCTCAATGTGTAAGCTTTTGATTAAAACAACAATTTAGCATTTCAAGTCATGTTTGCATCACCGCCCCCTAGTGGCACACCGGTACGTATGTAGACTCGTGCTGTTAGAAACCTGGTTTCGATGCCCGTGGTGGTCGGAGAACAGCTAGTCCATCTTCGTTCTTAACTTCAAACATCCAAACAGTTTGTTTCTAACACCCTCCTGTAACATAGAGTTACTTGATTATAAATAAAACAATATGTTTCTTTTATAAATAACCAATAAACTAACTGGGTTAAGTTTCACTTTATTAGTTTGAAAATAGTATTTATTTTAACCTAAAAGAGTTAACAATGCTGGACCACGAAGGAAACAGTATCAAAAAAAGAATAAATGTGTATGTTCAAAACGACACCTGTTGATCGCCGACGACATTTGTGAAAGCACTTCGAAGTTTCCCTCTGATTAATAACTAGGCTTCCAAGTAGTTTGGTTGTTTGTTTTTCAATTTCGCGCAAAGCTACAAGAGGGCTATCCGAGCCTGCTGTCCTTAATTTAGAAATGTAAGACTAGAGGGAAAGCAGTTAGCCATCACCACCCATCTCCAACTTTTGGGCTACTCTTTTATAAATGTGTGTGTGTTTTCTTATAGCAAAGCTACAATGGGCTATCTGCTAAGCCCACCGAGGGGAATCGAACCCCTGATTTTAGCGTTGTAAATCCGAAGACTTTTATAAAGTAATAGTGGGATTGATGGTCAGATTATAACGCTCCTACGGCTGAAAGAGCGAGCATGTTTGGTGTGACGGGGATTTCCAAGTTGTTAAACGATGTAACAAAATTATTTCATTCTATCATCCTAGATCCTGGTATTTAGATTCGTGCAGACAAAATAAAACTTTCAAGTTTCAAATACAATAATTTCTTGATAATGTATCTCCAGTGACTAATGCTTTTAACCAAGAGTACGTTATTTATTATTATTAATTTAGTTAATAAGTTAACTTTCGCAGTGAACAAGCGAGAAACCTTTTGGCAATACTATAGTTCAAAGTTTCTTTGTTTAACCACTAAGGTTATGAAAATATTTACATAATGATGATCTGAAAGCCTATAATGCTTAAAAATGTGATTTCGGTATCCGCGGTAGACATAGTACAAAAAGCTAGCCCTCTGTGCAACTTTGTACAGTAAGCTGTTGTTGTTGTTTTGAATTAAGCACAAAGCTACACAATGGGCTATCTGTGCTCTGCCCACCACGGGTATCGAAACCCGGATTTTAGCGTGTAAGTCCGCAGACATACCGCTGAGCCACTGGGGGCTGTACAGTAAGCAAAGAAACAAAACAGAATAATGTACCTAAGTGATTTATCAGCTCTGTGGCGCCATCTGTTGATCTTAAGTGTAAAACTGCAACAAATACGTATCTGTTCGTAACTAACATAGTTAATCAAATTTGTGCTCGAATGTTGTCCAAGGTTAGTGTAAAGTTTGTTAATCCGGAGGTTTCGAGTTCGATACATTAGTGCTGCCAATCACACTCACTTTTGTTCGCCTTTGAAGCGTTACGAGAGTAATAATTTATACCCACTATTCAGTCAGAGTAGCCACTTCAGGTTGCGAGTAATGATGGCTGATTGCCTGACCTCTGACCCACAGTTCAAAACATTACATAGATATCTGTATTGGCTGTTTAATCCATTGTTATACATAAGTAAACTTGCTTTTTTTTCAGAATTTTCATGCGATGCATGATTTGCTCCTAATTTAAACTGATGGACTAGAAGGAAGGCAGCTAACCAAAAAACTTTACGCAAGCTATTCGGCTACTCTAATCTGAACCAATAATGAAAGTTGATCGTCACACTTATAGCACACACTCACACACGGTTTAAAGTACGCTCACCACTAGGCCATACCCATCATGAATAACACAAGAAATAATAGTAATAAAATATCATTTTAATTAAGATTATTATAAAAACTAGCCCCTTTTGTGCAGTCATACTAACACGATTACCTCTACTGCATCTGGTCTGACAAGACCCGACTGTCAGGGTACTCGATTCGCAACCTTCAAGTTCCACCGAGCATGCTCGCCCTTAACCTACAAGTTCCACCGAGCATGCTCGCCCTTAACCCGCAAGTTCCACTGAACATGCTCGCCCTTTCAATCGTGACTGTTAATTCCCCCTTTTCGTCGTTGAAAGATATCCCAAAAGTTGGCGAAAGAGGTTGACTAGCTGCCTTCCCTGTTATAATTCTATTACTGCTAAGTTAAGAACGGCGAGGACTGATAGCCCTCGTGTAGCTTTGTGCGAAATCCCAAACAAATCAAATCAAAATCCACTTCATCTCTTTGGTATCAACCCTATCATGGATACCGAGTTGTCCTGCACGCGTATCTTTAAACTAATCCAATAACATTTTTCATTTTTCTCTGCCGTTGTATAATACATAAAAACAATTATGTGACTTCCAGTCTCTCCAAAATCGATAAATCAACAGTGACCACTTACTTCCATGTTTCACCTCAGTAGTTTCTCTCAGCTCGTCTGACTATTTCCAGGACCCAAGTATATAATCTGGAAAAAAAAATCACAACAAAAGCATCAGTAATGAGATACCAATAATCACCGAAGAGAGAACCCGTTTGGTAATGGAGATCGCCATAGATACCCCAAGAAGTCGCCACAAAGTCAATAATAATAAGAGAATTCAACCCACAACTCCTAAGAGACCATTGGAGGTAGTAAAAGTTTTTTTATAGATTTATCATAAAGTTTGAGGTTAATATAACAAAAATATCCAGTGAGAATTCATTCCTGTTCAACTACTTTAAATATACGTATCTCAACATTTTCAAAACCACATATATGAATAATTTATTTCGATTATTAATATTTTTTACAACCACAAATACGAACAGTTTTAACATACGAACATACTTTTTTATAAATACACATAGAAAACACTTTACATCCTACGACAGTATTTTTATAATCATACATAGGAACAGTTTATATCATACTCTAATATGTACTACATTCTATATTCATATTTTATTACACGACACTACGGTAGTGCTTTTATTTCTATAATCTATGATTTTCATAGCCAGGAAAATTTTCAAATCACACTTCTCCCCAAAAAAAATTATACCGAAAATTAACAAATTAAAAGAAATACAAAAACTAAATAATCGTGATGTTTTTCTTTCACTTTTTAAGGAAATGAGGGACGTTAAAAACACCAAATATCTCTGCTTAGTTGTTTTGATTTTCGAGCAAGGCTACACAAGGGCTATCTGCGTTAGCCATCCTTAGTTTAGCAGTGTTAGACTAGAAGGAAGGCAGCTAGTCGTCACCGCCAACTCTTGGGCTACTCTTTTATAAATGAATAGTAGCATTGACCGTCACATTATAACGCCCCCATGGCTGAAAGGGCGAGCATGATTGGTCTGACGGGAATTAAAACTCACGACCCTCGGATTACGAGTCGAATGCCTTAACCATCTGCACATGCTGAGCGTGGTTAGTTTTGAATCGCAACTGATATACAAAAAAAAAAGTCAGTGTGTATAGTATACAGTTTGATTTCTAATAACAATAAATCTCTTAAACTTAGTATAAGCCAGTTGCAGGAAACCTATCCACAATTAAAGCCAACCATAACTCGATTAATCCGTTCCAGTAAAACTTAAACACGAAACTTCACTCTTAGTTTTCTACGATCCCCTCCCTGCTCATGTCTTATAATGTCAGTATATATCAATTAAAATCAATATATTTTACTGCGGCATATATCAATTAAGGATTTCAGTGCAGAATATATCTTTTAGAATTAATAACTTTTACTGTGGTATGTATCGATTAAAACTAATAATTTTCAATTGATATTTTATCAAAAACGGGAAAAGACATACATTAAGAACTAATATCAGACATGTCAACGACATTCACTTGTTCTTTTAATATAGATTTGTTTAGTCTTTTGTTCATTTTGGGAATATTCTACAGACAATAAAGGGACGGTTTCTCATTTCATTGTTGTCTTTTTTATGTCACATCATCAATTACAATACCAAGTAGTATATGTAACACAGATGTTGTCAGTTCGTTAAGCCTAACATGACCAGGTGAATAAGGCACTCGACTCATAATATGAGGGTCGCGGATTAGAATACCCGTCACATCAGACATGCTCACCCTCTCAGCCGTGAGAGCGTTACAATGTTACGATCAGTCTCACTGTTCATCGGTAAAAAAGTAGTCTAACAGTTGACTAGCTGTCTTCCCTCTACTCTTACATTGCTGAATTAGGGACGGCTAGCGCAGATATTCCTCGTGTAGCTTTGCGCGAAATTCAAAACAAACCGAACCAATTCCTTAAAGTGCTAATTTCGAGAACTGTTGGATGTAAAGACTTTTAAGTCTTCTTCGCTTAAATCAAAGATCAAATGTTTTCATAATCATGCACGTTCATCGAACCGCTCGTGCTCTCGTGTGCCTTATCTTTCGTTTCCAACTGCTGTATTTTTATATTATTTCATCTGTTGTCATAAAATGTTTATCGAAAGGAGTGATATTGTATTTCACTTAGAGAAAAGTAAAAAATAAATAAATTCAATAAAAAAACTAGCTATAAATGACAAATGTGCTTTTTCTTTCCCGAATTGCCACAGTGCTTATCTTTTAATATTACATCCAGGCAGTACGGAACACTCATAAAATATTCATTTTGAGACGAAGACGCCACATTCACAAGAAATAATTTGATCTGTCCATTGGAACTTGCGATACCACAACGAAATTCTCGTAAGGATTTAATTTGTGGTAGGGCCTTAAGACTTTGTATTTATAAATACTAGACGGTATCGGCACAGGCATTAAAAAAAAATAATACATTTTTAGCAGATGCGTAAAAATAAAATATTTTATTAATAATTCTACACGTGTTAAATTATATTTAGAAAGCGCTCCTTACTGTAAACTACAATAAAAGATAACTACGACAAACTTGAGCGATCACGACAAAAGTAACGAACGGAAAATTTAATGTATAATTGATGAATACGAATAGTATTTTAAAGTGGAATATCATACTTAATTTCATAAAATATATATATATAACTGGTTAGATTTAAATGACAAAATAAACTAAGATTTGTACAATGTAAGGTATGGCTTAATAACGTAAACAAAAATATATCAAAAATTAACTTGAAAGAAGTGTTAGGAGAAAAAATGTTTTTTTGAAAAAAATAGAAAAAGGTTAATAATTATAATCGATCAGGCGTTCAGTGTTCCATCTGCTGTCGCTAGATGGCAGCACTACCATTTTATTTACTTTTTTGCAAAAAATATAACAATTTTAATTAACAAAAATAGTTTAAAAAAAAACAACATTAAATTGAAGACGCTGCATAAATTAAAAGTATCCCCAGGGTACAGATTATGATGTGGGATGTAAAATGTGCCTTGAGTTTCGGAGCTTACTGTGGGGATACACCATCTCTCAGTCTTAACCTCCCTTCACCAATCTGACATCTTAAAGAAAACGCCTCCCGCTAATACAGCGGTATGTCTTCGGATTTACAACGCAAAATCAGCGGTTCGATTCTCCTCGGTGGGCTCAGCAGATAGCCCGACGTGGTTCTGCTATAAGAAAACACACACACGTTGAAGAAAACAAGTTCATCGATCAAAAATATATATATATAAATTAGTAAAGCAATATGCCGGTGCTCGAATGCACAACTTTCCACATTTATATTACCTTTCACTGCCTGCAGACAATCGTGATAAAGTAACTACTCTCCGAATAAAGAAAACGAGGGAGGAAGAAAATTAAAATAAAGCTCCGCTGTTGTGGGTAAGATAATCTTATTTTCTGGTGTTGGAATTCCAGCCTCTTTGTAGTATTAGAAACCGAAACTATTATTAAATTAATTGCTAGTGCAGTAAACACTTGTATAAAGTGATGCTGAAATATTAATTTTTTTTATGCATACCATTTTTTTTTAAATATAGTTTTAATATTTTTCTAAAACGCATACTAAAGACATTTCATCTTAACCAGTTGAGCTGAAACAACGTTTCAATTTATTTCATTTTGATGGAGAAAGAACAAATAATGTAATGTCTATCAGGCAAACATTAGCACTGCCATTACAGGAATGACGAGTATTGTGCAGTCGAAATGGTATTTTCAACATCTCCACAGTAGGTCATCTGGACTATACAATGTTTACTTTTATAACAATATCTATGTAACGACTGAGTCACAAGCTCTGGGAATGTTTGTAAATACACTGGTTTACAACGAAATTGAGGCAAGCACAAAAATAGCTGTTTTAACATAATTTGGGGGTGCTGAATTCAGATTTGAAATCCGTTTTTACTCATCACCTCTAGTTTTTTAGGTATGCATACTGTACATTTTGTACACATACTGTACATAAAGGCGTATATGCATTCAGGGTTAATTTCTAATATTGTGTGACTTATGTCTTCTTTTTTAGTTATTATACAATAAATGTAAGTGATAGCATTACATTATATATATATGTAGCCATATATCAAGACGGATTTTGGCAGTTAAGCGCAGCCAACACGTCTCAATCAACGGCCAGTAGTGCACTGGCAGTCAGCGCAGGAGGTTGGTGTCCCTCGACAATTGTGTTACACAATCTTTTGAGTATATATTTGTATTACAATTTCCAACGACGCACATAATTATTATTGCCTTACATATGATTTACTTTTACTTTGTTTTTTTTCAGATTCTCCAATGGCTTCAAGCTCGTCAAAACACCGAGGATGCCTCAACAAGGCCAATTCTTTCTGCTACGTGTGTAGGGACTTCACGACAATTGCACAGCGTCGAACCATCACTTCCCTCCTCAGAACTGCCTACTTTCATTATTTTGACTGTAAAATTGGTGATCAGGACAAATCTTGGGCTCCACACATCTGTTGTAAACCCTGCTATAATGGACTAACTGCTTGGCTTAATGGCAAAAAAGCGGCTTTCAACTTTGCAATCCCGATGGTTTGGAGAGAGCCACGAAGCCATGCAGATGATTTTTATTTTTGTCTAACAAATATAACTCGTTTCAATGCATCTTCTAGAAAAAAGATCAAACATCCCAACCTTCCATCTGCTATGAGACCCGTTCCCCATTCAGGTGATCTTCCTTTCTCAACACCTCCAGTAAATAAGGATCTTCTTTCCTCATCAGATGAAGAAATGCCTCCAAGGGAAGATTCTGCCAAGTCAATCTCTTCCGAGGATATTGACTCTTCTTATTCAGGAACAAGTGGGAACGAGCCACACTGGATCACGCAAGAAGACCTGAATGACCTTGCTCGTGATTTGTATCTGTCAAAACAGCAGTCAGAGCTCTTGGCTTCTTGGCTTAAACAGTGGAACCTAGTCCAGGAAGATGTAAGGATCACTAGTTTCAGGAATCGAAACAAAGACCTTGCTTCATTTTTCGACATGGAAAACAAGTTGTGCTACTGCACAAATGTACCTGGCTTATTCACTTTCCTTGGTTTGCCACATAATCCTTCAGACTGGCGTCTTTTCATGGACTCTTCTAAGCGAAGTCTCAAGGATGTGCTTCTGCACAACGGGAATAAATATCCCACCATTCCCACTGCACACTCTGTCCATCTAAAGGAGTCCTATGACAATATGGAGCTTCTTTTAAAAACTGTTAAGTACAACCAGTACCAGTGGAGTCTGTGTGGGGACCTCAAGGTCATTGGTCTTCTCATGGGTATGCAAGCGGGCTTTACAAAGTAGTGTTGCTTTCTCTGTCTCTGGGATAGTCGAGCTGTATCCCAGCATTACAAGCAGAAAGACTGGGGGTCTAGAAGCACTTTCGTTCCTGGCGAACACAGCGTCCAAGAGAATCCTCTGGTTGACATAAAGAAGGTGCTTCTTCCTCCTCTTCACATCAAGCTTGGTTTGATGAAGAATTTCGTGAAGGCCATGGACAAAAATGGTGCTGCCTTCCAACCCTTGTCTATTGTGTTCCCAGGTCTCAGTGCTGCTAAGCTCAAAGAGGGCATCTTTGTCGGACCTCAAATCCGAGAAGTGCTGAAGGATACTGATTTTGAGGAGTTTCTTACCTTAAAGGAACCGAGAGCATGGGAAGCATTTAACTCAGTATGTAGTGGCTTCCTTGGTAACACACGCGTACCAAATTACCAAGCCTGTATTGAGAAGTTGCTAAAGACTTATGAGGATATGGGATGCCGAATGTCACTCAAAATTCATTTTCTCCATTCCCACCTCAACTTCTTCCCTCCAAACCTTGGAGTAGTGAGTGATGAGCACGGAGAAAGATTCCACCAAGACATTACGAAGATGGAGAGCAACTAACTACCAAGGCAAGTGGAACCCCAGCATGATGGGAGACTTCTGCTGGATGCTCTTGCGTGACATCCCGGAGGCAAAATACACCAGATCATCTAAGAAAACACACTTCTATCTGTCTGCGGTACTATGAATTGTGTACATTGTGTCATCCAAGTATATTTATTCCGTCAATGTTCTTTATCTATCCTGTTTTATCTGTAATAAGCTGCTGCAACTGTTGAAATAAGCACGTATATACTCTGTGTATACTAAAATGAGACTATTTAAAAGCCAGAAAACTAGAGGTAATAGAGCAAAACTGTTTATAAATTTGAATTCAGCACACCCAAATTAGTAAAAAAAACACCTATTCACATTCTTGCCTCAGACAAAAAATATTTTTTTGTAAACCAGTGATATCATCCTTTTTAAACAATATCTGTGTAAGGACTGAGTCGCAAGCTCTGGGAATGTTTGTAAATATCATAGCAAAGCATTTTGAATTTCTTGTTCTTTTTTTCCTTTTATTTATTATATAATAACTCAAAACCAAAACAATGATGTCAACAAATTTCGTTAAGATTACGTAGCTTCAAACGAAGTATCCGCTTGTATAGGTATTACCAGTAACTAGCAGTGAACTTTAAAAAAACCATAATTTGACGATGTTATCATCACCAAGAAGTTTTGTTTTTGTTATCCTATAAAAAGCTTAAGTGCAGGGTGAAAGTGAATACTCCGGCCAATAATATATAAACAATAAAGTTGAACTTTTGGGTGAAAAGCTGCTAGGCCCGGTATGGCCAAGTGTGTTAAGGCGTTCGACTTGTAATCCGAGGGTCGCGGGTTCGAATTTCGGAAGCACCAAACATGCTCGCTCTCCCAGCCATGGGGGCGTTATAATGTTAGGTCAATCCCACTATTCGTTGGTAAAAGAGTAGCCCAAGAGTTGGCAGTGGGTTGTGATGACTAACTGCCTTTTTTCTAGTCTTATACTGCTAAATTAGAGACGGCTTGCGCAAATAGCCCTCTATTAGCTCAGCGCGAAATTTAAACAAACATAACAAGTTACATTATCTAAAAAAAGTAGAATATTCCTGTTTTCTTGTTCAATTTGTTCAAAAATTCCTAGAATATAGCAGTTGTCATCCACACTTTATTATTCGCTTTCCATTCCACAGGAAGTTGATTCTTCCTTAATTTTTTGAATCAGTGCGGATTTTCACTTTTCCCTCTTATCCATGTTTTCCTTAGTTTTCCAGAGACACCGGTGCACTACTAGGTGATATATCATTAAAAGCAAAATGTATATAATCCATATAATATTTGAGGGACGCGTGTTAGATTCCCCATCACACCAAACATGCTCGCCCTATCAGCTGTGGGGAAGCGATAAAGTGACGATCAATCATACTATTCGTTGGTAAAATATTAGCCAGAGAGTTGGCGGAAGGTGGTGATGACTAGCTGCCTTCCCTCTAGCCTTATGCTGCTAAATTATGGAAGGCTAGTGCACATAGCCCTCGTGTAGCTTTGCGCGAAATTCAAAACAAACCAAAACCAAACCATATGACGCACAAATATTCTCAGAGTTCATTTCATGAATCATCCCATCAAACTTCATAAGTATTATAATACTTATAATGTTCTACCTCAAAAGTGTATTACAAGTTTGTTTGTTTGTTTATGAATTTCGCGCAAACCTACTCGCAGTCTATCTGCACCAGCCGTCCCTAATTTAACAGCTAGTCATCATAACCCCCCGCCAACTCTTGGGATACTCTTTTACCAAGGAATACTGGGATTGACCGTCACTTTTAAACCCCCACACGGCTGAAAGAGCGAGTATGTTTAGTACCACGGGAATTCAAACCCGCGACTCAAATTACGAGTCGAACGCCTTAACCCACATGGCTATGCTGAGCCGTGTATTATAAGAGCTTAGAATGTATCGTTAACCTATGCGTGTATAACAATTATTCCTTAGTATGCTGCATAACTCACTATATCATAGGTCTGAATGTTGTTTATAGTTAAATCTAAAATCAAGGATACTAGTTACGCATTCACCCGATCGTTTCACTGAATTCACTGAGTGACGGGTTTCTTTCAAACACTTGGGTGGTTTGCCCTTGTCAAACCAGTTACGACTTAATTTTTTTTATGCACAGACATGCATCCTGTGAAAGTTTGAGACAACTCGAGTGACTGAAGCCAAATATCATTTCGCGAGCTATACGTGTAGTAAATCGATTAATGATGAATCTAAATAATTTTGTTGTAACTTACGGCGTAGTAGCGAGCGTTTTTTTAAATTTTATTTTACGTAGACGTTGCGTTGCAAACTTAAAAGAATAAAACAGCAAATTTTTTCTGTCGCAATTGAAAGGTGTGTGTCACAAAGCATAGAGAAGGAGTTAGTCGTTTTTAAAGAAAAACTATTTTCTCATATGAACACGCTGGTTTCTTATGATCCACGTTTAAACACGCAAGGACAAGGTGTGATAAGAGTCTCAGAGATTGGTGTTGGTTCTGGTGTAAATCTCAAATATTATCCAATAGGGTGCAGATTAATATGTGTCGAACCTAACCCGTATTTTGAAACCTATTTTAAGAAGAATAGCGAGAAATTTCGACATATTGAAGTGGAACAGTTTGTGACCGCTGTCGCAGAAAACATGACCGAAATACCTGTGAACAGTGTGGACGCTGTCGTGTCAACTTGTGTTTTGTATTCTGTGATGAAGATTCAGGACGCTCTGCACAAGATCAAGAGAGTTCTTGTACATGTAAGTAGTAAAAACAAGAAAATAGTTATGGAAATGCCCCATTGCGGGCTCTGTTTTTAGTATTTTTAACAGTTACACAGTAAAATTGCTTAAATATTGCATAATAATGCTGATACCTTACGTGTGCTTTAACCAATCAGTACTTCTCATTTATATTATTTGCTTTCTGAAATTGGAACGAAAACATTGTGTGGATAAAGTAGATAAACAAAAAGTATTCTGAACTCAGTTTAGATATCTCAGTACTAAAACTAAATTCGTGATCTCCAGCAGCTCAGCGACAAGCATTAAGGAAGGATTATAACCGTAAAAGTGGATTTTGATATCTATTGCGGGCACAGCACAGAAAACTCGTTGTGTAACATTACATTTAATAACAAACCAGTTCTTCCTGTTTGAAGATACGATTATGTGATAGATATTGAGAAGTCTGCTATTATGGACATTTTCTCTGCTTATTTACGTTTGGACTTTCATGATCCCCTTTTTTATTACTAGTTTATACTGAAGTCGTGGATACGATTCATAATATTGAAACGTTATATACGAAATCAATTCATAAAATGGGTGTGGCAAATATATATATATTATTTTTTAATTTAAATATCATTATCTAAGCTCTGCAAATACATCTAGAATAATAGCTTCTCTTAATCACTAAGAATGCCGAATGCACTAATAAAATCGTTCCTGTAAAAGTCAATAAAATAAGAATAGAATGGTTAGCGTGTACAATAAAAAAACGTTTCTGAAAATAGTTGGTAATACATTATTTTTATTCAGAGTTAAGTATATAGTAACACAATGAACTTTCTACACTGCACCTTCCACAGGGATGTAAGACAAGCTTTAAACTTGAGTTTTCAGGTTTAACGTTGAACCGCTGAGGGGCGACAGTACTTGTTCATTGTAGTAATTACAATCAAAGCTTCAACAATGTGTACACGCAAATCGAACTCAAAATTTATTTTTCCTGCATTTAACGTAATTAAATGAATAAATCATACACAAACAAAATATGGATTTTTTAAACCTTACATCCCTTATGATTTGTCTGCAACATGCTATACATTGATATGGTGTATGTTTAGTGGTTATTGTTTTATTCACGTTGAAAATGGAAAATATTTTTTGGGATACCCTGTATCATAATAGTTTCCCAGCTCACAAGCCCAAGAAAAGACCACAACTATAGATTTCTATTATCTAAATAACTGATCTTTTTGGAACCGTGCTCTAACCTCGTGTATGGCGTTTCGCAATTCTTTTGACACCTGCACCTGAAAACTCCTTTTGATAACAAGTTCGGATAATGTAATTGGTATTGCTACTAAATGATTCTTTTCGTCTGGAAGTTACGGTTATTGTCATTGTTTAAAAGCAAAACGGTTTAATTATTAATTACTAATATAAAAACTGATGATTTTATTTGTGTGTACTTTTCAGCTTAAGAAGAATGCAAAGTCCTTTCCAGGTAATCAAAGCGCTTCATTGCTTCTAATAACATTTTATAATATGTACAGTTTAGGTAAGTATTTAACCAAACAATCGTCCTAACATTATAGTGACGCTAATACGATAATTTAATTTTTATATAACATAGATTGTAAACATTTGTATCTAACATTACAATAAGACTTAGGCATAGAATGGAATAAATTTCATGTCAACAAATCTTAATCACGGATTCTACATGCTTTATAAAAACAAAATGTTGGAAAGATGATTAAGAGAACACATCATGATCTAAACTCCTTGCTATCTACACTATGAAAACATGTCAGGATATATATAAATTGTAACAGAAATATGAAACATAAGTTTTTACGGAACTTTATATTATTCCATCAAGCTACAACAATACTTGATAATAATATTTTAAATAATATGTCAGTTTTCTCCACAAAGAATGTTGTGAAAAAAAATTTAAATGAAAATTAAAATAGAACAAACTTATAAAATGTATTTTTGATTTAATTTAGATTAAATTTAAATAATACCACAGCTATAGAGAGTTAATAAATGAATAGTGAATAATTCAACTCAAATTTAAAGATTGATGTTTACCCAGTTCTAAATAACACATGTCAAACAAATATATGTGTGGTTGTGGTAACATGTTTATGATGTATCAATATGTCGACATAGAATCTGATATAAAACAACTAAATATACAAATCACATACGATGTTCACGGGAAAACACAGGAATGGTTAAGTAACTTCAAAGACATACATTGTTTCTAAAAAACATTCCAGAAATAATTATTCATTGTTGTCAATAGTGCAATTAAATTTGATATAGTTTCTTAAGGTTTTAAAGAAAACGCTGTTTTGAAAAGTACATTGAATATTTGAACAATGTTTTATGAATGTTTAGTGAAAAATAGAAAGTATTTCCCCCAAGCAACACATTTATTTCTGGAATAGCTCTAATAAGTGATTTATTAAAGTGAAGTCCTTCAACGATCCACTTGCGATATTCGGAATTTGCGTAACTCGCAAACAAACCCGATTGCACAATTTACCCCGAAATTAATCGATAGCAAACACACTCACCATTTGGCTTACTAATTTATAGTTTACAAATTATTCAACACAAATATATGTATATATATATAGAATAAATATTAAAAACACAATTTTATTTTCTAAAAAAAAAGAAATATTTTATGCCATGATACAAGAACTGTTACAATTGTTACAACTGTTACAATTGAACTCTAAATAATAAATATTAAAAAATATTACAGCGGTTTACTTTTTTCTGATACATTGCTATTAATGCAAGATAAATATGAAACGAAAACATGGAAAGACACAATACAGAAGATGAAACATAACTGACAAACTAAGGATATAAAAAAAAAGTCGTGAGTTAGTCGCTCATGAACCAAATAATTTTATAGAATGATTTAGCACACAAAACGCAGGGGCACTGGAAAAATCCTTGAGAGTTTCTGTGGAAAAGTATGTAAAAAATAAATTATTGTTCCGCCAGAACAATAAACAAATAAATAATTATTTGTCTATTGCCATCACACTAATGATTTACTTTATATCACTTCTGTTAGAAAAGTTATCTCCTATCTTATGAAGGACTCATCTTTGTTTTTAAAATTACTGCTCTTATGCTCTGTCTCTGGTGTTTTAGGCCTGGCATGGCCGAGCGGGTTAAGGCGTGCACTCGTAATCCGAGGGTCGCGGGTTCGCGCCCGCTTCGCGCTAAACATGCTCGCCCTCCCAGCCGTGGGGGTGTATAATGTTACGGTCAATCCCACTATTCGTAAAAGAGTAGCCCAAGAGTTGGCGGTGGGTGGTGATGACTAGCTGCCTTCCCTCTAGTCTTACACTGCAAAATTAGGGACGGCTAGCACAGATAGCCCTCGAGTAGCTTTGTGCGAATTTCCAAAAAACAAACAAACAAACTCTGGTGTTTTAACATTAGATTACAGACGCTTCTCAGGTGAGTATTTTTGTTATTTTATGACAAATGTTTGGGAATCTTCCAGATATTTTCCCAGTATATTTCACCAATGACAAAAATTGTTAAAGAAATTCAATAATTACGTTCTAAAATTTCTTAACGTCACATTTAGAACACAACCTTTCTTGCTTCTTTGAAACATTAGTTCACAGATTTTGTGCTATTAACAACAAACATTTTTATTATAATTATCAATTCTACACTTAGTTATATAAACATATAAATCAGTTTATAAAGTTAATTATAAAATAAAATTAATTATTAAACTATATGAAATACAATAACTGTGCACCATCTTTGTTTGCTTAGAAAACAATGTTTATTCGGGTGGAAAAACGTACTTCATACTTTAGTAAACTGCTGTGATTAAATGCCATCGTGCGCCTAAACGAAGTTTTGAAAGCATAAATAGATAAAGAAATGTAATTTCTAATTTATCGACTGATAATTAAACCAACAAACGTAAAGTAAAACCATAATACAGAAATTAGAGCAGGTCCATAATACAAATATTAAGTTACCCGTAAAATGTTAACGGCCTTAGGTGAAAACATCACGTGCTTTTTCATGCCATAAGACTTAATTTCGTCAAACCAAATTAACCAATAGATTTGTTTGAGTTTTTTTCAAACTAAAGACAAACAATAGTGCAGAAGCTCCTCATTTTTAGAACGACAGTTAAAACAAACAGGTAGATCCAGATAGTGAGATTGTGAGTTTAGGCTTCAAGTTTAGGCGGTTTCTAAAGTGAACTATCACAGTTTTTATTGCAATGACACAATAATTGTGTTCTAAATTAATTGTGCCAACATATGTGGACTATCAACGAAAATAAACAATTATATAAAGCTTTGAAGACAACTATGGTAACCAAGAGGTGACATAAGCGCCACTGAATGTCTTCTCAAGTGACTCAACAGTATATTTTCATATTTATAACTCTAGGAAGCAGATTTCTATAACTGTGGTGGGTTGAGCACTGATAGTTTCTACTGCAGAGTTGTTGTAGTTGCACTTTATGGAGTTGAGTTTTCTGAATCTGCATTCGTGTTCTTTATGTCTGGTTTTGGACCCTGCGGTATTTCTGTGGTTTTATATTGAAAATTGTACGTTGGTTGTGAATGTTGTCTGGGTGCTTTGTTTGACCACGAGTTGGAGGGTCGGCGATGCGGGCGTTCGGCTCTAAAGTGAAATATGTGATAGTCATACCCGTCACGTAAAATACAATCAGCACTGTGCTTCGACGTTGTCACTACCTTCATGAAGTACGTAGATAGATTGATGTTTCTTGAGAAAATTCGATGTACAACATGTAACTTGGCCTAGATTTGAGATTCTATGGCTTGTTTGATTTCTTCTGGTTGTATGGTTGAGTTGACGTCCTTGAGTAATAGTGAGAAGAGGCTGACAGGACTTTTGGTTGGGGAACAACTTACTTTAATTCAGTGTTCTATGGTTGACATAGATACACTTGATCAGTTGGAGTAGCAGATTGGATGAGAATTCCGCCCCGGGAGAGGATTCGGTCCTGGAAGATTCGATGGTTGCTCCTGGCTTGGCTTGGGCGACGAACATGGCGACTTCTAGCGACGTAAAGTGTGACGGTAAACCATCAACAATTACCGTCAGAATAACTGGCATAGTTGATCCTTACGTCTTGAACAGTATAATAACAGAGATATCTGCACACCTTGCTTGTTCTGTGACTAAAGTGGAACTATCGTCTGGGTCATTACAAAAAATAGTTATTAACAAACTGATACCACATTTTACAGATATGTCACTAATGCAGTCTTCAAACATTGAAACATAGGTTTCAACCCTATGGGTTACAGGCACAGCCTGGTGTTTAGGGTGGTTGACTCGCAAACAGATTAAGCTGTGGGGTCATTATAATATGTCCGCTATTAATTAATAAAAGGGTAGCCAAAAGCTGGCAGTTGGTGGTGTTAGTTATCTGGTTTATTTTAGAGTATCGTGTTGCACTAGTGACAGTTAGTTCACACAGTTTGACGGGTTTTTATAAATATATACGAAAAAGGTTCTTTAAGAGTAGGTGTCTGTGACATGTTGGCGATAAATTAGAAATGTTATCGCTTTTTTTTTCTAATATTTCAATATTTTGGAATTTACCAAAGTATAAAATCTGTTTTCTTCACGAATGAATATATCTTATAAGGGAAACATTTTATTAAGGTGTGCATTTATTTTGTTTTTTCGAGTTTAACAATAAATAAACCATTTTTACTACATAATTATAATTAAAAGATTTGTTGTTAATAACAAAAACTTTGTAAACTAATATTTCAAAGAAGCAAGGGAGGTGATATCCTAAACTTAGTATTTATGAAATATTGAGTATTGAATTTCTTGAACAATTTTTGTCATGGTTGAATTAAAGTCGAATATTTCACTGGGTAAAAGTTCGAAGATTTCTAGACATATTTTATACAAAATAACAAATATATAAACCTAAAAATTATACGTAATCTAATGTTAAAACACAAGACATAGAGCATACGATCACCAATATTGAATACAAGTGGGATACTTACATTAGGTTCGAGATAACATTTTTTACAGAAGTATTATCAAATAAATCATTTTGCTGCACACAGGTATAGATGCGATTACAAATAATTATATTTCTACAGTCATCACAATAATGTGTCAATTAAATCAATAAATCAATTACAGGTAGAGAAGTGATTTATGCTTTTACATCCGCCCAGCATGGCCAGGTAAGTTCGACTCGTAATCTGAAGATTGCAGTTTCGAATCTACGTCGCACCAAACATGCTCGCCCTATAAAACAAAATTCGGCCCGGCATGGGCAAGCGTGTTAAGGTGTGCGACCTCGTAATCTGAGGGTCGCGAGTTTGCATCCCCGTCGCGCCAAACATGCTCGCCCTTTCAGCCATGAGGACGTTATAATGTGACGGTCAATCCCATTATTCGTTGATAAAAAGAGTAGCCCAAGAGCTGGCGGAGGGTAGTGATGACTAGCTGCCTTCCCCCTAGTCTTACACTGCTAAATTAGGGACGGCTAGTACAGATAGCCCTCGAGTAGCTTTGTGCGAAATTTAAAAACAAAAAACAAAATAAAATTATATTTTTAACATATGTAAATATATACGTTTGTATTGAATAATTTGTAAGTTATAAATTAAACTGAGTTCAGTTGTGATTTACTCAGTAAGCTAAATCGTAAGTGTGTTAGTGCGTTTGCTGTCGATAGATTTAAGAGGAAATTAGGCAATCGGAAATGTTTCGGAATTTACCATTGGCGTTTTTTTTTAACTTCCTGTCTCATTTATTTCTACCTTCTTTCGATACTCTATCATTTTATCCATTTTCTTCTTTCCACTACTTCATAATCTGATTTCGTGCTGTTGTTGTTTTCTTGAAGATTGAAGTTTATTAAAATTTTTATTTTCGTCTTTATCTCATTTATAAAACCAGTGTTGTAGCATTTATTTCTGATGAAAATTATTTGAAAAAAATTAAAATATACGCTATACAGTAATTTGTTTAAACTTGTTTTCTGCAATATTATTTGTAACTATAATTGATGAGGAAGTTAGGAGTGTGAAATATACATATAAAAACAAAGGTTACTCGTACTGTTTAAAATCCTCAATTTGTCAATACTGTATTTATTTCTGATACCAATAGAATATCTGTTTTCTTTTTACACTTTCTTCTCTTTCTCTTATCTTACGAAATGTAAATGATTGTTACTTTTCCAAAACGCACAAAGAAATCTGTCTGAATTCCAGTAGGAAAGCTCAGTTTCAGTGCTGTAAATACAAAAAGTAACACACTGTTACCATATACATATACATGACACCCACAATATAACACCAGCAGTATGTCTAAGGATTACAACGCTAAATTCAGGAGTTCAATTCTTCTCCGTGGGCTCACCAAATAGCCCGATTTGGCATTGCTAGAAGGAAACACACAACCATATATATATCTACCGATAATTAGTATATTAACGTATTTATCACACACAAGCGTTCTCGGCATTTCAATAAATTACGCTTACTTGTTTGGTATCTAGATATTATATGTATTAGAAACAAATACTTGTTAAATGTATTGGTCACAAGACACCGAACATTTCTTGTAACGTTTCACATCTTTCAAGTAAATTATTGAAGAACTTCAATAATTTCTTACTATATACCTTGCAGATATAACGTTGTTTATTTATTCCATGAACTTTTTAAAAGAGTATTTTAATTTAAACTGTATACAGTTTTATATCATTACTGATCACAAGGTACAGTTATTTCTGGAATATTTTAAATTTGAATCGAATCAAAGAATGTATGTGTTTGAAGTAACTAAACCATTCTTTTTTCTCCTCCCTGCACAACGTGTATGATGTTTATAGCTGCTATTCTGTTATATCAGTCTCTGCATTCAAACATCGACAAATAAAAACATTTTACCCTACATATCTGTCTACTATTACACATTATTGCACCATGTAACTACAACCAAACATCAATCTCTTAGTATACCGCGTGCTTCTTCATATCATAGATCTAAATGTTGTTTGCACTAAAGTCCTGAATCAAGGATACTAGTTGCGCGTGCACCTGAATATTTCCCTGTTTTCACTGAGTGACCTTGTGTGGTTACGTACGTATCACGTGTCTGTTTTAGAGTGGTTTGTCTGTCTTGAACCAGTTATGACTTAAATATTCATGTACAGAGGCGTATGCTGTCAAAGTTTAAAACAACTCGAGGGGCCAAAGCGAAATATTATTTCGCGAGCGATACGTGCAGTAAATGGAATAATGGCGAACCTAAATAATGTTATTGTAACTTACGGCATTGTAGCGAGCGTATTTTTTATTTTACTGTGGGCGTTACGTTGCAAACTTAAAAGTATAAGGCAACAAATGTTTTCTTTCTTTGTTGATAGGTACGGGTCTCTAAGCAAAGAGAAGAAGTTAGTCATTTTTAAGGAAAATCTATTTTATCATATGAACACGATGGTTTTTTATGATCCACGTTTAAAAACGAAAGGACAAGGTGTGATTAGAGTTTTAGAGATTGGTGTTGGTACTGGTGTAAATCTCAAATGTTATCCATCAGGATTTAGATTAATATGTATCGAACCTAACCAATATTTTAAAACCTATTTTAAGAAGAATAACGAGAAATTTCGACAGATTGAAGTGGAACAGTTTGTGACCGCTATGGCAGAAAACATGATCGAAATACCTCAGAACAGCGTGGACGCTGTAGTGTTAACTTGCATTCTGTGATGAAGATTCAGGACTTTTTGCAGGAGATCAAGAGAGTACTTGTACATGTAAGTAGAAGAAACAACAAAACAGTTATCGAAATGCCCCATTGCGGGCTCCATTACTTGTATTTCCTAACAATTACATAGTTAAACTGTTTAAATACTGCATAATAATACTGATACCTTACTTCTGCTTTAACCAACATTACTTCTCATTTATATTATTTGCTTTCTATAACTGGAATAAAAACATTTTATGGATAAGGTAGATAAACAAAAAGTATTATGAACCCAGTTTAGATATCTTAGTACTAAAACAAAATTCGTTATCTACAGCAGCTCAGCGACAAGCATGAAGAAAGGCTTGTAACCCCAAAAGTGAATTTTGATATCCATAGTGGGCACAGCACAGATAACTCGTTATGTAACTTTGTATTCAAAACAAAACAGTCTTGCCTGTTTTAGTCCTTACTGTGCGAGTGGTAAGGTACGATTGTAAGTTAGATATTAAGAAGTCCGCTATTATGGACATTTTCTCTGCTTATTTACGTTTGGACTTGCATGACCCTACTTTTTATTAATAGTCACTGTTTAGAAGCAAAAAGGTTTAATTATTAATTACTAATATAAAAACTGATTATTTTATTTTTGTACTTAACTTAAAAAGAATGCAAAGTTAGAAAATATCAATCACAAAACTGACGTTTTACAGAATCTACAAGTGTAGACTATTAACGAAAATAAACAATTTTACAGAACTTTAAAGAAAACTGTGTCACAGAAGTATATCTTCACATTTATAATGCTAGGAAGCACATTTGAATGCCCTAGGTGGGTTGACCACAAATAGTTCTTAGTGTAGCTTTGTGCTTAACTTCAAACAAACACAAACCACTGGTTGTATTGTAAGAACATATAGGAGAAGAAGAATTCCTCTTATCAGCTGTTTACTAAAGTAACCAACCTGTGTGAACTTTAGGAAAAGTGATATCTTTTTACAGCTCTGGAATAACCTGTAGTTATTTACTTTGCAACGAACCTAGGTATGTATTTTAAATTTAGTTTCATATATTATTTTAAAACAAATACACTATGTGCTGTTTGTTTAATGCTGAAAGTTATTGCCAACAAGTCGCAGACACCTACTCTGAAGAATACTTCGCACTTTATTATAAAAAAAATCGGTCAGACACTTTCCACTTTTTGTCATTAACTTAAGATACACTAAAGAAACATCAGATAACTACCATCACTCATTTGGAATTCTTGGGCCGCTATTTTACCAAAGAAAACTAATCCCATTACAATTCCATCACAGCTATAAGAGCGAGCATGTTCTGAGACAGGTGTTTGAATCTGTAAACCTCAGATTGTGATCCAAGCAACATATTCATAGTTGAAAAAGTTCAGAATGTGGTAAAGGTTTGTTTATAACTACTTTTCGAAATGAAAAATTCTACAGAGAAATAATTAATATATTACTTGCTTGCGTACAGTGGTATACAGTCGTTTTTGATTATTTACCAATATTCTGAGCATCATTAAAAACATTTTCACAGCATTCGTAGTAGAATAATAAAAATGACACAAACAAAAACTACATATAACTACTAGTAAATACACCGAAAAACACATCATTATATATATACCACAATAAAGACATAATTAAAAAACAAATCGATGTATTGTAATAATTAGTGAAACCTTAATATATGAAAATAAGACTTAAAATACATTATTACTCAACTATCAGAAAACATAGATTTAATAATCGGGATAAAAACAAAGGAATAGTCCCGTTACATGAATCAAATTTATCATTAACAGAAATTTAGTAATACGAATGCATAGTAGCTGATGTTGTCTTGCAATCGACAACATTTTAAAATCTACAAAACATACTTTCAAACCGTAACCGATTAAACAGCCCTAGCATGGGTAAACGAAATTTTAATACTATTACACACCATTGAAGGTCGAAACGTTGTTCGCTCTTCTATGTAAAATATTTTTTTAACCCAAACGAGCCGTTTTTGAATATAAAATTCTCAACAAGTGGGTTTCTCGACATCACTGACTAGTACACACCAAACTACAAATAAAACACACTACTCACAACAGCTTATAAAATCCATAGAGCAGCTTCCTCCGATTTGTTTCACAAATATTCACGCAGAATAATAATAGACAGACTCCTACATACTATACTGAATTATTTCGAGAGAAATTGGAGAAAAAAATTATTATGCAAACAAGAGATATACCACATACAAAATGATGATTGTTGTAAGCACCTCTCCCTTGTGAAAATATAAGAAATAAAAACAGGTCTTTGGCGTAGACAGAGATAGTCCAAAAAAAACCTCGTGACTGAAGCCAAATTTTATTTTTTCTTATACACTGTGTCCTTACACATTTTAAGTTCTTGTTTATCTTGAATAAAAAGCAATTTATTTTACAGAAATTTTTAATTCATTATCTCCTGTTCATGAATAATAAATCTTGTCTCATGGCCGTAATGTTGTCCTTCCTAGAAAATAAAATTATATTCATAAAATATTGTTCAGCTGTGATTTACTGAGTAAACTAAATGGTGAGTGTGTTTACTATCGATTAATTTGAGGGGATATTGTGCAATCGGGTTTTTTGTGAGTTAGGCAAGAATTTGTTTCGGAATTTACCATTGGCGTTTTTTGTTTTTTTTAACTTCCTGTCTCATTTTTCTCTACCTTCTGTCGATACTCCATCTTTTTATCCATTTCACTCTTTCCACTACTTCATGAACTGATTTGGTGGTGTTGCTGTTCACTTGAAGATTGAAGTTTATTCTAATTTCTATTATATTTTCACTTTTATATCATTTATGAAACCGGTATTGTAACATGCTGTATGCATTTATTGCTGATGAAAATTATCTGAAACCAAATAAATATATCCCATACAATGATTTATTTAGACTCGTCTAATGCAATATTATTTATAACAACTGTTTGAAATTAAAATTGGCGTGGTTTTAGGAGTGAAATACACATAAAAACAAAGTTTACTGGAACTGTTTTGAATCTTCATTTACTCTTTTAATTCTGATACCAAAATAATGTCTGTTGCTTCGTTACAATGTTTTCTTTTATTGTCAGAAATTTCTGTAAAGGTTTGTTATTTTTGCCGACATCAAAAAGAAAACTGGTTGAAATACAAATGGCAAGTACGAGTGCAATGAATAGAAAATATAATACACTAGTTTCTATGTATATCTAGAGACGAAAAGAATGTTGACCGATTCATCACACACAAGTGTTCCTGATGTTTTGAGATAAGACTACTTATTATGTAACTAGATATTCGATCTGTTAAAAACTAAATTCTTAAAGAAAAAATTCAATGATGATGAGATAAAGAAAGAAAATCCTAAAGTTCCGAATATCGCAAGTGGATCGTTGAAGGACTGCACTTTAATAATCACTTATTGGAGCTATTCCAGAAATAAATGTGTTGCTTAGGGAGAAGACTTGTTATTTTTTTTACTGAACATTTATAAAACATTGTTCACATATTACGTGTACTTTTCGAAACAGTTTTATTTAAAACCTTAAGGTATATAAAATTTAGTAGCATTATTGATAACAGAGGGTAATTATTTGTGGAATATTTTAAATATGTTTAGAAGGAACCAATGTGCGTATTTAAGGTTACTTAACCATTCCTATGTTTTCCAGTGAACATTGTATGTGATTTGTTTACTTAATTGTTTTACACAAGATTCTGTATCGAAACATCGATACATCATATCAGCATGTTACCACAACCACACATTTATTTGTTTGACATATTTTATTTAGAACTGGGTATACATCAATCTTTAAATTTGAGTTGAATTATTCACTATTCATTTATTAACTCTCTTTAGCTGTTGCATGATTTTAATTTAATCTAAATTTACTCAAAAATACATTTTATAAGTTTGCTCTATTTTAAATTTCATTTAAAAAATTCCTTTCACAACATTCTTTGTGCAGAAAATTGACATAATCTCATTATCATGTATCTGTTGTAGCTTGATGGAATAATATAAAGTAGTGAAAGAAAACTTGTTTCATTTTTTTCTATTACAATTTATTCATATCCTAATGTTTTTATAGTGTAGATAACAAAAACCATAAAAATCGATGTCCTCTTAATCCTCTTTCCAACCTTTTTATTTTTAATAAACATGTAGATTCTCCAAAACGTTAGTTTTTGTAATTAATATTTTTTTGATGCGATATGAATATTATTGTCCGCCTAAGTCTTTATTTCAATTTTCAAAATCTGTTTTAAACGATAGTTAATGATAGCATTTCTTCAATGGAAACTGGTATTCTTTTTGCAGAATTCTTTTGATAGGTGTCTCATTGTAATGCTAGATACAAATGTTTACAAGGTATGTTTTACATATTATATTGTCGTATTAGCGTCACTATAAAGTTAATGATTGCTCAGTCAAACTACTTACCTGGAATGTACAAATTATAAAATGTTATTCGAAGAAATGAAGCGCTTTGATTACTTACAAAAGACTTTGCATTCTTCTTTGATTACAACGTACACAAAATAAAATAAACAGTTTTCATACAAGTAATTAATAAACCTTTTTGCATCTGAACAGTGACAGTAACCATAACTACCTGAGCCAAAGGAATCATTTTGTAGCAATACCAATTACATAACGCTGAACTAGGAAACACAATCCTTCTATATCAATCACATTTTGAGAAACATCGGTAAATCCTACTTTTTTTACAGAAACTGCCGTATCTGAAGTTAGGTGGCAGTTTTCAAACATAAACATCCATAACGGTTCCATAATCCTTTGAGCGAAACGTTTCCAAGTTTTACGATCATGGCCGATATGTTCGCAGTAAAAAAAATTTCCTCCCTATATTTGAAAAATAAATAAACACATATAGAAAAACAACAACAGTAATTTAGAGTCACTAAACAAATAAAATCAAAAAATAAATAAAACAACAAGTACAGTTGTAAGTACACACAGTTTGCCTTTTCAAATGTATAACGTAAGTTTATAATAAATATTATATTGCTATAACAAGACTAAAACACAGTAGTAGTACACAAGTTTATCACTATATAAGTATAGGTTAAGGGTAACCAATAAAACAAACAATATGTTATAAACATTGTTTTTATTGTTTATGTACCAATCATTTTCAGGGCAGAAATACTTTCTCTGGTGGTAAGTCAAGTAAGCTTTGATAAATTTCGCAAATAGACAGAGGATTGCATAATTATCTTTTGGGAAATTATTTTATGTTTTACAAATGTTTTGTTAGTTTACTGAACTATGTATAAAGCTTCTAAAAAGTTACCTTTATTAGCTATCCTTAATTTATAAATTACGGATTATATCATGAGATATAACAGTACGGTTGCAGTGGATGACTATTTCCACACATACAATATTTACACGTAGAAATTCTAGTGTGTTTAACAACAAACTTTTGTGCACTCGGTAAATGTTTGTTTTGAAATATAAACCTTGTAACCATAAATTAATTTGGCTGTTGTTTAGCAAAACCACATTGGACTATGTCCACTTCCGGTTATCGTATACTGATTTTAAGGGAGTAATTTAACAGAATTAATGCTTTTCCACCGGATACAAAAGCTGAGTCCCAAATACCAATCATCGTTTTTAAGTATATTTTCCAGATGATATTTGCATAAACTTATTCAAACGTTCTCAATATTGCGATTAATCCCACAATTTACTGTTAGTTTCCTGTGTATTTAAAACCGATAAGGGCGAATGGAAACACCGAATATTGGGAAAATACTCTTATATTCCCACACGTTCTGCATCATACTTAAGTTTGAAATATGGGATTGTGGTCTTAGTGTTAAAATGTTAAATACAAGTGAATCATTTATCTGAACTTTCTGGTTCATTTTAATGTTGTAAAAAGATCGTTTAAGGTTAATACCCTGGTGAGTTTTCTTCGTTATCTGAACTATTTATCAAAGGGAGTTTTCACGTGCAGGTGTCAGAAGAATTGCCAAACGTCACACACAAGGTCAGAATATAGTTCCAAAAAGATCAGTTGTTTAGATAACAGTAATTTATAGTTGTGATCTTTTCTTACCCTTGTGAGTTGATAAACAATTACGATACAAAGTATTTCAAAAAAATCATTTTCATTTTCAACGTAAAGGATACAATAACAGCTAAACATGCACAATATCGACATATAGCATATATTAGACGAACCATAAGGGATACAAGCTGCAAAAAAACTACATTTTGTCTGTGCATGATTTATTCATTTTAATTACGTTGAATGCAGGAAAATAAATTTAAGTCGTTTAACGTGTACACATTGTTTAAGCATTGATTATAATTATTAGAATAAATAAGTACTGTCGCCCCTCAGCGGTTCAACGTTAAGCCTAAAAACTCAAGTTGGTAGGCTCAGTACAAAAATTTTATTGTGTTATTATATAAATAACTTAATAAAAAAAATATATTACCAACTATTCTTCAGAAACGTTTTTTTATCGTTCACGCCAATCATTCTATTCTTATTTTATTGACTTTTACAAGAACAATTTTATAAGTGTATTAGGTATTCTTAGCTATTAACAGAAGCTATTATTCTAGTTGTATTTGAATAGCTTAGATCATAATATTAAAATTCGAAAAAAAGGATTTGTCACACCCATTTTATGAATTGGTTTCGAATATTATGTTTCAATAATATCAACCGTATCCACGACTTTTGTTTAAACTAGTAATAAAAAAAGGATCACGAAAGTCCAAACGTAAATAAGCATAGAAAATGTCTAAAATAGCGGACTTCTCAATATCTAGCTTATCTGTGCTGTGTCCACTATGGATATCAAAATTCACTTTTAGGGTTATAATCCTTCCTTTATGCTGTGGTTTAGGACTAAGATGTACAAACTGAGTTCAAAATACTTTTTGTTTATCCACCTTATCCATACAACGTTTTTGTTCCAGTTATAGAAAGCAAATAATATCAGTATTATTATGCAATATTTAAGAAGTTTTACTGTGTAACTGTTAAGAAATACTAGAAATGAAGCCATCAATGGGCTAAAGGACTAAAACAAGCAGGACTGGTTTATTGTCAAGTGCAATGTTACATAACGAGTTATCTATGCTGTGCCCACTATGTACATCATAATCCACTTTTAGGGTTATAATTCTTCCTTTATGCTGTGGTTCAGAACTAAGATGTACAAACTGAGTTAAAAATACTTTTTGTTTATCCATACAACGTTTTTGTTCAAGTTATAGAAAGCAAATAATATCAGTATTATTATGCAATATATACCTTATCCATACAATGTTATCGTTCCAGTTAAAAAAGCAAATAACATAAATGAGAAGTAGTGTTGGTAGAAGCACACATAACGTATCATTATTATTATTATGGAGTCGCAATGGTGCATTTCCATAACTATTTTCTTGTTTTTACTACTTACAGGTACAAGTACTCTCTTGATCTCGTGCAGAACGTCCTGAATCTTCATCACAGAACACAAAACACAAGTTGACACGACAGCGTCCACACTGTTCTCAGGTATTTCGGTCATGTTTTCTGCGACAGCGGTCACAAACTGTTCCACTTCAATATGTCGAAATTTCTCGCTATTCTTCTTAAAATAGGTTTCAAAATACGGGTTAGGTTCGACACAAATGAATCTGCACCCTATTGGATAATATTTGAGATTTACACCAGTACCAACACCAATCTCTAACACTCTAATCACACCTTGTCCTTTCGTTTTTAAGCGTGAATCATAAGAAACCATCGTGTTCATATGAGAAAATAAATTTTTCTTAAAAACGACTAACTTCTTCTCTATGCTCTGAGACACATACTTATCAATAAAGAAAGCAAACATTCGTTGCTTTATACTTTTAAATTTGTAACGTAACGCCCACATTAAAATAAAAAATACGCTTGCTACTACGCCGTAAGTTACAACAAAATTATTTAGGTTCGCCATTATTCCATTTACTGCAGGTGTAGCTCGCGAAATGATATTTGGCTTCAGTCCCTCGAGTTGTCTTAAACTTTGACAGCATACACCTCTATACATAAATATTTAAGTCCTAACTGGTTAATGACTGGCTAACCACTCTAAAACAGACGCGTGATACTTACGTACCACTCAAGGTCACTCAGCGAATACAAGGAATTGTTCAGGTGCATGCGCAACGAGTATCATTGATTCAGGACTTCAGTGCAAACAACAATTAGATCTACAACATGAAGAAGCACGCGGTATACCAAGAGATTGATGTTTGGTTTCAGTTACATAGTGCAATAATGTGTATTACTTGACTTTCGATGAAAATTAAAAATATTCCAGAAATAAATGTACCTTATGATCAGTAATGATATAAAACTGTATATAGTTTAATTTTAAATACTTTTTGAAATGTATGTATAATATGTAAACACTGTTTTATAAACGTTATATCTGGAATAACTATGGTAAGAGATCATTAATGTTCTTTAACTATTTACTTGAAAGATGGGGAACTTTACAAGAAATATTCGGTATCTTGTGATCAATGTATTTTTTTTCTTTTAAAGTATTTGTTTCCAATACATAGAATATTTAGATACCTAACAAGCAAATTATTAAAATGCCAATAACGCTTGTGTGTGATAAATTCATTATTATACTATTCATCGCCAGATGGTTGTGTATTTCCTTCTAGCAATGCCAAATCGGGCTGTTTGGTGAGCCCACCGAGAAGAATTGAACTTTTGATTTTAGCGTTGTAATCCGTAAACTTATCGCTGTAATAGCGGGTGACATGTATATGAGAACCAGTGAGTTACATTTTTTATTTACAGCACTGAGACTGAGCTTTCCTCCAAGAATTCAGACAGATTTCTTTTTGTTTTTTTGGAAAAGTAACAATCCTTTATTTTTCGTAAGATAAGAGATAGAGAAGAAAGTGTAAAAAGAAAACAGATATTCCGTTGGTATCAGAAATAAATACAGTATTGACAAATTGAGGATTTATAACAGTACGAGTAACCTTTGTCTTTATGTATATTTCACACTCCTAACTTCCTCATCAATTACATTTACAAATAGTTGTTTCAAATAATATTGCAAAAAACAAGTTCAAACTAATCATTGCAACGGGTATATTGTAATTGTTTCAGATTGTTTTCATCAGAAATAAATGTTACAACACCGGTTTCATAAATTAGATAAAGGTGAAAATAAAATAAAAAATTTTAAATAAACTTCAACCTTCAAGAAAACAGCAACAGCACGAAATCAGATCACGAGGTTGTGGAAAGAAGGAAATGGATAAAAAGATGGAGTATCGAAAGTAGGCAGAGAAAAATGAGACAGAAAGTTAAAAAAAAACGCCAATGGTAAATTCCGAAACAAATTTTTGCCTAACTGACAAACAAACCCCATTGCGTAATTTCCTCTCAAATATATCGATAGCAAACGCACAAACACATTCATGATTTAGCTTACTAAGTAAATCGCAACTGAATTCAATTTAATTTATAGCGTACAAATTATTTAACACAAAGGTATATATTTATATATATTAAAAATATAATTTTTTTTCTAGGAAAGACAACATTAGGCCCGTGAGACAAGATTTATTATTTATGAACAGAAAATAATGAATTAAAAAGTACTGTATAATAGATTTTTTAAAAGAAATTGCTTTTTATTCAAGATAAACAAGAGCTTAAAATGTGTAAGGACACAGTATATAAGAAAAAATAACACTCACAAACTAATGACGTAAGAAACAAAACTGGGAAATAATCGCACATAGGGCTAATAACTTTCTGGAAGGATTTACCACATGAAAATCTGTCACTGGAAAAAAATCCTCATGAGTTTCTATGTATTTGAATTTTGCGGAAAGCTACAAAAGGGCTAACTGCGCTAGCCATCCCTAATTTTGCAGTGTAAGATTAGAGGGAAGGCAAATAGTCATCACCACACACCGCCAGCTCTTAGACTACTTTTTTACCAACGAATAGTTGGATTGACCCTCACATTATAACGCACTCATGGATAAAAGAAGCGAGCATGTGTGGTGCGACGGGGATTCGAAACTGCAACCTTCAGTTTACGAGTCGAACGCCTTAACCCACCTGGCCATACCGGCCATATGTTTCCAAGGAAAAGGATGTAAAAGAAAAAAATCACTTCTCTATATTAATTGATTTAATTAACACATTATTGTGATGACTGTAGAAATATAATTATTTGTAATTAAATCAATAACTGTGTGCAGCAAAATGGTTTATTTGATAATACTTCTGTAAAAAATGTAATTTCGAACCTAATGTAAGTATCCCACTTGTATTCAATATTGGTGATCGTATGCTCTATGTCTTGTGTTTTAACATTAGATTACATATAATTTTTAGGTTTATATATTTGTTATTTTGTATAAAATATGTCTGGAAATCTTCGAACTTTTACCCAGTGAAATATTCGACTTTAATTCCACCATGACAAAAATTGTTCAAGAAATTCAATACTCAATATTTCATAAATATTAAGTTTAGGATATCACCTCCCTTGCTTCTTTGAAATATTAGTTTACAAAGTTTTTGTTATTAACAACAAATCTTTTAATTATAATTATGTAGTAAAAATGGTTTATTTATTGTTAAACTCGAAAAAACAAAATAAATGCACACCTTAATAAAATGTTTCCCTTACAAAATATATTCATTCGTGAAGAAAACAGATTTTATACTTTGGTAAATTCCAAAATATTGAAATATTAGAAAAAAAAGCGATACAATTTCTAATTTATCGCCAACATGTCAGAGACACCTACTCTTAAAGAACCTTTTTCGTATATATTTATAAAAACCCGTCAAACTGTGTGAACTAACTGTCACTAGTGCAAAAGGATACTCTAAAATAAACCAGATAACTAACACCACCAACTGCCAGCTTTTGGCTACCCTTTTATTAATTAATAGCGGACATATTATAATGACCCCACAGCTTAATCTGTTTGCGAGTCAACCACCCTAAACACCAGCCTGTGCCTGTAACCCATAGGGTTGAAACCTATGTTTCAATGTTTGAAGACTGCATTAGTGACATATCTGTAAAATGTGGTATCAGTTTGTTAATAACTATTTTTTGTAATGACCCAGACGATAGTTCCACTTTAGTCACAGAACAAGCAAGGTGTGCAGATATCTCTATCCTTACGTCTTGAACAGTATAATGACAAAGTACGCCAGTTATACCGACGGTAATTGTCGACGGTCTATAGTCACGCCTTACGTCGCTACAAGTCGCCATGTTCATCGCCCAAGCCAAGCCAGGAGCAACTATCGAACCTTCCAGGACCCGAATCCTACCCCGGTGCGAAATCCTCATTAAGTCTGCTACTCCCGCTGATCAAGTTTGTCCATATCAACCATAGAACACTGAATTAAAGTAAGTTGTTCCCCAACCAAAAGTCCTGTCAGCCTCTTCTCAGTATTCCTCATGGACGTCGACTCAACCATACAACCAGAAGAAATCAAACAAGCCATAAAATCTCAAATGTAGGCCAAGTTACATGCTTTACATCGAATTTTTTCAATCTACCTACGTACTTCATGAACATAGTGAAAGTAAAGTGGTGATTGTATTTTACGTGACGGGTGTGACTACTACATTCTTCACTTCAGAGCCGAACCACCGCATCGCAGACCCTCCAACTCGCGGTCAAACAAAGTACCCAGACAACGTAGACAACCAACGTACAATTTTCAATGGAAAACTACAAAAACAACGCGGAGTCCAGAACCAGCCATAAAGAACACGAATGCAGATTCAGACAACTCAACTCCATAAACTACAACTATCACTGTTTAACAACACGTGAAGTCTTAACAATTCAAGGAAGGCAAGACTCCTCTCTCTCTCTCTAAACTAAACCCCTGCGTAGTTCGTTCGCATTTGTTTGTGATGAAAAGTTCTACAGAGAAATGGTTAAAATATTGCTTGCTTGTGTAAAATGATATATAATCTTTTTGACAATTTTTAAAATCAGAGTTCATCAAGTCTGAGCCTGTTTTTGAAGAATGTCATTCATATCATATTGTTTTTGGTGGCACGTAAAGATACAACTTTTTATTTGCAGAATTTACACTTAAAACGGCTCAGGATTAAATTTTAAAAACTATTCTTGAGCTATACTCCCAAACTCCTATAAATGGCAATGTTCTAATGGCCTAACCATTCAATACTTCCTTCCTATGGCTAAGCTACTTACAAATAGTTTTAAAAAAGATGAGTCAGTGGTAATGTAAAAAATCCAAACCAGCAAAAAACCTGCTCTATTAGAAGAATTGTTATTTTAAAAAGCAACATAATATTAACAGTTTCAATTACTACAATAATAATGGTTAAACATAGCAATTTGCACAAATCCTTTAAAACCAAACATTAATGAAGCACGCACATAAATACATTTATAAAGCTAATCATAAAATAAAAATTATTGTATTTTATTTACAGAATTCCATTATCGACCTTCTAAGAGAATTATAAAGTTGATCCTCATGGTACAAAATAAATGTTGAAATAAAAGTTTCAGTGTAAGTTTTACTTATAAAGTAAGACTTTACCTACTCTAATTCCACCTTGACTTTATGATTTCAAACACGAGTCATAATAAACTATCGTGCTCATATGAGAAAGTTGTTTTTGTAAACATGCAATTACATCTTTACAAGTGGTCTTATATACCTATTAAGAATGAAAGCAGACATTCCTTTGGTTTACAGTTTTATGTTTCCAATGCAACGCCTAAAATGAAGACAACACTCGCGATTAAGCCGTCGGTTATAACGAAATTACTTAGGCTTATCATTAATCGAATTACTTTTAGTGAAACAAGCGAAATCAAATTTGGCTTCAGTCACGAGTTTATTAGACTCTATCTATGCCACAGATTAAAGTCCAACCCATAAAACCTGGCTGAGTTTATTGAACTCTCACGTGATTGTTAAATAAACGCGCGAGAACACTCTATGAATATAGCGAGATGAACCAATACAAGCACAACCAATCATGTTAGTAGCCTTGAGTCCAAACTTGAGTGTAATAAAGGTGAAACAACAACCCATGCACCTATGATATACTGAAAGAAAATGATAATACACGCGTATTTATCCAATACCCTTGTAGTTCTTAAAACACACCATTGCAGGTGAAACATTTTTAACACAGTAATTAACAACAAAAATACAATGGTAACAAACTCTTGAGGCAAGTAATACATTTTATATTTATACGACTTGTTAACAAATATATGAAAAGAATAGTATTTTAATACTGATCAAATTTGATGGAATGACCCCATAAAATAAATTCACGGAATATTTTACTTTATCTGACAATTCATGAAACGCTATACTATGGTTTTGTGTATAAACAGTCACTTATTATGAAATGATAGAAAACAGAAGGAGATTACGAGTCAATTGGCTGATATTTCTCAACTGAATAGTGAAATACGATCATTATTCTTATAAAGTAATCTGTCAGCCCACTGGAGGTTTCATTATTTTTAATACCACACATAGTAGTGGTAGGATTTAGTGAATGATATGAGTGTTCGGCTACGGATTCTTTTACGGTAGGTATCTGTGACTTGTTGACGATACATTTGATGAAATTTTAACATCCATAACTCCGCTTCTTTTAAACTAATATGTTGGAAACAAGTCAACAGCATGTACGAAACATTTGTTCATACTAAGTGTATAATAATTGTGTCTTGAACACTCTACAGTTCCCTTGTTCTTGTGTGACGATTTTACTACAGTATATTTATTTTAATGTCGGTGTTTGTTCATGTTAAAGTGGTATTTATAAACGTACAAAACTTCTTTCTATCTTCTTGGGATTTAGCTATAAAGATCCCGTTGGTCATGTATTTGATATCTTTCTCCCTCCTATACGTTGATTCACATCTTCTGATGAATGTATTTAAAAAGACAACTTGAGTACCAGAGTAAACCACATCTAATACCAGCCTCTTTCAGGATAATGTCTTTGTGTTATTTACAATTACATTCATACATAAATACCTTTTCTCACAAATAGTTCCATAATATCTTACACTTTCCGAAGGTTTAGGCTTAAATTAAGAATTTTACATTAATATCCTATAAAGTTTTTAAGTAAGTCTGATACTAAGGTGACCTGTTTTTATATCTTGCATATATTTTTACTTGGGAGAGATGCTCATAATAATAAATACGTTTTTCTCTTCAATTTCTATCGAGATAATTTGGTGTACTATGTAGGAGTCTGTCTCTTACTGTTTATGTGTTTAAATATTTGTGTACTCTTAAATTCCCACACGTTTTTCGTAACATTAAAGTTTCAGGTGTTTGTCGTCTTGGTGTTCAAATGCTTGATAAAAGTGAATCATTTTTTTGGATGTTCTGGTTCATTTTAACGTTGTAAAATAGGTCGTTTAAGGTTATTACTTTGGTGTTATTTTGAGCTGAAGTGTTTTCTTTGTTATCTGAACTTGTTATAAAATAGAGTTTTCAGGTGCAGGTGTCAGAAGAATTGCCAAACGCCACACACAAGGAAAGAACACGGTTCCAAAAAGTTCAGATATTTAGATAATAGGAATATATAGTTGTGGTCCTTTCTTGGGCTTGTGAGTTGGTAAACAATTATAATGTAGGGTATCCCAAAATATCTTTTCCAGTTTCATGGTAAGTAAAACAATAACAACTAAACATACGCAATATCAATGTACAGCATATTGCAAACAAATCATAAGGGGTACAAGCTGTATAAAAACCTACATTTTGTTTGTATATGATTTGTTCATTTAATTACGCTTAATGCAGGAACAATAAATTTTAAGTTCGCTTTTCGTGTACACATTGTTGAAGCTTTGATTATAATTATTACAATGAACAAGCACTGTCGCCTTTCAGCGGTTCAACGTTATGTCTGAAAACTGAAGTTTAAAACCTGTCTTACCTCCCTGTGGGAGTTCATTGTGTTACTATATACGTAACTCTAAAGAGTGTTTTCTTACAGCAAAGCCACATCAAGCTATCTGCTGAGCCCACCGAGGGGAATCGAACCCCTGATTTTGCGTTGAAATCCGTAAATAACTCTAAAAACAAAACAAAAAAACAAGTGCACTACGAACTATTCTCCAGGCACGTTTTTTTTTTTTTTTATCGTACAAGCTGATCATTCCATTCTAATTCTATTGACTTTAAAGAAAAGATTTTATTAGTGTCATCGGAATTCTTTGTGATTAACAGAAGCTATTATTCTAGATGTATTTGCAGAGCTCAAATCATATTTAAATGCGAACAGTAATATATTTGCCACTTCCATTTTATGAATTGATTTCGTATATTACGCTTCAATGACATCAACTGTATCCACGATTTTGTAAAAACTAGTAATAAAAAAGGGGATCATGAGAGTTCAAACGAATACAAGCAGAGAAAATGTCTAAAATAGCGGACTTCTCACTATCTAACTTTTCATCGTACCTTACCAGTCACACAATAATGACTAAAACAGGCAGAACTGATTTGTCATTAAGTACAAAGTTACATAACGAGTTATCTGTGCTGTATCCACTATGGATATCAAAATCCACTTTTAGGGTTCTAAGCCTTCCTTCATGCCTGTCGCTGAGCCACCGTAGATGGTGAATTTTGTTTTGGTATTAAGATGTCTAAAGTGAGTTCAGAATACTTTTTGTTTATCCATCTTATTTACACAATATTTTTGTTACGGTTATGGAAAGCAAATAATAATATAAATGAGAATTAATGTTGGTTAAAGCACACGTAAGGTATCAGTATTATTATGCAATATTTAAGCAATTTTACTGTGTAACTGTTAAAAATACTAAAAACAGAGCCCGCAATGGGGCATTTCCATAACTATTTTCTTGTTTTTACTACTTACAGGTACAAGAACTCTCTTGATTTCGTGCAGAACGTCTTGAATCTTCATCACAGAACACAAAACACAAGTTGACACGACAGCGTCCACGCTGTTCTCAGGTATTTCGGCCATGTTTTCTGCCATAGCGGTCACACACTGTTCCACTTCAATATGTCGAAATTGCTCGTTATTCTTCTTAAAATAGGTTTCAAAATACGGGTTAGGTTCGACACATATTAATCTGCACCCTATTGGATAATATTTGAGATTTACACCAGTACCAACACCAATCTCTAAAACTCTAATCACACCTTGTCCTTGCGTTTTTAAACGTGGATCATAAGAAACCATCGTGTTCATATGAGAAAATAGTTTTTCCTTGAAAACGACGAACTCCTTCTCTATGCTTTGAGACACATACTTATCAATAAAGAAAGCAAACAATCGTTGCTTTATTCTTTTAAGTTTGTAACGTAAAGCCCACAATAAAATAAAAATTACGCTTGCTACTATGCCGTAAGTTACAACAATATCATGTAGGTTTGCCATTATTCCATTTACTGCCCGTATCGCTCGCGAAATGATATTTGACTTCAACCCCTTGAGTTGTCTCAAATTTTGACAGCATACACCTCTTTGTATGAATATTTAAGTCCTTACTGGTTTAACACTGGCTAGCCGCTCTTAAAACAGACGCGTGATAATTACGTACCACTCAAGGTCACTCAGCGAATACAAGGAATTGTTCAGGTGCATGCGCAACCAGTATCCTTGATTCAGGACTTTAGTGCAAACAACAATTAGATCTATAACATGAAGAACCACGCGGTATACCAAGAGAATGATGTGTGGTTTCAGTTACCTGGTGCAATAATGTGTATTAGTTGACAGATATGTAGGGTTAAATGTTTTTATTTGTCGATGTATGAATGCAGAGACTGATATAACAGAATAGTAACTATAAACATCATACACATTGTGCAGGGAGGAGAAAAGAGAAAGGTTTAGTTACTTCAAACTCATACATTCTTTGATAAGATGAAAATTTAAAATATTCCAGAAATAATTGTACCTTGTGATCAGTAATACTATTAAACTGTATACAGTTTAAGTTAAAATACTCTTTTAAAAAGTTCATGAAATATATAAACAACGTTATTTCTGGAATGTATATAGTAAGAAATTGTTGAAGTCCTTTAGCAATTTACTTGAAAGATGTGTGAACGTAATGTTCGGTATATTGTGATCAATACATTTTTTCCTTTATCATTTGTTAATGTTTTAACAAGACATATGTTTCTAATACATAGAATATCTAGATACCTAACAAGCTGTTGTTGTTGTTTTGAATTAAGCACAAAGCTACACAATGGGCTATCTGTGCTCTGCCCACCACGGGTATCGAAACCCGGATTTTAGCGTGTAAGTCCCACTGGGGGGCACCTAACAAGCAAGCGAAAGTTATTGAAATGCCCAGAACGCTTGTGTGTGATAAATACATTACTTGTAATATACTATTCATCAGTAGATTTATATATGGTTGTGTGTTTGTTTCTAACAATTCCAAATCAGGCTATTTGTTTCACATTATTTTCATCAGAAATAAATGTTACAACATCGGTTTCATAAATTAGATGAAGGTGAAAATAAAAGAAAATTTTAAATAAACTTCATCCTTCAAGAAAACAGCAACAGTACGAAATCAGATCACGAAGTTGTGGAAAGAAGGAAATGGATAAAACGACAGAGTATCGAAAGAAGGTAGAGATAAATGAGACAGGAAGTCAAAGAAAACGCCAATGGTAAATTCCGAAACAAATTCTTACCTAAATCTTAAACAAACCCGATTGCCTAATTTTCTCTCAAATATATTGATAACAAACCCACTAACACACTCACGATTTAGCTTACTGATTAAATCACAACTGAACTCAATTAAATTTATAGCTTACAAATTATTTAACACAAACAAACATATATACATATAATTAAAATAGAATTTCATTTTTTAGGACAGACAACATTACGGCCATGAAACAAGATTTATTATTTATGTGTGGTGCGACGGGAATTTGAAACCGCAACCTTCAGATTACGTGTCGAACGCCTTAACCCCACCTGGCCATGCCGGTCGAAGGTTTCCTAGGAAAAGGATGTAAAAGAAAATATCACTTCTTTACTTGTAATTGATTTATTGATTTAATTTATACATTTTTGTGATAAGTGTAGAAATCTAATTATTTGTTATTAAATCTATAACTGTGTGCAGCAAAATGATTTATTTGATTATACTTTTGTATAAAATGATATCTCGTACCTAATGTAGGTGTCCCACTTGTTTTGAATATTGGTGATCGTATGCTCTATGTCTGGTGCTTTAATATTAGATTACGTATAATTTTTAGGTGTATATATATATATCTGTTATTTTATATAAAGAAATGTCTGGAAATCTTCGAACTTTTACACAATAAAATATTCGACTTTAATTCAACCCTGACAAAAATTGTTCAAGAAATTCAATATTCGATATTTTATAAATGTGACGTTTAGGATATCACCTCCCTTGTTTCTTTGAAATATTAATTTACAGTGTTATTGTTATCAATAACAAATATTTTAATTATAATTATGTAGTTTGGTTTATGTATTGTTAAACTCGAAGAAACAAAATAAATGCACACCTTCTTTATTTCCCTTATAAGGTATATTCATTCGGGACGAAAACATACTTTATACTTTGGTAAATTCCTTGAAATTAAATGTTATCATGTACACAAAACAAAGTTTTGAAAGCTTAGAAAGAAGAAGATATAAAATTTCTTTTTTATCCCTAACATGTCACAAACACCTTCTCTTAAAGAACCTTTTTCGTCTATATTTATAAAAACCCATCAAACTGTGTGAACTAGTTAACTAGGTAACTATCACCACCAACTGCTAGCTCTTGGCTACTCTTTTATCAAGTAATAGCGGACACATTTTCATAATCCCACAGCTTAATCTGTTTGCGAGTCAAGCACCCTAAGCACCAGGCTGTGCCTGTAACTCAGAGGGTTGAAACAGTTTACAATGTTTGAAGATTGCATTAGTGACATATCTGTAGAATGTGGTATGAGTTTGTTTATAACTTACCTTTTGTAAGGACCCTGACGAGAGTTCCACGCTAGTCACAGAGCAAGCAAGACTCTGCCATTATACTGTTCAAGACGTGATTATTAACTACGCCAGATACAGAGCCGGAAATTGTCAACGGTCTACCGTCACACCTTACGTCGCTACAAGTCGCCATGCTCATCGACTAAGCCAAGCCAGGGACAGCCATCGAACCTTGCAGGACCCGGATTCTACCTTGGGACTGAATCCTCATTCAGCCCGCAATTCACGCTGATCAAGTTTATCTGTCAACCATGGAACACTAAAATTAAAATAAGTTGTTCCCCAACCAAAAGTTCTGTCAGCCTCTTCTCAGTATTCCTCATGGACGTTGACTCAACCATACAACCAGAAGAAATCAAACAAGCCATAAAATCTCAAATGTAGGCTTAGTTACATGTTATACATCGAATTTTCTCAAGAAACACCAATCTACCAACGTACTTCATGAAGATAGTGACAACGTCAAAGTACAGTGCTGATTGTATTTTACGTGACGGGTGTGACTATCACATATTTCACTTCAGAGCCGAACGTCCCAATCGCCGACCCGTCAACTCGCGGTCAAACAGTGTGCCCAGACATCACAGACAATCAATGTACAATTTTCAAGGGAAAACGACAAAAATACTGCGGAGTCCAGAACCAGCCATAAAGAACACGAATGCAGATTCAGACAACTCAACTCCATAAACTACAACTATCACTGTAAACAACACGCGAAGACTTAAGAAACCAAGGAAGACAAGTGATGGCTCCTACCAGACCTTAGTTCCAGTTTCACGGAATACAAACACGAGCCAGACTCAGACCATTCACATGACAACTATCGAAGCGCCAGTTCAAACAAAGAAACGGACCACAATCACTCAGAAGACACCACTGGGCATCCAGTATGAACACAAGTTCAACCTGAAATTCCTACCTGTTGTACAAGAACGCAGCTACCAGTTTTCCTAGTGTCCAGACAACCAGCCACTTGAATACCATTGTTACAAACCATCAGTTTTCATTTTATTCCAAATGTTTTCAAAAGTAATGATTTTCTTCCCAGCTACTTCCGGGCACGGTTTGAATAGATTTTTTTAGCGTCCAGGCCGTGAAAATGTGTTTTCTTGGGATACTCCCGTTTCCCCCCACAGATAAATCTCTGGCATTGGGTCTGTTATCTCTGTCAAGGAAACATTCTGGGCTAGTCCTGAAAAAAGCTGTTTAAGTCAGTATCAAGTCAATGTTTAGTAATCGCCAGCTGTCAGGATATTCTGACCATGAGTTCTAGCCTGTCTTACTTCCCTTATGTCACTGTTGTCCAAGTCTCCCTTCAATCGCGTCAGTTTCATGTCCTCCACCTCACTTCTTCACCTTAAAAAATTAAAACAAAATAAAGACAAACTTCAATGTAAAGTTCAATAATCTTTCACACGAGGGTATGAAAAGGAACCACAACGTTCCTGACTACTCCAGTTGGAAAGATAATTATTTAGACTTCTCTCTCTCTAAACTAAACCCCTGCGTAGTTCGTTCGCATTTGTTTGTAATGAAAAGTTCTACAGAGAGATGGTTAAAATACTACTTGCTTGTGTAAAATGATATATAATTTTTTGACAATTTTTAAAATCAGAGTTCATCAATTCTGAGCCTGTTTTTGAAGAATGTCATTCATATCATATTGTTTTTGGTGGCATGCAAAGATACAACTTTGTATTTGCAGAATTTACAGTTAAAACGGCTCAGGATTAAATTTTAAAAACTATTCTTGAGCTATACCCCCAAACTCCTACAAATGGCAATGTTCTAATGGCCTAACCATTCAATACTTCCTTCCTATGGCTATGCTACGTACAAATAGTTTTAAAAAAGATGAGTCAGTGGTAATGTAAAAAATCCAAACCAGCAAAAAACCTGCTCTATTAGAAGAATTGTTATTTTGAACAGCAACATAATATTAACAGTTTCAATTACTACAATAATAATGGTTAAACATAGCAATTTGCACAAATCCTTTAAAACCAAACATCAGTGAAGCACGTATATAAATATATTTATAAAGCTAATCATAAAATAAAAATTATTGTATTTTATTTACAGATTTCCATTATCGACCTTCTAATAGAATTATAAAGTTGATCCTCATGGTACAAAATAAATGTTGAAATAATAGTTTTAGTGAAAGTTTTACTTATAAAGTAACACTTTACCTACTCTAATTCCACCTTGACTTTATGATTTCAAACACGAGTCATAATAAACTATCGTGCTCATATGAGAAAGTTGTTTTTGTAAACATGCAACTACATCTTTACAAGTGGTCTTATATACCTATTAAGAATGAAAGCAAACATTCTTTGGTTTACAGTTTTATGTTTCCAATGCAACGCCTAAAATGAAGACAACACTCGCGATTAAGCCGTCGGTTATAACGAAATTACTTAAGCTTATCATTAATCGAATTACTGTTAGTAAAAAAAAAAGCGAAATAAAATTTGGCTTCAGTCACGAGTTTTTTAGACTTTCCGAGGGTAGCTCTATCTTCGCCACAGATTAAAGTGCAACCCATAAAACCGGGCCGAGTTTATTAAACTCACACGTGATTGTTAAATAAATGCGCGAGGACACTCAATGAATATGGCGAGATAAACAAATACAAGCACAACCAATCATGTTAGTATCCTTGACTCCAAACTTGAGTGTAACAAAGGTAAAACAACAACCCATGCACCTATGATATACTAAAAGAAAATGATAATACACGCGTATTTATCCAGTACCCTTGCAGTTCTTAAAACACACCATTGCAGGTGAAACATTTTTAACACAGTAATTAACGACAAAAACAATATAGTAACAAACTCTTGAGACAAGTAATGCATTTTATATTTATATCACTGATTGACAAAAAAAAGAAAAGAATAGTATTTTAATACTAATCAAATTTGATTGAAAGACCCCTGAAAATAAAGTCATGGAATATTTATGCTTTATCCAACAGTCCCCCGCTAGTACAGCGGTATGTCTCCGGACTTACAACGCTAAAATCAGGGGTTCGATTCCCTTCGGTGGGCTGAGCAGATAGCCCTTTGTGGCTTTGCAATACGAAAAAAAAACACACACGCTTTATCTGAAAATTCATGAAAAGCTATACTGTGGCTATGTGTATAAATAGTCACTAATTATAAAATGATAAAAACCAGAAAGAGATTACGAGTCAATAGCATCAATCGTAAACTATTAGGCTAATATTTCTCAGCTGAAGCGTAAAATATGACCATTGTTCTTACAAAGTAATCTGTCAAACTACTGGAGGTTTTATTAATTTTAATACTATATATTGTAGTCGTAGGATTCTTTTACGGTAGGTGTCTGTGACTTGTTGACGATACATTTGAGAAAAATGAACATCAATAATTCCGCCTGTTTTAAACTAATATATTCAAAACAAGTCAATTGTGTGTACAAAACATTTTTCACTAAGTGTATGATAATTGTATTTTAAATTCTATATAGTTCTCTTATTCTTGTGTAACTATTTTAGTATGATATATTTATTTTTTTCTCTGTATTTGTTCATGTTAAAGTGGTATTTATAAACGTATAAAACTTCTGTCTTTTTGGGATTTACCTATAAAGATCCCGTTGGTCATGTATTTGATCTCTTTCTCCCTCCTATACGTTGATTCACATCTTCTGCTGAATGTATTTAAAAACACTACTTCAGTACCAGAGTAAACCACATCTTATACTAGTCTTTTTCAGGGTAATGTCTTTGTGTTATTTACAGATACATTCGTATATAAATACCACTTCTCACAAATAGTTTCGTAATATCTTACACTTTCAGAAGGTTTGGGCTTTAATTAAGAATTTTACATAAATATCCTATAACGTTTTTAAGTAAGTCTAATGCTAAGGTGCCCCCCAGTGGCTCAGCGGTATGTCTGCGGACTTACACGCTAAAATTCGTGTTTCGATACCCGTGGTGGGCAGAGCACAGATAGCCCATTGTGTAGCTTTGTGCTTAATTCAAAACAAACAAACAAACTAATGCTAAGGTGATCTGTTTTGATTTCTTACATATATTTTCACCAGGGAGAGGTGGTCATAATAATAAATACTTTTTCTCTCTCCACTTTCTACAAAATAATTCACTGGATTATGAAGGAGCCTTTTTGTTACTGTTTATGTGTTTGAATATTTCTGAACAAAATCGAAGAAAGCTGCTCTCAGTATTTTATAAGCTGTTGTGAGAAGTGTTTTGTTTGTAGTTTGGTGTGTTCTAGTTTTAGTGTTACGTTTATCCATGCTAGATCTGTTTAGTCAATTACAGTTTGAAAGTATGTTTTGTATTTTTATATGTAGTCGATTGCTATTTCACTTTCTCTATCAGTTATTAGCTTAACAGTGTTTGATCTTTGTTAAATTTTGGTTCTAAAATTATTTAGGTTGTTTATCCATGTCAGTTTGAGACATATATTGATCACAGAAACTTGGAGGATGTCACAGTCTGATGCATTGTTACCTTGATATATAGGTTTGGTTGTTGTCTTATTAATTTTGTGAAATCCACTTGTTGGTTTTTTACTATGTTGATTTTAATTCTATTTTTGCGACCGTATTCACTTATTGTATTTATTGTTTATTTGTTTGTTTGTTTTTTTAATTTCGCGCAAAGCTACACGAGTGCTGTTTGCGCTAGCCATCCTTAATTTTGTAGTGTAAGACTAGATGGAATTGTAGCTGGTCATCATTACCGCCAACTCTTCGGCTACACTTTTACCAACAAATAGTGGAATTGACCGTAACCACATAACGCTCCCATAGCTGATAGGTTGGGCATGTTTGGTGAGACGAGGATTCGAAACAATGACCATCGGATTACGATTCGAGTGCCTTAACCATCTGGACATACTGGTCGTATTGTTATGGTATATAAATTCTAGTTGTTGCCTTCCATTTGGGTTTCTTGCTTTGCATGTTAAATTTTAATATTTTTTGATTAGGTTTCCTTTGGAGCTATATCATTTTGATTGTGGATAAAGAAGCAGTCGAGTAAACTCATACTTGTTTTACTGTTGAAGAGTAAATTGCTGCCATGGTAACACTTGTTGGGTTATTTCGGACAACATCAGCTATTGTCATGCATTCGTTATTACTACTCAGTTTCTGCCACTGATAGATTTGATTTATGTAACAGGACTATTCCTTTGTTTTTATTTTGATTATTAAATCTATCTTTTCTGATATTTAAATGATAATGTATTTTAAAACAGTTATTTTAGTTTATTAAGATTTCACTCATTATTACGATTCATGGGTTAGTTCTTTTATCTTCCATCTCATGTTTCATGGAAGCAAGTGCATCTTGGATATTGATATGTAGGACAGAGAATTTTTGAAGATAGGATTGTTAATGTGTTTCATTGTGGTGTGTATGGTATGATGAGTTTTTTGGTATATTTACTAGAAGTTCTCTACAGTTTTCTCTTTGTGTCATTTTTAGGATTCTCTGGGCACTCCTGTTTCGAAGGCTGTGAAAATGTTTTTAATGATGTTCAGTTAAACATGCTATAAAAAATTGTCACACCAAGGCCTGACTGTAATTTTTGCTGCCTGTCCAGACGTTCTTAGAAGAACAGTATGGACGTGGTTTTTTTGTCTTTTTACTTTCCTATAATAGGTGATTGCTTGTGTTTTTTGTTAAATTTAAAACCTCTCTCCACTCGTTGTTTCAGTTTGAAACATTATTTCGTGTTTTTTGAACGTGAGACATGGCCATTAGTGGGTTTCTGGAGGTATTCCAGATACCCATGTCGACTACGTTTTATGAATTGTAAGTGTACGTTCAACTGGGAAAAGGTACATCACGGAGAAAAATAATGTATAGGAATGTCAACAGGACGGATTCTCTGGGCACTCCTGCAGTTATATTGAAATATTTTGATAAAGTTTTATTAAACTTCACTTGGGTTATTCTGTCAGATAAGAAATTTGATATCCATTGACTAACAGTGTGAATTATTTTCAGATGAGTTAGTTTATACTTAACGGCGTTATACCAAACATTGTCAAATGCTTTTCTAACGTCTTAAAATACATCTATGGTTACCTGGTTGTTATTAAAAGCATTGTAAACTAATTCATTGAGTTCTGTGAGATAATCAATTGTTTGTCTGTTTTACCTGAAGACACTTTGAGATTCCGGAAGTATATTATTTTTATCACAGAAGTGAAGAAGACGATTTGAGATAATTTTCTCCATCAGTTTGCCAAGACAACTTAACAGACTGATGGGACCGAAATTATCTGGATTTGTCCTACATGTTTTTTTTTATTTGGAATCGTGGTGATGATGGCTTTTTCCATGTTCCAGGGTAATAACCAGTTTTTAATCAGATGTTAATGATTTTTGTGAGGTTTGTAACAGGAGACTGGAGAATTTTATGAGAATGATGTTTGGTATTTGATTGTGTCTTTCAAGTTTTTAATGTTAATTTTGAGTTCAGTTATGGTAATTTTCATATTGATTGAACTTGAGTTGCTCTCTAATGTCTAACCAGGAGATTGATTTGTGTGTATGTAGTTGTTAACATGTTGTTAGTGTTGTGTGTTAAAGACGACTGAAATTAGGTCGCTGAGGGAGGATTCGTAGTAGACGGTTAATGGGTCCGCTTTATCCGAGACCGTCCTTTTTTTCTTTGTTTCAGGGATTGTATTTTTGATGGCTTTATGTATGGCTTCTGAACTTGATTAACATTGTTGTCTAGTTCTGTTTTGTTGTTAGCATGTTCAATTGAGTGTGGTAGATAAGAATCTAATGAAGCGTGAAAGATGAGCCAAGTTTTGGTTCAAGTGTACACTGAGTGAGTGACGTATGTCACAGCGGGGTAAAGCCGGCGAAACATGCAGGAAATGGAGAAATGATCACTGGTGATTTCATTATGTACATTAAAGTTAGAGATTCTGTTTACTCTGTCTCTAAGAACTATGATGAAGTCGAGTAGGTCGTATTAGCCATTGGCAACTGAAAGGTGTGTGGGAATATGTCGTTTATTACGTGCATGCTGTTTATAGAAAGAAAGTTTTTTATAATTTACTCTCTATGTGTTTTTTCTGTTTCCTCTTAGTTCTGCGTTTGGGGAACGAAAGTTTCCTGTGATAATTAGTTTTTGATGACGTTTAACAGATTATTTTAAGAAGTTAATATTGATGTCTTTTGTAAGTGAACAATATATGGCTCGGATTGGGATTTTTAGGCAGTTGTTAAAGTGTATGTTGCAAAAAAACGGTTTCATTTATACTTGATTTGAAAGAATCTTCTATAGAGATTAGATGTGATATTTTTATATTGAAGTAAGCTACTATGCCTCTACTGTTTTTGGAGTAAGATATACTGCATATAGTGAATTCGGGGATTCTGGTGTTTTGTTTATGTGTGCAAAGTGTTTCCGAAATTATGATAATGTTGGCATTTATATGTTTGTTTATTTTGTAAATTTCTATCCTTTCAACTTTGAGGTTTTCTCAGCGGTTGGTGTGTAGAATTTTAATGTAATAAATGATGTCGTTTAAGATTGGAAAGGTGAAAGTAGTGTCTGGCAAGGCTGCAAAGAGCCTTGAGTGACTCGTGTCTAGAATGTAGGGAATTCACCTAATTCGATTAGCACTGCTAATACATTCGTAGTGAATTCCGTGGGATTGAGTTTGTGTGTTTCTCGTGCGTGTTACTTCTGCATATGAACGTGTTGAATGTGGTTGAGTGATAGTGTTGGTGATCAGTGAATCTGTTAGAGTTTCGAGTAAAGGTTGTTTTGTGACGTGAGTGTTGAGAGATTGTTTGTTGGTGTTCGTGGTTTTGAATACAATTCTATTACGTATCTTTGTGTATTTAGAGCAGTCTTTGTAACTGGCTGCATGTGGGCCTTGACAGTTGGCGCATTTCACTTAGTTCCGCTCGTTGGGGCAATGAGAAACCTCGTGAGGTCCACTACATCTCACACATCTGTCTTTGGTCATGCAATTAACTTTTGTGTGTCCGAACCTTTGACATTTATAACATTGCAAAATTGGTTTCTGGTGTGGTTCTTCCGGTTTGGTCGTGTGTTATTTGAAAAATAAAAGGCAACCCTCTTTTGTTAGTTTGTTTTGATCGTTTTTATTGTTCACGGTTACTTTGACGAGTGGAGTTTTTTATTTCGTTCTAAAAATTATATGTTCCGTTTTTGATGTGTCATAACCTTGTGTATTGAGTTTCTCAGTGATTTCAATATCTTCGATGTCGAAATCAACACCTCTAATTACTACTGTTATTTGAATAGTGTTGTGTTTGGGTGTGGTGATCGTGGCTTTAACTCCGAAGACATCCTCAGGCCAGTGGGCAAAAATGTGTGCAAATTCGTGTGGTTCTGTACTTTTTATCATGATTCTTCCGTTAGGAAGTCGTTTAATGTCTTTAAATTGGATGCCTGGGAAACATGCCCTCGGTTGTTTCACAATATGGGGAATGCATGTTGTGTTATTTATTTCTTCAGTTGGGATTATTTATTGAGCATCATTGTGTGTTTGAAACAGTGAGGGTGTTGTTAGTTTTAGTGTTATCAGTGTTTTTGTTTGTGTTTTTAATTTTCTGTTTCTTAGAGCTATTAGTGTAAGTAAACTTATTAGTATTAGAGTTAGTAGAGTTATTAGTATTACAGTAAGTAAACTTATTAGTGTTAGAGTTGGTAGAGTTATTTAAAACTACACTTACCGTAGCCTTTTATATCTTCAGTCTTCATTTCTCTGGGATTGGTTCTCCTTCTTTACTTATCTGCCTCTTTGTTTCTTCTGGACCTAAATCCGAGTCGTCACTCTCCGATCTGTCTGTAGATGAGCTCGAAATTTCTGGGGCTGGTCCCTCAGTTGTCTTGTTAAGAATTTCGATGATCTCTTTATTTGACATGCCTTCACCCTTGGGTCTTGTTACAATCTTGTTCTTCAATCTGCTTCCATCTTTTTCATAGTCCTTATCAGGACTAAGGGTTTGTCTTTTTTTAGTAACATTGTATACATACGTTCACAATACGTCTCTCGCAGCTAATGACTGTACGTCCGTTCTGTTCAAGGTCGACCTTGAAACTCTCGACTCAATGACCCATGAAATATACCCACTAAGAATATTTATGCCTCATGTGGTTTAGGTTCGGTTTGTTTTGAATTTCGCACAAAGCTACTCGAGGGCTATCTGTGCTAGCCGTTCCTAATTTAGCAATGTAAGACTAGATGGAGAGCAGCTAGTCATCATCACCTATCACCAATAATTGGGCTACTCTTTTATCGACAAATAGTGGGATTGGCCGTTGAATTATAACGGCTCACGGCTGAAAGAGCGAGCATACTGGTTGTGATGGGGATTCGAACTCGTGATCCTTTGATTACGAATCGAGTTCCTAAACCATACGGCCATGCCGGGCTAGACGTATAGAATATAAAACATTCGGTATACGTTATTCATCAGGGATGAAAGAATTGTTTTTTAACCCTTTAATGTTATTGTTTACAAATTCATAGTTTTCTGTGTCAGGTGTCTGGACAAACTAATCCTTCACGAATACGTAATTGGAATTCCTATGTTACTTGTAAACCAGTTTTGGTTTTTAAAGAGAAAAGTTTAGGAGTTAAAAAAGATCAAATAGTGAAACCTGAACAGGTTGAGGAGCTTTCTTCAGAAGAACTTATCTTTTTAATCGTTGGTTTGATCGGGAACTCAAAGGTATCTGTTATTTACTTTTATTCATTTTGTTTCTGAAGAAGAAAGGTTCACCTTCCAAAAGCGCTTCAGTTATAGGGTATCTGTTTCATTTATTCAAAAAGTGGATCGTATTGTCTAAAATCAATTGAATTTATAAGAACATTAAACTTTCTTTGTGAAGCAGGTTTTGCATACATTTGAACGTTACTTGTGATAGAATTTCAGGAACTATTTCCGTGTAAATAAAGGTGCAGGATAAACTATGAAACTTTGTGAAAGATATTTATGGATTGTTTCTTCATTTACAAAAGGGTGTAATATTTATATGATGTTAAAAGCATGTCATATAAAATGAAAATCATGTAGAAATGCCCTTTCAGATTAATATGATTTACATGACATTCCAGGTTACATCATGTCAGATAACTCTTCTTAATTCTAAAGAATATAGGTGTAAGATTCCTGCAGTTCACACAGATGTTAATGAATACATGGAGTACTTTACATCTTCTCTGGATAATATTAGAGTATCTGAGTTTCAATTACTGGAAGATCGCTAATTGCGCAAGTTGTTGGGAGTTTTGTGTTATCACAGAGAAGGTATTGGAACGATTACTTCCACCTACCTCTAGAGTATTTCCTCACATCGAAAAGGCATTTAAATACAGAAAGCTAGCGAAGAATAGGGACTAACAGATGTAAGATTAGTGACAAAAATCACGTTAAACTTTTTCCCACGTTCCTTGTGATTTGCCTATTTCGAATTGGCTCATCAGTAAATCTTTAAGCTTATCACATTAGATATCAGATTTTCATGCTCGTGATAGTCTGAGCAGAAACATAATATTACGCAGCTTTGAATATAACAAGAACCGAACCAATCATTTCTGAAACGAAAGCTAGAACTGTGTAAAAAAAATAACATTCCATATCTATATTTTGTTGGGCCTGGCATGGCCGAGCGCGTAAGGCGTGCGACTCGTAATCCGAGGGTCGCGGGTTCGCACTCGCGTCGGGCTAAACATGCTCGTCCTCCCAGCCGTGGGGATGTATAATGTTACGGTCAATCCCACTATTCGTTGTCAAAAGAGTAGCCCAAGAGTTGGCGGTAGATGGTGATGACTAGTTGCCTTCCCTCTAGTCTTACACTGCAAAATTAGGGACGGCTAGCACAGATAGCCCTCGAGTAGCTTTGTGCGAAATTCAAAAACAAACAAACAAACAAACTATATTTTGTTTCTAATTGATGAACACTGATATTGAACAAAATTTTCTAAAACACTGTTTATATAGATATATAAACAGTATAATACTTTGAAAGTAATTAATCAAAGGCCAACTTTGAATTGATAGCGTTGTGTTAAATCAGTTTTTTTGAAAATGTGAGACTGATAAATTCAATGAAACGATTAAAAACGTTAAGAAACAAACAAAATATGAGGGTTCAATAATACAAATAACTGGAAAAAAGGCCATTAAATAGCATACATTAACCATAAAATATGGAGTGTACTTTATCAGTTATTACGTTTTCAACTGGCTTATTTCACATAATATATATAATGGCCTTCCACTAATAAGAATTTTTGTTTATTTCATTTTTCAGTTGTTACATACTTTTCTTTATTTTCAAACTTCTTAAATTTCATGTAGAAATTAGTGTTAGAATGCCTAGCCTTAACGCACTAGGCCATGCCAGGCCTGAGCCTTTCATAAGATAAGAGATAACCTTTGTAACAGAAGTATCATAAAGTAAATCATTAGTGTGATGGCTATAGACAAATATTTATTTATTTATTGTTCTGGCGGAGCAATAATTTATGTTTTACATACTTTTACATGGGAACTCATAAGGATTTTCCCAGTATCCCAATACATGCCTGCTTTTTGTGGCTAAATCATTCCACAAAATTCTTATGTTTATGTATGACTAATTCAACATCTTCGTTCTTATATCTTTATTTTGTCAGTTATGTTTCACCTTTCGTATTGTGTCTTTCCACGTTTTTGTTTCATATTTATCTTGTATTAATAGAAATTTATAAGAAAAATTCAACAGCTGTAATATTCTTAAATTGATTATTTACAGTTCAATAATAGTAGTTCCTGTCTCATGGCTAAAACTTGTCTTTTTTCTTAGAAAATATAAATGTATTTTTAATATCTATTCTATATATATATATATATATATATTTTGTTGGATAATTTGTAAACTATAAACTAAATTGCGTTCAGCTGTGATTTACTTAATAAGCTGAAAGTTGAGTGTGTTTGCCACCGATTAATTTGAGGGAAAATTGTGCAATCGGGTTTGTTTGTGAGTTAGGAAGAATTTGTTTTGGAATTTACCATTTGCATTTTTTTAACTTTCCTAGCGGTTTTTTAGCTTCCTGTCTCATTTTTGTCAAATTCTGTCGATACTCTATCTTTTTATCCATTTCCTTCTTTCCACTACTTGATGATCTGTTGCTGGTTTCTTCCATGTTGAAGTTTATTCAAATTTCTCTCATTTTTCACCATTATCTCACACATGAAACCGGTGTCGTAACATGCTGTGTGCATTTATTGCTGATGAAAATGATCTGAAACCAATTAAAATATTCGCAATGCAATGATTTGTTTAAACTTTTCTACCACATTATTATTTGTAACAATTGTTTGAAATTAAAATTGATTTACTCAAATAATTTAAAACACAATTATTATATATTCAATTATTGCAATAAAAACTGTGATACTTCACTTCGTGCCTAAACTCACAATCACGCTATCTAGATCTACTTACTGATTTTAACTTGCGTTAAACAACTGTTTCAAAAATAAGGAGCTTCTGCCCTATTATTGTACTCAGTTAAAAAAAATAAAATTAAACTCGGTTACATTTAGTACAACCATCATGTAGCTTTGTGCGAAAATCCAATCAACCAAATTTATTGAGTATTTTGGTTTGGCAAAATGAAATTTTATGACAGGTAGAAGCACGTTCTACCTGTCACTTGAGGTCGTTGACATTTTATAGGTAACTTAATATTTGTGTAATAGAACTGTTTTATGTTTTATATTATAGTTTTATTTTACGTGTATTGGTTTAATTATCTGTCAACAAATTAGAAATTACATCTCCTTATCTTTGTGTGCTTTCAAAACTTCGTTTATGTGCGCGATAACATTTAATCATAACAGTTTACAAAAGCATGAAGTACGTTTTTCTACCTGAGTAAACACAGTTTTCTAGGCAAACAAAGTTAGGGCACAGTTATTGTATTTCGTTGATCTTATTAATAAATGTCATTTGATGATTAATATTATGAACTGATTTAGATGTTTATTTAACTCAATGTAGAATTGAAAATTATAATGAAAATATTTCTTGTTAAGAGCACGAAATGTGTGAACTAATGTTTCGAAGAAGCAAGAGAAATTGTGTCCCAAATGTGACGTTAAGAAATCTTAGAACGAAATTCAAGAATAACTTTAAAAAATTTGCCATGAATAAATTAAGCTAGAAAATATACTGGGATAAAGAGTAGAAGATTCCCAAACATTTGTCATAAAATAACAAAAATACTCACCTGAGAAGTGTGTGTAATTTAATGTTAAAACACCAGAGATAAAGCATACGAGAAATAATTTTGAAAACAAAGATGAGTATTTCATAAGATAACCTTTCTGACAGAAGTGTTACGAGGTAAATCATTAGTGTGATGGCTACAGACAAATAATTAGCGGAGCAGTAACTAATTTTTTACATACTTTTCTTCAAGAACAAGGATTTTCCCAGAGTCCGAGTAGTGACTATTTTCTATGTGTTAAATCATTCTCTGAAATTATTAGGTTTAAGTGCTGTTACGTATTTTTGATGTTTTAAGTTCTTCGTAGATTAAACGCAACAGAAAAACGCAGATAACAGCTTGTATAATTTATTACACTAAACTATTAACAAATATAACAGATATAACATGAATTATATTATAACAGTGACAGATATTAAGTTACAACATTCGAAATTAATTACAAAACAAAATAATATTAGTTTCAAACTTCAAAATAAATCACAACACAAAACGGTACTGGCCTGTATCTAATATAATGATCTAAAATTAAAGTCTCAAATTCCAGTCTAGGGTGTGAATTTGGTCCCACGAAGAGATTCCGAAACAGTTCACAGTTCACTGAAATCGCCGTCTCTCAGCACAAGCGGTAATTCAGAAGTATCGTAGAGATTGACGAAATAAAATCACGGCTTCCGTACATCTAATTTCAATCACAAATCCAAGTTGAATATTCACAGCAAACACTTAATCTTTCTCAAATAACTAACTCTCTTCTTTTGAAATGAAACTGGTGTCTGAATCTCACTCTTTGTCTTCGAATAAAACTGATGACTGAATCTCTCTCTCTCGAACAAAACTGATGACTGATAACTGAATCTATCTCTCGTCACCGTCTTTTATAACGATAGGCCTATTTCTCGAACAATCTCGCAATTTCCATACAACTCCAGAGCTATCCACGCATATCCGTTCTTGCACGAGACTATACTTCTAGACAGGAAGTCACCAGCACTCATTTATAAACATGTGATTGGTCTACTTAATTCGAGAAAGTTCTAAAACGTTACCCTAAATAAATAACATATTTTAGTTTAAACTTCGAAACAATAATATCAATATGGAAAAATGAATAATACAAATGAAAATTCAAACACAATACGACATGTTGTCGTTTACAAAATATTTATACATATACATAACACTCTCCCCCTTAAAAGTAAAAAAAAAAGTTTGAACTTGTGAAAACTTTTTTTTTTGTTTATTTGTCTTTTTAAACCAACTTAAAAGGGTTAAATTCAGTAGATTCTGAAATAACCTCACGAACTTCAAACAATAACAAGGGAAAACCTTCAACCCAGTTCTTTGAGTGTTTGTGGCAGTAATTTTGTGGAAACGATCAAAAATACCTTGTGACTTAGGATGGTACGCACTGGATGAAATTTGGTGGACGTTTGATTCATGTATGGCTTGTTCAAATAGTTTGGACATAAAATTTGTGTCTTGATCTGATTGCACAACTTTTGGAATTCCAAACATGGTAAAGGGTTTGACAAGAGCCTTAACAATGTTGGGAGCAGAGATTTTTCTCAAAGGGATTGCCTCAGGGAAACGTGTAGAAGCACACATGATCGTCAAGAGGTATTCATTTCCTGCTTTGCTTTTTGGCATTGGGCCAACACAGTCGATAATGACCCTTGAAAACGGTTCTTCAAAGGCAGGAATAGGCTGCAGTGGTGCTTTTGGAATCCCCTGATTTGGTTTTCCTGTCATTTGGCAAGAATGGCATGTCTTACAAAAGTCAACAACATCTTGGCGCATCCTAGGCCAATAGAAATGCCGTCGGATACGATCTAGGGTCTTTCTTACACCTAAGTGTCCCGACAATACATGGTCATGAGCAAGACTAAGAATGTCATTCCGATAGCATTTTGGAATGACGATTTGGTGAATAACATTCCACTCTTCATCAGCAGCAACGTCAGGAGGTCTGTATTTTCTCATTAGCACACCTGACTTCTGGTAGTAACAAATAGGGACAGTTCCTATTTCATTTTCATTAACAGCCAGTTGTAGAAGAGAACGAGTTTCAGGATCATTGTCCTGTTCCTCAATAAGTTTGTTTCGATGAAGAGAGTCGAAAAATGTCTTAGAGTCATCAGTAGAACTTAAAGTTGAGTCAGAAATCTCATCGATGTGAGACATGAACGTATCAGGTAAAGGGAAATCCTCTTTGGACTCCTGAGAACGAGTAACAGCACAGGCGGGAAAAACATCAGGAAACTCTTCAACGAGTTGTTCTGTAATGGGACTAACAACAGGTGCTTCAACAACACGAACTTCTGGTACCACCTTACTACCAGCCAAATCATTCCCCAAAAGCATAGACACGCCTTCAACAGGCAATGAAGCTTTAATACCCACAGTCACTGGGCCTGAAACTAAGTCCGAATGTAAATCTAATCTATGAAGAGGAATAGAAACGACGCCACCTTCTACACCAGAAATGAGCACACTGGCCCCAACGGATGACTTTTCAGAAAACGGAAGTACACTTTCCAAAATCAAACTCTGAAAAGCTCCAGTATCCCGCAGGATTTTAATTGGTTGTAGACGTGAATCGCCAACAAAAGAAACAAAACCTTCAGTCATGAAAGGCTTAAATTTGTCCTCAACAATACCTTCAGGTACATCAATAATATTGGACTTGGAATCCACAGTGGACTGAACAGGGTCAAAATCATTGGGAACCAATGATGTACCAAACAAGGGCGAAATGAAACTATTGGGTGATGGTTTGTTTTTGAGCTTATAGCACTCAGAAATCAGATGGCCAGGTTTCCTACAATAAGCACATTTTTTGGATGAGAATGACACGTTTTGGGTAGATGACGAGCTTTGAGAGTAAGATGGAGTCTTCGTTTGAGAATTGGAAGTTTGCTCTTTTTTGTCTCTGTCGACATTTGCATAATATTTGAATGAGTCTTTGGGTTTCTTTGTTGTGTGAGATGTTTTGCTTTTGTATGAGAAATCTTTGTGAGTTAAAGCATACTCGTCTGCCAAGACAGCAGCATCATGAATTTTGGAAGCTTTTTGTTCATCAATATAAGTTTTTAGCTCTATGGGAATACATCTTTTAAACTCTTCGACTAACATGAGTTCTCGGAGTTTCGTATAATCATCTTTAATTTCTCTGGAATCACACCACCTGTCGAACAGAGTTTCTTTTTCACGAGCAAATTCGACATAAGTTTGGCTGTCAAACTTTTTGTAACCACGAAATTTTTGTCTGTATGCCTCTGGCACCAATTCATATGCATTCAAAATGCATTTTTTGACGTGCTCGTAATCATAACTTTGCTCGGCTGTGAGCTTGGAAAATACTTCCTGAGCTTTACCCTTGAGAACACTCTGAAGTAATACTGTCCAATATTCGGTAGGCCATTTTAGCCTAAGGGCCAATTTTTCAAATTGCTGAAAATATGTATCTACAGCTTTTTCATTGAATGGAGGTACTAAACGAATCTGTTTGGAATCATCAAAATTATCCAACTGCATTTGGACAACCTTTTCTTCTGTCTGTGCCTTTCTCATATTGATTTCTTTATCAGCTTTAATGCGTTCCATTTGTATTTCGGCATCAAGGCGTTTGTTTTCTTGTTCTGCCTCAAGAACAAGGCGTCTGTTTTCCTGTTCTGCCTCAATACGTTTTTGTTCTGCCTCAATACGTTTATTTTCAATTTCTAAACGAAATTTCATTTCCATTTCTATTTTTTTTTATTCGAAATCTGGGTAAAAATGAGCGACAGGCAATTGTTGTGCAACTGTTTGAGGTAATACCTTTTGGCTGACCATATGTTCAACAATAATTTGTTTAATATCTGCTTTCTTCATTGATTGCTTCACTTCTAAATTAAAATGTTTACCAACATCAAGTAATTCAGATTTTTTTAATTCACTGATTAATTCGAAAGAGGGATTCCGATTAAATTCGATAATAAAATCTTCAAGTTCGAATGCCATTTTAAATATACAAGCTGTCTATCTGTATAGAATATAAATCTTATTTTATAATAAAATTAAATTGTTTGTTCGATATCCCGGACGGGCCCCCAATTTTCTGTTACGTATTTTTGATGTTTTAAGTTCTTCGTAGATTAAACGCAACAGAAAAACGCAGATAACAGCTTGTATAATTTATTACACTAAACTATTAACAAATATAACAGATATAACATGAATTATATTATAACAGTGACAGATATTAAGTTACAACATTCGAAATTAATTACAAAACAAAATAATATTAGTTTCAAACTTCAAAATAAATCACAACACAAAACGGTACTGGCCTGTATCTAATATAATGATCTAAAATTAAAGTCTCAAATTCCAGTCTAGGGTGTGAATTTGGTCCCACGAAGAGATTCCGAAACAGTTCACAGTTCACTGAAATCGCCGTCTCTCAGCACAAGCGGTAATTCAGAAGTATCGTAGAGATTGACGAAATAAAATCACGGCTTCCGTACATCTAATTTCAATCACAAATCCAAGTTGAATATTCACAGCAAACACTTAATCTTTCTCAAATAACTAACTCTCTTCTTTTGAAATGAAACTGGTGTCTGAATCTCACTCTTTGTCTTCGAATAAAACTGATGACTGAATCTCTCTCTCTCGAACAAAACTGATGACTGATAACTGAATCTATCTCTCGTCACCGTCTTTTATAACGATAGGCCTATTTCTCGAACAATCTCGCAATTTCCATACAACTCCAGAGCTATCCACGCATATCCGTTCTTGCACGAGACTATACTTCTAGACAGGAAGTCACCAGCACTCATTTATAAACATGTGATTGGTCTACTTAATTCGAGAAAGTTCTAAAACGTTACCCTAAATAAATAACATATTTTAGTTTAAACTTCGAAACAATAATATCAATATGGAAAAATGAATAATACAAATGAAAATTCAAACACAATACGACATGTTGTCGTTTACAAAATATTTATACATATACATAACAGTGCGGCTAATTCACGATTTTATTTGTCTTTAGTTTGTCAGTTATGTTTCATCTTCTGTGTTGTGTCTTTCCACGTTTTAGTTTCATATTCATTTTGCATTAATAGCAATGTATCAGAAATTTTTAACAGCTGTATTTTTTAAATTCATTATCTATAATTCACTAATAACAATTCTTGTCTCATGGCCTTCAAGTTGTCTGATTTTTTAAGAAAATAAAATTGTATTTTTAATATCTATGCTATGGATATATTTTTGAGTTGAATAATTTGGAAGCTATAAAGTAAGTTGAGTTCAACTGTGATTTCAGGGGAAAATGTGCAATCGGGTTTGTTTCTGGCTCTAACTTTTTATCCATTTTCTCTTTTCCACTACTTTATGATCTGATTTCGTGCTGTTGCTGTTTTCTTGAAGGTTGAAATTTTATTTTCACCATTATCTCCTTTATTAAACCAGTTTTCTAACATGCTTCACGCATTCGTTGCTGATGAAGATTATCTGAAACTAATTAAAATATAATCCATACAATGATTTATTCAGACTTCCCTACTGTAATATTATTTGTAACAACTGTTTGGAATTAAAATTGATGAGGAATTTGTGTAACTTGAATATTTATAAATGTTTTACATAAGATTCTGTATCTAAACATCGACAAATATTTTCCTCTACATATCAGTCCAGTCCACATTTTACCAGCATGTTTACACAACCACACATTTATTTGCTTGACATATTTTATTAGAATTGGGTATACATCAACTTTTAAAATTGAGTTGAATTATCCAGTATTCATTTATCAACTCTATTTAGCTGTGGCATGATTTTAATTTAATATGAATTTACTCAAAAATACATTTTATAAGTTTGCTCTATTTTAAATTTCATTTAAAAAATTCCTTTCACAACATTCTTTGTGCAGAAAGTTGACAAAATCTCATTATCATGTATCTGTTTTAGCTTGATGGAATAATATAAAGTTCTGTAAAAACTTATGTTTCTGTCACAATTTTTTTTCATATTTTAAGATGGTTTTACAGAATAAATAACAAAAACTTAAGAACACGATGTGGACTTTTAATCCTCTTTTCAACCTTTCGTTTTTGTTAAACATGTAATTAGGTAAAATGTTTGATTTTGTGATTAAAATTTGTTTAAATGTGACATCAATATTATTGTCTGCCTAAGTCTTTATTTCAATTTTCAAAATCTGTTTTAAAAGATAGTTAATGAGAGCATTTCTTCAATGGAAACTGATACCATTTTTTCTACATAACTCTTTTGATGGACGTTTTATTGTAATGTTAGACACAAATGTTTACAATGTATGCTGTATATATTATATTGTCTTATTAGCGTCACTATAAAGTTAGGATTATTTCTCGGTTAAAGTACTTACCAAGACTGTAGAAATTATAAAATGTTATTCGAAGAAATGAAGCGCTTTCATTACGTGGAAAGGAGTTTGCATTCTTCTTAATCTAAAAAGTCCACATAAATGAAATAATCAGTTTTATATTAGTAATTAATAATTAAACTTTTTGCTGCCAAACAGTCAAATTCAAAACAACAACAACAGCAATAACAATTACATGACGCCGACACAGGAAACATGATCCTTCTATGTCAACCACATTTTGAAAAACGTCGGTAAATCCTACTTTTTCTACAGAAACTGCTGTATCTGAGGTTAGGTGGCAGTTTTCAAAAATAAACGTCCATAACGGTTCCACAATCATTTGAATGAAACGTTTCAAAGTTTTACGATCATGGCCGATATGTTCCAAGTAAAGAAATTTTCCTCCCTATTTAGGAAATAAATACTAATATTGAAAAAAACAACAGTAACTTATAGTCCCTAAGCAAATAAAAGCAAAAATAAATCAATTAAAACAACAAGTACAGTTCTAAGTTCATAGAATTTGTATTTTCTAATGTATAACGTAAGTTTATAATAAATATTATATTACAACAACAAGACTGAAACACACAGTAGTAGTACGTAAGTTTCCCACTATATAACTATAGATTAAGGGTAACCAATAAAACCAACAATATATAATAAACATTGTTTTTATTTTCAAAGCAGAAATACTTTCTCAAGTCGTAAGCCAAGTAAGCTATGATAAATTTCACAAATAGACATACGATCTCATGGTTACCTCTTGGCAAATTATTTTGTTTTACAAATGTTTTCTTAATTTAGTGAACTATGTACAAAGCTACTAAAAAGACATCATTATTGGTTATCCTTAATTTAGAAATTACGAATTATATCATGAGATATAACAGTACGGTTATAGTGGATGACTATTGGAACAATGCAACATTCACACGGAGTCATTCTAGGGTGTTTAACAGCAAATTTTGTACAATAAGAAAATGTTTGTTTTGATATATTAACCTTTTAACCCTAAATTACTTTGGTTGTTATTTAGCAAAACTTCATTGGACTCTTTACTATGCCCCTTTCCGGTTATCGAATACTGATTTTAACGTTGTAATTTCATAGAATTGATGCTTTTGCATTGAGTGCAAAATTAAAGCTGAGTCCCAAATACCAATCGGCATTTTTAAGTATATTATATAAATGATGAACGCATCAACTTATTTAAGGGTCCATAGTTTGTTTTGGTAACAAAATCCCTGATAACAAAAGTGTAACGTTATCAGAAAAAACTCTCAATATTGCGATTAATCCCACTAATTACTCTTAGTTCTTATGTATTTAAAATCGATAAAAGCGAATGGAAACATTTAAAGTTCGAAAAGTACTATTATATTCCCACATGTTTCTCGTTTCTTTAAGTTTCAGATGTGGGTTTGTGGTTTTGGTGTTGAAATGCTTGATAAAAATGAATTATTATTTTCAATGTTCTGGTTAATTTTAATGTTGTAAAATAGATCGTGTAAGGTTATTACACTGGTTTTATTTTGAGCTCAAGTGTTTTCTTTGTTATCTGAACTTGTAATCATTGGGAGTTTTCAGGTGCAAGTGTTAAAAGAATTTTCAAACGCCTTACACGAGGGTTTTAACAAGGTTCCACGAAGTTTATTTATATAGATAATTATAATCTATAGTTCTGGCCTATTCTTGGACTCGTAAGTTTGTAAACAGGAATGATAAAGGGTATACAAAATAATCCTTTTTATTTTTAACGTAAATAAACATACACAATATCAATGTACAACATATCGCAGACGAACCGTAAGGGGTATAAGCTGTAAAAAATCCTACATTTGGTTTGTGTATGATTTATTTATTTAATTACGTGGAAAGCAGAAAAAATAAATTTTGAGTTCGTTTCACGTGTACACATTGTTAAAGCTTTGATTACAATTACTACAATGAACAAGTACTGTCACCCCTCAGCGGTTCAACGTTAAGCCTGAAAACTCAAGTTTAAAGCTTGTCTTACACCCCTGTGGAAGGTACAGTATAGACAGCTCATTGTGTTACTATATACTTAACTCTAAAGATAAAAATGCATTTCCAACTATTATTCAGAAACGTTTTTTTTCTCGTACAAGCATCAGCTTGTTACATTCCATTCTGATTTAAGTAGCCTTTAAACGATTTTTTTAGTATATTTGGCATTCTTAGTGATTAACAGAAGCTATTATTCTAGATGTATTTGAACAGCTAAGATCATTATGTTTTTAAATTCGAAAAAAAAATATATTTGTCACACCCATTTTATGAATTTGTTTTATTTATCACGTTTCAATATTATCAACCGTATCCACATGTCCTGAATAAACTATCAATTAAAAACAGGGGATCATGCAAGTCCAAACGTAGAGAAGCACTGAAACTGTCTAAAATAGCAGACTTCTTAATATCTAACTTATAATCGTACCTTACCAGTCACACAGTAAGGACTAAAACAAGGAAGATTGGTTTGTTATTAAGTAGAAAGTTACATAACGAGTTATCTGTGCTGTGCCCACTACGAGTATCAAAATCCACTTTTACGGTTATAATCCTTCCTTAATGCTTGTCGCTGAGCTGCTGAAGATCACGAATTTTGTTTTAGTACTAAGATGTCTAAACTAAACTCAAAATACTTTTTGTTTATCCACTTTATCCACACAATGTTTTCGTTCCAGTTACAGAAAGCAAATCATATAAATGAGAAGTACTGATTGGTTAAAGCACACGTAAGGTATCAGTATTATTATGCAATATTTAAGCAGTTTTACTATGTAACTGTTAAAAAATATTAGAAATAGAGTCCGCAATAGTGCATTTCCACAGCTATTTTCTTGTTTTTACTACTTACAGGTACAAGAACTCTTGATTTCGTGCGGAGCGTCCTGAATCTTTATCACAGAATACAAAACACAAGTTGACACGACAGCGTCCACGCTGTTCTCAGGTATTTCGGCCATGTTTTCTGCCACAGCGGTCACACACTGTTCCACTTCAATATATCGAAATTTCACTCTATTCTTCATAAAATAGATTTCAAAATACGGGTTAGGTTCGACACATATTAATCTGCACCCTATTGGATAATATTTGAGATTTACACCAGAACCAACACCAATCTCTAAGACTTTTATCACACCTTGTCCTTGCGTGTTTAAACGTGGATCATAAGAAACCAACGCGTTCATATGAGAAAATAGTTTTTCTTTAAAAACGACTAACTTCTTCTCTGTGCTTTGTGACACATACCTATCAATAAAGACAGCAAAAATTTGCTGTTTTATTCTTTTAAGTTTGCAAAGTAACGCCCACAGTAAGATTACTGATACGCTCGCTGCTATGCCATAAGTTACAACTACATCATTTAGGTTCGCCATTTTCCATTTACCGCATGTACAGCTCACAAAATGATATTTATCTTCAGCCCCTTCAGTTGTCTTAAACTTTGACAGCATACATCTCTGTACATAAAAAGTTAAGTCCTAACTCGGGAAGACTGGCAAACCCCTCAAAAACAGACACGTCATACTTACATAACCACTCAAGGTCACTCAGTGAATACAGGGATATGTTCAGGTGCATGCGTGTTATGTAAATGTCATGTAAATATCATGTAATGTCGTGTTTGAATTCCCATATTTAGTATTTATAATTCTATATTTATATTATTGTTTCGGGGTTTAAACCAGTGAAATTTAAAATAACATTTTAGAATTAATTAATATTCATTTAGAATTATTTATGTAGAGATTTCTGGAACTAGATAGATTAATCATTCGTATTGGCCTGGTGTCTGTACTCTGGAATTCTGGGAAGTTACGCGTTTAGTATATAAACAGACGGCGATGCGAGGGAAGAAATCATCCATTTTTACTCGGGTCAAGAAGTAAATCATCCATTTTTACTCGGATCAAGAAGTTTGTCTCGTTTGAGAAAGTTTAAACTGAATTTGTGAATAGAGCTAGATCGACTAAAGCGGTGAAATTTTTATTCCGTCAATCTTTACAATTCAGTCGGATTACGGATTATACCGAAAGTCAATACGAATTGGACTGTGAATTTTTGTTTGAAATTACCCATTCAAACTTTGAAAATTTCTCCTTGGGACTAAATTCACCGCCTAGATTGGAACTTTGGATTTCGGATTTCAACACTTATTCTGGATCATATTATTAAGCACAGGCCAGTATCTTTTTGTATTATAAGTTGTTTTGATGGTTGAAACTGGATATCTGTTATTGATATTGGATAATTTATTTTGTGTCTATCACATAAGTAGATCATTATAATAAATTATACAAGCTGCTATCTTTCTCTTTCTGTTGCTTTCAGTCCGCATAAAAAAACGGAAAAATGCGCAACCAGTATCCTTGATTCAGGACTTCAGTGCAAACAACAATTAGATCTATGATATGGAGAAACATGCGGTGTACTAATAGATTGATGTATGGTTGTAATGACATGGTGCAATAATGTGCAGTCGTTGAAAGATATGTTGGGTAAAATGCTTTGTCGATGTTTGAAAGCAGAGACTGATATAACAGAATAGCAGTTATAAACATCATACACATTGTGCAGGGAGAACAGAGAAAGGTTTAGTTACTTCAAACACACATGATTTGATTAGATGAAAGTTTAAAATATTCCTAACATAATCAGTAATGCTATTAAACTGTAAATAGTTTAAATTAAAATACTTTTTTGGAAAGTTCATGGAATATATAAAGAAAGTTTTATGAACGTTATACCTGGAATAAGCATGGTAAGATATTATTGAAGTTCTTTAACAATTTACTTGATAGATGTGGAAAGTTACCAGAAGTATTCGGTGTCTTGTGACCAATACATTTAACAAGTATTTGTTTCTAATACATAGAATATCTAGATACCAAACAAGTAAGCGTAAGCTATTGAAATGCCCAGAACGCTTGTGTGTGATAAATACATTAATATACTATTCATCGCTAGATATATACATGGTTGTGTGTTTCCTTCTAGCAATGCCAAATCAGGGTATTTGGTGAGCCCACCGAGAAGAATTGATTTTAGCGTTGTAATCCGTAAACTTATCGCTGTAGTAGCGGGTGACATATATATGAGAACCAGTGAGTTACATTTTCTATTTACAGCACTGAGACTGAGCTTTCCTCCAAGAATTCAGACATATTTCTTTTTGTTTTTTTGGAAAAGTAACAATCATTTACATTTCGTAAATAAGAGATAGAGAAGAAAGTGTAACAAGAAAACAGATATTCTATTGGTATCAGAAATAAATACAGTATTGACAAATTGAGGATTTATAACAGTACGAGTAACCTTTGTTTTTATGTATATTTCACACTCCTAACTTCCTCGTCAATTATAGTTACAAATAATATTGCAGAAAACAAGTTTAAACAAATCATTGTATGGCGTATATTTTAATTAATTACGGATAATTTTCATCAGCAATAAATGTTACAACACCGGTTTTATAAATTACATAAAGGTGAAAATAAAAGAAAAACATTTAATAAACTTCAACCTCCAAGTAAACAGCAACAGCACGAAATCAGATCATGAAGTAGTGGAAAGAAGGAAATGGATAAAAAGATGGAGTATCGAAAGCAGGTAGAGAAAAATGAGACAGGATGTTAAAATAAACGCCAATGGTAAACTCCAAAACAAAGTCTTGCGTAACTCTTAATCAATCCCGATTGCCTAATTTCCTCTCAAATATATTGAGAGCAAACGCATTATCACACTCACGATTTAGCTTACAAAGTAAATCAACTCAATTTAATTTACAGTTTAAAAATTATTCAGCACAAACACACATATTTACATATATTAAAAATAAAATTTTATCTTCCAGGAAATACAAAATTACGGCCACAAGACAAGATTTATTATTTATAAACAGTTTGTTTGTTTTGGAATTTCGCTTAAAGCTACTCGAGGGCTATCTGTGCTAGCCGTCCCTAATTTAGCAGTGTAAAACTAGAGGGAAGGCAGATAGTCATCACCACCCACCGCCAACTCTTGGACTACTCTTTTTACAAGGAGTAGTGGGATTGACCGTCACTTATAACGTCCCCACGGCTGGGAGGGCGAACATGTTTGGCGCGATCCCGCGACCCTCAGAATACGAGTCGCGCGCCTTACTCGCTTAGCCATGCCGGGCTGTTTATGAACAGAAGATAATAAATTAAAAAGTACTGTAGAATAGATCACGAAATATGAATTGCTTTTTATTCAAGATAAACAAAAACTTAAAATGTGTAAGGACACAGTATATAAGAAAAAATGAAACTCACAAACTGATGACAAAATAAACAAATAATCACACAGATGACTAATAACTTTCTGGAAGAATTTACCACATGAAAAGCTGACACCAGGAAAAATCCTGATGAGTTACCATGTATTTGAATTTCGCGGAAAGCTAACGGCGCTAGCCATCCTTAATTTTGCAGTGTAAGACAAGAGGGAAGAAAGATAGTCATAACCACCCACCGTTAACTCTTGGACTACTCTTTTACAAACGAATAGTGGGATTGAGCGTTACATTATAACGCATTCACGGCTAAAAGGGCGATCACGTTTGGTGCGACGGAGATTCGAAACTGCAACCTTCAGATTACGAGTCGAACGCCTTAACCCACCTGGTCTTAGGTTTCCTAGGAAAAGGATGTAAAAAAATAAATCATTTCTCTATCTGTAAGTGATTTATTGATTTAATTAACACATTATTGTGACGAGTGTAGAAATATAATTATTTGTAATGAAATCTATAACTTGGTGCAACAAAATGATTTATTTGACACTGCTTCTGTAAAATTTTTTTATCTCGTACCTATTATAGGTATCCCACTTGTTTACAATATTGGTGATTGTATGCACTATGTCCAGTGTTTTAACATTAGATTACGTATAATTTTTAGGAGTATATATTTGTTATTTTATATAAAAAAATGTCTGGAAATCTTCGAGCTTTTACCCAGTAAAATATTCGATTTTAACTTATCCGTGACAAAAATTGTTCAAGAAATTCGATATTCAATATTTCATAAATGTCACGTTTAGAATACCACCTCCCTTGCTTCTTTGAAATATTAGTTTAGTGTTTTTGCAATTAACAACAAATATTTTAATTATAATTATATAGTAAAAATGGTTTATTTATTGTTAAACTCGAAGAAAGAAAATAAATGCACACCTTCTTTGTTTCCCTTACAAGGTATATTCATTCGGGAAGAAAACATACCTTGATAAATTCTTGAGATTAAAAGTTATCATGTACATGAAACAAAGATTAGAAAGCTGAGAAAGAAGAAGATATAAAATTTCTAATTTATCGCCAACATGTCACAGACACCTCCTCTAAAAGAACCTTTTTCGTCTATTTCTATAAAAACCCATCAAACTGTGTAAACTAACTGTCACTAATGCAACACGATACACTAAAATAAAGCAGATAACTAACACCAACAAATGCCAGCTCTTGGCTACCCTTTTATCAACTAATAGCAGACACATTATATTCCCCCACAGCTTAATCTGTTTGCGAGTCAAGCACACTAAACACATGGATGTTTCTGTAACCCATAGGGTTGAAACAATTTACAATGTTTGAAGATTCCATCAGTGACATTTCTGTAGAATGTGGTATCAGTTTGTTCATAACTATTTTGTGTAATGACCCAGACGAGAGTTCCACGTTAGTCACAGAACAAGCAAAACGTACTGATATCTGTCATTATACTTTTCAAGACGTAAGGATTAACTACGCCAGTTATATCGACGGTAATTGTCGACCGTCTACTGTCACACCTTACGTCGTCACAAGTCGCCATGTTCATCGCCCAAACCAAGCCAGGAGCAACTATCGAACCTTCCAGGACCCGAATCCTACCCCGGGACGGAATTCTCATCCTGTCTGCTACTCCCGCTGATCAAGTTTGTCCATATCAACCATAGAACACTGAATTAAAGTAAGTTGTTCCACAACCAAGAGTCCTGTCAGCCTCTTCTCAGTATTCCTCAAAGACGACGACCCAACCATACAACCAGAAGAAATCAAACAAGCCATAGAATCTCAAATGTAGGCCAAGTTACATGCTGTACATCGAATTTTTTCAAGAAACACCAATCTACCTACGTACTTCATGAAGATAGTCAAAGTACAGTGCTGATTGTATTTTACGTGACGGGTGTGATTATCACATATTTCACAATAGAGCCAAACGCACGCATCGCCGACCCGTCAACGCCAACAACATAGACAATCAACGTACAATTTTCAATGGAAAACTACAGAAATACCGCATAGTCCAGAACCAGCCAGAAAAAAAAAACTATTTCAGATTCAGACAACTCAACTCCGAAGACTACAACTCTAACTGTTAACAACACGTGAAAGCTTAACAATCCAAGGAAGACAAGTGTTGGTTCCTGCCAGACCTCAGCTCCAGTTTCACGGAATACAACCACCAGCCACACTCAGACCATCCACATGACAACTACCGACGCGCCAGTTCAAACAGAGAAACTGAAAACAATCACTCAGAAAACACAAACGAAAATTACAAGAAACAAAGCATTCCATGAAGAAAAAATCACTGAAAAAGAACAGCCAGTTGCTTCTCCCCTAAGCTCACGTTTTTCTTTATCACCACTGGGCGTGAGGAGTTAACGCAAGTCCAACCTGAAGAACAAACCTGTTCTTCAACACCACAGCTCGCAGTTTTCCATTTACCAGACAACCAGCCTCTTGTACCATTGCAACAACCAATCAGTTTCTTTTTATTCCAAAATGTTTTTACAAGACATGATTTTCCGGGAATGGTCTGGATAGATTTATGGGCGTCCAGGTCTCACTTCTATCGTGTCACTTTCATATCCACCCTCAATTCTTCACCTTAAAAACTAAAACAAAATAAAGATTAACTTCCAAGTAAAGTTCAATAATCTTTCACGTAAGGGTATGAAGAGGAATCACAAAGTTTCTGATCACCCCAATTGGAGAGAAAATTCTTCAGACTTCAAACTAAACCCCTGCTAAGTTCATTTGCGTTTGCGTTTTCTTGTAATGAAATTTCTATGTAGAAATGGTTAGAATATTACGTGTTTGTATAAAATGATATATAATCTTTTTGACAATTGTTAAAATTAGCGTTCATCAAATTTCAGCTTGTTTTTGAAAAATGTGTATACGGACCATACAAATTGTGATGCAATTCATATCATGGTCTGATCATTTTTTGGTGGCATGTAAATACAACTTTGTATCTGCAGTACTTACAGTTAAAACAGTTAAGGTTTAAATTTTCAAAACTCTTCTTCAGCTATGCCCTCAAACTACTACAAATGACGATGTTCTTATGGCCTGATCACACTGTATTTGCTTCCTAAGGCTATGCTACGTACATATAGTATTAGAAAAGGTGAGTCAGTGGTATGATAAAAGATCCAAACCAGCAAAAAACCAGATCTGTACTAAGAATTGTTATTTTGAACAGCAAGATAATGTTAATCATTTTAATTACTACAATAATAATGGTTAAACATACATATTTGCACTAATCCTTTAAATCAAATATTAGTGCAGCACTATATAAATAAATTTATAAAGCTAATCATGAAATAAAATTTATTGTATTTTATTTATAGATTTCCATTATCGACCTTCTAAGGGAATTATAAAGTTGATCTTTATGGTACAAAATAAATGTTGAAATAATATTTTTAGTTTAAGTTTTACTTATAAAGAAAGACTTTACCTACTCCAATTCAACCTTGACTTTATATTTTCAAACACGAGTCATAATAATCTGTCGTGTTTATCAGAGAAAATAGTTTTTTTTAAACGTTCAACTACTTCTTTACAAGTGGTCTTATATACCTATTAAGAATGAAAGCAAAGATTCCTTTGGTTTACAGTTTTATGTTTCCAATGCAACGCCCAAAGCAAAATGAAGACAACACTTGCTGTCAAGACGTCAGTTATAACGAAATTACTCAGGCTTACCATTAATCGAATTAGTTAGTAAAACAAGCAAAATAAAATTTGGCTTCAGTCACGAGTTTTTTAGACTTTCCGAGGGTAGCTCTATCTACGCCACAGATTGAAGTCCAACCTTTAAAACCTGGCTGAGTTTATTGAACTCTCACGTGATTGTTAAATAAACGCTATGAATATAGCGAGATAAACAAATACAAGCACAACCAATCATGTTAGTAGCCTTGAGTCCAAACTAGAGAATAATAAAGAAAAAACAACAACCCATGCACCTATGATATACTGAAAGAAAATGACAATACACGCGTATTTATCCAATACCCTTGCAGTTCTTAAAACACACCATTGCAGGTGAAACATTTTTAACACAGTAATTAAAAACAAAAATAAAATAGTAACAAACTCTTGAGACAAGTAATATATTTTATATTTATATGACTTATTGACAAATATAAGAAAATAATAGTATTTTAATACTGATCTAATTTGATGGAATGACCCCAAAAAATAAAGTCACGGAATATTTTACTTTATCTGACAATTCATGAAAAGCTATACTATGGTTTTGTGTATAAACAGTCACTAATTATGAAATGATAGAAAACGGTAGGAGATTACGAGTCATCAGCATCAATCGTAGGCTAATATTTCTCAACTGAATCCTAAAATATGACCAGTATTCTTATAAAGTAATCTGTGAAACTACTGGAGGTTTTATTATTTTTAATACCATACATAGTAGTGGTAGGATTTAGTGAATGATATGAGTGTTCGGCTACGGATTCTTTTACGGTAGGTATCTGTGACTTGTTGACGATACATTTGATGAAATTTTAACATCCATAACTCCGCTTGTTTTAAACTAATATGTTGGAAACAAGTCAACAGCATGTACGAAACATTTGTTCATACTAAGTGTATAATAATTGTGTCTTAAACACTCTACAGTTCCCTTGTTCTTGTGTGACGATTTTAGTATCATATGTCTATTTTAATGTCTATGTTCATGTTAAAGTTGTAATCATAAACGTACAAAACTTCTTTCTATCTTTATGGGATTTAGCTATGAACATCCGGTCGGTCATGTCTTTGATCTCTTTCTTCCTCCTGTATTTTGATTCACATCATCTGATGAATCTATTTAGAAACTCTACTTGAGTACCAGAGTAAACCACATCTAATACCAGCCTCTTTCAGGATAATGTCTTTGTGTTATTTACAATTACATTCATACATAAATACCACTTCTCACAAATAGTTCCATAATATCTTACACTTTCAGAAGGTTTAGGCTTAAATTAAGAATTTTACATTAATATCCTATAACGTTTTTAAGTAAGTCTGATACTAAGGTGACCTGTTTTTATATCTTGCATATATTTTTACTTGGGAGAGGTGCTCATAATAATAAATACGTTTTTCTCTTCAATTTCTATCGAGATAATTTGGTGTACTATGTAGGAGTCTGTCTCTTACTGTTTATGTGTTTAAGTATTTGTGAACAAAATCGGAGGAAGCTTCTCTAGAGATTTTATAACCTGTTGTGAGAAGTATTTTGTTTCTAGTTTGGTGTGTTCTAGTTTTAGTGTTACGTTTACCCATGCTAAAGCTGTTTAGTCAATTACAATTTGAAAGTATGTTTTGTAGATTTTATTATGTTGTCGATTGATTTTTTGTATCTCCGGTAAAAAAAAAACCTTTATTTTTGTGAGGTGTCATTTTTTAGTATTCTGCGTCGGAGGCTGTGATTTTTTTTAATGATGTTCAGTTAAACATGCTTTAAAAAATTGTCAGACCAAGGCCTGACTGTAATTTTTGCCGCCTGAGTAGACGTTCTTAGAAAAACAGCAAGGGCGTGTTTCCGATGAGGTGTTTACTTTTACTAGAGTTTTATTTGTCTTTTTACTTTCCTGTAAAAGGTGATTGCTTGTTTTTTTGTTGGATTTAAAACCACTCTTCACTTGTTCCTTCAGTTTGAGACGTTATTTCGTATTTCTTAAACGTGAGATATGGCCATTAGTAGGTTTCTGGAGGTATTCCAGATACCCATTTCGACTACGTTTTATGAATTGTAAGTGTACGTTCAACTGGGAAAAGGTACATTACGGAGAAAAATAATGTATAGAATGTCAACAGGACGGATTCTCTGGGCACTCCTGCAGTTATATTGAAATATTTTGATAAAGTTTTATTAAACTTCACTTGGGTTATTCTGTCAGATAAGAAATTTGATATCCATTGACTAACAGTGTGAATTATTTTCAGATGAGTTAGTTTATACTTAACGGCGTTATGCCAAACAATGTCAAATGCTTTTCTAACGTCTTAAAATACATCTATGGTTATCTGGTTGTTATTAAAAGCATTGTAAACTAATTCATTGAGTTCTGTGAGATAATCAATTGTTTGTCTGTTTTACCTGAACACACTTTGAGATTCCGGAAGTATATTATTTTTATCACAGAAGTGAAGAAGACGATTTGAGATAATTTTCTCCATCAGTTTGCCAAGACAACTTAACAGACTGATGGGACCGAAATTATCTGGATTTGTCGTATTTGTTTTTATTATTATTTGGAATCGTGGTGATGATGGCTTTTTTCAATGTTCAAGGTTATACTCAGGTGTTAATGAAATGTTAATGATTTTTGTGAGGTTTGTAACAGGAGACTGGAGAATTTTTTGAGAATGATGTTTGGTATTTGGTTGTGTCTTTCAAGTTTCTAATGTTAATTTTGAGTTCAGTTATGGTAATTTTCATATTGATTGAACTTGAGTAGCTTTCTAATGTTTAACCAGGAGATTGATTTGTCTGTAAGTAGTTGTTAACATGTTGTTGGTGTTGTGTGTTAAAGACGACTGAAATTAGGTCGCTGAGGGAGGATTCGTAGTAGACGGTTGGGGCAATGAGAAACCTCGTGAGGTCCACTACATCTCGCACATCTGTCTTTGGTCATGCAATTAACTTTTGTGTGTTCGAACCTTTAACATTTATAACATTGCAAAATTGGTTTCTGGTGTGGTTCTTCCGGTTTGGTCGTGTGTTTTTTGAAAAATAAAAGGCAACCGTCTTTTAGTAGTTTGTTTTGATCGTTTTTAGTTTTCACGGTTACTTTGATGAGTGGAGCTCAAAAAGAAATTATACGTTCTGTTTTTGATGTGTCATAACCTTGTGTTTTGCGTTTCTCAGTTTTTGTTTGTTTCTTTTGGAATTTCGCACAAAGCTACTCGAGGGCTATCTGTGCTAGCCGTCCCTAATTTAGCAGTGTAAGACTAGAGGGAAGGCAGCTAGTCATCACCACCCACCGCCAACTCTTGGGCTACTCTTTTACCAACGAATAGTTGGATTGACCGTCACATTATACACCCCCACGGCTGGGAGGGCGAGCATGTTTAGCGCGACGCGGACGCGAACCCGCGACCCTCGGATTACGAGCGCACGCCTTAACGCGCTCGGCCATGCCAGGCCCGTTTCTCAGTGATTTCATTATCTTCGATGTCGGAATCGACACCTCTAATTACTACTGTTCATTGAGTAGTGTTGTGTTTCAGTGTGTTGATCGTGGCTTTAACTCCGAAGACATCCTTGGGCCAGTGGGCCAAAATGTGTGCAAATTCGTGTGGTTCTGTACTTTTTATAATGATTTTTCCGTTAGCAAGTCGTTTAATGTCTTTAAATTGGATGTCTGGGAAACATGCCCTCGGTTGTTTCACAATGTGAGGAATGCATGTTGTGTTGTTTATTCCTTCAGTTGGGTTTCTATATTGAGTATCATTGTGTGTTTGAGCGTTTGAAACAGTGAGGGTGTTGTTAGTTTTAGTGTTATCAGTTTTTTTGTTTGTGTTTTTAATTTTGTGTTTCTTAGAGCTATTTTATTTTATTTTATTTCTTCAATTTTCATTTCTCTGGGGCTGGTTATCCTTCTTTACTTATCTGCTTCTTTGTTTCTTCTGGACCTAAATCCTAGTTGTCACTCTCCGATCTGTCTGCAGATGATCTCGAAATTTCTGGGGCTGGTACCTCAATTGCCTTGTTTAACATTTCGATGATCTCTTTATTTGACATGGCTTCACCCTTGGGTCTTGTTACAATCTTGTTCTTCGATCTGCTTCCATCTTTTTCATAGTCCTTATGAGGACTAAGGGTTTGTCTTTTTCAGTAAAACTGAAGTTAATGCACAAACAAAATAAAACTATCGCTGGTTTACAATACGTCTCTCGCAACTAATGACTGTACGTCCACTGTACTCAAGGTCGACCTTGAAACTCTCGAACCAATGACCCATGAAATGAAGACTGAGAATATTTATGCTTCATGTGGTTTAGGTTCGGTTTGTTTTGAATTTCGCACAAAGCTACTCGAGGGATATCTGTGCTAGCCGTCCATAATTTAGCAATGTATTACTAGAGGGAAAGCAGCTAGTCATCACCACTTACCGCCAACTTTTGGGCTACTCTTTTACCGACAAATAGTGGAATTGACCGTTGAATTATAACGCCACACGGCTGAAAGGACGAGCATACTAGTTGTGATGAGAATTCGAACTCGTGATCCTTTGATTACGAATCGAGTGCCTTAACCATTCGGCCATGCCGGGCCAGACTTATAGAAGATAAAACATTCAGTATACGTTATTCATAAAAGATGAAATAATTGTTTTTGACCATTTAATGTTATTGTTTACAAATTCATAGTATTCTGTGTCAGGTATCTGGACTAACTTATCCTTCACGAATACTTAATTGGAATTCCTATGTTACTTGTAAACCAGTTTTGGTTTCTAAAGAGAAAAGTTTAGGTGTTAAAAAAAGATCAAATAGTGAAACCTGAACAGGTTGAGGAGCTCTCTTCAGAAGAACTTATCTTTTTAATTGTTGGTTTGATCGGGAACTAAAAGGTATCTGTTGTTCACTTTTATTCATTTTGCTTCTGAAGAAGAAAGGTTCACCTTCCAAAAGCGCTTCAGTTATTGGGTATCTGTTTCATTTATTCGAAAAGTGGATAGTATTGTTTTAAATCAACTGAATTTATAAGAACATTAAACTTTCTTGGTGAAGCAGGTTTTTCGTACGTTTGAATGTTACTTGTGATTTTCGTGTTAATAAAATTGCAGGGTAAACTTTGTGAGAGATGATTATGGATTGTTTATTCATTCAAAAAATGGATATATTATTCATATAATGTTAAAAGCATGTAACATAAAATGAAAATCATGTAGAAATGCCCTGTTAGATTAATATGAATTACAAGACTTTCCAGGTTACATCATGTTAAATATCTCTTGTAAGTTCTAAAGAATATAGGTCTAAGATTCCTGTAGTTCACACAGATGTTAATGAATACATGGAGTACTTCACATCTTCTCTGGATAATATTAGAGTATCTGAGTTTCAATTACTGGAAGATCGCTGATTGCACAAGTTGTGATTCTTGTTGGGAGTTTAGTGTTATCACAGAGAGGGTTTTGTAAGGATTTCTTCTACCTACCTCGAGAGTATTTTCTCACCTCTAATAGGCATTTATACAATTAAAGTTTAAGTGCAGAAAGCTAGCGAAGAATAGGTACTAATAGATGTAAGATTAGTGATAAAAATCAGGTTAACTACAGATAGGCCTGGCATGGCCAAGCGCGTAAAAACGTGCGACTCGTAATCTGAGGGTCGCGGGTTCGCATCCGCGTAGCGCCAAACATACTCGCCTTCCCAGCCGTGGATGCGTTATAATGTTATGGTCAATCCCACTATTCGTTGGTAAAATAGTAACCCAAGAGTTGGCGGTGGGAGGTAATGACTAGCTGCCTTCCCTCTAGTCTTACACTGCTAAATTAGGGACGGCAGCACAGATAGCCTTCGAGTAGCTTTGTGCGAAATTCCAAAACAAACAAACTATAGATGTATTTTCCCCACATTTCTCTTAATTTGTCAATTTCGAATTCACTTCCAAGGTCTGTTGGCTCATCAGTAAATCTGTAGGCTTATGACGTTAGATATCAGATTTTCATGCTCGTGATAGTCTGAGCAGAAACATAATATTACGCAGCTTTGAACATAACAAGAACCGTACCAACCATTTCTGGAACGAAAGTTAGAACTGTGTAAAAAAATAACATTCCATATCTATATTTTGTTTCTAATTGATGAACACTGATAATGAACAAAATTTTCTAAAACACTGTTTATATAGATATATAAACAGTATAATGCTTTGAAAGTAATTAATCAAAGGCCAACTTTGAATTGACAGCGTTGTGTTAAATCAGTTTTTTGAAAATGTGAAACTGATGAATTCAATAAAACGATTAAAAACGTTAAGAAACAAACAAAATATGAGGGTTCTATAATACAAATAACTGGAAAAAAGGCCATTAAATAGCATACATTAACCATAAAATATGGAGTGTACTTTATCAGTTATTACGTTTTCAACTGGCTTATTTTACATAATATATATAATGACCTTCCACTGATAGAATTTTTGTTTATTTCATTTCTCAGTTGTAAAATACTCTTCTTTATTTTCAAAGCTCTTTAATTTCATGTAAAAATTAGTATTAGAATGCGTATATCACTGAAAAGGATAGATATAGCGATAAATTAGAACCACGTTCTGAAAAATATTGATTATAACATCATATGATTTGTTTGTTTGTTTTAATTTCGCGCAAAGCTAAACGAGGACCATTTGCGCTAGCCGTCCTTACTTTACCAGTGTAAGACTAAAGGAAATGCAGCTAGTAATCACCAACTACTATCAGCGCTTGGTAGCTACTCTTTTGCTTATGAATAGTGGGATTAGCCGTCACTTTATACTCCCCCACGGCTGGGGGAGGGAGCATGTTTAGCGCGACGCGGGCGCGAACCCGCGACCCTCGGATTACGAGTTGCACGCCTTACGTGCTTGGTCATGCCAGGCGTTGTTTGGTGCACCAAAATGTGCGAATTAATGTTCCAAAGAAGCAAGAGTAGTTGAGTCCTACATGTGACGTTAAGAAATCTTAGAACGTAATTATTGAATTTCTTCAACAATTCTTTCCATGGGTTAATTAAACTAGAAAAATATATTGGGAATATATCTAGAAGATTCCCAAACATTGGTCATAAAATAACAAAAATAACCACTTAACAAGTGTGTGTAACCTAATGTTAAAACACCAGAGACAGAGCAAACGAGCAGTAATTTTGAAAACAAAGACGAGTCCTTCATAAGATAGGAGATAACCCTTCTGACAGAAGTGATATAAAGTAAATCATTAGTGTGATGGCTACAGGCAAATAATAGCGAAGCAATAATTAACTTTTAAACACTTATACATAGGATCTCATGAGGATTTTCCCAGTGTCCGAGTACGTGACTACTTTTTAAATGGTAAATCATTTTGTAAAATTATTAGGTTTACGTGCGACAAATTCACGATTTTCTTTCTCATCTATTTAGTTTGTCAGTTATGTTTCACCTTCTGTATTGTGTTTTTCCATGTTTTAGTTTCATATTCATCTTGCATTGATATCAATGTATTAGAAATGTTAACAGCTGTATTTTTTTTAAATTCATTATCTATACTTCACTAATAACAATTCTTGTCTCATGGCCTTCAAGTTGTCTGTTTTATTCAGAAATTAAAATTGTATTTTTAATATCTATGCTATGTATATATTTTTGTGTTGAATAATTTGGAAGCTATAAAGTAAGTTGAGTTCAACTGTGATTTACTTAGTTAGCTGAATGGGAGTGTGTTAGTGTGTTTGTTATTGATTGATGTCAGGCGAAATTGTGCAATCGGGTTTGTTTCTGGCTTTCTTTCGATACTCTAACTTTTCATCCATTTCCTTCTTTCCACTACTTCATGATCTGATTTCGTGCTGCTTTTGTTTTCTAAAAGGTAGAAATTTATTGAAATTTCTATTTGATTTTCACCATTATCTTATTTATTATACCGTTGTTGTAACATGCTATATGCATTTATTGCTGATGAAAATTATCTGAAACCAATTAAAAATAATTCATACAACAACTTGTTCAGACTTGTCTACTGCAATATTATTTGTAACAAGTGTTTGGAATTAAAATTGATGAAGAAATTATGTAATTTGAATATTTACAATTGTTTTACATAAGATTCTGCATTGAAATATTGACAAATAAAATATTTTCCTCTACATATCAGTTTACTCCACATTTTACCACCATGTTACCACCACCACACTTTTATTTGCTCGACATATTTTATTTAGAATTGAGTATACATCAACTTTTAAATTTGAGTTGAATTATCCAGTATTCATTTATTCACTATCTTTAGCTGTAGTATTACTTTAATCTAAATTTTATCGAAAATACATTTTACAAGTTTATTCTATTTTAATTTTCATTAAAAAATAAATTCCTTTCACAACATTCTTTGTGCAGAAAATTGACATGATATTTGTAATATTATTCTTGAGTATCTGTTGTAGCTTGATGGAATAATATAAAGTTCCGTAAAAACTTATGTTTCATATATTTATGTTATAATTTATTCATATAATATGTTTTTATATTACAGATAACAAAAACTTTAGAACATGATGTGTCCTCATACTCATCTTTCTAGCCTTTTATTTTTAATAAACATGTAGATTCTGTAAAACGTTAGATTTTGTGATTAATATTTTTGTTGATGTGATATTAATATTATTATTTGCCTAAGACTTTATTTAAATTTTCAAAATCTGTTTTAAAAGACAGTTAATGACAGCATTTCTTGAATAGAAACTGGTATTCTTTTTCCAGAATTCTTGTGATGGGTGTCTCACTGTAATGCTAGATACAAATGTTTACAATGTATCTTAAATATATTTTATTGTCGTATCAGCGTTACTATAAAGTAAGGACGATTGCTTGGTTAAATTACTTACCTAAACTGTACAAATTATAAAATGTTATTCGAAGAAATGAAGCGCTTTGATTACATGGAACGGACTATACATTCTTCTTAAGCTAAAAAGTACATAAAAATAAAATCATCAGTTTTATATTAGTAATTAATAATTAAAACAATTTGCTGTCAAATAATCAAAATAGCCGTAACTTACAGACCAAAGGAATCATTTTGTAGCAATACCAATTACATGACGTCGATATAGGAAACATGATCCTTCTATGTCAACCACACTTTGAAAAACGTCAGTAAATCCTACTTTTTCTACAGAAACTGCCGTATCTGAAGTTAGGTGGCAGTTTTCAAACATAAACATCCATAACGGTTCCATAATCCATTGAGCGAAACGTTTCCATGTTTTACGATCATACCCGATATGTTCGAAGTAAAGAAATTTTCCTCCCTATTTAGAAAATAAATACTAATATTGAAAAACAACAACAGTAACTTAGAGTATATAAATAAATAAAATCAAAAATAAATCAACTAAAACAAGTACAATTGTAAGTACATACAATTTGCTTTATCAAATATATATATATGGCCCTCGAGTGGCTCAGCGGTGTGTCTGCGGACTTACACGCTAAAATCCGGGTTTCGATACCCGTGGTGGGCAGAGCACAGATAGCCCATTGTGTAGCTTTGTGCTTAATTCAAAACAACATTCAAATATATAACATAAGTTTATAATAAATATTATAATACTACAACAAGACTGAAACACACAGTAGTAGTACATAAGTTTCTCAATCATCGTTTTTAAGTATATTTTCTAAATGATATTCGCATAAACTTTCAAGGGTCCATAGTTTTTTTTTGGTACCAAAATCCCTGATAAGAAAAGAGTAACGTTATTAGAAAACACTCTCAATATTGCGATTCGTCCCACTAATTACTGCTATTTTCTTACGTATTTCAAATCGATAAAGGCGAATGGAAAGGTTGAATGCTGGGAAGTACTCTTAAATTTGAAAACGTTTTTCGTAAGATTTTAGTTTAAGATCTTTGTGATGTTGGTGTTCAAATGCTTGATAAAAATTAACCATTTTTCTGGATGTTCTGGTTCATTTTAATCTCAGGAGATCAACGTTAAGCTAGAAAACTTTAGTTTAAAACCTGTCGAACATCTTTCTGGTGGGTGCAGCACAGACAGTTGATTGTGATACTAAACTATAAAGAAAAAAATGTACTTTCAACTATTATTCAGAAAAGTTTTTAATCGTACTAGCTAACCATTCCATTTTGATTTTATTGGCTTTTGTTTGTTTGTTTTACGAAATTCGCACAAAGCTACTCGAGGGCTATCTGTGCTAGTCGTCCCTAATTTTGCAGTGTAAGACTAGAGGGAAGGCAACTAGTCATCACCACCCACCGCCAACTATTGGGCTACTCTTTTACCAACGAATAGTGGGATTGACCGTCACATTATACACCCCCACGGCTGGGAGGGCGAGCATGTTTAGCGCGACGCGGGCGCGAACCCGCGACCCTCGGATTACGAGTGCACGCCTTAACGCGCTCGGCCATGCCAGGCCTTATTGGCTTTTAGAGGAACGATTTTATTTGTGTTTCCGGCTTTCTTAGTGATTCACTAGCTATTATTCCAGATGTATTTACATACCTCAGATTATTGTATATTTAAATTAGAAAACAAAATATATTTGTCACACGCATTTTATGAATTGGTTTCGTATATTACGTTTCAATAATATCAACCGCATCCACGACTTCTGAATAAACTATTCATTAAAAAGGTGATCATGCAAGTCCAAACGTATATAAGCAGAGAAAATGTCAAAAATAGCAGATTTCTCAACATCTAACATATAATCGTATCTTAACAGTCACGCAGTAAGGACTAAAACAAGCAGGACTGGTTTATTGTCAAGTGCAATGTTACATAACGAGTTATCTATGCTGTGCCCACTATGTATATCAAAATCCACTTTTAGGGTTATAATCCTTCCTTTATGCTTGTCGCTGAGCTACTGGAGATCACGAATTTTGTTTTAGTACTGAGATGTCTAAACTTAGTTCAGAATACTTTTTGTTTATCTACCTTATCCATACAGTGTTATCGTTCCAGTTAAAAAAGCAAATAACATAAATGAGAAGTAGTGTTGGTAGAAGCACACATAACGTATCATTATTATTATTATGGAGTCGCAATGGTGCATTTCCATAACTATTTTCTTGTTTTTACTACTTACAGGTACAAGTACTCTCTTGATCTCGTGCAGAACGTCCTGAATCTTCATCACAGAACACAAAACACAAGTTGACACGACAGCGTCCACACTGTTCTCAGGTATTTCGGCCATGTTTTCTGCGACAGCGGTCACAAACTGTTCCACTTCAATATGTCGAAATTTCTCGCTATTCTTCTTAAAATAGGTTTCAAAATACGGGTTAGGTTCGACACATATTAATCTGCACCCTATTGGATAATATTTGAGATTTACACCAGAACCAACACCAATCTCTAACACTCTAATCACACCTTGTCCTTTCGTTTTTAAACGTGGATCATAAGAAACCATCGTGTTCATGTAAGAAAATAGTTTTTCCTTAAAAGTGACGAACTCATTCTCTACGATTTGTGACATATACCTATCAATAAAGAAAGCAAATATTCGTTGCTTTATGCTTTTACGTTTCCAACGCAACGTCCACAATAAAATAAAAAATACGCTCGCTACTATACCGTAAGTTACAACAATATTATTTAGGTCCACCATTATTCCATTTACTGCAAGTATCGCTAGCGAAATGATATTTGACTTTAGCCACTCGAGTTTTCCTGAACATAAATATTAAGCCTAACTGGTTTGACAAGGGCAAACCACTTTCGTGTTTGAAACAGACACGTGATATTTGCATAATCACACAAGATCACTCAGTGAATACAGGGAAACAATCGGGTGCATGCGTAATTAGTATCCTTGTTTCAAAATTTGAGTACAGACAACATTCAGACCTTATATACAGCGAGGCAGCAGCATACTAAGGGATAACTATTACACAGCATACGTGTACGATAAACTCCAAGCTCTTATAATACACGGCCCAGCATGGCCTCGTGGGATAAGGTGTTCGACTCGTAATTTGAGGGACGCGTTTCGAATCCGCGTTGCACTAAATGCATTGAATATGTTCAGCTTATGGTTGGATGATCACCAAACTTCATTATCTAAATGAAGGTGAGAGACATAAAAAGATTATTCTCATAATTCTAATTGAAACCTGAAGAAGAAAAGCAGACCATTAGAACAACACTAAATACTTCTACAGCTGTACAGAAAGACAAAATTAATCACAAAAAATGTCTTACCATTTGAATTAAATAAGTTATTTAAGTAATGAATGTCAAAACCGTTGTCTGGATGAACGGTATCTTTTGATGCTGCTTCCCAGTGGCTCAGCGGTATATCTGCAGACTTACACGCTAAAATTCGGGTTTCGATACCCGTGGTGGGCAGAGAACAGACAGCCCATTGTGTAGCTTTGTGCTTAATTCAACACAACAACAACTTTTGATGCTTTCTTCCTTCATGTTATTATTCAGGATTTTAGAATCTACATTCTGTATTTTAATTTGCTATTGTTATTTTTATTTCATGTTCTACAACACAGATAGATTTAATTTTTTTTACATTTTTTGACAAAATTCCAATTCCGTTTATTTCTCTGACCTACTTCACTGCCCCCAAGCTTCAAAGTTTGAACGAAACTACACCAGGGCTATCTGCAATAGCCGTTACTAATTTAGCAGTGTAAGACTGGAGGGAAGACAGCTAGTCATCACCACCCACTGCAAACTCTTGGGCTACTCTTTTACCAAAAAATAATGTGTTTGATCCGCTACATTATAACGCCCCCACGGCTGAAACGCCGAACATGTTTGGTGTGACAGGAATTCGAAATCGCGAACCTCAGATTACGAGTCGATTGCCTTTACCCACCTGGCCATGCCCGTCCATAACAGAAATACATAGTATTATAGATATAGCTATATCAAATGGAAGGTAGCTTCTCCAATAAAACACAAGACAAATATATTTATACGTAAAACTCATAGATGCAACAATTTGAGAAAGTCTGCATTTTACTTCTTTCGCCTCTTCACCCAGTAAACTTTACAGTCTGTTGTGTGCTATTTTATTAGTTTACAATTTAATACAATCCAAGCTTTATTAAAAAACAAACTAGTTTATATGAGGCCTTATCAAGGATTTATACAGTAAAATCAAAACCTCTTTAGACATAGTTATATTCCATAATTTTGTAAATACAACCTAAAATTGTACTTACCTTCACTGATCTTTCCAAGATAATGTGAATGGGGTTTTAAACACGTATGCAATGCAACTATATAAAAGCTTGTTAAAATCTACTAAACATTAAAATGCTAGCAAAATATAAAGAGAAAACTGATCTGTTTGTAATTCTTTTATTGGATTATTGTCAGCTTTTGGTGTTACCTGAATACTATAAGTTGTATTAATGCATCATATTTTGAAAAAAAAAACATGTACTTCTTCTATAATAAACTAAATATTTACATCGTATACCTATAATTATAAAAGCATTATTTAACATTATTTAAGCAATACAAAGATTATTCATATAACTTCACAACAAAGTTATCGATTTGATGTTCAGCAGTACGTCTGCAGTAAATCAGGATTATTAAATGCAATTTAAATTTTATTTAGTACATGAACTGCACATACAACATTTCTTTTGATTAATTAAGACACTGCATGCAAGAAAATAACAATAGGTAATTGTGGCGCAACTGTGCTATTTTCATTAAACATTATCGCTTCTCCAGAATACTTCTTAAAATTAGTTTGATTGTAGATAAGAAACACTTAACAATCGAGACCCATATTAACAACCGGTTGAAACTGATTACGAGTTTCTATTTCCCTATTCAAAGATTCTCAGGATGTAAAACGCAAAATATAGAAATAAGTGAACATAAAATAGAAACATGTCTATTTTTCTTTATTTTCGAAGTAACGTCAAACTGTACATTAGCTCCATCATATTGTGGAATGAAAAGAAGTATTTACACTTTCCAAGATTTCCTCAAATTTTCATGTGTAATAACTTACATTCTTACATGCAATAATAAATGACATATCGGCTATATTTCAATGCAAGGTTACCCGTGGTGGGCAGAGCACAGATAGCTCATTGTGTAGCTTTGTGCTTAATTCAAAACAACAACATCAATGCAAGGAAAAAGTGGGGTTTGTGAATCAGATTCTCCTAAATAGGGCTTACAATATATAGAGCAGCACAACGAAACTGAGTCACCTATACATTGCTGGCCAAAATCTTAAGGCCAATGAACATAAAGAAAAAAACATTCATTTTTCGTTGTTAGACTCAACCACTTATTTGAGTAGAACTTTGAAAATAAGAAAAGGAAAAATAAAAATAATTTTTTTTAGCACTTAATAGGGAAAATATGAACACTATGAAATTAGCCTAAATACTAGAGGGTCAAGCACTTAAGACGATACCGAAAAGAAGTCCAAAACAGGACAGGAAATACCGAACGAGAGGTCTCGACAGTGAGTTATTCGGCCGTAATTGCGAATAACTGCAAACATTCGCTTTGGTCGATATAAACGTTTGCAGAAGGCTGGATGGAATGTTATTCCACATGGTGAAGATGGCTTCCCGAAGGTCATGCACTATTTGGAATTGACGTCCATTTCTATATACTTTCTTTTCCATCCATCCCAAACATTTTTAATAGGATTCAGTTACACACTGGATAGTCCAAAAGAATCACGTTATTCACCATGAAAAATTCTTTTGTCCTGCGGGTATAGTGAATTGTAGCGCTGGTGTGGAAGAAGGCACGGGTTTTGAAGACATTTATGGTTTTTAAAGCCTTTCTCTCGCAGATGCCGTCTTATTGTTTTTGAGGTGCATTTTGCATCCGTAAGGGCCTTAATTTTGTTCGATGATCGGCTGGAGTCTTGCCGGATTATCCGTCGAATCCTTCTGCTCAACGTTGGCGAAATTGTCTTGAGCCAAATACTTGAATTTCACCTTCCGAATCCCTCAGGGTTTTTTAAGAAATCGGTAACAGCGGTTGTACTACGTCCAATCTCATAAGCGATGGCACGTTGAGAAAGACCTTGCTTTTGCAGTTCGACAATTTTTTTCTCTGTTTTCATTGTCATTAAGATTTAGGCCAGTAGTGTATTTAGCCCAGAAAATTCCTTTTATCTGCGTTTAAACTAGCTAATTCTCACATACAATATTAATTACATATAAGCTAAATTTTCTTATGAAGAAAAGCAAGATCTACAAATTCGTCTTCTCACTGAAGGACTTGGATTAAATATGGAATCATTGTAAGTCATGCATAGTTATCTGAGAAAACACACAAAGTGTAAGTGTGCCAAACTGACTCTCCCACATAATAATAAATCAAACAGGAGTTACATTTCTATACAAAAACGTGCAGGCGCATGAATACATTTTCATGCCAAAAAACTTGTCGCCTATATAGAAACAATACAAGCGTTTTCGAAAAGGTATTTGTTTTTTGTGCGCAACATGGAAATGCCAGGCTCAATCATAAATCTTCCTCTTGCATCTTATATTTATAATAGACTGTCAGAATGTTATCAAATTACTCGTAAAATTAGGGTTTTAAAATCAATATTTACACAACAAGAAGAAACACTGATTCTATTCCCCTTTTCAAAGCTATACCCAGAATAGAATACTTTTATCTTTTTCTGTAATTTCGCTGTTTTTCTTCATTTGTTCGTGTACATTCGCAAAATGTTCCATAATAAAATGTCATTTTTTCAGTCTTAATAGTTATCAATTGCGTATTTGTTACATAAAACCATTTTAAATACGCTTATGTATTTGTGTGTTTTTTATAGCAAAGTCACATCGGGCTATCTGTTGAGACCACCGAGGAAAATCGAAACCCTAATTTTAGCGTTGTAAATTCTTAGACATACTGCTGTACTAGCGAGAAGCAAATACGCTTATGATACTTAATTTTAAGCGAGTTATCTGGTAATGGCGGACTCTTTCTTGCAGTGAAAACTGAGAGTTGAGAGATACTTATTAATGTTATCAACATTTATGACATAGCGATCTATTCTTGTCAACTGGTCATTTTTATACACATTTTAATTAAAATATAGGAACGAGCAATATTCGAGTCTGTCTTGAATTGATTTAATGTTCGCGTGTTTGTGCAATAATTTAATGTCAGTAGGTCTTGATACTTTGTAAGGTAAGCTGATGAGAACGAAGCCTAAAAATGAGAAAAGCAGCAGTACAAAGCACAAGAACTACTATGTGTAGATTAAGGAAATAGTAGAAACACTAGAGAGGTATGATGAGCTACCACCAGTTAGAACAAGTACAAGTTACTGTTTTCTGTGGAGTCTAAGTACCAGAAAGATGCTGTTCTCTATCATAGTATCACAGCCTATGAAGAAAGCATCTATATAAAAATGAAACACATAAGACGGAGGGAAAAAATGAGAAGCTGCAGAAGTAAGAAGAAGACAAAAGGTTTGAGAACAGAATCATCTAATAAATTACTAGCACATTGAGGCGTTTGAAAAATTGGTCTAAAATTTAAAAAGTAACATACCTGAAAAAAATAAAGAAAAAAGGAAAACGTTCATAGAAAAACTTTCTCTAGATTAAGACATGCAAAGAATTGCAGCTTCTAAGTCAAATAATGTGAACTGGCTTAGGAAAGAGATCCGACTTTTTCACTGATATTAAAAACATTGTGTCTGTTTTTTGTTGCCGGATCTTGTATGGTACCGATTCATTACACTAGGTGTCTGAATTGTTTTGGCGATAGTTTTCAACATTAAACGGATATCACATAATCTTCTTGTTTTCAAATAATATAAATATATTTGAAATAAGTCAAACGTATGCACAAATTTTGTTACACTATTTTTTGTTGCTGTTAAATCTAAAGATTCAATAAAGTTCTCTCTATTTCTTCAAAATTATCTCTTCTGTGTGAACTGTCTCATATTTTTTTATTACTACTACTTCTCAATTATTTTTCGCACACACAACTGTATGGTATTTTACCAGTCTGCGTCTTTAAATGTACTTTTTGATGGCAATTTGCAAAAAAAAAAACACTTTCCAACACAGTACACAAATGTTTGATTAGTGTTTGTATTCTCTCAAGTTTTTTACTACAATTTTTGCACTATATATTTTTCCACACAAGACACAACTGTTTAATTGCATTGTGGGAAATATGATGTTTTTTTAGGTTCCTTTGTAAATGTTGTCTAGATTTAGTACCACTGAAAAGTTTTTAAAATCTAATTTTTTGTAATTCCAGAGGAACTTTTGTATTTTAAAATTTGGTAATCATGAAAAGAGTTTTAATGATACACAACACAATAAGAAACAAAAGTTTGACAGATTTCATGTATTTTTTTCTACGTTACACACTGAAAACTTGAAGTGAGTGCCTAGTTTGTGCAGTAAACAGGAAAAAAAGTGTAAGAGCAAACTTGCTTAAACATATCAAGAAAAAAATTTTATAGTGGAATAATTGGTATCAAAGAAAAACCTAAAAGTTAATTTTCTGTATTAGTAAACAAGACGAGGACCGTTTTACAATAAATTATGTCATTATACGAGACAGAAGTTTCTCAGGATAAAACGTAAGTTCACAGAAAACATACACTTTTTTATATAGGACAAAGGAAATAATGTCAACACACACACACACAAAACACGAGTCAGCAGAATAATACAGACAGTGTAAACTACAAGAAGTGGAAGACATTACACAGTAACATGGATGATTTAGAATATAGAAAAACAAGAAGAATAAATATGGTTAAATTAAATAAAAATATGGAAATTATTACAATGTAAAGCATGTGGTGTGAGACAACAACAAAGATATTTATAAGATGAAATGGTATCAAAACAAATGAAGAGAAAGTTGATAGTAGATAAAATTTATGGTGTTAGGTCATAAAGAAGATTTCACAATTTACAAAGGATTGTATAATAATCTAAATATCAATATTTCATCCATCTTTAGAATTTGTTTCTCAAAAGGAAGTTTCATCAAATGTTTCTGATGCTTCATAATATTTTCGACCACTCAAACATTCCGAGTTTAATGATACACGAATCTTTTAATAAAAAGATTTTCATTTCTCTCAGTTATTATCAGCACACTAGTTATTTTCAATGCGAGTGTTAGAAAACCATACTGGTAGCCTATTAACAGATTTATGTAATCAAGATGTTTATGTATGTGTGGAAAACCTCATGCCTGGCTATAAACTTTAAGTTATACTTTTAGTCTTGAAATTGGTATGTTATTAATTTTAAATGGATCACATCTTTGATATGAAATTAAACTTGTATTATAACAATACTATCATATTGTTAATGATATCCTAGTTTGGTTTGTCACTTTATTAAAAATCCCATGCATTGTTATTTTCCTTGATTCACAAACACTAGAATTTTATAACAAATACGTTCAATCAGATTGAGGAATGTAGAATTATACTAAAGAAGAAAGGTTACTGGATTCATTGTAATGCTGTGAAATGAATTTTGGACAAAACAAAAACGAATGACAGTTCCTAAAGGAAGCGTTATAGAGCAGGGCTCTAATGCAGCCTTGAAATATGCACGATTGTAACGAAAAGCAATTTAAAATATTTTCTTTGGTAAAAGAGTGGCCGAGAGTTTGCAGTGAGTGATGGTAGTTAACTGATATTTCTTTAGTGTATCTTGTTTAGTTAATGACAACAAGTGGAAAGAGTTTACTCGAGTTTCTATAATCAAGAGCGAGAATTCTTGAGAGCAGGTGTCTGTGATTTGTTGGCAATAACTTTCAACATTAAAGAAACATCACACAATATATTTGTTTCAAATTTATATATTAAAATAAGTTAGATGTATATGCATATGTTTGTTGCACAGTTAATCACTACAGCTTATACCAGAGCTTTATATGGATATCACTTTTCCTAAAGTTCACACAGGCTGGTGACTTTAGTAAGCAGTTTATAAGAGGAATTTTTCTTCTTTCATATGTTCTTACAATACAGTTAGTGGTTTGAGTTTATTTCAAGTTAAGCACAAAGCTACACAAGGAACTATTTGTGCTAAGCCTGTTACGTATTTTTTATGTTTTATGTTCTTCGTAGACTAAACGCAACAGAAAAACACAGATAACAGCTTGTATAATTTATTACACTAAACTATTAACAAATATAGCAGATATAACATAAATTATATAATAACAGTGACAGATATTAAGTTACAACATTCGAAATTAATTACAAAACAAAATAATACTAGTTTCAAACTTCAAAATTAATCACAATACAAAATGGTACTGGCCTGTATCTAATATAATGATCTAAAATGAAAGTCTCAAATTCCAGTCTAGGGTGTGAATTTGGTCCCACGAAGAAATTCCGAAGCTTAAATGAAGAAGTTCAGAAACAGTTCACAGTTCAATAAATTCGCCGACTCTCAGCACAAGCAGTAATTCAGATGAATCGTAGAGATTGACGAAATAAAATCACAGCTTCCGTAGATCTAACTTTAGTCACAAATCCAAGTTGAATAATCACAGCAAACACTTAATCTTTCTCAAATAACTGACTCTCTTCTTTTGAAATAAAACTAATGTCTGACTCCTTTTCTTTCTTCGAATAAAAACTGATAACTGACTTCTTCTCGCGTCACCGTCTTTTATACCGGTAGGCCTACTTCTCGAATAACCGCGAAATTTCTACAGATCTCCAGAGCAATCCGCGCATGTCCGTTCTTGCACGAGACTAAACGTCTAGACACGAAGTCGCCAGCACTTCATTTACAAACATATGATTGGTCTACTTAATCAAGAAAATTCTAAATGTTACCCTAAATGAATAACAACATATTTCATTAGTTTAAACTTCGGAACAATAATATAAATATGGAAACATAGATAATAGAAATGAAAATCCAAACACAACACGACATGCCGTCGTTTACAAAACACTTACACGACATTTACATAACAAACCCAACACGGGTATAAAAATCTACTTTTTAGCATTATAAATGTGAAGATATTCTGCTGTGCCACTGAGGAAGATAGTCAATGGCACTTACGTCACTCGTAACCTGAGGGTCGCGGATTTGCATTCCGGTCGCGCCAAAGATGCTCGCCCTTTCAGCCGTGGGGGCGTATAATGTTACGGTCAATCCCACTATTCGTTGGTAAAAGAGTAGCTCAAAAGTTGGCGGTGGGTGGTGATGACTAGCTTCCTTCCCTCTAATCTTACACAGCTAAATTAGGGACGGCTAGCACAGATAGCCCTCGAGTAGCTTTGTGCGAAATTCCAAAACAAACAAACAAACACTTATGTCACACTCTTGGTTTCCATAGTTCTTTTAAAAGCTTTGTATAATTGTTTATTTTCGTTAAAATTCCACACACGTTTCTTCAATTAATTTCGAACACAATTACTGTACATTAAATTGTTGCAATAAAAACTTCAATTCAGAAACCGCAACTACACGTACCTGATACCTAAACACACAATCACGCTATCAAAATTTACCTACGCTAAATTAAAATTTATTTTAACCTACGCTAAACTATTGTTTTAAAAATAAGGAACTTTATATTTGAATTTCGTGCAAAGCTACTCGATAGCTATATGCCTGGTCATGCCGGACCCTCTGTTAACAAATTACATCTGCTTATCTTTCTAAGCTTTCAAAACTTCGTTTATGTGTACGATAACATTTAATCATAACAGTTTATCGAAGTATGAAGTACGTTTTTCCACCGAATAAATATAGTTTGCAAGGCAAACAAAGATGGTGCACAGTTATTGTATCTTATGGAGTTTAATAATAAATTTTATATCATAATTAACCCTAACCGATTTATGTGTTTGTTTAACTAAATGTAGAATTGATAATTATAATGAAAATATTTCTTGTTAATAGCACAAAATGTGTGAACTAATGTTTCAAAGAAGCAGGAAAGGTTGTGTCCTAAATGTGACGTTAAGAAATTTTTATTTAGATCTTTATTATTGAATTTCTTTAAGAATTTTTGTCATGGGTGAATAAAACTAGAAAAATATACTGAGAAAACGTCTAGAAAATTTCCAAACATTTGTCATAAAACAACAAAAATGTTCACGTAAGAAGTGTGTGTGATCTAATGTTAAAACACCAGAAATAGACCAGTAATTTTGAAAACAAAGATTAGTTCTTCATAAGATAGGAGATAACCTTTCTAACAGAAGTATTATAAAGTAAATCATTAATGTGATCGCTGAAGACAAATAATTATTTATCGTTCTGACGAAGCACTAATATATTTTTTACATACTTTTCCATAGGAACTCATAAGGATTTTCCCAGTGTCCCAGTACGTGCCTACTTTTTATGTGCTAAAAGACTTCAAAAAATTATTAGGTTTATGTGTCATTAATTCACGGTTTTCTTTCTTATGTACTAAGTTTCTCAGTTATGTTTCGTATTGTGTATTGTGTCTTTGCATTGATTAGTTTTATATTTAACTTACATTATCAGCTATTTATTAGAAAAGTTCAATATCTATTCTGTGATATCTTTAAATTCGTTATCTACAGTTCACTAACAACAATTCTTGTCTCATAGCCTAAAAAATGTTTTTTATATTCTGTATATTTATATGTTTGTTTTGAATAACTTGCGAACTATAAATTAAATATTGTTCAGATGTGACTTACTGAGTAAGCTAAATGGTGAGTGTGTTTACTGTCGATTAATTTTAGGGAGAAATTGTGCAGTCGGGTTTATTTGTGAGTTAAGCAAGACTTTGTTTCGGAATTTACTATTGGCATTTTTTTATAACTTCGTGTCTTAATTTTCTCTAACTTCTTTCGATACTCCATCTTTTTATCCATTTCCTTATTTCCACTACTTCATGATCTGATTTCGTGCTGTTGCTGTTTTTTTTTAAGGTTGAAGTTTATTCAAATTTAAATTTTATTTTCTCCTTTATCTCCTTTATGAAACCTGTTTTGTAATATGCTGTAAACATTTATTGCTGATGAAAATTATTTAAAACCAATTAAAATATACCCCATACACTGATTTGTTTAGACTTGTCTACTGCAACATAACTTGTGACAACTGTTTAGAATTAAAATTGATAAGGAAATTAGGAGTGTGAAACATACATATAAAAACAAAGGTTACTCGTACTGTTTTAAATCATCACTTTGTTACCTTCACTTACTCTTTTAATTCCGATACCAAAGGAAGCCTGTTGTTTCGTTAAAGTGTTTTTTATTCTTCTATTGAGTTAGAAATTGCTGTAAATGTTTGTTATTTTTGCCGACATCAGAAAACAAAACACAAATACAAATATTTAAAATACAAATGGTAAGTGCCAGTGCTATCAATAGAAACTATAATGCAACAGTTTCCATATATATATATATATAAACATAGTATGTAACTAGATATTTTATCAATTAAAAACTAATAATTTTGAAAGAAGCAAAAACTCAATGATGATGAGATAAAGGAAAAAAATTCTGGAGCTCCGAATAAAGTGGATCTTTAAAGGACTTCAATTTAATAACTACTTATTAGAGCCATTCCAAAAATAAATGTGTTACTTACAGGGAATACTTTCTATCTTTTTACTAAACATTCATTAAATATTGTTTGCATATTCCATGTACTTTTCTTAACAGTGTTTTATTCAAAACCTTAACAACCATTATACAATTTAATAGCATTATTGAAAACAAAGATTAATTATTTCTGGTATATTTTTAATATGTTTAGAAGGAACCAATGTGTGTGTTTGAAGTTACTTAATCACTCCTAGATTTTTCCGTAAATATTGTTTGTGATTTGTATATTTACTGTTCTTTTGCATCACATTTTGTATTGAAACATCGATAAATAAAAAGTTTCCCTCCAGATACCACTCTACATCTCATCAGCATGTTTTTACAACCACACATTTATTTGTTTGACATGTTTTATTTAGAATTTGGTATACATCAACTTTAAAAAATTTGAGTTGAATGATACAGTATTTATTTATTCACTCTGTTCAGTTATGGTATTATTTTAATTTAATTTAAAATACATTTTATAAGATTGTTCTATTTTTATATTCATTTAAAAATTCCTTTCAGAACATTCTTTGTGCAGAAAATTAACATAATATTTATAATACTATTATCATGTATCTGTTGTAGCTTGAAGGAATAATATAAAATTCCGTTAAAAAAACTTATGTTTTATATATTTCTGTTACAATTTATTCATATCCTAATATGTTTTTTGGTGTAGGTAACAAGGAGTTTAGAATATGATGTGTCCTCTCAATCATCTTTAAAACTTTTCAGTTTTACAATACATGTAGATTCCGTAAAACGTTAGTTTTATGACTACAAACTGGAATCATTCTTTCTGCAGAACTCTTTTGATATGTGCATTGTTGTAATGCTAGATACAAATGTTTACAATGTATGTTATATATATATAATTACTTAAATTACTTACCTAGACTGCAGAATTTATAAAATGTTATTCGAAGAAATGAAGCGCTTTGAATACTTGGAAAATACTTTGTATTCTTCTTAAGCTAAAAAGTACAAAAATAAAATCATCAGTTTTTATATTAGTAACTGATAATTAAACAATTTTGCTGCCAAATAATCACAATAACCATAATCATTTTGTTGAAATACCAATTACATGACGACGATATAGGAAACACAATCCTTCTATATCAATCACACTTTGAGAAACGTCGGAAATCCTACTTTTCTTACAGAAACTGCTGTAACAAATATTAGGTGACAGTTTTGAAAATAAATGTCCATAACGGTTCCACAATCATTTGAACGAAACGTTTACAAGTTTTACAATCAAGCCCGATATTTTCAAAGTAAAGAAATTTTCCTCCCTATTTAGGAAATTTTTGTTTTGTTTGGGAATTTCGCACAAAGCTTCTCGAGGGCTATCTGTGCTAGCCGTCCCTAATTTAGCAGTGTAAGACTAGAGGGAACACCACCCACCACCAACTCTAGAACTATTCTTTTACTAACGAATAGTGGGATTGACCGTCACATTATACACCCCCACGGCTGGGAGGGCGAGCATGTTTTAGCGCGACACGGGCGCGAACCCGCGACCCTCGGATTACGAGTGCACGCCTTAACGTGCTAGTCCATGCCGGTCCCCTTTAGACAATAAATACTGATATAAAAAAACAACAATAATTTAGAGTCCCTAAAAAATAAAATCAATAATAAATAAACTAAAACAACAAGTACAGTTGCAAGTAATTAAAATTTACATTTTCTAATGTATAACAAAAGTTTATAATAAATATTATATTACTACAAAAATTCTGAAACACACAGTAGAAGTACATAAGTTTCCCACTATATAAGTATAGGTTAAGGGTAACCAATAAAACCAACATATTATAAACATTGTTTTTATTGTTTCTGTACCAATCATTATCAGGACAGAAATACTTTCTCCGCTGGTCAGCCAAGTAAGCTTTGATAAATTTCACAAATAGACATACGATAGTATGATTACCTCTTGGCAAATTATTTTATGTTTTTCATATGTTTTTTCAGTTTAGTGAACTATGTACAAAGCTACTAAAAGGCAATCTTTATTGGTTATCCTGAATTTAGAAATTACGAATTATATCATGAGATATAACAGTACGGTTATAGTGGATGACTATTGAAACAATGCAACATTCACACGGAGACATTCTAGGGTGTTTAACAACAAATTTTGTACAATAAGAAATTGTTTGTTTTGATATAATAACCTTTTAACCCCAAATTACTTTGGTTGTTGTTTAGCAAAGTGTGTGTTTTTCATATTGCAAAGCCACAAGAGGAACCTAACCCCTAATTTTAACGTTGTAATTCTTTTTTTTTCTCTTTATTTATCCCTCCTCAATGAGGGGGTATGCACAAAAAATACAACAAATAAAATACAAGTTAAGGAATTAGCATGGAATGAAAATTAGACTGATTACCATGCTGAAAATTACCACAAAGTTAATAAAATTAGGTAAAAAAAAATAAAAGAGGTAATTGTGAACAGCAGGTAATCTACCAGAAAATACAGTTTACACTCACAAAACAAGAAACCAATGGATCTTTCATTGGCGACAAAAATAAAAAGACAATGCAAATAAAGAAAGAATAACTTATCTTAACAAAGTATATAAGTAATAACCTTGGGCACCTTGATAAACCAAGGTACCAACATAAGAATACATATAATAAAAAACATTTAATGAGTTATTTAACAAACATATATGGTAATGGAGATAAATATGTTTCCGTACGTGGACTTTAAACACGGAAAGTAAATGAATTTCCCGATGACGTGCCAAATGAACTGAGCGAGCAGAACATATAACCTTTCGCGTTAAGCTGGTAAGCAAACGAAAAATGTTGCACCATCTCCAAGGTAACGAAGGATGAGATACCACCAATTGGCATCTCCTACATACCCAGTTAGTTATAGGGCAACCAAAATGGTACGCCAATAATTTATATACATATGACCACAAAGGCTATACCAAAGAACATTGGAAAAACAGATGGTTAATGGTTTCCCGCGCCTGTAAACACAAAGTGCACAACCCCGTGGAATGTCTGTCCATATAAAACAGCTTAACATTAGTGGTTATCGCCCGCAACCACAGTAAATAATTGACATCACAAACATGAAAACCCACAAAAGAAGAATAAGCGTTTTGTCGAATAAGTTTCCAATCTCCAGGAGCAACAACATCCCCCCAGTAGAATGGATCAAGAACATGAACAGCAAGTGAACACTAAATAAAATACCAACTGCTTCACGGATAACCCCTGAAAATGAACCCGGTTATCGGATTGGTCCAGAAAGTATAGGTTAACTACACGTATGGTCGATGGTAGAGGAACGGGCTGGGTGGACAAAAACTCCAACCAATCCACAGGCAACGCCCGCTTGACCATAGTAAAGTGTGAAACAATTGTGCGGACATTGGCCAACGGGTCACCATCCGTACACAATGCAATCTTTTTATTGATCGATCAACTGGTTTAGAAGTCGAATAAACTTTCTGCTCTTTGTTACAGGATTAAATTTCCAGTTTTATGTTTCTTTGTAAAAGATTGTGTGTGTTTTTCGTGTAGCATAGCCACAAAGGACTATCTGCTCAGCCCACCGAGGGGAATCGAACCCCTGATTTCAGCGTTGTAAATCCGGAAACATACCGCTGTACTAGCGGGGGGCGTTGTTTAGCAAACCCACATTGGACTATTTACTATGTTCACTGCCGTTAATCGAATACTGATTTTAACGTTGTAATATCATAAAATTAAAGCTTTTCCACCGGGTACAAAATTAAAGCTGAGTCCCAAATACCAATCGACGTTTTTAAATATATTTTCTAAATGATGAACGCATCAACTTATTGAAGGGTTCATAGTTTGTTTCGGTGACAAGATCCCTGTTAACAAAAGAGTGGCATTATTAGAAAACACTCTCAATATTGCAATTAATCCAATTAATTACTGCTAGTTTCCTACGTATTTCAAATCGAGAAAGACGAATGGAAACATGTAATGTTAGGAAAGTATTCTTAAATTCCCACATTTTTTGCGTCAGATTTAAGTTTCAGATGTGGGTTTGGGGTCTTGGTGTTAAAATACTTGATAAAAGTGAATTATTTTTCTGAATGATCTGGTTCATTTCAGTGTTGTAAAATAGATCGTTTAAGGTTATTATTCTGGTGTTATTTGGAGTTGAAGTGTTTTCTTTGTTATCTGAACTTGTTATGAAATGGAGTTTTCAGGTGCAGGTGTCAGAAGAATTGCCAAACACGGTACACAAGGTAAGAACAAAGTTCCAAAAAGTTTAGTTATTTAGATAATACGAACCTACATTTGTGGTCTTTTCTTGTGCTTGTAAGTTTGTAAATAATCATGATAAAGGGTATCCCAAAATAATCCTTTCAATTTTCAACGTTAATAAAACAATATTTACAAAGTTATAAGAAGTATTTAATAAATACTAGAAATAGAGCCCGCAATTGTGCATTTCCTTAGCTATTACTCTCTTGATCTCGTGCAGAACGTCCTGAATCTTCATCACAGAACACAAAACCAAAGTTGACACGACGGCGTCCACGCTGTTCTCAGGTATTTCGGCCATGTTTTCTGCCATAGCGGTCACAAACTGTTCCACTTCAAGGTGTCGAAATTTCTCGCTGTTCTACTTCAAATAGGTTTCACAATACGGGTTAGGTTCGACACATATGAATCTGCACCCCATTATATAATATTTGAGATTTACACCAGTACCAACACCAATCTCTAAGACTCTAATCACACCATGTCCTTTCGTTTTTAAACGTGGATCATAAGAAACCATCGTGTTCGTATGAGAAAACAGTTTTTCTTTAAAAAAGACTAGCTCCTTCTCTATGCTTTGAGACACATACCTATCAATAAAGAAAGCAAACATTTGTTGTTTTATACTTTTAAGTTTACAACGTAACACCCACAATAAAATTACAATGTCATATATTACGACAAAATCATTTAGGTTCGCCATTATTCCATTTACTGAACGTATCGCTCGCAAAATGTTATTAACTGAATATTTAAGTCCTAACTGGTTTAAGAGTGGCAAACCACTCTAAAACAGAGGCGTGATACTTACATAACCACTCAAGGTCACTAAGCGAATACAAGAAAACGTTCGGATGCACGCACAACTAGAATCCTTGATTCAGGACTTTCGTGCAAACAACATTTGGATTTATGATATGGAACAGCACGCGGTATACTGAAAGATTGATTTGTGGTTGTAGTTACATGAAGAAATAACGTGTAGTAGTAGACATATATGCAAAGTAAAAATGTTTTATTTGTCGATGTTTGAATGCAAAGACTGATAAAAAAAATAGTAACTATGAACATCATACACATTGTGCAGGGACGAGAAAATAGAATGGTTTAGTTACTTCAAACTCATACATTCTTTAATTAGATGAAAATTTAAAATATTCCAGAAATAAATGTTCCTTATGATCAGTAAAGCTGTTAAACTGCATATAGTTTAAATTAAAATACTCTTTTGAAATGTACGTGTGATATGTAAAGACTGTTTTATGAACGTTGTTTTCTGCAATAGTAGGGGATTACAAAAGTCCTTTAACTATTTACTTGAAAGATGTGGAACGACACAAGAAATAATCGGTATCTTCTGATTAATGTATTTTTTCTTTACAAGTATTTGTTTCTAATACATAGAATATTTAGATACCTAACACGCAAATTATTAAAATGCCAATAACTCTTGTGTGTGATAAATTCATACTATTCATCGTTCGTGTGTTTCCTTCTAGCAAAGCCAAATCGGTCTATTTGGTGAGCCCACCGAGAAGAATTGAACCCCTGATTTTAGCATTCTAATCCGTGGACACAACGTTGTACTAGCGAGTGGAATATATATGAGAAGCAGTGAGTTATATTTAATATTTACAGTACTGAGACTGAGCTTAACAACTAGAATTCAGACAGATTTCTTTTTGATTTTTAGAAAAGTAACAATCATTTACTTTTCGTAAGGTAAAAGAGAGAGAAGAAACTATCCAAACAAGTATTACTAGGGCAGTGTTACAAACAATAAAACAAATAGATATAAATTTATTCAGCTGCATCTTTTCCTACAATCAAAATGCTATAGCTCCAAAAGAGACCTAATCGGCAAACATACAAACTTTACAAACCATCAAACGCAATTAGAAGACAACATATAGAATTTATAGATCATAACAATAGGCCCGGCATGTCCAAGTGGTTAAAACACTCGAAATGTAACCCGAGAGTCGCAGTTTCGAATCCTCATCCCAACAAACGTGCTCGTCCTTTCAGCCGTGGTGGCGTTACATGGTTACGATCAATCCCAATATTCATTGGTAAAAGAGTAGCCAAAGAGTTGGTGGTTGGTGGTGATTACTAGCTACGTTTTGTCTAGTCTGACACTGCAAAATTAACGATGGCTAGCGCACATATCCCTCGTGGAAATTTTCGCGTAATTCAAAAACAAACAAACAAATAAACAATAAATACAATAAGTGAATACTGTAAAAAAATAGAATTAAAATCCACATAGCAAGAAACCAACTAGTGATTTTCAGAAAATTATTGAATTTCCAAAAATAACAACCAAACCTATATATCAATGGAACAGTCCTTCAAACTACTCCATCCGCCAAGTTTCTATGATTAATATATGGCTCAAACTGACATGGATAAACCATCTAAATAATATTAACACCAAAATCTGACAAAGATCAAACTTTTCTAAGCGAATAACTGGTAGAGAAAGTGAAATAGAAATCGACAACATATTAAAATCTACAAAACGTACTTCTAAATCGTAATTGACTAGACAGCCTCAGCGTAGGTAAACGTAATACTAAAACTAGTACACACCAAACTACAAACAAAACACTTCTTACAACAGCTTATAAAATCCCTGGAGCAGCTTCCTCCAGGCCCGGCATGACCTAGCGCGTTAACGCGTGCGCTTCGTAATCGCCCGAGTCGCGCCAAACATGCTCGCCCTCCCAGCCGTGGGGGTGTATAATGTTACGGTCAATCCCACTTTTCGTTGGTAAAAGAGTAGCCCAACAGTTGGCGGTGGGTGGTGATGACTAGCTGTCTCCTCTAGTCTTACACTGCTAAATTAGGGACGGCTAGCACAGATAAGCCTCGAGAATCTTTGTGCGAAATTCCAAAACCAACCAACCAGCTTCCTCCGATTCTGTTCACAAATATTTAAACACAAAAAGAGTAACAGAAAGACTCCTACATAACACGTTAAATCATTTCGAGAGAACTTGAAGAAAAAAATTATTTATAATGTAAACAAGAGACATACTACATGCAAAATGGTGATTGTCCTAAGCATCTCTCCATAGTGAAAATATAAGTAAGAAATATAAACAGTTCACTTACTCAGACTTACTTAAAAACTTACTCATGGGATATTTATATAAAATTCTTAATTTAGGCGTAAACCTTCTGAAAGTGTAAGATATTACGGAACTATTTGTGAGAAGGGGTATCTATATACGAATGTATCTGTAAATAACACATAGACATTACCCTGAAATAGGCTGGTATTACATGTAGTTTACTCTGGTACTCAAGTTGTCTTTTTAAATACATTCATCAGAAGATGTGAATCAACGTATAGGAGGGAGAAAGATATCAAATACATGACCAACGGGATCTTTATAGCTAAATCCCAAGAAGATAGAAAGAAGTTTTGTACGTTTATAAATACCACTTTAACATGAACAAATACCGACATTAAAATAGATATATTATAGTAAAATCGTTACACAAGAATAAGAGAACTATATAGAATTTAAGATACAATTATCATACACTTAGTGAAAAATGTTTTGTACATACAATTGACTTGTTTTGAATATATTAGTTTAAAACCGGCGGAATTATTGATGTTCATTTTTGTCACAGACACCTACCGTAAAAGAATCCGTAGCCGAACACTCATATCATTCACTAAATCCTTCAACTACTATGTGTGGTATTAAAAATAATGAAACCTCCAGTAGTTTGACAGATTACTTTGTAAGAACAATGGTCATATTTTACGCTTCAGCTGAGAAATATTAGCCTAATAGTTTACGATTGATGCTATTGACTCGTAATCTCTTTCTGGTTTTTATCATTTTATAATTAGTGACTATTTATACACATAGCCACAGTATAGCTTTTCATGAATTTTCAGATAAAGCGTGTGTGTTTTTTTTTCGTATTGCAAAGCCACAAAGGGCTATCTGCTCCGCCCACCGAAGGGAATCGAACCCCTGATTTTAGCGTTGTAAGTCCGGAGACATACCGCTGTACTAGCGGGGGACTGTCGGATAAAGCATAAATATTCCATGACTTTATTTTCAGGGGTCTTTCAATCAAATTTGATTAGTATTAAAATACTATTCTTTTCTTTTTTTTGTCAATCAGTGATATAAATATAAAATGCATTACTTGTCTCAAGAGTTTGTTACTATATTGTTTTTGTCGTTAATTACTGTGTTAAAAATGTTTCACCTGCAATGGTGTGTTTTAAGAACTGCAAGGGTACTGGATAAATACGCGTGTATTATCATTTTCTTTTAGTATATCATAGGTGCATGGGTTGTTGTTTTACCTTTGTTACACTCAAGTTTGGAGTCAAGGATACTAACATGATTGGTTGTGCTTGTATTTGTTTATCTCGCCATATTCATTGAGTGTCCTCGCGTGTTTATATAACAATCACGTGTGAGTTTAATCAACTCGGCTCGGTTTTATGGGTTGCACTTTAATCTGTGGCGAAGATAGAGCTACCCTCGGAAAGTCTAAAAAACTCGTGACTGAAGCCAAATTTTATTTCGCTTTTTTTTTTTACTAACAGTAATTCGATTAATGATAAGCTTAAGTAATTTCGTTATAATCGACGGCTTAATCGCGAGTGTTGTCTTCATTTTAGGCGTTGCATTGGAAACATAAAACTGTAAACCAAAGAATGTTTGCTTTCATTCTTAATAGGTATATAAGACCACTTGTAAAGATGTAATTGCATGTTTACAAAAACAACTTTCTCATATGAGCACGATAGTTTATTATGACTCGTGTTTGAAATCATAAAGTCAAGGTGGAATTAGAGTAGGTAAAGTGTTACTTTATAAGTAAAACTTACACTGAAACTTTTATTTCAACATTTATTTTGTACCATGAGGATCAACTTTATAATTCTATTAGAAGGTCGATAATGGGAATCTGTAAATAAAATACAATAATTTTTATTTTATGATTAGCTTTATAAATGTATTTATATACGTGCTTCACTAATGTTTGGTTTTAAAGGATTTGTGCAAATTGCTATGTTTAACCATTATTATTGTAGTAATTGAAACTATTAATATTATGTTGCTGTTTTAAATAACAATTCTTCTAATAGAGCAGGTTTTTTGCTGGTTTGGATTTTTTACATTACCACTGACTCATATTTTTTAAAACTATTTGTAAGTAGCTTAGCCATAGGAAGGAAGTATTGAATGGTTAGGCCATTAGAACATTGCCATTTGTAGGAGTTTGGGGGTATAGCTCAAGAATAGTTTTTAAAATTTAATCCTGAGCCGTTTTAACTGTAAATTCTGCAAATACAAAGTTGTATCTTTGCATGCCACCAAAAACAATATGATATGAATGACATTCTTCAAAAACAGGCTCAGAATTGATGAACTCTGATTTTAAAAATTGTCAAAAAATTATATATCATTTTACACAAGCAAGTAGTATTTTAACCATCTCTCTGTAGAACTTTTCATTACAAACAAATGCGAACGAACTACGCAGGGGTTTAGTTTAGAGAGAGAGAAGTCTAAATAATTATCTTTCCAACTGGAGTAGTCAGGAACGTTGTGGTTCCTTTTCATACCCTCGTGTGAAAGATTATTGAACTTTACATTGAAGTTTGTCTTTATTTTGTTTTAATTTTTTAAGGTGAAGAAGTGAGGTGGAGGACATGAAACTGACGCGATTGAAGGGAGACTTGGACAACAGTGACATGGCCAGGTGGGGTTAAGGCGTTCGACACGTAATCTGAAGGTTGCGGTTTCAAATTCCCGTCGCACCACACATAAATAATAAATCTTGTTTCATGGCCGTAATGTTGTCTGTCCTAAAAAATGAAATTCTATTTTAATTATATGTATATATGTTTGTTTGTGTTAAATAATTTGTAAGCTATAAATTTAATTGAGTTCAGTTGTGATTTAATCAGTAAGCTAAATCGTGAGTGTGTTAGTGGGTTTGCTATCAATATATTTGAGAGGAAATTAGGCAATCGGGTTTGTTTAAGATTTAGGTAAGAATTTGTTTCGGAATTTACCATTGGCGTTTTCTTTGACTTCCTGTCTCATTTATCTCTACCTTCTTTCGATACTCCATCTTTTTATCCATTTCCTTCTTTCCACAACTTCGTGATCTGATTTCGTACTGTTGCTGTTTTCTTGAAGGATGAAGTTTATTTAAAATTTTCTTTTATTTTCACCTTCACCTAATTTATGAAACCGATGTTGTAACATTTATTTCTGATGAAAATAATGTGAAACAAATAGCCTGATTTGGAATTGTTAGAAACAAACACACAACCATATATAAATCTACTGATGAATAGTATATTACAAGTAATGTATTTATCACACACAAGCGTTCTGGGCATTTCAATAACTTTCGCTTGCTTGTTAGATGCCCCCCAGAGGCTCAGCGGTATGTCTGCGGACTTACACGCTAAAATCCGGGTTTCGATACCCGTGGTGGGCAGAGCACAGATAGCCCATTGTGTAGCTTTGTGCTTAATTCAAAACAACAACAACAGCTTGTTAGGTATCTAGATATTCTATGTATTAGAAACATATGTCTTGTTAAAACATTAACAAATGATAAAGGAAAAAATGTATTGATCACAATATACCGAACATTACGTTCACACATCTTTCAAGTAAATTGCTAAAGGACTTCAACAATTTCTTACTATATACATTCCAGAAATAACGTTGTTTGTATATTTCATGAACTTTTTAAAAGAGTATTTTAACTTAAACTGTATACAGTTTAATTATTTCTGGAATATTTTAAATTTCATCTTATCAAAGAATGTATGAGTTTGAAGTAACTAAACCTTTCTCTTTTCTCCTCCCTGCACAATGTGTATGATGTTTATAGTTACCATTCTGTTATATCAGTCTCTGCATTCATACATCGACAAATAAAAACATTTAACCCTACATATCTGTCAACTAATACACATTATTGCACCAGGTAACTGAAACCACACATCATTCTCTTGGTATACCGCGTGGTTCTTTATGTTATAGATCTAATTGTTGTTTGCACTGAAGTCCTGAATCAAGGATACTGGTTGCGCATGCACCTGAACAATTCCTTGTATTCGCTGAGTGACCTTGAGTGGTACGTAAGTATCACGCGTCTGTTTTAAGAGCGGCTAGCCAGTGTTAAACCAGTAAGGACTTAAATATTCATACAAAGAGGTGTATGCTGTCAAAATTTGAGACAACTCAAGGGGTTGAAGTCAAATATCATTTCGCGAGCGATACGGGCAGTAAATGGAATAATGGCAAACCTACATGATATTGTTGTAACTTACGGCATAGTAGCAAGCGTAATTTTTATTTTATTGTGGGCTTTACGTTACAAACTTAAAAGAATAAAGCAACGATTGTTTGCTTTCTTTATTGATAAGTATGTGTCTCAAAGCATAGAGAAGGAGTTCGTCGTTTTCAAGGAAAAACTATTTTCTCATATGAACACGATGGTTTCTTATGATCCACGTTTAAAAACGCAAGGACAAGGTGTGATTAGAGTTTTAGAGATTGGTGTTGGTACTGGTGTAAATCTCAAATATTATCCAATAGGGTGCAGATTAATATGTGTCGAACCTAACCCGTATTTTGAAACCTATTTTAAGAAGAATAACGAGCAATTTCGACATATTGAAGTGGAACAGTGTGTGACCGCTGTGGCAGAAAACATGGCCGAAATACCTGAGAACAGCGTGGACGCTGTCGTGTCAACTTGTGTTTTGTGTTCTGTGATGAAGATTCAAGACGTTCTGCACGAAATCAAGAGAGTACTTGTACCTGTAAGTAGTAAAAACAAGAAAATAGCTGTGAAAATGCACCATTGCGGGCTCTATTTTTAGTATTTCTTAACAGTTACACAGTAAAATTGCTTAAATATTGCATAATAATACTGATACCTTACGTGTGCTTTAACCAACATTAATTCTCATTTATATTATTATTTGCTTTCCATAACCGTAACAAAAATATTGTGTAAATAAGATGGATAAACAAAAAGTATTCTGAACTCACTTTAGACATCTTAATACCAAAACAAAATTCACCATCTACGGTGGCTCAGCGACAGGCATGAAGGAAGGCTTAGAACCCTAAAAGTGGATTTTGATATCCATAGTGGATACAGCACAGATAACTCGTTATGTAACTTTGTACTTAATGACAAATCAGTTCTGCCTGTTTTAGTCATTATTGTGTGACTGGTAAGGTACGATGAAAAGTTAGATAGTGAGAAGTCCGCTATTTTAGACATTTTCTCTGCTTGTATTCGTTTGAACTCTCATGATCCCCTTTTTTATTACTAGTTTTTACAAAATCGTGGATACAGTTGATGTCATTGAAGCGTAATATACGAAATCAATTCATAAAATGGAAGTGGCAAATATATTACTGTTCGCATTTAAATATGATTTGAGCTCTGCAAATACATCTAGAATAATAGCTTCTGTTAATCACAAAGAATTCCGATGACACTAATAAAATCTTTTCTTTAAAGTCAATAGAATTAGAATGGAATGATCAGCTTGTACGATAAAAAAAAAAAACGTGCCTGGAGAATAGTTCGTAGTGCACTTGTTTTTTGTTTTGTTTTTAGAGTTATTTACGGATTTCAACGCAAAATCAGGGGTTCGATTCCCCTCGGTGGGCTCAGCAGATAGCTTGATGTGGCTTTGCTGTAAGAAAACACTCTTTAGAGTTACGTATATAGTAACACAATGAACTCCCACAGGGAGGTAAGACAGGTTTTAAACTTCAGTTTTCAGACATAACGTTGAACCGCTGAAAGGCGACAGTACTTGTTCATTGTAATAATTATAATCAAAGCTTCAACAATGTGTACACGAAAAGCGAACTTAAAATTTATTGTTCCTGCATTAAGCGTAATTAAATGAACAAATCATATACAAACAAAATGTAGGTTTTTATACAGCTTGTACCCCTTATGATTTGTTTGCAATATGCTGTACATTGATATTGCGTATGTTTAGTTGTTATTGTTTTACTTACCATGAAACTGGAAAAGATATTTTGGGATACCCTACATTATAATTGTTTACCAACTCACAAGCCCAAGAAAGGACCACAACTATATATTCCTATTATCTAAATATCTGAACTTTTTGGAACCGTGTTCTTTCCTTGTGTGTGGCGTTTGGCAATTCTTCTGACACCTGCACCTGAAAACTCTATTTTATAACAAGTTCAGATAACAAAGAAAACACTTCAGCTCAAAATAACACCAAAGTAATAACCTTAAACGACCTATTTTACAACATTAAAATGAACCAGAACATCCAAAAAAATGATTCACTTTTATCAAGCATTTGAACACCAAGACGACACACACCTGAAACTTTAATGTTACGAAAAACGTGTGGGAATTTAAGAGTACTTCCCAACATTAGACGTTTTCATTCACCTTTGTCGATTTCAAATACGTAAGAAACTAGCAGTAATTAGTGGGATTAATCGCAATATTGAGAGTTTTCGAATAACGTTAATCTCTTGTTTTCAGGGATCTTGTTACCAAAAAAAACTCTGGATTCTTGAATAAGTTGATGCGTAAATCATTTGGAATATGTACTTAAAAACGCTAATTGGTATTTGGAACTCAGCTTTAATTTTGTACACAGCGGAAAAGCATTAATTATGTGATATTACAACCTTAAAATCAGTATTCGATTACCGGAAGTGGACATAGTTCAACGTGGTTTTGCTAAACAACAACCAAATTAATTTACGGTTAAAAGGTTAATATGTCAAAACAAACATTTACTGAGTGCACAAAAATTTGTTTGTCAAACACCGTACAAATGCTACGTGTGAATGTTGTACCGTTGCACTGGTCATCCACAATAACCATACAGTTACATCCCATGATATAATCCTTAATTTCTAAATTAAGGATAGCTAATAATGATAGTGTTTTAGAAGCTTTGTACACAGTTCAATAAACTTAGAAAACATTTGTAAAACATTAAATAATTCCGTAGAGGTATTCATGCTATCGTGTGTATGTTTGTGAAGTTTATCAAAGCTTACTTGGCTTATCACCATAAAAAGTATTTGTGCCCTGAAAATGATTGGTACATAAAAAAATAAGAGGTTTTTTGATTGGTAATTCTTAACCTGTACTGATATAGTAAAAAGCTTATGTACCACTATTGTGTATTTCAGTCTTGTTGTAGCAATATAATATTGATTATAAACTGTCATTGTTTTTAAATATCAGTATTTATTTCCTAAATAGGGAGGAAAATTTCTTTACTTCGAACATATCGGGCATGATCGTAAAACTTGGAAACGTTTCGCTCAAATGATTGTGGAACCGTTATGCACGTTCTTGTTTGAAAACTGCCACCTAACTTCAGATACAGCAGTTTCTATAGAAAAAGTAGGATTTACCGATGTTTCTCAAAATGTGGTTGAAATAGAAGAATTATGTTTCCTAATTCGGCGTCATGTAATTGGTATTGCTACTAAATGATTCCTTTGGTCTGGAAGTTACGGTTATTGTCATTGTTTAAAAGCAAAACGGTTTAATTATTAATTACTAATATAAAAACTGATTATTTTATTTTGTGTATGTTTTAGCTTAAGAAGAATGCAAAGTCCTTTCCACGTAATGAAAGCGCTTCATTTCTTCGGATAACATTTTATAATTTATACAGTTTAGGTAAGTAGTTTTACCGAGCAATCGTCCTAAGTTTGTAGTGACGCTAATACAACAATATAATATATAACAAGCATTGTAAACATTTTATCTAGCATTACAGTGAGACACCCATCACAAGAGTTCTGCATAAAGAATAGTACCAGTTTCCATTGAAGAAATGCTGTCATTAACTATGTTTTAAATCATATTTTGAAAACTGAAATAAAGACTTAGGCGGACAATAATATTAATATCGCATCAACAAAAATATTAATCACAAAATTTAACGTTTTACAGAATCTACATGTTTATTAAAAATAAAAGGCTAGAAAGTAGATTACGAGGACACATCGTGTTCTAAAGTTTTTGTTATCTACACTAGAAAAACATATTACGATATTTTATTCATATCAGAAATATATGTAACAAGTTTTCTTTCACTACTTTATATTATTCCATCAAGCTACAACAGATACAAGATAATGAGATTATGTCAATTTTCTGCACATAGAATGTTGTGAGAGGAATTTTTTAAATGAAATTTAAAATAGAGCAAACTTATAAAATGTATTTTTGAGTAAATTTAGATTAAATTAAAATCATGCCACAGCTAAAGAGTGAATAAATGAATAGTGAATGATTCAACTCAAATTTAAAGGTTGATGTATTCCAAATTCTAACTAAAATATGTCAAACAAATAAATGTGCGGTTGTGGTAACATGCTGATATGATGTAGAGTAGACTGATATGTAGAGAAAATATTTTTATTTATCGATGATGTTTCGATACAGAATCTGATGTAAAACAATTGTAAATAAACAAATCACATACGATTTTCACTGGAAAACATAGGAATGGTTAGGTGACCTTAAACACATACATTGGTTCCTTCTAAACGTATTTAAAATATTCCAGCAATAATTACCCTCTGTTATCAATAGTGCTATTAAATTTTATATACTTGGTTAAGGTTTTAAAGAAAACACCGTTTTGAAATTCATGGAATATGTGAACAATGTTTTGTAAATGTTTAGCAAAAAAGTAGAAAGCATTTTCCCTGGCAACACATTTATTTCTGGAATAGCTCTAATAAGTTATTATTAAAGTGAAGTCCTTCAATGATTCACTTGTAATATTAGGAACTTCTGGTGTTTTTTTTCTTTATCCCATCATCATTGACTTCTCAAAATGTCAGGAACACTTGTGTGTGATGGATCGACTAACATACTCTTTCACCCTAACAAGTGTATTATATTTTCTATTCATAGCACTGAGACTTAGCATTTATATTTCAGCCAGTTTTCTTTCTGATGTCGGCAAAATTAACAAACTTTTACAGCAATTTATGACACTATAGAAGAAGAGAAAAACTTTAACGAAGCAACAGTTTTTGGTATCAGAATTAAGAGTAAATTAAGAACACAAAGTGCTGATTTTAAACAGTACGAGTAACCTTTGTTTTATATTTTGCACTCCTAATTTCCTCATCAAATTTAATTCCAACAGTTGTTACAAATAATATTGCAATAGACGAGTTTGAACAAAACATTGTATGGGGTATTTTTTAATTGGTTTCAGATAATTTTCATCAGCAATAAATGCATACAACATTTAACAATACCGGTTTCATAAATGAGATGTAAAAGTGAAAATATAATAGAAATTTGAATAAACTTCAATTTTCAAGTAAACAGCAACAACACGAAATCAGATCATGAAGTAGTGGAAAGAGTGAAATGGATAAAAAGATGGAGTATCGACAGAAGGTAGAAATAAATGAGACCCGAAGTTAAGAAAAAAACGCCAATGGTAAATTCCGAAGCAAATTCTTGCCTAACGCACCAACAAACCCGATTGCACAATTTCCCCTCATATTAATCGACAGTAAACAAACTAACCATTCAGCTTACAAAGTAAATCAATTTTATTTCTAGCTTACAAATTATTCAACAAAAATATATAAATATAATATAGATATATTAATATACAATTTTATTTTCTAAAAAAACAACTTTTAGGCCATGTGACTAGAATTGTTATTCGTGTACTGTAGATAATGAATTTAAAAATATTATTGAATAAATATTGAATTTTTCTAATAAATTGCTGTTAATGCAAGATAAATATGAAACTAAAAAGTGCTAAGACACAATACAGAAGATGAAACATAACTGACAAACAAAGGATATAAGAAAGAAAATCGTGAATTAGTCACACATAAACCCAATAATTTTGTGGCACATAAAAAGCCGACTCCTACTGGGAAACTGAAAAATTCCTTACGAGTTTTTTTGGATAAGTATGTGAAAAATATATTACTACTCCGCCAGAACAAAAAATAAATAATTATGTGTCCATAGGCATCACACTAATGATTTACTTTTTAACACTTCTGTTAGAAAGGCACACCAGTGGCTCAGCGGTATGTCTGAGGACTTACACGCTATAAATCCGGGTTTTGATATCCATGGTGGGCAGAGCACAGATAGTCCATTGTGTAGCTTTGGGCTTAATTCAAAACAACAACAACTGTTAGAAAGGTTATTTTATGAAATACTCGTCTTTGCTTTCAAAAATATTACTCATATGCTTTATCTCTGGTGTTTCAACATTAGATTACACACACTTGTCTTAGGTTTTTGCCATTTTATGACAAATGTTTGTCAATCTTCTACTCATTTTTCCGGCATATTTTTTCGAGTTTAATTCATCCATGGCAAAAATTGTAAAAGAAATTCTAAAATTTTATGTAAAGATTTCTCAGAGTCACATTTTATGCAATTAACAACAAATATTTTCATTATAATTATCAATTCTCCGTTTAGTTAAACAAACATATAAATCAATTTATAAAGTTAATCGTGAAATAACAAAAAGGTACTTCATACTTTGGTAAACTGTAATGATTAAATGTTATCGTGCACATAAACGAAGTTTTGAAAGATACGGAGATGTAATTTCTATTTTATCGACTAATACTTAAACCATCAAACGTAAAATAAAACTATAACATAGAACTTAAAACAGGCCCATAATACAAATCTTAAGTAAGCTATAAAATGTCAACGGCCTTATGTGAAACATCACGTGCTTTTACATGTTATAAGATTTAACTTTGCCAAACCAAAATAACCAATAGATTTGGGTGATTGGAATTTCACACAAAGCTACGTAAGGGATGTATTATATGCACCAGAGTGTGTGTGTGTGTTATTTTTAACTGAAGTTCAACATTAGTGCAGAAGCACCTTATTTTTAAAACAGTAGTTTAGCGCACGTTAAAATAAATAGGTAGATTTTGATAGTGTGAATGTGAGTTTAGGCATCAAGTGGGTACAGTAGCGGTTTCTAAAGTGAAGTGTCACAATTGTTATTGGGATAACTGAATATACAATAAATGTGGACAATTAACAAAAATAAACAATTGTACAAAGCTTTCAAGACACCTATGGTAACCAAGAGTGTAACATAAGAGCCACCGACTGTCTTCCCCTGTGGTACAGCAGAATATGTTTAGATTTATAAAGCAAGGAAGCAGATTTCTATACCCGTGGTGGGTTGAACACAAATAGTTCCTGGTGTAGCTTTGTGCTCAACTTCAAACAAACACAACCACTGGTTGTATTGTTACAACACAGCAGAGAAGAATAATTCCTCTTATCAGCTGTTTACTAAAGTCACCAGCCTGTGTGAACTTGAGAAAAAGTGATATCCATTTAAAACTCTTGAATAACCTGTAGTGATTAACTGTGCAACGAACATATCCATATATATTCATCTTAGTTTGATATATCATTTTAGAACAAATATACTGTGTGCTGTCTGTTAAATGCTAAAGTTACTGCCAACAAGTCACACACATCTGCTCTAAAGAATTCTACACAAAAGAAAAATCAAATAACTAACATCACACAGTGCAAGCCCTTGGGCTTCTCTGTTACCAAAGTAAAGTAATCACATCATAATTTCCCACAGCTGTCAGGGCAAGCATGTTCGGAAACAGGTGTTTGAATTTGCAACCCTTAGATTGTAATCCAAACAAACGTATCATCAGGACTTGTCTATTACCAATAAAGTCGAGATAGTTTACAATGTTTGAACATTGAATTGGTGATATATCTGTAATTGTGATAACGGTTGATTTATAACTACTTTTCGAAATGTAAAGTTCTGCAGTGAAATGATTAAAACATTACTTACTCGCATAGAGTGGTGTACAATCGTTTTTGATAATTTACCACTATCTTAAAATCCAACAATTTTATGCCTTTTAGAACGTCTACACAAGCTGCAAAATGATCAGTCAGGCCATGGTCTGACAATTTTTTATAGTATGTTTAACTAAACATCATCAAAAACATTTTCACAGTTTTCGAAGCAGAATACTAAAAATGACACAAACAAACAAACTGCATAGAACTACCGATAAATATACCAAAAACCACGTCATACCATACATATCACAATTAAACACATCGACTACAACCTACTCTCGAAAATTCGCCGTCCTATATACCAACTTCCAAGATGCACTTGCTTCCAAGAAACATTAGATCGAAGACATAATTTAAAAAAACTAACTGATGAATTGTAATAATGAGTGAAACCTTAATATATGAAAATAACAGTTTTAAAATATATTATTGCTCAACTATCAGAAAAAAATAGATTTAATAATGAAAATAAAAACAAAGGAAAAGTCCTGTAACATAATCAAATCCATTGGAAACAGGTATTAAGTAGCAATAACGAATAATGCAAATAATAGCTGATGTTGTCCTAAATAACCAAACAAGTGTTATCATGGGAGAAATTTATTGTTCAACAATAAAACAAATAGATACAAGTTCACTCAACTGCCTGTATCATTCAAACTGTTTTCTAATACACAGGCCCCCCAGTGGCTCATCGGTATGTCTGCGGACTTACACGCTAAAATCCGGGTTTCGATACCCGTGGTGGGCAGAGCACAGATAGCCCATTGTGTAGCTTTGTGCTTAATTCAAAACAACAACAACAATCTAATACACAGAGGTACTTTTTACAAATATTACTTTTACCTTAAAAATTTACACATGGCACTATCATTTCACCTTCCTGATTTCTGTTTTGTTAATGACCTGTATATAATTTCTTAGAAGAAGGTTGGTGTTATTGTTCTTTACAATGTGTTAATACAGAATGTTTATGTTAAATATTTATTAAATATTATATTTATTTTCATTCTGTTTCTTATTATAGATCTTAAGACCTATAGAAACATTCACTATGGAAAGCAGTTTCCTGACTACCAGATTTTAAAATACAAAACTTCCTTTATAATTACAAAAAAATTATAGATTTCAAAAACTTTTCAATGGTACCATATCTAGCCAACATTTCCAAAGGAAAATAAGCTGAAAACGTCATATTCCTCAGAGCAATTAAACAGTTGTGTCATGTGTGGATAAATATACACAAGAAGGATTCACGTGAAGGCTCATTTTTAGAGTTATTATTTCGTTAAGTGATTCCATGAATATTTAGTTTTTATTACAAGGAATTTAAAAGTGAATCACTTAATAAACGATAGTTATGAGAAGTTTCGTAGGAATTGTTTAATTGTTGTACTAGGCTTTTGTAATATTATTTTCCGAAAAAGAAAACAGATTTGTCTGAAAGATCCAGTCTTCTGCTTGACTAGAGATATGGGATAATACACATTTGAAACCACTCGTTGATGAGGTGATGCATCCTTTTGAAGTGTGGTTTGGTTTTTTGGAATTTCGCACAAAGCTACTCGAGGGCTATCTGTGCTAGCCGTCCCTAATTTTGCAGTGTAAGACTAGAGGGAAGGCACCTAGTCATCACCACCCACCGCCAACTCTTAGGCTACTCTTTTACCAACGAATAGTGGGATTGATCGTAAAATTATAACCCCCCCACGTCTGGGAGGGCGAGCATGTTTAGCGCGACGCGGGCGCGAACCCGCGACCCTCGGATTACGAGTGCACGCCTTAACGCGCTCGGCCATTTTGAAGTGTGAAATGGTTAATTTAGTGTCTGGTATTATGTGATCGGCCAATATAACATCTAATGAAGCAGTAATATGTGTCACGTCACATTTATGAAATTAACACTTACTGAAAGAGAAATGTATTAAATAAACTCCAAAGAAACTAACATAATAATAGTATTAATAATTGTAACTAACATGAATTATACATAGGAAAAAACAGTTGTTTTTACACATATATTTTTCTCTACAAGAGGGTTTTCTCGTCATTACGGATTAAAATAAATTAAGAATTCTTTATGCGCCTGATACCGTTGATTGTTAGTTCGATTGACGGTAATAAAATCGAAGTATGGAAATGATATAAATATTGATCTTTTTAAAATTGTCAGACCCAGAAATCTGCAAAACTATTTCAGCAAAGCACATTCATCTTTCACATTAAAGTAAGCAGTAAGATTGTTTTTAATTTTCCATATTTACGTCTCTTTTCATTATTATTTTCTTAACACTAGAATCAAGCATATTATACACCAGTTACACATGATGAAAACTATCTTCAAAGGGAGGTGGTCCATCAGTACAGTAAAGAAATTGAAGGGAGTTCACCGCTTAACAAGTTTGGAATCCCCTCTACACGAGTGTCAACAGACCAACGTGAAGTATTCGTGTTTTTTAAAAAGAAAAAATCGGCAAAAATTATGATGTCATCGTGAATCCTTATACTTTATTGCAATATTAATAATGACAGTTAAAAACTCGATTATTTTTCTTTTATTCCTTATTTTTCCAATATTCACTCTTTCATGTACTCAGTATTCTAAGTTTCATTGAAAGCATATTTCCTGTTTTTATAAACGAAGGCGAATATGACATTTCGATCAGGAAAATTATGAAAATCAATATAAGGGATTTTTCATTATTAATAAACTCAGTTACAGTTTGTTGATTGTTGAAGGTATCTCATTTCTTAACAAGAATTTTTAAAAATAATTATTTTTTAAAGTTTTAATTATGACAAGTTTCCTTACGTAATTCCACACTATTCGTATGTTGTGTATCATGTATGGTGTTTGACTGATGTTCTACGGTTTGTAATAAACTGAAGCCGTTATCTTACGAGAAGCTTCTACGCTTTTCTCGTTATGTTTAGTTTTCTTCTAGGGATCTAGATTTTACTTCCGCGTGTTATAACCACATTCAGATAGAGAAAGAAACGTCAGTAAAAGTAAAACAAAAGGTAATCCTTTATAGCCGCCATTTTAATTAGGTATCAAATCGATCAACAGATTGAGATATGAGCTAAACGATTGTACTTGAAGAAAAGAATTTCAGAGCCATTCTATGAGCCGCTGAGCCACTACTAGAAAGTGAAGTTATGTTGCACGATTTTCAGTTTAGTCATAATGTGGGATTTCGAAAGTGAAAGCTACACAGTTTGTACTGCAACAACAGAGATATAGATGAATAATTCGTCTTGGTAATTTGGTTTTAGAGTAATTGAACCGGTTTGTGACGACTTTTAACATAACAAAAAAGAATTTTTAAAGCTCTGGCTGCAATTGTGGTAACACACTGGTTAACGCAAATAAACCAAACTGTGTGGAAATTCTGACAAAAAAGAGAATTGTTTATTAACTCTCTAGGCTCAGCTGCAGTAAAGAATACGTTTGACTTATTTTAAATTCACATACGTATTGTTTGAAAACAACAGGATTATGTAATATCAATTTAATGCTAAAACCTATCGCCCAAACATTACAGACACCTACTGTAAAGAATCGCAGCCATACGAGAACTGGCAACAACAAAGAAACACATTTTTTTTTAATATCAGTGAAAAATTAGGATGTATTTCCCAAGCCATTTCACATTATTTGACTTACAAGCTGCAATTTTTTTGGATGTCTTAATCTAGAGAAAGTTTTTTCTATGAAATATTTTCTTTTTTATTTCTTTTTTTCAGGTGTGCTCATTTTTAAATTTTAAATCAATTCTTCTGACGCCTGAAGGTGCTAGTAATTTATTAGATGATTCTGTTCTCAAACCTTATGTCTTCTTCTTACTTCTGCAGCTTCTCATTTTTCCCTCCGTCTTTTGTGTTTCATCTTTATATAGATGCTTTCTTCATAGGCTGTGATACTATGATAGAGAACAGCATCTTTCTGGTACTTAGACTCCACAGAAAACAGTAATTTATACTTGTTCTAACTGGTGGTAGCTCATCATACCTCTCTAGTGTTTCTACTATTTCCTTAATCTACACATAGTAGTACTTGTGCTTTGTACTGCTGCTTTTCTCATTTTTAGGCTTCGTTCTCATCAGCTTACCTTACAAAGTATCAAGACCTACTGACATTAAATTATTGCACAAACACGCGAACATTAAATCAATTCAAGACAGACTCGAATATTGCTCGTTCCTATATTTTAATTAAAATGTGTATAAAAATGACCAGTTGAAAAGAATAGATCGCTATGTCATAAATGTTAATAACATTAATAAGTATCTCTCAACTCTCAGTTTTCACTGCAAGAAAGAGTCCGCCATTACCAGATATCTCGCTTAAAATTAAGTATCATAAGCGTATTTGCTTCTCGCTAGTACAGCAGTATGTCTAAGAATTTACAACGCTAAAATCAGGGTTTCGATTTTCCTCGGTGGGCTCAACAGATAACCCGATATGGCTTTGCTATAAAAAAAAGCACATACATAAACGTATTTAAAATGGTTTTATGTAACAAATACGCAATTGATAACTATTAAGACTGAAAAAAATGATATTTTATTACGGAACATTTTGCGAATGTACACAAACAAATGAAGAAAAACAGCGAAATTACACAAAATGCTAAAAGCATTCTATTCTGGGCATGGCTCTGAAAAGGGGAATAGAATCAGTATTGCTTTTTGTTGTGTAAATATCGATTTTAAAACCCTAATTTTACGAGTAATTTGATGACATTCTGACAGTATATTATAATCATAAAATGCGGGAGGAAGATTTCTGATTGAACCTGGCATTCCCATGTCGCGCACAACAAACAAATACCTTTTCGAAAACGTTCGTAGTGCTTCTATTTAGACGACAAGTCTTTTGGCATAAAAATGCTTTCATAAGCCTGCACTTTTTTGTAGAGAAAGTTCTCTTATTATTACATGGGCGAGTCAGTTTGGCTTTGTTACACTTTCTGTATTTTCTCATATAACTATACATAGCTTACAATGATTCCATATTTAATCCAAGCCCTTCAGTGAGAAGACGAATTTGTAGATCCCGATTTTCTTCGTAAGAACATTTAGCTTATATGTAAATTAATATTGTATATGAGAATTAACTTGCCTTAACCACAGGTTATAGGAATTTTTTGGGCTAAATACACTTCTGGCCAAAATCATAAGGCCAATGAACATAGAGAAAAAATATGCATTTTGCGATGTTAAACTCAACCACTTATTTGAGTAGAGCTTCAAAAGATGAAAATAAGAAAAGAGAACTAAAAATAAAAAACTTTTTAGCATTCAATGGGGAAAATGTGAACACTGTGAAATTAGCTTAAATACAGTAACGAAATATTAATCGGTAAACACGTAACGAAATTTAGTCATTTGTATGCAAGCATTAGCGTTGTCAACACCTCCCACTGACATCTCTTCTGTTACATCGGGTAAAAACATGGCAATGCTTAAAATGTTGATAGAGATTGGGCGTAGTTAAACTGCTGTTGCATATTTCTTAAAAGACTTCGAGGGATACGGAATGAAAATTTCAAGTGGTCAGCCCAAGAAAATTTCTCCGGAGTTGAGCAGCAGGATTCGACAAGCTATCTGGCAATACACTAGCCAATAGTCTAACCAGATTAAGGCCCTTTCGAACGCAGAATGCAGCTTAAGAACAACAAAATGGCATCAGCGAGAGAAAAGCTTTAAAAGCCGTGCCTTCTTCTACGCCACGAAACATTTCGGTTAAACTTTGCTGAAAAGCACCAGACACAGAACGTATAAAAGTGAAAAAATGTTTTATTCTCTGATGAGAAAACATTTAATCTGAATGGTGCAGATGGCTTCCAACATTACTGGCACGATAAGGATATCCCACTGGAGACATTTTATACACGACACAGTGGAGGAGGTTCCAAAATGATCTTGGGTACTTTCTCCTTCCATGAAACAATGGAGCTTTAGGTAATACAAGGGCATGAAACAGCAGCTGGCTAAATTGGCACGTTGAAGAGTGCATTCTTATTGACTAAAGGCCCTCGCTTGTGTGTTGTGTGGAAATGACTGGATCTTTCAGCAGCACAACGCTGCAATCCACAATGCCCACATGACAAATGACTTTTTCATTGCCAATAACATGATTCTTTTGGACCATCCAAAGTGTAACTGAATTCCATTGAAAATGTTTGGGGTGGATGGCAAAGAAAGTATATAGAAATGGACGTCAATCCCAAACAGTACGTGATCTTCATTAAACCATCTTCACCACTTGGAATACCATTCCAGCTAGCCTTCTGCAAACGCTTGTATCGACGAAAGCGAATGTTTGCAATTATTCGCAATGACAGCCGTATAACTCACTACTGAGACCTCTTGTTCGGTATTTCCGATCCTGTTTAGAACTTCTTTTTGGTATGGTCTTAAACTTTTGACCATTTAGTATTTAAACTAATTTAAATAGTGTTCATATTTTCCCTATTAAGTGCTAAAAGGTTTTTAATTTTTATTTTCACTTTTCTTATTTTCATCGTTCAAAGCTTTATTCAAAAAGTGGTTGAGTCCAACAACACAAATTGCGTATTTTTTCTTTATGTTTATTGGCCTCAAGATTTTGGCCAGTAGTATATATGTGGCTCAGATTCGTTGTCCTGTTTTATATATTGTAAGCCCTATTTGGAAGAATCGGATTCGCAAATCCCACTTTTCCTCGCATTAATGTTGTTGTTTTGAATTAAATACAAAGCTGCACATTGGGCTATCTGTGCTCTGTGCACCATGGATAACCTTGCATTGAATTATAGCCGATATGTCGTTTATTATTACATGTAAGAATCAACTTTATTACATATGAAAGTTTGAGGAAAGCTTGGAAAGCGTAAATACTTCTTTTCACTCCACAGTATGATGGAGCTAATGTATAGTTTGACGTTATTTCGAAAATACAGAAAAACATAGATGTATATATTTTATGTTCACTTATTTCTGTATTTTGCGTTTTATATCCAGAGAATCTTTGAATAAGGAAATAGGAACTCGTAAACAATTTCAACCAATTGTCATGTCAAAAATTTATTGTTGGTAATCAAACTAATTTTAATAAGTATTCTGGAGTAGCCATAATGTTTAATGAAAATAGCACAGTTTCGTCACAATTACCAATGGTTATTTTCTTGCATACAGTGTCTTCATTAATCAAAAGAAATGTTGTATGTGTAATTCATGTACTAAAGAAAATTTAAATTGCATTTAATAATCCTGATTTACTGAGGACATAGTGTTGAACAGCGTTGATTATCAAATTGATAACTTTGTGTTGAGGTATTTCCACGTTGTCATGAAGTTTTATGAATAATACTTTGTGCTGTTGTTAAATTTTTAATAATAACATGAAAATCACTTCACATTCAGATTAATAACAAACCACACTTGAAAGTTTCACAAATAAATATTTAGTAAAGATACTTTATTAAACAGTTTGCTGGTTATGAAGAAAAAACGTGAAATCTTTACTAAAACTCTGCCAACTTTTGGGAAGGGTACTTATACTGCACCAAAAATTAAAGTGTAAATACTTTTGTATTCTATTACAAGCCCGTCACAAAAGGGTTAAGAGCCCCCCAGTGGCTCAGCGGTATGTCTGCGGACTTACACGCTAAAATCCGGGTTTCGATACCCGTGGTGGGCAGAGCACAGATAGCCCATTGTGTAGCTTTGTGCTTAATTCAAAACAACAACAAGGGTTAAGAATCTCTTTATTTTTATCTCACTAAACATGAAATCACAACTTTGTTTATGAGTCAAATTGGAATTTATGTAGTTTCTTGATATTGAAAGGAAGTATTTAAATAAGTTGTCAGTTTTATTTCTCTGTATCACTTAATACTTTTTCACTCAAAATCACCTATTTCAGATTTTCTTTCTTACTGTTAAATTATCTTTTAAGTGTACCACCAATAGCATACTTATACTATAAATACTGCTTAAATCGTAGTTCAAAGTTACATCTTTCAAGCTTCTTGTTTTGGTTGAATATAAACAAAAAGTTAAATCCTTATGCTACTCTCTTCCAATCTCATTGTATCAATAATTCTTTTTGAGATTTACTTTTGGATTATTTATGTCTGATATGAAAAGAAAAACGTGTTAATAAAATGTTTTGTTTCTTTTTCATTTCCTTTGGTAGTTGTATATAACTGCTATCAGTAACAGTACAATGTAATACATTTGTGCCCAGAGGAATGTTTGAGCTTAAACGTAAATTGTCAACTGAAGAAAACCATAAGATGTAGAATTAATGAAATAGAATTTATAAAAGCAAATAAAAGGATTAGTGGTGCAGCTTGGCTTTAGATTTTGTCACTTAAGGCTTTTGCATTCAGATTCTAAGTTGTGTTCAAGTCTTTTGCTTACATTGTGTTTATCAAAATTACTTCAGCATTATCCAGTAAGATCAGAAGTAAAATTTTTAACTATCTATACTGAGACATTCATTGCTGCTATATTTCTTGATGACAAAAAACCAACTTGAAATAAAAAATGTATCTCGGAACAGTTGGAAAGGGTATTAACACTTTTATTGATAAGGAGAGAACAACGTTTTGACCTCCCTAGATCATCTTTAGGTTAAGAAAGAGAATGTGACTGCTGCTGAACACTTCTTAGAGACGAGAGTATAAACAGGTAAGGGATTATATGGGGTGTTGCAGGTGGACTTTGGGTCATTAGTTAGTACAGATGTAAAGATGGTCCTTTGTATTGGTTTAATTTTGATTTTAAGTTGGGATTCTTTGATTTTGAGTTTGTTTATATTTGTTTCCCTACTTTATATCTGGGTGTTTTCTATGCTTATGTTGTATATATGTTAAGTGTTCAAAAACGTGTCAAGGTGTTTTTTGTGTTTGTTGAATCTAGTTTCTATTTTTCTGCTTGTTTCTCCAACATAGAACTTGTGGCAGTTGTTGCATTGTATTTTATAAATTATATTGATGTTGTGTTTGTTATTGTAGTTTTTACATAATACAGACTTTAGTTTTGTACCTGGTTTTTGAATAAATTTAGTGTTTACTGGAATGTTGTGTTTTCTCAAGTTTTTTTCCAAATGTTGGTTGTTGTTTTTTTTGCTGATGTTGGGAACATATGGTATGCAGTGGTAGAAGGTTTTGTAGTTTGATGTATCCTGGGATTTATTGTTGTTTGTTAGTTGTTGGTCTGGGTGTGTGCATATAATCTTTTGTACTATACTTATTAATTCACAATTGAAAATTCATACTTTTAAAATAAACAGTGGAATTTCAGTAACTGAATGAACCAAGCTGCATTGCATAATTACTTCACTTCCAAAATGTCTAATCCAATTGTCACTTCAAAATATTCCGCTACAAAAAAAAAATAACTAAATAATAGAAGTATTTATTGCCACTCTTATTTTGTCCAACTTAAATCTGAGAGTTGCATTATGTCTATCTTGCTGACATGTTCACTTTCTAATCATAAAAGTCAAATTCTGAATCACTTGATTCTATCAGTGCATTGCCACCTTTATCAACAACGTAAAAGTTTAGCTGCCCTATTCCAGCTTATTAAGTAAGGCCTCGTCGTGTTTCCTCCTGTCCACCATAATTCATCGTCATAAGTAGAATGATACTCTTCAACACTAATTAACTTCTAACAGTTTTTGTGGTCATAAAAGACATTTAGGTGTATCTTGGTCAACCAGTTATTTTTAACACAATTCTTGTTTGAGAAGACTGTTATAAATAACTGATTCCTTTATCTTTATACGCATTTAGGTGTATCTTGGTCCACCAGTTATTTTTAACACAATTCTTGTTTGAGAAGACTGTTATAAATAACTGATTCCTTTATCTTTCAATTCATAATATTTTACTAGAACATTGTTCACCAAAAGAGACTCAGAGTGACTGAATAGCAGCTCAGTCTCATTAACTTTGTAAATGTTAAATTCCTCTTTAGTTTTTTAGCCAGATGAATAACCAGGCTTCCCAATGTCTTTCAGAACTAGATTTTTACTCAAGTTCTTAAACTTACAGTTAGTATAGTTGAGTATATTAATTATTTCAGTTACATTGTTTATAAGACTGAATATTATGAAATTATGTCCCTCTTCTTTGTCCTTTGATAAGATCTGTACTCTAGTAAATGTGTTTTCCATCTATTCTGATAACTCAATGAATAATTGTTTTAATTTCTTATCAACTTTGGGCTTCACTGTTTCTGAGTAAGTAGACTGCACTTTGATTAGCTTAGAGTATGTACTCACTTTGTTGAGATTTCTTTAGAATTACAAGAGTCTAAAATTACTTATTTCAAGGCACTTTAATTTTCTGGTAGTATCTGTATTATCCATCACGATAACTGGAGCCATTATTATATGAAGGCAAAATTTGGGCTTCAACCATTAATTTTGAGTATACTTATAAATTTTATTTTCCCTAAACAAATTAGGTATAACTTCATAGGTTTGCCAACTATGGTATATACCATGACAGGTGTCATGATAATTTTCTGTTTCTTTTCCCAGAAACTGTGCTGCGGTGATGTTTTTATTGAAACATTTTCAAAGGAAATAATCCACAAAGACTTCAAGTTTCTAATGTTGAAGTTAAACTTTACAGTTGTGTTATGTGTAGTAAAGAATTTAGTAGAAAAGGTGCCATAAAAAGACATGAGAGAATACACACTGTGGAAAGAACATATAGTTTTGTTGTATATGGCAAAGAATTTGGAACAAATGGCTACCTGAAAGAACATTTAAGGATACACACTGGAGAAAAACCATACAGTTGTGTAATATGTGGCAACGAATATGGAACAAACACTAACCTGAAAAAAACATGAAAGAACACATACTGAGAACCAAATAATTGTGTAATGTGTTGGAAAGAAATGTGGATACACATTGGGGAAAAACCATATATTTGCATTGTGTTTGGTGAAAAATTTACAACAAATGCTTACAGAAAAGCTCATGAGAGGATACACATTGGAGAAAACTACTGTTATGAAGTGTGTAACAAAGAATTTTTTTATAAAAATGTTTTGATAAAGCATGAGAGGATACGTACTGTGGGAAAAAACCATTTGCATTGTGTGTGGTAAAGAATTTAGAACAAACTTTAATCTGAAAATACATTAGAAGATATATATTGGAGAAAAACCATGTAGTTGTGTTGTGTGTTCTAAAAAATTTAGAAGGTGTGAAACTACATGAGAAAATACACATTGTAGAGAAACAGTTCAGTTGTTTAATGTGTGAAAAAGAAGCTGGAAGAGCCTGCGAGTTAAAAACTCATGAGAGGATACAAATTGGTGAAAAACTTTGCTATTGTGTAGCTTGTGCAAAAGAAACTTTGAAAGAATTTGTGCCTTGAAACACATAAGAAGATACACACCTGTGAGAAACTTGTTTTTCCAAAATAAACGAAAATGTAAATTAAGCATTTAATGAAATACAACCAAAAAAATTCATGGGCTGTGTATTTTACAAAGTGAAATTAGAAAATCAAACTGATCATACTGAAAAATAGTTTACATAAAATTATAGAAAATATGGATATTTATAACTGTGCAAATATAGTTGCTAAAAAAATTGTTTTGAATATGCTGGTTATTATGTAGGACTCCTGCCCTGAATAGAACCTTGATTTGTTGACCTCGTTGAAAACACGGTTTAGCACAGTACCTAAGTGATAAGGCATGTACCTGAACAGTGCATTACTAGCTTCCATAAATGTTTACACAAGTTCAGTGTGCACGAAGCTTTGTATTGGCAGTATGTCCCTTATTTGTTGGGCCGTTTTCAAGTTTGTCCTGTTGTGAGTACAGTAGACAATCAGACACTTCAAAACACATGGCTTCACTGAAAACTTTAAATTCAAAATATTCAAGATGTATACACGAAGATTGAAGATGTGACTGGGTATTTTCAGGCAGGAAGAGAATAAGCACAGTGCATACACAGACCATGCTTGATGAGTGTTGATATTGTACTTATAAATGGACATTCCAACAGCATATGTAAGTCCACTGCTAAGATTACTTTGTGAACAAGACTGAACATATGCTGGTGTGTGACATCCTTCCAGCTTTAACTTACTGTCTTCCTATGAATGCAGTATCTCTCTCCAGTGTCTTGTAGCCTTACCAGAACCTGAGATCATTTGGACAGTGAAGTCTGCAAGTTGGTTGATGTTTGTGATTGGAAAACTATAAACTTGAGGGCCAAAAAAACTCAAAATTCACAGATAGTGTGATTTCTGATACAAGTTAAATGTGATCCAAATAAATAAGTAGATTGATTTCTGATTTCAGTTTATCATGCTGTGCTATAGCACAACTCCCTTATCACTTCACAGCAAATATACAAACATTCGTCAAAAACTTAACATGAGTGCTTAGAAAGTGAAGATTCTAGTGTCCTTTCATCGTATTGCTTGTTCAGTTCCCAGTCAAGTTAAGTCAGTCATTTCCCTTGGACCTCAACTAACAATTTAGATAATTGTTAAATCTTTATTTTAATGATATTTATGAACTGTGCTTCACAGAAATGCCATTATAATTTTGCTAGTTTCATTTAGAAGTTATTTCAAGACAACAGATCAATAACTTGACATGAGATATTGTTTGATGATCTATGAAAGTTAGGGTTGCATTTCCCTTTCAGCTGGTTGTCTTTTAACCACTCAGCTCAGCTGTACTAATTCTTCAATAATATTGTGGTTATCACTTAATGCTGTGATGAGAGTTTGCTGTGAGCCTTATTTCAGAGAGTAAGGAACAACGTTTCCTCCAAGTAACTGATTTTATTAAGTTGAGAGATTTCCAGTAAACCTCATAATGCCAGTTGTAAATATAGGGAGATTATGGTAGCATCTCACCCAATTATCAAAGGAATCTGCTTCTTTACTAATGTTAACTCATCTGACTTCTTATGAACTGAACAGTCAGCTACTTACTGCCAGTTTTTTCATTTGTTTCGTCTAAGTTGAGATTATGTGGCATGGTTCTCTACATCAGAGTCAACTCGCTATTCCACTTGATTTCTGGATTTCTTAAAAAGGTCTATTGGAGATATGGTGCTCAAGTTTGTCAATTTATTTAACATGTTTGTGCATGCCAAATAATAGATGTAAATGTCAATTCGGCTCACTGAGCTGTTGACATAAAAGATGCAAACTAGTTCCAGTTAAAGTTGAGCTACTTAAGATGTAGACAAATAACATGACCATTTAAATTCATTAGGTTCAAATTTTTATTTTAATTCCATATTTTGTAATAATATCTTTTGGTTTATTGCTACCTTTCCTACTCACTGATGTACAAACTCCTACGTGATCCAATGTCTTATAGTTTGCATCCTGTTATTGTAAAAAAAAAAAAAAATCTGCTCCATACTTTGGGACAATGGTTTATTATAACAGTAATAATAATATCCTACAATTCATTTTATAAAGAAAACCTGTCATTTGATGGCAATAAAAGGTTTTGACTTCTTGCTTTAACATTTTTGTCTCTCATTAAAAAGAACTTCTGAATATTAGTGTTCAGGAACAATCAGCAGGTAGCTTCCATACACAATTGGACGCACTATACCATCTTGTACCTCTAATGTTAGTTATCACAGTACAACTAGCACTGACCTTTGTATCCAAGGTGAATGGACAGTTCTGATAAGAATAAAGTAGTCATGCTTGTACCAAAATACAATGAAAAGATTGAAATATGCCTTTATGTTCATCCACTGATATAAAACAATTATCATCTTTATTCAATGCAGACAAAATTGTGACTATAACAGAAAAGTTGACTTCAAACTATCATTAACATAATGTATAATGTAGAAATACACTATACACTTTTCATTTACATTGGCTTGTAACAATCCTTGATCACTGCTATCTTTCCAAGGTTTATTTACACATTGTACTGCCCACCATGTAACCAAGAAACTACTAATTTGTACATGAGAGCCATTTTGGTTTCAGTTTTGAGTCTGCATCCTTCTAGTGCTGAAGTAACATTTTCAAGATCTTTGCAGTGGTTAAAAATCTGCAACTAGCATGCCAACTACACATGTGAGACATCCTTCCCATTGCAGTCCCCTTAAGTATGAGCTCAATCAGCCTCTAGAAAATAAAAGGCATGACACTAAATTTTTAATGTCACTTCAACTTGCAAGAAGTGAGGCCTACTATTTTGAAATAGCAGTTTTTCAATGCATTGAAGTAGAAATGACATCAATATGCATTACCACATCCATCTGTGAAAGAAAAATATAATTTCCATTGGAGATGATTGAGTACTTTCTAAAGGTTGTTTTAACCTTTTTTTTAACTTCTGGATAATTTCAATGCTGTTAACATTCTTCACTAGTTATAGAATTGTAAAATGTTATTAATATTTCCAGTCAATTCACATTATGCTAATGACAGTTTGAAGCACTAATAGCAAACTTAAAATATACTTTTGTGATTGGCTAGTTTTTATTTATCAAAATGATTTGATATGAATTAAAATTTTCAACATCATCTGTTATGTCTTACACTCTTTGGAGCACCTTAAACATAATTCACCTGAATATGAGAATGTGTTAAAGACAACTGTTATATATCATAGGATGAATGACAAGTCATTTGCATTTCAGAATAAATTTCTATTTTTCATTAACCTAAATTTTCTCAACAGTGAACTGCAGTTTTACAGCTGTAGTTGTTGTGTTGTCATTGTTATAATAATATAAATTCCAGTGATAATATTGTCTGTGAAATATATTTTATCATGTTGATAAGTATGTGTATGACTTATAAATTCAGTCTGTTAATTTTTTCAACATGAGTGATTATTTAAAAAAACACAAAAGAAGATGCTGAATACAATAAGTATCTATACATAATATATTTGATATATTAACAATATCTTTTCATATTCTCTTTGCCTATATTTCTCTTCTTAGTTTTGAAATTCAAATACATTAAGTGCACCTATTTTTTGTGATAATATGCATGTGCATACCATATGTGAAACTGTGTCATTCACTTAGGGTTTCACATGTAATTCCTCATGAGAAAAGTTATTGCAGCACTAAACATGCTGTATAGAAATTGATAAGTAGCGTTTCCACTGGCAAGTCAAGTAGTGTGTCAGAGATACAACATGTCGTTTTTAATAAATTTGTTTGACTAGCCTCCCATTAATATCTGGTGTGTACCAAATCATTCAACAGAAAATCATTGAACCTTTGAATACCACAAGAATAATGATAAGTGAGAACCAAATATAATATAATATATATCTGTGCACAACTTAAACTTTTTTAATTCTTGTTTTTTTTAACTTGTAAGTGTTTAAATTAAGCTTATTTAGAAATCTGTATTAATGGGTTTTTATATACAAATAGAATTTATTGATAAAATGCAGTTATTGGATTAATGGGACAAGGTACATTTTCTGTCATGATTACGTCTCCTTTGAAAAGGTTTATTGGGAAATAAGTATTAAAATCTACAAATAACTTCCTTGTAAAAGCTTAACATTTAAATTTTACATCCTGTGAATTTCGTAAAGTTTAATCATTCAAAACATACTAGACATTTGTTGGTGTGTAGTTATTTCTTTTAATGAATTGCACTATATACATGTCACTGTGGTGTATTACATGTATATAATAGTGAAGAATTTAAAACCATTCTGTAATAGGAAGGCATTTTGTTTTTGAATGTTCAAATAGTACTTCAAGTTAATACCAACAGTCCATTAAATTACAAATGTGACAGGACCTCCTCTTAGACTTCTGTAGACAAGTAAACTTACATGTAGGTCACGTGATATAGGTAAGAGGAAATAAACATGACAGTTATGCCAAGCAAGTTCACTTCTGATGATGATGTAAAAAATATCAAACATGTAGAATCGATATTTTAGAAGCCTCAGATTGGCCTGAATTTAAAATGTTTTTAATTATATATCTCTTTCAATGTTGTGTACTCTTTATTATTTTAGTGTAGAACACTTGTTGAACTACCACTAAAAATAAAGATTTGGGAAAAAATGCCACGGCTTTAAAAAATAAACCAGAAATTAAAGTATTAAAGAAAAGTTACTGTTAAATAAAATTATTCAAATTTGTCAGATTTTTCCTCCTATCAGTTTAATCATTAGAAAACTCTATTCATTATAAAAGTGAAATTCTTCAAAGAATATTACTATTACATTGCTTCATTAAATCATTAAATAACTAAAGAATACCTGTGATTTTCATGGACCATAATTATCAAGCATTTTAGTATAACCTTAATGTTATTCCAAAAATATATTTTACTTTATTGGTTGTTTTTTGAATTAGTGAATTTTTGCCAGTATAATTTTATAGATTATCAGTGCTTATTACCACTTGATAATCACTTCAGCTGATTAGGCTAGTTATTGGTTGGTAAGTGTTTAATTGTCACACATTCAGTAATGGTATTTCTGCATTTCATTTTCTCAGGGTTGGTTTTGAAGAAATGTACTATTGCTTGATATCAGAAAAATTGCTTTAGCTATACCCTGTAGTATTTTGTACCAAGATTTCTTTTTGTTATAATATAGTGATATTTAAAATCATCATATCTACTGTTACTGATAAAAATATATCACTGATACCTCTAGCAACTGGGATAGCTGCCTCCTTAGAAAAAGAAACTTTATATGCTGTCCATGAGTCAGTTATAGCAGAAGATGGACAAGAAATGAAACATACTGGATTAGTAGAAAATACTGATGTATTTTATCTATCAAGAACTTATACAATTTTACTGTGCGTTGTATTCCAAACTTAAAAGTATAAAGCTGCGAATGTTTGTTCTCTTTATTGATAGGCATGTGTCACAAAGCATAGAGAAGGAGTTAGTCTTTTTTAAGGAAAAACTATTTTCTCGTATGAACACAATGGTTTCTTATGATCCACGTTTAAACACGCAAGAATAAGGTATGATGAGAGTCTTAAAGATCTATGTTGGTACTGGTGGGCTTGGCATGGCCGAGCGCATTAAAACGTGCACTCGTAATCCGAGGGTCGCGGGTTCGCGCCCGCGTCGCGCTAAACATGCTCGCCCTCCCAGCCGTGGGGGTGTATAATGTGACGGTCAATCCCACTATTCGTTGGTAAAAGAGTAGCCCAATAGTTGGCGGTGGGTGGTGATGACTAGCTGCCTTCCCTCTAGTCTTACACTGCAAAATTAGGGACGGCTAGCACAGATAGCCCTCGAGTAGCTTTGTGCGAAATTCCAAAACAAACTGGTACTGGTGTAAATCTCAAATATTATCCAGTAGGGTGTTGATTCATATGTGTCGAATCTAACCCGTATTTTGAAACCTATTTCAAGAAGAATAGCGAGAAGTTTCGACAAATTGAAGTGGAACACTGTGTGAGCGCTATGGCAGAAAACATGGCCGAAATACCAGAGAACAGTGTAGACGTTGATGTGTCAACTTGTGTTTTGTGTTCTGTGATGAAGATTCATGACGTTCTGCACGAGATCAAGAGAGTACTTGCATCTGTAAGTAGTAAAAACAAGAAAATAGTTATGGAAATGCCCTATTGCGAGCTCTATTTCTAGTATTTATTAAATATTTTTTAAAACTTTTTAAATATTGTTTTATTTACGTTGAAAATGGAAAGGATTATTTTGGGATACCCTTTATCATGATTATTTACAAACTTACAAGCACAAGAAAAGATCACAAATGTAGGTTCTTATTATCTAAGTAACTGAACTTCTTGGAACCTTGTTCTAACTTTGCTTACAGCGTTTGGTTTTTTTGTGTGTTTTTTTTGCATCTGCTCCTGAAAACTCCATTTCATAACAAGTTCAGATAACAAAGAAAACACTTCAGCTCAAAATAACACCAGGGTTATAACATAAATCGATTTTTTTTACGACATTAAAATGAACCAGAACGTTCAGAAAAATGATTCACTTTTATCATGTATTTCAACAACAAGACCACAAACCCACATCTGAAACTCAAAGACAGCTGAAAACGTATGGAGCTTTAAGAGTACTTCGCAACATTAGATGTTTCCATTCGTCTTTGTCGATTTCAAATACATAAGAAATTAGCACTAATTAGTGGGATTAATCGCAATATCGAGAGTGTTTTCTAATAACGTTAGTCTTTCATTATCAGGGATCTTGTTACCAAAACAACTATGGACCCTTCAATAAGTTGATACATGCATCATTTATATAATATACTTAAAAACGATGATTGGTATTTGGAACTCAGCTTTAATTTTGTACCCGGTGGAAAAGCATTAATTCTACGAAATTACAACGTTAAAATATGTGTTCCATTACCGGAAGTGGACATAGTATATAGTCCAATGTGGTTTTGCTAAACAATAACCAATATAATTTACGGTTAAAAAATTTATATATCAAAACAAATATTTACTGAGTGGACAAAATTTGTTGTTAAACACCCTAGAATGTCTCCGTGTGAATGTTGCTTAGTTTCAACAGTCATCCACTATAATCGCACTGTTATATCTCATGATATAATTTCTAAATTAAGGATGGCTAATAAAGATAGCCTTTTAGTAGCTTTGTATATTACTCAATAAACTAACAAAACATTTGTAAAATATAAACAAATTTATCAAGAGGGAATCATGCTATCGTATGTGAATTTATCAAATTTATCAAAGCTTACCTGGTTTACCACCAGAGAAAGTATTTATGCCCTGAAAATGATTGGAACTTAAAAAAATAAAAACTGTTTGTTATATGTTGTTGGTTGCATTGGTTACCCTTAATATATACATATATAGTGGGAAACTTATGTAATACTACTGTGCGTTTCAGTCTAGCATTATAATTTTTACAGACGTATGTTATACATTAGAAAATACAAATTGTATGCACTTACAACTGACAGGAGATCCTTATTTTTAAAACAATAGTTTAGCGCAGGTTAAAAAAAGAGGTAAATCTAAATAGCATAATTATGAGTTTAGACATCAAGTGGGTACAGTAACGGTTTCTTAAGTGAAGTGTCACAGTTCTTATTCCAATAATTAAATATAGAGTAACTGTGTTCTAAATTCATTGAAGAAATGTGTGTGGACTAATAACGAAAATAAACAATTATATAAAGCTTTGAAGACAACTATGATAACCAAGTTATATATGCATATATATTTAACTTAGTTTAATATATTACACTTAAACAAATATATTGTGTGCTGTTCGTTTACTGCTGAAAGTTATTGCCAACAAGTCACACACACCTACTCTAAAGAATATTTCACACTTTATTATAAAAAAATTGGTCAGACACTTTCCACTTGTTGTCATTAACTTAACAAGATACACTAAAGAAAATCAGATAACTATCATCACTCATTGCAAATTCTTGGGCCACTCTTTTACCAAAGAAAACTAATCACATCATAATTTCCCCACAGCAGTAAGGGCGAGCATGTTTGGAGACAAATGTTTGAATCTGCAAACTTCAGATTGTGAGCCAAACAACATAATTATAAAAACATGTCTATCACCAAAAGGGTTGAAAAAGTTTTCAGTGTTTAAAGATATCTGTAGTTCTGGTAACGGTTTGTTTATAACTACTTTTCGAAATGAAAAAAAACCTACAGAGAAATGGTTAAAACATTATTTGGTTGTGAAGAGCGATATACAGCCGTTTTTGATAATTCACCACTATTATCAAAATCTAACATGTTTATGCCTGTTTTTCTAAGAACGTCGACAGAGGCCGCGAAAATTCCAGTCAGACCATGGTCTGAGAATTTTTAAGGCATGTTTAACTAAACATCATTTAGAACATTTTCCCAGCCTTCGTAGCAGATGACTCAAAATTGACACAGAAGAAAACTGGTAAATATACCAAGAAACACACCCTACCATACATACCACAATGAAACACATCAACCACAACAATCTAATCCTCGAATATTCGCCGTTCTTTTTATCAACATCCAAGATGCACTCTCTTTCAAGAAAGATGAGATCGAAGACATAATTCAAAAACAAACCGATGAATTGTGGTAATAAGTGCAACCTTAATATACGAAAATAACAGACTTAAAATAAATTATTACTCAACTATCAGAAAATATTGATTCAATAACCAAGATAAAAACAAAGGAATAGTCCTGTTACATAAATCAAATCTATCAGTAACAGAAATTGAGTAGTAATAACGAATGCATAATAATAGCTAATGTTGTCCTAAATAACCAAACAAGTGTTACCATGGCAGAAATTTACACCCTTGTTCAAATTAATTGAAACAAGACGGAAAATTACAATTTTTTGTGTGTTATTTCTGAGACCCCAAAAATTACTCACAAATTGAAACATGATATGACCTCTTTTATTTTTCAGAAGATCATTAATCCGCTTTGTCATCGATTCCACCAGTTGACTGCAATCTTTACTAATTTTTAAATCGCGGTACTACATCTCATTTATGGCCTCAGTTAGCTTACTTTTCGATGTACAGTCTTTTTCCCCAAAGTCTTTCTTTACAAATCACCAAAATATTTTCAATAGAATTAAAGTCCGGAGAGTTTCCAGGCCACTACAGCACCTTTAATCACGTTGTAGTCATAAAATTCTTCACAAGTTTCGGTGTGTGACACGGAGCCAGATCTTGCTGAAAAACGCCAGATCCATCTGGAAATCTTTTTTCAATTTTTGAACGACTCTTCTCTGCAAAACTTCGACGTATTGTAGTACTTGATTATACCTTCTTCTATACGTAAGCTTCCGACGCCATAATAGCTGAAAAATCCCCAAAACATCTTCTGCAAGGGTTATTTTACGAGCTGATTGATGTAAGATTGTCCAAGTTTCTCACCTGGAGATATGCGAACATGCAGACTTCTTTGACCCCGTACGAAGAAACTAGTCTCGTCACTAAATAATACCTTCCTCCACTGTTCTTGCGTCCAGTTCTTATATTTCAGACCCAATTAATACCGTTTATTCTTCATTGAGTTAGTGAGAAGTATTTTCACTGATCTTCTTGACTTTTTAAGACAGTTTCAAATGACATAATATTCCCCAAAAGTTCGTCATATATCCCAAAAATAGATCGAACGTACTGCAAAACACAGCTAATGACGCTGTGAGTAAAAATGACTATAAAAGGAAATCCGTTGGTTCAGCGAACCTACATCAGCTGCCATGCTGGAAATATTGTAAAATGACCGTTTGTTTCAAATAGATAGAAGTTTACTCAATTGCATCTTTTCCTACAATCAAAATGCTTTTTCTCCAAAAGAGACCTAATCGGAAAATACTAAAACAACATATGTAACGCAAGAAACGCAAATAGAAGGCATAAAATAGAATTTATACACCGAAACAATAGGCCCGGCATGTCGAAGTGATTAAGGCACTCGAATCGTAATCCGAGGGTCGCGGTTTCGATTCCCCATCGCATAAACATGCTTGCCTATCAGCTGTGTGATCGTTATATAGTGACAATCAATCCCACTATTCGTTGGTAAAAGAGTAGTCCAAGAGTTGGCGTTGGGTGATGATGTCTATCTACCTTCAATCAAGTCTTATATTAAAAAATTAAGGACGGCTAAAGCAAATAGCACACATGTAGCTTTGTGCAAAATTCAAAACCAAACAAACAATAAATACAATAAGTAAATACGGTCACAAAAATAGAATTAAAATGAACATAGCCAAAAAACCAACTAGTGGTTTTCACAAAGTTAATAAAACAACAACCAAATCTATATATCAAAGGAACAATCCTTCAGGCTGCTACATCCGCCAAGTTTCTGTGATTAGTATACGACTCAAACTGACATGGATAAACCACCTAAATAATATTAGAACCAAAGTTCAAACTTTCCCAATCGAATAACAGGTAAAGAAAGTGAAAAAGCAATCGACAACATATAAAAATCTACAAAACATACTTTCAAACTGTTATTGATAAGACAGCCCTTGCATGGGTAAACGAAATTCTAATACTAGAACACACCAAACTGCAAACAAAACACTTCTCACAACAGCTTACAAAATCCTGAGAGCAAGTTCCTCCGATGTGTTTCACAAATATCCACACAGAAACAGTAATAGACAGACTCCTACATACTACACTGAGTTATTTTTAGGGAAATTGTAGAAAAAAATTATTTATTATGTAAACAAGAGACATACTACATGCAAAATGGTGATTGTTTCAAGCACCTCTCCCAAGTGAAAATATATGGAAGAAATTAAAATAGGTCATATTAGTATTAAACTTACCTAAATTGTCCCAGGATATTTATGTAATTTTTTTAATTTAAGCCTAAACCTTCTGAAAGTGTAAGATATTATAGAACTATTTGTGTGAAGTGGTATTTATATGCGAATGTAACTGTAAATAAAACAAAATCCATGGAGCAGCTTCCTCCGATTTTGTTCACAAATATTCACACAGAAACAGTGACAGACAGACTCCTACACAGTACACTGACTTATTTCTGGAGGAAAAATTATTCATTATGTGAGCAAGAGATATACTACGTGGAAAATGATGATTGTATTTAGCATCTCTCCCTAGTGAAAATATATGTGAGAAAAGAAAAACAGATCACCTGCTTAGACTCACTTAAAAACATTATAGGATATTAATGTAAAATTCTTAATTTAAGCCTAAATCTTTTGTAAGTGTGAGATATTATGGAACTATTAGTGAGAAGTGGTATTTATATACGAATGTAATTGTAAATAACACAAAGACATTACCCTGAAAGAGGCTGGTATTAGATGTGGTTTATTCTGGTACTCAAGTAGAGTTTCTAAATAGATTCATCAGATGATGTGAATCAACGTACAGGAAAGAGGAGGAGACAAAAGAACATGATCGACAGGATCTTTATGGCTAAATCTCAACAACACAGAAAGAAGTTTTGTACGTTTATGATTACAACTTTAACATGAACATAGACATTAAAATAGACATATGATACTAAAATCGTCACACAAGAACAAGGGAACTGTAGAGTGTTTAAGACACAATTATTATACACTTAGTATGAACAAATGTTTCGTACATGCTGTTGACTTGTTTCCAACATATCAGTTTAAAACAAGCGGAGTTATGGATGTTAAAATTTCATCAAATGTATCGTCAACAAGTCACAGACACCTACCGTAAAAGAATCCGTAGCCGAACACTCATACCATTCACTAAATCCTACCACTACTATGTATGGTATTAAAAATAATAAAACCTCCAGTAGTTTCACAGATTACTCTATAAGAATACTGGTCATGTTTCTCTATTCACTTAAGAAATATTAGCCTAATAGTTTACGATTGATGCTATTTACTCGTAATCTCTTTCTGTTGTCGATAATTTCATTATCAGTGACTGCTTGTGCACAAAGCCAAAGTATAGTTTTTCATGAATATTCCGAGGCTTTATTTTATGGACTCGCTCCACCAAATTTAATTAGTATCAAAATACTATTCTTTTCTTATATTTGTCAATAAGACATATAAATATAAAATGTATTACTTTTTTCAAGAATTTATTACTATTTTATTTTTGTTGTTAAATAATGTGTTAAAAATGTTTCACTTACAATGGTGTATATTAAGAACATCGAATGTATATTTGCAAGTGTATTGGATAAATGCGCGTGTATAATAATTTTCTCTTAGCATATCAGAGATGCATAGGATGTTGGTTTTCCTTTATTACGGTCAAGTTTGGAATCAAGGATACTAACATGATTGGTTGTGCTTACATTGGTTTATCTCGCTATATTCATTGAGTGTCCTTGCGCGTTTATTTAACAATCACGTGAGTGTTTAATAAACTCGGCCCGGTTTTACGGATTAAACTTTAATCTTTGGTGTAGACAGAGCTGCCCAAGGAAAGTCCAAAAAACTCGTGACGGAAGCCAAATTTTATTTCGCTTGTTTTACAAACTAATTCAATTAATGGTAAACCTGTAATTTCGTTGTAATTGACGTCTTGATTGCGAGTGTTGTCTTCATTTTGCTTTAGGAGTTGCATTGGAAACATAAAACTGTAAACCAAGGAATCTTCGCTTTCATTCTTAATGGGTATAGAAGACTTCTTGTAAAGAAGTAATTGAATGTTTAGAAAAAAAACTATTTTCTTATATAAACATGATAGATTATTAAAACCCGTGTTTGAAATATATGGCTTGGCATGGCCGAGCGCGTTAAGGCGTGCGCTCGTAATCCCAGGGTCGCGGGTTCGCGCCCGGGTCGCGCTAAACATGCTCGCCCTCCCAGCCGTGGGGGTGTATAATGTGACGGTCAATCCCACTATTCGTTGGTGAAAGAGTAGCCCAAGAGTTGGCGGTGGGTGGTGATGACTAGCTGCCTTCCCTCTAGTCTTACACTGCTAAATTAGGGACGGCTAGCACAGATAGCCCTCGAGTAGCTTTGTGCGAAATTCCAAAAACATTGAAACATATAGTCAAGGTGGGTTTATAGTGGGTAAAGTCTTACTTCAGAAATAAAACTTAAACTAAAACTATTATTTCAAGATTTATTTTTACCATAAGGATCAGCTTTATAATTCCGTTAGTAAGTGACTGTGGAAATCTGCAAGTAACATACAATAATTTTTATTTCATGATTAGCTTTATCTCATGTAATCATAACAGTTTACCAAAGTATGAAGTACATTTTTATACCCGAGTAAACTTAGTTTTCTGGGCAAATAAAGTTGGTGCACTGCCATTATCCGGGTTGCACCAAACATAATTGCCCTTTCAGCCGTGGGGGCGTTATAATGTTACAATCAGTCCCACTATTATTTGGTAAAAGTGTATCCCAAAAGTCGGTGGCAGGTGGTGATGACTAGCTGCCTTCCCTCTTGTCTTAAACTGCAAAATTAGAGACAGTTAGCGCGGATAACTCTTGTGTAACTTCTCATGAAATTCAAATACAAGGGAACTCCAAAGGATGTTTACCAGCGCAAGCTTTTAATGTGGTAACTCCTTCCAGAAAATTATTAATCGTAGGTGTGATTTATTCACCAATTTTTTTTATGTCTTCAGTTTGTGAGTTTTATTTTTTTATATATACTGTGTTCTTACACATTTTATAACAAGCTCTTACTTATCTTGAATTAAAAACAATTTATTTTACAGTAATTTTAATTCATTATATTTTGTTAATAAATAATAAATCTTGTCTCACAGCCGTAATGTTGTCTTTCCGAGAGCCCCCCAGTGGCTCAGCGGTATGTCTGCGGACTTACACTCTAAAATCCGGGTTTCGATACCCGTGGTGGGCAGAGCACAGATAGCCCCTTGTGTAGCTTTGTGCTTAATTCAAAACAACAACAACGTCTTTCCGAGAAAATAAATTTCTATTTTCAATATATATTAATATATACGTTTGTGTTTAATGATTTGTAAGCTATAAATTAAATTAAGCTCAACTGTGTTTACTTTGTGAGCTGAATGGTGAGTGTGTTAACTGTCGATTAATTTGAGGGGAATTGTGCAATGGAATTTGTTTGTGAGTTCGGCAAGTATATGTTTCGAAATTTACCATTGGCGTTTTTAGGTAACTTCTTGTCTCACTTTTCTTCACCTTCTTTCGATACTCTTTTTATCCATTTTCTTCTTTCCAATACTTGATAATCTGATTTCATGCTGTTGCTGTTTTCTTCAAAGCTAAATGTTATTCAAATTTCTATTTTATTTTTACCGCTGACTTATAAAAACGGTGTTGTATGCATTTATTGCTGATGAAAATTATCTGAAACGAATTGAAATATACCCCATACAATGATTTGTTCAGACTTGTCTACTGCAATGTTATTTGGAATTAAATTTGATGAGGACTTTAGAAGTGCGAAATAAAAATACAAAACAAAGGTTACATCACTTTATATTCTTCATTTACTCTTTTAATTCTGATACCAAAAGAAAGTCAGTTGCTTCGTTAAAATGTTTTCTTCTATTGTGTCAGAAATTGCTGTAAAGGTTTGTTATTTTTGCCAACATAAAAAAAGAAAACTGGTTGAAGATTGAGTGCTATAAACAGGTAATATAATACTCTAGTTTCCATGTATATTTAGAGACGAAGAGAATGTTGATCGATTCGTCACACACAAGTATTTTCCGGTTAATAAGCCGAATCGCCGAATAAGCCAAGGCCAATTTTCAGCTCTGAAAATGAGGGTTTTTGCTTATTACCGCCCAATAAGCCGAGGTCATTTTTGAGAAGTGACAAGTTTCTTCAAAATGATTTCTTAGTCTTGTTTCAGCGTCAGCATGCATGTTGTTTGTGATCATTGGCGTTCTGTAGTAAAGCAGAACGTGTCGTATTGAGACAGAGATGGAATCAATATGTCATTCGTTATTGGCTCCACTCACTGTAATTAGGTAACCAATGAAATTCCAGAATTTTTACTCAGTAATTAAAATCACTAACCCAGGGTATAAATACCAGGGGTATGTAGTGGGACTTTATCATTGTACCGTCAAAAGCCAAAGATGTCTACACCTGCAAAAAAAAGAATGCGTTATGATGCTGCTTTTAAACTGAATGTGGTAGAGCTAGCCTTAAAAACCTCAAATATGAATGCCGCTCGCCATTACTGTGTGAATGGAAAACAGGTCCGTGAATGGAAGAAAGCAGAATGTGTGCTAAAAGAAATGTCGAAAACAAGTAAATGTAACCAGAAAAATCAACCGAAGTGGCCAAAACTGGAAAAAGATGTAGCGACATGAGTAAATGAAAACCGGCAGAGTGGCCTGACTGTCACGCGTGCCTAGATCCGTATTTTTGCACTAAAGTGGGCTGGTCGAAATAAAGAAAATTCTAGAGACTTTAAGGCAACCAACAGCTGGTGTACCCGCTTCACGAAACGACACAGCCATGTACTTCGAGAGAAAACGAAGATCGCGCAGAAACTGCCAAGTGACTTGGATGATAAAATCAACTCGTTCGGGAAATTTATCATTCATCATCGCCAAAAACACAACTACCCTCTACAAATGATTGGGAATATGGACGAGACTCCGATTTTTTTTCGATATGGTTGGAAACAAAGGTGGCGAGAAAACCGTTTGGGTTAAGACAACGGCCACGAGAAACAACGTTTCATTGTAGTCTTAACGTGCTTTGCTGATGGGACAAAATTACCGCCTATGGTAATTTTCAAAAGAAAAACATTTCCTGGGAAGAAGAAATTTCCGAAAGGAGTGATCGTCCATGTACAAGAAAACAGATGGATGGATGACGAAGGATACATCAAGTGGATTAACGAAGTGTGGGCGCCTCGTCCTGGCGGACTGATGAAATCTAGATCATATCATCAATTTTTTACTTTATTGAATAACTAACCAATAATTAAACCTTTTTGCTGCCAAATATTCACAATAACCATAACTTCCAGACAAAAGGAATCATTTAGTAACAATACCAATTATATGACGCCAATATAGGAAACACAATCCTTTTATGTCAATCACACATTGAGAAACGTCGGTAAATCCTACTTTTTTTTACAAAAAGTGCTGTGTCGGAGGCTAGTTGGCAGTTTTCAAGCATAATCTTAAATAATGGTTTAATAATCCCTTGAGCGAAACGTTTCTAAGTTGTACTATTACACCCGATACGTTCGAAGTAAAGAATTTTTCCTCCCTATTTAGGAAATAAATACGAAAATTGAAAAACAACAACAGTAATTTAGATTTCATGAACAAATAAAAGTATAAATAAATCAAATAAAACGACAAGTAAAGTGCTAAGTACATAAAATTTGCATTTTCAAAGGTATAAAATATTATATTACTAGAAAAAGACTGAAACACATAGTAATAGTGCATATGTTTCCCAAAACTGGTTTTTAAGTATAGTTTCTAAATGATGCACGCATAAACTTTTTCAAGGGACCATAGTATTTTTGGTAACGATATCCATGTTAAGAAAACACTCTCAATATTGCGATTAATTCCACTAATTTCTGCTAGTTCCCTAGGTATTTCAAATCGATAAAGGCGAATGGAAACGTCTAATTTTGGGAAAGTACTGTTATATTCCTACACGTTTTCCGTTACCTTTAAGTTTCAGATGTGGGTTTGTAATCTTGGTGTTGAAATGCTTGATAAAAGTCAATCATTTTTCTGAATGTTTTGGTCAATTTTAATGTGGTAAAATAGGTCGTTTAAGGTTATTACCCTGGTGGCCCCCAGTAGCTCAGCGGTATGTCTGCGGACTTACACGCTAAAATCCGGGTTTAGATACCCGTGGTGGGCAGAGCACAGGTAGCCCATTGTGTAGCTTCGTGCTTAATTCAAAACAACATTACCCTGGTGATATAATTATTACAAGTTTAAAACCTGTCTTATATCCACAGAGCAGGTTTAGTATAGACAGTTCATTGTGTTACTACATATTTAACTCTAAAGAAAAGAAATGCATTCCCAACTATTCTTCAGAAACGTTTTTCTCTCGTACAAGCTAACAATTCTATTCTGATTTTATTGGCTTTTAAAGGAATGATTTTATCAGTGTATTCAGCATTCTTAGTTATTAAGAGAAGCTATTATTTTCGATGTATTTGCAGAACTCAGATCATAATATTTAATTTTGAAAAGAAATATATTTGTCACACCAATTTTATGAATTGGTTTCGTATATTACGTTTGAACAATATCAACCGTATCTTCGACTTCTGTATAAACTATAAATAAAAAATGTGATCATGCAAGTCCAAACGTATATAAGCAGAGAAAATGTCCAATATAGAGGACTTCTCAATATCTTACTTATAATCGTACCTTTGCAGTCACCCAGTAAAGACAAAAACAGGAGGACTGGTTTGTTTTTAAGTACAAAGTTACAGGACTATGGATATCATAAGCCACTTTTAGGGTTATAAGCCTTCCGAAAGGGTCGTCGATAAGCTGCTGTAGATCACGAATTTTGTTTTAGTACCAAAATGTTTAAACTGATTTCAGAATACTTTATGTTTATCCACCTTATCCACACAACGTTTTTGTTCCAGTTATAGAAAGCAAATAATATCAGTATTATTATGCAATATTTAAGCAGTTTTACTGTGTAAATGTTAAGAAATATTAGGAATGGACCCCGCAATGAGGCATTTTCACAACTATTTTCTTGTTTTTACTACTTAGAGGTACAAGTACTCTCTTGATCTCGTGCAGAACGTCCTGAATCTTCATCACAGAACACAAAACACAAGTTGACACGGCGGCGTCCACACTGTTCTCAGGTATTTGGGTCGAAATCTCTCGCTATTTTTCTTAAAATAGGTTTCAAAATACGGGTTAGGTTCGACACATAGAAATCTGCACCCTATTGGATAATATTTGAAATTTACACCATTACCAACTCCAATCTCTAAGAGTCTAATCACACTTCGTCATTTTGCTGTTAAACGTGGATCATAAGAAACCATCGTGTTCATATGAGAAAATAGTTTTCCTTAAAAACAACAAACTCCTTCTCTACGCTTTTCGACACATACATACCTACAAATAAAGAAAGCAAACATTCGTTGCTTTACGTTGCAACGCAACGCCCACAGTAAAACAAAAAATACGCTCGCTACTATGCCGTAAGTTACAACAAAATTATTTGGGTTCACCATTTTTCCATTTTCTGCTCGTAAAGCATTACGTTTTGCTCGCGAAATGAAAGTTGGCTTCAGTCACACTCGTGTTTTCTTGAACTTTTAGAAGGTTTTTTTCTGTACGTAAAAATTAAGACTAAGGGGTTTCACCAAAGCAAACCACCTGAGTGTTGAAACAGACACGTGATACTTACGTAACCACTCAAGGTCACTCAGTGAATACAGGGAAACGTTCGGGTGCATGCGCAACAAGTGTCCTTGATTCAGGACTTTGGTGCAAATAACATTTAGATCTATGATATATAGAAGCACGAGGTACACTAAGGGATAACTATTATACACGCATATGTATACGATAAAATCCAAGCTCTTGCAATACACGGCCCAGCATGGCCATTAAGGTGTTCGAATCGTAATTTGAGGAACACGGATGCGAATCCCCGTCGCACTAAACATGCTCGCCTCTTCAGCCGTGTGTGAGTTATAATCCGATTATTCCTCAGTAAAAGAGTGTCTTAAGAGTTGGCGGTGGGTGATGAAAACTAGCTGCTAAATTAGGGATGACTAAGGCAGAATATTTGTATGTATCTGAGAGTTTGTATAAACATAAATAACTATAATATTGCACTATGCCACTTTGAAAGCATTTTACATATGTTACAGTTTCTTAGCACTGCACAAATTCAACTGATATGTTAGTCAAATGCTGCCTGAAATAATACATCCATGTATGTAAGTTTGTGTAAAGTACAAGCATTACAGCTGACACTCGTAAGTGTTATGCATCTTTAGCTTTCTTTGCAGCTTACAAAAACGTGTTATGATATTCCTCACAATCACCTTTGTATTCTGTTTTTAAAAAAAAACTATTAATGTCTAAGCCAAACAAAACTGATGCCAAACTGTACAGAAAAACTCAAAAATGACTGATATGTATCATCTTCAAACAGAAAAGATGACAAACTGTAAACGGCTAATTATAGCTATATAAATGACAACAGAAGTGTCCATTACTGACTTGGTATAATGACTACAAAGACAGCAATGTCCAGAAACAGTTCTCTATGATGATTTCTCGACACTGGATGACGGTTGTACATAGAAATAAGTGCATATCTTGAAGACTTACACCATTTGTATGTCTTATCTAAATATATAAACATTTTCTAATGACTGTAAAATATTAAGTTCGAAAAATGGAAATATTCTGAAAACAATAACGATTAAAAAACAGAAAAGAACTGTCACAATTTATCACAACATGATCAAATGCAATTAAAGATGTTCTTACGACCTACAGCACAAAACAACGTATGTTTTCTTATAGCAATACCATAATGGGCTATCTGCTCAGTCCTCCGAGTGGAATCGAATTCCTGATTTTCGCGTCGTAAATCCGTTGACTTACCACTGTACCTGAAGGGGGCCACAAAACAGTGTGAACTTTGGTATTCTGTTCTTTTATCTATTGTATAAAGATTGTGAAAAACCCGTATTTTGTATGAATTTTTATAATCATAATAAGGAATTTAATACACAATTTGATGTGAATCATTCTTGTAAGGATTATGATTGTAAGATTTTTCTTAAAGAAATGGATCCCTTAATATCCCTTACTGATTATGCCAAGTGTTTTAAATTATTTTCTTTTTGTGACTTATATTAACTTGACAGTAGCGCGAGTAGCCAATCTGCAGTTAGATCAAAATATTCTTCAAAGATATACGGGTATTATTTCTATGAATTAACCGTATTATTTTGAGGAATATATAGTTCATTTCTCTGAAAGTATGAGAATTGTTTTTGTTGTGATGTCCCTAAGGCAGGGATTATCATTAGTAATAAAAATATGAATTATTACGTTTTATGTTGTACAAACAATTTAGTTTGTGTAAGAATTACTTTTGAAAATTTTATTATGATTGTGATTAGTATTTACTGTTCCCCATCTGCAGTCATTGATGATGACCTTAATATGTTACAAAATTTTATCAGAAAGTATAATAATGAAATTATTTTAATTTTAGGTGATTTCAATGCTAAGTCGGAAGCATGGGGCCATAAACCGCTAATGATAGGGGGTTTACAGTTACTTACTTCATGGATTCTGAAATACAGAATAATAATGATATTGATGTGAATTTATGGGGAATATCCATAAAGCTCTTGGATGTGATAATTTAAAATTGCCTATGATCAAAGAAATATATTTTGCTAATAAAAATTGATTTATTAAGGTATTAAATTTTTGTTATAATAATGGTATTTTTCCGTTAGTTTGTAAAAAGGCTAAGGTGACTCTCATTCATAAAAAAGGTAAAGATAAAATGATTTCAAGTAGTTATAGACCAATATGTGTTTTGTTCATTTGGGATAAAATATTCGATAAGATTTTGAAATATATATTGACTTATTTTACAGAGAAATATAAGTTAGTTGATGACGCACAATATGGTTCTAGGAACAAAAGATCTACCATTTAGGCTTTAAAGAAACTTAAAGATTATGTTTATGAAAGTATAAATAATAAGTGCATTACATTATTAATTTCTTTGGATTTTAAAAATGTTTTTAATTCAGTAAACATCATGATCTTAATAAAACATTTAAATAATCTCAAATAACTTTGACGTTGAAAAAGGTGATTATTGATTTTATTTAAAATAGAGAAGTTTTACAGAAAGTATAAGTAAGAAATATAATAAGGTGATTACACAAGGATCTAGTTTGGGTCCTATTCTGTGGAATCATTACATTGATGGAATGTTAAAGTTAAAGAGTACAAATAACGCATACATACAAGCATTTACTGATGATACCATTATTTTAATGCGAGCAAAAGTTTCATTCCTATTTACGTCTTTGTTTGAGGATATATTAAATAAGGTTAACAACTGAATTTTAGAAAATAAATTAGAACTTAATCTAGATAAATCGAATTTCATTTTAATTTACAAAGGTAAGAATATTACGCATGTACTGACAATTATTAATGGTGATAAAAGAATTAAATTTATTAAAGAGTTGAAATATTTAGGTATTATAATTGACATGAAATTAAACTGGTTATCGCATCTTAATTTTGTTAAAAGTAAAATAGTTAATGTTATTCAAAAATTAAAGCGGATTTAAAGAGCCACTTGGAGCTTAAAACCAAAAATTTTGAAAGATATTTACATACTAAGTATAGAAAAAATGATAACATTTGGATATGAAGTCTGGTGTGAAAATACAGAAAGGATTAAAAACAAAATTTTACAAATTCAAAAAACTACAATGTTACCCATCGCAAAAACCTATAAAACTGTAGCTAGTTTAACACTTAACACCTTATCGGGGATTCCCCCTTTAGATATAAAACTAGAAGTTGGTGTTAAACTATATAAATTGTTTTTCTTACTCAAAATATTAAAATAAAAGATTAAGTAGTTGAACTAGAAAATATTGAAATTCTAACGGAGCTACATTTTGCTACTTGGATCAACCATAGTTTTAATTGGTACTATGATGAAGATTTAAAACAATTTAGTAATACATTTTATATAGATGGCTCAAAAATTAACAGTAAAGTTGGATATGCTTACATATATATTTATAATGATGAAATTAAAGATGAAAGTTTCTTTAGATTAAATGATAATACAGCAGTATTCATGGCTAAACTGTTTGGAATTTTTAAGACTATTGATTTCATGGTAAATAATAACATTTATGAAGCAGCGATATATTTTGATTGAAGGTCATCATTAATGGCACTTAAATCAAGTAAAAATAATAACTATTTAGCGAATAGAATTAAAAAAAACATATTATTTACAATGATCTTAATGTAAGTGTTGTTTGGTTAAAGCCCACATTGAGATCAATCATAATAAAATAGTAGATCTTAAAGCTAAGGAAGCCACAGAGAGAATGGAAATCAACGCTGAATTTGGATACAGAAAAAAAGAAATTAAAACGAAATTCAATAAAGAATTATTGCGTCGTAGTCGACAGAGATGGGATGTTGCTTCTGTTGGTAGATTCACCAATAAGTATTTGAATAAAGTAAATTTTAATAGATGTAAAGGATGTTGTTGTTGTTTGGAATTAAGCACAAAGCTACACAATGGGCTATCTGTGCTCTGCCCACCACGGGTATCGAAACCCGGATTTTAGCGTGTAAGTCTGCAGACATACCGCTGAGCCACTGGGGGGCAGATGTAAAGGAGATTTTTATATTAATCAAATTTTAACAAATCATGGAGTTTATCTAAAATATCAAGCAAGAATTTATGGAAGATCTAATTTATGTCTCTGTGGAGAGATATGAACGCAAAATCACATAATTCTATATTGAAATATTATGATTATATACGACAGAAATATTTTCCTAAAAATTATTTAAATTGGGAATTTAAGAATTTATTGCTAAATGGTATTAGATGTACTATTTCTGCTATTTTGTAAAAGCTATGTTGAAATTTGTTTTATTTACTTGTTAATGTTTGATACTAAGTCGGTAACTGGTGTAATAAATTGTAACAATCTTGTAAGTGGTAAAAAGTGTTATTATTATTGTTAGAATTATTGTAAAAATAAAATGTTGAATTTTTTTTTACTTTTATCGGTTTTTGTTTGTTACCAAGCAAGTAACTCATATAATACATTGTAATACTTTTCTATATGAAAAAACAATAAGTAAGAGATATTTGGCAGCAAATCTTCTTGTTGGAGAAAGTCTCATTTTGTGATGCTACGTTTTGTGTTGTTTCTGTTTTGAATTAAGCACAAAGCTACTATCTGTGCTCTGCCCACCACGGGTATCGAAACCCGGATTTTAGCCTGTAAGTCCGCAGACATACCGCTGAGCCACTGGGGGTTGGTTAGGTTTTATTAGTTAGATTTGATCTACTAGCTGGGTTAGTGACATTGACATTCTAGTGATTAGTTGACTTAATCATTCTTCGAATAACCCGTAAGGGGTGGGTCGATAGCATTTTGGGTTATCACACATTGCTAACTCTTGGGCGACTCTTTTAAGAAAGAATAGGGGTATTAAGCCGTCATATTATAACACCCCCACGAATGAAAGGGCGAGCATGTTTGGTGTGCCAGAGATTCGAAATCATGACCTCAAGATTACGAGTCAAGTGCCTTAACCCACGTAACCAAGACTGTCCTTTACAGAAATACATAGTATTATATATATAGCTATATCAAATGGAAGATAGCTTCTCCAGTAAAACACAAGACAAATATAGAAAAATATATATAAAACTGATAAATGCAACAATTTGAAAAAGTCTGCATTTTACTTCTTTCGACTCTCTCCTCCCAGTAAACTTTACACTCTGTTATGTGCTACTTTATTAATTTACAATTTGATGCAATCCAAGTTCTATTAAAAGTAACTAAGTACAGAGAATAATTTTGCATTTTCAAGCATTTGTTTCTATAACTAGTGGGCTTATAACATAACAGTTAAAGAAAAGAAAAAGTCCTGTTGTTCCATTAAGACTATCGCTTCCTCTAATCTTTTAAAACAAAAACTTATTAAAAACACCATTAAGGCCAACTGTTATCAGCTGAATATTTATCAAGCCTTATCTTTAATATGCTGTATCAACAACAATAAAACACAACACATTCCAAAACTAATTTACCCTCTTTGAAAGACAACTCTTACCCTGACAAAATCTATATTTGTCTTCTTGCCATAACTTTCTCACCACTAAGTACAATAAAAATGTGACAAACATTGACACTACCATTCTCATTAACAATCTTTTACACCTCGGTCATATTCTTTCTTTTATCTTATTTTTTAAATATAAAATTATTTTGGAAACTTTAACCTATAACAACATGACAAACTTTATATTCCAAGTATCATCGTAGTAACCTCCTTTGAACCTTTTCCAACAAGCTTAAGTTAATGAACCCAAGACAAAATAGTCTAAATGAGGCCTTATCAGTGATTTACACAATAAAATTATAACTTCTTTAGCGTAGTTATGTTCAATAGCTTTGTAAATACAACCTAAAATTGTACCTACCTTCACTGATCTTTTAAAGATAACGTGAATGGGGTTTTAAAAAATATAAAATGTAATTATATAAAAGCGAGATAAATTCGACTAAACATTAAAATGCTAGCAAAATATAAACAGAAAACTGATCTGTTTGTAATTCTTTTATCGGATTATTGTCAGTTTTTGGTGTTACCTGAATACTATAAGTTGTATTAATGCATCATATTTGGAAAAAATTATGTACTTCTTTAATAATGAACTAAATATTTGCACAATATACCTGAAATTATAAAATGATTTACACTATTACAAAAAATTATATTATTTAATTACAATGCAAAAAATTATTCATATAACTTCACAACAACGTGCAAATACCTCAACACAAAGTTATCGATTTGATGATCAACACTACGTCCTCAGTAAATCAGGATTATTAAATGCAATTTAAATTTTATTTTGTGCATCAACTACACATACAACATTTCTTTTGATTAATTAAGACACTGCATGCAAGAAAATAACAATAGGTAATTCTGGCAAAACTGTGCTATTTTCTGTAAACATTATCGCTTCTCCAAAATACTTCTTAAAATTAGTTTGATTACAGATAAGAAACACCTGACAATCAAAATCCATATTAACAACCGGTTGAAACTGATTACGAGTTCCTATTTCCTTATTCAAAGATTCTCAGGATATGAAATGCAAAATGTAGAAGTAAGTGAACATAAAATAGAAACATGTCTATTTTTCTTTATTTTCGAAATAACGTCAAACTATACATTAGCTCCATCATACTGTGGAATGAAAAGAAGTATTTACACTTTCCAAGATTTCCTTAAATTTTCATGTGTAATAACTTTGATTCTTACATGCAATAATAAATGACATATCGGCTATATTTCAATGCAAGGTTACCCGTGGTGGGCAGAGGACAGATAGCCCAATGTGCAGCTTTGTGCTTAATTCAAAACAACAACATCAGTGCAACGAAAAAGTGGGATTTGCGAATCCGATTCTCTCAAAGAGGGCTTACAATATATAAAACAGCACAACGAATCTCAGTCACCTATACATTGCTGGCCAAAATCTTAAGGCCAATGAACATAAAGAAAAAAAACATTCATTTTTCGTTGTTAGACTCAACCACTTATTTGAGTAGAACTTTGAAAATAAGAAAAGGAAAAATAAAAATATTTTTTTAGCATTTTATAGAAAAAATATGAACACTGAAATTAGCCTAAATATTAGCAGATCAAGCGTTTAAGACGATACCGAAAAGAAGTCTAAAATAGGATAGGAAATATCGAACAAGAGGACTCTGTCGTGTGTTGTACGACGGTATTTGCGTATAACTGCAAACATTCGCTTTGGTTGATAAAAGCGTTTGCAGAAGACTGGCTGGAATGGTATTTCAAGTGGTGAAGATGGTTTCAGGAAGATCATACACTGTTTGGAATTGACGTCCATTTATATAGACTTTCTTTGCCATCCACCCCAAACATTTTCAAAGCGTTTTAGTTACACGCTGGATGGTCCAAAATAATCACGTTATTCGCAATGAAAAAGTCATTTGTCCTGCGGTTATTTTAGATTACAGCGTTGTCCTGCTGAAAGATCCAGTCATTTCCACACAAGCGAGGGCCTTTAGTCAATAAGGATGCTCTCTCCAACATGCCAATGTAGTTAGCTGCTGTTTCACACCCCTGTATTACCTGAGGCTCCATTGTTCCATGGAAAGAGAAAGAACCCCAGATCATGGCAGAACATTCTCCACAGTGTCGTATAGAAATGTCTCCTTATCGTACCAGTAACGTTGGAAGCCATCTGGCCATCTAGGTTAAATATTTTCTCATCAGAGAACAAAACCTTCTTCCACTTTTCTACGTCCCATGTTTGGTCTTCTCAGCAAAGTTTCGTGGTTTGAAAGGGTTATTTATTTTTATTTTTGGAATTTCGCACAAAGCTACTCGAGGGCTATCTGTGCTAGCCGTCCCTAATTTAGCAGTGTAAGACTAGAGGGAAGGCAGCTAGTCATCACCACCCACCGCCAACTCTTGGGCTACTCTTTTACCAACGAAAAGTGGGATTGACCGTCACATTATAACGCCTCCACGGCTGGGAGGGCGAGCATGTTTTAGCGCGAAGCGGGCGCGAACCCGCGACCCTCGGATTACGAGTCGCACGCCTTACGCGCTCGGCCATGCCAGGCCGGTTTGGAAGGAGGCACGGCCTTTGAAGACGTTTACGGTTTTTAAAGTTTTATCTCGTAGATGCCATCTTCTTGTTATTGAGCTGCATTCTGCGTCCGTAAGGACCTTAATCAGGTTCGACGATCGGGTGATGTCTTGCCGAATAACCCGTCGAATTCTTCTATTCAAAGCCGGCGAAATATTCTTGGGTCGATCACTTGAACTTCTCGTTCCATATCTTTCGAGGTCTTAAGAAATTTGCAACAGCAGTTTTACTACGCCCAATCTCACCATCGGTAGCATGTTGAGAGAGACCTTGCTTTTGCAGGTCGACAATTCTGCCACGTTTAAACTTTGTCAACTTTTTAGTGTTTGCCATGTTTTTAACCAATATAACACAGGTGATGTTGACAACGCTAATGCTTGCACAGAAATGATTAAAGTTCTTTACGTGTTTAACGTTTAACGATTCGTTTCAGTGTGGTTTTAAACTTTTGACCAGCGAGTATTTAGGCTAAATTTACAGCGTTCACATGCTGAAAAAGAATTTATTTTTATTTTCCTTTTTCTTTTTCATCTTTCGAAGCAATATTCAAATAAGTGATAAAGTTTAACATCGCAAAATGCATATTTTTTCTCCATGTTCATTTGCCTTAAGATTTTGGGTAGAAGTGTATTTAGCCCAGAAAATTCCTATAACCTGTGGTTACGCCAAGCTAATTCTCACATATGATATTAATTTACATATAAGTTAAATTTTCTTACGAAGAAAAGCAGGATCTACAAATGTGTCTTCTCACTGGAGGGCTTCAATTAAATATGGAATCATTGTAAGTCATACATAGTTATCTGAGAAAACACAGAAAGTGTAACTGAGCCAAACTGACTCTCCCATATAATAATCAATGAAACAGGAGTTACATTTCTATACCAAAAGTGTAGGCTCATGAATGCATTTTCATTACAAAAGACTTGTCGTCTATATAAAAGCGCTACAAGCGTTTCCGAAAAATTATTTGTTGTGTGCGATATGGGAATGCCAGGTTTAATCAGAAATCTTCCTCCCGCATTTTATGATTATAATAGACTGTCAGAATGTCATCAAATTACTCGTAAAATTAGGGTTTTAAAATTAATATTTACACAACAAAAAGAAACACTGATTCTACTACCCTTTTCAGAGCTATACCCAGAATAGAATACTTTCAGCATTTTGTGTAATTTCGCAGTTTTTCTTCATTTGTTCGTGTATATTCGCAAAATGTTCCGTATTAAAATGTCACTTTTTCATTCCAAATAGTTATCAATTGCGTATTTGTTACATAAAACCATTTTAAATACGCTTATGTATTTGTATGTGTTTTTTATAGCAAAGTCACATCGGGCTATCTGTTGAGCCCACCGAAGAAAATCGAAACCCTGATTTTAGCGTTGTAAATTCTTAGACATACTGCTGTACTAGCGAGAAGCAAATACGCTTATGATACTTAATTTTAAGCGAGATATTAATATCTGGTAATGGCGGACTCTTTCTTGCAGTGAAAACTGAGAATTGAGAGATACTTATTACTGTTATCAACATTTATGACATAGCGATCAATTTTTGTCAACTAATCATTTTTATACACATTTTAATAAAAATATAGGAACGAGTAATCTTCGAGTCTGTCTTGAATTGATTAAATGTGCGCGTGTTTGTACAATAATTTAATATTAGTAGGTCTTCGTAATTTGTAAGGTAAGCTGATGAGAATGAAGCCAAAGAATGAGAAAAGCAGCATTACAAAGCACAGGTACTACTATGCGTAGATTAAGGAAGTAGTAGAAACACTAGAAAGGTATGAGTTATCTCCAGTTAGAATAAATATAAGTCACTGTTTTCTGTGGAGTCTAAGTACCAGAAAGATGCTGTTCTCTATCACAGCCTGTGAAGAAAGCATCTATATAAAGATGAAACGCAAAAGATGGAGGAAGAAATGAGAAACTGTAAAAGTAAGAAGAAGACATAAGACATAAGGTTTGAGAACAGAATCATCTAATAAATTATTAGCACATTGAGGCGTCAGAAGAATTAGTTTATGATTTAAAACATAACATACCTGAAAAAATAAAGAAAGAAAAAAGAAAAACGTTCATAGAATAAACTTTCTCTAGATTAAGACATGCAAAGAATTGCAGCTTCTAAGTCAAATAATGTGAACTGGCTTAGGAAAGAGATCCTAATTTTTTCCTGATATCAGAAAAAATGTTTTTGTTACCGAATCTTGTATGGTCGCAATTCTTTTCAACAGGTGTCTGTAATGTTTTGGCGATAGTCTTAACACTAACGATTATCACATAATGTACTTGTTTTCAAATAATATGAATATATTTAAAATAAGTCAAACGTATGCACAAATTTTGTTACACTATTCTTTGTTGCTGTTAAATCTAAAGATTCAATAAACTTTTCTCTTTTTCGTCAAATGTGTGAACTCTACTGTTTGAACTGTCTCATATTTTTTTATTACTACTACTTCTCAATTATTTTTCGCACACACAACTGTATGGTATTTTACCAGTCTGCATCTTTAAGAGTATTTTTTGATGGCAATTTACAAAAAACACAACTTTCCCACACAGTACATAAATGTTTGATCAGAGTTTGTTTTACTCTCATGTTTTTAGGACAATTTTTGCTCTGTGTATTTTTCCACATATGACACAACTGTTTAATTACACTTTGAGGAGTATGATATTTATTTTTGGTTACTTTCCTTGTTGGCTAAACATAGTACCATTGAAAAGTTTTTTGAAATCTGTAACTATTTGTAATTATAAAGGAAGCTTTGTATTTTAAAATCTGGTAATCAGGAAGCTGCTTTCCATAATGGATGTTTCTATTGGTCTTTAGATCTATAACAAGAAAGAGAATGAAAATAAATATAGTAACCAATTAATAGTTCATATTTTGTATTAACACATTGCAAAGAACTGTAACACCAACCTTTTTCTAAGAAGTTATATACAGGTCATAAACAAACATAGCACTATCATTTCACCTCAGTGATATGTGTAATTTTTTGAGGTTATATTTGTAATAAGTATCTCTGTGCATTAGAAAATAGTTTGAATAATACACAACACAATAAGAAACAAAAGTTCAATAGCTTTCATGTATTTTCTTCTACATTACACATTGAAAACTTGGAGTGAGTGGTTAGTTTGGTGCAGAAAATAGGAAAAGAAATAGTGTTACAGCAAACTTAGAAGTGGTGAAGGTACAATAAATAGTGCTTAAACATATCAAGAAGAAAATTTTGTAGTGGAATAATTGGTGTCAAAGAAAAACCTGAAAGAGAAGTTTCAGTATTAGTGAATAAGACGAGGACAATTTTACAATAAATTATTTTAGAAAACGAGACAGAAGTTTCTCAGGATATAATAAAAGTTTGCAGAAAACATACACTTTTTTAATATGGGACAAAGGAAATAATGTCAACACACACACACAGAGAACACGAGTCAGCAGAATAATACAGACAGTGTAAACTACAAGAGATTGAAGACATTACACAGTAACATGGAATATTTAGAATATAGAAAAAAGGAAGTATTAATAGAGTTAAATTAAACAAAAAATAAGAAAATTATTACAATGTAAAGCAGGTGGTGTGAGACAAGAACAAAGATGTTTAGAAGATGAAATGGGATCAAAACAAATGAAGAGGAAGTTGATAAAATTAATGGATTACATAGATTTTCATTTCTCTGAGTTATTATCAGCACATTAGTTATTTTCCATGCGAGTACTACAAAACCATACTGTTAGCCTACAAACAGATTTATGTAATCAAGATGTTTATTCATGTGTGGAAAACCTCTTTCCTGGTTATAACCTCAAGTTATACTTTTCAGTCTTGAAACTGGAATGTTATTAATCTTAAATGGATCAAATCTTTGACATGAAATTAAATTTGTATTAAAAACTTGAAGTTGTATAATAACACATATTAAATTATACAGGAAGCTTGCTGTCATATCACAATTTAAGCAGTGTACTACAGATAGAAACAGTCAGTTCGTGACCGTTTATGAGTGAATCAACCAACTTGGGCATGAGTGCTATTTGTTATTCGCACTTTTGCATTTTGTTGTTGTTCTCTCATTCACTCTTATCACTCGTGGCGTACAGCCAAACATTCTGACTGATGTGTTTTAAAATGATGGTCAGAGAAAGACTTTATAAATAATACTTTTCATAAGGGCACTTACAATCACGCTGTTTTTATAGTTAGAGACATTCCAGTTCGCTCCTCTACATAAATTATTTTCTCACCCATACCAACCGTTTTTACATATATGTATCATTTATTGTTTGTTTTATGAATTTCGTACAAAGCTATACGAGGGCTATGTGCGCTAGCCATCCTAAATTTTGCAGTATAAAGCGAGGTGGAAAGTAGCTAGTCATCACCATCCACCGCCAACTCTTGGGCTACTCTTTCAACAACGAATAAAGGGATTGAGCGTCACTATGTAACACCACCACGGCTGACAGAGCGAGCATTCGAGAGCCTAATCCACCTGGTCATATCGGGCCTGTTGTTACGATTTATAAATTTTATTTCTTGCCTTCTCTTTTCCTTTAATGCTTTGCATGTGAAGTTTGTATGTTGGCCGATTAGGTCTCTTTTCGAGCGATATCATTTTCATTGTAGAAAAAGATGCCGCTGTGTAAACTTATATCTATTTGTTTTGATGTTGAACAGTAAACTGCTGCCATGGCAACCCTTGTTTACTTATTGAGAACAATATCAGCAATTATTATGCGTTCGTTACTACTACTCATTTTTTGTTTCTGATATGTTTGATTTACTTGGTTTTGAAAGTTGAGTAATAATGTATTTTAAGCCTATTATTTTCGTATGATAAGGTTTCACTTATTATTACAATTCATTGAATAGTTTTTTGAATTATGTCTTCGGTCTCATGTTTTTTGAAAGCAAGTGCATTTTGGATGTTGATGTATAGGACGGCGAATATTCGAGGACAGGATTGTTGTGTTTGATGTGTTTCATTGTGGTATGTGTGGTAGGGTGCGTTTCTTGGTATATTTACCAGTTGTTTCATGCACCTTTTTGTTTGTGGCATTTTTGAGTCCTCTGCTACGAAGGCTGTGAAAATGTGTTTAATGATGTTTAGTTAAACATGCCCTAAAAATTTTCAGAGAGTGGTCTGACTGAAATTTTCTCGGCCTTTGTCGACGTTCTTAGAAAAACAGGCATAAACACGTTAGATTTTAATAACAGTGGTAAATTATCAAAAACGCCTGTATACCACTCTACGCAAGCAAATAATGTTTTAGCCATTTGTCTGTAGGTTTTTTCATTTCGAAAAGTAATTATAAACAAACTATTACCAGAACTACAGATATATCACTAATGCAATCTTTAAACATTGTAATCTTTTTCATCCCTTTTGGTAATAGACATGTCCAATAATTAGGTTGTTTGGCTCAAAATCTGAGGGTTGTAGATTCAAATACCTGTCTCCGAATACGCTCGCTCTTATGACTGTGGTGAATTATGATGTCATTGCTCTTTTTGGTAAAAGAGTGGCCCAAGAATTTCCAACGAACTATGTTAGTTATCTGATTTTTCTTCAGTGTATCTTGTTAAATTAATGACAACAAATGGATATAGTCTGATCGATCTTTTACAATAAACTACGAAATATTCTTTAGAGTTGGTGTCTTTCACTTGTTGGCAATATTTCTCAGCATTAAACAAACAGCACAATGTTTATTTGTTTTAAAATAATATATCAAACTCAGTTAAATATATATACATATGTTCGTTGCACAGTTAATCACTACAGGTTATTCTAGTCCTTTAAATGGATGCCACTTTTCCAGTAGTTCACACAGGCTGGTTACTTTAGTAAACAGATGACAAGAGGGATTATTCTTTTCTGATGTGCTGTAACAATACAACCAGTGGTTTGTGTTTGTCTGAAGTCAATCACAAAGCCACGGGTATTGAAATCTGCTTCGTAATATTAAAATGTTAAGATATACTGCTGTGCCATTGGGGGAGATAGTCAGTGGCACATATGTCACATTCTTAATTATCACGGCTGTTTTCAAAGGTTTGTACAATTATTCATTTTCTTTAAAATTCCACACAGGTTTATTCAATTAATTTCTAATACAATTATTGTTTTTTCAATTATTGCAACAAAAACTGTCATACTTCACTTTAGAAATTGCTAATGTACCCACCTGACACCTAGACTCACAATCACGCAATCAAAATCTACCTGTTTATTTTAACCTGCGCTAAACTATTGTTTTAAAAATAAGGAGTTTCTGCTCTATTCTTGTAGTCAGTTTAAAAAACAACTCACGTACATTTAGTACAAATCTCATGTAGTATTGGGTATTTTGAAATCTTATGACAGGGAGAAGCACGTGACATTTTCACCTAAGGCCATTGAAAATTTATAGGTAACTTAATATTTGTATAAAGGAACTGTTTTAAGATTTATATTATAGTTTTATTTCACGTTTGTTGGAATAATTAACTGTTTACAAATTAGAAATTACAATAGCTATTATTCAGAATTAGCTATTCCAGAATTAGGAGTTTTCAGTACGATAACATTTAATGATAATAGTTTACCAAAGAATGAAGTACGTTTTTCTACCTGAGTAAACATAGTTTTCCAGGCAAACAAAGTTACGGCACAGTTATTGTATTTCGTAGAGCTTATTAATAAATATTGTTTCACGATTAACATTGTAAACTGATTTATATGTTTGTTTAACAGAATGTAGAATTGAAAATTATGGTGAAAATATTTGTTGCTAATAGCACGAAATGTGTAATGTTTCAAAGAAGCAAGAGAGGTTGTGTCCCAAATATGACGTAAAGAAATTTTTCTTAGAACTTTATTATTGAATTTCCTTAACAATTTTTGTCATAAGTGAATTAAACTAAAAAAATACACTGGGAAAATATCTAGAAGATTCCCAAACATTTGTCATAAAATAACAAAAATACCCACTTAACAAGTGTGTGTAATCTAATGTCAAAACACCAGGGACAGAGCATATGAGTAGTAATTTTGAAAACAAAAATGAGTCATTCATAAGATAGGAGATAACCTTTCTAACAGAAGTGTTATAAAGTAAATCATTAGTGTGATGGCTGAAGACAAATAATTATTTGTTTATTGTTCAGGAGGATCAGTAATTTATTTTTTACATACTTTTTCAAAGGAACTCATAAGGATTTTCCCAGTGTCCTACTACGTGCCTGCTTTATGTGTGCTAAATCATTTCACAAAATTATTAGATTTATGTGTTACTAATTCAGGATTTTCGTTCTGAAATCTTCAGTTTGTCAGTAATGTTTCATCTCCTGTATTGTGTCATAGCATTTTTTAGTTTCATATTTATCTTGCATTAACAGCAATTTATTAGAAAAATTAAATATCTATACTGTAATATTTTTAAATTCATTATCTACAGCTCAATAATAACAATTCTTGTCTCATGGCCTAAAAGTTCTCTATTTTTAGAAACAAAATGTGTTTTTAATATCTATGGTATATACATAATTTTGTGTTGAATAATTTGTAGGCTGTAAATGAAATTGAGTTCAGCTGTGACTTAATTAGTAAACTAAATGGTGAGTGTGCTTGCTATCTATTAATTTGAGAGTAAATTATGCAATCGGGTTTGTTTGTGAGTTCGGCAAGACTTTGTTTCGGAAATAACCATTGGCGTATTTTATAACTTCCTGTCTCACTTTTCTCTATCTTCTTTCGATACTCTATTCTTTCATTTATTTTCTTCTTTCCACTACTTCATGATCAGATTCCGTGCTGTTTTCTTGAAAGTTGAGTTTATTCAAATTTAGATCTTATTTTCACCCTTATCTCATTTTTGAAGCTGGTGTTGTAACAATGATTTGTTCAGACTTGTCTACTACAATGTTATTTGTAACAACTGTTTGGAATTAAAATTGATGAGTGCGAAATAAAAATATAAAACAAAGGTTACTCGTAGTGTTTTAAATCATCACTTTGTATTCTTCATTTACTCCTTTAATTCGGAGACCAAATGAAAGTCTGTTGTTTCCTTAATGTTTTTTGTTTCTATCGTGTCAAAAATCGCTCTAAAGTTTTGTTATGTTTGCCGACATCAGAAAGAAAACTGGCTGAATTACAAATGTTTCAGTACTATAAATAGAAACTATCATGCACTAGTTTTTATATATTTAAATCTATAGGGACGAAGAGAACGTTAATCGATTCATCACACATAAGTGCTTTTCACATTTTGAGATGATAAGTCTACTTATTACGTAAATAGATATTCGATCTGTTAAAAACTAATAATTCTAAAAGAAGCAAAAAGTCAATAATGATGAGATAAAGAAAAAAATCCTAAAGTTCCAAATATCGCAAGTGGATCGTTGAAGGAATTCACTTTAATAATCACTTATTAGAGCTATTCCAGAAATAAATGTGTTGCTTGGGGAGAATACTTTCTATTTTTTACTAAAAATTCATAAAACATTTTTTACATATTCAATGTACTTTTCAAAACAGTTCATTCTTTAAAACTTTAAGAAACTATAACAAATTTAATTGCATTATTGACAACAATGAATAATTATTTCTGGAATATTTTAAATTTGTTTAAAAGGAAACAATGTATGTGTTTGAAGTTACTTAACCATTCCTTTGTTTTCCCGTGAACATTGTATGTGATTTTTATATTTACAAATGTGTCACCTCAGATTATGTATCGAAACATCGACAAATAAAAGTATTTTCTTTTACATATCAGTCTGCTCCACATTTTGTCAGTATGTTATCGCAACCACACATTTATTTGTTTGACATATTTTATTTAGAAGTGGGTATACATCAAATTTTAAATTTGAGCTGAATTATCCATTATTCATTTATTAACTCTCTGTAGCTGTGGTATTGTTTCAATTTAATCAAGCTTTAATCTAAAATAGTTTTTATAAGTTTGTTCTATTTAAATTTTTATTCAAAAATTCATTTCACAACATTCTTTGTGAAGAAAATTGACGTAATCTTTGTAACATCATTTTCAAGTATCTGATGCAGCTTGATGGAAAAATATAAAGTTCCGTAAAAAACTTATGTTTCACATATTTCTGTTCCAATTTATATATATTATAACATGTTTTTATAGTCTAGATAACAAGGAGATTAGAACATGGTGTGTCTTCTTACATGTAGAATCCGTGAAACGTTTGTTTTTGTGATTAAACTTTGTTGACGTGATGATATTGTCTGGCTAAATCTTTATTTCAGTTTTTAAAACCTATTTTAAAAGATAATTAATGACAGCATTTCTTCATTGGAAACTGGTGCAATTATTTCTGCAGAACTCTTTTGATGGGTGTCTTATTATAATGCAACATACAAATGTTTACAATGTATGTTATATATATTATATTATGGTATTAGCGTCACTATAAAGTTAGGACGATTGCTCGATTAAATTACTTCCCTAAACTGTTCAAATTATAGAATTTTATTCGAAGAAATGAAGCGTTTTGATTACATGGAAAGAACTTTGTATTCTTCTAAAGCTAAAAAGTACACACAAATAAAATCATCAGTTTTATATTAGTAATTAGTAATTAAAACCTTTTGCTGCCAAATATTAACAATAACCATAACTTCCAGACCAAAGGAATCATTTTGTCGCAATACCAATTACATGACGTCGATATAGGAAACATAATCCTTCTATGTCAACCACATTTTGAGAAACGTCGGTAAATCCTGCTTTTCTTACAGTAACTTCTGTTTCTAAGGTTAGGTGGCAGTTTTCAAGCATAAAAATCCATAACGGTTCCATAATCCTTTGAGCGAAACGTTTCCAAGTTTTAAGATCATACCCGATATGTTCGCAGTAAAAAAATTTTCCTCGCTATTTAGAAAATAAATACTGATATAGATAAACAACAACAGTAATTTAGAATCCATAAACAAATAAAATCAATTAAAACGACAAGCAAAGTGGTAAGTACATAAAATTTGCATTTTGAAATGTATAACACAAGTTTGTAAAAATATTATATTACTACAACAAGACTGAAATACATAGTAATTGTGCATAAGTTTCCCAAAACTCGTTTTTCATTACGTTATCTAAAGGATGTACGCATAAACTTATTTAAAGGTCCATAGTTTTTTTTTTGGTAACAATATCGGAGTTAAGAAAAAAGAAACGTTATAAGAAAACACTCTCCATATTGCGATTAGTTCCACTAATTTCTGCTAGTTTCCTCGGTATTTCAAATCGATAAAGGCGAATGGAAACGTCTAATTTTGGGAAAGTACTGTTATATTCCTACACGTTTTTCGTTATCTTTAAGTTTCAGATGTGGGTTTGTGGTCTTAGTGTTGAAATGCTTGTTAAAAGTGAATAATTTTTCTGAATGTTCTGGTGAATTTTAATGTTGTAAAATAGGTCGTTTAAGGTTATTACCCTGGTGGTATAATTATTACAATGAACAAGTACTGTAGCCTTTCAGCGATTGAAAATTAAGCCTGAAAACTCAAGTTTAAAACCTGTTACATCCCTGTGATAGGTACAGTATAGACAGTTCATTGTGTCACTACATACTTAATTCTAATGAAAAAATGTATTTTCAACTATTTTTCATAAACGTTTTTCTCTCGGTAATCATTCCATTCTGATTTTGTTGGCTTTTAAAGGATCGATTTTATAAGTGTATTTGGCATTCTTAGTTATTAACAGAAGCTATTATTCTAGTTGTATTTGCATAGCTCAGGTCCTGATATTAAAATTTGAAAAGAAATATATTTGTCACGCCCATTTTATAAATTGGTTTCGTATGTTAAATTTGAATAATATCTGTCGTATCCGCGACTTCTGTTAAACTATTAATATAAAAGGTGATCACGCAAGTCCAAACGGAAAAAGCAGAGAAAATGTCCAATTTAGAGAACTTCTCAACATCTAACTTATATCGTACCTTTGCAGACACGCAGTAAAGACAAAAACAGAAGGACTGGTTTGTTGTTAAGTACAAAGTTACAGGACTATGGATATCAAAATCCACTTTAACGGTTGTAAGCCTTTCTAAATGCCCTTCGATGAGCTACTGTAGATCACGATAGAATCATCAGTTTTATATCAGTAATTAGTAATTAAAACATTTTGTTGCCAAATAATGACAATAAACACAACCTCCAAACCAAAGGAATCATTTTGTTGCAATACCAATTACATGACGTCAACATAGGAAACATGATTCTTCTATGTCAACCACATTTTGAGAAACGTCGGTAAATCCTACTTTTCTTACAGAAACTACTGTATCTGAGGTTAGATGGCAGTTTTCGAAAATAAACGTCCACAACTGTTCCACAATCATTTGAACTAAATGTTTCCAAGTTTTACGATCATATTTGATGTGTTCCAAGTAAAGAAATTTTCCTCCCTATTTAGAAAATATATACTAATACTAAAAAACAACAACAGTAACTGAGAGTTCCTACACAAATAAAACCAAGAATAAATCAATTAAAACAAGAAGTACAGTTGTAAGTACGTAGAATTTGCATCTTCTAATGCGTAACATAAGTTTTTAACAAATATTCTATAACTGCAACGAGATTGAAACACACAGTAGTAGTACATAAGTTTCCCACTATATAAGTATAGGGTAAGGGAAACCAAAAAACCAACAACATATTATAAACATTTTTATTTTTTTTATTTGCCAATCATTTTCAGAGCAGAAATACTTTCTCTGGTGGTAAGCCAAGTAAGCTTTGATAAACAGACATACGATAGCATGATTACCTCTTGGTAAATTATTTTATGTTTTACAAATGTTTTCTCAGTTAAGTGAACTATGTACAAAGCCACTAAAAGGCAATCTTTATTGGCTATCCTTAATTTAGAAATTACGAATTATATCAGGCCTGGCATGGCCTAGCGCGTAAAGGCGTGAGCTTCGTAATCCGAGGGTCACGGGTTCGCCGAGTCGCGTTAAACATGCTCGCCCTCCCAGCCGTGGGGGCGTCAAATAGTGACGATCAATCCAAATTTTCGTTGATAAAAGAAAAGCCGAAAAGTTGGCGGTGGGTGGTGATGACTAGCTGCCTTCCCTCTAGTCTTACACTGCTAAATTAGGGACGGCTAGCATAGATAGTCTTCGAGTAGCTTTGTGCGAAATTCCAAAAAAACCAACAAAAAACGAATTATATCATAAGCTATAACAGCTATAATAGTGGATGACTATTGGAACAATGCAACATTAGTACAACGAATAGTGGAATTGAGCATCACTATGAAACGCCTCCACGGCTGAAAGGGCGAGAATGTTTGGTGAGCCGAGAATTAGAAAACGCTACACTCGGATTACGATTCGAGAGCGTTTTAACCAGGTGGACATGCCGGACTATTATATGATTTATAAATTCTATTTGTTGCCTTTGTTGCTTTGCATGTGAAGTTTTTATGTTTGCCGATTAGGTCTCTTTTGAAGCGATATCATTTTGGGTATTTTGGACAACAGCAGCTATTATTATGCATTCATTATTACCACTCAATTTCTGTTTCTGATATATTTGATTTATTTGATTCTTATAGTTGAGTAATAATGTATTTTAAGCCTGTTATTTTCGTATATTAAGGTTGCACTTATTACTACAATTCATCGGTTTGTTTTTGAATTATGTCTTCGATCTCATCTTTCTTGAAAGAGAGTGTCTCTTGGATGTTGATAAAAAGGACGGCGAATATTCGAGGATTAGATTGTTGTGGTTGATGTGTTTCATTGTGGTATGTGTTGTAGGATATGTTTCTTGGTATATTTACCAGTTTTCGTTTGTGTCAATTTTGAATCCTCTGCTACGAAGGCTGGGAAAATGTTCTTAATGATGTTTAGATAAACATGCCTTAAAAATTCTCAGACCATGGTCTGACTGGAATTTTCGCGGCCTCTGTCGACGTTCTTAGAAAAATAGGCATAAACATGTTAGATTTTAATAATTGTAGCAAATTATCAAAAACGGCTGAATACCACTCTTCGCAGCCAAATAATATTTTAACCATTTCTCTGTAGGTTTTTTTCATTTCGAAAAGTACTTATAAACAAACCGTTACCAGAACTATAGATATCTTTAAACACTGAAAACTTTTTAAACCCTTTTGGTGATAGACATGTTTTAATAATTAGGTTGTTTGGCTCACAATCTGAGGCTTGCAGATTCAAACATTTGTCTCCAAACATGCTCGCCCTTATAGCTGTGGGGAAATTATGATGTGATTAGTTTTCTTTGGTAAAAAAGTGGCCCAAGAATTTGCAATGAGTGATGATAGTTATCTGATTTTCTTTAGTGTATCTTGTTAAGTTACTGACAACAAGTGGAAAGTGTCTGACCAATTTTTTTAAAATAAAGTGCGAAATATTCTTTAGAGTAGCTGTGTGTGACTTGTTGACAATAACTTTCAGCAGTAAACAAACAGCACACAATATATTTGTTTTAAAATAATATATTAAACTAAGTTAAATATATATGCATATATTCGTTAATCACTACAGCATATTACAGAGCTTTAAATGGATGCCATTTTTTCTCAAGTTCACACAAGCAGTTTACTTTAGAAAAATGCTGATAAAAGGCATTATTCTTCTCTGATATGTTCTTACAATGCAATCAGTGGTTTGAGTTTGTTTGAAGTCAAGCACAAAGCTACACAAGGAACTATTTGTGCTCAACCTATAACGGGTATAGAAATGTGCTACCCAGCATTATAAATGTGAAGATATACTGCTGTGCCATTGTGGAAAACAGTCAATGGCACTTATGTCACCTCTTGGTTATCATAGTTGTCTTCAAAGCTTCATATAATTGTTTATTTTCGTCATTAGTCCACACACATTTCTTCAATGAATTTAGAACACAGTTACTATATATTTAATTATTGGAATAAAAACTGTGACACTTCACTTAAGAAACCGCTACTGTACCCACTTGTTGTCTGAACTCATAATTATGCTATTTATATTTACCTCTTTTTTTTAACCTGCGCTAAACTATTGTGTTAAAAATAAGGATCTCCTGTCAATTGTAAGTACATACAATTTGCATTTTCTAATGTATAACATATGTTTGTAAAATATATTATATTACTAGACTGAACCACACAGTAGTAGTACATAAGTTTCCCACTATATATGTATATATTAAGGGTAACCAATGCAACCAACAACATATTACAAACAGTTTTTATTTTTTCAAGTTCCAATCATTTTCAGGGCATAAATACTTTCTCTGGTGGTAAACCAAGTAAGCTTTGATAAATCTGATAAATTCACATACGATAGCATGTTTCCCTCTTGACAATTTTGTTTATATTTTACAAATGTTTTGTTAGTTTATTGAGTAATGTACAAAGCTACTAAAAGGCTATCTTTATTAGCCATCCTTAATTTAGAAATTATATCATGAGATATAAGAGTGCGGTTATAGTGGATGACTATTGGAACTATTCAACATTCACACGGAGACATTCTATGGTGTTTAACAACAAATTTTGTACAATAAGAAAATGTTTGTTTTGATATATTATCTTTTTAACCCTAAATTACTTTGGTTGTTGTTTAGCAAAACCACATTGGACTCTTTACTATGTCCACTTCCGGAAATCGAATGCTGATTTTAACGTTGTAATTTCACACAATTAATGCTTTTCCATCGTGTGCAAAAGTAAAGCTGAGTCCCAAATACCATTCGACGTTTTTGAGTATATTTTCTAGATGATGTACCCGTCAACTTATTTAAGGGTCCATAGTTTGTTTTGGTCACAAGATACCTGATAACAAAATTGTAACGTTATTCGAAAATATTCTCAATATTGCGATTAATTCTACTAATTACTGTTAGTTTCTAATGTATTTAAAATTGATAAAAGCGAATGGAAACATTTAAAGTTCGAAAAGTACTATTATATTCCCACACGATTTTGTTTCTTTAAGTTTCAGATGTGGGTTTGTGATCTTGGTCTTGAAATGCTTGATAAAAATAATTATTTTTTTCAATGTTCCGGTTAATTTTAATGTTGTAAAATAGATCGTTTAAGGTTATTACTCTGGTGTTATTTTGAGCTGAAGTATTATCTGAACTTGTTATCATAGGGAGTTTTCAGATGCAAGTGTAAGAAGAATTGTCAAACGTCTTACACTAGGGTTCTAACATGGTTCCAAGAAGTTCATTTGTGTAGATAATTAGAATCTATAGTTCTGGCCTTTTGGGGGGCTTGTAATTTTGTAAACAGAAATGATAAAGGGTATCTAAAATAATCCTTTTCATTTTTTAACGTAAAGGAAACAATAACCACTAAACATGCATAATATTAAGTATAGAATATTGCAGACGAACCATAAGGGATATAAGCTGTAAAAAACCGACATTTTGTTTGTGTATGATTTATTTATTTAATTACGTGGAAAGCAGAAAAAATAAATTTTGAGTTCGTTTCACGTGTACACATTGTTGAAGCTTTATTATAATTATTATAGAAGATAGCCCTATGTGTCTTTGCTGTAATAAACACAAACAAACAAGAATCCTTTTGGTGAGTACAGTATAGAGTGTTCATTGTGTTACTATATACTTAACTCTGAAGATAAAAATGTATTTCCAACTATTCTTCAAAATGTTTTTTCCTCGTACAAGCTAACCATTCCATTATTATTTTATTAGCCTTTAAAAGGAACGATTTTGTAGTGTATTTAGCATTCTTATTAACTAACAGAAGCTATTATTCAAATGTATCTGCATAGCTCAGATCATTATTTATTTAAATTCGAAGAAAAATATATTTGGTGTTAAATACAAAGTTACATGATGTACAGTGCCCACTATGGATATCAAAATCCACTTTTAGGGTTATAAGCCTTTCTTAATGCTTGTCGCTAAGCTACTGTAGATCACGAATTTTGTTTTAGTACTAAAATGTCTAAAGTGAGTTCAGAATACTTTAGGTTTATCCACCTTATCCACACAATGTTTTAGTTCTAGTTAGAGAAAGCAAATAACATAAATGAGAAGTAATGTTGGTTAAAGCACACGAAAGGTATCAGTATTATTATGCAATATTTAAGCAGTTTTACTATGTAACTGTTAAGTACTAGAAATGGAGCCCGCAATGGTGTATTTTGATAACTGTTTTTCTTATTTTTACAACTTACAGGTACAAGTACTCTTTTGACCTCTTGCAGAACGTCCTGAATCTTCATCACAGAACACAAAACACAAGTTGACACGACGGCGTCCACGCTGTTGTCAGGTATTTCGGCCATGTTTTCTGCCATAGCGGTCACAAACTGTTCCACTTCAATGTGTCGAAATTTCTTGCTATTCATTTCAAAATACGGGTTAGGTTCGACACATATTAATCTGCTCCCTGTTGGATAATATTTGAGATTCACACCGTTACCAACACCAATCTCTAAGACTCTAATCACACCTTGTCCTTTTGTTTTTAAACGTGAATCATGAGAAACCATCGTGTTCATATGAGAAAATAGTTTTTCCTTAAAAACGAATAATTCATTGTCCATTATTTTTGACACATATCTATCAATAAAGAAAGCAAACATTCGCCGCTTTATATTTCTCAGTTTGAAACGCAACGCCCACAGTAAAATAAAAAATACGCTCGCTATGACGCCGTAAGTTACAGCAATATCATTTAAGTTCACCATTATTCCATTTGCTGCTCGTATCGCTCGCGAAATGATATTTGGCTTCAGTCACTTGAGTTTTCTTAAACTTTTACAGGATATGTTTCTCTGCATAAGTATTAAGTGTTAACTGGTTTGATAAGGGCAAACCACCTTAGTGTTTGAAACAGACACGTGATACTTGCGTAGCCACTCAAGGTCACTCAGTGAATACAGGGAAACGATAAGGTGCATGCGTAACTAGTATCCTTGAGTCAAAATTTGAATACAAACAACATTTAGATCTTTGACACAGCGAGGCAGCAGCATACTAAGGGTTAATTATTAGGCAGCATACGTGTAGGATAAACTCCAAGCTCTTATAATACACGGCCCAGCATGTCTTCGTGGGTTAAGGTGTTCGATTCGTAATTTGAATTCCCGTAGCACTAAACATGCTCGTCCTTTCACCCGTGTGGGTGTTATAATTCCACTATTCCTTATTAAAAGAGTATCTCAAAGGTTGGCGGTGAGTGATGATGACTAGCTGCTAAATTTGGGATGACTAGAGCAGAAAAATATAATTTCGCTATCATTAGAGCAGATTTTTCCCATTTTTAAACGTACATCTGAAATAAGATGTTTCAGTAATATTTATATACTTATACAAAACAAATCTTTATTTTGGTTCAAAGCAACCCTATCTTTTTCAAGTATAATTAAAAATAACTTAAAAGTTAAACTTAGAAATCACTGATTTGAATTTTTACTTTGTCATTATCAAATTGGTTAAGATAAAAGTGTTCAGTCAAAAAAGACCACGTCTTAACCGTAATGCTCCAAAATCAATTGAGTTTGTTCAACTTATAGTTGGATGGTCACCATTCTTCAATATATAAGTAAAGGTAAGAGACATGAAAAGATCCTTCTCATAATTCCAATTGAAATATAAAGAAGAGGAGCAGTAAATACTTCTACGGCTGCATAGAAAGATAAAGTTATTCACAAAATATTTTTACCTTTGAAATAAATATGTAATTTAAGTCATACACAACATTACAAACCTATTTATCAAATTTCATTATTCTTGATCACATGTAATACAAACAAAAGGCTCAGTCCACAAGATATGAAGCTGTCTCTCAGTTTGGCTACATAACACTCAAAATATAAAGAAAGTCTGTGCAGCCAAAATTAAGATATGCAATGCCAAATTTCAACTGAAATCATTCTCAGAAACTCCCCTGATCTCAACTTATAAACTGCCTGTCTTTTAGTTTTTATCAAATATCAATTGACTAGGCTCTCGTACAACAGCAAAGGACGTATACATTTTATTCTACATACAGCCTGGATCATACTGTCTCTTCAACATGTGATAGTTTGTATATATATAAATAACAATATAATATTGCACTATGCCACTTTGAAAGCAGTTTATATGTGTTGCAGCTTCTTAGGACTACACAAATTCAACTGATATGTTGGTCAAATGCTGCCTGAAATAATACATCCATGTATGTAAGTTTGTGTAGAGTACAAGCATTGCAGTTCAAACTCGTAAGTGTTATGCATTTTGCTTTTATTGTCGTTTGCAAAAAGTGTTATAATATTCCTCACAATCACCTATAAATTGTAAATAGCTGATTATAGTTATATAAATGACAACAGAAGTGTCCATTACTGACTTGGTATAACGACCACATTGACAGCAATGTCCAAAAACAGTTCACTCTGATGATTTCTTTGCACTGGATGACAATTGAATATTGAAATAAGTATGCATCTAGAAGACTTTTCATTGAATCAAGATTCATTTAGTCCTTTTGTCTACATGTTCCCAAATAGACCTCCTTTGTGATGATCTGTTTGTGAATTCCTTGTCGACTTCATCTTTGTGAATGTGACAAACTGCCACATGGTTGAGGCGGCACTGAGACGTTCTTGACCTTAACAACGTCTTCATCCGTCTTAATGCGGAAAAGCTGCGAATGTGAACGCAGCTTCTCAATCATGCCAGATACTATCGCTGATTTTGCTTGGAATACACGGTTTAGTTCCTCTAATGCAGCTAATGGATGCTGAGCGATCAAGAAACCTAAAAGTGTCTTTCCTTTCTCAGATCTGTCCAGCAAACCTCGAGCTTTCATTCCTACATCTGATTTTTTTTATTTTCTAATTCAGACAAAGAATCAACAACGTCACTGTAGTGATCATTAGCACATGTAATTGCAAATAGGCGACACAACCAGTGTGTTGGACACAGTGGACGGATGTATTTAACTGGACCATTGAGACTGTCTGACGATACAATATTTTCAAAGATTGTCTTGTATTTGCCTGACCTATAAAGCAAGACACCAAGTTCATGTACCCACTGGATAGAATCTCGAACACGTTCACAAGCCTCAACTGCATGTTGCATTGTTAAATTAGCCTTGTGTGCTATGCAGTAAAAAAAAACAAAGCTGACGGTTGCTTCTCTTTTATTTGTGCCTGGCACCCACTGTACGCACCACTAATGTCAGCGGCTTCATCATAAGTTTGTGCTTTTAATCCTGACAGTTGTAAATTGAGTCTATTCAGTACATCAAGTATAGTCGAGAATATTGTTTCACCAGTTGGATTGTATTGTCTGATATCGGAAAGTTTCAGACGCTTGCTTGTCACAACTGGAATCTGTTTCCAAGATGACTCAATAGGCTAAAATTCTCTCTTTATTGAAAAACTCTAACATACAACAAACGAAGACAAAAGAGAGTTGAAGAAGTACTGAACTGTACAATGTATTTAAGTCAAACGCGCAAACCTCACAGAACTATCGAGCCGACTGACCGTCTGGGTATCGCTGGGACAATAATGTGTGCTAGTTATAACATAAGTAATTGAAAGTTTTTCGAAAAATACTTAAACAATCACAAATATATTATATTCCTGTTAAAGCTCATCAAAAGGGAAACACGTTGTGATATAATGTCTATAAGCACGTCAATTAGATAAAAACACTTAAATAAAAACAAGCAATACATTTCGAGTAGAAGCCTCAGGCCGTTGAAATCGCTCTGTTTGTGTTCTAATTATAAAAGAAAATACAATATTTCGATAAGAAAGTATATTGTTCTTTTACCATAAAGCACCAGCACTTTATTAAAGGGCGGTGATAATATGAAATTTCATGGATTAATGAAAGCCACAAACACAGGTCTAATGATCCCTGTTGTAAAATCGAGGCTCAGACTAAAAGAAGCAGAGGGGGTTATGTAGGGCGCGTCTGGTTCCGATCGTCCCGAACCTGTCGTTTACTGTACACTAAAAGTACTCCATAGTCAGTGGCTTCGGCAGATAAGGAGAGTAAGGCGTTCGACAATAAAACAGGCTAGACATGCACAAAAATAAATGGCGTAGGAGAACCGAATAATATACACATAAGATTGATGCAGCTATAAGCTACAAAAGGCCTGCCAGATCTAGATCACGCTTTCGAATTTCATGCTCTGTTCAATCTGTTGTGATGAAAATTTTACTTCATCTTACACTACGTACAAGACGCAAGCCTTGTAAGTATACTTAGGCCTACTGACTCATACTTACAAATTATCGCTTTGATCAAAAAGCTTAGAAGCACGCCTATGTTAAAGATGTACATTTTGGCTACTGAAAAATCCTACATGTAGGCCTAATTATGTGATTCGATTGGTAAGAGCACGAGATTCACAAGAATAAACATATAATTTGTAGGCCTGTGATGCAATAACACAAATCAACAGACCAAACTATAGGCGGATATATCCCCCATCCTCTCAAGATCTACGCCCCTGAGTTCATAACACGCGAAAGTAAAATCTAAATGTCTAGAAGAATACCGAACATAACAAGCAAAACATAAGAAACTTCTAGTAAGATGACGGCTTCAGTACATTACAAACCGTAGCATAACAGTCAAACACCATACATGACACACAACATACAAATAGTATGGAATTACGTAAGAAAACTTGTCATAATTATAACGTTTTTTCAAATTCCTGTTAAGAAATGAGATACTTTCAACAATCAACAAAATGTAATCGAGTTTATTAATAATGAAAGATTTCTTATATTGATTTTCATAGTTTTCCTGATCGAAATGTCGTATTCGCTTTCGTTTACAGAAACAGGAAATATGCTTTCAATGAAACTTAGAATACTGAGTACATGAAAGAGTGAATATTGAAAAAATAAGGAATAAAAGGAAAAAAATATCGAGTTTTTAATTGTCATTATTAATATTGCAATAAAGTATAAGGATTCACGATGAAATCATAGTTATTGCCGATTTTTTTCTTTTTCGGAAACACGAACACTTCACGTTATTCTATTGACACTCGAGTAGAGGGGATTCAAAACTTGCTAAACGGTGAACTTCCTTCACATTCTTTACTGTACTGATGGACCACCTCCCTTTGAAGATAGTTTGTATCATGTGTAACTGGTGTATAATATGCTTGATTCTAGTGTTAAGAAAATAATAATGAAAATAGACGTAAATATGGAAAATTGAAATCAATCTTACGGCTTACTTTAATGTGAAAGATGAAGGTGCTTTTCTGAAACAGTTTTGAGAATTTCTTGGTCTGACAATTTCAAACGAAGATCAATATTTATATCATTTCACAACGAATTTATATAATTCATGTTAATCCGTAATGACGAGAAAACCCACTTGTAGAAAAAATTACGTATGTAAAAACACCCGTTTTTACTTATGTATAATTCATGTTAAAAACAATTATTAATACTATCATTATGTTAGTTTTATAATTTCTTAGCATTTTATTTTATACATTACCCTTTCAGTTAGTTTTAATGTGACGTGTTACATATTACTACTTCGTTACATGTTACATTGGCCTGCCTCATATTATCAGACATCACATTTTCCATTTCACACTTCAGAAGGTTGCTGATCTTGCATCACCTCATCAACGAGTGCTTTCAAATGTGTATTATCCCATATCTCTTGTCAAGCAGAAGACTGGATCTTTCAAACATGTCAGTGTTTTTTTTAGGAAAATAATTAGAGAATTTAAATTACATTAAGAACAAAAATTCTTAAACAATCACTAATGATTTGACTAACAAATAAGAGTGGCGTCAAGTTATATACAGGTCATAAACAAAACTGAAATCACAAAGGTGAAATGACATTGCTATGTGTAATCTTATTCAAGGTTATATTTGTAAAAAGGACCTCTGTGCATTAAGAAATAGTTTGATTGATATACAACACAACAAAAAAGTTTGATAGTTTTCATGTATTTTCTTCTACATTACACTTTGAAAACTCGGAGTGAATGTCTTATTTGGTGCAGGAAATAGGAAAAGAAATAGTGTTACATCAAACCTAAAAATGATGAACATACAATAAATAGTGCTAAAACACATCAAGAAGAAAATTTTGTAGTGGAATAATTGGTGTCAAAGAAAATCTTGAAAGAGAAGTTTCAGTGTCAGTGAACAAGATGAGGAAAATTTTACAATATATTATGTCAGAATACGAGACAGCAGTTTCTCAGGATAAAATGAAAGTTTTCATAAAACATACACTTTTTTATATAGGGCAAAGAAATAATGTCAAAACACACACATAAAACACGAGTTAACAGAATAATACAGACAGTGAAAACTACACGAGGTGAAAGACATAACACAGTAACATGGAAGATTTAGAATAGAGAAAAACCGGAAGTATTAATAAGGTTAAATTAAGATATGGAAATTATTACAATGTAAAAGCAGATGGTGTTAGACAACAACAAAGATGTTTAGAAGATAAAATGGTATCAAAAAAAATGAAGAGGGAGTTGATAGTAGATAAAATTATTGTATTACATAGATTTTCATTTCTCTGAGTTATTATCAGCACAATAGTTATTTTCTATGCGAGTACTACAAAACCATACTGTTAGCCTGCAAACAGATTTATGTAATCAAGATGTTTATTTATGTGTGGAAAACCTCTTTCCTGGTTATAACGTCAAGTTATACTTTTCAGTCTTGAAACTGGAATGTTATTACTCTTAAATGGATCCTATCTTTGAGTATCATGTTGTAATTGATAAGTTGGAGTGGTTGGACACTTTATTAGAAATCTCATGCATTGTTATTTTCACTGATTCACAAACACCAGTAGAAGTTTATTACAAAAAAGGTCAATCAGATTGACGTAGAATTATACTAAAAAAAAAGGTTACTGGATTCAATGTAATGATTTTAAATCAATTTTGGACAAAACAAAAACGAATAACAATTCCTAAAGGAATCTTTATGGAGCAGAGATCTAATGCAGCATTGAAATGTGCATGATTGGAATTAAAAGCAATTTTCAAAAACACAACTTTCACTGTCCTGATAGTAAAAAACTGTACTATAAGTACAAAAAAAAGAGAAAGTTAATCAATTAACACGTATTGAACACATTTTAAATTATACTGGAAGTCTGCTCTCATATCACAATTTATGCAGTGTACTACAGATGAAAACAGTCAGTTCATGATCGATAATGAGTGAATCAATCAACTTGGACATAACTGATATTTGTTGTTCATACCTTTACATGTTTTTGTTCTCTCATTCACTCTATCACTAGTGGCTGACAGCCAAACTTTCTGACTGATGTATTTTAAAACAATGGTTAGAGTAAGTCTTTATAAGCAATAATTTTCATAAAGAAAATTACAATCATGCTGTTTTTTAAGTTGGAGACATCCCAGTTGTTCGCTCCTTTACATACATTGTTTTCTGAACCCATACCAGTCGTTTTTAGATATATGTAGTATTTATTATTTGTTTGTATTTTTGAATTTTGTTGTTGTTCTTTCATTCACTCTATCACTAGTGGCTAACAGCCAAATATTCTGATGTATTTTAAGATTATGGCCAGAAAAAGTCTTTATAAACAATACTTTTCATGAAGGCACTTACAATCATGCTGTTTTTGAAGTTTTAGCCATCCCAGTTGTTCGTTTCTCTACATAAAATACTATCTTAACCTATACCAGCCGTTTTTACACATACATAGCGTTTAGTGTTTGTTTTAAATTTTGCACAAAGCTACTCGAGAGCTTATCTGTGCCAGGCATCCGTAATTTAGCAGTTTTCAAACATAAACGTAAATAACGGTTCCTCAAAATTTGAGCGAAACGTTTCCAAGTTATACGATCATGACCGACATGCTCGAAGTAAATAAATTTTCGTCCCTATTTAGGAAATAAATAGTGATATAGAAAACCTACAACAGTAATTCAAAGTCTCTAAACAAACAAAAGCAATAATAAATAAACTAAAACAACAAGTACAGTTGCAAGTACTTACAATTTACATTTTCTAATGTATAACAATTTTTTTATAATAAATATTATATTACTACAAAAAGGCTGAAACACACAGTAGAAGTACATAAGTTTCCCACCATATAAGTATAGGTTAAGGGTAACCAATAAAACCAACAACATATTATAAACATTATTTTTATTGTTTCTGTAACAATGATTATCAGGACAGAAATACTTTCTCCGGTGGTCAGCCAAGTAAGCTTGGTAAATTTCACAAATAGACATACGATAGCATGACTACCTCTTGGCAAATTTGTTTAAGTTTCACAAATGTTTTGTTAGTTTATATACTATGTACAAAGCTACTAAAAGGCTATCTTTATTTGCCATCCTTAATTTATAAATTATATCATGAGATATAACAGTACGGTTATAGATGATGACTATTGCAACTATTCAACATTCACACGTAGTAATTCTACGGTGTCTAGCAACAAAAGTTTGTGAACTCAGTAAATGTTTGTTTTGAGAAATTAACCTTTTAACCGTAAATTACCTTGGTTGTTGTTTAGCAAAACCAAATTGGACTATTTACTATGTCCGCTTCCGGTAATCAAATACTAATTTTAACGTTGTAATTTCGTAGAATTATTGCTTTTCCACAGGGTAAAAATTAAAGATGAGTCCCAAATACCAATCATCGTTTTTAAGTATATTATATAAATGATGCATGAATCAATGTATTCCAGAGCCCATAGATTTTTGGTCGCAAGATCCCTGATAACTAGAGTGACATTATTAGAAATCATTCTGAATACTGCGATTAATCCCACTAATTACTGTTAGTTTCCTATGTATTTCGAATCGATAAAGGCCAATGGAAACATGTAATGTTGGGAAAGTACTCTTACATTCCCATACGTTTTTAATCGTCTTTGAGTTTCAGACGTGGGTTTGTGGTCTTGTTGTTTAAATGCTTGATAAAGTTGAATCATTTTTCTGAATATCCTGGTTCATTTTAATGTTGTGAAATAGATCGATTAAGATTATCACCCTGGTGTTATTTTGAGTCTAAGTGGTTTCTTTGTTGTCTGAACTTGTTATGAAATGGAGTTTTCAGGTGCAGGTGTCAGAAGAATTACCTACGTCATACACGCGGTAAGAACGAGGTTCCAAAATGTTGAGTTATTGAGATAATAGCAATATATAGTTGTGGTCTTTTCTTGGTCTTGGGAGTTTGTAAACAATTATGATACAGGGTATCCCAAAATAATATTTTCCATTTTCAACGTACATAAAACAAAAACCACTGAACATACATAATTTTGATGTATAGCATATTGCAGACAAATCATAATGGGTGTAATCTGTAAAATCCTACAATATTTTCGATCCAGTTACGGAAAGCAAATAATATAAATGAGAAGTACTGATTGGTTAAAGCACAGGTTAAGTATCAGTATTAATACGCAATATTTAAGCAGTGTTACCACGTGTCTCTGTTAAGAAATAATTGAAATGGAGCCCGCAAAGATGCATTTCGATAACTGTTTTCTTGTTTGTACGACTTACATGTACAGGTACTCTCTTGATATTGTGCAGTCCTGAATCTTCATCATAGAACACAAACCACAAGTTGACACGATCTGGTTTAAAATTGCCAAATCACCAAAAAACTGACATGTGATATTTACATAACCACTTAAGGTCACTCAGTGAAAACAGGGAAACGTTCGGGCGAATGAGCAATTTGTATCCTTGATTCAGAAATTTCGCGTAAACGACGTTTAGATATGTGATATGGCGATCACGCACTATACAAAGAGATTGATGTGTGGTTGCAGTTACATAGTGCAATGTGTATTAGTTGAAAGATACGTAGGGTAAAATGTTTTTGTTTGTCGATGTATGAATGCAGAGACTGATATAACAGAATAGTAACTATAAACATCATACACATTGTGTAGGGAGGAGAAAAGAGAAAGGATTAGTTACTTCAAACACAGAAATTCTTTGATTTGATAAAAATTTAAAATATTCCAGAAATAAGTGTACCTTGTGATTAGTAATGATATAAAACTGTATTCAGTTTAAATTAAAATATTTTTTTGAAAAGTTCATGGAATATGTAAACAAAGTTTTATGAACGTTATACCTGGAATAACTGTGGTAAGAGAGAATTAAAGTCCTTTAATTATATACTTGAAAGATGTGAAACTTTATACATATATATGAGTGTCTGTGTGTGTGTGCTTGTATGTGTTTTCTTTTAGAAAAGTCACATCGGGCTATTTCCCGGAGACCAACAACGGAAATTGAACCCCTGATTTTAGCATTGTAAATCCGTGGACATACCGCTGTAGTAGCGGGTGAAAAAAAATATATATATATATATATATGTGGGAACCAGTGTGTTACATTTTCTATTTACAGCACTGAGACTGAGCTTTCCAACTATAATTCAGACATATTTCTTTTTCATTTTTGGAAAAGTAACAATCATTTATTTTTCGTCAGACAAGAGATAGAGAAAAAATGTTTAACAAGAAAACAGATATTTCGTTCGTATCAGGAATAAATGAAGTTTTGACAAATTGATGATTTTCAGGAGTACGAGTAACCCTTGTTTTTATATGTATATTTTACACTCCTAATTTCCTTATCAATTTTAATTCCAAACAGTTGTAACAAATAATATTGCTGTAGACGAGTCTAAACAAATCATTATATGGCTCTATTTTAATTTGTTTCAGATAATTTTCATCAGCAATAAATGCATACAGTATGTTACAACACCGGTTTCATAAATAAGATAAAGGAGAAAATAAAATAGAAATTTAAATATACTTCAACCTTCAAGAAAACCGCAATAGCTCTAAATCATGAAGTAGTAGAAAGAAGGAAATGAATTAAAGGAAACAGGAAGTTAAAAATGATAAATACCAAAACAATTTTTTGCCTAACTCATAAATAAACCCGATGCACAATATCCCCTCAAATGAATCGATAGCAAACGTACTAACACACTCACCATATAGCTCACGAAGTAAATCACAACTGAACTCAATTTAATTTATAGCTTACAATTTATTTAACACAAAGATATATATGTATATATATATTAAAAATAGAAATTTATATTCTAGGAAAGACAACTTTTAGGCCATGAGACAAGATTTATTATTTATGAACAGAACACAATGAATTAAAAAGTACTGCAAAGTAGATTTTGTAAAATTAATTGCTTTTAATTCAAGATAAACAAGAACCTAAAATGTGTAAGGACACAGTATATAAGAAAAAATAAAACTCACAAATTGGTGATAAAAGAGAGAAAATTGGGAAATAATCAGACATACGACTAATAACTTTCTGGAAGGATTTACCACATGAAAAGCTAATACTGGGAAAAATTCTCATCAGTTCCCGTTTATTGGAGTTTCGTGGAAAGTTACACAGGGAGCATTTGCGCTAGCCGTCTCTCACTTGGTAGTGTAAGAATAGAGGGAGGCTGCTAGTTATCACCACCCACCGTCAACTCTTGGGCTACTCTTTTACCAATGAATGGTTGAACTGATTTTTACATTATAACACTTCTACGGCTGAAAGGGCGAATATGTTTGATGCGATCGAGATTCGAAACCGCGACCCTCAGATTACGAATCGAACGACGTAACCCACCCGGCTATGCCGGGCCTGGGTTTCTTTGGAAAAGGATGTTATTTTATATGAAAATAAACGTCTGGAAATCTTGGAGCTTTTACACAGTAAAATTTTCAACTTTAATTCAACCCTGACAAAATTTGTTTAATAAATTCAAGGTTCAATATTTCATAAATGTAACGTTTAACATACCACCTGTTTGGCTTCTTTGAAATATTAGTTTTTGTTATTAACAACAAATATTTTAATATAATTATGTAGTAAAAATAGTTTATTTATTGTTAATCTCGAAGAAACAAAATACATACCTTCTTTGTTTCATTTAGAAGGTATATTCATTCGGGTAAGAAAATATACTTTATTCTTTGGTAAATTCCTGAGATTAAATGTTATCATGCACATTAAACGACGTTTGTAGAATGTAGAGTGAAAAAGAGATAACATTTCTAATTTATCGCCAACATGTCACAGACACTAAAATATAGACTTCTCTCTCTGAACTAAACCCCTGCTAAGTTCTTTGAGTTTGCGTGTTTTCTGATGAAAAGTTCAAGTGAGAAATTGTTAGAATATTATTTGCTTGTGTACAATGATTTATAATCTTTTTGACAATTCTTAAAATCAGAGTTCATCAAGTTTGAGCCTGTTCTGAAAAATGTTTACACGGGCCATAAAAATTGTGAGGCCATTCTTATCATGGTCTGGTCACTCTTTGGTGGTATGTAAAGCTACAACTTTGTTTTTGCATAATTTACAGTTAAAACGGCTCAGGATTAAATTTTTAAAACTATTCCTGAGCTATGTCCCCAAACTCCTACAAATGACGATGTTCTTATTGCCTGATCACTCCATCTTTGCTTTCTACGGCTGTGCTTCGCACAAACAGTTTTAAAAAAGATGAGTCAGTGGTAATGTAAAAAATCCAAACCAGCAAAAAACCTGCTCTATTAGAAGAATTGTTATTTAAAACAGCAACATAATATTAACAGTTTCAATTACTACAATAATAATGGTTAAACATAGCAATTTGCACAAATCCTTTAAAACCAAACATCAGTGAAGCACGTATATAAATACATTTATAAAGCTAATCATAAAATAAAAATTATTGTATTTTATTTACAGAATTCCATTATCGACCTTCTATGGAAATTATAAAGTTGATCCTCATGGTACAAAATAAGTGTTGAAATAATAGTTTTAGTGTAAGTTTTACTTATAAAGTAACACTTTACCTACTCCAATTCCACCTTGACTTTATGATTTCAAACACGAGTTATAATGATCTATCGCGTTCGGCCTGTGATGGCCTAGCGCGTTAAGGCGTGCGCTTCGTAATATGAGGGTCGCGGGTTCGCGCCAAACATGCTCGCCCTCCCAGCCGTGGAGGCGTTATTATGTGACGGTCAATCCCACTATTTGTTGGTAAAAGAGTAGCCCAAGAGTTGGCGGTGGGTGGTGATGACTAGCTGCCTTCCCTCTTGTCTTACACTGCTAAATTAGGGACGGCTAGCACAGATAGCCCTCGAGTAGGTTTGTGCGAAATTCAAAAAAACAAACAAACAAAATCTATCGTGTTCATATCAGAAAATAGTTTTATTTAAACCATGTAACGACTGCTTTACAAGTGGTCTTATATACCTATTAAGAATGAAAGCAAAGATTTCTTGGTTTACAGTTTCATGTTTTCAAAGCAAAAATTAGATAACACTTGCTATTAAGTCGTCTACTATAACGAGATTACTCAGGCTTACCATTAATCGAATTACTGTTTGTACGCGACATTCTAAAGTCCAACCTTAAAACCAGACCGACTTTATTAAGCTCTCATGTGACTGTTAAATAAACTAACAAGGACATTCAGTGAATACAGGGGAGATAACTAACCTAAGTACAACCAATCATGTTAGTATCCTTGAGTCCGAACTTTAGTGTAATAAACGAAAAACAGCAACCCATGCATTTATGATATGCTAAGAGGAAATTACTCTACACGGAGATTTATCCAAAACACTTGCAATTATACGTTCGAAGTTCTTAATATACATGGGCCCGGCATGGCCAAGCGTGTTAAGGCGTGCGACTCGAAATCCGAGGGTTGCGGTTTCGCATCCCCGTCGAGCCAAACATGCTTGCCCTTACAGCCGTGAGGGCGTTATAATGTGACGCTCAATCCCACTATTCGTTGGTGAAAGAGTAGCCCAAGAGTTGGCGGTGGGTGGTGATGACTGGCTGCCTTCTCTCTAGTCTTACACTGCTAAATTAGTGACAGCTAGCACAGATAGCCCTCGAGTAGCTTTGTGCGAAATTCAAAAACAAACAAAACAAACTTAGTAAACACCATTGCAGGTAAAACATTTTCAACACAGTATTTAATAAAAAAATATAATAGTAACAAACTTTTGAAAACAGTAATACATTTTACATTAATATGACTTATTGACAAATATAAAAAAAATCATATCATTTTAATACTGATCAAATTTGATAGAATGAACCACAAAACGTAGACGTAAACGAACGTGGCAGGAGTTTAGCTTTGAGAGAAAGAAGTTTGAAGAATTCTCTCTCCAACTGGGGTGGTCAGTCCCCTTACGTGAAGTATTATTGAAATTTACATGGAGTTTTTGCCTTTATTTTATTTTGACTTTTTTAAGGTGAAGAAGTGAGGTTGGTCATAATATAATTAACTGGCGAGTGAAGCAAAGGCGGGACCAAAGAGGCTAGCCTCGCCAGAACCGAACCAGCAGACATCAAAGTAAATATGAACGAGAGACGACCCGTTTCAGGGCTGGGCAGTGATGTTGCCTTGGCTGGGATCTAAAGATCCAATGCTTGATATTTGGCTGTGGGGGAACGGGAGTGCCCCAAAAAATCCCACTTTCACAGGACAGGCGCCGAAAGATTTACCTGTCCTGTGCCCGATATCTGAAAAATAAGTACATATAATAGTCATGCGGTTTATCTTTTAAGTACTTTGTTGTGTGATTTGTGTTTGCTGAAATATGTTATATAGTGAAATATATTTTGTCAGTGCACTGGCTAATTCACGTAGTGAATGCAATTAGTTTGTTTCTGTGTTCTGCTTTCAAATACTATTTGTATGACATTTCTGTGAATCTGTTTCTAAGAGTTGGTAGGTTACTGATTTGGTGTATATAGTTTAGAGATTTTTGTAAAAAGATAATATCTATTCCTTTTGTAAGTGAACAATATATGGCTCGGATTGGGAATTTTAGGCAGTTGTTAAAGTGTATGTTGCAAAAAAACGGTTTCATTTATACTTGATTTGAAAGAATCTTCTATTGAGATTAGATGTGATATTTCTATATTGAAGTAAGCTACTATGCCTCTACTGTTTTTGGAGTAAGGCATACTGCATGTAATGAATTCGGGGATTGTGATGTTTTGTTTATCTGTGCAAAGGGTTTCCGAAATTATGATAATGTTGGAAATTATGTGTTTGTTTATGTTGTACATTTCTATCCTTTTAACTTTGAGGTTTTCTTGGCAGTTGATGTGTAGAATTTTAATGAGTTGGATCATTGGATTGGAAAAGTGAAAGTAGTGTCTGACAAGTCTGCAGAGAGCCTTGAGTGACTCGTGTATGGATTCGAATGTTGGGAATTCACCTCATTCGATCAGCATTGCTTATACATTTGTAGTGAATTCCGTGGGGTTGAAAGGGTGTGTTTTTTGTGCCTGTAGTGTTTGCATATGTACGTGTTGATTGTGGTTGAGTGGTAGTGTTGGTGGTCTATGAAACTGTTTGAGTTTCGAGTAATGGTTGTTTTGTGATGCGAGTGTTGAGAGATTGTGTGTTGGTGTTCGTGGTTTTGAATAGAATTCTATTACGTATCTTTGTGCATTTAGGGCAGCCTTTGTAACTGGCTTGAAAGTTCACACATTTTACTTGGTTCCGCTCGTTGGGGCAATGAGTAGCCTCGTGAGGTACACTACAGCTTACAGATCTGTCTCAAGCCATGCAATTAACTTTGGTGTGTCCGAACCTTTGACATTTATAACATTGCAAAATTGTTTTCTGGTGTGGTTCTTCCGGTTCGGTCGTGTGTTTTTTTGAAAAATAAAAGGCAACCGTCTTTTAGTAGTTTGTTTTGATCGTTTTTAGTTTTCACGGTTACTTTGACGAGTGGGGTTCTGAAAGAAAATATACGTTCTGTTTTTGATATGTCATAACCTTGTGTTTTGAGTTCCTCGGTGATTTTCATTATCTTCGATGTCGGAATCGACATCTCTAATTACTACTATTGGTTGAGTAGTGTTGTGTTTGGGTGTGTTGATCGTGGCTTTAACATCAAAGGCATCCTTGGGCTAGTGGGCCAAAATGTATGCAAATTCGTGTGGTTCTGTACATTTAATTTATTATTCCGATCGGAAGTCATTTAATATCTTTAAATTGGATGTCTGAGAAATATGCCCTCAGTTGTTACACAATCTGAGGGATGCATGTTATGTTGTTTATTTCTTCAATAAACAGAGTTGGGATTCTGTTTTGAGGATCAGCGTGTGTTTGAAACAGTGGGGATGTTGTTAGTTTTCGTGTTATCAGTGTCATTGTTTGTGTTTTTAATTTCGTGTTTCTTAGAACTATTAGAGTTAGAGTTGGTCTAGTTATTAGAGTTAGTAGAACTATTTAAAACTATACTTACCGTAGGCTTTTATATATTCAGTCTTCATTTCTCTGGAGTTGGTTCTCTTTCTTTACTTATCTGCCTCTTTGTTTTTTCTGGACCTAAATCCAAGTTGTCACTCTCCGATCCGTCTGTACATGAGCTCGACATTTCCGGGGCTGGTACCTCAATTGCCTTGTTAAGAATGTCGATGATATCTTTATTTGACATGCCTTCACCGTTGGGTCTTCTTACAATCTTGTTCTTCAATCTGCTTCCATCCTTTTTGCTAGTCCTTATCAGGACTAAGGGTTTGTCTTTTTTTAGTAATATTGAATACATACGTTTACAATACGTCTCTCGCAGCTAATGACTCTACGTCCGCTCTGCTCAACGTCGACCTTGAAACTCTCAACTCAATGAACCATGATATGAATACTAAGAATATTTATCCTTCATGTGGTTTGGGTTTCGTTTGTTTTGAATTTCGCACAAAGCTACTCGAGGGCTATCTGTGCTAGCCGTCCCTAATTTAGCAGAGTAAGACTAGAGGAAAGGCAACTTGTCATCACCACCTACCGCCAACTCTTGGGCTACTCTATTACCTACAAATAGTGGGATTGACCGTTGAAGTATAACGCTTCACGGCTAAAAGGGCGAGCATATTGGTTGTGATAAGGATTCGAACCCGTACTCTTTTGATTACGAATCGAGTGCCTAAACCATCCGGCCATGCCGGGCCAGACTTATAGAATATAAAACATTCGGTATACGTTATTCATCAGGGATGAAAGAATTGTTTTTGACCATTTAATGTTATTGTTTACAAATTCATAGTTTTCTGTGTCTGGTGTCTGGACTAACTAATCCTTCACGAGTACGTAATTGGAATTCCTATGTTACTTGTAAACCAGTTTTGTTTTTTAAAGAGAAGTGTTTAGGTGTTGAAAAAAAGATCAAATAGTGAAACCTGAACAAGTTGAGGAGCTTTCTTCAGAAGAACTTATCTTTTTAATTGTTGGTTTAATCGGGAACTGAAAGGTATCTGTTGTTTAGTTTTATTCATTTTGTTTCTGAAGAAGAAAGGTTCACCTTTCAAAAGCGCTTCAGTTATAGGGTTTCTGTTTCATTTATTCGAAAAGTGGATAGTATTGTTTTAAATCAATTGAATTTATTAGAACAGTGGTTCCCAAACTTTTTCAGCTTGTTACCTAATTTAATATGCCACATTAAGCATGTTATCCCTTTCACAAAATGTTTTCAACATTGATATATATGGCTAAATTAAACTAGAGATATATTGCACTTTATTTATTTACATTGAATTACACTTTTAATTATTGTATTTGATCATTGTGCATTTCTAATGAATATTGTCAAGGATGTCAAGAACATCAGTGGGATGGATGGAGTTGCATACTTGAAGCTAGTTTAGGAATTCTTGGCTTTGTGGTTGAAAGTGCCAGCCTGGCATCGTTTGCAACATTCAAGCGAGTCCTCTTTTTTGTTTTCATCCCCAGCACGGTTGAGAACCCCTTCTCGCACAGATACGTTGTTGAGAATGATACCAACAACTTCAAGGCTCTCTTGGACAGAGTTGGCGAGTCAGCTAGTTGTGAAATCCAAAAGGAATCTGCATTTTGGTTTTGGAATTTGACTTTCAAGGATTCATTTACTCACATTGTGATCCACTCCTCCTTTACAGGGAAATCATCATCATAAATGGCCTCATCAGGTTCAGAAAAGGGATGAATGATCCACTGAAGACTGGCTGTTTTCAGGTCACTCTCTGGAAAGTAGTGCTGCATGCTTGTTTCAAGCCCCTTCAAACGGTCGCTCACCTCTTTGTTGATGGTCTGTAAAAGTGATCCAGTATCATAACTATTCTCCTCAACAAACTGGTCTAGGGTGGAAAACTGAGCGATCACTTCTTTCTCCAAGCGTCGAATCCAGAGTCTCAGTTTTCCCAGAAATGCAGTCACAGTGTGATGAGCATCAATGACAGTCGTGGTTTGGACCTGGAGTTGCAGATTATCACTTTTCAGCTCCGCAAATATGTCAGCCAAGTGACAAAGACGAGCAAGCCACTCCTTATCAGTGAACTTGGTAGCAAAAGAAGATTTTCTTTTTTTTTCAGAAATTCCTGAAAAGCCGTTCGGAGCTCAATGACTCGACGTACAACCTTGCCTCGTGACAATCAGCGAACATCGGTGTGGTAGAGCAGCACTTGATACTGCTCTCCCATTTCCTTTCACAGCTCCCTGAATATGCGCGAATTCACATCCCTGGACTTGATGAAATTGACGATTTTCAACACATCTTCAAACACTAATTTCAGATTACCAGGCAGGCTTTTTGATCCAAGAGAGTACCGATGAATGATGCAATGATCTACAGAAATTTCTGGATTCACAGCTTCTATGAGGCCCCGTAATCCACGATTACGAGCCATTATCGACGGTGCTCCATCGACGGAGACCTAGATTAAAAAAGAAAAACTATTCTAGATTGCGTCAGTTAGTCATTCTTACTTATCTTTTGCCTTATAATTATATGGTTTTAATTTAATTTATTTTGGTACTCTAGTATTTCAGTACGACAGGCACGATACTTTTTTGTGAATTATGTATAAAATATCAGCTACACTACAGCTACTTGTACAATAAATAAAACTATATGACTGTATGCCATGTAATTCATTGTATTTATACTAATCTAGACTTTATATAAACATCTCTCCCTACCAGTTGAACGCTGTTCCAATCCAATCCATTCGTGATAAAGAAACTGTTGATGATATTGAAGATATCTTCTCCCTTCGTGGTTGTCAGCAGATCTTCGCATAATAGGAACTCTTCTTTGATATTGTCCTTGTGAACGTAACGAACGAACCCAAGGAGAACAGCACAACTGGCTACGTCACACGATTCATCAAATTGCAAGGAGAATTTGCTATATGAGCCTTCCTTGATCTCTGTTGTAACTTGGTACAGAATATCTGATGCCATGTCATCGACTCGTCGGCGGATTGTGTTGTTTGATAGAGATATGACACTCATTTTCTTCGCTTGATCCTCCCCGCATACCTTGCTTACCATTTCGTATGCACAAGGCATAATAAGATTCTCTGCAATGATGTGGCATTTTTGTTGTTCGGCAACTTTATATGCAACAAAGTAAGATACTTCGACAACATCTTGAAGCTTTTGGGCTTGAATTCCAGATGAACCGAACTGGATATTCTTCAGTGCTACAGCCTGGCGCTGAAAATAAGCCTGATCCTCATTTTGAAAATTTGGATGGCACTTCTGGAGGTGAGCTGAGAGTTTTGATGGTTTGAGGCTTTCATTTGTCAACACTTTGTGACATACTACACATTGTGGCCGATCCTCTCCACCAGAAGGTAAATTCACAAAGCCATAGTGAAGAAAGGCGTCAGAGTACGTGCGCTTTTTAGACATTTTATTGTTTAATCTGCAGAAAAAGAAAAACTGCATAAAAAAGTGTGAACAATGTGAACTTATTATTTATTTTTTCATGGCATTCTAGATAGCATTAAAAGAGCTTATTCAGCATAGGAATGATGTAATAGTTAGTAAATACTAACTATACTGCACAGGGCAGTACACATACATACCAGGTTTTGTCTACCTCGACTGATGCTTACATAGAAACTGACAGTGTGAAATAGAGGCAACCTCAGGCAGTGAGTGACGCCTACTGGACACGTCGACGAGTCATTAGGGTTACTGAGTGACTTATGTTCTGAAGCATACTTGTCAAAATACTTTTAGGTTACCACACACTTAGATACATATTTTTTCTTTTCTACTTGTGTATATTAGTTTTTGATGTTTATTGTTATTTGGTTTAACTTTATTACATAATTAAAATAGGTTTAATTTACAATTTTACACACTAAGACTAAGTTAGCATTAATCCTAATACCAGCTACCTCAATGTTTTCTTGATTTTCAGAATTTTAAATTTTTTTCTGTCACCCCTCCATTACCCCCGATAAATTGTTAAATTACCTCAAGGGGGAAATTTACCCCCAGTTTGGGAACCACTGTATTAGAACATTAAACGTTCTTGGTGAAGCAGGTTTTCCGTACATTTGAACGTTACTTGTGATAGAACTTCAGGAAATATTTTTGTGTTAATAAAGGTGCAGGATAAACTATGAAACTTTGTGAAAGATATTTGTGGACTGTTTCTTCATTCACAAAATGGGTGTAATATTTATAGAATGTTAAAAGCATGTAATATAAAATGAAAATCGTGTAGAATTGTCCTTTCAGATTAATATGATTTACAAAACTTTCCAGGGTACATCCTGTTAGATATCTCTTTTTAATTCTAAAGAATATAGGCCTGAGATTCCTTTAGTTGGCACAGATGTTAGTGAATACATGGAGTACTTTACAGATTCTCTGGATAAAATTCAAGTATCTTAGTTTCATTTACTGGAAGATCGATGTTTGCGCAAGTTGTGTGAGTTGTTGGGAGTTTTGTGTTATCACAAAGAAGGTTTTGGAAGGATTACTTCTACCTACCTCTAGAGGATTTCCTCACATCTAACAGACATTTGTTCAATTAAAGTTTAAATGCAGAAAGCTTGCAAAGAATAGGGACTAATAGATGTAAGATTAGTGATAAAATCACGTTAACTACAGATGTATTTTCCCCACGTTCCTCTTGATTTTTTTTTCGAATTTACCTCCTTATAAAGCCTATTGGTTCATGAGTAAATCTGTAGGCTTATGACGTTAGATATCAGATTTTCATGCTCGTGATGGACTGAGCAAGGCATAATATTTCGTAGCTTTGTACAACATAACAACAACCAAACCAATTCATTCTGGATCCAAAGCTAGAGTTGTGTAAAAAAATAACATTCCATATCTATATTTTGTTACTAACTGATGAACACTGATATTGAACTAAATTTTCTAAAAAACTGTTTATGTACATACATAAAGAGTATAATGCTTTGAAAGTAATTAATCAAAGGACAAATTTGAATTGATAGCGTTGTGTTAAACCAGTTATTTTAAAAGTGTGAAACTGATGAATTGGATAAAACGATTAAAAACGTCAACAAACAAACAAAAATTAGGAATTAATAATACAGATAACTGGATAAAGGCCATTAAATGAGTTGTATCATCTCCTCCGAAGTGAACATTGAGTAGCAACTACAGAATAAACTGTACCACCTCCTCCGGAGTTAATACTGGGTATCTCCAACAGATTGAGATGCGATAACCGAAGCATGTAGCACATTTTATCAAAGGTTTATTTATTTCGGTTAATGGAAGTTCTATTTGTCGATTAAAACAATTGTACTCAGTTCCTAAAGTAGGACTAGTAACACTGTTTCATAGTTCCGATTATCAGAATTGACACTAGTTTTACTTCAAATTTGAGAGATGTTCCCTTTGGCACTGTATTATTGAAATGGATGAGTAGGGAATCCTATCACAGCCTTAAAATAAACTGTTCATACGGGATAACTAAAGGTTTAGAGTGGTCGATTATGTATGAAAATGAATCGATTTTTGACCCATGTATATATGTTTATAAAATTTTGTTTCTATAACTAGAAGGAAAATCGATGAGTAGCACAAACATACATTTCTTTAATATGTTTATGAAAAGTAACCGTTTAATACTGGAGTTTCAAAAAAAATGATCTTTCAATTGTGCACGAGGGCAAAGAAAATCCGTTACACTTGAGACACTAAAATAGAAAAGGAGCCGGTACCTCAAGTTAAGAAATCTGACGTGGATCCTGTACCTCAAGTTAAGAAATCTGACGTGGATCCTGTACCTCAGGTTAAAAAGTCTGACGTGGATCCTGTACCTCAGGTTAAAAAGTCTGACGTGGATCCTGTACCTCAAGTTAAGAAATCTGACGTGGATCCTGTGCCTCAGGTTAAGAGGTCTGACGTGGATCCTGTGCCTCATGTAGAAAGTTTGATGTGGATTCGGTATGGAATGCATTTTATCAGTTATTACGTTTTTTATCGACTTATTTAACACATTTTCATGACATCATTTTATTACATTATATGGCTTTTATTGATATGAGTTTTTGTTCATTTCATTTTTCAGTTGTTACATACAATTCTTTATTTTCATACCGCGTTTTAGGTGTACATTTGTAGAAATTAGTATTGAGATTCATATATCACCGTCAAGGATGGATATATAAATAAATTAGAACCACATCCTGAAAAATATTGATTACAACATTGTATGGTTTGTTTGTTTTCATTTTCGTGCAAAGCTACACAAGGGCTGTCTGCGCTAGCCGTCCATAATTTAACAATGTAAGAGGTAAGGCAACTAGTCATCACCACCCACCGCTAGGTCTTTTGTGTGATGTTTCTTTAATGTTGAAAGTTATTGCCAACAAATCACAGACACCCGCTCTAAAGAATTCTCGCACTTTATTGTAAAAAATCGTGTAGACTCTTTCCACTTGTCGTCATTAATTAAACAAGATACACTAAAGAAATATCCGATAACTACCATCACTCACTGCAAACTCTCGGGCCACTTTTTTACCAAAGCCGTAGTAGCGTTACAATGTGACAGTCAATCCCACTATTCGTGGGTAAAAGAGTAGCCCAAGAAGGCTACAAATAATGTTTGTTTAACTGAATGTAGAATTGATAATTACAATGAAAATATTTGTAATTATCTATCTATGTTTTATATTTTTCTTGCTTTATCAGCAATTTATAAGAAAAATTCAATATCTATTCTGTATTATTTTTAAATTCATTATCTACAACTCATAAATAACAATTCTTGTCTCATGGTCTAAAATTTCTCTTATTTTTAGAATAAAATGTATTTTTAATATCTATATTATATATGTATTTTTGTGTTAAATAAATTGTAGGTTATAAAATAAATTGAGTTCAGCTGTGATTTAATTTGTTAATATAGTTTGTTTGCTCTCTATTAATTTGAGGAGAAATTATGCAATCGGGTTTGTTTGTGAGTTAGACAAGAATTTGTTTCGGAATTTATCGTTGGCGTTTTTTTGTATAACTTCAAGTCTCATTTTTCCTACCTTCTTTCGATACTTTATCTTTTTATCAATTTCATTGTTTCCACAACCTCGTGATCTGATTTCGTGCTGTTGCTGTTTACTTGAAGGTAAAAATTTATTCAAATTTCTATTTGGTTTTCACCTTTATCTCATTTATGAAACCGGTGTTGTAATATGCTGTAAGCATTTATTGCTGATAAAAATGATCTAAAACAAATTAAAATATACGCCATTCTATGATTAGTTTGAACTTGTTTTCTGCAATATTATTTGTAACAACGATTTAGAATTATAATTGATGAGGAAGTTAGGAGTGTGAAATATACATAAAGACAAAGGTTACTCGTACTGTTTTAAATCATCACTTTGTTATCTTCATTTACTCTTTTAATTCTGATACCAAAGGAAGCCTGTTGTTTCGTTAAAGTGTTTTTTATTCTTCTATTGAGTTAGAAATTGCTGTTAAGGTTTGTTATTTTTGCCGACATCAAAAAGAAAACTGGCTGCATTACAAATAATAAGTCTCTGTGCTATAAACAGAAAATATAATGCACTAGTTTTCATATATATATATATATATATATTATTATGTAACAAGATAGTTTATCTGTAGTAGATCTAAAAGAAGCAAAAACTCAATGATGACTCAAAAATCCTTAAGTTCCGAACATCGCAAGTGAATCATTGAAGGACTTCACTTTAATAATTACTTATTACACCTATTCCAAAAATAAATGTGTTGCCAGGGAGAATACTTTCTATTTTTTTAAAACAAAACATTCATAAAACATTATTCACATATTCCATGTACTTTTCTAAACAGTGTTTTCTTTAAAACCTTAAGAAACTATATAGCATTTAATAGCATTATTCAAAACAAAGCATAATTATTTCTGAAATATTTAATAGGTTTAGAAACTAGGTATGTGTTTGAAGTTACTTAACCATTCCTATGTTTTCCCGTGAACATCGTATGTGATTTGTAAATTTGCAATTGTTTTAAATCAGATTCTGTATCGAAATATCGATACATCATATAAGCATGTTACCACAACCACACATTTATTTGTTTGACATATTTTATTTAGAATTGTGTAAACATCAACTTTAAAAAATTCAGTTGAATTATACAGTATTAATTTATTCACTCTCTTTGGTTATGGTATAATTTTAATTTAATCTAAAATACATTTTACCAGTTTCTTCTATTTTCATTTTTATTTAAAAATTCTTTTCACAACATTCTTTCTGCAGAAAAATGACATAATCTATGTATCATCATTTTTAAGTATCTGTTGTAGCTTGATGGAATAATATAAAGTTCTGTAAAAAACTTATGTTTCATATGTTTCTGTTACAATTTATTCATATCCTGATATATTATTGTGGTGTAGGTAACAAGGAGTTCAGAACATGATGTGTTCTTTTAATCATCTTTCCAACCTTTTCTTTTTATAAAACATGTAGTTTGTGTAAAATGTTAGTTTTTGTCACAACAAACTGGAATCATTCTTTCTGGAGAACTCTTTGGACAAGTGTCTTGTTGTAATGCTTAATACAAAGGGTATGTTATATTGTCGTATTCGCGTCGTTATAAAGTTAGGACGATTGCTCGGTTAAATTACTTACCTGAACTGTACAAATTATAAAATGTTATTCGAAAAAATGAAGCGCTTTGATTACTTGGAAAGGACTTTGCATTCTTCTTAAGCTGAAAAGTACAAAAATAAAATCATCAGTTTTTATATTAGTAACTGATAATTAAACAATTTTGCTGCCAAATAATCACAATAACCATAATCATTTTGTTGAAATACCAATTACATGACGACGATATAGGAAATACAATCCTTCTATATCAATCACACTTTGAGAGACGTCGGTAATCCTACTTTTCTTATAGAAACTGCTGTATATCAGGTTAGGTGGCAGTTTTCAAACATAAACTTGTATAATGGTACCATAATCCTTTGAAAGAAACGTTTCCAAAGTTTACGATTACACTCGATATATTCGAAGTAAAGAAGTTTCATCCCTATTTCGGAAATAAATACTAATATAAAAAAACAACAACAGTAATTTAGAGTCACTAAACAAACAAAACCAAGAATAAATTAATTAAAACAAGAAGTATAGTTGTAAGTACATACAATTTGCATTTTCAAATGTATAACGTAAGTTTATAATAAATATTATATTACTTCAACAAGAATAAAACACACAGTAGAAGTACATAAGTTTCCCACTATATAAGTATAGGTTAAGGGTAACCAATAAAACCAACAACATATCATAAACATTGTTTTTATATTTTTATGTTCCAATTATTTCCAGAGCAGAAATACTTTCTCTGGTGGTAAGTCAAGTAAGCTTTGACAAATTTCACAAATTGACATACCATAGCATAATTATCTTTTGGGAAATTATCTTATGTTTTAAAAATGTTTTGTTTGTTTATTGAGCTATGTACAAATCTTCTAAAGAGCTATCTTTATCAGCCATCCTTAATTTATAAATTACGGATTATATCATGAGATATAATTGTACGGTTACACATGATGACTATTGCAACTATGCAACATTCACATGTAGTAATTCTACGGTGTTTAGCAACAAACGTTTGTGCAGTCAGTAAATGTTTGTTTTGATATACGAGGGCTGTTCAAAAAATACGCGGACTGACGTCATAAAACAAAATGTACTTTATTTCGAAGTTACAGGTCTGGGACCCCTTCACATTACACAACTCCCCAACGCACACACTTATCCAAATGGTGTTTTCACTTGTTGAAACAGTCCTGGTACGCTTCTTTTGTAATGTTCTCCAGCTCCTTCGCCGCATTTGCCTTAATCTCGGAAATCGTCTTCAATCTTCTTCCTTTCAAGGGTCTATAGAGTTTGGGGAAGAAGGAAAAATCGCAAGGAGCAAGGTCAGGTTAGTAGGGAGGTGGGAAAGAACAGTAATCGAGTGTTCGGCCAAAAACTCACGAGTTCTGAGGCACACATTTCGCAACAACGCGGTGCATCTTTAATGTTTCGGTCAAAATCTCGTTACAAGATCCAACTGATATCCCACACTCTTGAGCAAGCTCCCTGACAGTCAAACGTTGATTTTCCCGCACCAGGGTGTTGATTTTGTCGACGTGTGGGTCGTCAGTTGACGTGAGAGGACGTCCAGGACGCTCATCATCTTCAATGGACTGTCGACCATCCTTAAAACGCTCATGCCACTTGAAACATGCCGTACGCTTCATAGCAACATCACCGTAAGCCGTGTTAAGCATAGCAAAAGTTTCAGTTGCAGGTTTTCCAAGTTTAACACAAAATTTCACAGCAAATCGTTGCTTCTTCAGGTCATTCATTCTTAAATCCGCCAAACGAAAAAATCGCATTTCACTTAAAATCGCGTAGCTAATACACAAATGAAGATATCTGCAATCAGAAATTGACGTTGTAATCAGCTGATTTGATTTGTGCAAACCTAGCGACATCAAGCGGATTCCCCTAGAACCAACTGGAGCCGCGTAATTCAAAGAGTCCGGGTATTTTTTAAACAGACCTCGTATTAACCTTTTAACCATAAACTACTTTGGTTGGTGTTCAGCAAAACCACATTGGACTACTTACTATGTCCACTTCCGGTAATCGAATACTGATTTTAACGTTATAATTTCGTGGAATTAATGCTTTTCCACCGTGTACAAAATTAAAGCTGAGTCCCAAATATCAATCATCGTTTTTAAGTATATTTTTTAAATGATGTACGCACAACTTATTCAAGAGTTTACACATTTTTGGTTGCAAGATCCCTGATAACAAAAGTGTAACGTTATTAGAAAATACTTCCAATATTGCGATTAATCCCATTAATTACTGCTAGTTTCCTACGTATTTCAAATCGAGAAAGTCAAATGGAAACATGTAATGTTAGGAAAGTACTCTTAAATTCCCACATGTTTTGCGTCAGATTTAAGTTTCAGATGTGGGTTTGGGGTCTTGGTGTTAAAATGCTTGATAAAAGTGAATTATTGTTTCTGAATCTTGTGGTTCATTTTATTGTTGTAAAATAGATCGTTTAAGGTTATTACTCTGGTGTTATTTTGAGCGGAAGTTTTTTTTGTTATCTGAATTTGTGATCAAAGGGAGTTTTCATGTTCAGGTGTCAGAGGAATTGCCAAACGCCACACAGGACGTTAGAACGAGGTTCCAAAAAGTTCAGTTATTGAGATAATGGGAATATATAGTTGTGGCCTTTTTTGTGCTTGTAAGTTTGTAAATAATCATCATAAAGGGAATTCCAAAATAATCCTTTCCATTTTCAACGTAAATAAAACATATTTACAAAGTTTCAAGAAATATTTAATAAATACTAGAAATAGAGCCCGCAATGGTGAATTTCCATGACTATTTTCTTGTTTTTACTACTTATTGATACAAATACTCTCTTGATCTCGTGCAGAACGTTCTGAATCCTCATCACAGAACACAAAACACAAGTTGACACGACGGCGTCCACGCTGTTGTCTTTTTGTATTTCGGTCATGTTTTCTGCGACAGCGGTCACAAACTGTTCCACTTCAATGTGTCGAAATTTCTCGCTATCCTTTTATAAATAGGTTTAAAACCACGGGTTAGGTTCGACACATATTAATCTGCATCCTATTGGATAATATTTGAGATTTACACCAGAACCAACACCAATCGCTAAGACTCTAATCACACCATGTCCTTGCGTTTTTAAACGTGGATCATAAGAAACCAACGTGTTCACATGAGAAAATAGTTTTTCTTTAAAAACGACGAACTCCTTCTCTATGTTTGGTGACACACACCTATCAATAAATAAAGCAAACGTTTGTTGTTTTATTCTTTCAAGATTGCAATGTAACGCCCACAATAAAATTACAAATACACTCGCTACAATGTCATTTGCAACAACAAAATCATTTCGGTTCGGCATTATTCCATTTACCGAAATTATATTTGGCTTCAGCCCCTCGAGCTGTCTCACACTTTGACAGGATACACAACTGTACATAAAGATTTAACTCCTGACTGGTTTAAGACTGGCAAACCACCCTAAAACATACACGTGATACATACGTAACCACTCCAGGTCACTCAGCGAAAACAGGGAGACGTTCGGGTGCTTGTACAACTAGTATCCTTGATTTAAGACTGTAGTGCAAACAACATTTAGATCTATGATATGGAGAAGCACGCGGTATACCAAGAAATTGATATGTGGTTATTGTGATATGATGAAATAGTGTGTACTAGTTGACAGATATAAGGTAAAATGTTTTGTCGATGTTTGAATGCAGAGACTGATATAAAGAATAGTAGTTATAAACATCTTACACATTGTGCTGGGAGGAGAAAAGAGAATGGTTTAGTTACTTCAAACACAGAAATTCTTTGATTAGATAAAAATATAAAATATTCCAGACATTACTGTATCTTGTGATCAGTAATGCTATTCTACTGTATACAGTTTAAATTAAAATACTCTTTTGAAACGTACAAGTAATATGTAAAGACTGTTTTATGAACGTTTTTTTCTGCAATTACTTTGGTAAGAGATTATTGAAGTCTTTTAACTATTTACTTGAAAGATGGGCAACTTTACAATAAATAATCGGTATCTTCTAATCAATGTATTTTTTCTTTCACATGTATTTGTTTTTAATACAGAGAATATTTAGATACCTAACACGCAAATTATTAAATGCCAATAACGCTTGTGTGGGTAAATTCATTAATATACTATTTCAAACAGTTGTTCGAATAATATTGCGGTAGACAAGTCTAAACAAATCATTGTATGGCGTATATTTTAATTGGTTTCAGACAATTTTCATCAGCAATAAATGCATACAGCATGTTATAACACTGGTTTCATAAATGAGGTCAAGGTGATAATAAAACAGAAATATAAATAAACTTTAACCTTCAAGAAAATAACAAGAGCATGAAATCAAATTATGAAGTAGTGCAAAGAAGGAAATGGATAAAAAAGATGGAGAAAAATGAGACAGGAAGTTAAAAATTCGCAAATGGTAAATTCCGAAACAAATTCTTGACTAACTCACAAACAAACACGATTGCACAATTTCCCCTCAAATTGTTTAGCAAAAAATAAAAAGTATTTTCTCCAGGCAACACATTTGTTTTTAGAATATTCAAGACAGAAATGAAAGGAATAGTTCTGTAACACAAATCAAATCTATCATTAACAGTAATTGAGTAATAATAAAGAATGCATAATAATAGCTGATATTATTCTAAATAACCAAACAAGTGTTACCATGGCAGGAATTTACTGTTCAACAATAAAACAAATAGATATAAATTTATTCAACTGCATCTTTTCCTACAATCAAAATGCTATAGCTAATCGGCAAACATACAAACTTCACAACCCATCAAACACAATTAGAAGGCAACATATAGAATTTATAGATCATAACAATAGGCCCGGCATGTCCAGGTGGTTAAAGCACTCGAATCGCAATCGAATCTTCGTCTCAACAAACATGCTTGCCCTTTCAGTCGTGGTGGTGTTACATAGCACAGTCAATCCCAATATTCGTTGGTTAAAGAGTAGCGGAAAATTTGGCAGTAAGTTATGATTCCTAGCTACCCTCTATCTATTCTGACAGTGCAAAATTAAGGATGGCTAGTGCACATATCCCTCGTGTATATTTGTGCAAAATTCCAAAAACAAACAAACAATATGTACTATAGATATGTAAAAACGACTGGTATGAATTCAGAAAATATTTTATGTAGAGGAGCAAACGAGTAGAATATCTCCAACTTTAAAATCAGCACGATTGTATGTGCCTTTATAAAAAGTATTGTTTATAAAGACTTTCTCTGACCATTGTTTTAAAAGACATCAGTCAGAACGTTTGGCTGTTAGCCACAAGGGATAGAGTGAATGAGAGAACAAAAACATGTAAAGGTATGAACAACAAATATCAGTTATGTCCAAGTTGATTGATTCACTCATTATCGATCATGAACTGGCAGTTTTCATCTGTAAAACACTGCATAAATTGTGATATGACAGAAAGCTACCAATATAATTTAATATGTGCTGAAAGTGCGAACAATTGACAGTGAATGATTAAAATTGTTGTTAATTGATTAACTTTCTCTCTTTTTTTGTACTTATAATACAGTTTTTTACTATCAGGTCAGTGTAAGTTGTTTTTTTGAAAATTGCTTATCATTACAATTGTACATTTCAAGGCTGCATTAGAGCCCTGCTCGGGAAATTGTTATTCGTTTTTGTTTTGTTCAAAATTGATTTAAAAGCATAACATTGAATCCAGTAATCGTTCTTGGTTAGTATAATTCTACATACCTCAATCTGATTGAGCATATTTGTGATAAACTTCTACCAGTGTTTGTGAATCAATGAAAATGACAATGCATGGGATTTATAATAAAGTGACCAACAACTCTAAGTTGTCCATGAGAAAATGACAGTCATATTACAATACAAATTTAATATCATGTCAAAGATGTGATGTATTCAAAATTAATAGCATACGAGTTTTAAGACTAAAAGTATTACTCAAATTTTAAGACCAGACTTCTTGATTTCATAAATGTGTTTGTAAGCTAACAGTATGGTTTTGTAGTACTCGCATGGAAAACAACTAGTGTGCTGATAATATCTGAGATAAATGAAAATCTTTTTATTCAAAGATTCGTGTATTCTTTAACTCAGAATGTTCGAGTACTCGAAAATATTATGAAGCATCAGAAACATTTGATGATACTTCCTTTTGAAACAAATCCTAAAGATGGATGAAATATTGATATTTAGATTATTATTCAGTACTTATAAATTGTGAAATCTTCTTTATGACCTAACACCACTAATTTTATCTGCTATCAACTTCCAATTTATTTGATTTGATACCATTTTATCTTCTAAACATCTTTGTTCTTGTCTCATACCACCTGCTTTACACTGAAATACTTTCCATATTTTTGTTCAATTTAACCCTGTTAATACTTCCTGTTTTTATATACTCTAAATCATCCATTTTAATGTGTTATGTTTCTAGTTATTCGCAATGACGGCCGTACAATTGACGACTGAGACCTCTTGTTCGGCATTTCCTATCCTGTTTAAAACATCTTTTTGTTATGGTCTTAAACTTTCGACCCGCTAGTATTTAAGCTAATTTCATAGTGTTTACAATTTCTCTATTAAATGCTAAAATGTTTTTTATTTGTGTTTCACCTTTTCTTATTTTCATCTTTCAACGCTCTCCTCAAATAAGAGGTTGAGTCTAACAACGCAAAGTGCATATTTTTTCTCTATTTTCATTGGCCTTAAGATTTAGGCCAGCAGTGTATATGTGGCTCAGGTTCGTTGTGGTGTTGTATATATTGTATGCTGTTATGTATAGGTGTAAATATTTTGTTAACGACAACATGTCGTGTTATGTTTGAATTTTCATTTCTATTATTCATTTTTTCATATTGATATTATTGTTTCGAAGTTTAAACTAGTATTTTGTTATTTATTTAGGGTAGCTTTTAGAATTTTCTTGAATTAAGTAGACCAATCATATGTTTGTAAATGAGTGCTGGTGACTTCGTGTCTAGACGTGTAGTCTCGTGCAAGAACGGTTGGTTGGTTGGTTGTTTTGGAATTAAGCACAAAGCTACACAATGGGCTATCTGTGCTTTGCCCGCCACGGGTATCGAAACCCGGATTTTAGCGTGTAAGTCCGCAGACATACCGCTGAGCCACTGGGGACACGCGCGGATTGCTCTGGAGTTGTATGGAAATTGCAAGATTGTTCGAGAAGTAGGCCTACCGGTATAAAAGACGGTGACGAGAGAGAGATTCAGTCATCAGTTTTTATTCGAAAAAAGAAGATAGATTCAGTCATCAGTTTTTATTCGAAAAAAGAAGATAGATTCAGTCATTAGTTTTATTCGAAAAATAAGAGTGAGATTCAGACATCAGTTTTATTTCAAAAGAAGAGAGTTAGTTATTTGAGAAAGATTAAGTGTTTGCTGTGAATATTCAACTTGGATTTGTGATTGAAGTTAGATCTACGGAAGCTGTGATTTTATTTCGTCAATCTCTACGATACATCTGAATTACTGCTTGTGCTGAGAGTCGGCGAATTTATTGAACTGTGAACTGTTTCGGAATCTCTTCGTGGGACCAAATTCACACCATAGACTGGAATTTGAGACTTTTATTTTAGATCATTATATTAGATACAGGCCAGTACCATTTTGTATTGTGATTAATTTTGAAGTTTGAAACTAGTATTATTTTGTTTTGCAATTAATTTCGAATGTTATAACTTAATATCTGTCACTATTATTATATAATTCATGTTATATCTGTCATATTTGTTAATAGTTTAGTGTAATAAATTATACAAGCTGTTATCTGCGTTTTTCTGTTGCGTTTAGTCTACGAAGAACATAAAACAAAAAAAATACGTAACATATGCCCTCTTTGGGAGAATCGGATTTAGGACGCTAAAATTAGGAATTCGAATCCACTCGGTAAACTCAGCAGATAGCCCAATGTGGCTTTGCAATAAGAAAACATACATTGTTTTGTGCTGTAGATCGTAAAATTATCTTTAATTACACTCGATCATGTTGTAATAAATTGTTACAGATTTTTTCTGTTTTTCAATAGTTATTAGTTTCAAAATATTTCCACTTTTAGAACTTAATATTTTACAGTCTTTAGAAAATGTTTACATATGAAGACTAGACATACAAATGTTGTAAGTCTTCTAGATACATACTCATTCCTGTGTTTAACTCTCATCCAGTAAATATAAATCATCATCGTGAACTGTTTCTGGACATTGCTGTCAATGTGGTCATTATACCAAGTCAGCAATGGACACTTCTGTTCTCATTTATATAACTATAATTAGCTGTTTAGAGTTTGTCATCTTTTTTGTTTAAAGATGATAAATATCAGTTATTTTTGTGTTTCTCAGTACAGTTTAAATTTGTTTTATTTGACTTAGACATCAATATTTTTTTTTAAAAACTGATTGTGAGGGATATCATAACACGTTTTGTGAAGAACAAAAAAAGCTTTAAAATGCCAAACAGTTACGAGTGTCAGCTGTAATGCTTGTACTTTACACAAACTTACATACATGGATGTATTATTTCAGGCAGCATTTAACCAACATATCAGTTGAATTTGTGTAGTGCTAAAAAGCTATAACACATGTAGAATGCTTTCAAAGTTGCACAGTGCAATATTATATTGCTACTTACATATATACAAACTGTCGCATGAGACAGTATGATCCAGACTGTATGTAGAATAGAACGTATACGTCCTTTCCTGTTGTACGACAGCCTAATCAATTGAGATTATAAGATGAGATCAGGGAAATTTCTGAGAATAAGTTGTGTAATAGCTATCCTTTAGTATGCTGCTGCCTCGCTGTATATAAGGTCTAAATGTTGTTTGTACTCAAATTTTGAAACAAGGATACTAATTACGCATGCACCCGATCGTTTCCCTGCATTCACTGAGTGACCTCAAGAGATTACGCAAATATCACGTGTCTGTTTCAAAGACTAAGGTAGTTTACCCTTGTCAAATCAGTTAGGACTTAATTTTTAAGTTTATGATAAATCAAGTGGTTGAACCCAAATATTATTTCGTTAGATATACTTGCAGTAAATGGAATAATGGTGAATCGAAATAATACTGTTATAACTTTAAATATAGTAGCGAGCGTATTTTTGATTTTACTGTGGGCGTTGCGTTGCAAACGTAAAAGTTTTAAGCAACGAATTTTTGCTTTCTTATAAAGAGGAATGTGTCAGAAATCGTAGAGAAGGAGTTTGTCGTTTGTAAGGAAAATCTATTCCCTTACATGAATAGAAAGGCCTGGCATGGCCATGCGCGTAAGGCGTGCGACTCGTAATCCGAGGGTCGCGGGTTTGTGCCCGCGTCGCGCTAAACATGCTCGCTCTCCCAGCCGTGGGGGTGTATAATGTGACGGTCAATCCCACTATTCGTTGGTAAAAGACTTGCCCAAGAGTTGGCGGTGGTTGGTGATGACTAGCTGCCTTGCCTCTAGTCTTACACTGCTAAATTAGGGACGGCTAGCACAGATAGCCCTCGAGTAGCTTTGTGTGAAATTCCAAAACAAACAAACAAACAAATAGATGAATAGGATGGTTTCTTATGATCCACGTTTAAAAACGAAAGGACAAGGTGTGATTAGAGTCTTAGAGATTGGTGTTAGTGCTGGTGTAATTCTCAAATATTTTTCAGTAGGGTGCAAATTCATATGTGTCGAACTTAACCCGTATTTTGAAACCTATTTTAAGAAGAATAGCGAGAAATTTCGACATATTCAAGTGGAACAGTTTGTGACTGCTGTGGCAGAAAACATGGCTGAAATACATGAAAACAGAGTGGACACCGTCGTGTCAACTTGTGTTTTGTGTTCTGTGATGAAGATTCAGGACGTTCTGCACGAGATCAAGAGAGTACTTGTACCTGTAAGTAGTAAAAACAAGAAAATAGTTATGAAAATGCACCATTGCGGGCTCTATAATAATAATACTGATACGTTATGTGTGCTTCTACCAACACTACTTCTCATTTATGTTATTTGCTTTCTTAACTGGAACGATAACATTGTATGGATAAGGTAGATAAACAAAAAGTATTCTGAACTAAGTTTAGATATCTTAGTACTAAAACAAAATTCGTGATTTCCAGCAGCTCAGCGATAAGCATCAAGGAAGGCTTATTACCCAAAAAGTGGATTTTGATATACACAATGGGCACAGAACAGGAAACTTATTGTGTAACATTGCACTTAACAAGAAATCAGTCCTACTTGTTTTAGTCATTACTGCATGACTGGTAAGATACGAATATATGTTAGATACTGAGAAGTCTGCTATTTTTGGCATATTCTTTCTTTATATACCTTTGGGCTTACATGATCCCCTTTTTTATTACAACTTTATACAGAAATTGTGGATACGAATGATATTATTGAAACGTAATATACGAAACCAATTCATAAATTGAATGTGACAAATATATTTTTTTCGAATTTAAATATATAATAATCTAAGCTATGCAAATACGTCTAGAATAATGGCTTCTGTGAATCACTAAGAATGCCGAAAACACTAATAAAATCGTTCCTTTAAAAGCCAATAAAATCAAAATGGAATGGTTAGCTTGTACGATAATAAACCTTTTTGAAGAATAGTTGGAAATACATTTTTTCTTTAGAGTTAAGTGTAAGGTAACACAATCAACTGTCTATACTGCACTCACCACAAAGATGTAAGACAGGTTTAAACTCAAGTTTTCAGGCTTAACGTTGAACTGCTAAGGAGCGACACCACTTGTTCATTGTAATAATTATACCACCAGGGTAATAACCTTAAACGACCTATTTTACAACATTAAAATGCACCAGAAAATCCAGGAAAATGATTCACTTGTATGAAGCGTTTGAACATCAAGACCACAAACTTACATCAGTGTTATGTAAATGTCATGTAAATGTTTTGTAAACGACAACATGTCGTGTTGTGTTTAAATTTTCATTTCTATTATTTATATTTTCATATTTATATTATTGTTTCAAAGTTTAAACCAATTAAAATATGTTGTTATTCATTTAAAATAACATTTAGAAATTTCTAGAATTAGGTAGATCAAATATATGACTATAAACAGAAATGTATGGCGGCCTAGTGTCTAGACGTTGAGTCTCGTGCAAGAACGGACATGCGCGGATTGCTCTGGAGTTCTGTAGAAGTTACGCGATTGTTCGAGAAGAGGCCTACTAATATATAAACAGACGGAGACGCGAGAAATAGGAAGAGTCATTAGTTTTTATTCGAAGAAAAGAAGAGTCAGTCATTCGTTTGAGAAACTTTAAGTGTTTGCTGTGATTTTATTCAACTTGAATTTGTGACTGAAGCTAGATCTACAGAAGCTGTGATTTTGTCTCGTCAATCTTTGCGATTCATTCGAATTACTGGTTATGCTGAGAGTCGGCACGTACGGACTATTTAGGGGAGGCTGGGAAAATTGGAAGGCGGCAAGTGTGAGACGTTCATCAAGAAGCACCGTAAAAAGAACTTCGTCATTCTCCATTCAAACTTCGGTATTTCTTCGTGGGACCAAATTCACACCCTAGACCGGAATTTTGGATTTCTGATCTGAACTTTTGGACTTTCATTCTAGATCATATTATTAGATACAGGCCAGTACCATTTTGTGTTGTAATTAATTTTGAAGGTTTAAACTTAATATCTATCATTGTTGTTATATAATTTATGTTATATCTGTCATATATATAATAGCTTATTGTAATAAATTATACAAGCTGTTATCTGTGTTTTTCTGTTGCGTTCAGTCTACGAAAAACATAAAACATAAAAAAACGTAACAATCAGAAACTTTAATGTAACGAAAAACGTGTAGGAATTTAAGAGTACTTCACAACATGAGACGTTTCTATTCGCTTTTATCGATTTGAAATACATAAGAAACTAGCAGTAATTAGTGGGAATAATCGCAATATTGAAAATGTTTTCTACCAACGTAACTCTTTTGTTATCAGATATCTTGCTACCAAAAACACTATGGACCCTTGAATAAGTTTATGCGTATATCATTTAGAAAATATACTTAAAAACGATGACTGGGAAACATATGTACTACTACTGTGTGTTTCAGTCGTGTTGTGGAAATGCAATATTTATTATAAACTTAAGTTATACATTTAAAAATGCAAAAAAATTGTATGTACTTAGAAGTGTACTTGTTTGTTTAGTTTATTTATTTTTATTTTATTTGTTCATGAAATCTAAATTACTGTTGTTGTTTTTCAATATTAGTATTTATTTCCTAAATAGGGAGAAAAATTCCTTAACTACAAACGTGTCTGGTATGATCGTAAAACTTGGAAACGTTTCGCTTAAAGGAATATGGAACTGTTATGGATGTTTGTGTGTGAAAACTGCCACCTAACCTCAGATACAGCATTTTCTGCAAGAAAAGTAGGATTTACCGACGTTTCTCAAAGTGTGGTTGACATAGAAGGATTATGTTTCCTATATCGACGTCATGTAATTGGTATTGCAACAAAATGATTCCTTTGGTCTGGAAGTTGACGTTATTGTGATTATTTGGCAGCAAAATGTTTCAATTACTAATATAAAACTGATGATTTTATTTTGTGTACTTTTTAGCTTAAGAAGAATGCAAAGTCCATTCCATGTAATCAAAGCGCTTCATTTCTTCGAATAACATTTTTTAATTTGTACAGTTTAGGTAAGTATTTAACTGAGCAATCGTCCTAACTTTATATCATCCCATCAAGCTAAAACAGATATTTGATAATAGTATTATGGAGATTATGTCAATTTTCTAAACAATGAATGTTGAGAAAGGAATTTTTTTAAATCAAAATGAAAATAGAACAAACTTATATTAAATTAAATTAAAATCATGCCACAACTAAAGAGAGTGAATAAATAAATGAATACTGGTTAATTCAACTTAAATTTAAAAGTTGATGTATACCAAATTCTAAATAAAATATGTCAAACAAATAAAGGTGTGGCTGTGATAACATGCTGACAAAATGTAGAGTAGACTGATGAAGAAGAAAATAATTTTATTTGACAATGTTTAGATACTGAATCTGGTGTAAAACAATTGTAAATATAAAAATCACATACAATATTTGCGGAAAAATATAGGAATGGTTAAGTAAGTTCAAACACGTACATTATTTCCTTATAAATATATTTAAAATATTCCAGAAATAATTATTCTTTGTTATCAACTATGCTATTAAATTTTATGTAGATTCTAAAGGTTTTAAAGAAAACACTGTTTTGAAATGTACATGGATTATGTAAACAATGTTTTATAAATATTTAGTAAAAAATAGAGATTATTCTCCATAGGCAACACATTCAATTTTGGAATAACTCTAATAAAAGATTATTAAAGTGAAGTCCTTCAACGATCCACTTGCGATATTTGGATTTTTTTGTCTCTATCTCATCATCACCGACTTTTTGCTTCTTTTATAATTATTAGTTTTTGACAGATCAAATATCTAGTTACATAACATATATATATATATATATACGAAAACTAGAGTATTATATTTTTTGTTAAAAGCACAGAGACTTAGCATTTGTAATTCAGCCAGTTTCCTTTCTGATGTCGGCAAAAATAAGAAACCTTAATAGCAATTTCTGACATAATAGAAGAAAAAAAACTTTAACAAAACAATAGACTTTACTTTGGCATCAGAATTAAAAGCACAAATCTAAGTCTAAAGAAATCATTGTATGGGGTATTTTTAATTGGTTTCAGATAATTTTCAAAGAAGGAAATGGTAAAGTATCGAAAGAAGGTAGAGAAAAATGAGACAGGTAGTTAAAAAAAAACGCCAATGGTAAATTCCGAAACAAATTGATTGATGGTAAATATACTCACAATCTAGCTTACTGAGTACATCACAGCTGAACACAATTTAATTTATAATTTATAAATTATTCAACACAAACATATAAATATATAGAATATAAAAAGACAAATATTAGGCTTTGATACAAAAATTGTTGTTAGTGAGCTGTAGATAAATAATTTAAAAGTATTACAGAGAAGATACTGAATTTTTCTAATAAATAGATGTTAATGCAACATAAATATAAAACTAATCAATGCAAAGACATCAGTGATGTCGAGAAATATAAATGTAAAATCGGCTCGTTTGGGTTGAGAAAATATTTTACGTAGAAGAGCGAACAACGTTTAGACCTTCTTCGGTCATCGTCAGGTTCACAAAGAAAGAAAGACATAACTGATCAGAAGCTGACCACAGATTTGGAAGGGGTTGTGTAACTGAATGTAGAGGGCGGTGTTAGACGCTTCAATATATAATTTTATATTATTTATTTTATTTAATATAGTTATAAATGTGTTCTTTTGTATTGGTTTATTTTGGGGTTGAGTTGTTGTATAACAAAAACTTCTTTAATTTTGCGTTTTTCTATGATTGCTTCTTCATTTAGCATTTGAGTGTTTTCTATAGTTATGTTGTGTTTATTTGACTTGCAGCGCTCAAAAACTGTGAAGGTGATTTTTTTATGTTCTTTGAATCTGGTTTTCATTTTTCAACTTGTTTCTTTAATATAGAAGTCGTGGCAGTTATCACATTGTATTTTATAAATAATGTTGGTTTGGTGTCAGTGCAAAGACACAATATAGAATATGAAACATAACTGAAAAACTAAGAATATAAGAAAGAAAACCGTGAATTAGTAGCACATAAACCCAATAATTTTGTGTAATAATTTTGCACATAAAAAGCAGACACGTACAAGGACACTGGGATAATCCTTATGAGTTCCTATGGAAAGCTTTGTAAAAAATACATTACCGCGCTGCCAGAACAATGAATAAATAAATATTTGTCTAAAGCCATCACACTAATGATTTACTTTATAACACTTCTGTTAGAAAGGTTATCTTCTATCTTACGAAGAACTCATATTTGTTTTAAAAATTACTGCTCGTGTGCTCTATCTCTGGTGTTTTAACATTAGATTACACACACTTCTCAGATGAGTATTTTTGTTATTTTATGACAAATGTGTGACAATCTTCTAGACATTTTACCAGTGGTTCTTTCTAGATTAATTCATCCATGTCAAAAATTCTTGAAAAAATTCAATAATAAAGATCTCAATAAAAATTTCTTAACACCACATTTAGGACACAACCTCTCTTGCTTCTTCGAAACATTAGTTTACACATTTTGTGTTATTAGCAACAAATATTTTCATTATACTTTTCAATTCTACATTTAGTTAAACAAACATATAAATCAATTTATAAAGTTAATGATAAAATAAAATCTATTAATAAGCTCTGTGAAATACAATAACTGTGCACCAACTTTGTTTGCCTCGAAAACTATGTTTACTCGGGAAGAAAAACGTGCTTCATACTTTGGTAAACTATTATGATTAAATGTTATCGTACACATAAAGAAAGTTTTGAAAGCACAGAAAGAAAAAGAGATGTAATTTCTTATTTGTCGACAGATAATTGAATCAACAAATGTAAAATGAAACGATAATATAAAACTTGAAACAGTTCCATTTTACAAATATTAAGTTAGCTATAAAATGTCAACGGCCTTAAGTAAAAATGTCAGGCGCTTCTATCTGGCATGAGATTTAATTTTCTCAAACCAAAATACCTAATAGATTTGGTTGATTGGTTTTTTCCATAAAGCTACATGAGGGTTGTACGGAATGTACCTCAGTTGTTTTAACTTAAGTACAACAATAGAGCAGAAACTCCTTATTTTTAAAACAATAGTTTAACGCAAGTTAAAATAAATAGATCGATCAAGTTTGTGTGATTGTGAGTTTACACACCAAGGGAAGTATCAGTTTTTATTGCAATAACTGAATCTATAGTAATTGTGTTCTAAATTAATCGAACAAACCTGTTTGGACTATTAACAAAAATAAACAATTATGTAAAGCTTTTAAAACAACTATGGTAGCCAAGAGGTGACATAAGTACCATTGAATGTCTCCCCCAGTAGCACAGCAGAATATCTTCACATTTTTATGCTAGAAAACAGATTTTTATACCCGTGGTGGGTTGAGCACAGATAGTTCCCAGTGTAGCTTTGTATTTAACTTCAAATAAACCCGAACCTCTGACTATATTGTAACAACACAGCAGAAAAGGATAATTCATCTTATCAGCTGTTTACTAAAGTAACCAGCCTGTGTGGAATTGAGGAAAAGTGATATCTATTCAAAGCTCTGAAATAATCTGTAGTGATGAACTGTGCAACGAACTTACGTATACATTTTATCTAAGTTTGATATATTATTTTAAAACAAATATACTGTGTGCTGTTTGTTTAATGATGAAAGTTATTGCCAACAAGTCACAGACACCTACTCTAAAGAATGTTTCGCAATTTATTTTAAATGATCGGTCAGACTGTCTCTATTTGTTGTAATTAATTTAACAAGATACACTGAAGAAAAAATCAGATAACATAGCTCGTTGCAAACTCTTTGGCTTCTCTTTCACCAAACAGAAGTAATCACATCATAATTCCCACACAGTTTTAAGGGCGACCATGTTCGGAGACAGGTATTTGAATCTGCAACAACCTAATCATCAGGACATATCTATTACCAAAAGGGTTGAAAAAGTGTACAATGTTTAAAGATTGCATTAATGATATATCTGTAGTTTTGGTAACGGTTTCTTTATAACTATTTTTCGAAATGAAAAAACCGGCAAAGGAATGGTTAAAACATTACTTACTTGCGTAGATTGGTATACAGTCGTTTTTGATAATTTATTATTCTTAAATTTATGCCTGTTTTTCTCAGAACGTCTACACAGGCAGCGAAAATTCCAATAAGGCCATGGTGTGAGAATTTTTATGGCATGTTTAACTAAACATCATTACAAACATTTTGACAGCCTTCGTAGCAGAACACCCAAAAATGATACAAAGAAAAAACACTGCCTAGAACTACCAGTAAATATAACAAAAAACACGTCATACCATAATTAAACACATCAACCACAACAATCCTATCCTCGAAAATTATCCGTCCTATATATCAACATTCAAGATGCACTTGCTTCCAAGAAACATGATATCGAAGACATAATTGAAACATCAAACCAATGAATTGTGATAACTGGTGAAACCTAAATATATGAAAATAACATGTATAAAATACATTATTACTCAACTATCAGAAAACAGATTTAATAATCAGGATAAAAACAAAGGAATAGTCCCGTTACATGAATCAAATTTATCAGTAACAGAAATTGAATAGTAATAAAGAATGCATAATAACAGCTGATGTTGTTTTGCATAATCAAATAAGTGTTACCATGGCAGAAATTTACTGTTCATGAAAAAAACAAATATATATGAGTTTACTCAACTGCATCTTTTTCCACAATCAAAATACAATTGCTCCAAAAGAGACGTAAGCGGCAAACATAACAACTTCACATGCAATGCAACAAATGGAAATAGAAGGCAATAAATAGAATTTATACATCATAACAGAAGGCCCGGCATATCCAGGTGGTTTAAGCACACGAATCGTAATCCGAGCGTCGTGTTTTCGAATCCTCGTCTCACCAAATATGTTCGCCCATTCAGCCGTGGAGGCGTTACATAGTGACGCTCAATCCCACTATTCTTTGGTAAAAGAGTAGCCAAAGAGTTGGCGGTGGGTGGCGATGACTAGCTACCTTCCGTCTAGTTTTACACTGGAAAATTTAGGATGGCTAACGCACATATCCCTCGTGTAGCTTTTCTCGTAATTTACAAACAAACAAGAAACACAAAAAGTGAATACTGTAAAAAAATAGAATTAAAATCCACATAGCAAAAAACCAACTGATGATTTTTAGAAAATTTCTAAAATTCCAAAAATAACAACCAAACCTGTATATCAAGGAAACAGTCCTTCAGATTACTCCATTCGCCAAGTCTCCATGATTAACATATGTCTCAAACTGACATGGATAACCCACCAAAATAATATTAGAACGAAAATCTGAAAAAGATCAAACTTTTCTACCAGTTGGTAGAGAAAGTGAATTAGCAATCGACAACATATTAAAATCTACAAAACATACTTTCAAACCGTAATTGACCAGACAGCCTTAGCATGGGTGAACGTAATACTAAAACTAGTACACACCAAACTACAAACAAAACACTTCTCACAACAGCTTATAAAATCCCTGGAGCAGCTTCCTCCGATTTTGTTCATAAATATTTAAACACAGAAACAGTAACAGAAAGACTCCTACATGACACACTAAATTATTTCGAGAGAACTTGGAGAAAATAATTATTTATAATGTGAACAAGAGATGTACTACATACAAAATTGTGATTGTCCCAAGCACCTCTCCCTCGTGAAAATATAAGTGAGAAATATAAACAGTTCACTTACTTAGACTTACTTAAAAACTTACTCATAGGATACTTATGTAACATTCTTAATTTAAGCCTAAACCTTCTGAAAGGGTAAGATATTATGAAACTATTTGTGAGAAGTAGTATCTATATACGAATGTGTTGGCCCGGCATGGCCAAGCATGTTAAGGCGGAAGACTTGTTATCTGAGGATTGCGGGTTCGCATCCCCGTCGCGCCAAATATGTTCGCCCTCCCAGCCGTGGGGGCGTTATAATTTGACAGTCAATGCCATTATTCGTTGGTAAAAGAGTAGCCTAAGAGTTGCCGATGGGTGGTGATGACTCGCTGCCTTCCTTCTAGTCTTACACTGCTAAATTAGGGATGGCTGGCATAGAAAACCCTCGAGTGGCTTTGTGCGAAATTCAAAACAAACAAAACAATATACAAATGTAACTGCAAATAATACAAAGACATTACCATGAAAGAGGCTGGTATAAGATGCGGTTTACTCTGGTACTTATGTAGAGTTTATAAATACATTCATCAGAAGATGTAAATCACCATACAGGAGAAATGAAGAGACAAATAAACATGACCGTACTGATCTTTATAGCTAAATACCGACCAGGTAAAAAGAATTTTTGTACGTTTATTAATACAACTTTGACATGAAGAAACACCGATATTGAAACAGATGTGTGAGACTAAAATCGCTACACAAGAATAATACTATAACAATACTATAAACTGTATAGTATTGAACATATAATTATCGTACCCTTAGTTTAATAAACACACTTGTTCATACAACCGAGTTGTCTTGAATATATTAGTTTAAAATAAACGGAGTTATGGATGTTAATTTTTCGTCAAATTATTTAATAGTCACGAGAGTGTTTTATAAACTCGGCCAAATTTTATGTGTTAGACTTTAATCTACAGCGTGGATAAAACTACCAAAAGAAGGTCTAAAAATCTCGTGGCTGAAGCCAAATTTTATTTCGCTTGTTATACTTTCAGTAATTCGATTAATAGTAAGCCTGAGTAATTTCGTTATAATTAACGACTTAATGGTGAGTGTTTTCTTCATTTTGCGTTGGAAACATGAAACTGTAAACAAAGGAATATTTGCTTTCATTCTTAATAGGTATACAAGACCACTTGTAAAGAAGTAGTTGCATGTTTTAACAAAAAACTATTTTCTTATATGACCCCGATAGATTATTATGACCCGTGGTTGAAAACATAAAGTCAAGGTGGAATTCGAGAAGGTAAAGTCTTTCTTTATAAGTAAAACTTACACTAAAACTATTATTTCAACATTTATTTTGTGGCATAAAGATCAACTTTATAATTCCCTTAGAAGGTCGATAATGGAAATCTATAAATAAAATACAATAAATTTTATTTCGTGATTAGCTTTATAAATTTATTTATATAGTGCTGCACTAATATTTGGTTTTAAAGGATTTGTGCAAATTGCTATGTTTAATCATTATTATTGTAGTAATTAGATTGATTAATATTATTTTGCTGTTCAAAATACCAATTCTTAGTACAGAGCTGGTTTCTTGCTGGTTTGGATCTTTTAGCATACCACGTAGCATAGCCGCAGGAAGCAAATACAGTGTAATCAGGCTATAAGAACATCGTCATTTGTAGGAGTTTGAGGGCATAGCTGAAGAAGAGTTATGAAAATTTAAACCTAAACCGTTTTAACTGTAAATACTGCAAATACAAAGTTGTATTTACATGCCACCAAAAAATGATCAGACCATGATATGAATTGCATCACAATATGTATGGTCCGTGTAGACATTTTTCAAAAACAAGCTGAAATTTGATGAACGCTAATTTTAACAATTGTCAAAAAGATTATATATCATTTTACACAAACACGTAATATTCTAACCATTTCTCTATAGAACTTCTCATCACAAAAAACGCAAACGCAAATGAACTTAGCAGGGGTTTAGTTTGAAGTCTGAAGAATTTTCTCTCCAATTGGGGTGATCAGAAACTTTGTGATTCCTCTTCATACCCTCACGTGAAATATTATTGAACTTTACTTAGAAGTTAGTCTTTATTTTGTTTTAATTTTTTAAGGTGAAGAATTGAGGGTGGATATGAAAGTGACACGATAGAAGTGAGACCTGGACGCCTATAAATCTACCCAGACCGTTCCCGAAAAATCATGTCTTGTAAAAACATTTATTGAATAAAAAGAAACTGATTGGTTGTTGCAATGGTACAAGAGGCTGGTTGTCTGGTAAATGGAAAACTGCGAGCTGTGGTGTTGAAGAACAGGTTTGTTCTTCAGGTTGAACTTGCGTTCACTCCTCATGCCCAGTGGTGATAAAGAAAACGTGAGCTTAGGGGAGAAGCAACTGGCTGTTCTTTTTCAGTGATTTTTTTCTTCATGGAATGCTTTGTTTCTTGTAATTTTCGTTTGTGTCTTCTGAGTGATTGTTGTCAGTTTCTCTGTTTAAACTGGCGCGTCGGTAGTTGTCATGTGAATGGTCTGAGTGTGGCTGATGGTTGTATTCCGTGAAACTGGAGCTGAGGTCTGGCAGGAACCATCACTTGTCTTCCTTGGTTTCTTAAGTCTTCGCCTGTTGTTTACAGTGATAGTTGTAGTTTATGGAGTTGAGTTGTCTGAATCTGCATTTATGTTCTTTATGGCTGGTTCTGGACTCCGCGGTATTTTTGTAGTTTTCCATTGAAAATTGTACGTTGATTGTCTATGTTGTCTGGGCACACTGTTTGACCGTGAGTTGGAGGGTCTGCGATGCGGGGTTTCGGCTCTAAAGTGAAATGTTTGACAGTCACACCCGTCACGTAAAATACAATCAGCACTGTACTTTGACGTTGTCACTATCTTTATAAAGTATGTTGGTACATTTGTGTTTCTTGAGAAAATTCGATGTACAACATGTAACTTGGCCTGGATTTGAGATTCTATGACTTGTTTGATTTCTTCTGGTTGTATGGTTGAGTCGACGCCCCTGCGGAATACAAAGAAGAGGCTGACAGGAATTTTGTTTGGGGAACAACAGCTTACTTTAATTTTAGTTTTCCATGGTTGACAGATAAACTTGATTAGCGGGAGTAGCGGGTTGAATGAGGATTCAATCTCGAGGTAGGATCCGGGTCCTTGAAGGTTTAGTGGTTGCCCCTTGCTTGGTTTGGGCGATAAACATGGCGAATTGTAGCGACGTAAAGTCGTAAATTTTACTCGGTAAAAGCTCGAAGATTTTTAATATAAAATGACAAATACATACACCTAAAGAGTGGAGATAATTTAATATTAAAGCACTAGATATAGAGCATACGTTCACTAATAATGAAAACAAGTGTGATACCTACATAGGTACAAGATAACATGTTTAACAGAAGTATTATCAAGCAAATCTTTTTTATGCACGCAGTTATAGTTTCAAATATAAATAATTATTTTTCTACAGTCATCACACTAATGTGCTAATTAAATCAATAAATGAACTACAGATAGAGAAGTGATTTATTCTTTTACATCCTTTTCCAAGGAAACTTAGGACCGGCATGTCTAGGTGGGTTCGACTCGTAATCTGAAGGTGTCGGGTTCGAATCCCGATCGCACCAAACATGCTCGCTTTTTTAGCGGTGAGTGCGTTATAATGTGACGGTCAATCCCGCTATGTGTTGGTAAAAGAGTAGCACAGTAGATGTTGATGACTCAGGGTCGACTAGCACAGTTAGCCCTTTTGTAGCTTTCCGCGAAAATCAAATACAAAGAAACTCTTGTCAGCTCTTTATGTGGTAAATCCTTCCAGAAAGCCGTATGTGTGATTATTTCCCAATTTTCTTTCTTAAGTCATCAGTTTGTGAGTTTCATATTTTCTTATATACTGTGTCCTTACACATTTTAAGTCCTTGTTTATCTTGAATTAAAAACAATTAATTTTACAAAACCTTTTCTGAAGTACTTTTAATTTATTATCTTCTGTTCATAAATAATCAATCTTGTCTCTTGGCCGTAATGTTGTCTTTCCTAGAAAATAAAATTTTACTTTTAATATATGTAAACATGTTTGTTTGAGTTAAATGACTTGTGAGTTATAAATTAAATTGAGTTCAGTTGTGAGTTACTTAGTAATCTAAATGGTGAGTGTGTTAGTGCGTTTGCTCTCGATTCATTTGAGGGGAAATTGTGCAATCGGGTTTGTTTATGAGTTAGGCAAGAATTTGTTTCGGAATTTACCATTGGAGTTTTTTTAACTTTCTGTCTCATTTTTCCTACCTTCTGTTGATACTCCATCTGTTTATCCATTTCCTTCTTTCCACTACTTGATGATCTGATTCCGTGCTGTTGCTGTTTTCTTCAAGGTTGAAGTTAATGAAAATTTCTGTTTTATTTCCATCTTGATCTCATTTATGAAACCTGTTTTGTAACATACTGTATGCATTTATTGCTGATGAAAATTATCTGAAACAAATTAAAATACACGCCATTCTATGATTAGTTTGAACTTGTTTTCTGCAATATTATTTGTTACAACTATTTGGAATTATAATTGATGAGGAAGTTAGGAGTGTGAAATATACATAAAGACAAAGGTTACTCGTACTGTTTTAAATCCTCAATTTGTCAATACTGTATTTATTACTGATACCAATGGAATATCTCTTTTTTTGTTTAACTTTTTTCTCTATTATTTGTAGGAAAGCTCGGTCTCAGTGCTGTAAATAGAAAATGTAACACACTGTTTCCCATATACATATACATGCCACCAGCTAGTACGACGGTATGTCTAAGGATTACAACGCTAAATTCAGGAGTTCAATTCTTCTCGGTGGGCTCACCAAATACCCCGATTTGGCATTGCTAGAAGGAAACACACAACCATATATATATCTAGCGATGAATAGTATATTAATGTATTTATCACACACAAGCGTTCTTGGCATTTCAATAACTTACGCTTCCTTGTTAGGTATCTAGATATTATATGTATTTGAAACAAATACTTGTTAAAGAAAAAATATATTGATAACAAGATACCGAATATTTCTTGTAACGTTCCGCATCTTTCAAGTAAATCGTTAAAGGACTTCAATAATTTCTTACCACGCTTAATCCAAATATAACGTTCATAAAACTTCGTATTCCATAAACTTTCCAAAAGAGTATTTTAATTTAAACTGTATACAGTTTAATAGTATTACTGATGACGGGGTACGGTTATTTCTGGAACATTTTAAATTTTCATCTAATCAAAGAATGTAGGAGTTTCAAGTAACTGAACCATTCTTTTTTCTCCTCCCTACACAATGTGTATGATGTTTATTGTTACCATTCTGTTATATCAGTCTCTGCATACAAACATCGACAAATAAAAACATTTTACCTTACAAAACAAGCTACTATTACATATATTGAACCATGTAACAACAACCACACATTAATCTCTTGGCATACCGCTTGTTTCTCCATATCATAGATCTAAATATTGTTTGCACTAAAGTCCTGAATCAAAGATACAAGTTGCGCATGCATTTGAACATTTCCCTGTGACCTGTTACGTAAGTTACGTAAGTATAATGTGTCTGTTTTAGAGTGGTTTGTTAGTTTTAAACCAGTTAGGACTTAAATATTTATGCACAGAGGTGCATGCTGTCAAAGTTTAAGACAACTCGAGGGGCTGAAGCCAAATATCATTTCGCGAGCTATACGTGCGGTAAATGGAATAATGGCGAACCTAAATAATGCATTTGTAATATATGGCAGTGTAGCAAGCGTATTTGTAATTTTATTGTGGGCGTTACCTTGCAAATTTAAAAGTATAAAGCAACGAACGTTTGCTTTCTTCACTGATAGGTATGTGTCTTAAAGCATAGAGAAGGAGTTAATCGTTTTTAAATAAAAACTGTTTTCTCATATGAACACCATGGTTTCCTATGATCCATGTTTAAAAACGAAAGGACAAGGTGTGATTAGAATCTTAGAGATTGGTGTTGGTAATGGTGTAAATCTCAAATATTATCCAATGGGGTGCAGATTAATATGTGTCGAACCTAACCCATATTTTGAAACCTATTTCAAGAAGAATAGTGAGAAATTTCGACATATTGAAGTGGAACAGTGTGTGACCGCTGTGGCAGAAAACATGGCCAAAATACCTAAAAACAGTGTGGACGCTGTCGTGTGAACTTGTGTTTTGTGTTCCGTGATGAAGATTCAGGACCTTCTGCACGAGATCGAGAGAGTACTTGTACCTGTAAGTAGTAAAAACAAGAAAGTAGCTGTGGAAATGCACAATTGCAGGCTCTATTTTTAGTATTTTTAACAGTTACACAGTAAAACTGCTTAAACATTGCAGAATAATAGTGATACCTTACGTGTGCTTTAACCAATCAGTACTTCTCATTTATATTATTTGCTTTCCGTAACTGGATCGAGAACATTGTGTGGATAAGGTGAATAAACAAAAAGTATTCTGAACTAAGTTTAGACATCTTAGTACTAAAACAAAATTCGTGATCTACAGTAGCTTAGCGACAAGCATTAAGAAAGGCTTATAACCCTAAAAGTGGATTTTGATATCCATAGTGGGCACTGTCCATTATGTAACTTTGCATTTAACACCAAATATATTTTTCTTCGAATTTAAATAGAAAATGATCTGAGCTATGCAAATACATCTAGAATAATAGCTTCTGTTAATTTATAAGAATGCCGAATACACTAAAAAAATCGTTCCTCTTAAAGGCTAATAAAATAACAATGGAATGGTTAGCTTGTACGAGGAAAAAACATTTTGAAGAATAGTTGGAAATACATTTTTATCTTCAGAGTTTAGGTCATAGTAACACATTGAACACTCTATACTGTACCTACCATAGGAATGCTTATTTCTTTGTGTTTCTTTCAGCAAAGACACATAGGGCTATCTTCTATAATAATTATAATAAAAGCTTCAACAATGTGTACACGTGAAACGAACTCAAAATTTATTTTTTCTGCTTTCTACGTAATTAAATAAATAAATCATACACAAACAAAATGTCGGTTTTTTACAGCTTATACCCCTTATGGTTTGTCTGCAATATGCTGTACATTGATATTATTCATGTTTAGTGGTTATTGTTTCCTTTACGTTAAAAAATTAAAAGGATTATTTTGGATACCCTTTATCATTTCTGTTTACAAACTTATAAGCCCCAGAAAAGGCCAGAACTATAGATTCTAATTATCTACATAAATGAACTTCTTGGAACCATGTTAGAACCCTCGTGTAAGACGTTTGACAATTCTTCTTACACTTGCACATGAAAACTCCCTATGATAAAAAGTTCAGATAACAAAGAAAACACTTCAGCTCAAAATAACACCAGAGTAACAATAACCTTAAACGATCTATTTTACAATATTAAAATTAACCAGAACATTGAAAGGAATAATTCATTTTCATCAAGCATTTCAATACCAAGACCACAAACCCACATCTGAAACTTAAAGAAACAAAATCGTGTGGGAATATAATAGTACTTTTCGAACTTTAAATGTTTCCATTCGCCTTTATCAATTTTAAATACATTAAAAACTAACAGTAATTAGTGGAATTAATCGCAATGTTCAGAATGTTTTCTAATAACGCTACAATTTTGTTATCAGGTATCTTGTGACCAAAACAAACTATGGACCCTTAAATAAGTTGATGGGTACATCATCTAGAAAATATACTTTAAAATGCTGATTGGTATTTGGGACTCAGCTTTACTTTTGCACCCGATGGAAAAACATTAATTCTATGAAATTACAACATTAAAATCAGTATTCGATTACCGGAAGTGGACATAGTAAAGAGTCCAATGTGGTTTTGTTAAACAACAACCAAAGAAATTTAGAGTTAAAAGGTTAATATATCAAAACAAACATTTTCTCATTGTACTAAATTTGTTGTTAAGCACCGTAGAATGTCTCCGTGTGAATGTTGCATAGTTCCAATAGTCCTCCACTACAACCGTACTGTTATATCTCATAATATAATTCGTAATTTCTAAATTCAGGATTACCAATAAAGATTGCCTTTTAGTAGCTTTGTACATAGTTCACTAAACTGAAAAAAACATATGAAAAACATAAAATAATTTGCCAAGAGGTGATCATGCAATCGTATGTCTATTTGTGAAATTTATCAAAGCTTACTTGGTGTTACGTTTTTTTTATGGACTGAACGCAACAGAAAGACACAGATAACAGCTTGTATAATTTATTATAATAAACTATTATATATGTAACAGATATAACATAACTTATATAATAACAATGACAGATATTCAGTTTCGATCTTCAAAATTAATTACAATACAAAAATGGTACTGGCCTGTGTCCAATATAATGATCTAGAATGAAAGTCCAAAAGTCCAGATCAGAAATCGAAAATTCCAGTCTGGGGAGTGAATTTGGTCCCACGAAGGAATTCCGAAGTTTGAATGGAGAAGTCCAGAAACAATTCAAAGTTCAATAAGTTTGACGGAGTTTTATTTACGATGTTTTCGATGAATGTCTCAAATTTGTCGTTTTCTAACTTGCCTCGACCTCCCCTAAACTGTCCTGTACGTGTTGACCTTCAGTATAACCAGTAATTTGAATGAATCGTAAAGATTGACGAAATAAAATCACAGCTTTTGTAGATCTAGCTCCAGTCACAAATCCAAGTTGCATAAACACACAGTAAACGTTGAAAATTTCTCAAACGACGACAACATCTTTTGAATCGAACAAAAATGAATGACTTACTGATTTCTTCTTTTCCTCGCGTCACCGTCTATTTTTATACTTGTAGGCTTACTGTGTCCTCGAACAATCGTCTAACTTCCACAGAATACCAGAGTAATCTGCGCATGTCTGTCTTTTTGCACGAGACTCGTCGTCTAGACACCAGGCCGACATACATTCTATTTATAAACATATGATCGATCCACCTAATTCTAGAAATTTCTAAATGATTAATTCTAAATTAATTCTAATTAATTCTAAATGTTATTTTAAATGAATAACAACATATTTTATTAATTTGAACTTCGAAACAATAATATAAATATGGAAATATAAATAATAGATATGGAAATCCAAACACAACACGACATGGTTGTCGTTTAAATAACATTTACATGAAATTTACATAACACTTGGCTTACTACCAGAGAAAGTATTTCTGCTCTGAAATGATTGGCGAATAAAAAAATAAAAATGTTTATAACATGTTGTTGGTTTTATTGGTTACTTTTACCCTATACTTATATAGCAGGAAATCTACGTACAACTACTGTGTGTTTCAGTCTCGTTGCAGTAATATAATTATTATTATAAACTTATGTTAAAAATTAGAAGATGCAAATTCTATGTACTTACAACTGTACTTCTTGTTTTAATTAATTTATTCTTGGTTTTATTTGTGTAGGGACCCTCAGTTACTGTTGTTCTTCAATATTAGTATTTATTTCCTAAATAGGGAGGAACATTTCTTTACTTCGAACATATCCGGTATGATATGTAAAAAAAAACAAAAAAAAACATTTCGTTCAAATGATTGTGGAACCGTTCTGGACGTTTATTTTTGAAAACTGCCACCTAACCTCAGATACACCAGTTTCTGTAAGAAAAGTAATATTTACCGACGTTTCTCAAAGTGTGGGTGACATAGAAGCATCATGTTTCCTGTGTCGGCGTCATGTAATTTGCATTGCGACAAAATGATTCCATTGGTCTGGAAGTTGTGATTATTGTGATTATTTGACAGCAAAATGTTTTAATTACTAATTACTAGCAAAAAACTGATGATTTTATTTTGTGTACTTTTCAGCTGAAAAAGAATACAAAGTCCTTTCCAAGTAATCAAAGCGCTTCATTTCTTCGATTAACATTTATAATTTGTACAGTTTAGGTAAGTAATTTAACCGAGCAATCGTCTTAACTTTATAGTGACGCTGATACGACAATAAAATATATTTAAGATACATTGTAAACATTTGTATCTAACATTATGATAAGAAACCCATCAAAGGAGTTCTGCAGAAAGAATGGTACCAGTTTCTATTGAAGAAATGCTGTCATTAATTATCTTTTAAAACAGATTTTGAAAACTGAAATAAAGACTTAGCCAGATAATATTGACATCACATTAACAAAGTTTAATCACAAAAACTAACGTTTCACATAATATACATGTTTAATAAAGATAAAAGGTTGGAAAGAGGATTAATAGGACACATCATGTTCTAAAGTTTTTGTTTTCTACACTATAAAAACATATTAAGATATATATAAGTTGTAACAGAAACATATGAAACATGAGTTTTTTTACGGAACTTTACATTATTCCATCAAGTTAAAACAGAAACTCGATAATGATATTATAAAGATTATGTCACTTTTCTGCACAAAGAAAGAATGTTGTGAAAGGAATATTTAAATGAAAATTGAAATAGAACAAACTAATAAAATCTATTTGTGATTAAATTAAAATTATACCACAGCTAAACAGAGTGAATAAATGAATACTGTATAATTCAACTGAAATTTTAAAAGTTGATGTATAGCCATTTCTAAATAAAATATGTCAAACAAATAAATGTGTGGTTGTGGTAACATGCTGATATGATGTATCGATGTTTCGATACAGAATCTGATGTCAAACAATTGTAAATATACAAATCACATACGATGTTCACTGGAAAACATAGGAATGGTTAAGTAACTTCAAACACGTACATTATTTTCTTTTAAACATATTTAGAATATTCCAGAAATAATTATCCTTTGTTATCAATAGTGCTATTAAATTTTATATACTTTATTATGGTTTTAAAGAAAACACTGTTTTGAAAAGTTATGGAATATGTGAACAATGTTTATAAATGTTTAGCAAAAAAGTAGAAAGCATTCTCCCTGGCAACACATTTATTTCTGGAATAGCTCTAATAAGTTATTATTAAAGTGAAGTCCTTCAAGGATTCACTTGTGATATTAGAAACTTCTGGATTTTTTTTCTTTATCCCATCATCATTGACTTATCTTCTCAAAATGTCAGGAACACTTGTGTGTGATGGATCGACTAACATACTCTTTCACCCTAACAAGTGTATTATATTTTATATTCATAGCACTGAGACTTAGCATTTATATTTCAACCAGTTTTCTTTCTGATGTCGGCAAATTTAACAAACTTTTACAGCAATTTATGACACTATAGAAGAAGAGAAAAACTTTAACGAAGCAACAGTGTTTGGTATCAGAATTAAGAGTAAATTAAGAACACAAAGTGCTGATTTTAAACAGTACGAGTAACCTTTGTTTTATATTTTGCACTCCTAATTTCCTAATCAAATTTTATTCCAAACAGTTATTACAAATAATATTGCAAGAGACGAGTTTGAACAAAACATTGTATGGGGTATTTTTTAATTGGCATGAGATAATTTTCATCAGCAATAAATCCATACAACATATAACAACACCGATTTCATAAATGAGATAAAGGTGAAAATGAAATAGAAATTAGAATAAACTTCAATCTTCAAGTAAACAGCAACACCACCAAATCAGTTCATGAAGTAGTGGAAAGAGTGAAATGGATAAAAAGATGGAGTATCGACAGAAGGTAGAAATAAATGAAACACGAAGTTATAAAAGAACGCCAATGGTAAATTCCGAAACAAATTCTTGCCTAACTCACCAACGAACCCGATTGCACAAATTCCTCTCAAATTAATCTACAGTAAATACACTCACCTTTCAGCTTACAAAGTAAATCACAGCTGGACTCAATTTAATTTATAGCTTAAAAATTATTAAACACAAATATATATAATATAGATATTAAAAATACAATTTTATTTTCTAAAAAACAACAACTTTCAGGCCATGAGACAAGAATTGTTATAAGTGTACTGAAAATAATGAATTTAAAAATATTAAAGAATAAATATTGAATTTTTCTAATAAACTGCTGTTAATGCAAGATGAATATGAAACTTAAAAAGTGCTAAGACACAATGCAGAATATCAACAAAAACTTACAAACTAAGGACATAAGAAAGACAATCGTGAATTAGTCACATATAAACCGAATAATTTTGTTGCACATAAAAAGCCGGCTCATACTGGGACAAGGAAAAAATCGTTACGAGTTCCTTTGGAAAAGTATGCAAAAATAAATTACTGCTCCACCAGAACAAAAAAATAAATAATTATGTGTCTATTGCCATCACACTAATAATTTACTTTATAACACCTCTGTTAGAAAGGATATCTTCTCCTTTACGAAGGATTCATCTTTGTTTTCAAAATTACCACTCATATGCTTTATCACTGGTGTTTTAACATTAGATTACACACACTTCTTAGGTGAGTACCTTTCCTATTTTATGACTATCTCCCCAATGGCACAGCAGTATATCTTCACATTTTAATATTACGAAGCAGATTTCTATACTCGTGGCTTTGTGCTTAACTTCAAACAAACTCAAACCACTGGTTGTATTGTAACAGCACATTAGAGAAGAATAATCCCTCTTGTCAGCTGTTTAGTAAAGTAACCAGCCTGTGTGAACTATTGGAAAAGTTGCATCCATTTAAAACTCTGGAATAACCAGAAGTGATTAACTGTGCAACGAACATATGTATATATATTTAACTGAGTTTGAAATATTATTTTAAAACAAATAAACTTTGTGCTGTTTGTTTCATGCTGAAAAATATTGCCAACAAGTGAAAGACACCAACTGTAAAGAATATTTCATATTTTATTGTAAAAGATCGGCAAGACTGTCTCCATTTGTTGTCATTAATTTAACAAGATACACTGAAGAAAAATCAGATAATCGTTGGAAATTCTTGGGCCACTCTTTTACCAAAAAGAAGTAATGACATCATAATTCACCACAGTCATAAGAGCGAGCGTATTCGGAGACAGGTATTTGAATCTACGACCCTCAGATTTTGAGCCAAACAACCTAATTATTGGACATGTCTATTACCAAAAGGGATGAAAAAGATTACAATGTTTAAAGATTACATTAGTGATATATCTGTAGTTATGGTAATGGTTTGTTTTCGAAATGAAAAAAACCTACAGACAAATGGCTAAAACATTATTTGCTTGCGTATGGTGGTATACAGGCGTTTTTGATAATTTATCACTGTTATTAAAATCTAACGTGTTTATGCCTGTTATATTTTCAAAAAGTACTTCAACGAAAGGAAAAATATGTGATTTAAATGAAAATAACAACACTTCAACTGCTTATACAGTGAAGTCTAATTCCCAACGGCAGGTCTCTATAGAAAAAACTGACCAACACAGGTAAAAAAAACAAAAAACAGTTCTTCCTATATTAAATCTATTAGGAACCAGCAGTATTTTAACCAACCTAACAATCAAAATCAATAATGATTATATTTTTTAATTCTCACATGATTTTAGTTTGGTCTGATTGTGCGTCCCGTTGTAATACACATATGTATCGGCCCCAGTGGAACACAAATGTCTTTGAGGACTTAACACTAGAAATCGGCGTTTCATAAAAGTATTTAGGTGAATAAATCATAAAAGTTTGGTGATACTATCATTAAGTTTACCTATATATATTTCACCAAAGTAATTTATATAACACGTCAATGTTACTGTTTCGTTGGTGATAGCATGAACTTTCACTATTTTTGTCAGTGAATTGAAAAATATTAACTTGCAAGATTTTGAAATATATTACACAGATCGTTGTTTGAGCGTTTTAATTATATATCGATGTGCTGAATAACTCAACTTCATTCGTACTAAATTAGGTAATTCGTAACCAAGACCGCATTATCATGGTTTATAACAAAGTCGGTTTATCACGTAAATATTCTTCTAAGGATGATACGATACCTTCCCACTGTAGATGTTAAATAAATTATGATACAAGAACAAATACATCTTGTTTTGATCTGTTCTGAAATGAAAAGCCGGGTCACTAACGTGGAACTTCAATAAAAATGATTGTGGGAAACATATCAGTATTGATGTAAAGTTGGCAAAAATAGAGAAAGTTTAATAATCTTCAAATATCCTGTCGTTAAACATTTTCTTGTCTTCTCCATTATAATAAACCTTTAACTCATTTATTTTCACCAACAATTATTAGTAGCTCGTGCAGTAGTTAATTTAGCCGATTTGTACGCAGTATAGTTCAGATGCTTTTCTGGATATGATTAAATCATTCAAGTGGAAAAGTTTATATGGTTTCAACAGTACAAAACTAACTTTTTAGAGATGATGCAGTTGAAGATATTTTTTATATTAGCTTCACATATACTTTCTATTTCATTAATTCGATGCATGTTGTTTTTTTTACAGAACGTGATAGTTCGATGACAAAAACAACACTGTTATCTCCTGGAAAAGAAATCAACATGACAACATACGAAAAGGAACTACCAACGGAGAAGGAAGATCGGAACATTGAAGACGAAATAGAAAATAATACAAACAGCATAGTTCGTTTATTTCAAACTGCACCCTTATTTAAATTTCTAATATTTTAATTGCTTTTATTTTTATCATGATTCTCATAAATCCGTGTTTCAAGTATTATCACTTCGTATTTTAAATGTTATTTTTATCATTTTATCACTTTGTATTTTAAATGTTGTTGTTATCTTTATCCTAATAAACGTTTGTAAGAATTATCATACAGTTTAAGTACACGAAAACCATATATAATGTAGAAGAACGTCACAAAGTGAATGGTCTTTCACATACACATATATATGAAGATCTAATAATTTATACTAAAGAATGAACTTTCCAATTATGTCCTTTATAGATAAATACAAAAATATATTTAGTCTAAAATGAACCACAAATAAGATCCGACATCTAATGATGAAGTGAATTTTAAATATAAAATTATTTTTAAGGTGTATTATGTCAAGTTGATTGTTTTTCATTTTTTAAATGATATACTTCATCTTTAACAATTTTCAAAGTGTTCTATATGTAAAGCATGCATACCGTATTTTCCGCCTAATAAGCCGAATTTCTGGCCCTAAATATTGGACATGATTTTTGGGGGTCGGCTTATTGGCCGATCACCAGCTTTGGACTGGGCACGCGTGACAGTCAGGCCACTCTGCCGGTTTTCATTCACCCATGTCGCTACATCTTCCAGTTTTGGCCACTTCTAATGATTTTTCTGGTTACATTTTCTTGTTTTCGACATTTCTTTTAGCACACATTCTGCTTTCTTCCATTCATGGACCTGTTTTTCATTCACACAGTAATGGCAAGCGGCATTCATATTTGAGGTTTTTAAGGCTAGCTCTACTACTTTCAGTTTAAAAGCAGCATCATAACGCATTCTTTTTTTTGCAGGTGTAGACATCTTTGGCTTTTGACGGTACAATGATAAAGTCCCACTACATACCCCTGGTATTTATACCCTGGGTTAGTGATTTTAATTACTGGGTAAAAATTCTGGAATTTCATGGGTTACCTAATTACAGTGAGTGGAGCCAATAACGAATGACATATTGATTCCATCTCTGTCTCAATACGACACGTTCTGCTTTACTACAGAACGCCAATGATTACACACAACATGCATGCTGACGCTGAAACGAGACTAAAGAAATCATTTTGAAGAAACTTGTCACTTCTTAAAAATGGCTTCGGCTTATTGGGCGGTAATAAGCAAAAACCCTTATTTTCAGAGCTGAAAATTGGCGTCGGCTTATAAACCGGAAAATACGGTATTACTTAATGCACTATAACAAAACCAAAGTATTTTTGATATGAGCATAAAAGCTATGTCTGTTCAAAGTGGGAAGGTGTCGAAAATTAACCCTTAAGCATTTTTTTTGTAAATTATGTAACCTTCACATATCAGTATAACTTACAGATCAGGTAACTGTTATGTAACTCTAATTTCCGCTCATCTTGTGTCCTATAACTCACACAATATATCTTGGGCACGATAACTACTGTTGTGTCTTTGAGCATAACACTTTACCCAAATTGTTTTTGTTTATCCAGCTGAAATTTCAGCACTGACTCCTATGGACGGTATGGGCAAACGATGCATATTTCACATGTAGCATATATCCCAAACTAGAATACAAACCTGCGTACATTATATGCGAGGTCTGCATCCAAAATTAATATACATGCCTATGTAAATTAAATACATATTTACTAAATGTCTTCACATTTGAAAATTTCAGGTCAACATGAAATGTACACTGGACTAAAGTATAAAGAGTAGAGGAAACTAGCCTACTGTAGATATTACATCAATAAAACTTGGTAGTAAATTGTACTAATCATTACTCTTGTTCACGTGTTTCAGTAGTAAACTTTGGGGCTTAAAATGTTACAAGCCATTGATTGGGCACAGAAAAGATTACTTACAGTATAGATCTGTGCTTCAACATGAACAAGTAAACTTATATGGGACCAATGTGATCTTGTTCTTCCAACTTAACGGTCAGGTTTCCTTTAAATGTGTTGTTGTGTCCTTTACCATAATAATTTCTGATAAAATAAGTCTTTTGAATCCAAAATTCTGCCAAAGTATCCCATCAATTGTAACACAGTGGTTCCTTAAGTTCACATTTGAACCTGAAAATATCTAGTTTGAGAGTGACCAAAGAAATAGTGTATGTAAAGCCTGCATACAGCATTACAAAACAAAGGAAGTGGCCTCAAACTCAACAATACAAGCAGGTAAAGACATTAACAAGAAGCAGGATATCTACCATACACAACCAAAGTTGTTGGTGATCTATTCAAAATCCACAAGAATATCAGACATATTTTGGTAAAAAAGGAGTGAGCCACAATAAAAAGCAAAAAAACATGAATATGAGAATGAGAGAGTGTAGAGCATATAAACTCCCAAGAAACTGGAAAACATTAACTGAAAGGTTACAAATAAATAGAAATTCCACATATAATTGCAAGTGGAGTTGAATAATAATAATCTATGGATATCATAGTACCTTGTGAAGGATTAGAGAACAGCAGTTCTAGCAGAGTGAAAAGAAGATTATGGTTATTAACCAAAGAGTTATTGATTGAAGATTATGTAGCAGTGTCGTGTCAATGTTTGTTCTCTTTTATTTTTAAAAAGTTATATCAATAATGCTGGTTATTTTTCTCATTTGTTGTTACCTACAAAATGGATATTATTCTGCTTTTAATTTTCACAATAACAAAAAATCTCAATAAATTACATTTCCAACTATTCTGTGTCACAATCTTAAATTTTAAGCAGCTTTGTTGACAAAAAATAATTTTATTCCAAATATCTAGTGAACAACAGGACAATAAAAACTTTACCATACTCCATTCTTGGATTTCTGTTTAATTACACAAAAATGTATATTACCAAGTGTATTCTATGAAAGAATTTTCTGTATTTGTTGTTAAGAGTATCAACTGTTTAGGGGGAGACAAATTTTGATCGTGCATAACTTTTCCATAAATGAGTTAAACATTTTATACAAACTTGAGATATATTTCAAACGTAAATTTTTAAAAAAACATAACATAGTAATTTGGAACAACATGAAACCTATTGATCCATCTTGTTTGTCTCAACCTCTAAATTAAACTAAAACTATTTATAAATAAATTTTTCAAAAATCTTAAAGCTAGCCCTTATCATTCATATACTTTTCAAAATTTCTCTTAAAATTACTTTAAATTACTGCTTCCACATCATCAGTCAACTCTTCCAAATAACTACTACATTAAGAAAGTGAAAACAACTCCTATCCTGCAGAAATTTACATTTACGTCTCTCAGTCCTACCATTTTCACCATGAAGTACAAAACACGTTGCATCAACACTATCAATTTCACTAGTGGTCTTGAACATTTCAATCAGATTCTCTCTCGCTATTCTCTTTTTTCAAAAGAAAAACAATTGTATCAAGTGGCTCACATATTCAATTTCTAACCTTCATCACATTCCTTGGCTAAATATGTCCTATATTAAGATCAAGAAAGTTAATGAAACAGGAAATTAAAACGTTGAAAAGGATGAAAGCAGAAGATTGGCTAAAAATATAAAAATAATAGTTTGGATTTATTTAAATATATAAAGTGTAACAAAACCCCAGGATGCAGTGGAACCCTTAAGGGGTGATAAAGAAAAGCTTTTATATGATGATTACGAAATTAATAGGTTAATAATTGTTTTTGCATTTTATTCTCTTTCTTCTATTGAAGATTTAAGCAGTATTCTACATTTTGAAGATGAAAACAAAGATGGCTGCCTTAATTCTGAGCTTGTCAAGGCAGAATTTAAAGGAAAATAACTCTGTTGGCTAAATAATATTTTCCAAAGGGTTTTGAAGATGGTTAAAAACTGGATATGTCAGCCACTTCCAAATATTTTTTGTCAGTCCTTCAACATTTACCATGTACTAGAAGATTGGAAGTTAGCTAATGATGCTCTCTTTTTAAAGGAAGTGAAGAGTATTGTTTTAGTTATTATAGGTCCATTAGTCTTAGGTCAGTTATGTACAACTTTTTGGTAAGTTGCACAAAAGCTTTGCAAAATCATTTAACAAAGTTTAGAGTTTCGTTGGATTGTCAACACGATTTCATTAAGGGAAAGTATGGACTAACAAATCTCTTAACATTCTTGAAAAAAGATTATTGTTGTAGAAGGGGACTCTTAACATTCTGTGAAATATATAGACTGCAAATCATTTTCAATTCCTCAGGGAAACTTGCAGGCATTTATCAATAATGCATTTCAGGTCAGGTACCAACTCGTCTTCTTATAAGACATGGATAATAATGCTATAATGAATCCCGGAAGAAACCCCTCATAATTTCAAACATTACAATATCAATTTTCTTGGCAGTCAACGTGGATGGAATGTAGATTCACAAATGTCCTTAATATCAGATAAAGATCACTATTTGTATTCACAAAGCTATGAAGCATTATTCAGATGAACGGGAAAACAATTTTAAGATCAAGAAATTGTTACAAATCACAAGGAATACTCAAGAGCATAAACATTCTTTGTTTTTGGTCTTACACTGGATCTATCCATTGATTCGCTCTTTCTTTTGGTAAAACAGGAAAATTTATGAATTCATATAATATTCAGTGAAACATTAATAACACTATAAACATTCTTGCCATGCAGATTTTTGATCAATTTTAGAAATTTATCAGTCTATAAACATTATCACTGATACATGAAAAGCAATGAACATTATACATATTTATTCTCTACCCTCAGAAGATTTGGGTATGGAAAATTTGCTGGGAATTGTGTTTGCCAGTAATCAGTTACTTAACTATATAGACAACAATTTGTATCTAAATTATAAATGTCGAAGTCATTGAATCTGTATCTACTTTGTCAAAATAAAAAATATATATTCTGATTTCCTTACTCTGCTTTCAAGTAACCACAAAAATTAACCAAATAGAACTATCTAAAATAGACTTACAATATGAAGGTTGAGGACCTTATTAGACAATGTGTGGCAAATATTGCATATGACATGGCTATTAAAGATGTAGACATATATCCAAACAAAATCTGTTATCAGAATTTGAATTTCACAAAGATATTGATATGTTTGTTCATAATTTTGTTACAAGGTGATTTAGTGTAAAAATATTTTTACTAGATATGCCTTTTCACATAGATCAAATATCAAACTGATTTTTAAATAAAGATTAATAAAGGGTTTTAAAATTACAATAATATTAGAAAGCATCACATTAATCTGTTTTATATAGCAGATATGAATCTCAAATCATGATAGCCTTAGTTATAGATCACGTGAAGATTTATACTTAAATTATCTGGAGTTACTGCTAATAAATGGCTTCACATCACAAGAAGCTGTCACTACATAACATATTAGATTTGATTTATTCATGCAGACCTGTAATTATTGTCAATGATTCACAACACTTCCTCTAATTATCTGTCATTTCATTCTAGCAAGTTAAATTTAATATCTAATTAATCAGGTTAATTAACCGTTTCAGCCATTATGCCCTCGTGGGACTTCAGAGTTCAATGACTCTTGATCCTAATTAATTAAAGAGTGATTAATTAATTGGGTGGTTAATGTATACAAGATATGCAAATTTAGACAAATAACTGTTCCATTCTTTACACCTTTATGTCCTTGGGTGGTGTGTACTTACTTCTGGCTCCAGAGTCCCATACTAACCATTCCACTAGAATTCTGGTCTTCTGGTCTTAATAATTGTGGTGGGCAGAGCACACAGAATCCCTTTTTAGCTTAACTTCAAACATACAAAGAGTTACAGACTAGGTATTAAAGTACTGTCAATATTATAGCCTCATTTTAATGTGTAATAAAAAACAACATATATTGTGAAGAAAAGCAAATTACTGAGGATTTTTATTTTGATGATTCTTAGGCCTTCTATAATTCATGAGATGTATCAGGACAACAACTTCCTAGCCTCAATTTCTACAGGTGACTTTACTAGTGTGTCCTCATTTTGAGTAGTGTGATGTCCAGCTGCTTCACGTATGAGTGCTGAAATCACATAATGTGGAATCAACTTGTGTACATGCGACTTGCATCTCTTTACTCGGTATCATGTTACATGTGGCTGGGACACATGGAAAGATTTTGCCACTAACCTTTGTGTTTATGGATTATTCTTATCACCACTTTTTCTTACCATGGTTGAGACACAACTTATTGCAGGTGTCTTTCTGAATGGTCCTTGTTACCTAATTTCATCTATATTTCCCTGTTTTCCATGTTGTCCAATACCATAAAGTATAAGTTAAATTTTGTCCTTGGAATTTCCAAAATCTTGATCTGAACAAATTTTATGATTTGATGTGGGAACATACTGTGCAGGATAAGGCTGTTACATACTCTTCTCAAAAGCAATCATTTTAAATGGCATCACACTACCTACACACCAAGTAGTTTTGATGCATCCATTCCATTACAACTTCATACAGGCTGAAACTGTCAAATGGCTTGCTGAGTTGCATATTCAAATTGTTTTAATACAATGTACTTAACATTATATTGTTACTCTTATGCAATATTATAAAGTATATGAATAAAAAATTAACATTTACAGACAAAGCAATGAACTTGACAAGAATAATTATTACACTCTCATACATTTCTGGTAAAAAAGATGTGTCGTAACAAATTGTAGTACCTTATTCACTCATGCAAATGATGGTTATTTGCACCTTGCAAGAATGATACACATTCTAATTAATGTGTATATTCACATATATCTCCTTTATGAGAAGAAAAGTGCAGTAAAAAATGGCAACAATGTTTATTTTAATTCTCTATACACACACACACACATGTACAAACTAAATGTTCAGGTAGTGGGATCTATGCAGTAGGTTTGTTTGTTAGAGTTGTAACTCCACAATCCAACTGCTGTGTCACTGGAAGGTCTAGGCAGAAGCAAAACAAGAAAACAGAAAATGGATGTATGTTATTGCTGCAGAAATGAAAAAGTATTCATATATATTGAATCAGATAACACTTAAATAGCTTGAGTAAAGACACTGAAGAAACATAAATATGAATGCTCCTATGAGTACAAAAAAGTGGTAATGAACATTGACAAAACATAAGTTCTAACGAGTTACATGTTGAGAAGTTGTAAAGAACTTGAAAACAATATGTTCTATGTCAACAAGGAGTAAGAACCAGAACTAAACCTTAATGAGGATGTATTCAGGGCAAGGAATAGCTTACAAAGACTATGCTTAACTTCCATGTATAAAATGTAATGAATGAGAAACAGGAATAAAAGATCTTACTCTAAAAGACAAATTGTATGTCAAAATCTATGTATGTAACTAAAACTGCTATGTCATCTAGTTAATGGCATCACAGACAAAAATAAATTTAAATTTTGGATCTTCAAGATTCAGGCAATTGGAAAATAACTGTGGTATGTTCAACAACCATTTCTTTATAATGGAATACAATTTTCAATACCCATACTTTCCTCAACAACAATGCAACTTTCACTACGACTTTACTTGATGGTTTAACTAGATTTATTAACATAATTTTTAATGCCGTACTGAGAACCTGAAGTCCTTTAAAAACTTATTATTCTTCATTAAATATGATTGTATGACTTAATTCATGAAATTATTACAGTTAATGTTCGTAAGACTTAAAAATTTTTGAACTGTACACATTGAATGATTGTCATGCAGTGAATTACAAACAACTTAAAAGCATGATTGAAACACATTTTCCATGCAGTGCTTCCTAAAAAAGAAAATTTTTTTTTAAATATTCACTTTCAATAAATTATTTCAATGAGATACAAATTCTATAATCAGACAAACAGCTACCTGTAGAACAGCGTTTCTGAGAGTTAATGTACATACACAGTAAAGTTTCATCAATTAAGACTTAGCTATCAAAACATACATGTGAAGAAACAATGAACAATATATAAACATTACCTCCTAGTCGGACATATTTACGAGTAACAAACCAGAATAAAATATCAACAATACTGCATTTTAATTCAAAGAACAATAACAAGTAACTAAACATTAATTTCTAAGTATACATGTGATAGACATGTAAATTATAACTAACCATAATATAAGTAAATGTTATATGTTAAGGAGCAAGTAACCATTATTAAACATTATTGTCTAAGTACTAAAACTTATAACAAACAAGCTCTAAATAATATATCATATGCAGACACGTGCAGGAGTAATACACAAGGTCAAAATTGCAAGTCCTCCGAGTTACAAATTCAGTAAGAACAAACTATATCTAAACAATAACTTTCACATGTTAACAAGGCAGAAAGCTGCTAGAGCAAAGTGGAACCTGATGTAAATACCAGATGCAGCATCAACAAGGGAGAAGAAAAGAAACAATGGATAGAAAGCACATGACAGGCAGGAAAGTTGAGAGATAATTAGCAGGAAGACAAGTACTGAGGAAAGGTTGCTCCATTTCATTCTCTTTAACTTCAACTTCAAAATCTGTAAAAGAAAACGTGTGACAAAGACAGAAGAACAAGGTCCAGCTAGCAACATGGACTCCATCAAGTGGTAGACTATTTTATATTGCTCTTCTTCTTACTGTATTTTCATCTTGAACATTATAAATAGTTGGTAACTGGGTGTCACATGTAATCACATCAGCAGAAAAAGCAATTCACATGATCCTGTTAATTCATACTGAACGACTGAAAGTATGAAATAAAGTAAATATTTCAAGAAGTCTTAGCAACTGTGTTGAGGAGAAGGATTTCATTTGTGAATGTAGTGGGAACATCTCACCATGAAGGTTTATTGCACTCTTACTGGTGAACGGTTTTGCTGAATGATACATAATGAGTAGTGAAAATTTATATGTTCCACATGAATTTTAGATGGATCTTTCATTATACTGGTGGCATTCAAATCTCAAAGACAAAAAGTACAACTTCAAGATGAAAATAGCTAATATGTACATGAAGGTGAGTCACAATATCAGAATTTTATGGTTTCACTGCTCTTATAACCATGTCTAACGAATTCCTGTACCACAAAAGTTGTAACTCACTGAACAAATGTGTATCTCACAATGATCATAAGAGCAACTTATAAGCTGCTCGTGAGTGTACCTTACCTGACCTTAACCAAACTATTAACTTTTGAATTTTAGATAATTTTATAACAACAAATAAAACACATGAAGAGCAAGAGATATAGCACTTACCTGTTCTTTCCTTATAATGTTGATTGTCAATAAATCCTAAGCCTATTCATTTACACTGTGTGTTTGTGTATATTTCTTCACATCGAAACCCTGATTTTAGCGTTGTAAATTCGTTTGTTTTGGAAATTCGCACAAAGCTACTCGAGGGCTATCTGTGCTAGCCGTCCCTAATTTTGCAGTGTAAGACTAGAGGGAAAGCAGCTAGTCATCACCACCCACCGCCAACTCTTGGGCTACTCTTTTACCAACGAATAGTGGGATTGACCGTCACATTATACACCCCCACGGCTGGGAGGGCGAGCATGTTTAGCGCGAAGCGGGCGCGAACCCGCGACCCTCGGATTACGAGTGCACGCTTTAACCCGCTCGGCCATGCCAGGCCTTTGTAAATTTGTAAATTCGTAGACTTACCGCTGTACAAGCAGGGGACAATTTTTTTTAATGATTTAAAATTTGTATTTTGTCTCAAAAATATTTAAATAGTAACATGTAATTTATGGCTAATTTTGAGAAGAGAGGAAAATAAATTACTGAAGACGGAAAACCGAAAAATCATTTCTCATACTTGAGGAGAGTAAAAATTTTCCACATATTTCCTTATAAAATTAAGTTAGATTCAAATATAATTCTTTAAAAGTCGTGACAAATGCAGTTTGACCAATCTATAGCAAGAGGGTTAAATCTATGAATTTTAAATTATTTTCTCTTCCGTAACACTAAACAGACCCAGTTAATTTGATCAACCACATAACCATTAACTACTACAGTGTTCCCTCGTGTATCGCGGTAGATGCGTTCCAAAGCCCCCCGCGAGAGGAGATTTTCCGCGAAGTGTGATCGCCGATTTTTACGTATATATTTATGTGCATTTAGACTTTTAAAACCCTCCCTGTACAACTACTTAACCCTCCCATTACAATACTGTTCATTATTGCTGAAATAATAAGAACAATTATTAAGATATTAAGCCTTAAAATTAAAAATTACATATCTTCAGCAGGTGGTGTCTTTTCGGGGGACACCACTTCCTCTTCTGTGGAAGGTGAATCGGCAATTTCTTCGTCGGTCGTTACAACTTCAGGAACAGTACTTGCCACCGGTACCCTTTCTTTCTTGCTCGGCTGGAAAAACATTGTTATTGGCAGTTGTTTTCTCTGCCTCTTTAGCCTATCGAAAATCATTTGATAAGGAGTCATCAGTTCTTCTATTTTATTGCAAAATTGTACTGATCGAATCATATCGTTGTCCCATTCCTGTGAGCACTCCTTCACTTCGTTAATTAGTTCCATTAGTTTACCTAACCGCTCTAACGACCATCCACTTTGCTCGATTGTTTCCTCGGCTTCTTTCGGTGTTTCCTCTTCGTCGTCTTCCTCGGCAGCAGACTTCGTCAGTGCTTCTAAGTCTTGGTCAGCGAGTGGTTCGGATTCTAAGTCAATCAGTTCATCTACGTCTTCCTTCGTCATATCGGCAAATCCTTCACCTTTGATTAACGAAGCTAATTGCACAGCTTTTTGAACAGCCGAGTGTTGGATTTCTTCAGGCGTGAATCCCTTGTCGTCGTGCACAACCTCAGACCACAACTTCTTCCAGCTTGCATTAACGGTGCAGGGCTTCATCTCTTGCAATGCCTTATGAACATTTTGAAGACATGTAGCAATGGTGAAAGACTTCCAGTACTCCTTCAGGGTGAACGTGTCGTTTTCGGCTTCGGTGGCATTATCAAGGCTACGTACGAGGTTGGACATGGTATTCCTTATGTATAAGGCCTTAAAAGCCCTGATAACTCCCTAGTCCATCGGTTGTATAAAAGACGTAGTGCTGGCTCGCAGGAATTCAACCCTAACACCTTCATACAAAAGATTTTTTGAGTGGCCACCGGCGTTATCCAAATGAAGAAGGACATTGAATGGCAAGCCTTTCTCTAATAAATAAAGCTTAACTTGAGGAATGAAACTCTGATGGAACCAATCATAGCTCAGAGGCTTCGTTATCCAGGCAGTAGGAGTGTGCATCCAATGGACCGGTAGCAAGTTCATGTTCTTATTCTTTAAAGCTCTCGGGTTTTTAGACTTGTAAATTAATGTCGGCTTCAACATAAAACCAGCAGCATTACCAGTCATTAAGAGGGTGAACCGGTCTTTATGAGCTTTAAAACCAGGGGCTTTTTTCTCATCTTTAAAGAGGAACGTTCGGGAAGGCATCCTCTTCCAAAACAGACCAGTCTCATTCATGTTGAATACCTGTTCAGGCCTATATTCCCCTTCAGCGATTATTTCTTTAAAAGTGTCCCGAACGTAAGCTTCACCAGCCTCCTTGTTAGCCGAAGCAGCCTCTCCATGTAACGATACGTTTTTCAGGCCGTATCGTTGCTGAAATTTCTGAAACCAGCCTTTGCTTGCAGAAAACAGTTTCTTAGGCTGGGAATCAGTGGACCTTCCTGGCTGTGGGTTGTCTACGTCTTCTTCATCTTCATCCTTTTCCGCGAAATTATCATACAACATCTTAGCCTTCGTTGTGATAATGTTAGTATCCAAGGGAACACCTTTCTTACGGCAATCAGCTATCCATATGGCCAAAGCAGCTTCCATCCGAACGATACTCTTATTACGAGATGTTACAACCCTCTTAGCCGTTGTATTAAAAGTAATAACAGCAGTCTTCCTAATATTAACTTCGTCCTTCTTGGACGCATAAGAGTTTCCTTCTTTTACCATATCTACTATCTTCACCTTCTCGGCAATGGTCATCATTTTCCGTGACCGTTTAGGCGTAGAAGCATCCTTAAAAGTATTAACACGTTTGGGAGCCATTGCAGGGGCTTTAAACACACACAAAAGTTCAAAGATGCTGCCGTGGATGAAATCACCAATCACAGGCCAGACATGAATATTGACAGCACCAATCACAGGCAATCAAAATGGGTAGCTGTCATTTCTGCACCAATCATAGCCCGTCTTGCACATCGCTACGCCATAAAGCTGATCTCGCGTAGCCTTCGCAGATCCACAATGCGTACATCTATAGCCTTTCCAGTTGGTTCTGTTTCAATTTTTACACTGTTATAAACTCAAATATATGTTTATATCTCAAAATATACCTGTTTTTTCTTTACACTATTAATTATATTTATTTTTAATATTTTAATGGTATTTAATGCTATATTTTAGATTTAATGTTTATTATTTTATATATACATGTATGTATATATATATTTATATATGGGGGGTCGGCCGAGCCCGCGAAGTGGCGAGGGAACACTGTACAATAAAATCAGACAAAATATTTATAAATTACTCTTTCTTCTTTCTAGAAAGACTGCAAATAACAGAAAAATACATTTATCTACCCTAACCTGATTCAGGCTCACAGCAATATGCATCTGTTTTTATTTGATTTTATCATTTTATTGATCTATAAGCTGTGTCTAACTCATGAACCCTTACAGAAGCCATAAAAACTAAAAACAATACAGCAAACTTGTAGCTTAAGTTGCAGTATTAACTTTTGTAATACACGTGCACTAGCATGAAGACCTAACCAATAATTTTTTTACTTATGTTTTGTATCTAATCCAATAATATAATAAATTTTAGATCTTATTTAATTTTTACAATGGTAAATGAAAAATGTAAAAAAATTAGTATCTACATCTGGCCTCACTTTTTTGCTCTCAGCCTCTGACAAAACTTAACCCTACTTTTCTGTCACAATGGTTGTAGTCTATAAAATTTTTATTTTGTATAACTAATGCAAAATAATAACATTCACATACCATGCAGCTCCTGTATTATAATTTAGCTGCTTTCTAACTTTAAAATATGTGCCTTAAAGTTATTTATTTACATGGTCAATGTGAATTTTGCATTGTCAAAAATCAATCTGAAAGTCAAGTCAAACACTGACGTCAAAACGAGTTAACCCTACACAGAACCAAAAGAAAATATTTTGATCTACTTGGTACTGTACCTGGTTAACTCGTTTTGCGTGAAATTCAAAAACAAACAATCGTTTTATTTTTAAGAGATAGATCTGTAATAAATTATGCAGCTCCAGCATGGTTAAATTGTAAGCAATAAAATAATTAAAACCAAACTACAAACAATCCAAAACACACTTTTAACAACTGCTTACAGAGTTCCAAGAACTATATCATCTCAGTTCATTCACAAATACTCGAACACACCAACCATACCAGATAGACTTCTACATATTACAGTAATGTACTTTAAAAAGAATTGGATGAAAAACGAATTACTATACGAAGTAGACATGTACCTCATACATAATGAAGCTGGTTCTAAATACCTTTCCCCAGTTAACTTATATTTCAAATATAAAAATAAATAAAAAGTAAAAATATATAAATTTTAAATAATAATTAGAAAATAATAATATTAAAAATATATATACATATATATATATGTATTAAACAATAAAACATGCCACCAACAAACTTGACATTCTGCTGACACAATAAAATAATCACTATATACATTACATAATACATGAACATTGACCAGAAAAGGGCCAAATAACATTCAGTTCTGAAGTTATAAATACCAATCCGTCAAGAACATAAGTACTGGGAGGAGGAAGAGGTTACAGAGAACCTGACCATCCAGGGTATGAACTTTTCTTACCTAAACACCGACGACATTCTTCTTCTTTAAGAGATAAATTTGTGTTTCATTTGATCGTCTTGCTTTTAGATTTTATTTTGCACATCTATTTATTTCAAAAGCTATAAACTAAAATAAAGAATACTTTTCATAAGTTTCAAGTTTTAATTAATTTCAGTATTCGAGTCAACATCCTGAAGCACCATCTAAACTTTAAAAGTACACGCTATAAATATATCGAGATATTTCTGTTAACTATACAATATATTATGAAAGTAATTTTTTTCAGAGTGAATTAAAAACAATAAAACAACATGACTTATAAATTAAAACTTTATCTTTTATTTTTATGTACCTTAGATACTTTTCAAAATTTCACCACAGATATAAAATTCACAGTTGACAAATAATCAACATTTTTGTTTTTGAATTTCGCACAAAGCTATTCGAGGGCTATCTGTGCTAGCCGTCTCTAATTTAGCAGTGTAAGACTAGAGGGAAGGCAGCTAGTCATCACCACCCACCGCCAACTCTTGGACAAATAATCAAAGCTAACAGAAGGTTCTCGCGTTTTCGTAAAGTGCATTTTTTAGCTGACTAATAAAGACCAAAAGTTCGGTCCCTAAATGTATTGTTTCCTTTTCCACTGAGAGGGCACGTCCTTGGGTTATCGTACCTGAAAGGTTCAAAGTTCGCGTCCCGTTGTCATAAAAACTTGCTCACAACTGAGGATTTTGTTGTTGTTGTTGTTTTGAGTTAAGCACAAAGCTACACAATGGGCTATCTGTGCTCTGCCCACCACGGGTATCGAAACCCGGATTTTAGCGTGTAAGTCCGCAGACATACCGCTGAGCCACTGGGGGGCACACAACTGAGGAAAGTGGGCCTGCTATAAGGTGGACAGTAAAACTCCCATGTGCGTCAAACAGTTAACTATGAATTTACTGTCTTTCCTCTAGTTCAAATTCAAAGACTACTGTGCTCATAAAGTTCAAGCTTACCTTTAAGTTACAATTCTGAAACAAATACAATCACCTTCACTATGTTTTTTTCCATGTATTGAAACAGACACGTAAAAGTATTTGTTATAATAGTTTTCATGGTGTCACGTTTGTATTTTATGCTAATTTTTACATGCAATAAAATTCAAAAAATATTGACCCATGCAACTTTCTTTTCTAACACAAAATATTTTAATATACAAAAAAAACAAAACCAATACAATTTATAACAACGGTAATCCCTAATAGTTTTTACAAAAGATTGTAACCTAACAAAAAGTGAAGTATATGAAAATTATGCATTGTCTGAACGATGTCGATTTAATGAGTAATTTAAGCGAAACTTCGAACTTATGAATTTATCCCATTGTGACATTCTTTTAAAAAATTACGTACCAAATTTAAGAATCTAAAATTTACATGACATTAAAATACGAATTATCATTTTCGGTATTATGCTACACTAATTGGTGTTACGTGAATAAAATGTATTTTAATAATCACTTGTTAGAGCTATTTCAGAAATAAATGTTGCCTAGGGAGAATACTTTCTATTTTTTTTACTAAATATTTATAAAGCATTGTTCATATATCCCATGTGCTTTTCAAAACAGTGTATTATTTAAAACCTAAACAATCATCATACAATTTAATAGCATCATTGACAACAAATAATTGTTATTTCTGTAATGTTTTAAATATGTTTAGAAGGAAACAGTGATGTGTTTGAAGTTACTTAACCATTCCTATTTTTTCCCGTGAATATTGTATGTGATGTTTATATTTACTATTGTTTTACATCAGATTTTGTATCGAAACATTGACAAATAAAAATATTTTTCTCCAGATACCTCTCTACTCTACATCTTATCAACATGTTTCCACAATCACACATTTATTTGTTTGACATATTTTATTTAGAACTGGGTATACATCAACTTTGAAAATTTGTGTTGAATCATAGTGTTCATTTATTCACTCTTTTTAGCTGTGATATTATTTTAATTCAATCTAAATTCAATCAAAAATTCTTTTCATAAGTTTGTTTTATTTCACTTTTCATTTTTTTTTTAAATCCTTTCACAACATTCTTTGTGCAGAAAATTGACATAATATTTGTATCATCATTTTCAAGTATCTATTGTAGCTTGATGGAAAAATATAAAGTTCCGAAAGAAACTTACGTTTCCTGTATTCCTGTTACAATTTATTTATATCCTAACATATTTTTGTAGTGTAGATGACAAGGAGTTTAGACCACGATGTGTCCTCTTAATCCTCTTTCCAACCTTTTCTTCTTATAAAATATGTAGATTGTGTAAAACGTTAGTTTTTGTGACTACATACTGGTATCATTATTTCTTCTGAATTCTTTTGATGTGTGCATTATTGTAATGTTAGATACAAATGTTTAAAGTGTATGTTACATATATTATATAATATTGTCGTATTAGCGTCACTGTCAAGTTAGGACGATTTCTCGGTTAAATTATTTACCAAGACCGTAGAAATTACAAAATGATATTCAAAGAAATGAAGCGCTTTGATTACTTGGAAAGGACTTTGCATTCTTCTTAAGCTAAATGTTACACAAAAATAAAATAATCAGTTTTATATTAGTAATTAAACCTTTTTGCTGCCAAATATTCACAATAACTACATTCAGTAGCAATACCAATTACATGACGCCGACATGGGAAACATGATCCTTGTATATCAACCACACTTTCAGAAACGTCGGTAAATCCTACTTTTCTTACAGAAACCGCTGTATCTGAGATTAGGTGGCAGTTTTCAAACATAAACATAAATAACAGCTCCATATTCCATTGAGCGAAACGTTTCCATGTTTTACGATCGTACCCGATATGTTCGAAGTAAAGAAATTTTCCTCCCTATTTAGGAAATAAATACTGATACAGAAAAAAACAACAGTGATTTAGAGCCCCTAAACGAATAAAAGCAAAAATAAATTAACTAAAACAACAAGTACAATTGTAAGTACATACAGTTTGAATTTTCAAATGTATGACCTAAGTTTATAATTAATATTATATTGCTATAACAAGACTGAGACACACAGTAGTAGTACGTAAGTTTCCCACTATGTGTGTATATATATCAGAATTGGTATCAGAATTAAAAGAGTAAATGAAAAATACATAAAGAAGAAGTGATGATTTATAATGGTACGAGTAATTTTTTGTTTTTATATGTATTTTTCAGACTCCTAATTTCCTCATCAAATTTAATTCCAAACAGTTATTACAATAGACGAGTATGAACAAATCATTATATGTGGTATTTTTTAATTGGTTTCAGATAATATTCATCAGCTATAAATGCATACAGCATATCATTACACCGGTGTAAACATTCTTCAAAAACAAGCTGAAATCTGATGAATGCTGATTTTAAAAATTGTCAAAAAGATTGTATATCATTTTATACAAAAAAGTAATATTCTAACTACTTCTCTGTAGAAATTTCATCACAAAAAGACGCAAACGAACTTAGCAGGGGATTAGTTCAGAGAGAGAGAGAAGTCTAAAGAGTTCTCTCCCCACTGGGGTAGTCAGGAACGTTGTGGTTCAACTTCGTCCCCTCGCCTGAAAGATTATTGAACTTTACATAGAAGTTTGTCTTTATTTTGTTTTATCTTTTTTAAGGTGAAAAAGTGAGGTGGAAGGTACGAAAGTGACCCGTGAGAAAGGAGACCTGGACAAGAGTGGCATAAGACAGCCCAGAACCCATGGTCAAAATATCCTGACGGCTGGCGATTACTAAACATTGACTAAAATTAACTTAAACGGCTCTTTTCAGGACTAAGCAAGAATGTTGCCTTGACAGAGATCTACAAATCTAATGCCAGAGATTTTGCTGTGGAGGAAACGGGAGTACCCCTAGAAAACCCACTTGAACGGCCTGGCGCTGAAAATTTTACCCAGACCGTGCCCAGAAGTAGCTGGTAAGAAAATCGTGGCTTTCTAAAACGTTTTGGAGTAGAAAGGAAACTGATGGATTGTAGTAATGGAATACAAGTGGCTAATTGTCTGGTAACTTGGAAAACTGCTTGCTGCGGTCTTGTTGAACAGATAGAAACTTCTGGAGAAAATTCGATGTACAGCATGTAACTTGCCCTGGATTTGAGATTCTATGGCTTATTTGATTTCTTCTGGTGGTATGGTTGGGTCGACGCCCCTGAGGAATACTAAAAAAAGGCTAACAGGGCTTTTGGTTGGGGAACAACTTACTTTAATTTCAGTGTTCCATGGTTGGCAGATAAACTTGATCGGCTGGAGAAGCGGGCTGGATGAGAATTCCGCCCCGAGGTTGGATTCAGGTCCTGGGAAGTTCGAAGGTTGCTTTTGGCTTGGCTTGGGCGATGAACATGGCGACTTCTTGCGGCGTAAAGTGTGACGATAAACAGTTGATAATTACTGGCGATACCGGTATAACTGGCGTAGTTGATCCTGACGTCTTGAACGGTTTAATGCTAAAAATATCACCACGTTTTGCTTGCTCTGTGACGTGGAACTCTCTTCAGGGTCATTAGAAAAATAGTTATTAACAAACTGATACCACATTCTACAGATATGTCACTAATGCAATCTTCAAACATTGTAAACTATAATCTGCATTGTAATCTGCTTTATTTTAATGTATTGTGTTGCGTTTGTGACAGCTAGTTCACACAGTTTGACGGGTTTGTATACACGTGGATGAAAAAGGTTCTTTGAGAGAAGGTGTCTGTAACATGTTTGCTATAAATTAGAAATTTTATCTTCTCTTCTTTCTAATCTTTCAAAACTTCGTTTTATGTGCATGATAACATTTAATCTCAGGAATTTACCAAAGTATAAAGTATGTTTTCCTACCCGAATAAATATACCTTATAAAGAAAACAAAGAAGGTGTGCATTTATTTTATTTATTTGAGTTCAACAATACATAAACCATTTTTACAATATAATTATAATTAAAATATTTGTTATTAATAACAAATAAGGGATGTGATATTCTAAACGTGACATTTATGCAATATTGAATTTCTTTAACAATGTTTCTAAGGGTTGAATTAAAGTCGTAAATTTTACTCGGTAAAAGCTCGAAGATTTTTAGTATAAAATGACAAATGTATACACCAAAGTACCATATGTAATATAATATAAAAACACTACACATAGAGTAGACGATCATCAATATTGAAAGTAAGTGGGATACTAACATAAGGTACGAGATAACATTTTTATTTTCAAGTATTGTCAAGTTAATCATTTTTGCTGCACACAGTTAGAGATTTAATTACAAATAATTATTTTTATATAGTCATCCCACTAATTTCTTAATTAAATCAATAAATCGATTAAAAATAGAGAAGTGATTTATTCTTTTACATCCTTTTTCAAGGAAACTCAGAACCGGTATGGTCAGGTGGGCAAAGACGTTCGTTATCTGAAGGTTGCGGGTTTGAATCCTCGTCACACCAAACATGTTTGCCTTTCCAGCTGTGGAGGTGTTATAATGTGATAGACCTTGTGTACCTTTCCGCGAAATTCAAATAAAACGGTTTGGTTTGGTCCCTAATTTAGCAGTGTAAGAATAGAAGAAAGGCAGATAGTCATCACCACTCACCGCCAACTCTTAGGCTATTCTTTTACCAACAAATAATAATGCTCCCACGGCGGAAAGAGCGAGTATGTTTGGTGCTACGGGATGCGAACCCGCGACACTTAGATTACGAGTCGCACACCTTAACACACTTGGCCATGCCAGGCCAAATGCAAAGGAACTCGTATGGATATTTCCTGGTATCAGCTTTTCATGTGGTAAATTCTTCCAGAAAGTTTTTTGTCGTATGTCTGATTATTTCCCAAGTTTCTTTCTTATATCATCAGTTTGTGAGTTTTATTTTTTTCTCATATACTGTGTCCTTACACATTTTAAGTTCTTGTTTATCTTGAATTAAAAGCAATTAATTTTACAAAATCTATACTAGAGTACTTTTTAATTCATTATCTTCTGTTCATAAATAATAAATCTTGTCTCATGGCCTAAAAGTTGTCTTTTTTTTAAATAAAATTGTATTTTTAATATCGATACTATATATATATATTTTTGTGTTAAATAATTTGTAACCTATCCATTAAATTGAGTTAAACTATGATTAACTTAGTAAGCTAAATGGCGACTGTGTTAGTGCGTTTGCCATCGATTCATTGGAGGGGATATTGTGCATTCGGGTTTGTTTATGAGTTAAGCGAGAATTTGTTTCGGAATTCAGCACTGGCGTTTTTGTTTTTTTTTAACTTCATATCAAATTTATCTCTACCTTCTTTCGATACTCCATCTGTTTATCCATTTCCTTCTTTCCACTACTTCATGATCTGATTTCGTGCTGTTGCTGTGTTCTTGAAGGTTGAAGTTTATTCAAATTTCTATTTTATTTTCACCACTATTTCATTTATGAAACCGGTGTTGTAACATGCTGTATACATTTATAGCTGATGAAAATCATCTGAAACAAATTAAAATATATGCCATACAACGTTTAAACTTGTTTTCAGCAATATTATTTGTAACAACTGTTTGGAATTGAAAGTGATGAGGAAATTAGGAGTGTGAAATATACATATAAAAACAAAGGTTACTGGTAATGTTTTAAATCCTCAATTTGTCAATACTGTATTTATTCCTCATACCAAAGGAATGTTTGTTATTGTTTGTTTGTTAAACATTTTTATCTGTCTCTTGTCTGACGAGATGTAAATGATTGTTACTTATCCAAAAATGACAAAGAAAACTGGCTTTATTCAAGTAGATAAGCTCAGTCTCAGTGCTGTAAATAGAGAATGTAACTCACTGGTTCCCATGTATGTGCCCAACGCTAGTACATCGGTATGTTTACGGATTTACAGCGCTAAAATCAGGGATTCGATTCCTCTCACTGGGCTCAGCAGATAACCCGATTTGGATTTGGTAGAAGAAAGCACATACAAACACACACCCCCACACACATATATATATATATATAAGTAACTACGATGAATAGTATAGTAATGTATTTATCACACACAAGTGTTCTTGGCATTTCAATAACTTACCCTTCCTTGTTACGTATCTAGACATTATATGTATTAGAAACAAATACTTGTTAAAGAAAAAAATATATATTGATCAGAAGATACAAAATATTTCTTGTAACGTTCCGCATCTTTCAAGTAAATAGTTAAAGGACTTTAATGACCTCTTACCACAGTTATTCCAGATATAACGTTTATAAAACTTTATTTGTATATTCCATGAACTTTTCAAAAGAGTATTTTAATTTAAACTGAATACAGTTTTATATCATTTCTGATCACAAGGTACATTTATTTCAGGAATATTTTAAATTTTCATCGAATCAAAGAATGTATGAGTTTGAAGTAACTAATCCTTTCTCTGTTCTCCTCCCTGCACAATGTGTATGATGTTTATAGTTACCATTCTGTTATATCAGTCTATACATTCATACATTGACAAATAAAAACGTTTTACCCTGCATATCTGTCCACAACTACACCTTATTTCACTGTCACTAGTACCAGAACGTGCTTCGTCATATCATTAATCTAAATGTTGTTTACACTAAAGTCCTGAATCAAGGAAACTAGTTGCGCATGCACCCGAACGTTTCCCTGTATTCGCCGAGTAACCTTGAGTGGTTATGTAAGTATCACGTGTGTGTTTTCGGGGTAGGACTTAATTTTTTTATGTACAGAGATGCATCCTGTTAAAGTTTAAGAAAACTCGAGTGGCTGAAACCAAATATCATTTCGCGACATGCACATACAGTGAAAGGTATAATGGCGAGCCTAAATAATTTTGTTGTAACTTATGGCATAGTAGGGAGCGTTTGTTTTATTTTACTGTGGGCGTTGCGTTGCAAACTTAAAAGTATGAAGCAACGAATATTTGCTTTCGTTATTGATAGGTATATGTCACAAAGCATAGAGAAGGAGTTCGCCGTTTTTAAAGAAAAATTATTTTCTCATATGAACATGATGGTTTCTTATGATCCACGTTTAAAAACGCAAGGACAGGGTGTGATTAGAGTCTTAGAGATTGGTGTTGGTACTGGTGTAAATCTCAAATATTATCCAGTAGGGTGCAGATTCATATGTGTCGAACCTAACGCGTATTTTGAAACCTATTTTAAGAAGAATAGCGAGAAATTTCGACACATTGAAGTGGAACAGTTTGTGACTGCTATGGCAGAAAACATGGCCGAAATACCTGAGAACAGTGTGGACGCCGTCGTGTCAACTTGTGTTTTGTGTTCTGTGATGAAGATTCAGGACGCTCTGCACGAGATCAAAAGAGTACTTGTACCTGTAAGTAGTAAAAACAAGAAAATAATTATGGAAATGCACCATTGCGTGCTCCATTTCTTGTATTTCTTAGCAGTTAGACAGTAAAACTGCTTAAATATTGCGTAATAATATTGATACCTTTAGAGTGCTTTAACCAACACTACTTCTTATTTATATTATTTGCTTTCTATAACTGGAACGAAAAGATTGTGTGGATAAAGTGGATTAACATAAAGTATTCTGAACTCAGCTCAGACATCTTAGTACTAAAAAAAAATTCGTGATCTCCAGTAGCTCAGCGACAAGCATTAAGGAAGGATTATAACCCTAAAAGTGGATTTTAATATACATAGTGGGCACAGCACAGATAAATCGTTATGTAACTTTGCAATTAATAGCAAAAAAACGCAAAACGAACGCGGCAGGGGTTTACTTTAGACAGAGAGAAGTTTGAAGAATTCTCTCTCCAACTGGAGTGACCAGGAACGTTGTGGTTCCTCTTCGTCCCCTCACGTGGGATGTTGTTTAACTGCACTTGAAACTTTGCCTGTATTTTATTTTTACTTGTTTGAGGTATTAAGTGAAGATGGGACATCATAAAGATTGTCGGATGAGAAAGAGCGAAATAAAGACAGAGAAGTTTGCCAGAGCCAGCCAAGCAGACGCAAAACGACCCGATTCAGGGCTGGGCAACAATGTTGCCTTGTTTGGGATCTAAAGATCCAATGCCTGAGATTTGGATGTAGGGGAAAACGGTAGTGCCCCGAGAAAACCCACTTTCACAGGACAGTTTTACATTTCCTGTGCCCGAATCTGAAACAAAAATAAATAGGTTACTGATTTGGTGTGTATAGTTTACTGGTGTGTATGATGGTTGTCTGTTTGCTGCTCTTAGTATTTTATTTTGTTATACTTGAATTTTTTGTAATGTGGTGTCAGACATATCATGTGTGACTTGGTATCCGTATTCCATAAACCGACGGATATAAGCCTTGTATATTTGCATGATAGTCTCTGGTGTGCAGTTTGAATGTTTGCAGGATATGGTCATTAAATGTGAAATGCGTTTTTTGATGGATGAGTGTACGTTTTTGACATGTTTTTTCCATGTTTATCTTGAGTCAAATGTGATGTTGAGGAACGTGATGTGTTTGCTCATGATAATAGACGTATTGCCTTGTGTGATGTTTACTTTTGCCAGAGTTTTTCTGTCTTTTCAATTTTCTATAAAAAGTTATTGTTTGCGTTTTTGTTGGATTTAAAACTACTCTCCATTTGTTGCTCCAGCTCGTGACATTATTCAGTGTTTCTTGAACGCGAGACATGGCCATTACTGGGTTTCTAGAGATACTCAAAACAGCAATGTCGTCTGTGGATTGTACCACTGAAAAATAATGTAAAGGAGTTGTGACAGGACGGATTCTCTGGGCACTCCTGCAGTTATATTGAAAGATTTTGATAAAGTTTTATTGAACTTTACTTGGGTTATTCTATCAGTTAAAAAAATGATATCAATTTGATAACAGTGTGATTTATTTTCAGATGAGTAAGTTCATACTTAACGGCGTTATACCAAACATTGTCAAATGCTTTTTGAACGTCAAAAACACACCCATGGTTACCTGATTGTTGTAAAATGCTTTGCAGATTGATTCAGTGAATCAATTGTTTGTCTGTGTTTCCTGGAAGTATTTTGAGATTCGGGGAGGATATTTTTATTTCACATGAATGAAGGAGTCGATTTGAAATTATTTTCTTCGTCAGTTTGTCAAGACTAAAGACTGATAGGTCGAAAGTTGTCAGGATTTGCCCTGTTTGTTTGTTTCTTTAGTATCGTGGTGATAATGGCTTTTTTCCATGTGTCGAGGTAATAACCAGTTGCTAATGAGATGTTCATGATATTTGTGAGATGCTGTAGCAGAAGACTGGAACCTTTTTTTTGAGAATAATATTTGATATTTGATCGTGTCCGGTGAAGTGTTTTTTTAAGTTTTTAGTGTTAGTTTTGAGTTCTGTGGTGATGACTTTCCTACCGATTGAGCTTGCATAGTTTTCTCGTGTCTTACTTGTGGTGTGAAGAAAGATAGATTTGTGTGTATGCAGTTGTTAACATGTTGTTGGTGTTGAGTGTCAAAGTCGGCCAATTTTGGTTCACTAAAGGAGGATTCGGCTTTCTCCGAGACCGTCGTTGCGATTATGTTGTTGTGTGTCATGTTGTATCAAGTAATTTGCGTTATGTCGGAAGAAATTCTCTTAAATCTTTTCCACAATTATTTTGGATTGTTCTTGTATTTTACCAAGTTTAACTTGTTTAAAATAATTTTCTAATTCTTTTTTATCGTCAGCATGTTCAGTTGTGGGTGGTTGATAAGAATCTAGTGAAGTGTTGAAAGTGAGCCAATCGGTTTTAGTGTATGTGTACACTCGGGAAGTCTCGTACCTCACAGCGGAGAAGCGCGGGTAAATCATGCAGGAAATAGGAAAATGATCACTGGTGATTTCATTATGTACACTTGAGTTAGAGATTCTGTTTACTGTGTCCTTAAGAACTGCGATGAAATCGAGTACGTCGTATGAGCCATTGGCAACTAAACATTGTGTAGGAGTTTGTCGTTTGTGAGGCGCATGGTGTTCATAGAAAGAATTTTTTTTATAATTGATTCTCTATGTGTGTTTCTGTTTCCTCTTAGTTCTGTGTGTGGGGAATAAAAGTCCCCTGTGATAATTCGTTTTGGATTACGGTCAACACATTTTTGTAAGAAGTTAATATCGATATATTCATAACTTAATAACAAACCAATCTTGCTTGTTTTAGTCATGGCCTGGCATGGCCGAGCGCGTTAAGGCGTGCACTCGTAATCCGAGGGTCGCGGGTTCGCGCCCGCGTCGCGCTAAACATGCTCACACACCCAGCCGTGGGGGTGTATAATGTGACGGTCAATCCAACTATTCGTTGGTAAAAGAGCAGCCCAATAGTTGGCGGTGGGTGGTGATGACTAGCTGCCTTCCCTCTAGTCTTACACTGCTAAATTAGGGACGGCTGGCACAGATAGCCCTCGAGTAGCTTTGTGCGAAATTCCAAAACAAACAAACAGTTTTAGTCATTACTGCTGATTGGTAAGTTACGATATCGAAAAGTCCGCTATATTGGACATTTTCTCTGCTTGTATACGTTTGGACTTGCACGATCTCCGTTTTTATTAAAAGTTTATATAGAAGTCGTAGATACGGTTGATATTATTGAAACATAAAAACACGAAACCAATTCATAAAATGGGTGGGACAAATATATTTATTTTCGAATAAATTTTAAATATTATGATCTGAGCTATACAAATACATCTAGAATAATAACTTCTGTTAGTCACTAAGAATGCCGAATACACAAATAAAATAATTCATTTAGCTTGTACAAGAAAAAACTTTCCTAAAAATAGTTGGAAATATATTTTTTTTACTTCTTTAGAGATAAGTATATCGGAAAACAATGAACTGTCTATACTGCACCCACTACAAGGATATAAGACAGGTTTTAAACTGAGGGGCGACAGTACTTGTTCATTATAATAATTATAAGCAAAGCTTCAACAATGTGTACACGTAAAACGAACTCAAGAATTATTTTTTCGCATTTCAGCGTAATTAAATGAATAAATCATACCCAAACAAAATATAGATTTTACACAGCTTACACCCCTTACGGTTCGTCTGCAATATGTTACACATTGATATAACGTATGTTTACTGGTTATTGTTTTATTTACGTTGAAAATGGAAAGGATTATTTTGGGATGCCCTTTATCATGACTGTTTACAAACTCACAAGCCTAAGAAAAGACCACAACTATATATTCATATTATCTCATTAACTCAACTTTTTCGAACCTTGTTCTAACATCGTGTATGGCATTTGGCAATTCCTCTGACACCTGAACTTGAAAACTCCCTTTGATAACAAGTTCCGATAACAAAGAAAATACATCAGCTCAAAATAACACCAGGGTGATAACCTTAAACGATCTATTTTACATAATAAAATGAGCCAGCTTAAAAAATAGGATTCACTTTTATCAAGCATTTCAACACCAAGACCACAATCCTACATCTGAAACTTAAATATAACGAAAAACGTATGGGAATTTAAGAGTACTTCCCACAACATTAAATGTGTCCAATCGCTTTTGTCGATTTGAAATTAGAAATTAGCAGTAATTAGTAGGATTAATCACAATATCGAGAGTGTTTTCTAATAACGTCACTCTTTTATTATCAGGGATCTTTCAACAAACAGCTATGGAACCTTGAATAAGTTGATGCGTACATCATTTAGAAAGTATACTTAAAAACGCCGATTGGTATTTGGGACTTAGCTTTAATTTTGTACCCGGTGGAAAAGCATTAATTCTACGAAATTACAATGTTAAAATATGTATTCGATTACCGGAAGTGGACATAGTAAATAGTTCAATGTGGTTTGCTAAACAACAACCAAGGTAATTTACGGCTAAAAAGTTAATATATCAAAACAAACATTTTCTTATTGTACAAAATTTGTTGTTAAACACCCTAGAATGTCTCCGTGTGAATGTTGCATTGTTTCAATAGTCATCCACTATAACCGCACTGTTATATCTCATGATATAATTTCTAAATTAAGGATGGCTAATAAAGATAACCTTTCAGTAGCTTTGTACATTACTCAATAAACTAAACACACATTTGTTAAACATAAAATAATTTGCCAAGAGGTAATCATGCTGTCGTACGTCTATTTGTCAAATTTATCAAAACTTGCTTGGCTTACCACCGGAGCAATTATTTCTGCTTTAAAAATGATTGGTAAATAAAAAAATAAATACAATCTTTATAATATCTTGTTGGTTTTATTGGTTACCTTTAACGTATAGTGATACAGCGGGAAACTTACGTACTACTACTATGTGTTTTAGTCTCGTTGATGTAATATAATATTTATTATAAACTTGTGTTATACATTACAAAATGCAAACTGTATGTACTTACAACTGTACTTAAAACAGTTTATTTATTTTTGCTTTTATTTGTTTAGTGACTCTAAATTACTGTTGTTGTTTTTCTATATCAGTTTTTATTTTCTAAATAGGGAGGAAAATTTCTTTACTTCGAACATATCGGGTATGATCGTAAAACATGGAAACGTTTCGCTCAATGGATTATGGAACCGTTATTTATGTTTGTGTTTGAAAACTGCCACCTAACCTCAGATACAGCAGTCTCTGTAAGAAAAGCAGGATTTACTGACGTTTCTCAAAGTTTGGTTGACATAGAAGGATTGTGTTTCCTTTATCGGCGTCATGTAATTGGTATTGCTACAAAATGATTCCTTTGGTCTGGAAGTTATGATTATTGTCACTACTTGGCAGCAAAATGTTTTAATTACTAATTACTAACAAAAAACTGATGATTTTATTTGTGTGTACTTTTCAGCTTAAGAAGAATGCAAAGTCCTTTCCACGTAATCAAAGCGCTTCATTTCTTCGATTAACATTTATAATTTGTACAGTTTAGGTAAGTAATTTAACCGAGCAATCGTCCTAACTTTATAGTGACGCTAATACGACAATATAATACATATAAAATACATTGTAAACATTTGTATCTAACATTACAATAAGACACCCATCAAAAGAGTTCTGCAGAAAGAATGATACCAATTTCCATTGAAGAAATGCTATAATTGCCTGTCTTTTAAAATAGATTTTGAAAACTAAAATAAAAACATGTTCAGACATTAGAATTGATATCAGATCTACAAATTTTAATCACAAAAACTAACGTTTTACACAATCTACATGTTTTATAAAAACAAAAGGTTGGAAAGATGATTATCACATCATGTTCTGAACTCCTTGTTATCTACACTATAAAATATTAGAATATATATAAATTATAACAAAAATAAATGAAATATAAGTTTTTTTACGGAGCTTTATATTATTCCTTCAAGCTACAACAGGTATTTGATAATAGTATTATAAAGATTATGTTAATTTTCTGCACAAAGAATGTTGTGAAAAGATTTTTAAATGAAAATTAAAATAGAACAAACTTATGAAAAGTATTGTTGATTAAATTTTGATTAAATTAAACTTATTTTACAGCTAAAGAGAGTGAATAAGTGAATACTGAATGATACAACTGAAATTTTAAAAGTTGATGTATACCAAGTTCAAAATAAAATGTCTCAAACAAATAAATGTGTGGTTGTGGTAACATGCTGATAAAATGTGAAATAGACGGATATGTAGAGGAAACTTTTTATTTGTCGATGTTTCAATGCAGAATATGATGTGTAACAATCGTAAATATAAAAATCACATGAATGTTCACGGGAAAATATGTGAATGGTTAATTAACTTCGAACACACATTATTTCCTTCTAAACATATTTAAAACATTCCACAAATGATAATTCTTTGTTGTCAATAATGCTATTAAATTTTATAATGGTTATTGAGGTTTTAAATAAAACACTGTTTCGAAAAGTACATGGAACATGCGAACAATGTTTTATGAATGTTTTGTAAAAAAATAGAAAGTATTCTCTGTAGGCAACACATTTATTTTTGAAATTGTTCCAATAAGTGATTATTAAAGTGAAGTCCTTAAACGATCCACTTGCGATATTAGGAAGTTTAGGATTTTTTCTTTATCTTATCATCATTGACTTTTTCTTCTTTTAAAATTATTTGTTTTTAACAGGTCGAATATCTCGTTACATAACAAATAGATTTATCATCTCAAAATATCAGGAACACTTGTGTGTGATGAATCGATTAACATTCTCATCCCTATATATATATGGGAAATAGTGCATTATATTTTATATTTATAGCACTGAGACTTAGCATTTGTAATTCAGCCAGTTTTCTTTCTGATGTCGGCAAAAATAACAAAACTTTAGAGCGATTTCTGACACGACAGAAAAAGAAAAAACTTTAACGAAACAACAGACTTTCTTTTGGTATCAGAATTAAGAGAATAAATTAAGAATACAAAGTGATGATTTAAAACAGTACGAGTAACCTTTGTTTTATATTTTTATTTCGCACTCCTAATTTCCTCATCAATTTCAATTCCAAACAGTTGTTACAAATAACATTGCAGTAGACAAGTCTGAACAAATCGTTGTTACAACACCGGCTTCATAAATGAGGTGATGGGGAGAATAAGATCTAAATTCGAATAAACTTCAACTTTCAAAAAAAACAGCAACAACACTGAATCAGATCATGAAGTAGTGGAAAGAAGGAAATGGATAAAAGATAGAGTATCGAAAGAAGGTAGAGAAAAATGAGACAGGAAGTTTAAAAAACGCCAATGGTAAATTCAGAAACAAATTCTTGTCTTACTCACAAACAAACCCGATTGCATAATTTACCCTCATATTAATAGATAGCAAACACAGTCACCATTAAGCTTACTAATTAAATCACAGCTGAACTCAATTTAATTTATAGCTTACAACTTATTCAAAACAAAAATATGTATATACCATAGATATTAAAAATACATTTCTTTTTTTAAAAAAAAAGACAATTTTAGGCTATGAGACAAGCATTGTTATTATTGAGCTGTAGATAATGAATAGATATTGAATTTTTCTGATAAATTGCTGTTAATGCAAGATAAATATGAAACTAAAAAAATGCTAAAACACAATACAGAGCCCCCCAGTGGCTCAGCGGTATGTCTGCGGACTTACACGCTAAAATCCGGATTTCGATACTTGTGGTGGGCAGAGCACAGATAGCCCATTGTGTAGCTTTGTGCTTAATTCAAAACAACAACAACACAATACAGAATATGAAACGTAACTGACAAACTGAGGATATAAGAAAGAAAATCCTCATTTAGTAACACATAAACCGAATAATTTTGTGAAATGATTTAGCACATAAAACGCAGGCACGTACTAGGACACTGGGAAAATCCTTATGAGTTCCTTCGGAAAAGTATGTCAAAAATAAATTGTTGCTCCACCAGAACAATAAATAAATCAATAATTATTTGTCTGTAGCCATCACACTAATGATTTACTTTATAACACTTCTGTTAGAAAGGTTATCTCACTATCTTATAAAGAACTCATCTTTGTTTTCAAAATTACTGCTCGTTTGCTCTATCTCTGGTGTTTTAACATTAGATTGCACACACTTGTTAAGTGGGTATTTTCGTTATTTTATCACAAATGTTTGGGAATCTTCTAGAAATTTTCCAGTTGTTGTTTTTTTCTAGTTTAATCCACCCATGACAAAAATTGTTAAAAAAAAATTGAATAATAACGTCTTAAATAAAAATTTAGGACGCAGCCTCTCTTTTCATTATAATTATGAATTCTATATTTAGTTAAATAAACATATAAATCAGTTTATAAAGTTAATCATGAAATAAAATTTATTAATAAATCCAATGAAATGCAATAACTGAGCACAAACTTTGTTTGCCTAGCAAACTATGTTTATTCGGTTAAAAAAACGTACTTCATACTTTGGTAAACTGCTTTGATTAAATGTTATCATACACGTAACCGAAGTTTTGAAAGCATAGAAAGATAAGGAGATGTAACCTGTCAAGTTAATCTGTCAAATGTAATTAAACCAACAAACGTAAAAAGAAACTATAATATAGACGTAAAACAGGTCCATAATACAAATATAAGTTAGTTATAAAATGTCAACGGCCTCGGGTGTAAATGTCATGTGCTTCCAAATGTCTTAAGATTTAATTTTTTTCCAACCAACATAACCTACAGATTTGGTTGATTGGAATTTCGCAAAAAGCTACATGAGAGCTGTATTATATGTACCTGAGTTTCTTTTTTTAAAACTGAAATACAACACTAGAGCAGAAGCTCCTTATTTTTAAAACAATTGTTCAGCGCAGGTAGATCTAGATAGCGTGATTGTGAGTTTAGGCACCTTATAGGTTTCTAAAGTGAAGTATCACAGTTTGTATTACAATAATTGAATATATAGTAATTATATTCAAAATAAAATTAACAAACCTGTGTAGACTATTAACAAAAATAAACAATTATACAAAGCTTTGAAGACAACTAGAAAGCAAATTTCTATAACCGTGGTCGGTTGACCCCATATAATTCTTGTGTAGTTCCCAGTGTAGCTTTGTATTTAACTTCAAATAAACCCAAACTTCTGACTATATTGTAACAACACAGCAGAAAAGGATAATTCATCTTATCAGCTGTTTACTAAAGTAACCAGCCTGTGTGGAATTGAGGAAAAGTGATATCTATTCAAAGCTCTGAAATAATCTGTAGTGATGAACTGTGCAACGAACTTACGTATACATTTTATCTAAGTTTGATATATTGTGTGGTGTTTGATTAATGATGAAAGTTATTGCCAACAAGTCACAGGCACCTACTCTAAAAAAAGTGTTTCGCATTTTATTATAAAAGATCGATCATACTGTCTCTATTTGTTGTCATTAACTTAACAAGATACACTGAAGAAAAATGAGATAACTAGCATAGCTCGTTGCAAACTCTTGAGCTTCTCTTTTATCAAACAAAAGTAATCACATAATAATTTCTGCACAGTTTTAAGGGCAAGTATGTTCGGAGACAGGTATCTGAATCTGCAACACTCAGATTGTGAGCCAAACAACCTAATCATCATATATATTACCAATAGGGTTGAGAAAGTTTACAGTGTTTGAAGTTTATAGTAGTGATATATCCGTAGTTGGGATAACGGTTTTTCATAACTACTTTTTGAAATGAAAAATTCTACTGAGAAATAGTTAAAAGATTACGTGTTTGCATAGAGCAGGCCCCCCAGTGGCTCAGCGGTATGTCTGCGGACTTACACGCTAAAATCCGGGTTTCGATACCCGTAGTGGGCAGAGCACAGATAGCCCATTGTGTAGCTTTGTGCTTAATTCAAAACAACATCAGCATAGAGCAGTATACAGTCGTTTTTGCCTATTTTTTCTAAAAACGTCTACACAGACGGCAAAATTTCCAGTCAGGCCTTGGTCTGACAATTTTTTCATAGCATGTTTAACTGAACATCATTAAAACATTTTTCACAGCCTTCGAAGTAGAATACTAAAAAATAATATTATAGTAAAAGTCCTATTACCTAAATCAAATCTATCAGCAACAAAATTGAGTTGAATTAACGAATCCATAATAATAGCTGATATTGTTCTAAATAACCAAACAAGTGTTGCCATGGAAGCAGTTTACTGTTCAACATTAAAACAAATAGATATAAGTTTACACAACTGCATTTTTTTCTACAATCGAAATGCTATAGCTACCTAATCGGCAAACATACAAACTTCACATGTAACGCAACAAACTCAAATAGAAGGTAACAAGTAGAATTTATAGATCACAACAACAGGCTCTGCATGGTCAGGTGATTAAGGCACTCGAATTGTAATCCGAGGGTCGCGGTTTCGAAACCTCGTCCCATCAAACAAGCTCGCCCTATCAGCCGTGGGAGCGTTATATATTGAGGGTCAATCCCACTAATCGTTGGTAAAAGAGTAGTCCAAGAGTTAGAGGTGAGTGGTGATGACTAGATACCTTCCATCCAGTCATACACTGCAAAATTAAGGATGGCTAGCGCAAATAGCCCTCATGTAGCTTTGCGCGAAATTAAAAAAACAAATGAACAATAAATACTGTATATATGTAAAAACAGCTGGAATGGGTTGAAAAAAAAAAATTATGAAAAAGAGCAAACGAATAGAATATCTCCAACTTTAAAAACAGCATGATTGTAGTTCCTCTGTGAAAAGTATTGTTCATAAAGATTTTATCTTACCATCATTTTAAAAGGCAACAGGGCCTGGCATGGCCGAGCGCGTTAAGGCGTGCACTCGTAATCCGAGGGTCGCGGGTTCGCGCCCGCGTCGCGCTAAACATGCTCACCCTCCCAGCCGTGGGGTGTATAATGTGACGGTCAATCCCACTATTCGTTGGTAAAAGAGCAGCCCAATAGTTGGCGGTGAGTGGTGATGACTAGCTGCCTTCCCTCTAGTCTTACACTGCTAAATTAGGGACGGCTAGCACAGATAGCCCTCGAGTAGCTTTGTGCGAAATTCCAAAACAAACAAACAAAAGGCAACAGTCAGAAAGTTTGGCTGTCAGCCACTAGTGATAGAATGATTGAGGGAACAAAAAAATGTAAAGGTATGAACAACAAATATGAGTCATGTCCATGTTGATTGATTCACTCATTATCGATCACGAATTCACTGTTTTCATCTGTAATACACTGCATAAATTGTGATATGACAGGAAGCTAACAATATAATTTAATATGTGCTGAAAGTGCGAACAATTGACAGTGAATGATTAAAATTGTTTGTTGTTAATTGATTAACTTTCTCTCTTTGTTTGTGCTTATAGTACAGTGTTTTACTATCAGGACAGTGTATGTTGTGTTTTTGAAAATTGATTTTAATTACAATCACGAACATTTCAAGGCTGCATTAGAACGCTGCTCCATAAAGATTCCTCCAGGAATTGTTAATCGTTTTTGTTTTATTCAAAATTGAAATAACAGCATTACAATGAATCCAGTAACCTTTCTTTTTTAGTATAATTCTACATTCCTCAATCTGATTGAGCATATTTGTATTAAACTTCTATTGGTGTTTGTGAATCAGTGAAAATGACAATGCATGAGATTTCTAATAAAGTGACCAACTATTGCAGGTTATCAATGACAACATGATAGTCATGTAATATAATACAAATTTAATTTCATGTCAAAGAAGTGATCCATTCAAGATTAATAACATACCAATTTCAAGACTAAAAGTATAACTTAAAGTTTATAGCCAGGCATGAGGTTTTCCACACATACATAAACATCTTGATTACGTAAATCTGTTAATAGGCTACCAGTATGGTTTTCTAACACTCGCATTGAAAATAACTAGTGTGCTGATAATAACTGAGAGAAATGAAAATCTTTTTATTAAAAGATTCGTGTATCATTAAACTCGGAATGTTTGAGTGGTCGAAAATATTATGAAGCATCAGAAACATTTGATGAAACTTCCTTTTGAGAAACAAATTCTAAAAATGGATGAAATATTGATATTTAGATTATTATACAATCCTTTGTAAATTGTGAAATCTTCTTTATGACCTAACACCATAAATTTTATCTACTATCAACTTTCTCTTCATTTGTTTTGATACCATTTCATCTTATAAATATCTTTGTTGTAGTCTCACACCATCTGCTTTACAATGTACTAATTTCCTTATTTTTTGTTTAATTTAAGTATTTATTAACACTTCCTTTTTTCTAAATTCTAAATCGTCCATGTAACTGTGTAATGTCTTCTACCTTTTGTAGTTTACACTGTTTGTAGTATTCTGTTAACGTGTGTTTTGTGTGTGTGTTTTGACATTATTTCCTTTGTCCTATATAAAAAAGTGTATGTTTTCTGTGAACTTACGTTTTATCCTGAGAAACTTCTGTCTCGTTTTCTAACATAATATATTGTAAAATTGTTCTCGTCTTATTTACTGAAACTGAAACTTCTCTTTTAGATTTTTCTTTGACACCAATTATTACACCACAAAATTTTCTTCTTGATGTGTTTAAGTACTATTTATTGTATCTTCACTATTTCTAAGTTTGCTATAACACTATTTCTTTTCCTATTTCCTGCACCAAACTAGAAACTTGCTCCAAGTTTTCAATGTGTAATGTAGAAAAAATACATGAAAGCTATCAAACTTTTGTTTTTTATTGTGTTGTATATCATTCAAACTGTTTTCTAATGCACAGAGGTACTTTTTATAAAGATAATCTTTACCTTAAAAAAATTACACATAGCACTATCATTCCACTTTCCTGATTTCTGTGTTGTTTATGACCTGTGTAAAACTTTTAAGGAAAAGGTTGTTGTTACTATTTTTTGCAATGTGTTAATACAAAATGTTTGCGTGAAATATTTATTGGTTACTATATTTGTTTTCATTCTCTTTCTTGTAAAAGATCTAATGACATATAGAAACTTCCATTATGGAAAGCAGTTTTCTGATTACCAGATTTTAAAATACAAAACTTCCTTTATAATTTCAAAAAGTAACAGATTTCAAAAACTTTTCGATGGTACTATATCTAGCCAACACACATAACAAAGACGGATGAAACCTACTTTTCTAAAATATTTCATTCATTTAAAATTCAGAAGTTGATATTCAACATTATGTTAATACAGAAATTTTTACGCCTTTTCAAAATTCTTTGAAATCTTGTTCCCACAGCCTCCATCTGCAGCTTAATAAGACCATTTTATCAAGTTGTATTTTGGTATCGATATTCCCTCAGAATTCCCCATTTAAGCTCATGATAAGTTTGACGGCTTGCAATACTTAAATTCAAGTTCTGATATCCACGATACTCACAACATGTATGGTCCATCATGTAGTTTTGCGCTTTAGACCTGTTGGATACACAAAAAGGTTTATTTTTAGAGTTATTATTTGGTTAAGTGATTCCATGAATATTTAGTTTTCATTTCAAGTGTGTTAAACCTTAACTACTTTAAAAACAATAGTTATGAAAAGTTACTTAGTGACTTTTACGAATTTTTGTCAGCTTATTGCATGTAATTTAAATTCACAAATTATTTTCCGAAAAAGAAAACTGATTTGTCTGAAAGATCCAGTCTTCTGCTTGACAAGAGGTATGGGATAATACACATCATTAACCACTCGTTGATCCAGGATCATCAAGATACCTCATTTTTGAAAATGCTTGTTCACAGACATAAGTTGTTACGAACACTAATGTCTTACCAAATGCGAACTGCTTCAGCTTTGGAAAATCATCTTCAAGTATGCAGTTGTAAAACTGAATAAGTTGCCCCTCTCTGTGTTTTACTTTCAACAAGTTATTTCCTTGCAAATCGATGACCTCCAGCTGAAGTTCCACTGGCACGTCATCAATGACACAATCAAAAATATTCTGAAAAAGGAGAATGTCATTTTCGATTCTGTCGAGATCCGAAAAATCTCTCTAAAAATGCTTATTTAAATCACCAATAATCTTTTTTCTGAAACTCCAGGTTGTCATCTTTTGTGATTCCAGCATGAAACTCATTGAAACACTAAAAATGAGAGAGGTTTTTCCTTCCAAATGTGCTTCAAGAAATGACAGCTTTCTCCGAAATACTTCAATGATTCTATAGAAATCACAGACAAGGTTATTCTTCCCCTGAAGTTTCAAATTCAATTCATTCATGTGGGATGTGATGTCAACCAAAAATGACAACTTTGAAAACCAGGTTGGATCCGACAAAAGTGGATCGGCTCTGTATTTCTCGATAAGAAATATATCTGTTTCGTGAATCCTTATATTCTATTGCAATAATAATAATGGCATTTAAAAACTCGATTATTTTTCTTTTATTCCATATTTTTCCAATATTCACTCTTTCCTGTACTCAGTAGACTAAGTTTCATTGAAAGCACTATTTCCAGTGCCTGCAAACGAAAATGAATACGACATTTCGATCAGGAAAATTATGTTGTTGTTGTTTTGAATTAAGCACAAAGCTACACAATGGGCTATCTGTGCTCTGCCCACCACGGGTATCGAAACCCTGATTTTAGCGTGTAAGTCCGCAGACATACCGCTGAGCCACTGGGGGGGGCAATTATGAAAATCAGTATAAGAAATCTTTCATTATTAATAAACTCAATTACAGTTTGCTGATTATTGAAGGTATCTCATTTCTTTAAAAAGTTAAAAAAGTTTTAATTATGACAAGTTTTCTTACGTAATTCCATATTATTTGTATGTTGTGTATCATGTATGCTGTTTGACTGTTGTGCTAAGGTTTTGTGATATTGTTGCCGTCATCTTACTCGAAGCTCCGATGTTTTCTCGTTATGTTTAGTATTCTTCTAGAGATCTAGATTTTATTTCCGCGTGTTATGAACGCAGGGGCGTAGATCTTGGAAGGATGGGGAAACATTCTCCCTTCATTTTAGGTAAGGGGTATGGTGCATACAATCATCCTCCCATAGTTTGGTCTGTTGAATTGTTTTATTGCATCACAGGCCTACAAATTTTGTGTTTGTTCTTGTGATTCCCGTGTTCTTACCAATCGAATTACATAATTAGGCATAAATGTAGGCTTTTTCAGTAGCCGAAATGAACATCTTTAAAATAGGCGTGCTTCTAAGCTTTTTGATCTAAGCGATAGTTCGTAAGTATCAGTCAGTAGGCCTAAGTATACATGCAAGACTTGCAAGCACTATCACAAAATCTATCTACGTCTTGTACGTAGTGTAAGATTAAGTAAATTTTTCATAACAACAGATTGAACAGAGCATGAAATTCGAAAACATTACTCACAAGCATAAACTCCTGTGATCTAAGGTCTGTCAGGCCATTTGTAGCTTGCAGCTGCATCAATCTTATGTGTATATTGTGTGGTTTTCCAAAGCCATTTGTTCTTATGCACATCTAGCCTGTTTTATTGTCGAACGCCTTACTCTCCTTAGCTGCCGAAGCCACTGACTATAGTGTACGTTTAGTGTATAGTTAACGCCAGGTTCAGGCCGCTCAAATCCAGACGCGCCCTACATCACTCCCCTCCGCTCCCATAGGTCTGAGCATCGATTTTACAACACGGCTCATTAGACCTGTGTTTGTGGCCCTCATTAATCCAAGAAATTACACATTATCACCGCCCTCTAATAAAGTGCTGGTGCTTTATAGTAAAAGAACAATATATTCTCTTGTCATAGATAGTAAAAATATTGGATTTTCTTGAATAATTAGAACATAAATGGAGCGATTTCAACAGCCTAAAGCCTCTACTCAAACTGTATTGCTAGTTTGTAGATGTTTTTATTTAATAGACGTGCTTATAGACATTATATCACAACGTGTGTGCCTTTTAAAGAGCTTTAACAAGAATATGATATATTGTGATTGTTTCGAAGTGTTTTTCGAAAAATTTGCAAATACTTGTGTTGTAACTATCTCACATCATTGCCCCAGCGATGCCCAGGCTGTCAGTCGGCTCGGTGATCACTGTGAGGTTCGCGCGTTCAACTTAAATACATTGTACAGTTCAGTCCTACTTCCATTCTGTTCTATCTTCGATCGTTGTACGTTAGAGTTTTTCAATAAAGACTGTATTTTAGCCTGTTGAGTTATCCGGAAACAAATTCTAATTATGACAAGCAAGCGTCTGAAACTTTTCGATATTAAACAGTTCTACAAGCCAGTTACTAGTACTACAAGTGACAATGTAGATGGAGATAATACAACAACCTCAAACAAAGGAATAGAAACTTGCCATGCAGAAGAAATAACATGTTTATCAGTGGACGAGTATGAAAATGCTTGTACATTGCACATCATGAACCACCAGATAGTTGTGAAATAAGTTGTGCAGTAATGAAAAATCTGACACTCCACAGATACAGTGTGAAAAGCCATATCATCTAGATGCACAACTAATACCACGACAGAAAGCAAATTCTCAAAATATCAACTTCCAGGGCAAGTGGTTTGATGAGTTCCCATGGCTGTACTTCGACAGTCAGACTCAAAAAGTCATTCGTTTTCATTGTGTCAAGGCGGAAAATAGAGGTCTTTTTACAGGGAAATTGCAGACGCCAGTGGAGTATACCTTCACATCCACCGGTTTTTACAACTGGAAAAAGGCAAAACAGAAATTAAACAAACACCAACCCTCCTTTCAGCACAGATTTGCTATATCTCCAGAAGGTTCAATTGATGTAACTCCAGTGACTGTCCAGCTACATGATGGAAAAAGAAGCAGCAGAAAAAATGCAAAAGAAGAATAGCCAAAATATTCAGAAGTTTACGTTTCTTACTGCGTCAAGATTTAGCATTACGTGGACATAGTTATACGAATAGGAACTTTTTGCAGTTAATGAAGCTCCTGGAAGAGGAAGATCCTGAGTTGATGGCCTACTTGTCAAAGTAAACCACATTCACATCACCCCAGGCTCAGAATGAAGTAATGGAGATGTTCAGCCATCAAATACTGAGGAACATAGCACATGAAGTGCTGCAAAGTAAAATCTTTGCATTAATGGTTGATGGCACTCAAGGTGTTACATGTGCCAAACAGGAAGCAATATGTATATGATACGTAAATGAATAACTTGACATCCATGAGACATTTTTTGGTTTTTATAGTGTTTCCAATACAACAACTGGTGAAACAATATCCTCGACTATACTTGATGTACTGACTAGACTCAATTTACTACTGTCAGGATTAAGAGCACAACTTATGATGGAACTGCTAACATAAGTGGTACGTACAGTGGAAGCCAGGCAAAAAATAAAAGAGAATAATAATAATGCAACATGCAGTTGAAGCTCGTGAATGTCTTCAAAATTCTATCTAGTGGGTTCATAAACTTGGTGTCTTGCTTCAGAGGTCAGGCAAATATAAGACAATCTTTTTGAAAATATTGTATCGTCAGACAGCCACAATGCAACGGGTAACCTTGCATTGAAATATAGCTGATATGTCATTTATTATAACATGTAACAATCAACTTTATTACATATGAAAATTTATGGAAAGTTTGGAAAGTTAAATACTTCTTTTCACTCCACAGTATGATGGAGCTTATGTATAGTTTGACGTTATTTCGAAAATAAAGAAAAATAGACATGTTTCTATTTTATGTTCACTTATTTCTATATTTTACGTTTTACATCCTGAGAATATTTGAATAGGGAAATAGGAACTTGTAAACAATTTCAACCATTTGTTATTGTGGGGGTCGATTGTCAAGTTTGTTGTTAGTAATCAAACTAATTTTAAAAAGTATTCTGGAGTAGCCATAATGTTTAATGAAACTAGCACAGTTTCGCTATAATTACAAATAGTTATTACCTTCCATACAGTGTCGTAATTAATAAAAAAAAATGTATGTATATTTCATGCACAAAATAAAATTTAAATTGCATTTAATAATCCTGATTTACTGCCGACGTAGTCTTGAACAGCTTTGATCATCAAATCGATAACTTTCTGTTGAGGTATTTGCACGTTGTTGTGAAGTTATATGAATAATCTTTGTATTGCTTAAATAATGTTAAATAATGCTTTTATAATTATAGGTATACGATGTAAATATTTAGTTCATTATAAAAGAAGTACGTGGTTTTTTTTCAAAATATGATGCATTAATACAACTTGTAGTATTCAGGTAACACCAAAAACTGACAATAATCCAATAAAAGAATAACAAATAGATCAGTTTTCTGATTATATTTTGCTAGCATTTTAATGTTTAGTAGATTTTAAAAAGCTTTTATATAGTTGCATTTTATATTTGTTTAAAAAACCATTAACAATGTCTTGGAAAGGTCAATGAAGGTTGGTAAAATTTTAGGTTGTATTTTCAGAATTATTGAATATAACTATGTCTAAAGAGGTTTCAATTTTATTGTGTAAATCACTGATAAGGCCTCATTTAGACTATTTTGTCTTGGGTTCCTTAACTTAAGTTTGTTGGAAAAGGTTCAAAGGAGGTTACTACGATGATACTTGGAATATAAAGTTTGTCATGTGGGTATAGGTTAAAATTTCCAAAATAGTTTTTTCTTGAAAAAAAGAAGATTCAGAAGGAATATGATGGAGGTGTAAAAAAATTGTTAATGAAAATGGTAGTGTCTATGTCTGTCACATTTTATTGTACTTAGTGGTGAGAAAGATATGGTAAGAATAGAAATATAGATTTTGTTAGGGTAAGAGTTGTCTTTCAAAGAGAGTAGATCAGGTTTGCAATGTGATGTGTTTTATTGTTGTTTATACAGCATATAAAAGATAAGGCTTGATAAATATTCAGCTGATAACAGTTGGCCTTAATGGTGTTTTTAATCAGTTTTTGTTTTAAAAGATTAGAGGATGGGATAGTCTTGATGGAACAACAGGACTTTATCTTTTCCTTAACTGTTATGTTATAACCCCACTAGTTATAGAAACAAATGTTTGAAAATACAAAATTATTCTCTGACTTTGCCAGTTTTAATAAAACTTGGATTGTATTAAATTGTAAAGTTATAAAATAGGACATAACAGAGTGTTAAGTTTGCTGCGAGGAGAGACAAAAGAAGTAAAATGAGACTTTCTCAAATTGTTGCATTTATCAGTTTTATATATAAATATATTTGTCTTGTATTTTATTAGAAAAGGTATGTTCCATTTCATATAACTATACCTATAATTCTATGTATTTCTGTTATGGCCCTGTTTTCCAATTTGCATTTCCACATCACTTTGACTAATGTCACAGAAATTTTTGAATGAAAAATGTCTTTAGTACATCCAAAAAGCAAACTGAATCATGCCAAAAAAACTTCAAAGTTTGAAAAACCTCCATTTGTCATTTTTGAATAGCATTACATTTCTCGGTATGTTGGGTGGTAATGACTAGCTGCTTCCCTGTAGTCTTGCACTGGTAAATTAGGAATGGCTAGTGCAGATAGCCTTCATGTAGTTTTGTGAAAAATTCAAAAACAATACAATACAATTTTTGTTACATATCTTATTAAATGTAAATATTATCAAATTTACAACATGTCAGATCTGTATTGGGATTATGATGAACTTATAAGAAATTATAGTTTGATGTTTGTATTTATATGTACATTTATATATATACACACATATATGAGTGTGTGTATACAGTTGAAAAATTAAGTAAGATAATTTAGCTTGTAAGTAGTGTCATTAGTTAATTTTATATTATAAACTTGGGTCTTCACAGACATGAAAACATTTCTTACTCATGAGTACTTGCTCGTAAAGTATATGTGAGTATTGTTCAATGATATTATTCTTAACAAGTACATGTTTATTTCAAAATAAAGTAATGAAATATAAAACTTTAAGACAAGATAACGTGAAATAGTTAATAGTTTAAAGATGAGTGAAGATTACATTGGAATTTCTAAAAAGTGTCATGATGAGGAACATTTTTTTGTTGTGATTGTTTTTGGTTTTTTTAAGTGAAAGTTTAAGCTTTACATTTTTTACTTTTCTCTGATAAGCAAAGTGCCATCTTCAGATAAAAATGGAAGTATTAAACATCAAGTTTGAGCCCTTTGATGAGGAACAAATTCCTTTTGTGGATGTAAAGTTGGCAAAATGTGATGAAGAATCCATAAAAATATTTTCACATCATAAGTTTAGACTTATTTTAATGTTTGTTAGGGTATGTTTTGTTTATCATAAATTTAATGGATAATTCTTGATTTTCTTCATCATGTTTCAAATAGTTTTTCTTTTTGATAACTTAATTTTTTTTTGCATTTATACAGAGTTAATATTGTTATCAGGATGTACATTTTTGATATTTAACTGTGGTGATGTGGCACTACCAAATTCCTTCTGAGTAATTATAATTCATTTATTTTGTTTTGTATGTAGCAGAGATGACTGGAAGAATGTGGCACAAGAAATGTAATAAAGAGAGTAGAATTTTGAATCCGCTAGATCCATAGAGGTGAACATTACAAACGCAGAATTCTGAGTCTTTAATATTTTAAAGTGGACAAAAGAAATTTCCTGCTTAAAAAATGAATCTAGCCTTTGTAAGCAACTTAATCAATGAAAGTTACCTGAATTATAAAATCAAATCTGCATGTAAGAGTTTTTCATCATCAGAATATTTCAGGTCATTCTAATTTGATTTTCTAAAACTTTTAATAACAGTGAATAGTACCTTAGATTGGTTTCATTGCTTTAGCTCTGGACAAGTCATATCTTAGTGTTTAAACAAGACACATTTTCTACTTTTAGTTTTATTTTCTAGAATTATTTACTTTAAAGTAACAAAGATTAATAAGTAAGTTTTGTTTGTAAGAATCTGAAATTATTTCTGTTAAGGCAGCCCAAGCAAGTGAGGTAATTTAAGCTGGCAAGAACTGTGAAGGGCACAATAAGATATTTTTGAGCATTTCTTACAAGTAAAAGTGTGTGAAAAGTCTCTATTTCTAATCTTAAAACAGAATGCTTCTCTCATCCTCCTTTGTCTTTTCCCGTGTTTCAGTCTTTCTTCATTTTTCTTATCCTTCCTCTCTTATTCGTCATTCCTCTACTGATTTTTTTAAAATAATTTATACAAAGTATAGATAACATGTACTGAGCCTTTCCAGTGACTGGAACAGATTTTTATTGTAATCCATTTCAACTACACTAAAGTAAGCTTTTTCATTTTGCACATTTATTTAGGATAACATATTGTTCATGGAAACTTCTGTTATAATATTTATCATGGAAGAAAGTCTTGTAGACTATCACCTCTTCAAGCAAGTTGGTGCTTGCAAGATAACTTGAAACTTGCTAATTCCTAAATTTTCTATTTAATTTCTGATTGTTAAAAATACCTATTCTAATTTTTGTGAATGGAAACAATATAATATTTTCTTTAACTTAGAATTCAAGGCACTTTTGTTTGCGATGAAGGTGGACTAACAGATAATTGATGTTAAACACTATCCAGTTTATTTTTAAGTTTCATCTTAATGTATGGTACATTCATAAGTTTTTAACTATTTCTATTATCTGAGAAGATTTGTTTATAACACATGTTTGTAAATAAACCAAAGTCCTGCCTGCTTAGTGAAAACAATTTATTTCTTCTACCATAACTTCTTCGATTAATTTTAACTAACATTCACTAAAAGGATTAAGTTTATAGTGGTTGCTAACACAACAGTTTAACTTACTTTTTAATGTCTTTGTGCATGCAGTAATTTTCTTTTTCCTATTATTTTGTTGAGATACAAACTCATTGTTCGCAAATTTGAGCTAATTAACTGAATGCATTTAGATAATATCCTGGATTCTCACAAACTTTGAAACTTCAGGGAAGTTGAAGTTGGGCAGAGAAATGAAGGGAATGGGGAATTTTGTCAGGGAATATAAAAAAATAAATGTATTTATGTTGCAGAACATGAAATAAAAATAACAATAGAAAATTAAAATACAGAATGTAGAATCTGAAATCCTGCATAATAACATGAAGGAAAAAAGCATCAGAAGATACCCTTCATCCAGACAACTGTTTTGACATTCATTCAAGAAGTCCTGCAACACAAGATTGACCTTTTCAATTAGATGTATTTTTGTAACATGAATTTTATCATTATGTTTTTTGATCTGTGAAACACAACATTTTCTCCTGTTAGGCAAAGAATTTTATAAAGTTATCACTTAAAATGTTTACCTTTTATGATCTAACACTGTTAACAACTTCTAATTTCCACATTCTGTAATGTGTGTTGTGTCAAAAATTTAAAACTTTACTGTGTTAAAACTTTAACACAGTGAAGTGAATCTGTGTTGATTTCATTGAATTCATTCATGGAGTATGTTGAAAAGTGAATGTGGCATTTTGAATCTGTCAGTTGAGCTCAATAACTTTACCTGTTCTGGAAACAGAGCCAGCGTAACGTCAGTTAATATAAAAACATTTTAATCATTATGTGGGGTGGTGGCTACAGACTAACTATGTTGGAAGTATTTTATTTCATCTTGTTTGGTATTAACTTTAATATATTTGGTGACCTAATTCTAAGATTGTAGCTACATATATATGTATATTACAAGATTTTCTTATCACCTTCCAGCTAATTCTGAAGAATTTCACTCATTTCAAGCACAAGTGATTTTTGATCATTATTTAAAATCTGAGCCAGAAATCCAAGTTTTGAAAATTCGTAATTATTAATTGTTACAATAGATCAAAAAGCAAAATACCAAAGTTGACACTGTTTTGAGGTCACCTTTAGGTACAGTAGAAGTCAACGGATTTAAAACTCAAAAATAAGGCATTCAATTCCACTTGGTGGGCTCAGCAGATAGCCAAATGTGGCTCTGCTGGAAGAAAACAGACACTGTTTTGTGCTGTAGGTCGTAAGAACATCTTTAATTACACTTGATCATGTTGTGACCAATTGTTACAGTTCTTTTCTGTTTTTCAATTGTTAATGTTTTTCAAATATTTCCACTTTTGCAACTTAATATTTTACAGTCATTAGAAAATGTTTATATATGAAGACTAGACATACAAATAGTGTAAGTCTTCTAGACATATACTTATTCCTGTGTTCAACTGTTATCCAGTATTCAGAAATCATCAGAGTGAACTGTTTCTGAACATTGCTATCAATGTGATCATTATACCAAGTCAGTAATGCACACTTCTGTTGTCATTTTTATAACGATAATTAGCTGTTAACAGTTAGTCATCTTTTCTTTCTGAACGTAACGCATATCAGTCATTTCACACAAGTCATATCACTCATGATGTTACAGATAAATGTATTATTATTCATTTAGGAATCGGAAAATCAGTTTTGGGAAAAGGATCTTCAGATTTTATCACTGAATTTGGTACAACAAAAGGAGAACAAACTGAGAACTACATGAGGTAACCATTAAAAAAAAAAAAGAATTGAAATGATATGTGTATTTACAAAAAAAAACAATTTGGGAAAGGATTACATGTATGTAACTTTGACAGATCATTTAGGTAATATTTTAGCTGTAATAACAATATTTTGGTATTAAGTTTTGTAATTACTCAGTTGTTGATAATGTTTCTTGTTACTGTAGAACTCAGTTAACACAAAGCAAGAAAAAAATAATTCCTGTCATAAATAATCTGTTTCAAATTATTTTTCATGTTAAATTTTAAGTACACATTTTTTTCTTCTAATTTCAGCCTTTATATCTGGTTTCTGGATGTTTATTTTCTAGTACATTTTTATAAGAACATTTTATAAACAAAATGAGTTGAAATGGAGCATTTTTGTGCATATATTTTAAAATCATAATCAAGAATTATTGCTTAAATCTAAGCATCATCTATTCATTTTAGCTTAAGAGGTTTTAAAAGCTGTAAATTGACTTCCAGAAAATAGAAGGTTTAAATCTTATGTACTATGGTAATGTACATTACTCCCTCTGTAACAATGCCCTAATTTTAGCCATTTTTTTTTACTTGTGTGTCCTGGCACTTTAAGCCTATCATGTAGTTTTGTTCTTAACAACAGGTAAACATAATAAGTTGTCTTCAGTTAACCACAGATGTACTATTTGAAATAATTATGAGTTTTGATAACTGATGTTTGAATAAACTCTCACATAAACTTCTTTTCTGAATAAAAATATAATATTTTTTCTTTTTTCCATTGTATTGTGTAATGGGCTTAATGATGCAGTTGTGCTCTTTGCTGTGAGCATCATTTTACACACCATACTTATTGATTGGGCTATTATGCTGACCTCGGAAGTCTGTTCCTAACTTAAAGTTAGAGGCCTAGACTAAAACTTATGATTAACCTTCAAGTGTAATTAGATTATCACTTGTGCTTATTGGACAAGTCAAAATATTAATTAGAAATTACCACATTCATGCTTGAAGGTTAAATATTACTACTGATTTACTCAGACTCTCCCTTCATCGCTACACAAATTGTCAATGAGTTAAGAACTGTAAATATTTATAGTTAGCTCAGTTTGCTACCTCAAGTGGTGAAGTTTTCCAGTTTAGAAAAACATCACTCAAATTAACAACAATGATGTCTTTACTATGTTTCAAGTTATTAAGATACAAGTTTTCTAAATGTCATTCTCAATGTATGGTTATGACCCTGGTAATGTCAAAGAATCAAGACAAAACTTTAAGCCACTAGAGTTTGATAATGCAGATTGGCAATGTTGAAAGAATGCCAGTATAGTTGTAATAATTATAATATTTAAAATTTGGCAGAGGAACTTTTCCAGTAGGTCAAAAAACAATTTTGTAACCTTTACTATTCAGTTTACAAGAATGCAATCATTGTGAAATTAGGAAATAAAAGAGATGGAAAATAATCTTAGAAGTGATTCATTTTAATTTATATACATCCTCAGTGCCACAGTAGTGAAACATAGAATTTTGTTCATGTCAGTTTTCTTGCATTAATTGCATTGACAACATTGTCAGCATCTAGGTTAACAGTGCAATTACCAGCTTTATGTTAAATAGTGCATTTAATTTGTAGTGGAGTAAACAGGCATTCTCTGTGGGTTTTCTGTTGGTGTTGTTATATGCAACAAAGTAGGTTTTTGAATGACTGTGAAATGCTATGTACAGTATTTCTTTCTTGTGTACCTTAAAATCCTGTGTATTGTTTTGGCTGAAACAGTTATAAAACTTAATTAATCACTGAAAACTTAATTAGTTGTATGTGGTAGACAATGCAATACATTTTGTATAAGGAAGTTCTTAAATCATATGCACTTGTAGAGAAGACTTAATTATTCACCTGGTTCAGGGATAGCTCTGCTTATTGTTTTGTTAACTCTTTTCCTTTTGTTACAGAACACTTTTGTCAAAATGAAAACTGAGCAAACTGGCGAGTTAAAACAAGATGAGGTTATTTCCAGGTTTAGTGAAAGTGATAAAGATGATCATCTCTGTAGTTTGAAAGATGATGATAAGGATGTGAAAACAGAAAATGAATTTCAAAACGATTTGCAGAACATCCACTCTGGTCCTGAAGAAGCATCTGGTGAGCACATCTCAGTAACTACATTTTAATTAAAACCTAGTAAGAGTCTCACTGAGTTACCGTTATAGAATCGGGTTGAGTCAAAAGGTACAAGTCACTACCTATTTACAGATTTACATTCAAAATTTGATTAATTTTATTGCATTGGGTCATGACTTAAAGGCCATATCATCACATTTGTTGGCTTACACTGAAATTTTGTTTACCTACTATTTTTGAATCTATGTCAATAAGTTTGTTATCAAATTATAGGTTATAGTTCAAATTTTAGTATCACATATTAGTTAATTTCATAATTAAAAAGAGCACACCTTTTGTGTGTGTCAAGTGGTATATTGAATGGAATATTGATTCAAATTACTGACATTTACAAGCTAGAATATAAAATAAGAACCTATCTTTTCTTTTTGCTGAGATGTCACTCATGTTCTGAAACACACACAGTAGCCCTGCCCATCTCTCTCCATTTTTGGAAATACTTTATGTATATATACATCATGTAAATAAGCAGTCAAACACTCAATGCCCCTGAAGTAACTTTTTTGACCATTTTGAAATATTATGACTTAAACTTTTTCTTTCTGTCAAAGATTTCAAGCTTGTAAGTGGAGTCTTTAGTCAGCTCAGAATTTTATATTTTTAAGACCCAAATACAGCATAGTTACCAAGTGTTATGAACTATAGTGGAATTCTATGGTACTGATGTAGTACTTTATGATTATTTTGAATATCTATACAAAACTGAAAATTTTTTTTGTTTCACATCCTCCATGTGCTAAATTAGATAGGCTTAGCAACCTAGACCAAGCCCCAAATAAGTACACAGTTTCTAACTAGAAGAGCTAATAGTTTGCTATACTTGTTTATTTATTATTCTATGTTTTAATAAAAATAACTTTAAGAACTTATTTGTAAGTATTAATAATGTGTATTCATATATAATATATAAATGAAGTGTGACTGTATTTTAAACTAAAACACAGTCAAGACAGGGTCACTTTGTAAAAGCCAGTTTTATATTACTGGATATGGTAACATGAGTGCATGTGTACGACATCAGTGCAACTTTTGTAATGTTAGCTAGGCACAACTAGAAGGTCAGTATAATAAAAAATAATAAATATTTTTAAATATATAATGTTATGAGATTTAAGTTATTTTTACTAAACATTTTGCTTTTGTGTTATAATTTGCAGTCACTCTAGAACAGAAAAAAGCATAATTTGTTTCCTGATTTTTTTTTAATGGTGGTTATGGGGTTGGTTAAATTGACACCATATAGTTAGGGTAGAGAAAGTAACATACAAAGTACAAAACTTTACTGGAAACAAATGCTTGAAATACATTTAAGAGGTTTTATATATTAATTAAATAATATTTGAGATATTTGGAGCAAACAATAATTTTTAATAATAACATGAAAATCGCTTCATATTCAGATTAATAACAAACCACACTTGAAAGTTTCACAAACACATATTTAGTAAAAATACTTTATTAAACAGTTTGCTGGTTATGAAGAAAAAACGTGAAATCTTTACTAAAAATCTGCCAACTTTTGGGAAGGGTACTTATACTGCACCAAAAATTAAAGTGTAAATACTTTTGTATTCTGTTACAAGCCTGTCACAAAAGGGTTAAGAATCTCTTTATTTTTATGTTTCAGTAAACATGGAATCACAACTTTGTTTATGAGTCAAATTGGAATTTATGTGGTTTCTTAATATTGAAAGGAAGTATTTAAATAAGTTGTCAGTTTTATTTCTCTGTATCACTTAATACTTTTTCACTCAAAATCACCTATTTCAGATTTTCTTTCTTACTGTTAAATTATCTTTAAAGTGTACCACCAATAGCATACTTATACTATAAATACTGCTTAAATCGTAGTTCAAAGTTACATCCTTAAAGCTTCTTGTTTTGCTTGAATATAAACAAAAAGTTAAATCCTTATGCTACTCTCTTCCAATCTCATTGTATCAATAATTCTTTTTGAGATTTACTTTTGGATTGTTTATGTCTGATATGAAAAGAAAAATGTGTCTAAAATATTTTGTTTCTTTTTCCTTTCTTTTGGTAGTTGTATATAACTGCTATCAGTAATAGTGCAATGTAATACATTTGTGCCCAGAGGAATGTTTGAGCTTAAACGTAAATTGTCAACTGAAGAAAACCATAAGATGTAGAATTAATGAAATAGAATTTATAAAAGCAAATAAAAGGATTAGTGGTGCAGCTTGGCTTTAGATTTTGTCACTTAAGGCTTTTGCATTCAGATTCTAAGTTGTGTTCAAGTATTTTGCTTACATTGTGTTTATCAAAATTACTTCAGCATTATCCAGTAAGATCAGAAGTAAAATTTTTAACTATCTATACTGAGACATTCATTGCTGCTATATTTCTTGATGACAAAAAACCAACTTGAAATAAAAAATGTATCTCGGAACAGTTGGTAAGTGTATTAACACTTTTATTGATAAGGGATTATAGGGGGCGTTGCAGGTGGACTTTGGGTCATTAATTAGTACAGATGTAAAGGTGGTCCTTTGTATTGGTTTAATTTTGATTTTAAGTAGGTATTCTTTGATTTTGAATTTGTTTATATTTGTTTCCCTACTTAATATCTGTTTTCTTAATATAATGTTTTCTATGCTTATGTTGTGTTTATTTTCAGTGTTCAAAAACGTGTCAAGGTGTTTTTTTTTGTGTTCGTTGAACCTAGTTTCTATTTTTCTGCCTGTTTCTCCAACATAGAACTTGTGGCAGTTGTTGCATTGTATTTTATAAACTATATTGGTGTCGTGTTTGTCATTGTAGTTTTTACATAATACAGACTTTAGTTTTGTACCTGGTTTTTGAATAAACTTGGTGTTTGCTGGAATGTTGTGTTTTCTCAAGTTTTTTTTCCAAATGTTGGAAACATATGGAAACATTTTGCTGATGTTGGGAACATATGGTATGCAGTGGTATAAGGTTTTGTAGTTTGTTGTATCCTGGGATTTATTGTTGTTTGTTAGTTGTTGGTCTGGGTGTGTGCATATAATCTTTTACACTATACTTATTATTTCATAATTGAAAATTCATACTTTTAAAATAAATGGCAGAATTTCGGTAACTAAATGAGCCAAGCTGCATTGCATAATTACTTCACTTCCAAAATGTCTAATCCAATTGTCACTTCAGAATATTCAGCTACATAAAAAAAAATAACTAAAGAAGAGAAGTATTTATTGCCACTTTTATTTTGTGCAACTTAAATCTGAGAGTTGCATTATGTCTATCATGCTGACATATTCACTTTCTAATCATAAAAGTCAAATTCTGAATCACTTGATTCTATCAGTGCATTGACACCTTTATCAACAACGTAAATGTTTAGCTGCCCTATTCCAGCTTGTTAAGTAAGGCCTCGTCATGTTTCCTCCTGTCCACCATAATTCATCATCGTAAGTAGAATGATACTCTTCAACAATAATTAACTTCTAAAAGTTTTTGTGGTCATAAAAGACATTTAGGTGTATCTTGGTCCACCAGTTATTTTTAGCACAATTCTTGTTTGAGAAGACTCTATTATAAATAACTGATTCCTTTATCTTTCAATTCATAATACTTTACTAGAACATTGTTCACCAAAAGAGACTCGGAGACTGAATAGCAGCTCAGTCTCATCAACTTTGTAAATGTTAAATTCCTCTTTAGTTTTCTAGCCAGATGAATAACCAGGCTTCCCAATGTCTTTCAGAACTAGATTTTTACTCAAGTTCTTAAACTTACAGTTAGTATAGTTGAGTATATTAATTATTTCAGTTACATTGTTTATTAGACTGAATATTATGAAATTATGTCCCTCTTCTTTGTCCTTTGATAAGATCTGTACTCCAGTAAATGTGTTTTCCATCTATTTTAATAACTCAATGTATAATTGTTTTCATTTCTCATCAACTTTGGGCTTCACTGTTTCTGAGTAAGTTGACTACACTTTGATTAGCTTAGAGTATGTACTCACTTTGTTGGGATTTCCTTAGAATTACAAGAGTCTAAAATTACTCATTTATGAAATTCTAAAAGACAAACCTCAGATTATAGGCATTTTCAAGACACTTTGATTTTCTGGTTGTATATGTGTTATCCATCACAATAACTGGAGACATTATTCTACGAAGGCCAAACTTGGGCTTCAACAGTTAATTTTGAATATACTTATAAATTTGAATTTTCGTAAACAAATTATGTATAACTTCTTCATAGGTTTGCCAGCTATGGTGTATACCATGACAGGTGTCATGATAATTTTCTGTTTCTTTCACATCAAAATTTAAGCTAAATGTCGTACAGGTAAATTTCTCTTACCTAAAACATTGGGTCTTTTAGATATTCACTTAAGTTCATATGTTTGGTACAACTGATTCATGTGACTACTGAGACGAAACCTTTTGATAAAAACTGTTGTTTACTTCAGTTTTCCTTATGAGAAAAAATTATAATTACAATATATTTTAAAACAACATAATAACTTGTCACTTCAAGTGTTGTTGTTTTTCTGCTAATATTTGTTTTTCAGTGTTATGATTTTTAAACAAAAGTTTCTATTTATATATTTACCAGTTATTTGTTCTTGAGTATTATAATATTTGTGTTATCCTGTTTTAACAGCAAAAGATTCCTGTACAAACAGAAAAGTCTACAATTCCCAGAAACTGTGCAGTTGTGATGTTTTTATTGAAACATTTTTAAAGGAAATTAATCCAAAGGGACTACAAGTTTTTAATGTTGAAGTTAAACTTTACAGTTGTGTTTTGTGTAGTAAAGAATTTATTGGAAAAGTGTTCTTAAAAGACATGAGAGAATACACACTGGGGAGAGACCATACAGTTGTGTAATAAGTGGCAAAGAATATGGTTCAAACACTAACCTGAAAAAAAACATGAGAGAACACATACTGGAGAGAAACCATATAATTGTGTAATGTGTGGAAAAGAAATTAGAACAAATAGTCACCTAAAAATACATCATAGGATACACCTTGGGGAAAACCATATATTTGCATTGTATTTGGTAAAGAATTTAGAACAAATGCTAACAAAAAAGCTCATGAGAGGATACACACTGGAGAAAAACAGTACTGTTGTGCAGTGTGTAACAAAGAATTTTCTCATTAAAAATGTTTTAATAAAGCATGAGAGGATGCATCCTGGGGTAAAAAACCATTTAGTTGTATTGTGTGTGGTAAAGAATCCAGAACAAACTTTAATCTGAAAATACATCAGAGGATACATATTTGAGAAAAACCATATAGTTGTGTTGTGTGTTCTAAACACTTTAGAAGGTGTGAAACTACATGAGAAAATGCACATTGTAGAGAAACAGTTCAGTTGTTTAATGTGTGAAAAAGAAGCTAGAAGAGTCTGTGAGTTAAAAACTTGTGAGACACCTTGCAATTGTGTAGCTTGTGAAAAAGAAACTTTAAAAGAATTTATGCCTTGAAATACATTAGAAGATACACACCTGTGAGAAACTTGTTTTTCAGTACAGTTGGACCATTCTGGGAAGAGAAAGCAAAATAATGTTGCTGACAAAATTTCTTGTACAGCAGTTTGTCTTTATAGATTTGACATTTAAGAAAGTATTTCTTTAAAAAGTTTCAAAGCTGGAATTTTGCTGTATTGCATTGTAAAATACACAACATAAAACTAATAACAATTGTGAATTACTTATTACTAAACTTTCAGTTTAATTTTCACAAGCTGAATTGTTATAAAACAACTTGGTTTTTTGAAGAGAAATAGATAATAATCAAACTTGTATAATACACCAACAATTACGTTAAATTTTCAGATTTATTTTATTCACACATAACCTTAATTTACTCATATCATTTGAATTTTCACATACCCAAGTTCTGAGTACGTGTTTTCAATTTTTGTTTGTTGAGTGTATGACTGTTTTGTTTGAAATTCATCAAATATAACATGCGAGGTTTGGCAACACTTGCTTCCATTTTGATTGTAACTTAATTTCCATTGTACCAGTACACATTGAGGTATTTATTGATATAGGTTGTGAAAAATATATTGTTATAACCTGATTTGTCTGATTTTTGTCATGCAGGATCATGAAATTCATGTAGTTAATTAATTTTGAGCTAAATGAATGAAATGTCAGAATGAAAGCCATTGCTAATAACTGGACACTTTCTGTCTGCACTGTTTGAACTTCATCTCATATATAAATAGAAACCCTAAAACCAGAGCACTTTCAAAAGGTTGACTTTTTTTCATCAGAAGCAAACTGGACAAGACTTCTTGGTTCTATATATACACACACATTTGTAGATCAGTTTACAATTTAAATGAGGTGAGGTTAAAAAATAGTTAACATTAAAAAACTGCAATACAAAATAGAAACCAAAATAAATGAAAATTACAAAAACACAGAATAAATTAATATATTACAAATATTGAAAATAATATTTCAACACATTACAAATTAAAATTAGAAGAAAAAATACAAAGTGAAACCAGGAAAACTGACTGATCATACTGAAAAACAGTTTTCATAAAATTATAGAAAATATGGATATTTATAACTGCAAATCTAGTTGCTGAAGCACTTGTATTGAATATGCTGGTTATTGGGTTGGACCCCTGTTCTGAATAGAACCTTGATTTGTTGACCTCATTGAAAACACGGTTTAGCACATTACCCAAGTGATAAGGCATGTACCTGAACAGTGCACTACTAGTTAACATAGATGTTTACACAAGTTCAGTGTGCATGAAGCTTTGTATTGGCAGTATGTCCCTTATTTGTTGGGCTGTTTTCAAGTTTGCTAGTAGGTTATGGTAGTCCTGTTGTGAGTACAGTAGACAGTCAGACACTTCAAAACACATGGCTTCACTGAAAACTTTAATTTCAAAATATTCAAGATGTATGGCCACAGCAGGACAAGTAGCAACATGAAGATTGAAGACGTGACTGGGTATTTTCAGGCAGGAAGAGAATAAGCACAGTGCATACACAGACCATGCTTGATGAGTGTTGATATTGTACTTATAAGTGGACATTCCTACAGCATATGTAAGTCCACTGCTAAGATTACTTTGTGAACAAGACTGAACATATGCTGGTGTGTGACATCCTTCCAGCTTTAACTTACTGTCTTCTGATGAATGCAGTATCTCTCTCCAGTGTCTTGTAGCCTTACCAGAACCTGAGATCATTTGGACAGTGAAGTCTGCAAGTTGGTTGATGTTTGTGATTGGAAAACTATAAACTTAAGGGCCAAAAAACTCAAAATTAACAGATTGTGTGATTTCTGATACAAGTTAAATGTGATTGAAATAAATAAGTAGATTGATTTCTGATTTCAGTTTATCATCCTGTGCTATAGCACAACTCCCTTATCACTTCACAGCAAATATACAAACATTCGTCAAAAACTTAACATGAGTGCTTAGAAAGTGAAGATTCTAGTGTCCTTTCATCATATTGTTTCTTTAGTTTCCAGTGAAGTTAAGTCAGTCATTTCCCTTGGACCTCATCTAACAAGTTAGGTAATTGTTAAGTATTTATTTTAATGAGATTTGTGAACTATACTTCACAGAAATGCCATTATAATATGTATAGTTTGATTTAGAAGTTATTTTAAGACAACAAATCAACGTCTTGCCATAAAATATTGTTTGATCAATGAAAGTTAGGGTTGCATTTCCCATTCAGCTGGTTATCTTTTAACCATTCAGTTGTACTATCTCTTTAATAAGAGTATATCACCCAATTATCAAAGGAGACTGCTTCTTTACTTATGTTAACTCATCTGACTCCTTATGAACTGAACAGTCAGCTAGTAACTGCTGGTTTTTTCATTTGTTTCATCTAAGTTGAGATTATTATGGAATGTTACTAACTATAGTAACTGGTAACAAAATATGACATTCCAGTTAATACTAAATTTATTCAAAAACCAGGCACAAAATTGAGGTCTGTTCTATGTAAGAACTACACTGACAAACACCACACCAACATTATTTATAGAATACAATGTGATAACTGCCACGACTTCTATATTGGACAAACAAGTAGAAAAATGGAAACCAGATTCAAAGAACACAAAAAATCACCTTTACACATTTTCAAACACTGCAAGTCAAATAAACACAACATAACCATACAAAATACTCAAATACTAAATAAAGAAACACACATAAACAAACGAAAATTTAAAGAAGCCTTACTTATACAACAACTTAAACCCAAAATAATCCAATATAAAGGAACACCATTGTACCTATATTAATATTATAAATAAAATTATATATTCAAACATCTAACACCGCCCTCTACATTGCGACACTCAGTTACACAACCCCTTCCAAACATGTGGTCAGCTTCTGGTCAGTTACCTCTTTTTTTGTGAACCTGACGATGATTGAAGAAGGTCGAAACGTTGTTCGCTCTTCTATGTAAAATATTTTCTTAACCCAAATGAGCCGTTTTTTGCATATAAATCTTTCTTGAGTTTATTATTAAGACTTAGAGAAGGAAGAACTGATATCTGATTAGTTCGTGAATGTCTGTGGCAATGAAATCAGCCTCCAATTTGTTATGCCATTGAGTGAAAATTAAATTCAGTAATTGAGATAACTTTTTGAACTGAACGTAAAAAAGAGAATAATGTTCTTTTTTTTTTCACAATAGAAAATATTTTTTATAATACCTTGAGAAATTCACCTAATTACTTACATAGTTTTTATGCTTTAAAGATGAGACATATTTAATTTTATATAAAAAGCACCCAGTGACTTGGAATGAACAGATAAATTAACCTACATATAAAGATCTAGATTAATGTGAAGTGAAAACATGGGTGATGAAGGAATATGTGTGCACATGAAGTACATGCCTTATGTAAGGAGCAAAAATGAAATAAAGGTGGATAGATGTACAAGAGACTTTTTTTCACAAAAATTTCTGTTGAGATGAATTATTTATTTTCATTATGCAATGCCATTAGTTTGTGTGCATACAAAATTAAAGAAATCAAGAGAGTTGAACCTTTTTGCTATGCCAGCAATTAATTGTAAAACTGTATCATCGTGACTGGTCGGATATGTGTTTATATTTTCTGCTAAATGTACGTATGTACATTCTGTCTACATACTTAAGTATATAATATTAACTTCTCATCAAAGCAAACTCCTTGTAATAATTAGAACTAGAAATCAATCCAGTAAGAAGTACAACTAATTAATTTACTGTGTTTACGTTATTGTTTAAAATTATTGGGATCCAATGAATTGTTATTGGCCTATCCAGTTTTCTGGCTTCTACCTTGTCAGAAAACAGGATAGGCCTTATTTATTCTCGTACAGCCTGTATTGTATCAGCTTTGTTGCAACAAAAGGTAATTGAACTCATTACATTGGGTTCAGTTTTTTATATAAAGTTATTAGTATTCCTTTAGTTATTTTATCTTGAGAACCAATTGCTTAATCTGTAAAAAGAGCAGTACCTTGGCTAATTTCTACCTCAGTAAACATGTGATAGTGAAAATTAAATTTATTGCAATGTGATGTCCAGACATACTGTGGGTTCTTCCCTCTTTAGTGTCATAGAAACTATTAAAAAGTTTTAGGTATGTAGTTTCTGTGCTGTAATGGTGACAACATGTGATCCATTATTATTGCATTGTTCTAGAGTAACAGAAGGCCAATATTGTGAAATATAACATCTGTCGAGTCCAGGACTACCAGTCTGTTGCTAGCCAGAGCAACTTTGCCCCAGCTGTGGTCCAGACTGCAGATAATGAAACTGAAAAGGACTGTAAGAAATGATAATGGATGTCTTCCATTTATTAGAACTTTTTACCTCTCAGATGAATCAGTGGGCATTCATGGATTAAATTTAAAATAATCTTTAGGTTGAGCAAATGATGACTGAAAGTATGTGATGTTTCTTTCTTTCTGAACCATCACGTTGGAAAGCTTCGCAGAATATATGAATCACATGTTGTGAATACTATTTATTCTTCAATGCAGGAATGGTCAGATGATTGGGAGACTGTTTTCCAAAATATAAAAGAAATTCCTTGCTTTTCTAAGCCATCATTGTGGCATAATGAAAATACAATGAAGCAAAACTAAACCCTGTACATAAACAGTAGAAATACAAAAATTACAAAACAAGTATATTGAAATAGCCTTTCTTTGTTCCCTTCAAACTAGTTCAAAAAATAGCTCAACATACACTTTTCACAAATATGGAATTATTAAAGTCAGCTATTGATAATTTTTTATTAATCAATTTATTAATAAATAAGTAAATAATCTGTAAATTAAAACACCATCTAATTACCATGCACACACACACACACACACATATATAACAACAAAGTTCAATTAAAATATCTAAACACATATGCTTAAGAAAAAAAAATTCAAATACATAACCAGAACAGTTTACAATGCATGTTTACATATACACATTAATGCTGGGAAATGGCACTGGAATTTCCTGATGATGAAATTCTTTAGTGAACATTTTTATAACCTTCTGACTTGGATTTCAGACCCAGATTTGTGTCATGAGAAGGCTGTTCATTAGTTAATCTGTTTTGGCTGGCCAAACTGTCCATTACCTTAAAATGAACTTTAAACGTATTGGCAAACTATCATGCAATAGAAAATATTTCAAGACCACTTAAAATAGTTATAAATTGCTGCTTATTCAAAAAAAAAAAAAAAGACAAACCCAGAATTTCATTCTTTGAATGTCTAGATTCTAATACAGGTTAAGATAAATTTTATTTGTCAAAGGCTCAACAGAGCATAGATGTTAAAGAGGCATAATGTGCGGTTGTGACTATGAAATGAGTACTAATCAAGCAACACTTTTGCAGACTTAATATATACTCACCTGCCTTTGCTTATGAAATATGTGCCCTGAGGACTTTCCTAGGTTTCCACTTTACCAGCTACCTTGTGATTTTGCTGCCCTATGTCACTTCTGCTGAACAGTGGGAACACAGTGACATATTTCTGAATTGATGTCTTTCCTATTCTACCATCTGGTTGTCACATAGTCTGATTCCAGTAGAAAGCAAAAAACTGTTAAAACTGTTAGGGTCCTAAACAATGGAGATGATTGGAGAGTGGCGTTAGCCATATCTTTGACCATTATCCTTTGCCACTGCTTTGTTGTCTTCATTATTAACTTCCATTTGCAAATTGTGTACTGGTTTTAAGCCCAAATTAGAGTTTCACCATGTGGATGTTATTTTCCATTTCCCTTTAGTACAGATGTAGCTACAACGTTGTATCTTATAAAGAAAAGTTGTTAAAATAATATTTTGTACATCTTTTTCATTATTTTAAATAATTCACTCTCTATGACTGAAAATATTCCTATCACAACCAACTAAAATACTGGATACACCTCTTGTACATATGTTACTAAATATTTAAGTTTTCTTTATGAATTTTATTTGCAACTGGTAAGTTCACCTTATCATCAGACTAAAATATTTTCTGCACTATGCTATGAGAAACAACAGGTAAAACTATGTTTTTCTTGCTATTCATATTTGAGACTTTATCACTTTTATATCTTCTAGGAAAATTCACTCTGTCAAACATTTGAACATCACAATAGAAACATTATTTTATTAATATTAGTGAAAATATAAGATATGCTCCATTTACAATAATGTTTTCTAGGTAAGTTACCACAGTTAATTTCATATTTGGAAATTTTTAAAACCAAAATCAAATCCTTTGTCCTCATGCCCTTGGGGTTAATCGCAAAAATCTAGTGAGTACAGAGTGGCATACAGCATGTAGTTTTTACCATACAACTAGATCATGGGAGTGATCCTTTTGAAATGTCTGATTGCACTTTGCATTAGAAAATTCACTCAGTGACTTAAAAAGGCTTGGGTTGCAGCCAAATACTTCCTTTCATGTATTAGTTGCACAAATTAGTGGCTGTGTCAAGTTTTATCCAAGATGTACAGTGTTTCACTTACCAGTAAAATAAACGTAACAAGAATATGTTGTAAGTGGTGGTACTTCAAATCATTCCTTATTGCAGTGTGGAATAGAGATGTGGCTGAGTTTTTCATTAGCTTGCAAGAGTATTTGGGTCATATTGAGACTTCCCCAAATGGTTCAGACTTAACAAGCAAATACATGTTGTCGATTCACAGTTGACCATGCCTCCCTAAACTTTCTCTCTTGGCTTTGGTGAGTACTTCTCTCTAACTAGAATAACTTACTATGTTAGTAAAGTGTTCATTTAAACTTTTATTCACGAGAGGTTGCACGAGGGTTAGTACATACATTTAACAAAAAGTTAAATAAATAAATACTGATGTCACAGCATCAAATTTCCCCTCACTGTATATTTAGATGAACTGATCTCCATAATGGTGTCAGATAGTTAAATCTGATAATAGCAGCAAATAAGTCTCACAGTTTGTGTTTGATAAATTCACCAAGTTCTACATATGGTAAAAAATAAACAGATTAAACACTTTATATGGGCAGTGAAAACAATTTTTTTCTTTAGACATAACTATATAAAAAGAAGGGTGTTTATATCTATGTAAACAATCACATTGGATTAATGAATAACTGGCTCATCAGCTTTTTCGAATTAAGGCATAGATTTCTTAAAGTAATTGCTCAGAGAATTGCATTTAAAATGAAAAACTTTGTTCATTTTCATTCATTTTAAAACAAAAACAAATGTCTGGAAGGGATGACATCTGAATACCTATTCATGTATAAACATTAAAATTCAGTATTCAAACCATAATAAAAATATTGTCTGTAATTAATTCCATTCTTTAATTTGTTATAAAATATATAGTTTTCCAGGTTATTTTACTATTATGTTGAAGTATAACCCCCCAAAAATCTGTTTGTACACCCTAAAGAGCAACACAACACTTTAATATAGTATAGACTTTCATAAAACAAAACAGATAAGCCCCAATGAAGAAAATTAATTGTGAAACCATTTTATAGTTTGCTGCTATTTTTCTTAAAGATAATTTTACAATTACATTTGTATGTTACATCATTGAGATTTCTTAGGACTTTTTTTTATGTGTTAAAGGCATGCTTTTATTAAAAGAACCATACCAAAGCAAGTTATATTGCAATCTGTTTGGGGTCATATTTACCAGATTACATGACCAAGAAAAAATTTTGGATGTCATGTATAACAATTGCTTCATTGCCTATCATCTAAGTAAAAGGTAAAAGATTATAGGTAGAAAATGGTATAATATTTACTAAGTTTTGCATTATGTTTATTTTTACACGTCCTAGCATGGACTAGTTAGTAGTGATGTAATGATTTGATTTGGAATGTGTAGACAATACATTGCCTTTAAAGAACACTTGGATATTGTTCTTTTAACATTTATAATAATTTGTACATAATTTATAGTCAATAGAAAAAGGTGAAATTTATACAGTTGAATGTGAATGTGGATTGTTTATATTTAAAATATCATTTGGTAAATATAAGGAATGTATAAAAAAAATTAAAGGACTAAAATTTCCACCATAGCTGAATAGGTATAAAGCACAAAGCATAAAATATGGGGAAAAAAACAGTAATATTGGCTTAACCAAAGAGTATTGGAGCAAATAATGGAAATGATAAAGTTTGGAAAAGATCATGAATAAGTAAATAGAGATAAAAAGTCTGGCATTCATCTAAGAATGTGACAGAAGAAAAGTAAACATTCAGGCCACATGATCTAGGTAAGAGGAAATAAATATGAAAGTTATGCCAACCACTTTCACTTCTGATGATGATGTAGAAAATATCAAAACATGTAGATTCGATATTTTAGAAGCCATAGATTGGCCTGAATTTAAAATGGTTTTAATTATATTTCTCTTCCAACGTTGTGTACTCTTTATTATTTTAGTGTAGATCACTTGAACTACTACTAAAAATAAAGATTTGGGAAAAAATGCCACGGCTTTCAAAAATAAACCAGAAATTAAAGTATTAAAGAAAAGCTACTGTTAAATAAAATTATTCAAGTTGATAAGATTTTTCCTCCAATCAGTTTAATTATTAGTCATCATAATAGTGAAATTCTTTAAAGAATATTACTATTACATTGCTTCATTAAATAATTCTAAAGAATACCTGTGATTTTCATGGACCATAATTATCAAGCGTTTTACTGTGGCCTTAATGTTATTCCATAAATTGTTTTTACTTTATTGGTTATTTTTTGAATTAGTGAATTTTTGCCAGTATAATTTTATAGATTATCAGTGCTTATTACCACTTGATAATCACTTTAGCTGATAAGGCTAATTATTGGTTGGTTAGTGTTTAATTATCACACATTCAGTAATGGTATTTCTGCATTTCATTTTCTCAGGGCTGGTTTTGAAGAAATGTGCTATTGCATAGTATAAAAAAAATTGCTTTAGCTATACCCTGTATCATTTTGTACCAAGATTTCTTTTTGTTATAATATAGTGATATTTAAAATCATCATATCTACTGTTACAGATAAAAATATATCACTGGTACCTCTAGCAACTGGGATAGCTGCCTCCTTAGAAAAAGAAACTTTATATGCTGTCCATGAGTCAGTTGTAGCAGAAGATGGACAAGAAATGAAACATGCTGGATTAGTAGAAAATACTGAGGTAATTTATTTATCAAGAACTTATACAATTTCCTTACTGGGGAACAGTGACTACATTTATTATTACATGACAACATTATTATTGCATTATTCATTTAAATAATGTCACCCTAGTAGGTTGATAACCAAACATTTGTTTCAGTTTTATAATTCAGTGGATATATATGTTGTTAATATCATATAAGTTTTGTCAGTTTCTTCATTGCACTTGTAGAATGACCACAGGTATTGGTATTATCATTCCATACAATTGGCTAAAATATGTTTTATTTATGACTGGTTGACATCTTGGGACTTAATGTCAAAGAACCTACATTAAAAAAAGAACATGAAAAATGCATAGCTGAACCATTCCTATTTTCATGTTTTACATTTACAAAAATTTTTTATTGCTTATTTTGTGACATTTTTCCCCTGACAGAAAGTAGTGTATTCTGTGAATTTGTGTAACAATATTTAATATTCTATTTAGCAATTTTTTTATCCTTCAATTCATACATAATCATGGAATTGGTTCCAAAAATCAAACTTAATGTATAGTGTACTGAGCATTGGGTATTTTATATCTTACAGTCATTTAAGAAAATATTTTCTGAACCCAAAACGAGCCGTTTTTGCATATAAAATTCTCAACAAGTGGGTTTCTCGACATCACAAATCTTCATTCAGAATGTTACTTTTGAGACTTGCTGGGGCTTAATGTCTTACTTGATTTTCTTCTTTTGAGCTTTTGTAGTGACTGCAGATGCCTCACAGTCTCCTTTTGGTCTGATTCCTCCAAATGTCTACTGCCTAATTTATTCTAATCAGTAAATCATAAATGGGTATCTTCATGCACATCGCTTCAAAGCCCCCCAAGTAGTATGAGATGTCCACCTTTATTCTTGCCATGGGAAACTTCCTCACTGTCTTATTAAACAGTACACTCAGATATACCTTGTCCATCATCTGGTCATCAGATACTAGACTGGTTTTTACTGCTACATCCGTTATCTTATAATATAGACTTTCACTTTCTTGTCCCATGCACATAGTTTATATCTACAACATAATTACTGTTTTTAGTTTAGTATCTTATGTACTCCACTTTCTTGTCCCTGGCATAGCCTAAATTTATACACTGGTATGTTATGGTTTATTGACACCTCTATGTTTACCACTTGCTCCAGTCACACACTGGCTCTGCTGATTTTTTTTTGTTAACTTGAACTGATCATCAATCATGCACCATTTATTCATGGTGTTAACACTTCCTTTTTGTGGTGAATCTCATGAGTTGTCTTCTTTTTTTTCAACAACACCCTTGGTAAAAGTCACTTTCCTCATCTCCTGCCAGCATCATCTTTGTTGGAAGCTCCATCTGTTTTATGTTGGTATTTATGCTGCTACTTGTTGATGACAGACTTGCACTCACAGTGCTCCCCATTTTCTGACAAGAATAGCATATCTTTTTCTTTTTGTCTGTTGACTTTTTTATCATCTTTGGTTTATCTTGCTTCTGGTCAGTCACCTCTGATTTTGACTTTTTAGTTTTACTTCCTCCATGGGCTTCCATGTACTATTTTGACAGCTCGGTCATCTCATCCATGTCCTTCAATATTCTCTCCTTCAGGAATAGTGATGTATCAGTGGAGCACATGATCATGAAATGTTCACATTTTAGTAGATCTGCCAGTCCTTCTAAAACTATCTTCACATTTTGCCATGTCAGTCCATTTTATGAAGTATTGCCATAAACATGCCACAAACTGAAATACAGTTTCTCCAGTGTTGGGTTTGACTTCAGTAAACCCACTTTTGACTTGTAATGTAGCATCTTCTGATGTCATGCCTGCAAACATTTGTAGGCCTCTATATATAGAATGGTTGTGACTTCTACAACATTTTCACCACTGCTGTAACTGTGCATATATAGACATCTTTGCTGCTGTTGTTTATGTCTTCTGCTGCCATGTATCACTACAGATGTTGGCTAGCTTGCCACTGTCAAGTTTTGTAGTGCTAGTAGGTGTTTGTGACTTGTTGACAGTAAATATGAATAACAAAAAATGTGTAAATACAGCACAATTGTTGTAAAGTAATATATTATAAAAAAATCAAAAGTATGTATAAATGTCTGTCACACTGTTGGTCACCTCAGTTGTATCCAGAGCTTCATATACTTGTCTCTCTTCTTTTTTTTTCCTTAAAGTTCACACAGGCTGATTTAGTTACTTTAGAATTCAATTAGCAAGACCAATTATTCTTCTCTGCTTTATTATGACAATACACTCTGTGATTATTTCACTTTTAAAATCACCACTATACACTCTTTATTGCTAAACTCAAACATACAGCCCAGAAATAAATAATAATTTTTCAATTCATGTTTATACCTTGACAGAAGTTTAGAACATTCCACACAACACTAGATGTTCTGACACAATAACTCCCAATCAAAATTTAGAAAATTTTAACAACATGTAGCAGTAAACTCACTATTGTAAACAACAGTGTTACTGATATATTTTAAAAACACATAGATATATATAAAACAGCTACAAGTTCATAACAGTTTAACTACACAGTGTGTGATTTGTAAACAGTTACTTAAACTAAACATAAACTTTTGCTTATAAAAATAACTAAATGTGAAATTTGTGCTATATGAATTATGTAAATCACAATATTTGTATGAAACTTAAACTGATAGTCATGTATATGTAGTCATTAGTGAGCTCATCAAGTAATTACTTAAATACTACTAATTGTCCAACTCTAATTAATACCATTTTTGATTATTTCAACTATCAAATTATTATGATAATAATGGATAATTTGAATGTAATTAATTTATGAAATTGGTGAGTTATCATCTTTAAAATTCCACTAATTGTCCAGATCTAATTAACAATGTAATTTTCAGCTTTGCAAATATATAGCTTTAAATAAATGCTGATGTAAATAGAACCATAAAGTTTCTTTGTGAATCTTTCTATAACTAGACTTTGAAGTAGTTACAAGATGGTATAAACATTAAGTATTATATTGTTTTTCTATTTGATCTAAAATTATGTTTAAAATGAAGTATTTATGAAAATAAATATTTTGTTGACAGGTGATGCAAAAAGTTTGTTCAAAGAACTGTAGAAGGCAAACATGCCAGCTGAGAAGATTTATGTTTTTGGCTGCTTTAGTTTGCTGTTGGCTCATTAAATGTGGTCTTTGTATTTCAGAACACTTTTGTCATGGAACAAACTAACCCATCTGGTGATTTTCAAGAAGTTGAGGATGTTTCTAGGTTCAGTAAGAATGATGATGACCTAGATAGTCCAAAAATTAAAAATTTGGGCATTGAAAAAGAAAATGGCTTTCAAGAAGAGATACATCTATTTGACTTTGAGATAGGAGGTAAATTACATGACAACCCACCTAATGATTTGTGCCCTGGCATTGAATATTTGTATTGTAGGTGCAAGTTGTTTTTTAATTTGCATTTAATTATATATATATATATTCTGTATATACTTATGTAATAACTATAAATGTTTGTTTTTCAATAGTTGTTACTTCAAAAATGTTCCCTGGAGATGTAATATTTGTTATTTTGATCTGTCATTATGGGGAGGATTATTTGTATTGCTGTGAATGTTTTTGCACACATACACACACACACATATATGCATATGTGTGTCAGATATTAGTTATTCAAATTCTATTTAACAAATAAATTTCTCTCCATTGCAGCTACATGGAAACTTGTTTCGTTGGGATTCATTTTAGCTGTTATTGTACCACTAGACTGACTTTCTTTGCAAAAACAAAGTTTTGTAGTAAAAAAAAAGAAGTATGCAAATGAACCATCATTTACCCCAGGCTGTTATCATTTCGTGCTGTGATGTCACATCATTTATCCTAAATATTGGAACCAAAGACACGTTAGCATTTCGCTATAACTTGTAGCTATTGTGTGGAGTTGTAAAATATAATACATGGAGTCCAAATAGTTATACATTGTGTATCAAACAAAATTCACCATTTTACTGATATTCAAAACTGCTAACATCCAGTGGGAATCCAGTCTTATTAACTTATTTGCTAAGAGTCTGGAAAAAAGTATTTTCTCCTATTTGATTCCCATCAAGAAGAAAGAACTTCTAAATACAAACCACATTCATTATGTCCACGATTTGAAAAAGTTCTGATGCTTATATACACATAAATATTTAGATTTATATATTTCCAGTGATCAGTCCCATAAAAAAAGGTTTGTTTTGGTAAGGATGAGAATTCAAAAAGTACCAGAATTTTTTGTTTCATTTGTGCACAGGCACAGCACATGTACACGAACAATTATTAACATGTAATCATTTTTATTGATAGGATATTGGAATAGATTTACATGATTTGGTGCTCTTACAGTTCCCATAAAAACAAAAACTGGAAACTTTTTATCTAGATGGGTCATTTTATTTTTGAAAGTAAGCAGCTTGGCCTGGATTATTATATGGATAGTGTGTATATTGTGAACCCATTCAAGAACAAAAGTATAGCCTATAGACCTTTGTTGTTAATCAACTTAACACAAAATGCATTGGATTTTCTGTACATTAGAAGCTAATATATAAGGGACCACTTTTTCCAATGTGGATTTTCACTATCTTAGCTCATTAGAAATGCACAAGTAGACATACATGCAAATGGATAAATGAGTAATACCTCTTAGTTTGGGTGCAAAATTTTTAAGTTTTCAGGTTCTTTCTTCTTGGAGCTGTGGCAATCACACATCAAGTAATGTGCATGGTCACCTTCAGAATCCACTTAGTATGGGTGCAAACTTTTGAGTTTCTTGGTTCTTTCTTCTTGGAGCTATGGCAGTCACAGTTCTTTTCTGTTATTTTTCAAGAACTTGTTTCAAAAAAAGATGCACATGTGTGCCATACACAAAGATAAATAATAATACCCAGTTGCACACCCTTAGGGTCCACTTAAAATTAGTAAAAATATTCAAGTTTCTAGGTTCTTTTCTTTTGAAGCTATAGTGATCACAAATATAAAGACACACACATGCATATTTGTAATATGATGAACCACTTCTTTTCTGTGCAATAAATAGTCTTTCTTACCTTTTCAGTCTACATTCACATGTTGAACAAATAAATAGGGATTTTATAAAATTTCAGTGGAATCCAAATGATTTTGATACAGATTTTAGATTGTAAAAGGTGCTTGAAAAAAATATTCTGAGAGTGCTCGAAATTAATCTGAACAATTCAGTTTGAACCTTTTCTATAAACAATAGATTTTTGTGTACATTTTGAAAGTATCGATACTTACAGTAATATTTTTATTAGAAAATTACAAAATTTATTTATAAAGTTATTAGACTTGTATATATGATGTACATATCAATTATTATAATCATATATCTGTATTTTCTATTTGTAGATTCAAAGACCTACATGAAAAACCATTGTGGAAGACAGTTTTGTGATTATAAAGATTTGATGCAAAAATCTCTTGATACAAAGAATAGTAATGTTCAGAAGCTAATTTATGATGATAAATATGGTAAAACTCTTGCAAGAGAAAATACCATAAGATTTCAGATTTCCTGCACTGGAGACAAACTATACAGTTGTATGACAAGTGATAAAGAGTTTGGAAAAAAAAGTGAACTAAACATACATCAGCATATGCACACTGGTGAGAAACCCTACACATGTTTTGTGTGTGGCAAAGAATTTAGAAAGAGTAGGCATCTAAAAAAACATAAAAAAATTCACACTGGTGATAGACCACATAACTGTGTAGTGTGTAGCAAAAATTTTGGGACAAAGACTCACTTAAAAACACATCTGTTGATACACACTGGGGAGAAACCATATAGGTGTGTAGTGTGTAGTAAAGAATTTGGAAGGAGTAGTCACTTAGAAAGACATAAGAAAATTCACACTGGGGAAAAACAATATAACTGTTCAGTGTGTGACAAAAAATTTAGAACAAAGAGTCATGTAAAGACACATCTGATGATACACACTGGGGAGAAACCATTTTGCTGTGTAGTATGTGGTAAAGAATTTGGAAGCAACAGTGACCTGAAGAAACATAATAGGACACACACTGGGGAAAAACCTCACATTTGTATAGTGTGTGGCAAGAAATTTGGTAATAAAAATCAGCTTGAAATACATGAGAGGACACATACTGGGGAGAAACCATACAGTTGTGAAGTTTGTGCAAAAGAATTTGGAAGTAACAGTGACCTACGTAAACATAATAGGATACACACTGGGGAAAAACCTTATATCTGTGTTGTGTGTAGAAAAGAATTTGGAACAAATAGTAATCTAAAAACACACATGATAACCCACACTGGGGAGAAACCATACAGTTGTGTAGTTTGTGTGAAAGAATTTAGTAGAAGAAGTGACCTAAAAATACATCAACGGATACACACTGGAGAGAAACCATATAGATGTGAAGTGTGCGGCAAGAAATTTGGAAGAAGTACTGTCCTAAGCAAGCATAAGAGAACTCACGTATAACAATAAGTAGTCATTTTTACAGTGTCTAACAGAGAATTTGGAAAAATAGGTTATTTCACAGTAAACTTAGGAATAGCTATTGGAGAGAGTTCATAAAGTGAACTAAAACCTGTACTCACTGGAGAAAGTCAATACAGGTGTGAAATGTGTAGCAAAGAATGCAGAAGTGTTCACCTGAATAAATATTAAAAATCTCATTTGTGAAAAAAATGCTTTTCTCGTATGTGGCAAAATAATTTGACACATAGGTTATTTAAATGTATAACCGAAAGTATACACACTGAGTTAAATCACACAACTGTATAGTGTGTGGCAAGGAAGTCTGTAAAAGTAATCACTTAAAAAAAATTTTAATTTGTTTTTATGAAAAAACAATATAGTTGTATACTCTGTGATGAAAACTTTGGAACTGTGGGTAGTTTGAAAAATACATGCTGGCATGAAACTATAAGATTGTGTAATATGTGTTAAAAGTGTTTATCATAATTTGTGAATTAGAAAAATTTTGAGAAATACATACACTCCAGAATAATGATAGTTATAGTGTATCTCACTATAATTTAATTCGTGAAACCCTAAGAAAGTGACTGTTTTTAAATCATGGCCTTCAAAAAATTCCATTACTTCTCTTTCAATATGAAATCATCAGATTGGCTTAATTAAAATAAAATTGTTTATATAAATTGGATTTCTGTATATTTTGGTTTACCACTATGAATTTCATGACTGGAAATTAGTTTGTTGTTGTTGTTTTTATACGTATGTATATACAAACTGTGCTTTGGAATCAGAAAGAGTGGTAATAAAATCTGCAAAGCCAGTTTTGTTATTCAAATCAGTATTTGTTCATTTAAAACAACTTGGAAAGTTTTTCTTCCAAGATAAATAAATCTTTTATTGTGAAAGTTTAATTTGTTGTTAAAGAATTGCATTTGCAAATTAATTCTATGCAGAACATTTTTAGAAAAATGCTAATGTAAGACTTGTTTGTTAATATTTGTTTCTATAATCAGTAGTTACAGATGATTGATGACATATAGCTGACACCATTGTATGTGAACTATCTTCCCTTGGAATTATATTTAGGTTCAAGCTCAACAAGGGATTTAGGTTGTTTTAGGATCTGCACATTTGGAAGACATCCACAAGTAAAGTTCTAAACAATGATGTCAGAATTCCACTTCAAGAAATTTGTCTCACTATTAAAAAAAAATGAAAATGTCATTTTTAAAATGTGTATACTGGCCACATACAAACAAACTTGCCCTAATCCTATCCATAAAACAAAACTTAAAAACAAGATGGAACTAATTCTCATTTGTGTTCATCCTTTTTAGCCAAAACTTGCCTCAATAAAGATTCTTCATTTTCTAAACTATGAAAAGTACTGCAATATATAAATGTTTTTAAACACCCTCTCTTACCTAAGGGTGCAGATAGCCCTCATGTAGCTTTGTGTGAAATTGAAAAAAACAAACTTACCTAAAGAATCTTCACAGACAGACCTTGCTATAGAAGTTGTCACTCATAGAATGAAAGAAGTTGTTTCTCATCTCAGATCTAGAATTTTGTTTTGTGAACTGCAAGGTATATCAGTATGATTTGCATGTACAGTGGGTTATCTGATGTTCTTTTGAAGAGTCAAACAATGCTGGCCTGATTGAGCCAAAGAACAGTTGACCTCAGGAGTTCTTGTAGGAGAAGAGATAATAGACCCCCATACACACACATATACACATACACAAGTGTTCTGTGGATTTCATCTGGACTAAATCTAATACGTTGAATTGTGTAATGTGGTTGAGGAAACCATGCACAAAACAAACTGTTTCCTCATCAGAAAGCAGGTAACATTGGCTTGGATGGTCACCTACATAACAAGGAATAAAATCTTCATTGCTTCTTAACTATGGATGATTTGCTCTCCTTTTGGATGCTGGAATAATTATAAGCATGGTGAGCAAAGTGGAAGTAATTAATTTTGCCAATAATGCTACGGCTGTATTCTGAACACCATAACCAAAAACCAGTGGCTGCCAATCTACTCAATGCAATGAAAGCAACTTGGTAACTTATTGGGTGAAATACTGATTTGTTTGTGTGAACAGGTGGCTGATTGGTTGAAATAAAAGTTGCCCCAGTTCCTTATAGATACAGCTGATGAACATTTGATAAAGCAACTGCTGCAGAGACTTTCTTTGAGCACTAAGTGGGTTCCAATTACTGAAATAGTGTATACTATAGCATGGAGTTGCAGAACCTCTTGAGAGTAATTGTTTATCACTAATAATAATTGTTAATAAGAAGGATAGTATGCAAATCTTTTATGTTGATTTTAGGCAAGCATGTGTGGTAACTTGCATTGACACCTGTACTGCTTAAGAATGAATGTTTGAGTGTGCAAGTAGTTTCTTCTCAGTTCAGTACACTGGTTCTGACATCCAGACACTGGCAAGTTGAGCTGCTTAATAAAAGCTGGTCTAAATTGCTTTTAGCACTAGAGACAGCTTGAGTGAATTCTATGTTGTGCCATTTTGTTTGAAATGCACCAGCTATTTTCAAGTGGATAATGCAGCTTAAACTAGGGAGACTGCAGTGGGAAATATGCATGGTCTACATAATCAAAGTTTTGGTGTTTGGTTAAACCTTTAAGTCTCCAACTGAGAACTTGAAGATATTGTTCCATTCTATTCAGAAATGAAGCTTGTAACTGAAATCAGTAAAATGTTTGCTCGTGGAAATAGAGGTGGGGTTTCTTAACTATATTCTGAAGAGAGATGGAGTCACGATGGATAGCTAAAATAGCTGTACTGAAAAACTGGCCTTTGCCAAAAATGAATTGAGAAGTTCACAGTTTTATTGGGTTTATATCATATTACCAACTATTTGTGGCCAACTTTTTGAAGAAAACAGCTCCATTGTTGACTCTCAAGAAAATGGAAAAACATTTTGGATTAAGTAAAAAAATGTAATTAAGCTTTTTTTTTCCCTTAACTTTCCTTTAGTTGATGGTCCAACACTGGCCAATTTCTTATAAAAGTGAGTTTCTATTGGATATCACCTCCAGTAACAACAGAATAAAATATAACTCGCTGGTGACAACAACTTGTTTGTCCTTATAAGCATGACTAGCCCTTAACTAGAACCATCCCTTCAAAATCGGTTGTTACAACATGTGTGCTTACTGCATGATCAAGAAACTGCATATGGATATTCATAAGGTCAAATATTATTTCAGATTTTCAACAACACCTTTAAATTTGAACTAGGTGCTACAGTGTCATCTGCATGACACTATCTTCATTGCAGTGTTGTCACAATTTTGCACTTCATCATCCTCTGAAGTGTATGACACATTACAAAACTCATAGAAGCCTTTTCAATCTTTGGAAGTAGTCCAGTTCTGTATCCATCAACCAAATGGTCTTCAAAATTAGCAAGTTTTGAATAAAACTTTATCATAAGCCTTGCAAAAAAAACAGTATTTTTATATTGCCACTTACTTTGTCACCCACAATATGTTAAATGTGTGACTATGAGTAACTAATTTTGTGGTACAATATATTAGTTCTCATATTTCAGCAAGAATTAAACAGGCATGCATTCGGGTTTTGTCATCATTACAGATAAACTAGGTGAAACATTGAATAAGATCTTAATAAGGTCAAAGTTAAAACTATATATAATGAACCCACCTACAAATGAATAAGTTATAAATCAAGTTTAAGAGGAAGCAAACATTAAGAAGATATATAGTTTGTTATGCAAAATTTGTGGTACCTCATGCATTTTCTATTATTTACATTGTTTTGTTTTCTTTAATTCAGTTCTTTTTGTTCCTTTTATTATTTGCAGAAGTCAACAAATCTGAATATTCCAGACTAAGTTTGTCTACCATAACAAAGGCAGTGTTATTGTATCGTTTTTGTTTGTTGCTTTTTAATGTAAATTTTTCCTCCATTTGGGCTCTCTGTAACTGTTTAAATCGGGTATGTCATCACTGAAATGGAAGACTATTTTCTGAGACTTTAAAGAAGCTGTAATACAGAAGAGGAATCTGTAGTTGTGGTAAAATAGATATTGAAGAATGAATGAAACAATTCTCTTCTTAATGAAAACATTCCCAGTCTAATCTTACAAAGGAAGTTTTGAGCAACTTCTAGGAAAATTCCTAACTACTGTACCTCATCAACCTTCATCAGTTAAGTGATATATGTAATTTGTGGAAAAATTGAAATCATTTCAACAGTTTCAGGACGATGTATTTAGGCTTTAATTGCATGTGGATGGACTAAACAAAAAGTTTAAAAATTTATCTATCTCAATGGAGATGGTGGAGGAGCACACGATATCCCCACATATTACATATATCTCTTATGACATCGTAGTTAGTAAACATGTTAGTTTTCTTCTGTTCCTAAAGTCATTCGTTACACAAGGAATCCCGACATAGCTCTTTAACAAAGAACTACCTCTACTTATAAGAAAATAACTCTTTTAATTAAAATATACACTTGAGATACGGATAATAAAACTAAAGACCCTTTAACTAACAGTTGCATATTATATACAACACATAATCTAATTAATTGAAATAACTAGTGTATACCCTTTCAACTAAATTTAAAAATGAATTCGCTATATGATAAGCAATAACGATACAAACTGTTGTGGAGAGTAATGGTGACGTACGTGGTACTAAGAAACTGAAACATGTAGCAAAATGAAATATTTAAAACTCCTTACTTTTAATATGAACCATAAAAAACAATGTAATTTCAGTTTAAAATGAAAAATCATATTTAAATCAAGAATAACACTATATATAACTTAGATATGTTTAAAGTAACAAATGCTGTGCAAACTTTTTATGACGTTCAAACTTTCTAAAAATGAATATTGTTATGCACCCAATGTACAATAGTACATCGAACAAGGCAAACAATTTCAGTATTCTCATCAATTTTTGTAAACATAATGGATGAGATCCATTCCTGGCTAAATTTTTGGCATCGAAACACACTAACTCGCTCATGTATCGTAGATTGGTGTGAGAGACGAAAGTATGTAACCTAGCACCCACGTATTCCTAAGAGATTCTGAATTGAATTCTACTTGAAGAATTTTATTAGCATACAGTTACTCTGAGTGTTTTCAAGCTGCTATCAACAAATGAAAAGTTATGCTACCATTTAATATATTCTAGATACAATTGTGTTCTCGTATTAATTCTTGGAATTGATTTGCTAAGTGACTATTTTTTTCCAGCTGAATAACTACGTTACAAATACAACTAAAATTTAGATCATTTCTTCGAATAATTCGCTGAGACAAGAAAACATTTTACGGTTTTTATTCTCAAACTGGTTTTTGTTCAGTAAAAATATTTTACAATATGTGGGCAATTATTCACTAAACCGCAAAATATTTCCATTCAAACTTTGTTTTTGAATTTCCCGCGAAGCTGCACCACAGCTATCTGCGCTAGCCCTCCTTATTTTAGCAGTGCAAGACCAAAGGAAAAGCAGCTAGTCACCATCACCCGCCGACAACTCTTAATCTAATCTTTTATCAACGAATACCCTCGCATTATAACGCCCCCACGGTTGAAAGGGTGAGTATGTCTAGAACGTTGGGAATTCAAACCCGCTACCTTCGGATTACGAGTCACACGATTTAACTACCTGACTATGCCGGGCCTTCGAAGGTTGTTGGAACAAATTAGAGTTGAGTTTATCGAAAGCATCAGCTGGATTTAATAGGACTAAGAGCCTCAAGACCTTCTACCCTAGTAGCTATGGCCGCTAAAATATTGATAATAGTAATCTAACCAAACCTCATAAACCAGATTGTCCATTACGACCAATAATGTCAACATATGAATCGTTTAATTACAATCTTGGTAAATACATACCATGGGCATTCTCCAAATATGCAACATCAACCAGCTCATTCATCAAAGACTCTTTTAATTTCAAGTCCAATCTAAATCAACTTAATCATAAAGCCTTAATGGCCAGTTTCGATGTTATATCCCTCTTCACAGAAGTTCCAACAACAGAAGCCTGCAAGATAGCCTTAGAACTCTATATTCGAGACCCTAACCCGATTATAGACATTCCCAGTAACCAGTTAGCAACCCTCATAGAATTCACCACAATAAAGACAAACTTCATGTTCAACAACCAAAACTATATACAAACAAATGGCCTAAGCATGGGCAACCCAGTATCGTCGGTTCTAGCCAATATTTTTATGACACAAATTGAAACACAAGCAATTAATACAGCATTACATCCACCACTATACTGGTACAGATATGTAGATGACACGGTTGCGGGATTCGAATCTACAGAACACATACTTAACTTTTTCACTCACATTAACTCTATACATTCCAACATTAATTTCACATGTGAACAGGAAGAAAGCAATCAAATATCATTTCTTAACCTCAAAATTATAAGAACCGACACACAATTCAAAACAGAAATCCACCGAAAAATCACCCATACTGGACTATACATTCCTTGGGACTCAGCACATGAAACAAAACAAAAACTCAACATACTAAGAAACCAGATAAACACAGCCATAAAACTATGCTCACCAGATAAAATTAACGATGAATTAGATAAAATAAAACAATACTTCATCAACATCAATAAGTTTCCTCCACAAACCGTAGAAAACATTATACGCACACACCTAGACAGAAAGCAAAATCAACCAACAAAAGTAAATATATCTCACGAATCAAAAAATCACGAAACCATATACTGCTGTATACCATATATTCCTGACATCAGCAAACAAATAACCAACATTTGGCAAAAACTAGTAACAAAATATAACATTCCAGTTAACACTAAATTTATTCAAAAACCAGGCACAAAACTAAGGTCTATACTATGTAAGAACTACACTGACAAACACCACACCAACATTATTTATAAAATACAATGTGATAACTGCCACGACTTCTATATAGGAGAAACAAGTAGAAAAATGGAAACCAGATTCAAAGAACATAAAAAGTCACCTTCACACGTTTTCGAACACTGCAAGTCAAATGGACACAACATAACCATAGAAAACACTAAAATACTAAATAAAGAAACAAACATAAACAAACGAAAAATTAAACAAGCCTTACTTATACAACAATTTAAACCCAAAATAAACCAATATAAAGGAACACCATTATACCTATATTAATATTATAGATAAAATTATATATTCAAACATCAAACCGCGCCCTCTACATTGCGACACTCAGTTATACAACCCCTTCCAAACATGTGGTCAGCTTCCGGCCAGTTACCTCTTTCTTTGTGAACCTGACGATGACCGAAGAAGGTCGAAACGTTGTTCGCTCTTCTATTTGAAGTGTTTTCTGAGCCCAAAAGAGCCGTTTTTTGCATATAATTTTCCGACTGTTAGACAAAATTCATCTATTTGTTCTTGATATTATTATTTTATTGTTTCACAAACCTACAGAAAAAGCACCGATGAATATTTTATTTAAACCTGGGCAAACCTAATAAAAATTTCCTACAAAAGTTATGAAACAATTTTTATATTGATTATTGAGAGAGTTTGTTATTTTGGGAATTTTGCACAAAGCTACTCGACGGCTATCTGTGCTAGCCGTCCCTAATTTAGCAGTGTAAGACTAGAGGGAAGGCAGCTAGTCATCACCACCCACCGCCAACTCTTGGGCTACTCTTTTACCAACGAATAGTGGGATTGAGCGTCACTATGTAATACCACCACGGCTGACAGAGCAAGCATATTTGATGGGACGAGGATTCGAAACCGCGACCCTCGTATTACGATTCGAGAGCCTAATCCACCTGGACATATCGGGCCTATTGTTACCTTCTATTTTAGTTTGTTGCTTTGCATGTGAAGTTTGTATGTTGGCTAAATTGAGTTCAGCTGTGATTTACTTTGTAAGCTGAAAGGTGAGTGTATTTACTGTAGATTAATTTGAGAGGAATTTGTGCAATCGGGTTCGTTGGTGAGTTAAGCAAGAATTTGTTTCGGAATTTACCATTGGCGTTCTTTTATAACTTCCTGTCTCATTTTTCTCTACCTTCTGTCGATACTCCATCTTTTTATCCATTTCACTCTTTCCACGCCTTACGCGCTCGGCCATGCCAGGCCGTTATTATTGAGAGAGAAGGAAAATATTTTTTGTCGTTACCGACCAAGTTTTTCTTCAAAACCGTTCAAAGAACAAAGCCTACCAAACAAACTCCTGTCAAAGTTGTTGGACTGTTTTTAAGTTGATTCTTAAAAGTCGAGATTTCTACCCTCTTAAATTTTTTAGGTTCTTCCTCACTACCAACATAAGTTCTTTGAAACCATTCAAGCCAAGATATGGAGGCCATTTAAACATTTTTATACTACCCATAAACACTCCGTTTTACATCATTCGAAATGCTTCGTTTTATTAAAATAAATAATGGGTATATTTATAATAGGTATCCAGTCTTATTATTATAAATTAAAACTTTACAAGCTGCTACATAAAACAGCTATGAATATTTTACCTTTAAAACCACTTAGTTGTAAGCCTGAAAATATAATATTTACATTTTGATTCAACTTGTTTCTGTGCTTTTTCGACAAAAACACTATCCCCTTAGCTGAAGATGGTTTTCTCTACGTGGTAAGAGGACCTACAAGAAAATATTCTATACATACAGTTTAGCTCCTTTGGGATAAAATATCCCACCCATGTAATTATCGTCCGTGACATATTTTTAGGAGGAAGAAAGGATCCTTATTGTTAGGAGGTATCATCGTGATAGATGATTTATGTCAGGGGCATTACAACACTTCACTTTGGCATTAATACCTGTACATTAGTGTCATTAGGATGGCTCCCTCAGGGTCAAGTAGTTGGCATTGTTGGGCTAGGTCAACTAAGTGCTAGTATTTGACGTTCCAAATAGGTGCTGTGAATACTGTGTTTTATGATGGTGTTCGATATAGTGCCCACGAAAACCTGACGTTATTATAATGCCTCTCTTTAGCATTCTAGTTTATCCACTCATTGGGCTTCATCGTGTTTGACGTTTGTGAGTTTTGTATATTTTCTTTATGTTATGATCACCAAATCAGTGACAAAAACATCCAATCCCAACCTCCTATTACTCTTGTACTTCGTTGTTTCTCTCTTCATTTTGAGAAATTTTAAGAGCAACTGCCTTTCTTATTCATCCAAAGGGAATTAGAGGGCTTGCTGGCTCCCAGAGTCAGTGAAAAAGTTGTATTATGGGGCCATCTTGGTGGCAACATCTACTACACAACATGTCACAGGCCATTGAAGATATAGCTAATGATGTTACTTCCCATGCTACTTTGGATATTTCTCGAGGAGTTATTGTTGAAATGGATTTAAGGAACATTCCTGAGTCGGAGATTCTCATTATTTTCTCCAGTTAAGGAATATCTACTGTGAGATGCATTTACACTCTCAAATACTGCAGCCTACTGATGTACTTATTCTGACATTTACATTGGCACGTCCGCCAGCTAGTGTTAAAGCACGTTATTTCAACTTTTGAATGTTGCCTCTCAAATACTTCTAGTGGGATCAATATGATGTGTGCTCATTGTGGTGCCAAAGACCATGATGCATGTGAGTGTCAACTGAACACTCAATACATTAAGTACAATACATGACACCTACCCCTCGTACCTTCGTTCTTGCCCTAAATTGATGGGAAAAAAAGAGATACAGCACTTATGTACAGTTCACAACATTTCTTTTTCGAAGACTTAAAACTGTTGTCACCTGTTCTATGTCAGAGATAGGTTGCTGCATTTCATTCCGCTGCTACAGTGGGGTACAATTGAATCTTTCCCTCTCTCCTGCTGATTCTTTCTCAACCCAAGTATGAAGTCTTACCCTCCAAAGGTATATGAATCGACAAGTCTACACCTAATCCTATCTCTGTCTCCATTGTCTCTTCCAGTGACTGTGAAAGTACCCCTCTATCAGCCCTGAGGTGTAGAACCATTATTTGGTCATGCACTCAGTCACTGGAATCTCCTTCTTCCAAAAGAGATCTGCCCAATCGGTCCAGATCTGGGTCCAGACTTCCTTCTGATAAAGACAAACATCATGGTCACAAACAAAATAGTTTTCTATCCAGCTCTCTTTGATACAGTGGAACTATTGTGGTTTTCATGCTAACTTTGATTATATTAAGGCTTTAATTGATTCCTATTGTCCCGTGTGTCTGTTCTTGAAGAATTGGCAGGTTAATATGTTATGTATTTAATGTGAAAAAATAAAACGTTACTTATGAGAGAACCTATCATGATATTAGACCAATAAGCTCCCTTACTTATTTCTTGATTACTGTGTTCTTTTCGTAGTTATTACCCAACTCTTTAAGATTCCCTTCAGTAGGCTCAGCAAACAGCCCGATGTGGCTTTGCTATAAGAAAACACACATGCACACACGCTCTTTAAGATTTACCCTTTTTTATCTTCTGAATCAAATTAATCAACTTTTCGAAAGGGCTTAAATTTCTGTTCCATTTGAAAATACCATAGAAAACCATTGAGGTCTCTCTGTCTGCTAATTCAAAAAAAATTCACCTTTAGGATAACAATTTCAAAGCGTGGACCTTTTATTCCCGAAGTGTGTTTTTTCAGCATCCAAAGTTTTTCTTACACACAAAAAGCGATAAGTTTGAATTCACAACTTGTTTTTTGTATGTTCTCAGCCTAAATGAAGCTAATTCCTAAAACTAGTAAACATAAGATAAACGATTAATTTGCATGATAACGTTTTTATTATTTTCTTTACTGAAAATTTTCAGTATTTTAAAAGAGTGAATGCAAAAGAATAAGCCACATTAACTCTTTGCCCCGAAAGGTAATATGAGGGCTTAACGTAACTTTTTAAATATTTTCTTTGGTGAAAATGTCAGGTTATTTTGTTCGTTTGTTGTTGTTGTTTTGTAAGATATTGGGATGTGCCTGTCTTGGACTGTGTAAAGTTGTATGCATGAAAAATTTGAATTTAAGTATATTAAGCGTTTTTGGATTGTCCCATTGTACTCCCAGTCAGCTGCAGTTTGGTCTAACATGGCTAAGTGGTTAAGGCACTCGACTTCGTAATGCGAGGGTCGTGGGTTCGAATCCCCGTCACACCAAACATGTTCGCCCTTTGAGTCGTGGGACGATAAAATATGACGATCAATCCCACTATTCGTTGGCAAAAGAGTAGTTCAAGAGTTAGTGGTAGGTTATGATGACTAGCTGCTTTCCCTCTAGTCTTACACTACTAAATTAGGGACGGCTAGCTTTGCGTGAAATTAAAAACAAACCATCTCCAGTTCCCAAAATTTTACAGCTTTGGTATTGGCTGTTAATGTTTTTAGAAATAAAAAATGTTATATGTACTGATTTGTTTGTTTGTTTGGAATTTCGCGAAAGCAATACGAGGATATCTGTACCAGCCATCTCTAATCCACGCCTCTCAGGTTTCGGGTCGATCTCCCTGACCATCAGATTTGTGCATTCTAAGGGAGTATTTAAAAATAACTTTTTTATTCCTTTTAGAACATTACAATTTTGCATCATGGATACAAAACAGGAAGTAATGGCAGATCCAGTTTCATTAACTTTCATTTATCATTCACGTATTTTGTTGTGGACAACCATGCACAAACAAAGTCAGTTATTCAATTAGTGAATATTTATTTTTCTACGTTAATAGCAGTTTCTAATATACACGCAAAAACAGCTGGTTTGGGTTGAAAAAAATATTTTACAAAGAAGAGCGAAATATGTTTCGACCTTCTTTGGTCATCGTCAGGTTCACAAAGACACGTTGTTCGCTCTTCTATGTAAAATATTTCCTCAACCCAAACCAGCCCTTTTTGCACATATATTTCTCTACAAGTGGGTTTTCTCGAAATCACTGAATAGCATTTTCTGTTTACAAACAACCAACCCTGCTAGTACAGCAGTAAGTCTACGGATTTACAATGCTAAAATCAGGAGTTCGATTCCCCTTGGTGGGCTCAGCAGATAGCCCGATGTATCTTTGCTGTAAGAAAAAACACACACACTGTTTACAAAAAATACAAAACACGATGGTGGTTTTTTACCATGTATAAACAGAATATTTCGTAGGCTTGTGATTTGTAGACCGAAATGACAGCGCGTTTGTAGTGTAGATTACCGTTTAGGCATGATGAGAATAATCGTCATGGTAATTTCATTGATTTGTTGTTATCGTTTGTATCGATCAATGACTGGAACTTTCTGGCTGTTTATTAGCCCTTGTAAATCTATCTAGTTACATATGTAGTACAACCCTAATTGTTAAACTAAAATAAGGCTTACTGTAATATAATTTATTCAGCGTTGTAAAAAATATTTTTTTTTATTAGTATTAGCTTTGAATTGGCCCCCCAGTGGCTCAGCGGTATGTCTGCGGACTTACACGCTAAAATCCGGGTTTCGATACCCGTGGTGGGCAGAGCACAGATAGCCCATTGTGTGGCTTTGTGCTTAATTCAAAACAACAACAACAAAAAGGCTTTGAAATCTCAAAAATAAATATTAAAGTTATTCAGGTATACACTTACAAATTACACTGAAACTAAACGTTATTTAGTATGAGTTTTAAAAGCAGCATCTTACAGCTACATGGCCATCAACACCTCAGTGAATATTACGAGTATTAGTAGTAATTGTCTTATAACTAAATTTCAATTTACAGTGGCACTTTGTCAACTCCAAAGTTTTCATTTAATATGTGATGTGAAGTTTGCCCAATACCACTTCGGAGGCTACTTCCTGTTGATTCTTTTATGTCATGTTAGTTGATTCTCCAATGCATACACGTGTGTATTATTCACAAAATATGTGCAGTACTTTAAAAATATTAACTCAGCACATTTAAAGTTAAAAACCTAAAATGTATTTTAAAATAATTATTACTTTCCTAAAACGTCCATTTGAATTTTTTCCCTTGTTTTAGGTACATAATGCAGTAGTATTTTCTCTGTAATTTATAGATAAAGGTAGAAAGAACTTCATTTTTAGTCATTATGTATTTATGATACTTGTAGGTAAATAAAGATTTCTGGATAGAGCCCTTGGAGAGGTAAAACTCCATTTTCTAATCATTTGGTACTTAGTGTACTTGAAGGTTCAACTGTACAAAAATTTAAAAAAAAATTAGTTTAACAATATCAAAAAGGTAAGTGATGTTCATTTTAATATTTCTAATTTGTGGATGTTTATTTTTGAGGACTTGGTGTTAATATCTTTTGAGAAAAATTCAAATTGTAATTCTTTGTTTGTAGGCTTCAGTCTAACATGAAATTACTGTTACTGATGCAAGAATGGAGGTTTTAGAAATAAAAGTTGAACTTCTTTCCACTGAAGAGCAAAATGATGTGTTGTATATCAGAATAATGAAAAACTAAGAACAAAGAATAATATCACCTAGTAGTAAGTAAAACATTTTTTATATGAATCTCTTGTATTATTATCAACTATTTTCACAATAATAGTGATGTTGGTTCTTAACCCTATCCAGACATGTAGCTCGGTGTCAGAGGGCATGTCATCATTATATTCAAAATTTTATTACTACTATTTTATGAATGTAAATCAATAAACTTGGTATCATAGTGTAGAGTTTTACTTCAGTTTTAATATTATACATTAGTTATTTTTTTATTTTTGAAAGTAAACATAAGTTTTGTGTATCACACTCACATGTCATTTTCTGTGTTTGGTCAGATTACATTGTATGGTGTCCACAATACAAGATCTACAGTTTTATATGAATTATAAATTCAAATTTCTGATATTGGCAAGCTAGGATATAAAGTAAGGACCTCCTACCTTTTCTTTTTGTTGAAATATCATGCTACTTATCAAATTCATTCACCATATCGGTTCCACCCACCATTTCAACATTTGAGAGGACTTGTTTATCTATGTCTTTTTTTTTTATACCTATAAGTTTACAACCATTTGATAGCTTTACAGTTCCCCTGTGTAATTCTTTTAGTTTTTTAAAGTTATTTAAAATTTTTACATTATTGGCTAGTTTAAAGTATTATCACCAATGCTATTTTTCAAACAGAAATTAGATTTCCTTAGACCCAAATATAGAATAGTTAGGAAACCTGGTAAATTACAGTAAATTTTTGTGGTATTGGTGTAGTCATTTGTAATTATTTAGTTTTAAAAAATGCATATATTAAGTCAATAAAAATTATTTTTCTATATCCATGTGTGAATTTGGACATGATTTACAATGAAGGTTAGCAAATACAACTAACAAATACAAAAAAAGAACTTGAAAACATTGTAAGTGTTTTCTGAATATTTTTATTTACTGCTCTATGTTTTTAAAAAAAACTGACTAAAATATAAATATTTATTTGCAAATAGTAATTATATATAAATATACATTTGTAGTATATTGTAACCAAAACCCCGTGAAATATTGGAGACCATGCATTTATTGGTTGCCATGTAAGCATGGTAAAATAAAAAACAGGATGTTCATAAGCACTTTCATACCAATATTAACACTAAGTCCTGACCATCTTAGTTTGTTGGATTGGATACAATTTTATACAGAGCCATATCATAAATATATTCTCTCACTTTTTTATAGTACATTCAATGATTCTTGTTGCTGTTATTGTATTGTCTAAATGATCCAATAATTCCTACCCAACAGTGTTTTCACAGCAGAGATTTGAATAGACTCATTTGAAAACTTCTGCCAATGTTTAAATACCTTCCCAGTTTATTGGATTTGCTCAGACTTTTTACAAAGCTATAGCATAAGCATTTTATGATACATTAAACAATTCTTGTAGTAACCATTATATTGTCAACAAGTTGATAAATCCTGTGTTTTAAATGCAGGTAAAGTTCTGGTAATTGTGCTACAATACATTTTTCGATACTGACATTGTCAAAGTACAGTGATACCCAAACAGAAAGGGTGCTTCATTGTTTTATATTTAGCAGGCTTCTGCTTCATCTACTAACAGTAGAATAAAGATAGGAAGCACTTTGTCAAAATGATTAGAAGAAGCTCTCAGGAGATTTGCAGCAGATTTTGTTGTGTTTACTGAAAGGGAGAGACAGTACTATTCATTTTATTTCTAAGTGCTCTGCTAGCAGTAAAATAACAAAACATAAGAGTGAAAAGGTGAGAAGTATTCACTCTGACCATAAGTACCTTGAAATCTGTACTAACAGTACTATATATTTGATTTTCAATTTCCAATATTTATTTTGTTATACTTTGGTTACTCACCTACGGTCTGGAGAATCAGGTATAATGTTACAGTAACGGAAGTAAAAGATAAAATACAAAGCTTTACTGAAAGTAAAAATGTTTGATATTTAATTTTTCACTATTTATCATTAAACAAATGACTAAAATGTATAACAAAAAACTTATCAGTACAATAATGAAATAAAAAATAATAAAAATCTTCCTGGGGTTTATGTGACAACAACTTGTGCATTATGCTATTTAATATAGTAACATGACATAATTCAAAAGTCAACTGCAAAAACATCAATAAATATAAATAGATATATACTGTTATGAGATTTAAGCTGTTTAAAATAAAATTTTGTAGTTTCCTGTTATGATTTGCAGTTATTCTAAAACAAAGAAAAGGCAATTCAGTTTTATTTCCTAACTTTTATTGTGGTTATGATTTCTTCAGAAAGTGTGAGGAAAAAAATGGGGAAGAGACAATCATTTAAACATCTGCAGATTCATATTTGGGAAAGAACAGTGTAACTGTATTATCTGTGAATAAAATTTAGAAATATAAGCTACTAGAAAATAATGAGACAGTACACTAGAGAGAAACCATATAGACGCTCAATGTACAGCAAAGAATTTGGAAGAAATCCGAAGGCTCAAATTGATGAGGCATCAGATTCATACCAGTGAAAAACTATAGGTGTATAGTCTGTGAGTAAGGAGTTGTATCTGTAAGTTAATTAAGAGTACATTTGAGAATAAATACTTGGGAGAAACTATTTAATTGTATAGTGTGTCGTACAGAGGTTATAATAATTAATGACATGAAGTGATACACAATGGGCTGCAGTTTGGATCTCTCTGCTACACCACAAATTTCATCATAGGAATTCCTTATAACAAGATTGAATTCATTCTCACTGAAATAGCCCAGCTGTCCTCAGTTTTTCTAGACAAAAATAAGTCAAAATTCTAACCTATTCTTCTAGATGGGTCTAACCTAACAACACGTGTGGGGCTGAAGAGAAACAAAAGTTTCTGAGTGCCCCTGGTTTGCCTCTTGGGTTTTTGTTCCCCTAGAGGTCTAAAAACCAAAACTACTATCATGTATATATATATATATATAGGATACATGCACATAATGGAGAAATAATATAGTAGTATTGTGTGTACCAAAAATGTTATTACCTAAAAATGCATTTGAATGCCCCAGTTAAATAATATGTATCAAACATATATAATAATTAGTTAATTAAAAATACAAAAAAAAATTCACACTGAAAAACAAAACATTCTTTTGTTGTGTGTCTAGGAATGAAAAGAATTGCTGACTCAAAAGGACAGTATACACCAAAGGAAGTGATTTAATTATCGTGTCTGTAACAGAGAGATAAATAGTTTTTGTCTCTAATGAGACATCATATTATCCAGAATTAAGATAAATCTTGTAGTCGTAAAGCACAAGAAAAAATTTTATCTGAAAAGCAATAAAAAAATCATGAAATCAGGAAAATATGTGTATAGTTATTTTATCTGTAAAACAACACATGATTATTTGTAATAAACATTAACTGTCATGCTTTGTAACTTAAGTACAAAATGCAAATCTGTAAAAAAATACTTTTACCTATTTACCAGTGTTTCATCTAAATAGTACAAATTAAAAAAGGACAGAGGAATGAAAAACAGATTTAAATCATACATCAATAAATAACTAGAATGGAATTTTGAATTGCATGTTACAGTAGCAAATACAAATAGTTGATAACATCGAAACAATGAAGCAAATATTAAATTGTATCAACTGCAGATTTTTATCACAAATTATAAGCATATAAGTTTCTAGTGCTTTGACAGCTTTTGGTGCTTAAATATTCAAATATAAGTTTTGTTTATTTGAAATTGAGACATTAAATTATTACTCTTTCAAAAAAATCAATGGTTTAATGAGGAATTTAATTTTTCAGTTAAAGATTCTGCTTATTTCTTATCAATAAAGGCTTTTAATAGGCTTAAAATTTGCAATAAAAATCACTTAAACTGCAGCCTCTCAATTTACCCATTTGGAATTAAAAACTAAAGTTCTGTAAGAACAGCATTTCACACCTATCCTTTGTCACCTTGAAGGCTTTTTTTTTTCCAAAATGAGATCTCATTATTTTGGGTGGAGGACAAGGAACAAAATATTCTCTGAAATGATATTCCTATATAAAACATTAAAAGTTATGGTTTAAATGGCAAAAGGTGGTGATGTTTGAAAAACTGATAAGCCTAAAATATGTGATAAAAATTATGTAAATCAAAGATTTGTTTTGAATTTAACTTTACTTATATTTTTCCCTTTTCTGGTTCAGGTAAAAGATGTGTACATACAGCATCTCAAATCGGTCTTTTGTCACCAACAAGTCTGCCTAACATCTTTTTTTTTAATACCAGAACTGTAGTTAGGTATAATGATATGACACAAAAGAAAAAAGCCAATGAAATAGCAGGAACCTAGAGGAAAAATAAGTATGTAGTAGAAACCACAAACTGTTAGTTACTTCATTCAACATTCCTCTTAATTTGTGCATTTAAGAAAAGAAAGATGCATCTACAGTTTACGTTATTTTTATCTCAAATTTTAGGCATGTTGGTTTCCATTATTTTGCTGGATTTTGGATTTTAACTTTAACCTTTAACTATATTTTTGAGATTTTTATCTTTTAACTTCTTAGTAAATGAGTGATGGTTATGTTGTGTTCTACATAGCACTGTTATCTGTATTTCCTTGATGAATACGTTTTATGTGCTCTGAAATTCTGTTATGAGGTTTACAGTTAGTTTATCCAGTATATGTTGAATGATTTCCTTATATTTGGCCTTTTAATCATTCTCTGAGCAGCATGTATCAAGTAGTCCTCCATCTACAGAAAAAAAACATTTTAGTCTCATGCATAAACAGTTCTTGTAAGCAAAAATAATTTTGTTTTGATTTTAATTTTTTTGCCTGAGTTTTGGATCATTTTGTTTATTGGTGTTGCAAATGCATGTTTTGATCTGAAAATTTCCTTTTTCACTAATAAAAGGAATAACCTATAGTTGTCATGTATTCTATATTGACTGATTTCTTAAGAGTAGTGCCATAAATTAAATGTTGCAAATTAAAGTGCCCCCCAGTGGCTCAGCAGTATGTCTGTGGACTTACACGCTAAAATCCGGGTTTCGATACCCATGGTGGGCAGAGCACAGATAGCCCATTGTGTAGCTTTGTGCTTAATTCAAAACAACAAAACAACAACAGCAAATTAAAGCACCATGGCTGTGTTACCAAATATGACTCTGTGTTTAACATAATTATAATTGTGAAATGGTTTATTAAGACAATTCTGATGCAGTATTTTCTGTATTTATATAAAGATATGTTTAAAATTCCATTGTCAATATTTATTAGTGTCTGAAAATAGTATTACACCACTGCATCGAAAATGTTGAAAAATGAATTTTACAGATGGGATGAACAGTGTTTTGAATATTGTAAAATTGAAGATGATGGTTTGGCCTATACTTCCAGATGTTGAATACACCATCAGTGTATCTACATTTTGTATTATAATTCATGCATGTTTGTTCACACCATGTTAGGCTTCAGATAAGTGATATTGTAAAATAGTGTTTCAGTGGAATGGGAAAAACCTGTGCAGTTACAAATGTATGTTTTTTTCTTAAAACATTATGTTCAGTCTGAATTATCAGTAAGATAGTGTATACAGATTTGCATATAATCACGATTCTTATCAAGATGCAATAAACATTTAAGCTAATGGGCATGTGTTTTGATATTGCATTTTTGGTTAAAGAGAGAGAGAACTTTATTTCTCAACATCTTGCTGATCTAGAATTTAAAGAAGTTATAACTGAACATCTGACCCAAAAAAAGGAAAACATTGTATTCAAAACTATTCTGTCTCAACCAAAGAAGCTATTAAACCTGTTATTTATGTGGAATCTATTTAGAAGTGACATCAACTTAAGTTAGTCTATATCAAACAAAGGAAATGCAAGAATATTCACTCATATGTTGCATAAACTGTCTGCATGAATGAAATTATTCCTATTTTCAAAAAAGGATGTCACCTTTGACTGCCATTTGGGTAACCATTACAGTATATCCCTGTCACTATTGATGACATATCTCATAATACATCAATCTTTCTTAATGTATGGTACAAATAATATCTACTGTAGCACAACTAGTGCATATAACTGTGCTGAAGTAAAGTGAGAGAAAGTAGTGTCCTCCTTGATTAGCTTCTACATAACTTGAAGATTTGAAAAATACATGTACTAATCAGGGAGATTAAAAATGTATAAAGTTCTGATATTTTAAACCTCTCCATTCATTTATTTCCAAGCTGGTAAAGTCAACATTAACTTTCAAAAACAATCAAAATTTTAACTTGTGTATCAATCAAGAAATGAAAATAGTTTTCCTTTATCTCTGACAAAGCACTTGGGTAACAATTTATGCTAAAACTACAAGTAAAAAACCTTGCATAATACAAAATATTGCACTTTAAAGCAAGTAAATATAACCCAATAACAATTTCACTATTATCAGTTTCCTTAAGATAAATGAGTATGGTACACATCTTGCTTATCAATAAGATAGACTGATACCTCCATCATGACCAACTGCATTAGAAGTTGATGCAGTGTGTGAAGTACAAGAAAACTGGAAAGAGTTTAAGTTGGATCTACCCACTGGCTTGAGGGGAGAAGAAGATTATTTGTGGTAAAGGTGTTGTAAGCTAGCTCTCTTAAGAGTAGGTATGTGCCTGTTTCTGTGAATGATAGGTCTGTGGGGAGTACCTTGTGGACACAAGAACTTCAAAGACCCTGATGGACATTAGTATGTGTCAGGCATTCTTGCTATTGGCAGCAAACTTTTTTGATGAATGATGGCAGACTACATGTAGAAGGAAAGGCACATCTCCAACTGTGTCTGGCCTCCATGAACCAAAGGATAAGGATTGTGGCCACAAACCAAGTGTCTGGGATACTATGGATGGGTATACTCCAGACTTTCTGAGGTATTTTTGCTATTATTCAACAGATAAAATGATTATCAGCAAGGCATCTAGCCAATAATGGTTGAAACCTAGTTGGGGCAGTGGAACAATTGTGTCTGTAGTGGGTGGAACTGAAGTATCTCCAAACATTCATGTAGTGTTCCATGATTTACTACAGCCATAATCATGTCTTAGTGCCATGAAACATGGTTATTGAACCAATCTGCAAGATTCATCATCTTCTGTCTGCCAATTAAGTAGTCCTAGCACTGATTTCAGTAGACTCAGTAGATGTGATGTCTATTGTTGCTTTGAGCTATAGCTTCTAGTTGGAATAGCAAGCGGTGAAGAAGTCGTCAACATTAGCTGTGATGCTGTGATCAATTCCATCAGACCCTGGCTTAAAATTCATGCTCAGCTCTCAATATGTTTAAGGTTGCTTGATGCATAACTAGTGCTTCAAAAATCTGCTTTATAAGTATTCTGGTGTATTTGTTGAATCTAACAGACAATTGAACAGAACAACCATCATATGCATACAGGCTATGTGAGTTTTAATAAACAAACACCTCACCAGCTTCAATGGAACACAAGAGAAGTTGTTAGCATTCAGATAACTCAAGTGTTAAAGCACAGAATAAACAAACCCTCTAAGAATATGTGACTATCTCCATTGGTAATTGTTCATTAAGATGGTGATAACCAGAGGTTTTGTAATGAATACTTATGCTAGATAATTTTGTTATGTGTTTTGGTTCCCTCTTGTTGCCACAGGCAGATAAATATGTGGATAGACTGAAAGGTGCCAAATGGTTCAACACTTTTGGCCCTCAGTGTTTTGGTGTGTCCAAAACAGAATTATGAGTTATACTTGAATACAGATGCCACTGTTAGTGGATTTAAGGAGTTGTATCACACATGCAAGATAGGATGAAGCAAGTAATCATGAATGTGAGCCATATTTCTTTGTGCCTCTGAATTCAAATACTGCACCACAAAGAAAGAATTACTTACAGTAGTATTCGTATAACATTTTTAACACTAGCTGTATGACAGAAACTTTATTCTCAGGGTGGAAAATATATCAAAGAAACAGCACAACATACCAATGTTGACGGACTATACGTTGCTGCAAAATGAGTTTGTATCCATTTATAGACCAGTCTTCATTTGTGACATCAAGATGAAGTCATGGAAATATCTACTGTTATGATGCAGGGCCATGCAGTTGATAATTTCCTTGGTCTCAAACTACTGAAGCTCACTTTCAAGAGGTTTTGAAGGAGTAAAAGGAAAACCTCAAGAAAGCATGGATATTTTTTGCTAAACAACAATCATAAATTAAAGTGCATATGTTTGTCACAGAAGTTACAGGTATAAAATGGGGTGCTATACTGCTATCATCACAAAATGTTGAAGTCAACCTGTTCCACAACATTTTAAAATCCTGATTCCAGCCATTCCAAGTAGTTACCTACCTGAAACCAATCGGAATATTTCCTTCATGTGTTTTTAAAGGTTTATAATCATCTTTACTTCAAGGATCTAATTAGGCCCACTGAAGGAATGGGGAGGCTGGGAATATTTTTAGGGCCCATGAAAGTGGCAAAATTGATAGGAATATATCAAATCAATATGGAGCATTTAAACATTACCAATGTCTTCAGTCACTTATATGAGTATCAAGGTAATTCAAAAAAAATTTTCAGCAGTAGGATGGCATATGTTGATTCTTACGCAAGGCCTATGGTGGTTCTTGGCAACACCAGCAGTAACATGTACTCTGAAGTTTACAGCTATATTAACTCAAATGTGCTACACATTGTAAAGAAATACCTAACTTTCTTGTACCTGCTAGTGTGATAATAACACTGACATCATTTTTAAACTGTAGCAATTTTATTTTTACTAACTTTACTACTATAACAGCTTCATTGAACAATTTTTATTACTAAGTCTTGTTCTAGAAAATTCTAGGATTAACATTTTTTGTTTTGTTTTCGAATTTAACTCAAAACTACATGAGGGCTACCTGAGCTAGCCATCCCTCATTTAGCAATGTTAGACTAGAGAGAAGACAGCTAATCTTCACCACCCATTGCCAACTCTTGGACTACTATTTCACACAATGATCTTAATGCCCCATGGCTAAAATAGTAAACATATTTGGTGTGACAGAGATTTGAACCCACAACCCTCAGGTTGCAAGTCGAGCTCTCTAACTACATGATCATGCTGGGCCAATCTACGATTAACATAAACTTTATGTTGTATTACCTGTACCTAACAAGCAAATTAAGATATTAAAACTTAGCTTTCACTAGATGTTTAAATACCGTGTGTTCTCCAACAGAAGTTCACAAAAAAAGACTGGGCATCTGGGAACCTTATAATCATTTCATTTAAAATTGATTATTTGTTACAGTATTTCTTTTTTTAAAATTTGTTTGATTTCAATAGATGATTCTTATTTTTGGTCTTTTTGATTTACATGAATGAAATATATGAAGGAATGGTTCATAAAATGCCTTTATCTCTGATGATATTAAGACCTTGTAACAAGGTACTGTTGTTAGTAATAAGGTGAATATAGGATTTTAGGTTGTTCTACCGATTACTATTCTACAGTTGTAATTTCATTGTATAAATCACTGGTTAGGCCAAATTTGGAGTATTGGATTCATTCTTGGCCTCCTCACCTGAGAAAGGACATTTAATTATTCAAAAACTAAGACGATACTTGGAAAGGAAAGGTTGTCATATGAAGGGGGGATAAGATTTCAGAAATTACTTATCTTGGGGAAAAAAAAAGGAACAAGAAAGAATCTGATTGAAATGTTTACTGTTTTTAAGGGAATTGATAGTACTGGCACATTATTGTTTTTTCATATTTTATAATGAGAGTGACAGAACTTAGAGTGCAAATATAAATTTTGGTAGGGAACCATTTTCAGCTAAGATAGTTTTATTTTTCTAACAGGGTAGGTTCTCTTTTAAATATGTTGTCTTTAGATGCAGTGCAGGCAGTAAATATGAGTGAGATTAAAAGAGGAAATACTCTTTATATAGTGTTATATAGATTTTGGCCTTTTCATCAGAAAACAAATCTTCACAGAGTGCCTCACAGAAGTATTCACCCACAGCTGAGTTTCCACATTTTGCTGCTATCTGAACTTGTAATCATAAAACTTTCAAATGGGTCTTTGTAATTAGAATCTACTCCAAACTGAGAAAGCTAAAAATGCTGATATCATGTAATTTATATTTTCAAAGAAAATTAGAATATTCTCATTTGAATACTTATGGCAACCCAAAATCAGTTAAAGTGCAAAATATTAGTGTAGTAGTCTCTGTCTGTATATAATCAAAGCAGTTTAACTTGACTTCAGAGTAAATGCATCTAATCAAACCACAACTCAAATAATGATTTGTCAGACCAACCATGAAGCCCAAGGAGCTTTCCAAACAAGTCAGAAATAAAGTAGTAAGGAAGAGTACATAAAGAATTTAAAGTATCTCATTATCACTTTGATAGTCCAACATGGCCATGTGTGTTAAAGCATGCAACTTGTAATCTGAGGGTTGTGGGTTCACATCCCAGTCGTGCCAAACATGCTCGCCCTTTCAGCCGTGTGGGCGTCATAATGTTATGGTCAATCCCACTATTCATTGGTAAAAGAGTAGCCCAAGAGTTGGCAGTGAGTGGTGATGACTAGCTGTTTTCCCTCTAGTCTTACACTCCTAAATTAGGGATGGCTAGCACAGATAGCCATTGAGTATCTTTGTGCGAAATTCAAAAACAAACAAAAAATTATCACTTTGAGTATGACGAAGTCTATCATTAAGAAGTGTAATGTGATTTATACCACCCACTCACCATACAGATCTGACTGCCTTTCCAAACTAAACACACAGACAAGCAGGAAATTGGTTAGGAATGTGAGGTCAGTCGTGAATTTGAAAGATTTTCAAAGTTTCATGTCTGAAATGGAGATAAGTATTCATACATCAACAGTATCCCGGTTTTTACACAAAGATGCCTTGTAGGAGTGAGTGGCAAGAAAAAACCCATTACTGAAAAAGAATTATTTTAAATCTCGTATAAAGTTTGCAACAAAGCATGTAAATGACATATGGTAGAAGGTTTGGTGACCAGACAAAAGTTAAGTTTTTTGTTCTGAATTTAAAAGCATTATGTCTGATGCAAGCACAACACAACAAGAGGACAATAACCCAAAGCACAAGGCCAAAATTACACTGAAATGTTTTCAAGAGAAGGAAGTGAATGTCCTGGAGTAGCCCAGTCAAAGTCCTGACTTGAATGCAACAGAAAATTTATGGCAAGACTTTAAGATTGCAGTCTGTCAATAGTTCTAAACGAAGTATCAGAAGTGAAGCAATTTCACTCAGAAGAATGAAAAAAAATTACACCATCCAACTGTACGAAAATGATAGAGATTTATCCCAAAAGACCCACAGCAGTAATTCCTGCCAAAGGTGCTTCTTCCACGATGTACTGACTTATGGAGGTGAGTACTTATGCAATTAGTAAATTTCATTTTGTATATTTTCTTTGCAGGTTTTGTTGACATTCAACATCTTTTACTCATGACATCGTTACATTTGTTCATAAGAGTTTTGAATAAAAATAAGTTCATTAACAGTTTGTTTACATTATTTGTACTTCATCAAAATGTGACATTATTGGTAGGAATGAATACTTTTACAAGGCAGTGTTTAGAGATGAAGATATATTCTGGTACATGTTGTCATTACCACTATAGCTGATTTTAAAAATATAGAGTATACAAAATATGCAAATGAAATGCCTTATGTTTTCAATGACTTCTACAAGCATGACAGAATGCTCCTGAAAATAAGTTCAAACTTTGATGGGATGTAATGAATTAGGACGCTACATTGTGGAAGACACCCTAATTTCTGAATGACAAAGAAAAATATTTTGACTCGGCAACCAACACCTTGATGTAGCCTTGACTTTTTCAACTTACTAATTAGATAGTGAATGACATCATATTCTTCACAATATTTTGACAATATTAATTAAATTGAATGTTTTATGTTATTGCAAATACTTGTAACTGGTAAGTAATGAGATTACGATCTGTATGAGAGGCTGTTTTGAGTAGACCTCAAGCTAATCTACCAATTTCGTCTTGGAAGACGCATTGGGTTTCTCAAGGTATTTTTAAAGTAAAAAGTGCGTCTAACAAGGCTTAAAATACGGCAGTTTGAATTACGGAAAATTGTGAAGATAAAGGAATTAAGGATTCAAAATATGCAAACAATTTATTGTAATATTTTTAACATTTAAAGAGTGTATATCACCTCAAAAGAGAGCCTAATAAGTATACGAATGTCAAAGGTTGGCTGGCTTTGAGATTTTATTATTATTTTTAGAAGTTTAGATTTGTGTATGGGACGGTCTATGCGAACCAATAGATTCCCTGTTATTTCAAAGAATTTTGTTACTAAATTATTAAAATGGTAAATACGCAATTTCATAGTTTTACAAATGCTCATTTCTTCTAAGCTTTACGGACTAACAAACAGCACTACTTCTTAACTTCAATTTCAAGAAATAAAAATAAAGGTGTATAATAATAGTCCTCCGCTAGAGAGCGATAAGTTTTCTGATTTGCAGCGCTAAAGTCAAGGGCTTAGTTCTTCTCGGTGGACGCAGAATAAAGGTAGATGTGGTTATGCTATAAGAAAAAACACACACATATAACAATTATAAAACTCGTTTATTTCTTGTTTCCATACTGGTTGCGTTGTCTTATACATAAACAGTCAATATGGTGTAAACGATATATTGCAATATGCAATACAATTTGCAAATAATAGTTTTTTTTTTGTCATTATATTAATAATTTATTATAGTTTTGGACAAACATTTACTGATTTTTTTCTAGGTGGCAGCACTATTTTCTTGAATGCTATAAATTCGTTTAGAGTAATTGTGTAGATGCGAGGTGGAATTTCGAAGTGTAGGTGAGGATATATTAATATTGTTGATACAAAACTTATATACATACACAGAGGTGTTCTATACGCAGTAAACTGTATGTGTATGCCAAAGCAAAATAATGATAAATTTAATAATAACAATAGTAATTTATTGGGACTGGTAAAATTAGATAAATAATATAGTTTGTTTTATGATAATGCTTGATGGATACTTCAAAAGGTGTTCCTACGTATCGTAAAAGTCATCGAATACTGTAGTTAGGAGTTTTTCAACCTTATTTTTTATTGGTTATGGTAACAAATATATCATTCTCACCAACAGTGTATTTTAAAGTTAAATTGTCATGTATTATATCACCCTCGATCATAGCACCCTCTTGTATTTTTGTTGGTTTATTCTGAGTCGAATCTAACCTTGTAGGTAGTGTATTTGTGTTTATGATAATTTTTGGAATGAGAAATCAAAGTGTCAGTTGATTATTGCCAATATTTTCTTGTTTTTTTGCATGCTGTTACCAGGTGTAACAAATGGTACTGTAATCAGTGCAATGATTCTGTTTTAATGTCATTGACGCTAAAAGGTTTTAATTTTGTGTTAAAAGTGACTTGTAAAACGAATGCTTATTTTACTTATTACAAAATACCTGTTCAAGAATATTTTTCTTTACATGAGATCTTATCTTTGTGGGAGGGCACATTTACTTTTCTTAACAACTGTATAAACTTTTGCACATGGTACCCTCTTATTACAGATTGTTTATGCCAACTTATTTGGAATCAGAGGGCAAAGTTTTAGTTGATTATTGGTTTTCAGTGCAATATTTGTGTCATACATATATGTTGTGTAGATTAATAAAAATCTGATTATTATAGAGCTGTTTTGGGGACCTTTAATGCACGAATTCATAGTTGAAAAATAATAAAGGTTGTTTCGAGGATAAGTTTGGCATCTAAAGTTGTGTGACAGTTGTATTAATTAAACAAAATACTGTATCAAGGTGAATTTATTGTTTTACTATACTTTTCTGTACATGGTATTCTGTAGGATAAGTGAAAATTTTTCACATACCTTGCAGAACAAGTCATTCTAAAGCTTTTCCAGCTATATTTATAGTCTTGTATTATAAAATAATTTGCTTTTTTTCTATTGCTTATATTTTTAAAAATTAGCTGCTTGTAGACTTAAATATTATGATATGGTCTTTTGCTTTTTTGAGAAAATTTCCATTCTCCCATTAATGCATGTTGTTAAAATGGTAAAGGGAATAATCTGAAAAAAAATGCTATTTCAAAAAGTCTGATTACTATTGGGGACATGAAGCATAACTGAAAGTAGCATATATGTTTAAAAAATTGTTAATAAAGATTTAAAAATAGATTTCTTAAATAAGCTTTAGAGTTGGAGCCTGTTGTTAGAAATAATTTGGAAAGTGAATTTAATAAAAAGTGGCATAGTTTCAAGTGTTATAACTTTCTGTTTGTATATAAAGCTTTGTATATTTGACAGAGATAACCCAACATTTAAACTGTCATGCTTAAAGAAATTTGCCAAGTTCTAGTCTAGGCTTAAATAATCCTAGAAAGTTTATTTCGGGACAATTTCTTGCCTGTACAAAATTGTATGGTACTATTGTTAGGACATCAAATCAATAAACCAGCTTGAAAATAATTTCTGAAATTGATAAGCCACAAAGATAAGTTCATACTTTTATGATCAGAAATTTTTCTACATTAAACTTTTATTGAAGGATTTGAAATTTATTTTACATAGTAAAAAATCAAGTGCATGTTAGAAAGAGGATTTTGTCAAAATGTAATGGCCAGTAATAAGTATGTAGTATGGAAATGGTTTGACCTGTATTGGAATCAAATAGGATATTTATTAATAGCAATAAACTTGTCTATTCTCACATTCTTTTATTTGCCTATGTGTACCAAAACCTTCATAAGACCCACTTGTGCAGTTTTCTCAGCCTTAGTTTTAAACTGTTTTAGTTCTCAATTCTGCATTTTAATGTGATAACCATGTTTAAATAGCTTAAGTGTTTATTTTTAGTATTTTATCTTTAAGTATTAAAAGATGATGTATTGCTTAAGCTCTTGACATTTAAAACTGAACTTGAATTGGTAAGTCATGTCAAATGTAAAAAAACAAAAATGTATCCAGGTGACTGTAATATCACTTGAAATAAATTCAATTTATGTGCGAGTTGTGGAAAATATTACTAGTAATTTTCCCCTAGTTTTCTGGTTTTCAACATGCGTGAGATAAACTTAACACATGTAAATAAAGATGTTTGAAGAATGGGTAAAGTTCTTCCATTTTTATATTATAGATCAATGGTTCACTTTTTTTTTACTTAAGCCTTACTGTAAACATTCTTCTGGTACTTGCACCAGTCCCTCAAAAAATGCAAACTTGTGTCTACTTGGTTTTCTACTTAAAAATATAGCTAAAAATAAATTAATAATAATAATGCTAATTTGTAATATTTATTGTTATTTTATTAATTTATTACAGCCTTATTCAAACATTTATGCCTCTGTGAAGGTTTTCACTCTTCCACGTTAGAGGGCACACTTCACTGATTAAGATCCAGCATCATGGACCTTAATCATTTACATCTACGACTACATACTCTTACTTACCTGTAAATTACAAAGCAGTTTAAACAAGTCCTGAATGTTTTGTGAGAAAAAAAATTGCATTGGAGTTAAATTCTCTATTAGGTCTTAGATATCAGTTGTCAAAGTATGAGATGAAATGTTCCTGTTTATTTTGAAACTAATTTAGAAATGTAAGTTAGACCAATAAAAAAAAAAAAGCGGCATTTCATTTACTGATAATTACATGGATGAGGTACTTGTTGAACTAGCTATAAAATATCAAATTTGTTAAAGTTTTTTAGTTTAAAGACATAAGTGAAAAAAAAATATAAAAGTAACCTTTTATTTCCACACTTTTAACAATAAAGAACAGAAAGAAAATGTAAGTTTTGAGGTTATTTGGAAGATTTTATGTTGATATTCTTTGAGAAAGTTAAAATTCTTTTTACAGGCTTCAGTTGAATATGAAATGAGTGTCATTGATACAGCAATGGAAGTTTTAGAAATAAAATTTGAGCCCATTTCTGGTGAAGAGCAGAATACCTTATTAGCTATCAAACTAATGGAAAATGAGGACAATTCTGTAATATCATCTAGTGGTAAGTATAGATTTTTATAAATCTTTTTTTGTTCTTGCTGACTATTCTCACTGCTGTACCTTGCATTGTTTTTTTTTAAAGGAACAATATTCCATATTCTCAACCATTTGTTTCATCTAGAATAAAGCCATTAATTTTCTTTATACAGAGGTGTAACAGTAATAACATTACTAGATTAGCAAAAAGGTCTAAGCTGTGTTTCTGATTTATCTATTTAAATACTAAAAAGATATTAATCTCTGCTGATCAGCAATATAGGTAAAAACATCAAAGACATTTGATCATGTGTGTGCTTCTTTTTTGTGTTTAAAAATGATCTAAATACAGATTATAATCAAGCAATCAAGAGGGTAATAAAGAAGACAAAATTGAAAATAAACTTGAAAAGGATTCAAAGTACTTTTAAAAGATCACTATCAATGCTTGATTTATTATCAAATTTGTGACACTCATCCCAACTGCTGAAACTTTGAGAATTTAGTGCCAACACAGCAAAATTCACTCTTTTTTCAAGTTTAGCCTAACACCACATAAGATAAGTACTCACCGTCATACCTTTTACTCTAACTAGTTAGAATACCCTAATTATGCTGACTGGGAAAAACACGTCTTGGTATAATGGTAGATGTTAACCAAGCTATTGAAGTGGGCTCTGTGATTAACAGTAAAAGGAATAGAATTTTAATATGTATTTATCTGCACATTCAGTATGAGTGAAAAGTGTTAATTATCTGTAAAAATCACTAACTAAATTTTGGATGTTAAAATATTGTGTATAGTTTTTGGTCATCTAATAAAATGCACTGATAATGGAAATGGTTCAGATGACCGAAGATATAGAAGGATTATTTTTGGAGGATAAGTTAAGATACATTTTTCTTAAGAAAAATAAAAGTAACAAGTTCATGAGATTATCTGGGAATTTAACAGGATTAAGCCATAACATGCGACTTCCTTGCATCACGGAGACAACAGGATGAGATACCACAAGTTTAAGGCTTGAAAATTACAAGTAGTTCTCCAGTATTTGTTTTTTTAACAAGCCTGTGGAATGATGTTGCTATCAGCAGTAGTAGAGTCTAACGCTTTATAAAAGCTTAAGAAGGGCTACTTTAATTTATACTTTTTAATGAGAATATGCTTGCAGGAATAGCTTTGAAGAACAAATTCCTTCTTGTTGCATGTGTATTTTATATTTTTTCAAAATTTGATGTTGTAATGAAAATGTGAAGCGTGCACTTTTACTTGACTATTTTTAAGTAGCCTTTTCAGTGGACTTTACTGCAGGTTGTAACTGAATCTTGTTCTTTTTAGCATCATGACATAGTTTGTTTGAACTTAGAGTATTCACATGTGTAGTACTGTAGTGATTGTTTTTTGAGTTTTAAAAGCTGAAATCAACATTTTTCAAGGAATAACTTTGCATGCAGATTTGTAAAGAAAGTTTCAGGTATATTATTGGTCTGACTTTGTGTTCTAAAATTACTTAGTGTGATTCAAGTGTGGTCTTACCATCATTGGTTGAATTTTGCTCTATTAGTTATAAATATACAAGTTGCTCTTTCACTGGTTGTAGCCAATATTCTGTCTGGAGAAAGTGTGATGTTCTGTTTTTCATAATTTTTATATCAAAGTAATTCAGTTAGTGAATAATGGGCTCAAGTGCAAAAATTAAATGAAAGCAGCCACATTGTTTATGTCCACCAAACGTGAAGAATTCATTATTTACCAATACTTAATTTATGATGTATTAAGCTGTATAGGATTACATTTATTATATGATTGTCTTTATTTACCTGTTTTGATTTTCATTGTTTACATGCTTTTCCTTCTGCAAAGTGAACAGTCATTTCTTTAGGCTTATTTCTTACTTATTTTTAAATATTCTGTTCATAAGTTGTACAGCTTTACATGTTTGTTTTGAAAATGAGTGTTCAGCAATTTATGTTACTGGAAGAGTGAGAGACAGGAGAATTAGAGTACAAACTTGAAGATGTGCTGAGGGACTGTTGTCAAATCATGATGGATGCTAAATTCCTTTTGATTTAAAGAAATTGTCTAGGCTTAGCAGAAGTATCTTTGAAATAATTGGCCAGTTCTTTAGCTGCTTTATGTCCACTGATGGGGCAGCAGTAAGTCTTTGAATTTACAATGCTAAAGTCAGGGATTTGACTTCCTTCAGAAGATACATCAGACAGCTCCATGTGGCTTTGCTGAAAGAAAATACACACAGGCTCCTTAAAAATCACTTGAAGGAAGAAATGACTATTAATTTTGTACATCAATAATATAGATGAAGAAATAATCAAAAGGTTATTTAAATTAGCTGGTCATATTGCAGACTTGGGTATTGCTGACTACTGTTTTACAAAAAGGATTTTAGAAGTCAACTGTCACTTAATATTACAGCTTAATAAGTAATCAAAATCAGTATATTCATAATTCAATTTGTGATATGTCACATGAAATATCTTGCATTTAATTTAATGGGAATAACCTGAACATTATTCTGATTCATTATTATCCTAAGCAAGGCATTATACTAGCAGCAAGGCAAATAGGGTTTTAAGTTGTATCTATGTAAATATTGAATTCAAGTGTAAAGGAGTTGTGTCATTTTATAGGCTATTGATTAAGTCACGTTTTGAGTACTGTTTTCAGTCTTTGGATCCTTACCTTAAGAAGGACATTGAATTATTTGAAAGGGCTACGGAAATGACTTTTGAGATGAAAAGGATGTTATATGAAGATAAGTAAAAATATGTTTGTACTTGTTTTTCTCTTGGAAAAAGGAGAGTTGGGGAGGATATGACTAAGGTGTTTAAGATTGATGTATTATCCTCTATCATGTTTACAAATGAATTGGTAAGACTAGGAAACACGAATATAAATTTTGCAGGATATGAGGCACCTTCAGTTAAGAAAGCTTTACTTTCCTAACAGGTTTGTTGGTCTTCAAATGAGTTCCCTTCAGATGTGGTAGATGCAACTAATTCAATTAGGTTTAAGGAAGAGCATACTAAATATTGAAATAAGGGCTAACTTTTTTGTTTAATATTTTAAAAAGGATGTGTAGATGGTCCATAAGATCCCTTGTTGTTCTTTTATGTTATGATGCTGATTTAGTCAATGAGTGACTGTAAAATGTAAAAACAATTTGAAAGCTGTGTTATTGATTCTATGAAGACACATGTAAACACATCTACTGTGAAAAACACTTTGAGTTGACAAGTTTCATCTCCTAGCTTGTCAAAATGCCATTTTACCTTTCTTGCACAATTTCCTCCAGATGTCATTTGTCCATCCCATATTTGTGGCATCATTGAACTAGTTTCTGAAGTTAGCAGGAGTTTCATTGGCTCTGCCAAATAGTGCAACTGTTTTGTAAAAGTCATTGTTTTTTTATTGTGGCAATTGTAACACAGCCTGTGATGAGGAGAAAATTATATAATTCTAACATTGTATTTAGTTTTCAGAATTTCTCTCTGAAGCACATAATAAAACAAACCCAAATACCACTTATAGTTTTTTTATAGCTCAAGTTTAACTGATACGGTATATAGGCTATGCATTACACAGAAGAATACAAAAAAATTTATTATAATCTTAAGATCGGTTAATTTGGTTTTTATTTAAAAAAAAGACATAATAATATAGAATATGAAAGATATAATTATTTAGTACATGTAATAATATAATTAGTACTTTAAAAAATTCAGAAATGTAGTTTTGTTATTCATAAAGTCAGATTCATCTCGGGGCACTTCAATTAATGGAGAACTAGTCATGATATTGAAAGTTGTCAAGGAGTGTTATTGCATTACACTTTTCAAATCTATAAATTGCAAAGAACCTCGGTTTCTTATGCAGCATTTCCACAGTAATCGAAACGAGTTATCACTTAAGTACACCATTCAGCTCATTAAACCAATTATTTTATTTTAATAAGTATACCTTTATTATTATTTCTAGATTTCAATTTTTAGAAATTTGTTTAGAAAAAAAAAGTTAACTGTGTGATACATAAATGCATTGATTTGGTGTTCCTGTTGTGTGGTTTCTTTTATTGTATTGTAAAAGAAAAGTACTGGCTGCAATAATTTGAAACCTGAATTATTTTTTATGGATTATGTAGCTTCTCTAAGTGAAATATGTGATTTTTTTTCTTGGATTTGTATGTGTGACATTTCAAAGACATTTCATTGCAGCATGATTTTTAAGCAACAGTTACAAGTGTTTAGGCCCAGCATGACCAGGAGGGTTAAGGCATTTGACTCAATCCAAGGGCCACAGGTTTAAACCCCTTTTACACCAAACATGCTTGTCCTTTCAGCTGTGGGGGTATTATAATGTGACAGTCAATCCCACTATTCATTGTTAAAAGAGTAACCTAAGAGTTGACAGTGGGTGGCCAAAACTAGCTGCTTTCCCTCTTGTCTCACACTGCAAAATTAGGGACAGCTAGCGCAGGTAGCGCTCGTATCAATTTGCGTGAAATTCAAGAACAAACAATACAATCGTCTATCCTTTGTTGTATGTCTGATTACTAAGTGTTGTTTCTTCCTAAATTATTTTGAAACTCTCAAATAGTTTTTATTTAATAAGCCTGTACATTTTATTTCTATCAATCAAAACAAAGTACCACTGAGTTTATCATTACTGGAATGTGGTAAAAATAGCTTTTTACCATGACATGATTATAATCATGTTGACTATTCAAAATGTTTAATTGGAATATTTCATCTAACATGTGTAATTATTTTAAACCTGTTTTATATTAACTTATATTTTATTTCATTTCTCTTTGGCAACTTTTGTTGACAAGTTAAGCAGTTCAATATCTCGTAGCCAAGCTTTTACAACATCTTAACTGAAATGGCAAACTTACTATCTTTTTTACTGCTCCAACAAACTGAGAAAGTTTTCATAACATGCTTAAATGTGTAAACCTATGAATTTTGAAGCTGAGGTATAAGCAGTTATGTAAAAACATAACTGGTTGTCAAACAGTAGTTGACTAGAAATCGGTAGAACCACACTTATTTAAGTTGCATTAACATCTTACCACTGCTTTGTACAAAACTATTGTGATTTCTTCTAGGAGACTACAAACTTCATATTATGCTCAGAACAAAATGCAGAAAATTCACAGAAACACTTAATTTTTTGGAGAAAATACTGAAATAAACCCAAAAATCAAACTTTACAAATTATTTTAATTTTTATGTATAAAAGTTAGTAAATAAAACTTTTTCTGGAATTCATTTCAGCTCTGAAGATTTATTTTTATATGTGTGGGAAAATTGACAACTAATTTATTTTCAGTATTCCTTTTAAATCAGTCTTGTATTTTTGCACTCAAGGTAGACAAGGTGCCAAAAAGTTAATGTGGGTAAAATTTGCATTAGCTGTACCCTGGTATGTTTCATAACAAGGTTTTTATTTGTTTTAATTTAGTGGTATTTAAATCCTCACTGTATGTACTATTAAAGATAAATATGTTACAAATACCTTTAGCAACTGGGGAGTCTTTGTCTTTATGTCAAGGAGCTACACATGCTGCCCACGAGTCTGTTTTAGCAGAAGAGAGACAAGGAAATAACTGTAGTGAAGTAACAGGAACAACTGAGGTAACTTGTGAAAACTGATAGTTTTCTATTTTAGAAAAAGTGACTTCACGTATTTGTAATAAAGTTTGTTAGTATAGATTTAATAATTTTCTAAAATTAAATTGGCCTTATAGCTTGTAATCAGTGCTGTAACAAGTTGTCTGGGGTCACCAGCTTTTGACCCTTTATGGCATTACATTCAAAATTTAATTAAACCACTTTATTTTCAATGTGTTTTGATACACTTAACATGCAAGTAAAATTTATAAGTTAAATCCTTATATTCTGACTCCTTAATTTTAAAAAGAGATCTTAAAAGTTACCAAGCATCTTTTTTGTTCTAAGTTCTAAATTCTCCATATGAGAATTTTTTTTACTTCAAAAATAAGCTGAGTTTCAAAATAATTAGAAAATTACCTACAGTTACAAGCAACTTTTATAATATTTGAGTTTCCTGTGTGTTTGTGTTACTAACATATTAAACTCGTCTGAAAAGCCCTTCCTCTCTCTCTCTCTCTAACTTAACAGAGCTGTCAGATATAATTCAACCTACAGAAAGAACAGATGTTTTCCATACAAGGCTTATTATGGCAGTAAGTTTTGATGCCCACATGATAACATCATCTGGTGTAATTTCTTGGTGTGAAAACTTCATATTCTTGCTCTGAACATTTGATGGAATTTTTTTATAGCTTCATAAGAAAGGCAGCTAATTTATAAAATTCTAATGAAATAAATAAAAAAGGTATTAAGTTTGATAATTAAAACTGAAGATAAGTAACTTCAAAGCCTGAAATAAGAATATGCATTAAAAAAATAAAGGTAATATTCCTTTTAACTTTTTTTTTTACATGTCATACAATTATTATTTGGGTCGAGTTTTTTTTATTAGTGAAATATGAGAACTGTAAGAAGTTTCAATTCTTGCCATAAATATCTTTCACTCTTATTGATTTAGTAATGGCTTTGGAAGCTCACCAGCAGAGGTGTAGCAAAGATACTTTGTTCAGAAATATTATTTTTGTGTGCAACAAGTCTGTAATGCATACTGAAAACTATTCAAAATTCATGAAAAAAAACTTTGGTGAATACAAAATTATAGTATACACAATGTTATATATCATTACAAATACAAAGACTACTTTTAGTACATGTTGATGTAAACATGTTCCTGAAATTCTTTTACTTATTTTACAATACCTAAGCTTTGGAATGATTACTAGATGCTATATCACAACATATTATTTTCATTTCCAGGAAGCATTACTGAAGTTTAATCATTTATGGATTTAAACTGACAAGACAATACAGAATCTTTGTACAGAGAAATTTCCAAGTCAAGCTCTCTAGATGAGAAGACTTGTTTGGCTGTTGTAATAACAGTTCTTTCTTGTTTATTATTGATTCATCCAATGTGATCTTAATGTTTCAGAGCACTACATTGAAAGTGAAAACTGAGTCACCTGGTGAGTTGCAAGAAGTTGAGGCTGTTTTGGATCTCAGTGAGAGCACCGATGATAGTTCAAAAGATGAAATACTGAGAACAGAAAAAGAAAATGAATTTCAAGAAGAGTTGTATCAACTTGACTCAGAGGTAGAAGAGGCATTTGGTAAGTCAAGATACCATCACAGAAGCATTATTCGAGAACACTTGTTTCAAAAAGAGATGGTTTCCTCATTTAACTTTGAGGAAGAAAGATTGTTTGTTGATACTCTTCCAAAATGTATTTCATAAGAAAACTATATCTGATAGATGGGATTACCTCAGTTAAAGAAATATTATATGTAGATTTTAAGTTTAATGAAATCTGTTAGATAAAGATCACTTGAAGTGGGAGCCGTGGTTCTATCAGTTGTAATAATAGAGGGTAAAGAAGCTGTAGTTTGTACCATGCATTTAACAACTCCATGATGTTTATTTCTAATTCTTTCTTCTTACTGTGTGCTTGTGTGTGTATAGTCTAATTACAACTATGGATGTATGAATCAGAATTTATTTGGTATAATGATGTGTAAATTAATTTTACTAATTATTTTGCCAGTTTTAAAACAACAGTCATTAACCTTTACACCATTATTATTTATTACCTGTTGTTTTGAACTAAGCACAAAGCTACACAATGGGCTATCTGTGCTCTGCCCACCACAAGTATCGAAACCCGAATTTTAGCGTGTAAGTCTGCAGGCATACCGCTGAGCCACTGGGGGGGCATTTATTACCTAATGAATTGTTGGACTGTTGTTTAACATAGTGTGAAACAGAAAACTGTTAATTTTTTCACTACAGGTCTTCCTGTGGTCGGGGGTCAGAGGGCACATCATATTTGTAGACTTGCATTCAAAATTTTATTGCTCTACTACTTCATGAATTTATGTCAATAAGTTTGGTTTCAAACTGTAGAATATTATTGAAATTTTAGTGTCATGCATTACTTAATTTCTTGATTATAAAAGCAACTATTAAAACAAAAATATCTATCAATTTGTGTGTTGAATGTAGCTTTGGTTCAGATTAGATGTTTGTGATGTCCAAACACAAAGGCTGTACTTTCTTATCAATTAGAAACTAAAATTACTGATATTGACAAGCTAGAATATAAAATAAGAACCTTCTGTCTTTTCTGTTTGGTAAAATCAAATACATCTTTCATTTTTGGAAATACTTGTTCACATATGCCTGATTCTGTCTGTGACCTGTGAATATCCAATAGAAAGCTCAAAATGTCCCCCATGTGGTTTTCTCAACATCTAGAAGGCAAAAAGTTCTCAAGATTATCTTTGTTTCAAATCTTGGAAGGATGAACAAAGTTAAAATATTGTCTTAAAAACATTCTCTTTTTTATACCCAAATACAGTTTAGTTAATAAGTCTGATAATTAGAGTGAAATTCTGTAATATTGATAGTAATATACAGTATTTGGTTATTTCGAAATATGTATATAATACATACAATTTTGTTTATTCTCCATGTATAAAGTTGACAAGGCTTTTTACAACAAGCATGCAAATGAGTACAAAGTTTGTTATAAATTGAAAAAAAATCATTTTACATATTTGTTTACTATTTTGTTTTAACCAAAATAAAAATTGAAGAACTTGTTTGTAAATAGTAGTATTTATACATATTTAATGTTTTAAAATCAAGATGACTGTATTTTACAAAATACTGATTTGCTAGAACAAAGTGAAGAGAGTTCACTTTAAAGCCAGTTTTATCTTACTTGATGTGCTCACATGAGTGCACATTGACCACGTCATTGAAACTTCTGTAATCTTAGTAAGACGTAATTTATATATATGTCCTAATTTTTTTATATTGGTTACAAAGTTGGTCAAATTGACCAAACCCATGGATATAATGATGAAAATAATATATGTATAAATACAAAGTTTTTCTAAAAAGCCTTTGTTAATTATCTGGAGGTTATAAATATTTTTCTTGTATAATTTGAAAATTTTCTGATGCATAAACATTTTAAATTCTAATCAAAATTATTTTGCATATTTAACAGTCAACATTTGAAAAGAAGAAAATCCACAAGCAGTTCATTACTTTAAAAATATTAAAACTTAATAAAATAATCTGGTAATTTGTATGGTAAAACCTTGTGATGTTTATACATGACCTGCAAAATTTTGTTAAAGATACACCTACTCTTTTAGAAACTATAGCAAGCACAAAATTGTTATGATATCAAACCTTGGGGCAAAGCCTGTAGTCAGAGAGGTAAATTGTACCAGCAGTGAAACTGTCATATAAAACCAGTTATAAATGCATGTTTGTGTGGAATTAACATAAACCTGTGTGTACTTTCATACTAACCATAAGTATTTAAATCCAGTTCATGAACTACTTTGATATTCTGGTAAAGTACAGTGTAGTCATGACTTAGCACTGAATAAAACCTTCATTCCTGTAAGCAGTTTCATCTAACACATGAAGATGCCTTGTCATTATCATAATGTTTACTATAAATGTGACATGGCTTTAAAAAATGTAAGATATTCTAACTAAAATCATGTTATAAATATGTTAGTGAAATTGAATAAAATTCATATTTCTTTAAAAATTTAGACAATATTAATTTATTGTATACTTATTTTAGCTATACAGAAAATACTGACTGAAAGTGTAATGTTCTGTATTTAGATTAGTTCAAATGAAAACTCGATTGTATTGCTATTCTATGTACATAACAAAAGAAGTTATAAATCATGGGAGTGTTTAGAATTTTACATCCACAGTTGTATCAAGTACAATTTGCTACACAAGTTCTATACCACTGATAACTCTTTCAATAGTAAGATTTCATTGTAATTTTTTGTTAGTGTCAACTTGGTGCTGTTTTTATGTTGATAGAATGACTTTTGTGCAACAACAATAAAGTCTTATCATGTGATCTTAATTTAAGTGAAAGTGTTTTGAAGCTATAAAGTATATAATGAAGTTGTCCCTTTAAAAAAACAAAGGCAATGATTGTAAGTCATACATATGAACTTATTTAAAGTTTTTAAAAGCATCGACATAACTAGAAAAAGCACTTACTTACATTGCTATGATTTCCATAACTTTGCACTGTGGTGTTGCATCTTTCTATAGCCTTGCAGTACTTATTAATTTTAGTGGAGTAAACATAGGAGTTTTTTTTTAGTTTGAGAAAATAATATATATTATTTCCAACTTAGTTTAGTTTACTTCTCTTTCTTTTTTTTTGAGAGTGCCAAGTTGCAGGCTTGAAAATGTTACCTTTGCCTCTTTTCTTGCTTCTATGCTTTATGATCCCTGTTCCATTTTTTAAGTTAACAATTTTTAATTATCTTGTGTTTTTTAGTTTTGTTTATCTCCATTTATGGAGAATTAACTTTAAGCTGCACGTATATGTATTCAGTGAAATGTTACACGTTTTTCAACATTTTACTACTGAATTGGCTTTTTTTAATACCTGTCTATTATTTACTTAGCCAAGTGGTTTTGCATAAACAATGCATTTAACAAGTGAAGTACAAAAATCTGTAGAATAAGTTGCTATGAAAACTGTAAACTTTTAAAAATTCACTGAAATAGTTGCAGAAAACCATGTTGTTGAAGAAAAAAGTACAACAGCAAACATGAAACTTGATGAATCCTCAACATGGTAGTTTCGAATTAATTCACTGTAAGTTGCACGTTATTTTCCAATTAATATGCATTAGTAGAACACCAGATTTATTCACTGGCAGAAATTGAAAGGCTTTCTTAGAGAAATTTTCAAATGAAAAAAAAGTGCTTGAAATAATTTTTAAAGCACCCTGTGACTTACTTGGTACTACATACATTATTGTTTAAACTACCCTGTGACTTACTTGGTACTACATACATTATTGTTTAAACTACCCTGTGACTTACTCGGCACTGCATACATTATTATTGTCCAGGTGTCATTAAAATAGTTGTAACCTTTTTTGTTGTTGTATCATGTATAACTTATCTATCATAATGATAAACTCGGATTCGTTGTTGTAAACATATAAATTGTTTACTGTAATTAAATGAAACATTAATAGCTAGTATAATGGTGCTTAAATTGCTTCTGCATTACAGCAATGCTTGAATAGTTTGCAAGAGTTTATATTGCTAGAGAGTAGGAAACTAGAACATTTTAGAGAGTGCAAATCTGAACTTTAAAGTATCAGCTTAAAAATAAGTCCAGGTTTCAATGAAATATTCATAGCCTGTTTTTCTATGGGTTTGGAAACTAGAATAATATAATAATAATACGAAGAACAAATGTATGAATTTAGAATTTTGTTCAACAACTGGAAAATCAATTTTTTTGCCATTATCAATATTTTAGTAACCTCAGCCATTAACATAAAGACATTCAATGTTGTATCAAATTACATCTGCTTTTTATAAGAAATTTTGTGAAAAACTTGGGTCAACCCAATTTTAAACAACTGTCATGGCTTGTGATGGCCTCGAAAAAATTCAAATAAAAATTCCTACATTACACATGCTTGAAAAAGTTCCACTACATAAATGTGAGAAAAAAGAATGCTTTTACAAACAGCAATCACAGTAGTTTCAGTTTTATATCTTTGCCACAGTTCTAACAGCCTCAAAAATGTAAAGTCAGCAAGACCTTTACAAATAATCCAAAGCTGCATGAAAAATGTGAGATAGAAAAAGCCTTCATAGCCAACCAATAAATACCACACTTCTGACAATGTATGATTTTTAAAAACTGAATTCACAATTTATAAAAGAAATGTTTATTTAGGATTATTTCTATTGCATGTATGTGTGTCTGCAGTTTGAATCAGCAGTAAAATCTGTCTGTTTAAGTAATTTAAAACCATATTTTTTGTATTTTCATTTCTTTATGTACTTAATATTAAAATCACTATTTGTAGTCTTTAGCAGGATGTTCTTGGTGTAAATATTCATTACTTTTTCCTTGTCTTTACAAACTGAGCAATGCCCCCAAATCCCTGACCAACTGAAGGGATTCCAATTTGAAAATTTCGGTTTCATTTTCTTATTTGTGAAAACACTTTTGGTGTAATGAATTTACTGAAGACATTCTGAGTGGATATTGTTATAAGAAACAATATCTGTAAATTAAATCAGTTTAAAATGACACTAGTTTAGGGTATGTACCATGTCGAAATAATGATCATCTTTCACTGATAAATGATCCAATCAAAAATGCAGCAATCCATATCCTAAAAGATACTTTTCTCAGTTATAACTAATATTTTACCATATGTTAATGAAAATCAATTCAATTATATTTATTAACACAATATATAGTCGACTTTTTTTTTTCTTTGAGACAACGAATGGTGCGTGATTAGTTCTTGAGTGGGGAGATCAGATTAAGCCTACTGATTGTCTTATGGCCTACATTGTGCATGTTGTTTGGAAGTCAAATGTGTGGTTAAACCATTTATCACTTTATCACAGCCAAGTGACTGAACTGATTAAAAATGCAAGTTGGATTTGAGTGTGGAAGAAAATAAAAAAGCAAAATTGGAGCTTTGAATGGAAAATTTAAAGACACTTTGCCAAGTTGCATAAGCCTGTGGTATATGTGAAACTTTTCTAAGTAAATAAGTTTATACAGTAATAATATTATCAAACAAGTGTATAAAATTGGCTAATGTTAATTGTTAAATAACATAAGATTATATATTGATGGTACAAAGTACAATAAATCCCAACTATACTAAAGTAAAAAGTGAACACAAGTTAGTGTTAATTCATCTTGCTATTAATATTAAATTTAGGCTTATTCAATGTTAGGACTAAGACAAAGGGGGATTGCAGATCATTTTAAAGTTTCCATTATTGATAATGTATCTATTTCTACTCAACAGTGAAGGTGCTAGAGCTTGAAGCATTTTATAAAACTAAACTTACCTTTCATGCATAAATGAAAAATCTATTTCATCATCCGTGGATTTACCAGAGAACAACTTTTGATTCTATTTTTTATTTCTTAATTCAGTATATAACAAACAGAAAATTTTTCTTGCAATTAGTGTCATGAAATTTGGAACATTGAGAATAAAAAAAGTTCCAAATAACAAGTTGAAAACTTACTCATGATGATACATGGGCAGATATTTAAAAAGAAATATTTCTGTTGAATACGAATCAAAGAATGTTTGTATATATGAGAATACAAAGACAATATTGCTGTAGAATTTCCTTTTCTGATAGCATATAGTGAACATCCATAGTACTGTGATGTTGAAAAAATGCATATTTTAAAGTAGTTGGTACAAAAATACATACACACACACATCCATTAAACATTTAAATTTTCATATGTATATAATCTTTGTTTGTGGAAGCATATATGTGTATGTAAGTGTCTTTGAAGCAGTTAATGTCATTGTACAATATTACAACTATTTTTAAGCCTCATCAACACTGCCCATTTTGTTAATTTTGAACAAGTTTTATCTTACTGCTGTGAATTTTGACAGTTGCCCTGAAGCATTGCCTCATTCCTAAAACAGCCCCCTAGAAGTTCAGCAATATGTTATGATACTTTTAACACTGAAAAACTAGATTTAATAACTTGTGGTGGATATAGCATTGATACCTCGTAATGCAAATTTTTAACAAACAAACAGGTGTTTATAAAAGGCTGTGTTGTAAAAAAACTGCTGTTGTGGTAAAGGCACAACACTGCTTCTTGTTTGCTTTTTAAAATCTGTAACTGAAAAATGTTGCCTAAGTCCTTGGAAATAGAAAAACTGTAATTCGCATACCCTTAATAATATAATATTTTGTAAGATCGTGTACAATTCGGGAACACTTATTTTTTGTAAACAAAAAAAAAAAATCATTGTCATTAAATAGATATGCTTGTGTGGAAATAACAAGAACATAACCGTTAAAGAAAAAATGCAATTTCTGTATTGCAAGGTATTAATTTGTAAAATACAAGTTTCAGAAATGTATTACATATTTGAATTGTCATTAAAAAGATAAACCTGCACTCAGCTGTAAAGTATCATTATTAATGGGCCATGTTATGATTTATAAACATGGGTTTGTTTATATATTTTGAATGGTATTTCATTAACATGTAGTTTTTGAAGTAGAAAATTTTTTCAAAAGGTTAACTGAATTTAGGCATGATATATATAGTAATTATTATGTTTGTATCTTTGTAGATTCAGAGACTTCGATGAACAACTTTTGTGGAAGACAATTTCCTGATTGTAATGTATTAATTCAAGAAGTTCCTAACATAACAAACAACAGTTCTCAGAACCTAAGCTCTGAAGAAGAAATTAATGAAATATTTTCTACAGAAAATAACTTAAGATGTGAGATTACCTACACTGGAGATGCACCATACAGTTGTGTTTTGTGTGGTGAGACATTTAGTAAAGATAGAGAACTAAACATGCATCAAAGGATACACACTGAGGAGGAACCATATAGTTGTTTTGTGTGTTTTAAAGAAGGTGACTACAAGGATAAACTTGAAATAAATCGGAGCGTACGTACTAGAGAAAAACCTTATAGGTGTTCACATTGTGGTAAAGAATTTGGAAGAAAAAGTCACCTAAATAGACATGAAAAAATTCACACTTGTGATAAACAATACAGTTGTTCTGTGTGTAGTAAAAAATTTAGAACAAATAGTCACTTAAAAATACATCTGAGGATACACACTGGTGAAAAACCATATAGCTGTACAGTATGTGGCAGGGAATTTGGAAGAAACAGTGATCTAAAAATACATCAGCGAATACACACTGGAGAAAAACCATATAGATGCACAGTGTGTGGCAAGGAATTTGCAAGAAGTAGTCACTTAAATGGACATAAAAAAATTCACACTGGTGAAAAGGAACACAGTTGTTCAGTGTGTGGCAAAGAATTTGGAAATAATAGTGACTTGAAAAAACATAATAGGATACATACTGGGGAGAAACCTTACATCTGCATAGTGTGTGGCAAAAAATTTGGAAATAAAAATCAACTTGAAATCCATGAAAGGGTGCATACTGGGGAGAAACCATACAGTTGTGAAGTGTGTGGTAAAGAATTTCGAAGTAATAGTGATCTAAATAGGCATAATAGAACACATACTGGGGAGAAACCTTATATCTGCATAGAATGTGGAAAAGAATTTGGAAGAAATAGTCATCTAAAAACACACAGCAGAATACATACTGGAGAGAAACCATACAGCTGTGTTGTGTGTGACAAAAAATTTGGAACAAACAGTCACTTAAAAATACATCTGAGGACACACACTGGAGAAAAACCATATACTTGTGTTGTGTGTGAGAGAAAATTTGGAAAGAAAAGCGATCTAAAAATACATCAGCGAATACACACTGGAGAAAAACCATATAGATGTGAAGTGTGTGGGAAGGAATTTGGAAGAAGTACTCATCTAAACAAACATAAAAAAATTCACCTGTGAAACTTGTGCTGTGTAGGTAGCAGTGTGAATACATGATGGAGAGAACTGATACACTTATGTGGTGTTTGATAAAGAGTTTTATTGTAAAAGTCAGCTTCAAAAGTATAGAAAAATAAGATAGTCTGGGAGAAACACCATGTATGTTTGGAATGTAAAAATTAATTTAGAAGAAAAATTACTTGAAAGTACATTGTCACATACTCTAGAGAAGCCCTCTAGATGTATACTGTTGTAGCAAGGAATTGGAAGAAATAATTTTTTTAAAATCATAAAGTTTCATATTAATGAAAACTATATTTGTAAGGTCTGTGGCAATAAAGCTGGATCTGTGGGTTACTTAAGATTGTACTTGAGAATGTGTAACAGAGAGAAAGTCTCATAGTTGTTTAGTACATCACAAAATGAGTGATATGTATTGTGCTGTTAATATAAATGTATAGTGTGTAACTAAACATTTATATAAATGTTAATTTCAGTTACATCATGTGATCACAGTTATATAATCTATAGAGAAACATTTATAGGAAGTTATTAAATAAAATTACTCTTAACATTCATTTGAGATTAAATCTAATAATTTCAAAGAAAACATGGTATGAAATGACAAGAAATAACACACTTGGAAGAAAAATTATTTCTTTCTTTTTCTACTTTGATGTGTTTAGTGTACTAACAAGTCTTGAAGTACCATGCAGAGACTACCTTGGCCCCAAAAGAAAAAAAGGTTCACATTTTGAAAGTGTTCAGGTAAAAGGATTTCTTAAAAATGAACACTTCCAAAAAGCACTTTGCCCTCGGTTGATTCAGCAAATAGCCTGATGTGCCTTTGCTATAAGAAAACACACACCTGTAAACACCTTCTAACCAATTAAATGGAAAAAAACTCTTTAGCACTTTCTTAGAGACTTAGAAACATTATCAGCAAGGTATTCAATCTTTTAGATCACACAACTTGGTATAATGTGGCATCTCCAAGATTCATAATCATTCACTATGCACTACACTTTCAGTATTTGGAATACACAGCTGTGAAATGACCAAATCCCTTGTACATGTTCTCAAACTATTAATATTGAATTAATTTACTGCTGTTTACTCATTCTCATTTGTTAAAATTAAAAACCTACACCATCCTAAAGAATGTTTTATGTCTAGCTTAACTTACTTATTTACAAAAATTCTATTGAATGACACCAACAACAGTTATTCGAAAAACACGGTTATTACTAGATATGTGCTGTAGAGTACTCACCACATGTCAAAATTACTTGTTTCATAAAAACGGACAACATTTCACATCGGAGAATTTACAGTATTGTTCTGAACGTGTATGTTAGCAGTACCCTTTCCATTAACAACATTTGAAATGCATTATTATTTTAACTTTTAATCAAATGCAACTCGTGCAATATATTGCATACATCTATACATTTATCACACGATAGCTTGGATATCAAGAAATGCTACTTTGTTTCCACCATGTTTGTGCAAAATCCAATAATTTCCCAACCTTTTAATGATCATTCTTAACCTTGTTAATCAGGAGGCTGACAGCCAATCAAAGGTGGTGGTTTCTTCATTCACCAATAACTTTTCGTATGGAATGTCATGAACTGTCAGATGCGTCTTCAGCTGCTCCCTCGTCGTGTAGGTGAGTGTAACTGAAGGTGGCATCTGTGAGACATTGGTCTCGTATATGGACTCCCAGTCCACCAAGTGCACCAATGACTTGTCTGTGAGTTGTGGGTGCAAAGTGATAACGTACTCTACACTCTTTAGTGTGCATTTCATCTGTTCAAACTTGTATGTTAGAGGGGCACTTTATCGGGCTATCGATTTTTGGAATTGTCCAGCCAGATTCATATTGTTTAATGTCACTGCCATGAATTGCACCTTGTTTACACACTGCAACATCTGTTCTTTCATTGTATCATAACATATTTGTCAATGTGCTACCTTGTTTCTAGGCGAACAACTGAGTTAACGATCATCAGTCTCAGCCAGTATCTACAATTTTCAAAACAAGGGTAATTCTTATGGCAACCCATAAATCACATCCAATGATAGTAGCACACTCTGTTGGTTCGATAGAGAATCATTTTGTCAGGCTATCAGGTATGGAATTATCCAGCTAGTTTACACACAAAATATCTGTTCTTTCACTGTCTTGTCATTACACATTCATCAGTGTGACGCTTTGTTGTTTTTGGACAAATTAATATATCAATCTCGGATACTAAAATTTTGAAGATATGCAGGTGCTCACATATGTCACATCCAAAACATGCTTGATGTTGAGAAACATCCTTGAAATAAAAATGTATCTGAGAATGGCTGGTATGAGTATTAACACTTACTGACTAGCAGAGAACAACGTTTGGACCTTCCAAATCATCTACAGGTTAACAACAATAAAACATAACTTTTTTTATCTTTACATTTTTGTCGACGCACAAAAGTATTTTAAATCTCACTTTGCATGTTGGACAGCCAACATTCGAAAAGAAACAAAATTGAATGTGTAAGTTACTACTTTGAAACACGGATACAAAAGTTTGATAGCTTGTATATGAAAGTTCTGTATTATTTACTGATAATCTGCAAATTTTCGCGAAGATACACAAACTGTATTGAAAGTTTTCGTAGTTACTTGACTGAAGTTGCATAACTTTGAAGGGAGGTCTATCGTCTCGTAATTTTGCATTCCATCACTGGAGTTCACAAGGTAATTTTTAAGAGTTAGCGAATACATCACTGCTTCAGATTTTTATTCCTCCGTTACTGTATCCACAAACCACAAACAAGTATATTGTGCTTAGTATAAATACTATTCTTGCAATACATAAAGTAGACAAAAGGTCTATAAATTAAGAGATTTCAAGGTTGACGCAATTAAAAACATTGTGAGGTTTTGTAATCGCTATCACAGTTCCTCAACCCAAAATAATAAATGTTGTAATACAGATAAGAATAATAGCTCCTGGCAAGCTTATTGAGACAATCCTGAGCAAAAGAAAGCTGCATGTGTACAAGCTTAAGCCTATAATCATGTACGAAAGAGAGGTACGTCTAGATAAGTTTATACAGCCAATCCTGAACGAAGGAAAGATGTATAACAACTACAATAAAAATATGAGACGATATTGTACTTTCACAATAGATGGAGGAACGGATTGAAGGAGAGAATTGCACAAAGTATATTACTAGTATTTTTTGTTTTGATTTTTTTAAACAGTATGATTTGTTTTGAATTTTGCGCAAAGCTGTTGGAGGGCTATCTGCGCTAGCCGTCCATAATTTAGTAATGTAGGATTAGAGGAAAGGTGCAGCTGGTTATCACCACCCACTCTTTAGCTATTCTTTTATCAACGAATAGTGGGATTGACCGAATATGATATAACGCTCCCACGGCTGAAAGGTTGAGAATGTTTGGTGTGACGGGGATTCAAAGCTGCGACCCACAGTGCCTTAACCACCTGGCCTTGTCGGGCTGTTACTGTATGAAAAGTTCCTTAATTACCAAGCCGTGGGGGCGTTATAATGTTACGGTCAATTTCTCTATTCGTTGGTAAAAGAGTAGCTTAAGAGTTGATGGTGAGTGTTGACGACTAGCTGCCTTCCCTCTAGCCTGACATCGCTAAATTAAGGACGACTAGGGCAGATAACACTCGTGCAGCTTTGCGCGAAATTTAAAACAAACCAAATCAATCATTTTCTACTATCGAGCATTTATTATTTTTGACGTAGTCTATAAATAACTACGTTAATAGATGGAGCAACGTACTTCAAAAGATAAATAACAACAAAAGTTGTTATAACGTGACAATGAACGTAAAGTGAAGACAAATTGAGTAGATGTAGCTTGTAGTTCTACAATACTTCCCCATTATCTCAGAAAGATTCCTTGTTGTTTCTAGCTTCAGTTACAATTACAAAGAGCTGATATAATACCAAACTATGCATATATATAAGTAGCGATACTTTGGAGTTTCCGAAATAGTCAATTAACTTTGTGAAGTGCACACGCATAGTACACCCCTATCAAAGTCGGTGAGTGTGTTAAAATGCCCAAACGAGTTTTGAAGTCGTTGTATTCACGGAAATCGAAAATAGCCAAAAGAATGGCGGAAAGAAGATCACAAGAAACGGAAAAAGAAACTGCTGCAAGACGAGCTAAAGATAGGGAAAGGATAGCGAGAAGAAGAGCACAAGAGACACCTGAAGAAACTTCCGCCAGACAGAGTCGGGATAGGGAAAGGATAGCAAGAAGAAGAACACAAGAGAAAGCTGAAGAAACTGCTGCGAGACAAAGACAAGAGAGGGAAAGGATAGCTAAAAGAAGAGCACGAGAAACAGCTGATGAAACTGCTGCAAGACAAACTCGAAATAGGGAAATGATAGCTAGAAGAAGAGCACAAGAAACAACTGAGGAAAAAGCTACAAGACAAGCTCGAGATAGGGAAAGGATAGCTAGGAGAAGAGCGCGAAAGACAGCTGATGAAACTGCTGCAGGACAAAAAGAAAATCGTAGAAGAACGACAAAAAGAAGAGTGAAAGAATTGGTTGCAGAAATTGCTGCTAGAAGACAACAAGATAGAAAATATCAAGCTCAAAGAGGGGCTACAGTAGCTGAATGGGAATCTGGAGTGAATTTCACAGCAACTTTTAATTATGATTCAAATCATGATTGTGGATCAATGCCTGCATATGATGTTGGAAGAAGATCTGTAGAATGTGATTTATGCAGTGCAAAAAGGTGTCCAAATGAAATAACGGAACTGTGTTGTGATAAAGATAAAGTTAAAATGGATCCAATAAGAGAACCACCACTACCTTACAATGTACTCCTTCATGGAAATCCTCAAGAGTCTAGAAATTTCCATACCAACATAAGAAAATATAACAGTGCTTTCCAAATTACCTCTTTTGGAGCTAGAACCATCATTACTAAACCAAGATACCAAACACTTGGTGAGGTAACAATGAATTCTTTATTAACATCTTATGTAATTAATAAGTTTTGAGAAAGTTACGATTTTTGTGTTATTTATTGTAGCATCCACTCACTCACATAGCCAGAACAAAGTATATTTATCTGAACTTGTGGTAAATATTCTATATTTAGATATCACTGCTTATTGTATGGGTGGTTCAGATATAAAGTTTTAAAGAAGATGGTTTGTGCACTAATTTAAACATGCACAAATACAATCATATTAAGACAGCACTTAATCTACGTGACTGGCAATTTAATACTTCTTGTGTTTATGATAATCAGAATTTGCAACAGTTTTCATGAAAAACCTGGTCTACTGTTGTTTTTATTATTAGTGGTATTAGTTCTGATGTTTTAGACCATGTAGTAAATAATTAGCATAAAGGTAAAATAATAAAGTCCACAAACATATCACATGGTTGACTCATGGATGAGCAGTGGATGAATATGAGAAAGTTGACGTTTCTCATACGTTCATTTAATTATACAACTGGCTTTTGTGGAGATGCTTCTATACTGATTGCAGTGTTAAAAATAAATGAGCAAACTTCAAAAAGTGATTTCTTTCTACTTATCATTAAACCTATTTGTCTCACTTTTTTAATACATGTATTTTGTTGTTGTAGACCTTGAATCATAATGTATCTCGGAATGGCTAGTATGGGTATTAAGACTTTTTATTCCTGAAGATGACCTAGGAAGGTTGAAATGTTGTTCTTTGCTTTTCAATAAAAGTGTTAACACCCATAACAGCTGTTTTGAGATAAATTTTTATTTCAAGTGGGTTTCTCATCATCAAGAAGACCTTGAATCAGTACCATGTTTAAAAAATAGTATTGTAAATAAGGCCATGATTCTGTTCTAAAGTTGAATATGCAAAAATTTGTAATGATGTGTTTAAGACAACTGTTGTTTTATGAAATTGAGTATTTTCCATAGCACTGCATCACATTGTCATTTGACAGTTATTAAAGGTTTTGGAAATCATTACAAAGGACAATATTGGCATCTAATGTATCACACAATTTTTATGATCAAACGTCCATTTTAATAGAAGGGAATAATATGGTGAGATGAATTTTTATTTTCATTATACTTCTCTTTATGTGACATCTTGTAGGATGCGTATAATTAGTGCAGGAAAAAATTAGGACTCTAACATTATTCTTGGGGGACAAGTAGTCATTCCAAAACTTTCTCTCTCTGTTCATACTTTTCTTATATTATAAAATAACTTGGTGTATTTCTATTGCTTATATACCTAAAAATATTGTTACTACAGTGTACAATGAAAGTTATCAAGTAAAGGAAAAGCTTTGAAGATTTAGATATTATAATACCATCTTCTGTTTTTTACAGTAAATCTCCAGTATTTATAGAATAATGTTAAAATGGGAGAGAGTTTTAAAGTTAATATTTTTGTCATTATCTGGTATTTGTGAATAATATAATTAGAAATGAAATTGAGATCATTTTTAGGCCTTGCTTTCACATTTTAATGTGAGAACCATCTTTAGATGATTTGAATTTTTTGTATGTTGGTTGTAACATGTGATAAATATTAAAAGATGTGATATTAAGCTTTAAACATTTAATACTAATCTTAAAATGATGGGTAACAGTCATGTCAAATGTGTTATTTGTCAAACACAAAATTTTATTCAAGTGACTTTTACCAGTTATTTGTTTTTGTGAGTTATGAAAATTATGAAAAATAAGTTTCTGTCATTGTGTGGGTTTTCAAGATGTGAGAGATAGGCTCGATACAATATATGTAAATAAAGAAATTTGAAAGTAAGCAATGTTCCATTCTTATAGACCCTAATCGTTCATATCTGACACTACATATTCTTAAATGTAAAGTATTAGGAAGTTTAGATTATACCAGAATGTTCTGTAATTTTATATAATGTGTAGATAGAAATATTTACTAGATCTTAAATATTAATAGTCAAAGTATAAGTTGTAGTTTTTATGAATTATCATTTAGAAATGTGATTTGGGTCAGCTGAATTCCTTACAGATCTTTATGTACCTGATGTATTTGAAGATAAAGTTAGATTATAGATACATCCATTAGAGGGTTAAAATTCTATTTACTAATCATTATACACTCAAGGTACTTTAAGATCAAGCTATAAAATGTCTGAAACATTTTTTGCTAAAGTATTAAATGTATAAACAAATAACATGTTTCAGATCTGCTAGTAATGGAAAACATCATGATGATAAAACTTTGAATGACTTTATGTTAACTCTTTTTGAGAAAGTTTAAAGTAAAAATTATTTGTTTTTAGGCTTCAGTTGAGTGTGAAAAGAATGTCAGTGATGCAGTAATGGAAGTTTTAGAAATAAAAAGGGAACCATTTTATGATGAAGAACAACAAAATGCTCTATTGAATCTGGAACTAACAGAAAATGAAGAAAAAACTATAACACCATCTAGTGGTAAGAAAAGATTTTATAATCTGTCATATTCTTACTGACTGTTCTTACCACTGTACCTTATGTTGTTGTTGTTTTTAAATGTAGCAGCATTCTATATTCTTCTTGTTTGATTAAAAAGTTTATTTCATGTAGAATAAAGCCACCAACTCTTGATATAAAAATGTTTGACACTCTGGTAGCAGTAGGGTCAAAAAGGTTTTAACCACATGGTTAACTTGTCATAATTTTGTTATTAAAATGACGTTAAACTCTGGTGATTGGCAATATAGATAAGACATTAAACAAGATGTTATCCTTATGATAACTATTGATGCAGAATGTTGATGCAAGTTACTTATGTTCAACAATATATAATTATAGATGATAATGAAACAGTCAAAAGTGGAAAAAGAAAGCAAACAAAGAGAATGGAAAATAATTATGTAAAGGATTCAATGTTCTTTATAAAGATTTCTATCACTGCTGTGATTAATATCAGACAAATGATGAAACTTTGAGCATCTAATTTATTTTGTTTAGAATTTCACACAAAGCATCCAGACTCTACCATCAGATTGTTTCTCGGGTTGGGTTTATGAATTTATCACTTTCCCTTTTGGCTTTGTGCTAGCCTTGCACATTTTTGTACAAATAATGTGTAACCTAGCTTCACACTGGTTTCTTTTTACCCCATCTCAACAGGTCAATTTTAATTGTTGGTTGGAGAAGCTGGAGAAGTCGCATCTTACACCCTCTTTAGAATTAGATTCATTTAGTTGCGATATTCAGTTCTCCTCTCATCAAATCTCAGCCTTTTTGAGTTTGTTTGAGGGAGTGATTGGTCTCCATTTCTGTTTTTATGTGGGCTGTTCTCTCTTTATGATATGAGCTTTTATAGAATCCTTTATTTTCTTGGTCCATACTTATATGCATATTTTTGCAGTGGACTCTGCATGATCAATGGAACTTCTCACATGAAATTTTGTCTCTTCCTGTCCTTCTTCCGGCCAAATCAATTTTTTACCTTTGGCTTGACAGAATTAATACTAAAAAAATATGTTCCTTTTCCTTCTTCTTGTTCTTTGAAAGGTTCAGGTGCTTGTGTCAACTTTTGAGGCATTCTAAATTAATGGTTCTCAAAAGATTTGCCCTTGCCACTTAAGACAGTGCATTTTTCTGGCCTACTGTTATACATTCATTGTCTCTTTTATTTTATATATAATTATCTCCTTATTTGTCTCCATCATTCTTGAAGCTCCATGTTTGATCCTTTCTGTAGCACTTTTATTGGTTGGCTCAAACACAGTTTATTCTATTGAACCTCCTACAATTCTCTCCTGTTTTTCCTCTTTTTCTTTAATGCTTTGGTTACTTGCACATTCTTTAAACACCTTTCTGCAATTGTCAATTAAGTGTTACTGGGTAACATTTATAAATTGATCAAGTTGCTTTATTATCAATGTATTTTAATGAAATTAACGTCATGAAGTTCATTATAATTTAATTTTACATTATCTATGATTGTATTCCTTTACTTCAAAAGAGAACCATAACAATAAATAAAACTTTAGTTTTGTTGTAAACCTTTGTGGTTAAAAGTAACTTTTGTTTCTTCCATTTGAGCTATACTGGTCTCTAATGTATATGTATGTCTTGTAAAGAAAGTTTACATGTTTCATATTGCATTAGCAGGTTTTAATAGAAACAAGCCATAAATCATCTTTCCTCTAATAAAAGCCACACCAAATTCTAAAATAGAAAGAGGGTTGCTAAGCAACAGTTTAAACTTTTCACCTGTGATAAGTGGCATTCTGTATGTACTGATTTTCATCTCTTCTACACTCAATATTCCAACTGTGTTTTTCTTCCTAAAATGTCTGTGGTGTGGTTGGGTTACAGTGCATTTTCACCAATATTATTCTGCCCTCTTTCTCAACTTTATTTTCATATGGATTTTGAGACAGTCATAAGTCCTAAGTTTTGCAACTCCTTAATTAGGGATTTGATTCACCTCGGTGAACACAGTAGATAGTGTAATTGGGTTTTGGTATAAGAAAACACCCATTTGTATTGTGATCACCTTCCTTTTTCCTCCTTGTGCATATCATTTTTTGTGCTGTACTTGTTCCTTTCGTGGTTCCTTATCTCTTACTGGATAGCTTCATCGTTTCATCCATTTGGTGTATTCTTCCATCAAGTTTGTCACTCTACACACTTTCTGGTTTCTCACTTCCACTGTCTGCTGGAGGAAATTGTTCAAGCTGACATGTTGAAAAGCCTCATACTTATATTGCACACTTTCTCCATAATATGGTTGTTTCTTCTTCATTGACCTTTATACTACCTTCAGTTACTATTCTCCACACCCCTTACTGTCTCTGATTGGTTAAATGGCAGCTGGGTAACACCTGCCTAAACCTCATTCCTACTTTAAAATTTAGTGCTGGCATGTTTTTTAAAACAAGGGTTTCATGGTCTTTTACAGTGTCTTCTGTTGATGTGCCACATTTGGATTCCTCAGCACATTTTTACCCTTAATTGTTCTTCAACTGAAGCACGGGAAGGTGTACCATGGATGTTACCTCTCTAATGTGACCTGTTGCATTTTGGATTCTAAATTCCCATACTGCCTCACTGGGATTTTGATAAAGATGGTTGAGACCCTCTTGCAACTGCAGCATGAGTGTCAGATTCTCAAACTGAAGCTTATCCACCATGTATGGTCTGATGCACCCAAAACACATTATACGTAAATAAATTTCATTTGCCTGATGGAGGTTTTGAAACTGTGCTTATATTATTCATGCGTGCTCGTGATACTTGCTTTACTTACAGATAAAAACAATACTCTTCATACAGATGAGGTGTGTGGTTTCCCATAGATGTGTGTCTGTGTTATTTTGTGGTATAGGTGTCACACTTTGTGGGTTTACTTTGAGTGTTTCTTGGAAGGGTCTCATCTGGTTACAACTTTTTTCACTGACCCCTCCACCACATTAACATGGGAGTCCAGCTATCATGTTGAAAGTTACCATTTTCTAATACTGAAGATGTATTTTGACAGATGTCTCTTCTCACACTTTGCACTCTTCCTCCCCTTTTCTGTGCAACTTTTGTTGCCTAATCTTGAAGTGATGATAAAACAATCAGTATAGAAGGAGTCAGCTGTTCAAGGAAGATGTGTCATACTTGTCTTTGTGGAGGGTTGTTACATGCTTGTTTGCATGCAACAATGCAGTAATATCACATGGAAATGTGAGATAAAGTGGGAGCCTCGAGGCTAGTGCAAACAAAGAAAATCTGCATATAGAGGACAACAGTAAATAGGAAAGTTTATGTATGTATAGTTATCTATAGGAAATGCACTGAAATTTTGGAAAGGGTTTCCACGGAAAACCTACTAGGATCATACCTGGAATGGATAGGTATAGATCTCAGAACTTATTTCCTCTTTAAAAAAATGAGAGTCAGAGGTCATCTAATTGAGATGTTTAAGATCTGAAAGGAAAATGTTAGTGTTTGTACATCATCTATTTCCATATTTCGTGGTAGGACTAAATTTTATTGGTGTAGGAATCATAAAGACAGCTTTATTTTTCAAACACGATGGTTGGCCTTTGGCATAAGATGTTTTTGGATGTGACACATACAGTTGATTTAGAGGGGTTTAAGGAAAAGTTTAAAAATATTTAAATAATAAAAGCTGGTTATCCTGTTAGATTTTCAATGCTAAATTTAGTAAATAGGTAGATGAAAAGATCCCTTGTTCTCCTTTATGTTATGATGCTGAATTAGTCAATAAGAGACTGTAAAATGTAAAAACAATATGAAAACTGTGTGAAGACCCACATAAACTCATCTATTTTGAAGAAAGCTATGAGTTGTAGAGTTTTATCTTCATCTAGCTAGTCAAAATGCTGTTCTACCTTTCTCACACATTTTCGTTTAAACTACATTTGCCCACTCTATTTTTCTGATAGAATTTTTGGGTACAATTAAACTCATTTATGAAGTTAGTTAGAGCTTGAGTAGTTCTGCCAAGAAGAGTAAATGTTTTGTAAAGATAATTGTTGTTGATTATAGCAGTTGTGATGCAGCATTTAAAGTTCTCAAAATCTCTGTTTGGAGCACATAACACAAAACAAAATAAACCAGATTAATACTAGTAGTTTATTTAAAGCTGAAGCCTTGTTGCGTTTATTAGTATTTTTACTCTGAAGAATTATCTTTGAACCTTCTTTATATTTACATTTTGAAATCTGAGGGTAATACATGATTCATACTGGAATGCCATGAGGGAGGGGCAAAGTTTTTGAAAACATTATGTTGTTGTTGAGCTCTAAAATAAAAGTGAATAAATATAACATAATATAGATATGATGTGAGAAAGATGTAGAGTTTTTCAATCACATCATAGGGATGTATTTTTTCTGGTATTCATTTGACAGAATTGTTCAGACCAAGATTTAAGTTATAAGTTGATTAGTTTATTATTAACAGACACTCTTTAGTAGTAACATTTCCAAATTTCAATGTTTGGAGGTAAGTTTTGAAAAAAGGTACTTTAACTATTTGATACAAATGTGCATTTGTTTTATTCACATTTGTATGGTTTGTTTTATTGTACTGAAAAAAACTTTTGGGTCAAATAGTTCTGAACTTCAGAATTATATTCTACAGATTATGTGGCTTCTACAAGTAATGCATTTGTATATGTGATACTTGTATAAAGTAGTATGTTTGAAATTTCAAAAATATTTCATTGTGTTATGTTTCATTAAACAATTAAAATTACCTATTTTGTTTTTTATTTTAATTACTGAGTTTTATATCTTACATTCTTTTAAAATTGTCCAATAAAGTAAATTATATTTTTCTTGTTAACCAAAAACAAAACACGTAGTGTCAATGAGTTCATAATAAGAGATGTACAATAAAAATAACTTTGTTACTATACTAAATTTATTATCATGTCTATTGTTTAAAATCATTAAATTAGTATGTTTCTTTTAAAATATATGATAAGTTGTATGTGTGTTTCGTGTTTTTATATGTACATATACAAATGGAAAAAATATTTCAAAGAAATAAAAGTGTAGGAACAGGTGCACCAAAAACATCAGGAAGCAAGATGGGAATATAGACGATGTAATAAAACTTGTACATCCTCATAAAGGAGTGTATCCAACATTTGGTCTGTAGTTGTCTTGTTTATTCTTTCTGTTCTGTACACAACAAATCAGGTGAACAAAACTGTATAAGAAGTTTCATCACAATAACAAACATCGGTTGAGAAACAGTGATGGATTAAAAGTAAAAAAATTAATTAAACTTGTATTTAAGTTACATAAACTTATTATCTCTGTCTTTTTTGCAATTGTTGTGACTTCTGAGGGACTGTGAATGCCATAATATGCTTAAGAAATTCATAAATTATTATGGTTTTGTTGGAAGCTTGCTAAAACCAGTCCCAAATCAAAATTGTAAATTATTTAAATCGTTAAGTATGAAATCAAATAAACCATTTTAATGAATTAAATTCAACTGTGCAATTTTGTTTTTATGTGTGGAAAAAAGTCTAAGTTGATTTTCAATAATTTTTTAAATTTAATGTTGTAGTTTTTGCTCTGAATGTTGACCGTGACATCCAGGTATGAAAGAGTTAACTTGGGTAAAAATCTGTACTTTGGAACATTTGATAATAAGGTTTTTTTGTTATAATGTTACAATTTTTAAATCATTACTGTATATTCCATTAAAGATAGATGTTATTATTAATACATTTAGCAACTGTGGAAGCTTTGTCCTTATGTGATAGAGGTTCACATGCTGTCTGTGGATCTGTTGTAGCAGAAGGTGGACAAGAAAATAACTGTAGTGAAGTAACAGGAAAGACTGAGGTAACTTGTAGAATAAAAACTTTACAGTTTTCTGTTTTGGGGAAAGCACATGCATTTATGAATTGTTGACATAATGTGTGTTTTCATTATTGTAGATTAATAATAATATTCTAAAACTAAATTGCCTATGCTACTTTTAGTCTTGTGTATTTGATATATTGAGATACGAAACTCATATGAAACTCCCTTTTCCTCTATCTAACTTTACTGAGTTGATGGACATATTGTAAGAAACAGAAAGAGCAGATTCTTTCTATACAAGGGTCATCACAACAAAGGTATTGGCACCCATAAAACAACAGTTTTGTGTAGTTTTTTAATGTGAAAAATTTGATAATCCAATGAAAGTTGTCACCTATAGTGTACATGTTGTTTGTTATATGTGAACAATATGTACAATACAGGTGACCACTGATGTATTCCTTCTGTAATTTAATGCTTTTGATGGGAGATAAATTTTTCCTGTGGTCCAAAGTACAATCAGTAAACCCATGAAGTTAAAAGAAAACACTTGTTAACAGCTTAACTGTCAAAACTGTTAATGTAAATAAATTGAATATCTGGAAAACAATATATACTCAAAGAAGACATCTCCCACTGGAACAATAGTAAGTGTTCTGACTTACAATGCTAAAATTAGGGGTTCGATTCCCCTCAGTGGACATGGGAAATAGCCTGATGTGATTTTGCTGTAAAAAAACACTCACACTCAAAGAAGACAAAAAAAGATATTTCTCTTTTTTTTCACATTTTACAACCTTTCATTTCACTGTATATCAGTGATTTTATACAATTAATATTAGGGCAGAGAATATGAAAGATAAAGCACAAAGTTTTACTGATAAAAATATTAATATTCATTTTAAATATTCTGGAGGCTTTATTTATGAAATGTAAGAAATGTATGATGACAAAAATATTTTAACTCATGACATGAAAGCCACATATCACTTTATGACTCAGTAACAGACTAGTAAATCCACATTCAAAACTTTAATAAAAATAACACTATGAAACGAAATTTTTACTTGTTCCTGGGTAGAAAGTGTTATTTCCCAATTGTGTATGCCTAAACTAAATGGAAAATACCTATTTTTATCTTCAAACTTTGCTTTTGTGACCTGGGTAATGAAATTTTCAAAATTACCCATTTTCTAGAACATTCCAGGTAGATTCAATGCTGGGTAGCTGATAGAGAATTTTCTCGAACTTATAAGAATTTTCATGTGCTCACCACTTTAGTTCTAGCTGCCTAAGTGAACACATAGACCTGTCTGATTTTTATCAGAGATGATATCAAGAAGCTGCAAGCATTCTCCAGACCCATTCTGCGATGTATGTGGCCAATTTATCAAGACAGGAGTGAAAAAATACTCTGTGATAGCATCTGCTGAAATGTGTGAAGCCTACAAGGCATATTTCAGCATGTCTGTCAGGGATCAAGACAAAACCCTAGGTACCTGATTTTACCTGCAAGCACTTCAGAAAAACTCTAGAAGGGAAAACAGACAGTTTTTGCTTGCGTGAATAGTAAGCTTTTATATTGTACAAATTTTAGACCTTTTAAAATTTAAATATTTTTTAATATTTTTCTAAATTTCCAATAGTATAGAAAAAATATCACATATAAAATATTTTGCATGAACCTCTTACACATTAGTTGTGGATGAAGTAAATTTATTCTTTATAATAATTTTATTTTGCTCTTTAGCAGGATGGTACAGAGGGGAAAAGAGAGCCATATAGTTCATTATTCCAAGAATTTGGTGTGAACCCACTGACCACTCAAGCAATTGTTACTTCTGCTTGGTAGATCCTTCCAAATGTTGGGCTGGCAAGAATGCATCTGCTATCATGTATCCAGACCTTCCATAATCCATTGCACCAGTGCCACACTGCCCTTAGCTCCCTGTACCTACTCCACCAGAGAGAAAGCAGCCATCCTCAGAAGAGGAGGTAGGCATTAAAGATCCAGATTACAATTTCAGAGGTGCAGCTGGTGAGAAAAAAACCATACTACACCAATTAAAGAGACCTCAATGACTTGATCAGAGATCTTGGTCTAACAAAGTCGAATTCCGAGCTTTTGACATCTTGGCCAAGGAGTGGGATTTGTTAGATGAGAGTGTGCAAGCTGCAAGTCAGAGGAAGGCGTCACCAACATTTTTCAAGCTTCTTCACTTGTCAAGATGGGCTCTTCTTCTGCCACAAAGTATCTTATCTGCACGAGGCAATTTGAATTGCCTGAAACCTGAACAAGTGGTGCCTCTTCATTGATAGCTCATCCAGAAGCCTCAAAACTGTGCTGCTTCACAACAGGAATAAGTATCTGTCTTTTTCTTGGCTCATTCAGTGCACCTAAAAGAGGAATACAACAGCGTCAAGACCTAACTAGAAGCCTTGAAGTATGATGAGTATGGCTGAGGGGTTATCGGAGACTTCAAAATGGTGGCATTCCTGATGGGTCTTCAAGGAGGCTCTAACAAGTTTCCCTGTTATTTTTGTCTCTGGGACGGCAGGGACACCACAGCACACTACAACAGGAAGCACTGGCCACAACAGACCTAGTTCTCTGTGAGAAGGAACAATGTCAAGTGTGAGCCACTAGATCTCCAAACGATGTTGTTCCCACCATTGCACATAAAATTGGGTCTTATGAAACAGTTTGTCACAGCTCTTTATAAAGAGTCTGCAGCCTTCAAGTACCTTCAAGACTTCTTCCCTAAGCTGGTGTCTTCTTTGGACCAGAAATAAAGAAGATCCTGAAATGCACAGAATTCCCAAAGAAGCTCAGTAGGAAGGAAAAAAAGCTTGAGGCAACTTTGTTGCAGTTGTTTGGGGCTTCATGGGCAATCACAAGGCCAAAATTATGTGGAACTAGGTGAGGCTCTGGTGAAGAATTATGGCAAAAGGGGCTGCAGGATGTCCCTGAAAGTCCATACCCCTGATGTTCATTTTGATAAATTCAAGGAGAACATGGAAGCATACTCAGAGGAGCAAGGCGAGCATTTCCAGAAATATATACTGGTCTTTGAATGCTACTACCAAGGAGTGTATAATGCAAACATGATGGGAGACTATATCTGGGGACTGATACGTGAAAGTGATTTACATTACAGTTGCAAATCTCGAAAAACTACTCACTTCTAAACATTTTTGTATAACTTTAGTATAAATACACATAAATCTTGATTCATATTGTTTTATTCAGACCTTATGTAAATGAAAATGTGCAAATTTGCCAGTTTTTACATAGAAAATAGGTTAATTTCTAAATTTCATTATCCAGTTCACAAAAACAAAGTTTGAAGGAAATAGTGGCCATTTTTTGCACCTTTGCAACATAAGCAATTAAGAAATAACACATATTATCCAGGAAAAAAATTTATGTTACATAGTGTAGTTAGTTAAAAATATGATTCTTCTGTGTGCAAAAGACTTGTAAAATTTACTAAAAACTAGCCAAAGTTCATTAAGACATACTTAGTAAATACAAAATTATTGTAAATATTATTATGTATATCATTACTGATACAGAGATCGATACATTGTACCGACAAAGAACTTTAAAGCGTTAAAGATTAGTCTTAATATGTGCTAGTGTAAAGATATTTCTGAAGTTTCTTTGCTTATCTTGTAATCAGTAAGCTTTGAAATGATTACTAGATACTTTAAACATTAAGTATGATATCATTTATGATACAGTACGTAATTTACTGTCACAATTAGTTTTCTTGATTCATTGCTGCCCCCTGTATATGTACTTCTTTAATTTCCACAGAACAGTGACTGGATGCTTATTCCCAGTGTATTGGGAAACAACACACAGACAAGAATAAAAATCTAGGGATAAGTGAGAAAGTCATTTGAAACAATCCTTGGCCAAAAGGTCTGGTGATTCATTAGAGAAATGCTAGAGGAAGACAGAATCCTCTGTAGGAAGAAAGATAATGGGAACAGTAGACAGAGGATTAGAAAGAAAAGGAAGGGTAAATCCAACAGCTAGAACATGTAGCCCTCAACTATAAATGTATTCCATGGAACCACAACTCAAGCCAAATGTGTGCCACTATTCCTGAGAGCAGATAGTAATCACAGATGAGACTGTTGAATCTAAAACCTACAGATGATGGATGAATAGATGGTAGAAGAACAGAGAGTAGAATGAATTTAGGAGGAAGATAAATACAACTTCAACAGAAGGAGCATGGGAGAGACAAGACATGAGGAAGGTTGAGGAAAAATGTTTCTGCATAGCCTCAGGATTCCTATTGGTGAAGGATTGTTACATGTTAATTTGTCTACAGTGTGGAAACATGAGATTGGCTTGATGCCTTAAGTCTAGTGATGAAGAAACAAACTTGCATATAGAGGGCAGCAGTGAATCAGTGAAGTTAGATATGAGCTGAAGTGAGTATCTATCAAAAATAAATTTTTAGTTTTGGAAAATGTTAACATTTATTTGCAAGGAAATTATTTACTACTGAAAGGGAATCATTCATCAAACTAAATTGATAGACACCACAGAATGTTTGTACAGAGAACTGTACAAGTAAATTTATGAGATGGGAAGCTTTGTATGTTTGGTTACTGTAAGAACAGTTCTCTTGTTGTTTGCTATTGATCCATCTGATATGAACTTTATATTTCAGAACACATTGGTCAAAGTGAAAACTGAACCTCCTGAGTTACAAGGAGATGAGGCTGTTTTAGGATTTGGTGAGAGTAACAGTGATAATCTAGATTTTTCAAAAAAATGTTTTTGGAGTGGAAAAGGAAAGCTAATTTAAAAAAGCAATGCATAAGCTTGACTCTGAGTTATAAGGTGATTGTGGTAAGTAAACATATCAATTCAAAAGCATGCATTCAAAAGTACTGTTTAATAATTGACACAGAATTAATTCTATGGTAGAAAAATTATGTTTTTTGATACTTTTATCAAAATTTCCTTTAATAAATGCTCCCAACTGTAACATCAAAGAAAAGTATGTGATAAATGAGATTACCTTGGTTACAGAAATATTATATACAATTTAATGATAAACTTAAAGCCTGTTAGTTAAAGATCAACTAAAATGGTAGTCATTCATCTATCAGTTGTAGTTTCACAGTTTATCCTGTGGCTATCCAAGATGACAATAAAACTAACTTGTAGAGAAAAATATATTTGTAAAAACGGCTAGTTTGGGTTGAGATTATTTTTTTATGTAGAGGATAGAACAACATTTTGACTTTCTATGGTTATCATCAGGTTCAAAGAAAGAAAGAGATAACTGACCAATAGCTGACCACATGTTTGAAGGTAGCCATGTAATTAAGTGTATGAATGTAGGTGGCATGCTTAGATGTTTGATTATATTTATTAACATAGGTATAAAGGTGTTCCTTTGTATTGGTTTATTTTGGGCTTGAGTTGTTGTATAAGTAAGGCTTCTTAAATTTAGCATTTGTTTATGTTTGTTTCTTTATTTAGTATTTAGGTGTTTTTTATGGTTATTTGATTTGCAGTGTTTGAAAACATGTAAAGGTGATTTTTTGTGTTCTTTGAATCTGGTTTCCATTTTTCTACTTGTTTCTCCAATATAGAAGTTGTAGCAGTTATCACATTGTATTTTATAAATAATGTTGGTGTGGTGTTTGTCAATGTATTTTTTACATAGTATATAGAACATGTGCAGAAAGGAACAACTAACCCCTGACTTTGTAAAGTTAAAACTATAAAAAAATTTTAATCATTGCACAAAAATTATCCAAAATTTACAGAAAAAAACTACTTAAAGCCATGTTGAACACAAAATACAAAGAACTACATGACTTACAAAAACAAAAAATGAACCCAGACCATTAACTGGCATGCTGCATTGAACCAGAGATTTACAGACTTGTACTATGAAACATAAACCAAATCAACACAGGGACAAAAAGATATGCCACAACAAAAAAAACTAGAAAAACTGAGATTCAACCAACAGAAAAGACATCAACACGACATACTATTGACTAACCTCATAATTAACAGATCTTACTGACAATTAAACACAGACGAGATATATCTATTTAACAAAGGACTCAACTATGCAATAGTTACTTAGGTACTTGAAAATAATATATTCACATACCTTTGACAATTTAATGGTTTATAAGACTGTTTACAATTCTGCAAAGCTTATTTTACATGGAAAACATTGGTAAAATAAAGACTACCTAGATAATGAGTTTATGTGGAAACATTAGGTGATAAAAATAAGCATTAACCCTTTCCACGAAGGTCAAAGGCCATGTCATATTTGTTGATATATATTAAAAATGTTAGTGAACAATTATTTTATGAATTTATGTCAATAAGTTTGGTATTGAAATGTTATAATTATGCATTATTTCTTAAATTAAATGTAAATATTAAAAAGACACACATCAACATTAATTTTCATGCGTCACATGGTATGTTGAATGCAGCACTATTCACATTACATGTTTGTGATGTACAAACAGAATGTCTATATTTTTTACAAATTAAGAATTTAACTTGCCAATATAGAATAAGAACCTTCCTTTGTTTCTGCTTGCTGAGACATTGTTCATTCACTGAATCAGAGTTAGTGGCCCTACCTCCTCTTTCTATTTTTCAAATGCTTCCTTACATAAGTTCCTAATATCTATACGTGAGAATATTGAATCAAAAGCTCCAAATTCCCCTCTTGTGGATTTCTCAGCCATTTTCAAGTATTTTGACATCAGCTCATTCTTTCAATACAAAACTTCAAATTGGTATGTTGAGTCTTTAGTGTGTTCAAAATTTCGTATTTCTTTAGACCCAAATATATAGCTTAGTTACTAAGCTTTATAAATTAGTGTAATTTTATGGTATTGATATTATAATTTATGATATTTTTGCTTGTTTTAAAAGTACATATAAAACTTAAAGAAAATTATTTCATTTCACATCCACCTGGTGTGAAAGCTAACAAGGCTTAACAAATTATGGCAGGTTGCAAACAAGTACAGTTAGTAAGTAGAACAGATCATTGTAGTCTATAATTCTTTATTTACTGTTCTGTGTTTTAAGAACTGATTTATACACAGTAATAATGTATTATAGCTAAAGTGTGTCTGTATTTTACAAAATACTACACCACTAAAACACAACTGAGATGGGTCACTTTGTAAAGGACAGTTTTCTGTTATAGGATACAGTAACATGCATGATCATGCACCAAGTCATTGTAACTTCTGTGACGTTAGATATACATGGCTGAAAATTCAAAATAATAGATATATTATGTTATGAATTTCAAGCTATTTGGACTAAACATTTATTGTTTCTTTTCATATAACTTGTAGTAATTACAGAATGAAAAAGATGTAATTTTTTGTGGTGGTCACGAGATTGGTCACATCTGCTGAACCTGCACAGAGATTTGACAGTGAAAATAACAGATAAAATAAAATGTTTTTTGGTTATTTTTACTTTAAAACTTTTAATAATTAATTATCTGGAGATTTATAAAGATTTTGTTTGTGAAATTTGAAAATTTTATGATACATAAAAGTATTTTTAATCCTGAAATGAAAATTACTTTGCATGTTGATTAGGCAACATGCAAAAATTAAAAAAAGCATGAGAACAGCATTGCTTAACAAACCATAAGACTTAATAAGAAAATCTGATACTGTGTATGAAGGCCTTGCAATATTTACAAGAAAGCCTACCAATTTCATAGTAATGTCAAATCTAAAACTGCAAAATGGTTATGAGGTTAGTTGCAAAATATATTGATTTCAAAATCACAACTTATGGAAATACATTAGTAACTTAAATTGTTATAAAAAAGGTAATCTTGCAGTTAGCTGTATGGTTTCATCATAAATGAACCACATTATGATTTATAAATTTGTGTCTGTTTATATTTTTTTAAAGTTTAATATCAACATTTTATTCGCATGTGTATTTATGTCAACAGAAAATATTTTTAAAAGATTAACTAAATTTATGCATGATACATATTGTAACCAGTATGTTTTTGTATCTATTTGCAGATCCAGAGACCTCTATGAACAACCACTGTGGAAAACAGTTTCTTGGTTGGAATGTATTAATACAAGAACTAAATATACATCAAAGGATACGCACTGAGGAGGAACTATATAGTTGCTTTGTGTGTACAGTTGAGGAAGAATCATAAGGAAAGTCACCTAAAAAATTCACTTGTGATAAAAAATACAATTGTTCAGCATGTAGCAAAAATTAGGAACAAACAGTGATTTAAAAATACACGAGGATATATACTTCTGAAGAACCATCTATTTTTTTAGATTGAGAGAAAGAACTTGCAACAATAAGTTACCCAGAGAAAAACCATGCAGTGTACGGCAAATAATTTGGAAATAGTAAATACTTAAATGGACATTAAAAATTTACAGTGGTGAAAAGAAGCATGGTTTTGCCGTGTATGACAAAGACGTTAGACATAATAGTGACTTAAAATAATATAATAGGATACATACTGGGGAAAAAACCATGTAGTTGTTGAATGTGTGGTAAAGAATTTTGAAGTAATAGTGATCTACATGGGCATAACAGGACACACACTGGAAAAAAAACTTATACCTACCTACCATGTGGAAAAGAATTTGTAAGAAATAGTCATCTACAACATACAGTAGAATACACACAAGGTAGAAACAATACACCTGTGTGGGATGTGCAGAAAATAACTTTGGAACAAGCAGTCACTTAAAAGTACATTTTAGTTCAAACATGAAAAACAACAACAGACATTTGTGGTGTTGTAATAGAAAACTGAAAAACAACTGACCTTAAAATGCATCAGTGATTACACACTGGAGGAAAGCCATATAGATATGAAGGGTGTGGTAAAGAATTTGGAAGAAGTACTCATTTAAACAAACATAAAAAAACTCTCCAGTGAAACAGTATATATGTGTGGAGTGTGAGTGGCTGTAAGAATACATAATAGAGAGCACTGATGCAGTTATGTGGTGTGTGATAAAGAGTTTTATAGTAAAGGTCAACTTGAAAAGTATCACAAAGTAGACAGTTGTGGAGAAACTCCAAGTATTTTTGAAATTAAAAAACGACTTGAAAGTACATTGTCACATACTCTAGAGAAGCCCTCTAGTCTAGATGTGTAGTGTGAAGCAAGGAATTGGAAGAAGTAATTTCTTAGTAGTGCAATTAAAAAGTTTCATATTAATGTAAACAATATATTTGTAAGGTCTGTGGTATTAAAGCTGGATCTGTGGGTTACTTAAGATTGTACTTGAAAATGTGTAACAGAGAGAAAGTCTCATAGTTGTTTAGTACATCACAAAATGAGTGATATGTATTGTGCTGTTAATATAAATATATAGTGTAACTAAACATTTATATAAATATGTTAATTTCAGTTATACCAAGTGGTCACAATTATGTAATCTATTTAGAAGCATTTATTGGAAGTTATTAAATAAAATTACTCTTAAGAAACATTCATTTGAGATTAAGTCTGATAATTTTAAAGAAAAGTTGATATGAAATAACAGGAAATAGTACACTTGGAAGAAAAATGATTTATTTCCAGTGTTTTTTTTGTGTTTAGTAACAAATCTTGAGATACCACGCAGACTACCTTGGCCCCCAAAGAAGAAAGTGTTCAGGTGATAGGATTTCTTATTCACTTCTAAAAAATGAACACTTCCAAATAGCACTTTGCCCTCGGTTGATTCAGCAAATAGCTTGATGTGGCTTTGCTATAAGAAAACACACACCTGTAAACACCTTCTAACCAATTAAATCTAAAAAACTTTTTAGCACTTTCTTAGAGACTTAGAAACATTATCAGCAAGGTATTCAATCTTTTAGATCACAACTTGGTATAATGTGTGGGCTCTCCAAGACTCATAATCATTCACTATGCACTACACTTTCAGTATTTGGAATACACAGCTGTGAAATGACCAAATTCCTTGTACATGTTCTCAAACTATTAATATTGAATGAACTTACTGCTGTTTACTCATTCTCATTTGTTAAAATTAAAAACCTACACCATCCTAAAGAATGTTTTATGTCTGGCGTAACTTACTTATTTACAAAAATTCCACTGAATGACACCAACAACAGTTGTTTGAAAATCACACTTTAGGTAACAGATCAAAAACACAGTTATTACTGGATGATATGTGCTGTAGAGTACTCACCACATGTCAAAATTACTTATTATTTTATAAAACGTTGGACAACATTTAACATCATAGAATTTGCAGTATTGTTCATAAAGCATATGTTAGCAGTACCCTTTCCATTAACAACATTTAAAATACATTATTATCCTAACTTTTAATCAAGTGCAACTCGTGTAATATAAAGCATACCTCTGTGTGTTTATCACACGATAGCTTGGATATCAAGAAATGCTACTTTGTTTCAACCATGTTAGGGCTAAATCTAATAATTTCCCTACCTTCTTAACTGTCATTCCTAATCTTGTTAATCGGGAGGCTGACAGAAGTACCTTAATGGCCACTGTATCATAACACATCTGAATTTGTGCATGTGTACCTACAGTACGAATCGAAAATTCATATACTTTGAAGTAACTTCTCCAGACCACAACTTCAGCACAAAATTTTTAGTTCAAACCTGCGATTCTAAAATCAATGTAGGTTTAGCAGAAAGCATAAAGCCCCACTTGAAAATATTGTCGAACTATACAAAACATAAACAATTGGCATAAAAACGACCTACTGTGCGAATATAACTATTACTACACACGATATAGACCTAAGCAACTCTCCCTTGGTAACATCTTGGAAATAAACAATGATTGGGCCACCTAATACCAGAATGAACAACCTGCATTAGTTTTAAACTGAGCAGAAAACACTGAAAAGAATATTTATGTAAAATGTTTTCGGGCTTAGGTTTTGTGAAACGTGTGTGATACATACTTAAATGTTCCAAGAATGCAGGACTAAATACTGCACATTTGGGGCAATGTATCTAATAAACTATTGTATCTACCAATACAAAGATGGACATTTACCTAAAAGGGGGCAGATTAAATGCGGGTTAATCTGACTCTCTTATTCAGTTTACAGATACATTCATCAGTAACCATGCGACCTCACACAAGAGGTCAACGAACCAGACTCTCATAGGTCTTTTTAAGGCTTAAATCCCGATAAAGAAGGTAAGACATGATGGAGCTCAAAAATCATTTTTCTAGACCCAAATAGAGTTTAATTACTAGGCTTCATAAATCATAGAGGAATTCTTTGTCATTGATATCGTAATGTATTACTTTTTTATTGTTGCTTTCTTTTAAAATATATATTTATAAAAAAAATAGTTTTCCATTCTTCACGTGCGAAATTCAAACCAAGTAGAAAACTTGGTAGAAAAGTAGATAACTCTAATCTATCATTTATTTACTGTTCTATGTTTTAAGAAAAATAAGTGAAAATTAAGAACTTGTTATAAATAGTAATAATATATACATACATGTCATGTATTACAACTGAAACGTGAATATATTTTACAAAATACTAATTACCACAACAAACCGAAGACTTTTTTTTTTTAATTTCGCACAAAGCTACTCGAGGGCTATCTGTGCTAGCCGTCCATAATTTTGCAGTGTAAGACAAGAGGGAAGGCAGCTAGTCATCACCAACCACCGCCAACTCTTGATCTACTCTTTTACCAACGAATAGTGGGATTGACCGTCATATTATAACGCCCCCACGGCTGAAAAGGCGAACATGTTTGGCGTGATGGGGATGCGAACCCACGACCCTCGGATTACGAGTCGCACGCATTAACGCGTCATGCTGGGCCCAAACCGAAGACACATGACTGTGCGAAGGCCAGCTTGATACCATTGGATGCAGTAACGAGTGCACATGTACTTCATCATTGCAAATTCCGTAATTTTATTTAAATACAGCTGGATGCCAATAAAATAAAAATAAGTATACATAGTTATATAATGCTACGAGATTTAAGATAGTTGAACTAAGCACTTATTGCTCCTTGTTATAGAATGTGTAATTATTCTAGAACGAAAAAAAGCGCAATTTATATCTATTTCATAATATTTATGTTTATTACGAAGTCGATCAAATCGACCAAATTCGTAGAGATGCAATAGTGAAAATAACAGATCAAAATATAAGTTTTTATAAACAAAAATGATTGATAATTATTAGGAGGTTATTATGATTTTGTGTTTAACTTTAACATTTTTCTGATACATAAAAGGCCCTGCATGGCTAGGTGGTTAAGGCGCTTGACTCGCAATTTGAAGGTCACGGGTTTCGAATTCTCGTCACACTAAACGTGCTTGCCCTTTCAGCCGTGGATGCGTTATAATGTGAGAGTCAACTTCAGTGTTTGTTGGTAAAAGATTTTTTTTTGTTTCGTTTTTTGAATTTCGCGCAAAGCTACTCGAGAGCTATCTGCGCTAGCCGTCCCTTACTTTGCAGTGTAAGACTAGAGGGAAGGCAGCTAGTCATCACCATCCACCGCAAACTCTTGGGCTACTCTTTCACCCACGACTAGTGGGATTGACCGTAACATTATAACGCCTCCACGGCTGAAAGGGTGAGCATATTTGATGCAACTGGAATTCGAACCCGCGACCCTCGGATTACGAGTCGAACGCCTTAACACACTTGGCCATGGGTAAAAGAATAACCCAAGATTTGGCAGTGGGTTGTGATGACTAGCTGTCTTCTAGCATTACACTGCTAAATTTCGGGCGGCTGGCTCAGATAGCCCTCGTGTAGTTTTGCGCGAAATTCAAAAACAAACGAACTGATGCATGAAAGTATTTATTGGAGGAAGAGGTCAAAGAGAACCTGACCCTCCAGGACAAACATACCCAAACACCATCGATTGATTGAAAGTATTTAAATCTTTACCTATTTGTTGGACAGTCAAGATTCGAAAGGAAAAAAATGTACAAACAAATCATTACTTTACTACCTTAAAATTTGATACAAAAATCTGATATTTTGTATACGAAAGCCTTGAAATGTTCACTGATAATCTGCAAATTTTCGCGAAGATAAACAGAATGCATAAAAATAAAAGTATCCCCTTGACTGTAAATCCATAATTTTGAAGTGAGGCCCATCGTCTCGTAATCCCTCACTGTGGAACGTTATGTTGCGAGAAAGATGCAAAGCTACTACGTTCAACACTGCTTTAATTTTCTCTTCTCCTCTTACTCTAACTTAAAAAGAAGCATGCCAAATTACACACAAATATACACTGGTAATTATAAATTCATTTCTTATTGTACATAAACTTGACAGAAGGTCTATAAGGTAGAGATTTTGAGGTTGACACAATTGACAATTAAGGATTTTGTAATTGTTGTAACAACGAATAGCTATCACAGCTACCCAACCCAAAGACATTACATGATATAATACATGCATAAGCATGTTCAACGGGACATTATAAACTAAAATATCTTACTGATTTGTTTGTTTGAAGGTAAACACATAGCTGCACAATGAACTATTTATAGACGCAAACGCAAACTAACGTGGCAGGGGTTTAGTTTAGAGAGAGAGAAATCAGGAGTTCTCTCTCCAACTGGGGTGTTCAGGAGCTTTGTAGTTCCTCTTCGTTCCCTTACGTGAGAAATTTTTGAAATGCTCGTGGAATTTTTACTTTATTTTTAATATTTCGAAACTGGAGTGGGGTATTTGTGAGTGAGAGGACGGACGGGAAAACTGGACGAGAGCAACGAAAGTGAAGTGAGCCAGACCTTAACTCTAGGACGGAGTACGCTGGCGAATTGATCTTTAAAATTTACTGTGATTATTCCAGGTGACTCGGTAAACGGCCCTTTTCAGATAAGGCTGGGACCTACAGGTCGGATGCCAGAGATTTTGCTGTGGGGGGAAACGAGAGTGCCCCGAGAAAATCCACTTTCACGGCCTGGGCGCCGAATGATCTACCCAGACCGTGCCCGGAAGTAACTGGGAAAAAGAAAAAATAAATAAATAAATAAAGTAAATAAAAATTGATGAACTCTGTTGGTGGTATACAGGGAAATTGTTAGCTTTAGTCTTGTAGATCAGGTGGTAACTTTATCTTGAACTTATTTATACACTTGAGACCCATTGGTACGACTGAAAATGAAAAACGTGGTCTCGGTGGTGGAACTACTACTTGTTCTTCGGTGAGTTGTTCTTCGCTGGTCTGTGATGCTTTGTTTCTTCTCGAGAATTTGGTTTGAGATTTCTGTGTGGAGGTGGTTTGTTTTTCAGTTTGTACTGACGCGTCGATGGTTATCTTGGTAATGGTTTGGGTCCGGCAGGTTGTTGAGTTTTGGGGAACTGGGATTGAGGTCTGGCATGCACTGTCCTTTTTCTTTCTTGATCTGCTGGAACTTGGCGTGTTGCTGACAGTGGGAGTTTCCGTCATCTGGGTAGAGTTGTCTGAATCTGTCTTCATATTTCTTCTAATTGTATCTGGACTCAGCGGAATATTAGTAGTTTCATGTTGGAAGATTTCCGTTGGTTGTTTGCGATATCTGGGAGCTTTGTTTGAAACGTTACTGCGTGGTTGACGATGTGGGCGTTCGGCTCTAAAATGAAATATATGGTAATAACAGCCGTTGCGTAAAATGCAGTCAGCACTGTACTTCGACGTTGTCACTATCTTCATGAAGTGCGTGGGATGGTTACTGTTCTTCGAGAAAATTCGATGAACTGCATAAACTTTGGCTTGTATTTGGGATTCTATGGTTTGTCTGATTTCTTCTGGCTGAATAGATGGGTCGACGCCCCTCAGGAATACAGAATAAAGAATGACTGGACTTTTCGCGGGGGAACAGCTTACTTTAAATTCAGTGTTCCATGGCTGGCACAGGTAAGTTTGGTCTGCATTAGTGGCTGGTTGAATGACGATTCCGTCCCGGCGTAATATTCGGGTCCTGGACGGTTCGATTGTTGCCCCAGGCTTGGCTCGGGCGAACATCGTAGCGATTTGGTACGGCGTGAGGTTCGGCGGTAAGCCGTCGACGATTACCGGCGGCACTACCGGCCTGATCGGCGAGGATGAACGTTTCGTTCTGAATAACATCTTGGCGTAGATATTAGCACGTCTGACTTGCTCTGTGACTAGCTCTGGACCTCTATTTATAGACTGTCCAACATAAGTATCTTAAACCAGTCTTTAGCATTGTACGTCCATAGGTATACCATTATGCCAACCGATGGGTACTGACTTGTTGCACCATTGTGTCAGAATTATGGAATGTGAGTTTGTTGCTGCATTCCAGTGACCGCATTGTACAGTATGCTAACCGGAAAGTGATTATCACTGCTAGGTAAAAATTAACATGTCTTCTAGAGCGTAGATAAGAAGGCAAGAAGCAAGATAAAATATCAGTTAACGACGAGATAGCTATAGAAAGGAAAAAAAAATAGAATGGCAAAATTAATCCTCAACCAAAAAAGAAGACTCTTTAAAGAAAACTGGCTACGAAATAAATAAATACAAGTAAACAGCTTTTAAACAAGCTTATAAGACAAATCCAGATAAAAATAGTAGCTCCTGGGCTTATTCAGACAATCCAAAGCAAAAGAAAGTTGCATGTGTACAAGCTTAAGCCTATAATTATGTACAAAAGAAAAGTGCGTCTAGATAAGTTCATGCAGCCAATCCTGAACAAAGGAAAGCATCTTTAAGAAAAGCTTATGTAACCAATATTGTACTGAGGAAAGTTGTATCACAACTGCAGGCGCAGATATCCCAGTTGCTTTCCGCGATAAAACGCCAAACCAATCAACCAACCACAGTTACAATAAAAATAAGACAAGATATTACACTTTAATTATACACGGAGGAGTGGAATGAAGGAAAGAATTGCACAGAGTATATTATCAGTATCTTTTTCTTCTTTTCCTTATACTATGAAAAGTTTTATAATTACCAATGTAATATTATGTTATACTAACGTATTTCTCCCTTCACGAAAGTTTATGAGATGATAGTTTGAATCAAAAGGCATATTAACTGAGGATTCACAATATCCTCCTCTCTCAGTTATTTTTTACTATCCAGAATTTATTGTTTATGGCGTGGTTTATAAATACCTACGTTAAACGAATAAACATAAAGTTTATATAACGCAACTGGTGGCCTTCAAGTGAAGACAAACTGAACATATGTACCCCTTAGTTCCACAGTGTTTCCCCATTATTTCATAAAGGTTCCTCATTGTTTCCATTCTCAATAGTAACTGTATGTAGCTGGTGTAACATACAACTTTGTGAATATATATAAGTATTGTTACTTTGTAGTTATCGAAATAGTCATTTAACTTTGTGAAGTGCACACCCAAACTACATACCTACCTAAGTCAGTGTCTTAAAATGCCCAAACGAGTTTTGAAGTCATTATATTCACGGAGATAAAAAAAATAATAAATAGAAAGACGAAAGGAAGATCGCGAGAAACGTGACAAAACCAGCTACAAGGCAAGCTCGAGATAGGGAAAGGATAGCTAGAAGAAGAGCATAAGAAACAGTTTAAACTGTTTCCACACATAAAATAAATCGTAGAAGAACGACAGAAAGAAGAGTGAAAGAATTGGTTGCAGAAATTGCTGCTAGAAGAAAACAAGACAGGGAATAACAAGCTCAAAGAGGGGTTGCAGTAGCTGAGTGAATTTCACAGCAACTTTTGATTATGATTCAAATCATGATTGTGAATCAAAGTCTGCATATGATGTTGGAAGAAGATTTGTAGAATGTGATTTTTGCAGTGCAAAAGTTATCTGAATGAAAAGTCAGGATTGTGTTAAGTTAAATTGCAACAAATTATAGAACCACTGCTATGTCATAATGTACTCCATCATGGAAATGCTCAAGAGTATACAAACTTCCTAACTAATGTTAGAAAATATAATAGTGCTTTCCAAATGACCTCTTTGGAAGCTGAAACCATCGTTATATAACCAGGATACCAAACTCTTTGTGAGAAAATGTCTAATTTTGTACTAATATCTTATGTTGTAAATAAGTTTTGTGAAAGTTAGGATTTTTGTGTTATTAATTGTAGTATCCACTCACCCACACGTTTTAAAGTTCATAATCTGAACAAAGAACAGTAAATATTTCACATCCAGACATTACTGCTATTATATGGCTAGCTCAGAAATAAAGCTTTAAAATAGATAGTTTGTGTACCAATGTAAACATGCACAAATACCATCATATTAAGACATTACTTAATGTACGTGACTGGCAATTTAATATTTCTGGTATTTACAATAATTATAATTTCTGTATGTGATGTAACCACCTGCAACACTTTGCATGAAAAAGCTGCTCTACTGTTTTTTTTTTTATCCTTGTTAATATTAGTTCTGATGTTTTAGACTGTGCAATTAACAATCAGGAGGAAAATAAAATACACGTCAAATCACGTGGTTGACTGGTGTGTGAACAGCGGATGAATATGGGTAAGTTGACATTTTCTATACAGGATCATCGTCATACTACAATGGAACTCTTGTTTATATGATACTGGGAAAAGTTTTTCTTGATACGCGATTTGTAACTCTCAATTTTGCAAACTTTTTTTTATCATATGTGCATCTAGATTTGCAATAGGGTTACGATTTTCCCGTTACGGGGTAATTTATTTTTTCTATTCGAGTGTTCAGAAAAGAAAAATTGGTAGCCGATTTTGCCGCGCGTAGTGGTGAAAAACGTTGAAAGTGAAGAGGTTAAGTGAAGATTCGACGTTTACGGAGTTATAAAGCAATGAATAGCTTAAGAGACAGTGTGATATTGTTAATTTTTCAAGTATCTACCCATTTTTCAAGCAAAAAAACCTGTCATTTGGACAAAAATTGAGATTCGAAAAACGGTTGAATTTTACATTCCACTGAATACGATTTTTTCAAAAACTCTTGTCCTGCATGGCCAAGTGGTTAGGTCACTCCACCCATAATCTGAGGGTTGCAGGTTCTAGTCACCGTCACACCAAACATGTTTGCCCTTTTAGCCATGGGGTGTTAAAATTGTCAGTCAATTCCACTATTCGTAGGTAAAAAGAGTAGCCTTAGAATTGACGGTGGGTGATGAACACTAGCTGCCTTTCCTCTTGTCTTACACAGATATATTGTGAACGTTTAACTTAGATAGCCCTCGAAATGGAAACAAAACAACAACAAATTCTCATAAAACTCATGTTGTTTCATTTTGTATTGTATACTTTTATTTGTGTGACATTGTTATATTTTATATAGACGTCGCTTCAGTAATTCGAAAAAAAAATAGTGTGGTATAATAACAGGATAACTGATAAAACTATAGTGTATTCAAACTTCAAAATGCCAAAAACTAAGGGTAAACGCAAATCAATAACAGGTAGATCATACAATCAGAAACAGCGAAATTTAAATCGTCAGTATCGCGCTGAAAGGGAAAGCTATGAACGACGTTTGGAGAGGTTACAACGGGTGCGTGAACAGCAACAGAAACGCCTTATGCTTGAAACTGAAGAAGAAAGAAGGGCGCGTTTAAAACGTCAAAAGATTCGTGACAGAAAGAGACGTAGTAAGGTAAAGGAAATCTAGTAGTTGCTTGATGTCAAGTCTTTTTTGGATACTTTTGATGAAAATTGTATTTAAACTCAATTGTGTATTTATTATTTATTTATTTACTCAAGCGTATTTATTTCCGGAAGAAAGAAAAACTGTGTTTCATTAAAGCCTGAGGAAAATCCTCCAGAGGTTTTATGTAAATTATTTGATATCAGCAGTGTTGCACCTGGGTATAAAAATACGTGTACACATTTCGTGGCAAATATCGGGTCATAGTGTAGTAGCGTTACTATGACAAAAGTGAACACCATTTAAATGGTGAATGATATGACAAGGTAAGCATTACCAACAACCAAGAAAAAAAAATCAATAAAGATTACTGCAAATCGCCAATAGCAATCATGGATTGGCATCCCAAGTGATCACACGTGCCACGGGTAATCAGCTGGTTCATTTTTTTTATTTTATTTTTTTATAAGTGCCTTTTGTGGAGTTGCTTCAATATGGATTGCAGTGTCAAAGATAAATGAGTGATCTTCAGTAAATAGTTTATTTCTCCTTATCATTAAACTTATTGGTCTCACTTTGTTGATACATCACTGTTGTAGACCTTCGTGCAATTACCATGTTTAAAAAATGGTGTAAATAAGGCCATGATTTTGTTCTAAAGTTGAATATGCAAAAATTTGTAATGATGTGTTTAAGACAACTGGTGTTTTATGAAATTGAGTATTTTCCATAGCACTGCATCACCTTGTCATTTGACAGTTATTAAATATTTTGGAAATCATTACAAAGGACAATACTGGCATCTAAATTATCACACAGTTTTTATGATCAAATGTCCATTTTAATAGAAGAAAATACAGTTGTGAGATGAATTTTTATTTTCATTATACTTCTCTTTATGTGACATCTTGTGGGATGTGTATAATTAGTACAGGATAAATAAGGATATTTCTTGCCATTCCAAAATTTCCATCCCTGTTCATAGTTTTGTTTCATTATAAACAGGGCTATCTGTGCTAGCTGTCCCTAATTTAGCAGTGTAAGACTAGAGGGAAGGCAGCTAGTCATCACCACCCACTGCCAACTCTTAATTGCTGTATTTCTGTTACTTATACTCTTAAAAATCTTGCTACTATAGTGTACAATAAATGTTTTCAAGTAATCCATGAAGGAAAAGCTTTGAAGACTTAGATAGTGTGATAGTCTTCTGTTTTTTACAGTAAATTATCAGTATTTGTGGAATGCATATTAAAATGAGTAAGACATGGTAGTGTTTTAGAGATCTTAATGTTGATAATATGAAACACAAGTGAAAGTAACACTTATTTTTATATCAAAAAGTATTAAGAAGATCTTAAAGTTAATACTTTTGTCATTATCTGGTATTTATGAAGAATATAATTAGAAATGAACTTGAGATCATTATTAGGCCTTGCTTCCACATTTTAATGTGAGAACCATCTTTAGATGATTTGAATTTTTTGTATGTTGGCTGTAACATGTGATAAATATTAAAAGATGTGATATTAAGCTTTAATCATTTAATACTAATCTTGAAATGATGGGTAACAGTCATGTCAAATGTGTTATTTGTCAAACACAAAATTTTATTCAAGTGACTTTTACCACTTGAAATAAAGACAGTTATTTGTTTTTGTGAGTTATGAAAAGTATAAAAATAAGTTTCTGTCAGTTTTGTGGGTTTTCAAGATGTGAGAGATAGGCTCGATACAATTTATGTAAATAAAGAAATTTGAAAAGTAAGCAATGTTCCATTCTTATAGACCCTAATCCTTCATATCTGACAGTACATATTCTTAAATGTAAAGTATTAAGAAGTTTAGATCATACCAGAATGTTCTGTAATATAATATTTATTAGATCTTAAACATTAGTCAAAGTATAAACTGTAGTTTTTATGTTTTTCTATTTACATTCAAGAAAATATTTTAGCAGTGTGATATTGATTAACACACACTTATGCTCACATGGTTGTGTTTCACATCCCTGTGAAGTAAGACTGAGGGCTTATAATATAAAAAGCAGGTTTAAATACCCGTAGTAGGCAGAGCACAGATTACTCATTGTGTAGCTTTGTGCCGACAAATGAAGCAAGTAACCAAACAAATTTTATGCTTCACTGAGAAGAAGAAATATGAATTGGGTCCGTTATATTTTAACATTTAAGAATGTGGAATTTGAGGAAATTTAGATCATGTTAGAATGTTCTGTAATGTAATATAATGTCTAGATAGAAATATTTATCAGATCTTAAATATTAATAGTCAAAGTATAAGTTGTAGTTTTTATGTTTGTTTTGAATTATCATTTAGAAATGCAAGTTGGATCAGTTAAGTTTCATACAGATCTTTATGTACCCAATGTGTTCAAAGATAAAGTTAGATAACACTACACAACAATTTTACAATTTTTTTTTAAAAGTGTTTGCTGATTGTGACAGGTACCTGGTGGATATGCACAAATATAGTTTTGGTTTTGCTTCATTATGTAGGAACCTCAAGAAACAGACAGTTAACTGTTTACCGGCAATAACATATTTAATTATGTTCGTGTTTCTAATACACTATTAAGTTCAACATAATTAAAATTATTTTGCTCCTGATTTTCATTTGTATTCAATGTTCGGTGCATCACATTACAGTGTCCAACAGTAGTCAGCAAGCATTGATGGATTCCATTTGCTCTGATATTGTTTTACCATTGGAGCAATGTCCTGGTAAAACTTGAGATTTTGATGAAATTGTATGTGATGGGCAAATTTTGATGTGATTTTTGTGATCAGCAGCCAAAAATCTATAAGAAACACCCAACAGTGTTCAAGAAATAAAAACTTTGTTGTCCAGTGTTATAGGTATATCCATTAGAGGATTAAAATTCTATTTATTAATCATTATACACACAAGGTACTTAAAGATCAAGCTATGAAGTGTCTAAAACATTTTTGAAAAGTATTATATATGTAAACAAATAATGTTTCAGATCTGCTAGTAATTAAAAACATCATGATAATAAAACTTTGAAAGATTTGATGTTAACTCATTTTGAGAAAGTTTAAAGTTAAAATTATTTGTTTTTAGGCTTCAGCTAAGTGTAAAAAGAATGTTAGTGATACAGTAATGGAGGTTTTAGAAATAAAAGTTGAACCATTTTATGATGAACAACAAAATGCTCTATTGAATCTGGAACTAACAGAAAATGAAGAAAAAACTATAACACCATCTAGTGGTAAGTAAAGATTTTATAATCTGTCATATTCTTACTGACTGTTCTTACCACTGTACCTTATGTTGTTGTTTTTAAATGTAGCAGCATTCTATATTCTTCTTGTTTGATTAAAAGTTTATTTCATGTAGAATAAAGCCACCAACTCTTGATATAAAAATGTTTAACAGTAATAACATCACTCTAGTAGTAGTAGGGTAAAAAAGGTTTTAACCATTGTCTTTAATTATATTCCTCTACTTCAAAAGAGACCTCTAAAACAATAAATAAAACTTTAGTTTTGTTGTCACATTAAACCCTTGTGGATAAAAGGAGCTTTTGTTTCTTCTATTTTAAATATATTGCATCTGTGGTGTATGTCTTGTCAAGAAAGCCCATTTCAGAACTTGTTTCAGATTACATTAGCAGATTTCAAAGAAAACAGCTATAAATCATCTTCTCTCTAGTAATAATCACACCCAGTTTCTATAGCAGAGTGATTGGTAAGCAACAGTTTAAACTTTTCACCTGTGATCAGTGACATTCTATATGTATTCCTTTTCATCTCTTCTATACTCTATATTTGATTGTGCTTTTCTTCCTAAAATGTCTGTGGCAGGGTAGAGTAACAGTGCATTTTCACCAGTATCTTTCTGTCCTCTTTCTTGTCTTTATTCTCATTTGGATTCTGTCCCCTAGTGGGACAGGCCTTCATAAGTTTTGAAACTCTAAAATCAGGGGTTTGATTTCCCTCAGTGAACACAGTAGATACTGTGATGTAAGAAAACACCCATTTTTATTCTAATTACCTTCCTTTTCCTCCTTGTGCAGACCATTTTTTTGTGCTGTACTTGTTCCTTTCATGGACTTTAAAGACATTTTTTGATGTGTATCCTGTGAATTTTTAAAGTTGAGATATAAGAAATTCCATTGCAACACAACAATTTTAGTTGAGAAACAGTGATGGATTAAAAGTAAAAAATAAATGAAACTTGTATTTAAGTTGCATAAACTTATTATCACTGTCTTGTTTGCAATTGTTGTGACTTCTGAGGGACTGTGAATGCCATAATATGCTTAAGAAATTCATAAATCATTATGGTTTTGTTGGAAGCTTGCTAAAACCAGTCCGAAATCAAAATTGTAAGTTATTTAAATCGTTAAGTACGAAATCAAATAAACCATTTTAATGAATTAAATTCAACTGTGCAATTTTGTTTTTATGTGTGGAAAAAAGTCTAAGTTGATTTTCAATAATTTTTTAAATTCAATATTGCAGTTTTTGCTCTGAATGTTGACCGTGACATCCAGGTATGAAAGAGTTAACTTGGGTAAAAATCTGTACTTTGGAACATTTGATAATAAGGTTTTTTTGTTATAATGTTACGATTTTTAAATCATTACTGTATATTCCATTAAAGATAGATGTTATTATTAACACATTTAGCAACTGTGGAAGCTATGTCCTTATGTGATAGAGGTTCACATGCTGTCTGTGGATCTGTTGTAGCAGAAGGTGGACAAGAAAATAACTGTAGTGAAGTAACAGGAAAGACTGAGGTAACTTGTAGAATAAAAACTTTACAGTTTTCTGTTTTAGGGAAAGCATATGCATTTATGAATTGTTGACATAATGTGTGTTTTCATTATTGTAGATTAATAATAATATTCTGAAACTAAATTTCCTGTGTTGATTTTAATCCAGTGTATTTGATTTACTGAGATATTAGACTTGTATGAAAATACCCTCCTCTCTCTTTCTAACTTAACTGAGTTAATGAACATATTTTAACAAACAGAAAGAGCAGATTCTTCCTGTACAAGGCTCATCACAATAAGGTTTTTGGCACCTGTGGAATAACAGTTTGCTGAAGTTTATTAGTGTGAGGATTTTTGTAATCTAATACAACTTTATATTTATTTATAGCTGACTTTGAAAGACAGCTGTATCATATTTGAGACATCCTAGTCAAGTGACTAATGTATTTTTTGTTCTCTCAGATGTGTGTTTCAAAGCAACATAAATTATTTGTTGGAGAACCAATTGTGAAATTCATTGATCCTTAGACTATGAGAGCAAAATTACATATAAATAACATGTACTCTATAGGAGACAGCTAATGTGTTCTTTCTGTAATTTAATGATTTTGATGGGAGATAAACTTTTCCTGTGGTCCAATTGTAAAAAATAAATTAAACTTATATTTAAGTTACATGAACTCATTATCACTGTTTTGTTCACAATTGTTTTGACTTCTGAGAGACTATGAATGCCATAATATGCAAAGGCAATTCATAAATTATTACAGATTTGTTGGAAGTTTGCATAAATCAGTGCCAAATTAAAACGTGAAAATTAGTTAAATCATTAAGTCTAAAGCCATGAGGTTAAAATCAAACACCTATCAACAGCTTAACTGTTAATTTAAATAACTTGAATATCTGAGATAAAATATATACTCAAAGAAGACAAAAAACATGAAGCTCCTTTAATTTCATGTAACACATACTTTCATTTAATGTTTATCAGTTATTTTATACAATTAATATTAGGAATGGGAACATGAGAAATCAAGCACAAAGTTTTACTGATAAAAAATATGAATACTCATTTTAAATCATGACATGAAAGACACACATTTCTCAGATTGACTTAGTAACAGGTCAGGAAATTCGCATTCAAAACTATATTAAAAATATGATTTTTTTTATTGTGTGTGTGCAACAGACTTGTAAAATTTGCTAAAAACTTGAATCGGTGAGTGACAGTCATGTCAAATGTTATTTGTTAAAAACAATAAAATGGGTTTATTTCAAGTGGTAGCAGTCACCTGAATAAAACTTCTTTGTTCACATATATTGTGTTATCTGGTATATGCTGAATATGGAGAGTTGGCAAAGTTCCATTTTTATAAACCCTAATTCTTTATATCTGAAACTGCATACTCTTAAATGTAAGGCATTAGGCAGTTTATATGTTTGCTCTTAAACATTAATCGTCAAACTATAACCTGAAGTTTTTCTGTTTGCTTTAAAGCATCGTTCAGAAATATAAGTTGGATCACTTACATATGATAGACCTTTTATGTATCTAATACATTTGAAGATAAATTTTGGTTATAGGTACAGTCCTTGCAGGTGTAAAGTTTTAAAGATATATAAAAAAATAACATGCTTCAGAAGTTCTAGTGATAAAAACATCATGATAACAAAAATTAGGAAGAATTGATATTGATGCCCTTTTAGAAAATTTGAAGTTAAATTATTCGTTTTTAGGCTTCAGGTGAGTGTGAAATGAATGTCAGTGATGCAGTAATGGAGGTTTTAGAAATAAAAATGGAACCATTTTATGATGAAGAACAACAAAATGCTCTATTGAATCTGGAACTAACAGAAAATGAAGAAAAAACTATAACGCCATCTAGTGGTAAGTAAAGATTTTATAATCTTTTATATTCTAACTGACTGTACCTTATGTTGTTGTTTGGGTAATGTAAAAGCATTCAATGTTATTAATTTGATTAAAAATTTACGTTTAATAAAGCCATTAACTCTCTTGCTACATGGAGGTGTAACAGTAACATCAATGTATTAGCAGTAGGGACAAAAAGGTCTTAACCATATGGTTAACTTGTCTTACTTTCCTTATCAAAAATATATTCAACACTGCTGATTGGCAATATAGATAAAATATTAAACAAGACACAATAGCAACATTAATTAATTCTACAGAGAGTTTACAGTCTATACCACTGACTTCTTTTCAACAATATACAAATACAGATTACAATCAAGAGGTAATAAAGAAGACAGAATTGAAAACAAACTTGGAAAGGATTCAAAATACTTTTAAAATATTTCTGTCACTACTGTAATTATTACTTTTGAACTCATTAGTTTGTGACACTAATCTCAAATAGTGAAATTTTGAGCATCTAGTTTGTTATGTATTTCATGAAAATATAGATGAGGGCTATCTGCACTAGCTATCCCTAATTTAGCAGTGAAAGACTTGAGAGAAGCTAGCTAGTCAATACCATCCACTACCTACTCATTTGTGGTGTGTGTACAGATTGTGAGTGTGCATACATGCTGTATATGTAATGGCACACACTCTGTAGTCATTCGGGTGATGTAGTTGGAGTTGTGGATGAATTGATAATTTAGTTAATTAATTAATTATTTGGTGAAGTTTAGTGTGTAGAAAATTGCTTCCACTAGGATGTGATTCACTGTGCTGTTGTTCTACTTGTTGTACTTATAAGTATAGTAAATCTGTTTGTTACATTCAGCAATGTCAGTTAACCAGTGAAGTTGAGAAATTTGTAGTTTGTATCTGTTCTGCCAACTTTCTGAAGTGGTTTTAAGACTTGTAATTTTGTGTGTGGTTTTATTTATCACTTAAGGGTGTTTCTCAAATACTTTTGGAAGATTTATTATTTGTTTGGAAAAGGTGTATGTCAGTAAATAATATGCATTGCATTTCCACCCTTTTCCTGGTATAAGAACTAATATACTTGTGATGTATTTTGAATTTCATATTGTCAATTTTTGTTTCCTTACTGAGTAGTTATGTACTACAAGGTCAAGCTTTTATTCCTCTATTGTAGTATTTATGGACATTTATGATGCAGTGTGTGCCTTGTTGACTTTTATAGTTTAAACAAATGAGAAAAAAAAACGAAACTTTCAGGACATGTTTAGATGTGTAGCCCATGAAGTTTCAAAGCTGAGATGCAACATTCATATCACATGAAACTGTGGTTGAAAAACAGTAATTGGTTAAATATAGAAAATGCTATATTTATTTTAAGTCACACAGACTTATTATCACTGTTTTGTTTAAAACTGTGTGACTTCTAGGGTATTATGAATGTCATATTATGCTTAAAAAGAAATCAGGAAATACTTAACCAACAATGATTTTGTTGGGATTTTGTAAAATCAATCCAAAATCATATTTCTATGTTATTTTAACCTTTTAATTACAAGATTAAATGAATAAATATTTATAATGAATTAATCTCAACTTTCTTGTTTTGATATTTTTTGTATGAAAAAATAACTAAGTTGATTTTCACCAATTATTTTAATTCAGTGTTGCAGTTTTTGCCTTCAAAGCAAAATGTAACAATCCAGATGTTATGGAGTTAATATGGATAAAAATATCTTTATCTGTACTCTGGTGCATTTGATAATAAGGTTTTTTTATTATTATGTTACAATTTTTAAATTATTACTTTATGTTCCATTAAAGATAGATGTTATTATTAATACATTTAGCAACTGTGGAAGCTTTGTCCTTATGTGATAGAGGTTCACATGCTGTCTGTGGATCTGTTGTAGCAGAAGGTGGACAAGAAAATAACTGTAGTGAAGTAACAGGAAAGACTGAGGTAACTTGTATAATAAAAACTTTACAGTTTTCTGTTTTAGGGAAGATGGCTGTATTCATACATTTGTAACAGAACATATGTTTGGAATTGTAAACATAATAATAATTTTCTAAAATTAAATTTCTGACAATCAAAGATGTGTCTGAGCTCTGAATTCTCAGATATCAATAATAAGCTTCCAGAGCTTCCAAATAATTAGAAAAATCTAAGAATAATTACAAACCACTTTATTACATGTGATGCTCCTGTTTATTTGACTTACTGACATAAACTCATGTGAAAATTCCCTCCCCTCTCTCTCTAACTCTACTGAGTTTATGGACATATTTTAACCAATAGAAAGAGTAAATTCTGTTTTTACAGGACTTGTTACAACAACAGTTTTGGTATGTGTAGAATAACAATTTGCTGTAGTTTTTTGGTGCAGACATTTTCATAATCTAATGAATTTTTTTTTTAATATATACCTTTAGCTGACTTGGAAATCCACCTGTTATTATATTTGAGACATCCTAATCCAGTGATTGATATATTTTTTGTGTTCTTGGATTTATGTTTGAAAGCTACATTAATTATTTTTTTGAGAAACAATCTGTGAAATTCAGTGGTCCTTAAACTGTGAGAACAAAATTATGGATAAACAACATGTGTTGTACAGGATACAGCTAATGTGTTCCTTCTGTTGTAATTTAATACTTTTGATGGGAAAAAAACTTTTTCTGTAGTCCAAAGTACAGCCAGGTAAACCCATAAGGTTAAAAGCAAACATCTATCCACAGCTTCACTATCAAAACTTGTAATTTAAAAAACTTGAAGAGGTGAGATAAAATATATGCTCAGTAAATTTATGAGATTAGAAGCTTTGTGTGTTTGGTTACTGTTAAAACAGTTCTCTTGTTGATTGCTATTGATCCATCCAATATGATCCTTATATTTCAGAATATGTTTGTCAAAGTGAAAATTGAACCACCTGAGTTACATGAAGATGAGGCTGTTTTTGGATTCAGTGAAAGTAACAGCAATGATCTAGGCAGATCAAAAGATGTTTTTGGAGTGGTAAAGGAAAATTAATATCAAGAAGGGATGCACAAACCTGACCCCGAGTTAGAACGTGCATCTGGTAAGTAAAGATATCAGTCCAAAATCTCACATTCAAGAATGCTGTTTCAAAATGGAAGTTTTTTTTTTAATAAATTTTAATAATTGACACAGAATTAATTCTAAGGGAGAAAGAAAAATTGTGTTTGTTGGTACTCTTACCCAAGTTTCCTTTAATGAATGATCCCAACTATAACATCAGAAAAACACTGCCTGATGAATGAGACTACCTTGGTTACAGAAATATTATATGTAGTTTAATGATAAACTAAAAGTCTGCTAGTGAAAGAAATGGTAGTTATGCATCTATCAGTTGGAATAATAGGAGGGAACAGAAGCTGTAGTTTTACAGTGTATCCTGTGTTAAGAAATCTGTGATGTTTTTTTTATTATAGATTAATTACAGTTATGGTTGGGTTTGGAAAAGTGAGGAGTGTAAATTAATTACATACATTATTTTGCCAGTTTTAGAACAGAAATCATTAACTTTTACAGCTTTATTATTTGTTGAATTGTTAGGCTGTTTGCAAGTGATACAAAAAAAAAACTTATGGAAGAGTACAGTACTGTTCATTTTGTGGTTTCTGTGATCCATAAGTGAAAAATGTTACTTAGGTCCTTGAAAATAGTATGTCCACTTTCTTTTGATAACTTAATGGTTTGTAAGACTGTTTACAATTCTGCAAAGCATATTTTACATTGAAAAGAATATTGGTAAAATAAAAACAACCTAGAGAATGAGTTTATGTGGAAACATTAGGTTCATGACCAGATTGTTAATAAAATACCCGTTAACCCTCTCCATGTGGGCCAAAGGCCACATTGTTACATTTTTTTACATTTACAACTTAATATCTCAACTTACCAATACTGCCAAACTGGAATATAAAATGAGAACCTTCATTCTTTTCTGTTTGCTGAAATATCATTCATTTACTGAATCAAAAATAGTGGCCCTTCCTTCCTCTTTCCATTTTATAAGCACTTCCTCATATGTGTCTGTGATATGTGAATAACTAATTGAATGCCCCAGACTTCAGTCTAGTGGTTTTCTCAGCCATTTTCAAGTATTCTGACATCAGCTCATTCTTTCAATACAAGACTTCAAGTTGGTGAGTTTTTCGTCTAGTCTGCTCAAACTTTCATAATTCTTTACACCCTGATACAGCTTACTTACTGAACTTGATAAATTATAGTGTAATTCTATGGTATTCACATTGTAATTTATGATTTTTATGCTTGTTTTAAAATTACGTATAAAACTTAAAGAAAATTATTTCATTTCACATCCACCAGGTGTGAAAGCTAACAAGGCTTAACAAATTATGGTAGGTTGCAAACAAGTACAGTTAGTAAGTAGAACAGATCATTGTAGTCTATAATTCTTTATTTACTGTTCTGTGTTTTAAGAACTGATTTATACACAGTAATAATGTATTATAGCTAAAGTGTGTCTGTATTTTACAAAATACTACACCACTAAAACACAACTGAGATGGGTCACTTTGTAAAGGACAGTTTTCTGTTATAGGATACAGTAACATGCATGATCACGCACCAAGTCATTGTAACTTTTGTGACGTTAGATATACATGGCGAAAATTCAAAATAATAAATATATTATGAAATTTGAACTACTTCTTCATGTGTTAAATCTGTGGCAGACATTAACGACCACAGCATGCCAGACTTCTCTGTTGTCAATCCTCCTTATCAACTTGATGTTGCTTTTTAAATTCTTGGTGACATGGGTGGATATTGGGGCTGTCAATATATTTAGTTCTTTGACACCCTCTGCTTTTCCTCCCTTCTATTTTTCCACATAGAATCTATTTCTCTATCCCATTCTTCCTGCAGATGTGTCTAGAAATTCCATTTGTCTCTTTCTTATAGTTTTCATGAGGGACCTTTTATATCCTGCCAGTTCCATGACTTTGAACTATTTAGACTAAACATTTATTGTTTCTTTTTATATAACTTGCAGTGATTATAGAATGAAAAAGGTGTAAATTATATTTATTTCCAATTTTTTTTTGTGGTAGTCACAAGATTGGTCACATCTACTGAACCTGTACAGAGATTTGACAGTGAAAATAACAGATAAAATAAAATGTTTTTTTTTTCCTTTAAAAAAATATTAATAATTAATTATCTGGATATTTATAAAGATTTTGCATGTGAAATTTGAAAATTTTATGATACAAAAATAAAAAAGGCATGAGAAAAACGTTGCTTAAGAAACCTTAAGAGTTAATTTTAAAAAATTAATAATTTGAATATAAAAGCTTAGTAATAGCTACAAGATAATCTACCAATTTCATAAGCATACACTTGCTAACTTAAAAGAAGTAACATGAAAACCAACAATCAAAAATTGGTATGAGGTCAGTCCTATGGACCAACCCATGCTGAAAGAGTAGAAGAAAAAAATTATCCTTCAGTTGCAAAAATACCTCTTATGGAAGTACATTAGTTATTTAAATTGTCATTAAAAAGTGAATTTTGCACTTAATTATGTGGTTTCATTATTAATGAACCTCATTATTATTTGTAAACATGTGTATGTTTATACTCTTTAGAGGCTAATATCAATATTAACTTGTCTTTTTGAAAGGTTAACTGTATTGGTTCATGGTATGTATGGTAATTAAAGTGTTTGTATCTATTTATAGATCCAAGACCTTTATTGAATAACCACTGTAGAAAACAGTTTCTTAATTGTAACTTATTATAACGAGAACTAAACGTACATCAAAGGATACACACTGAGGAGGAACCATATAGTTGTTTTGTGTGTTGTAGAGAAGGTGACTATAAGGATAAACTTGAAATAAATCAGAGTGTATGTACTAGAGAGAAACCTTATAGGTTTTCACATTGTGGTAAAGAATTTGGAAGAAAAAGTCACCTGAATAGACATGAAAAACTCACACTTGCAATAAATGATACAGTTGTTCAGTGTGTAGTAAAAAAGTTAGAATAAATAGTCACTTAAATATACATCTGAGGATACACACGTGAAGAACCATCTGTTTGAAAAGTTTGTGGGAAAGAATTTGCAACAATAAGTGACCTGGAGAAAAACCATATAGCTGTCCAGCATATAGCAAGGAATTTGGATAAGTAATTACTTAAATGGACATTAAAAGTTCATACTGGTGAAAAGGAACACAGTTGTGCAGTGTGTATGGAAAAGAATTTGGAAATAATAATGTCTTAAAAAACTTAATTATACACTTTGGAGAAAGACTACATAGATATGAAGTGTGTGACAAATAATTTTTATGTATATATATAAAAATCTCCAGTGAAACAATGTATACTTGTGCAATATGTGTAATAATGAGAACACATGAGGGACAGAATTGATAGAGTTACGTTGTGTGTGATAAAATTTTACAGTAAAAGTCAACTTGAAAAGCACCAAAGTTATATAAAAGATTCCACGTGTGTTTGGAATATGACAGTGAGTTTATAATTGAAAAAGGACTTGAAAGTACACTGTCAGATACTCCAGAGAAACCCAATAGATGTGTAGTGTGTAGCAAGGAATTGGAAGATGTACTTTCTTAGTAGTGTCATTACAAAATTTCATATTAATGTAAACAATGTTTGTGTGATCTGTGACAATAAAGTTGGAACTGTTGGTTACTTAAGATTCTACCTGAGAATATGTACCAGAGAGAAAGTCTCATAGTTGTTTAGTATGTCAATAAATCTGTGTTTGTTACAACATAAGAAGATGTTAGAGTTCTATTAAATAATCATAGTTACATAGTTTTTTTTCAGAAACATTTACAGGAAAATATTAATTCAAATTGCTGTAAAGAGACATTCCATTGACAGTAAATCTAATAATTTAAAAAAAAATGAGGAATGAAATAATGTACACTGGAAAGAAATGATTCTTTTCTGGTCCCTGCCATAGATAAATAAATAATCCAAACATCTTAAAAGATTGTTTGCTTTGTTTAATAACAAGTTCTAAAGTTGTGTTATTAAATAAATGTCATTTCAAGTGGCATTATAGAACCCAAACTACTGACAAACATGCCCTTTTTAACACATTAAGTGGAAGAAAATCTGTAGCACTTTGATAGAGTTTTAGAAACATTATCTGTTATGCATTCAGTTTTGTGGATCAGAACTTTGTATAACATATTCATCAGCCAAATCATCCACTATGCATTATTTGGAATATGCAGTTACAAAATCATCAGATTCCTTGTACGTATTCTCAATTCATTAATATCAAATGAATTTACTGCTCTTTACTCATTCTCATTTGTTAAAGAGCTAGAAACCTACACTGTCCTAAAGAATGTTTTATGTCTGGCTTTAATGTAACTTCTATATTCACAAACATTCCATTGAATGAGACCAACAACAGTTGCTGGAAAAAACATACTTGGGGTAAGTGGTGAAAAACAGTCATTACTAGGTGATATGTGCTGTAGTGTTCTTACCATATGACGATATTGCTCAAGTGATTTTTATCAAAACATTGGACAGCAATTCGCATCGGAGAATTCACATTGTTGTTCATAAAGCACATGGTAGCAGTACCCTTTCCATTAACAACATTTGAAATACATTATTAACAACAATATTAATGAACCTGTGTAATATATATATATATATATGAGTGCTTGAAACTGACTGAGCCTAGTTTCATTACAGTATAAATCTGCATGTTTTTCTTTCTAGGCCGGGAAGGGGGGTTAAGGCGTTCGACTCGTAATCTGAGGGTCGCGGGATTCGAATCCCAGTTGCATCAAACATGCTTGCCCTTTCAGCCGTAGGGAAGTTATAATGTTACTGTCAATCCCACTATTCGTTGGAAAAGAGTTTGCGAGAACAGTGATGACTAGCTGCCTTTCCTCTAGTCTTACACTCCTAAATTAGGGACGGCTATCAGAGATAGCCCTTGAGTAGCTTTGTACGAAATTAAAAAAACAAACTAAAACAAACACACTTTCTTTCTGGTTGTTTTATTTTCAATGTATCCGTTTGGTGTATAAATGTTTTGCACAGTGTTTATTAGCTCCTCAGTGGCACAACGGGATGTCTGCGGACTCACATCGCTGGAAACCGAGTCTTGATATCCGAGGTGGGCAGAGCACAAATAGCCCATTCTATAGCTTTCTGCTTAATGCTAAATAAACAAACAATCCATGTTGTGTATTTACATTTTCTCATGAAAACAAAGTACTGCAGAAATTATTCTCACATGAAGTAGCAGAATTTTACTTGTATATAATTATAAATTGTCCACTTAATGGTGAAAATTGTTGATTGTGCTGAAGATAAATATATTCCTATAGTAACCTCAAAACTAATCCACTGTAGTGTATTATATCCAGTGGAAAAAGTCAAGCCTCTGCCTTTGGTACTTTTCGATTTAATTTAGTTTTGTATAATTACTTTGTGACGTATGTTACCTATACAGCCACTTTGGGAAAAAATTAGCTATTGAGGAAGAAGTATATTTCTACAGGGTGGTCGCTAGAAAAGCGGAAAATTTGAGGGTCAGATGAGATCATGAATGAAATGCGTGCTTACTCATTTCTATTTTGATTTGTTTTAACTTTGTAAACGTTATTCTTTGTAAAAATAAATAGCTGTTTGACAAATTTTCCGCTTTTCTAGCGACCACCCTGTATTTTAATATTTTAGTTTATTATTATAAATGTAGTAGAGTAAAATTATTGTACAATTATAAATGCATACAAGTTAAAGAAGGACGATTATGCACTGTAATGTAGTATCCTTGATGGGAAAATAAAGGTACGAATATGGTAAAGAAAGACGCCTGAGTACTTACAGTAAAGATTGGATTTGTGTTGTGGTATGCAGATAATGGAAAGTCAGTCTAATCAAATGGTAATGAAAAGTGACAGTCTCATTTGTTTTTAATTATTCAAGTCCATAGCCATAAAGTTGACCTATTTAAAACATGCAGTTTTATTTGCACATGAAAGTTAATATAATTCGTAATTCGCAACTTCATGAAGTTATCATCAACTAAATATATCAGATGAAATGTAAACACCATGTTCATGCTTTAATCTTCACATGCACTACATCGGTAATATTCGATTTTCATGTAAAATAAAATGTTTTGCATAATTAAATAACCTGACATTCAATGGTGAATCCCATAAAGGAGAATGATATTTGGTCTTAATGGCAGGGTGATCTCAAAAGCCACTATTCTATTCAGGATACTTTTAGTATTTCACCCAAACAATTTTGTTGTGATTACAGAATGATGATACACTGCGGGCCAAAATCTTAAGGCCAATAAACATAAAGAAAAAAATATGCATTTTGCACTGTCAGACTCAACCACTTATTTGAGTGGAGCTTCGAAAGATGGAAATAAGAAAAGGGAAAAAAAAATTTTTTTGCATTTGATAGGAAAAATGTAAGCACTATGAAATTGGTGTAAATACTAGCTGGTCAAAAGATTAAGATCATACAAAAAGAAGTCCTAAATAGGGAAGGAAATGCCCAACGAGAGATCTCAGTAGTAAGTTGCACAACCGTCATTGCGAATAACTGCAAACATTCGCCTTGGCATGGTCAATATAAGTGTTTGCAGAAGGTTGGCTGGAATGTTATTCCAAATGACGAAGATGGCTTCACGAAGATCATGCACTGTTTGAAATTGACCTCCATTTCTATAGACTTCCCTTGCCATTCACTCCCAAACATTTTCAATGGGGTTCAGTTCTGGCGAACACGCTGGATGGTCCAAAAGAATCACGTTATTCGCCATAAAAAGGTCCTTTGTCCTGCGGGCATTGTGGATTGCAGCGTTGTCCTGCTGAAAGATCCGGTCATTTCCACACAAGTGAGGGCCTTTACTGTGTAAGGATACTCTCTCCAACATGCCGATGTAGCCAGCTACTGTTTTATGCCCCTATATAACCTGAAGCTACATTGTTCCATGGAAGGAGAAAGCACCCTAGATCATGATGGAAACTTCTCCATTGTATTGTGCGTAAAATGTCTCCAGTGGGATATCCTTATCATGCCAGTAACGTTGGAAGCCATCTGGATCATCCATGTTAAAATTTTTCTCATCAGAGAACAAAACTTTCTTCCACTTTTCTAAGCCCCATGTTTGGTACTTTTCAGAAAAGTTTAACGGAGCTGTTTCGTGGTGTGGAAGGAGGCGTGGCCTTTGAAGAAGACGTTTACGGTTTTCAAAGCCTTTCTCTCGTAGATGCCATCTTATTGTTCTTGAGCTGCATTCTGCGTCCGTAAGGGCTTTATTCTGGTTCGACGATTGGCTGGTTTTTTTGCCAGACCACCCGTCGGATAAGTGGTTGAGTCTTACAACGCAAAATGCGTATTTTTTCTTTATGTTCATTGGCCTTAAGATTTTGGCCTGCAGTGTATTAGTGAAATGTTTTAAACTGGGTTTCACCAAGATGATAAATTATTTATAATGCCATGAGGAATTATTTATTTTCTCTTTGCAATAAAATACTAGTTAGGGAATAATAGGAACTGAAGAGTTGTAGCAAAAATTTTCCTACACTTAAAGCCTTTGATTATAAGACCTTGAAAAGACCAATTGGAGGAATTTGTTTGTTTGTTTTGGAATTTCGCACAAAGCTACTCGAGGGCTATCTGTGCTAGCCGTCCCTAATTTAGCAGTGTAAGACAAGAGGGAAGGCAGCTAGTCATCACCACCCACCGCCAACTCTTGGGCTACTCTTTTACCAACGAATAGTGGGATTGACCGTAACATTATACACCCCACGGCTCGGAGGGCGAGCATGTTTAGCGCGAACCCGCGACCCTCGGATTACGAGTGCACGCCTTAACGCGCTCGGCCATGCCAGGCCTGGACATAAGCTGTGAATTGAGATCGCTCTGTCATTGTTACTCCCCCCCCCTCAGTGGCTCAGCGGAATGTCTACGAACTTACAACGCTAAAAAGCGTGTTTCGAAACCCGTGGTGGGCAGAGCACAGATAGCGCATTGTGTAGCTTTGTGCTTAATTCAAAACAACACTAACCCTTGTCATTACAATTGGTTGGCTTTGAAAGCTCAACATGTAACAATAGCGGCTGCTGCGCAAGCCGAAAATCATGTGGTTTTCAATTTAGTGTTATTTATCTATGTGCTAAAGCCAATAGATGGTGCAATACACGTTTGCATACAGAACAACGGGGCAATGTAAACTAAAATATCACACCTACTTCATACTCATTGTGTTAACGTTGTGGAAGTTGTATATGCTGTTGCATTCCAGTGGTTGTACCTTACGGTATACTAGCTGAAAACTGATTATTACTTTTAGCTAAAACAATTAACGTATCCTAGAGATTAAATGAAAAACCAAGGAAGAATTATAAAATATTAAGATAACAAGAAGATAATTGTATTAAGTTGTTGTCGTTTAAAATTAAGCACAAAGCTGCACAATGGGCTATCTGTGCTCTGCCCACGACGGATATCGAAACCCGGATTTTAGCGTGTAAGTCCACAGCCATACCGCTGAGCCACTGGGGGGCAATTGTATTAAGAGATGAATGAGAGATGAATCCTGGATCCAAAATAAATCTTCAAAATCTAGCTGAGAAATAAACCATAAATACAATAAAATAGTTTTAAGAGAAGCATATAAGACTAATCCAGTAAAATAAAACTTCTTTTAGCCAAGCTAATTATGACCAGTTTTATACTAATGTTATTGTAACACATTAATTTTCCTTAATTATCGACTCGACTATTTCTAGAAAACGTTGATGACATGAGAGAAAAGCAACTTTAATGGTAAGAAATTAGAGAAGTAAACGTTCATAGTTTGTTTAATATATTTGGTTGGAATATAGAAAGGATGAGTCAGTGCCATAAGAAATTGCCATAAATAGCAATATCAGGTTGTATGGCAGAGAGAGCCTTTTATTTAATAGTGTTAGCTTGTGCATTAAAAAATAAATAAAAAGCATGGTGTCAGCCAAATAAATTACTTGATACAAGTATTAGTTTTTAGTTGATGTACTAGATAAAAATTTATATCTTCGATATATATATAAAGTATAAAATTATGTCTGTCTGTCTGTTTGTTTCTCCGTTCATTATCTATCTATTTTCAGTTTGCTCGACAAACCTAAAACAAAATTTGTGAGATGATAGTTTGGAAGAATAAGGATGATGTTAATAAAGGGGACATGACCTCATTTACCCCCGATAATTGATGTTATTGGCCATTAATTATTTTTGACATAAGTTAACATTAAATACATTAACAGATGGCGCAACGTCTTAAAAAATAAACTATCCATAACGCCGTTAACGATCTTCAGTTTAATAGCATGAAACCGAAGTTGAAATATGTGTTTGTGGGTCTAAAATGTTTCATCTTTATTATCAGAGACGTGTCATGTTGTTCCACACCTCGATGGTAGTTGTAAGTAAGTGGTATAATATGTATCTCTGTGAATAATTGGTGTTACTTTTTGGTTTCCGAAATAGTAAACTACACCCCTATCTCAGTGTGTCAAGATGCCTAAACGAGTTTTGAAATCATTATTTTCACGGAAATCGAAAGTAGCCAAGAGAATGAAAGAGAGAAGATTGCGAGAAACTGCAACAGAAACTGCCGAAAGACGGGCTCAAGATAGAGAAAGAGTAGCTAGAAGGAGAGCACAAGAGACACCTGAAGAAACCGCTGCGAGACAGAGACAAAATAGGGAAATGATAGCTAGAAGAAGAGCACGGGAAACAGCTGATGAAACTGCTGCAAGACAAGCTCGAGATCGGGAAAGGAAAGCTCGAAGAAGGGCACAAGAGACAGCTGATGAAAAAGCTACAAGACAAGCTCGAGATAGGGAAAGGATAGCTCGGAGAAGAGCACAAGAGAAAGCTGATGAAATTGCTGCCACACAAGAAAGAAATCATACTAGAAAACCACCATCATCTCTTAATGTACTCCTTCAGGGAAATAACGAAGAGTCTGTAAACCTTCTAACTAATATTAGAAAATATAACAGTGTTTTCCAATTGACCTCTTGTGGAGCTGGAACCATCATCACAGAACCAGGATACCAAACTCTTGGTGAGGTAACAATGAATCCTGTATTAATATGTTATAATAGATTGTATTACATTTAAAATGCTTGTGTTATTTATTGTAGCATCCACCCCTACATTTTTTTCAAAGTTCACAATGTGAACGAAGGATGGGTATCTCAGCTTGTAGTAAATATTTCATGCTTGGATATGGCTATACTTCATGGCTGGAATGAGCTAGAGGTCAAAATGCCAATTAATTATTATTTTTCTGTGGAATACGTGTAACTTATTTACATAAATTATTTGATAGAGTGTTTAAGCAGAATATTTATGATAAAACTTTGTAGAATTGATGGCAACTGCCTGTTGTGGAGACACAAGTGTAGAGAACAACATTTTAGTAGACAATATTTTTGAAACGTTGTCCTCTACATAACAGACAGTTTCTGTCTCTTCTACAAAGTTTTATTATTTACATACACATTGTACAAAGCAAGTCATTGATTGGTTCATAGGTTAAAGGCCAAATGCTATTATTGACCAGTTCACGACTTCTTTAGCAAATAACTTTGAGATAATTTTTTTTAAACTGCTTCTAAAAATAAGTATTCTAAAATGTTGCAAAGTTATAACAAACCAGTTACTTTAACATAAGAAAATACAATAATAAGAGGAATTTTTGTTTTTAATATCCATCTTTTTACATGACATAGCAGAATAAAATATGTGCAGCATAAGTAACCCATTTCAATTTTAAGAAATGATTAAGAAGTCCTTAAAAATAAGTATCTTTTTGTCATTATTTTTTGTGTGTTCTTAAAAATATCATGACAATTAAACTTTCACATTTTAATGTGATAACAATCTTCAGATGAGTTTTTAGTATGTTGGTTATAACGTAATAAGTATGGAAAGATATTGTATTAAGCTTTAAACATTTATTATTAAACTTGGTAACAGTCACGTCAAATGTGTTAGTCATGAAAAACAAAAATTATACTTGGGTGACTTTTTTTGTTTTTTACTCCTTGAAGTAAACCAAGTTATTTGGCCTTCAGTAATAGAAACTATTAAAAGCAAGTTACTGTAATTTTTTTCGTAATCAACACGTACAAGGTAATACTGTGTGTAAATAAAGAAGTTTTAAGAGTAAGCAAAGTTCCATTGTTATAGACCCTAATTCTTTACATGTCAAACTAAATTTTCTTAAATGTTAAGTATTAGGTAGTTTATATCATGTTAAAATGTTCTGTAATATAACAAAATGTTGTCATAAAAATGTGTTAGGTCTTAAATATTAATAGTCAAACTATAAACTGAAGTTTTTCTGATTGTTTTGAATCATCATTTAGAAACATCTAATATATTTGAAGATAAATTTAGGTTATAGGTACAGCCATAACAGGTGTAAAATTTTAAAGATGTATAAAAAATAACATGTTTCAGAAGTTTTAATGATAAAACTTTGGAAGTCTTGATGTTAATGCCTTTATAGAAAATTGAAAGTTAAATTATTCGTTTTTAGGCTTCAGGTGAGTGTGAAATGAATGTTAGTGATGCAGTAATGGAGGTTTTAGAAATAAAAATGGAACCATTTTATGATGAACAACAAAATGTTCTACTGAATCTGGAACTAACGGAAAACGAAGAAAAAACTATAACACCATCTAGTTGTAAGTAAAGATTTTATAATCCCTCATATTCTAACTGAGTGTTCTCACCATTGTACCTTATGTTGTTGTTTGGGTAATGTAAAAGCATTCCATGTTATTAATTTGATTAAAAATTTACGTTTAATAAAGCTATTAACTCTCTTGCTACATGGAGGTGTAACAGGAACATTGATAATGTTACTGTTAGCAGTAGGGACAAAAAGGTCTTAACCATATGGTTAACTTGTCTTAATTTCCTTATCAAAAATATATTCAACACTGCTGATTGGCAATATAGATAAAACATTAAACAAGACACAATAGCAACATTAATTAATTCTACAGAGAGTTTACAGTCTATACCACTGACTTCTTTTCAACAATGTACAAATACAGATTACAATCAAGAGGTAATAAAGAAGACAGAATTGAAAACAAACTTGGAAAGGATTCAAAATACTTTTAAAATATTTCTGTCACTGCTGTAATTATTACTTTTGAACTCATTAGTTTGTGACACTAATCTCAAATAGTGAAATTTTGAGCATCTAGTTTGTTATGTATTTCATGAAAATATAGATGAGGGCTATCTGCACTAGCTATCCCTAATTTAGCAGTGAAAGACTTGAGAGAAGCTAGCTAGTCAATACCATCCACTACCTACTCATTTGTGGTGTGTGTACAGATTGTGAGTGTGCATACATGCTGTATATGTAATGGCACACACTCTGTAGTCATTCAGGGGTTTTGTAGTTGGAGTTGTGGATGAATTGATAATTTAGTTAATTAATTAATTATTTGGTGAAGTTTAGAGTGTAGAAAATTGCTTCCACTAGGATGTGATTCACTGTGCTGTTGTTCTACTTGTACTTATAATTATAGTAAATCTGTTTGTTACATTCAGCAATGTCAGTTAACCAGTGAAGTTGAGAAATTTGTAGTTTGTATCTGTTCTGCCAACTTTCTGAAGTGGTTTTAAGACTTGTAATTTTGTGTGTGGTTTTATTTATCACTGAAAGGTGTTTCTCAAATACTTTTGAAGATTTATTATTTGTTTGGAAAAGGTGTATGTCAGTAAATAATATGCATTGCATTTCCACCCTTTTCCTGGTATAAGAACTAATATACTTGTGATGTATTTTGAATTTCATATTGTCAATTTTTGTTTCCTTACTGAGTAGTTATGTACTACAAGGTCAAGCTTTTCTTCCTCTATTGTAGTATTTATGGACATTTATGATGCAGTGTGTGCCTTGTTGACTTTTATAGTTTAAACAAATGAGAAAAAAAAACAAAACTTTCAGGACATGTTTAGATGTGAAGCCCATGAAGTTTCAAAGCTGAGATGCAACATTCATATCACATGAAACTGTGGTTGAAAAACAGTAATTGGTTAAATATAGAAAATGCTATATTTATTTTAAGTCACACAGACTTATTATCACTGTTTTGTTTAAAACTGTGTGACTTCTAGGGTATTATGAATGTCATATTATGCTTAAAAAGAAATCAGGAAATACTCAACCAACAATGATTTTGTTGGGATCTTGTAAAATCAATCCAAAATCATATTTCTATGTTATTTTAACCTTTTAATTACAAGATTAAATGAATAAATATTTATAATGAATTAATCTCAACTTTCTTGTTTTGATATTTTATGCATGAACAAATAACTATAAGTTGATTTTCACCAATTATTTTAATTCAGTGTTGCAGTTTTTGCCTTAAAGGCAAAATGTAACATTCCAGGTGTTATAGAGTTAATATGGATAAAAATATCTTTATTTGTACTCTGGTACATTTGATAATGAGGTTTTTTTTATTATTATGTTACAATTTTTAAATCATTACTGTATATTCCATTAAAGATAGATGTTATTATTAACACATTTAGCAACTGTGGAAGCTTTGTCTTTATGTGATAGAGGTTCACATGCTGTCTGTGGATCTGTTGTAGCAGAAGGTGGACAAGAAAATAACTGTAGTGAAGTAACAGGAAAGACTGAGGTAACTTGTAGAATAAAAACTTTACAGTTTTCTGTTTTAGGGAAGATGGCTGTATTCATACATTTGTAACAGAACATATGTTTGGAATTGTAGACATAATAATAATTTTCTAAAATTAAATTTCTTACAGTCAAAGATGTGCCTGAGCTCTGAATTCTCAGATATCAATAATAAGCTTCCAGAGCTTCCAAATAATTAGAAAAACTAAAGATAATTACAAACCACTTTATTACATGTGATGCTCCTGTTTATTTGACTTACTGACATAAACTTGCATGAAAATATCCTTCCCTCTCTCTAACTTTACTGAGTTAATGGACATATTTTAACCAATAGGAAGAGTACATTCTTTTTGTACAAGTTTCATTAGAACAAATGGTTTATAATAACAGTTTGCTGTAGTTTCTTAGTAAGAAAATTTAGTGATCTTGGTCAGAACATGTAATAAATGTTTTTGTGTTTTAGGATATTTGTTTGAAAGCTACGTGAATTATTTTTTGACACCCAGATTTGTGAGATTTGGTGATCCTTAGGCTGTGAGAACAAAATTATATACAATCACCATTTACTCTTCATGAAACAGCTGATGTTTGTTTGTTTTTCTGATTTAGTGCTTTTGATGGAGAATAAACTTCTCCTGTGCTCCAAGATACAGTGAATAAAAGTAAATAATTTTAAAAGCTATTAAGTGAAAACCAAGAAACTAAGTAACCTGAAGTAGAATATGCATTCAAAGAATTAAAAAGGTGTTATTCCTTTTATTTCATATTTTTTAACATTTCATGTCATTCAGTTAATATTAGGGTAGAGAAAATAAGAGATAAAATACTAAGATTTATTAACAAAAATACTAATATTAAAATATTATTGAGGCTTTTTATTGAAATAAAAAACTGTTTGATGAATCAAGTATTCTAAAACATGACATGAAAGCCACATTTCGGAGAGATTGACTCGGTAACAGTTTGTGAAATCCACACACAAAATGTTTGTAAAGATAATTTGCTGACATTGATTTTTTATGTGCAACAAACTTGTAAAAACACTTCCCTAAGTTCATTACTTAGTGAATACAGAATTATAATAAATATTATTATGTGTATCATCACTGATACAGAGATTGATATATTATACCAACAAAGAACTTGTTAAATATCTACTGTTTAATATTTACTGGTGTAAACAGATTCCTAAAATTCCTTTGCATATTTTACAGTAAGTAGACTTTGGAAATATTTCTAGATAATATACACATGAAATGTAAAATTATTTCTGATAAATACATCCAGCCTTGATTCAGTGCTGCCCTCTATATGCATACTTTTACCTCAACATAGAAAAATGACTAGATGTTAATTTTCAGTATGTTGAGGAACAACAAACAGATAATAATACAAATCTAGAGAAGGGTGAGAAGCTATTTGAAGGCACCTTTGGCCAAAAAGAAATGCTGAAGGGAAACAGAATCCTCTATAGGAGAGAAAAAATGTGAACAGTTGATTAAGGGTTGGAGGAAAAAGGAAGAGTAGATCCAACAGATAGAACCTGTAGTTCTCAAGTATGAACTGCATATGTATACCATGGAATTGCAAATCAAACCAGTTGGGCCCCCACCATTTTTATAATTGTCACTGATGAGACTGTTAGTGCTTAAACCTACAGATATTGGATGAATGGATGGTAAAATAGAAACGGGATAGAAGAACAGTGTTAAAAGAATTTGGGAGAAATGAAAGTGGATAAGGAATTTGGGAAAGATAGGACATAAGGGAACCTAAGAAAAAGTTTTGCCATATAGCCTTGGGCGTCCTGTTGGTGGAAGATTATTGTGTGTTTATTTGTCTGCAGTGTGGAAACATAAGATCAAGTTGGTGTCTTGAGTCTATAGCCTCGTTGCTTTGTGCCATAAAACACTAAATCAATCAATCAAACGAGTCTAGTGGTGAAGAAACAAACTTGCACATGGAGGGCAGCACTGAATCAGTAAAGCTGCATGCGAGCTGAAGTAATATCTATCAGATGTACACTTTTAGTTTTGGAAAATGTTGACATTTATATACAACGAAATTATTCATTGATGAAAGGGGATTTTCAATCAAACTAAATTAATAGACATCACTGAATGTTTGTACAAAGAACTGTACAAGTAAATTTATGAGATGGGAAGCTTTGTGTGTTTGACTTATCAGTAAAAGTGTTAATACCCACACCAGCTGTTCTGAGATACATTTTTATTTCAAGTGGGTTTCTCATCATCAAGTATCTTGTTTGCTATTGATCAATCTAATGTGATCCTTATATTTCAGAACACTTTGGTCAAAGTGAAAACTGAACCTCCTGACTTACAAGAAGATGAGGCTGTTTTAGGATTCAGTGAGAATAACAATGATTATATAGATATTTCAAAAGATGAAGTTCTTGGAATGGGAAAGGAAAATTAATTTCAAGAAGGGATGCATCAACTTGACTGAGTCAGAATGTGCATCTGGTAAGTGAAAACATGCATTCAAGAATCTGGGTTGAAAAGTTTTTTTTTATGAAATTAAAGTTTAATAAGTGACACAGAATTAACTCATAGGTTTAAATGTTATATTTGATAACACTCTCATCCAAGTGTCCTTTAATAAATGTTTCCAAATATAACATCAGAGAAGAACTATACTTGATTGGTGGGATTACCCGAGTTACAGAAATATAATGTGAATTTTAAGTTTAGTGATAAAGTCTGTTAGTTAAAGATCAGTTAAAGTGGGAGTTGAGCATAAATGCATTGTTATAATAGGTGTATGCAGAAGCTGTGATTTAACAGTATAACCTGTAGTTAACAGTTTTGTTTTTTATTTTTATCTTTCTTGTGGCTTAATTACAATTATGATGAGATTATAAATTATTTGGTACAGTAATGAGTATAAATTAATTCCACTTATTATTTTGTCAATTTTAAATCAGCAGCAGTTAAGTTGTATAGATTGAGTATTTATTATCTTATGAAGTTTTGGACTGTTTGGTAAATAATACAAAAAAATGTGAAAAAAGCCTAACTGAGAAATGTTATTTGGGTCTTTGAAAATGGCAAAACTATAATTTTCATACCTTCAATTGCATAATGGTGTATAAAACTGTTTACAATTATGGACATGTAATTTTACATGAAAATAAAAATATATACTGATAAAATAATTACCCTACGAAATAATAGCTACATCATTAGGCTACTAACAAATATAACCATTAAAGAAATAATGTGTACCAAGTTGCACAGTTTATTGCTTTCAGAAATACAGTTTATGGAAACATGTTAATTATTTGAATTGTCATTTAAAAGATTAGACCTCCACTTAACTGTATGATTTCATTATTAATGAACCACATTATTATTTATAAACGTGTCTGTTGATACTTTTCACAGGTTAATATCAATATTTTTATTAGCATGTTTAATTAGAAAATTGGAAAGTTTTTTAAATGTTAGTCAGGTTAATGCATGATGTATATATTAACTGATATAATGTGTTCTTTTATTTTTTAGATCCAGACACTTCCAGAAACAACCATTATGGAAGATTGTTTTCTGGTTGTAATGAATTGATATGAGAAACACCTGATAGAAAGAACAGAAGTTTTAAGAACCTAAGCTCTGAAGAAGAATTTAACAAATTGTTTTCTATAGAAAATAACATGAAAATATGTGACAGTGGAGATGAAACATACAGTTTGGTTTTGTGGGGTAAGGCATTTAATGAAAGTAGCAAACTAAATTCACATCTGAGGACACATACTGAGGAGAAACCATTATAGTTGTTTTGTAAGTTCTAAATATGGTAACTGTGAGGATAAACAAATAACAGGATTAACAATTGGGAAAAAAACATTGACTGTGTAGCATGTGATAAAACATTTTGGAAAAAAGGCCTAAAATACTTCAGTACATACACCATTTATAAAAACCATTTAGCTTTTTAGTGTATGGCAAATAATTTGGAAGAAAAAGTAATTTAAATGTATACTTGAGAGTACATAATAGGGAGAAATGGGACAGTTACACCGCGTGTGTAATAAAAACAGTTATAAGATGATATTAACTAAAAAGAAAATATCCATGCTGAAGAAAAAACTTAGTTTGTAAAGTGTCTAAGGAAAGAATAATCTGAAGATATTTGTGATGGTAACACTAGGAAGTGATTAAGTCCTCGTGTTATCAAGAAACAGATAGTCTTAACTTCTAGAAAGACTATGCATATGAAGTAAGTTGTACAGTTGCAAAGTTTATTGTGAAAATTTGGGAGGAGTTGTTACATGAAAAGTAATGGAGTAATAGAAGATTCAAAAAGAGATATTTGCTCATGTTGTGATTTTATCTGTGAAGTAACATTTAATCACTCAGATTGGTTATTATGTGGCTAAATAATGAAAAAAAATGATACTTTAGACAAGGTTTTACATTGTTAAAGCACACTAATCAGGTTTATGTCCTGCATTACTTACAAACAAGAGTTTGGAGTTAGTTGACAGTATAGATTCCCTTGAGTCTATAAGTTTGAAGTTAGTGATGATTATGCATTGTGGTAGCCATTGTGTAGTTTTCTATGAAAACTGCTTAAAAATAATTAGCCTGAACTTGTTTAATGAAATAACATTTTAATACAACGAGAAATTCCATATGTATTTTACTTGAAGTAATTTCACTTTATGTGTAACATACAATGGCTCTAAATACTGACATACATCAGATATATATTGAGACTTGCTAACTCTGTTATGAGGTTTTAATTATTTAAACACCAATGTTAATACTGGCTCTAAATACTGACATACATCAGATATATATTGAGACTTGCTAACTCTGTTAGGAGGTTTTAATTATTTAAACACCAATGTTGTTTCGAATTAAGCACAAAGCTACACAATGGGCTATCTGTGCTCTGCCCACCACAGGTATCGAAACCCGAATTTTAGCGTGTAAGTCCGCAGACATACCGCTGAGCCACTGGGGGGCAAACACCAATGTTAATACTTTGTTATACATATTCAGTAATTAACTTTAAAATAATGTACTGACTTTAACCCCTTGCTGTTTCTCATGTGTAATGCCTTTTAAGACATAATATTTTGATTATATTATCATATTAGTTTTTAAGAAAATTGACTTTCATACTTTGATAGGGCTATGGATTAATTTCAACACTGTGATCTGTCTTCATTCATTGTACACAACAGTAACCGATTAGATTGTGGCTTTAAAAGTGTTGGAGAAAAATAATATTCACTGTTGACAGCAAAAATGTTGTCATGATTAGCTTGACCACTGTCATTAATGCTATAGAAGCCTGTAGACATTAAACTGCAGTGATCCCAGAATGAGTGAAGTGTTTTAATAGTACATTTGTAATAGATGGTGGTTCTAGTATTGAAGATTTATGTGTTAATATAAGCAGATTTCCATTAAAAATAACCATGTTTCTCTCCCTATGAACTGAGGTGCTGACTGTGAATTATACAGTGCTTGATATGAACTTCCATATTTTTCAGCCTTAACAGTCTTGTGGAAGACAAGGAGGAGTCTGCATTTGAGATAAAGATACTGTAAAAGGACATAGAAGAATTCTATCCTAGCCTAAGGGTTCTTGCCTTTAATACTGGAAGTTATGTTAACATTATCAGTCTGACTTCATAACTAGGATGTTTAACAACAAATAGGAAAGACCTCAGGACTGCTACAGGCTCAGGAGTTTATGATGAAAGTGGATTGTGATGGCAGCAAACAGTTTAAATGTATTTAGACTTGATGTTTCAGTCTATTTAAAACCACAAGGTGAATGTTAACCAGCTATGTTTCCGTCACCTTTAATCTGAGAAAAGCTTGAAATGTGTAAAGTTAATGATAATAAGTAGGTAGAGCTGAGACAGCGTAAGTTTCAAAGATCAGCAAATTATCTTGAGACTAGACAACATAAAGATGACCAGGACTCTGTGTGTCTTGTGAGGTGGTCATGTGATGCATCAAGCAAAGATCTAGTCACTAAAGTTGATGCAGAGCACAGCATTAACAGGTATCTCTGTTCAGTGTGTCACTGCATTTTGTAGTAGTCACTGGAATGATGTGTTAATATTTGAAGGTGGACATATCCTTTACAGTATTAAAGAGGATGATAATGGACACTGTTAATGTTTCATCCCCACTGTGCCAGAGATGATAGTAGCAGGTACCTTCCTGTGTAACCACTATATAGTGGTGGTAAGGTCAAACAGGTTAACTTTCAAAGGTTCTCTCAAGAATGTGAACTTGGAAATAGGCATTTCAATGCTTGATATTGATCTTTTGTGGTCTAGTGTATAATGCTGTAGAACAGTTAAGGTGGGAACATTTTTGTAATGACTTGGACAGTGACTTGAAATTTCTATCAGAAGGCATTTCAGTTATGGTTAGTCAGGAAGTTTTTGTGAAGAATTTCACAGAGGAGCTTTTAATGAACTCGTTCCTTGAGAACCTAGTTTTTGTACATATATGATTAACTGAAATTTCCTTCTTAAGATTTATCAGTTGAAGATAGTGAAGAAGTTCTGATCCACAAGTGGCTAGTGTATTGATATTTGTGTCATCACGTGAGTCTTGAAAGTCATTTCTTTGGTAGTTCTTTCCAAATTGGTTACATTAGATTAGATGCTATAGCAGGAAAAAATAACCAAAAGTAGTTGCTTATTCTGCTTTTAAACACATTCTGTAATCGGTTATGGCTCTCAAGACTAGGAAGAAAAGGCAGTAAGCAAATATACTTTTGCATCTGTTTACAATGGTGATGACACATGCTATCTTGATCATTAGCTCTGTGCTGTTTTTTGTAGGTGTGAAGTACATGATGCCCCTATCATACCCCCCAAAGAAAGAAGTTTAGTGGAGTGATATGTAAAGAATGTGGAGGCAACGGAATTTACTCGCCATGCAAGCTAAATGATACAATGGATCTTTTTTTTGCATGGTTGCCATTTTACAAGGTAGCATCATTCTGTTGAGAAAACTTGTGTCAGAATATGTGTTTGAGTTGGACTATAAGATTTGTAAAGAATGTGATTCATTTCTTCAACTATTTAAATATTAAATTTTAAAGTAGGAATGATAATTTTGGACCACCTTGTACATAAATAAATCTTCACTGCATTATATGACATGTCTGATCTCTGAATCCCTAGTTTAAGTCTTCTTTCAAGTCTTACATAGATAATTATAAATACTTGCAATTCTGCAAAGCCAGAATAAAAATATGAACATCAAATCTTGCTTTACTAAAATATCACTGTATTGTTTACATCTTCATAAGATACCCTCCCACCTCTCTCTATATTTTAAAACATGTTTATATTTCTGTGACAGTGTTATTAGACATATTTATAGTCAACAGAAAGAAAATATCTTTCTATGTAAGATTTTGTATGTAGTTATTTCATTTTGCTTGCGATAAATACACACTGCTCAACATCCATTGTGTGTTATGATGCTTTTTGAGATCTGAGTAGCTAATGGAACTTCTTTAACTGACTTATAGCTTACATAAAAAGCCATTAAAATTATAATAGTTTGAGATATCCTGTTGTAGTATCTAACATTTCATGTTATAAAATGCATATTTGTAAACAGTAGGTATTTTTTTTTTTTGTAGACAGCCAACACAGTGTGAAAAAAGTAATATTAACCAAGTATGCTCACAAATTCAAATAAATGATAAATTTATTGATTTTCATGTGTATTTATTATTATTACATATTTTAAACAACACTAAGATATAAAAATTATGAACTTGTTAAGTTAGAAAACAGAAAAAAAATGTTTCAGAAATTCGTTGTGATACGAGCTAATATAATTCAAACAGTTTGAGGCAACATGATAATACATTTTGTTTATGCTACACTGTCTCAGATTTCATGAAATGTGAAACCTCTAAAATTCACTGAGTAAAGTAGTAAACTAAAAAACAAAATGTGAAAGGAGTTAAAGATATTAGGATGAATAATCTGTTGCAGTCTGTATGTATAATATTTGAGGACTTACAATGTTAAAAACCAATATTCATAGTGGGCAGAGCTCAGACAGCTAATCATTCAGCTTTGTGCTTAACTACATACAAACATATTTTACAACTTTTCATTTCACTTGGAATTAATGACATAACAGCATAGGGTAGAAAAAATGAGAAATAAATTATAAAGTTTTGCCACAAAAGAAATTTTTTTGTAATGATTTAGGAGATTCTAGAAGTTATTCAAATTAAGTATGAAAACTTTTGTTTCATTCTTGCAAATCTAGGTTTGAAAAACATTTAAACTGAATAATACTATGATGTCTTATAGTGGTTAGTGTATAGTTCCCATAAGGTTGTAGTATTTGACTCTGTGGCTACTTATGGTTTGTTTTGAACTTCACGCAAAGCTACATGAGGGTTATCTATGCTAACCATTACCACCCACTGACAACTCTTGGGTTACTCTTTTACAAATGAATAGTGGGATTGGCCATCACATTATAAAGCCCTCACAGCTGAAAGGGTGAGCATGTTCAGTGCAACAGGGACTCGAACCTGCAACCCTCAGATGATGAGTTGAGTGCCTTAACCATCTGGCCCTATGTAAAGAATTTTGTACGGTTTTGTGTATCCATCCCTTCCTTGATTCTTTATGGCATTTCCATCCTTACATCATCCTTGTTTTTTTCAAAACAGTGTTTATTACGTTTGCTCTCTTTCTCTAAAAATGCCAATGAATATTTTATAATGAAGGTTAGTAGCTGTGAAGGCAGCAGTTTCAGCCTAGTGTGATCATGTATTGCTGGACATTATGTGTTCAAGTTAGTGAAATACTATACTGCTTCTGTACACCCCAAGTTAAAATACAAATACAATATCTCAACAACTTGATGAACTAACCCTTCTGATGTCAGAATCAGAATGATCAGTAGAACATTCGGTTATCATGCTACTTGCTGGTTTTCTATCTTAGCGAAATTTCTTGAATAAATTGAAAATTTTAGTAGCTTTTGAAAACCTATGTTATACATTTATAAGGCTTGGATTGTTGTAAGAGACTGTGATTAGCAATACTTAATATGCTCAGGCCATTTTTTCCTGGCCTCTTCCCACATACTAAGCACTAATGTACTTAGTGATGTTGAAGAATATGTAGACTTCATTGAACATATTAAAACAATTTTAAATAATAGCCAAGGAGGTGGGTAAAGGTTTACTCTGTACCCGTGTCCTCCAGGTTTTATTACTAAATTACAAAAAAACAAAACAAAAAAAACAGGTCCACCAATCCACCTGACCTTCCTAGGTCTTACACCAAATATACATGCTTGTCCATATAAGACACTGGACCATAATTCTACACTTCAAATATGTTGATAAGAGTAAAGATATGTATTTTGTATGGACAGCCTTTGGAACATGTCCTCTTCATATGTGGTAGATGCAAAAGAATGTGAAGAGAGCTTAATGAATACTCAGGGTAGGTTTGATTGTTCATTGCAGTTAAACACAAAAAACACAGAGGACTCTGTGTTCTGTGCTTACCACAAACATAGAAACTCTATTCCCAGTGTTACAAGTCTGGACTTAATACTATATTACTGGGGAGGAAGCAGATGCCTTTTATGTGCATTTAATTAGACATGCCTGGTATGGCCAGGTGGTTAGGGTGCTCAACTTGTAATCTGATGGTCATGGGTTCAAATCTCCATCACACCAAACGTGCTTGCCCTTTCAGCTGTGAGGGTGTTAGAAGGGATCTCGATATCGAGAAAGCATTCGACACCTTTTGGCACGACGGTCTAAGGTTCCGAATGAATGAAATGGAACTACCGCGAGGAATTATTCGCTGGTTATCTAACTTTCTGGAAAACAGAAAATGTAAAGTAAACGTAGAAGGAACTTTTTCCGAATACTTTACTCCACTAGCTGGTGTCCCACAGGGAGGGGTGGTTAGCCCTATACTCTTCATCATGTATGTAAACAATATGCCATTGAAGGATCCAAATCATGGATTCTCATCACAGTTTGCAGATGATGTGGCAATCTGGAAAAGTGCTGCAACACCCACGATAGCAGCTACAAACATACACCACAATTAAACAGACTTAGTGAATACTGTGAAAAATATAAAATTAAAATAAACACAGCAAAAACTCAGCTCGTAGTTTTTACGAAATCGACAAAACACAAAAAACAACAGCCAGAAATATATATGAATGGCACTCTACTCCAGATTGCCCAATCAGCAAAATTTTTAGGTCTGACTTATGATTCAAAATTAAATTGGATCAATCATGTCAACGAAATTAAAAATAAAATTTGGCGAAGAACCAACTATGTAAGGAGTCTAACTGGTAAAAACAGTGGAGCATCTACAGATAACATATTGAAAATATACAAAACATATATTAGACCAGTAATAGACTATGCAGCTCCAGCATGGGTAACTGTAAGTAATAAAACAATCAAAACTAAACTACAAACAACCCAAAACACACTTCTCACAACTGCATACAGAGTCCCGAGATCAATATCATCTAAATTCATTCATAATTACTCGAACATACCAACCATATCAGATAGACTCCTAAATATTACAATTAAGTACTTTAACAAAAATTGGATGAAAAATAATTTATTATGCGAACTAGACAGGTACCTCATACATGATGAAGAAAATCCTAAATATCTCTCCCCAATTAACATATATTTTAAGTATAAAGAAAAATAAATTAAAGTAAAATATGTATGTATATAAACTTTAAATCTTATATTTATGGTTTCCATATTTAAGTATTTAAAAAAAAAAAATTGCCACCAGCTAACTTGACCTACTGTGAATAATACTATAAATGGACATTGCCCTGAGAAAGACCTAACATACAAACAGTTAGGGAAAATAAGTTCAGGAAGGAGGAAGAGGTCAAAGAGAACCTGACCCTCCAGGGCAAAATACCCAGATACCATTGATCCATCCACATATTCTGCGCTTGGACAGGGTAGAGATAGGATATACCTCTGAAAGGCTCTTGAATTCTACGTGTATACCACTTATATTTCGTTTCATATTCTTCAAGTCCTTACCATTCACTTCGAGTTTCACGAGACAGAAGACCTTATTATTTCAAGAAATAGCCCGAGACAGCAAGGCGTCATGCCGGCCGGGGAGTCGGAGCGGTCAGACACCATGGAAAACGAAATAGCGTCTGAAACTGAGGGAGCAAGCCCGTCAATATTAGGGACAAAAAGTAAGTCTAGTGACGGTAGCCAAATAATTAATGAAAATTTAAAACTAAAATAATTAATGTTTATAGCAGAAAAAGAATTAAAAGCCAAGTTAACGACTATTAAAGAGAATACTGTTAGGTCTAGAAAAAAAAAAGAAAACTAGTTAAGTTAACTCTACTGTGTTATTCTTTCAACCGAGTACACCACCTAACCAAACTCCCACTCTGGGGTCTCACGGGTTAAACAATAAAAAAGAAGATATCCAGGCCGTCCACCCGCTCGCAGGGCCCGTCCCTTACCAACGCCGAGCGCCTAAAACTACTTGCCGCCGAAAGCACGGCCCTTTCTACCGTCGATGACCCTAACACTTCCAGTGATTACTTGTCTATCATCACGGCAACCTCAACTAGCTCAGTTAAACCCAGCGAATGCCCCGAATCACGACCCACGGATAACTCAGGTGCTTCCTCGAACCCAGCTGCCATTAAAGCGCCACCTCCGGTCATTGTTGAAGGTATCCCTGCCACGGTCAGACAACCGCAAATAGCTGCTGAACTTCGGCGGCTATTTCCAAACATCAAATTCAACAATGTATGTCGGCTTCCCCGTGGAGGTATACTTATCAAGACCGAATATCCCAAGGACTACGCCATTCTCCGTAAAGCATGGCCAACAGATGCTTTTGGTGGTATCCCCTTAACATAACGTGTTCCGTCAGACTCCCCTAGTAAGACCATAGTCAGTATACCTCGGACCAAGAAATTGACGAAGAACTCAAACTACGAGAAGTTAAATATTCCAACTTATCTAAAATAAGATCTGCGAAAACACAGCAGGTCACACCTCTCAAAAAAAGTCAATATCACTGACATCACTCAGGCCACCACCTTCCTGAAAAACGGTATAATTCTATGGTTCCGTCGTTTTCGAGTTGAGGAGCCAAACTTCCCTGAGAACAATATCCTACAGTGTTTTAACTGTCAGCGTTTCGCTTGCACAGCCAAAACACGCTGTGTTTGTTGCTCAGGCGAACATACTGTCAGTGACTGCCCAAAAGAAAGGAATGACACCACGTGTAGTAACTGTGGAGGCCAACATGCGGCACGTTTCCGCGGCTGTCCCAAGTTCCAGTTTGTTGCCGCTATTAAGGCTAAATTCACCAAGCCTCCACGCGTGCAATCTGCCTCAGTACCTACCGCCAAGTTTCCATCTTTACCTCAACAAACTACCTTTGTCAATCAACCTTCTACAAGCAGACAACAACAGACCCGCAGTTATACTGACACGGTAAAGCAAACATCTCAACCACGACACAAGGAACAAAAGCTAACTAAAGTACAACCTGCCATTCGACCAGTCATTAAGCCGTCACATGTTATTGCATTCATCGTTAAAGTCTTGGTTGCTGCTGCCAATGAAAATCTCGATCGCGACCATTATAAGGTTGTTTCTAAACCAAAAACTACCAACACCAGAGGTGTCGCACTTTTACACAAACAGAACTTGAGCGTCACCTCGATCGACCACACATACCAACTTTCCACGAATATATACTTTGTAACATCAAATCACCGTCACTACCCGATATAACCCTTTTAGCTATATATATATATATATCCCCCAGTTAACCCCTGACATTACATTTCTGTACTCCATTATTGACACATTTAACAATGTAGTTATACTTTGCGACCTTAACGCGTCGCACCCTACACTCCGCGGTTACACTACAAACACTTCTGGCAGAATTTTAGCAAACTTCGTGCATACACACAACCTAAATGTAATTAATAACAACTCACCGACACATACACATCACAACGGAACACAAAGTGTAATTGATCTAGCGATCGCTACCCCATCAATCACACACCTAATACACAACTTTAAGGTACATGATAATATCGGAGGAGATCACAACCCTTTATCTTTCCAATTAAGTAATCCCAATTGAAATAATTCCACCAGAACCGCAATCACTGAAACCTCTAACTCTTTTAACTTTTCCAAGACTAATTGGCTGTCATTTAACCGAACCTTAAATACACTCCTCCCTGACTACCTTAAAGTTGCAAATACCAAAGACGACATCGAACGCTACAACCAAGAAATTTCCACTTCCATATCAAAAACCATACAACAAATAGTTCCTACCAAACTGTCACAATATACACCTAACTCCTGGAAACTCACCCCCGAAATTCACTTTCTAATTATTGCAAGACGAAAACTCCGCCGCGAATATATCATTACACCTAACCCACTTTAGCCACAAATTAACAAAATAAAAAATAACTTACAACGCCTTATAAGAACAAAACAAAAGGAAAACTGGAAAAACTTTTGTAAAAAACTTGATCACCTTAAACCTAACCCCGCAAACCTTTAAAAAAATTCTGAAACCGAAACAATCACATACGATAATTCTACCACTAATAGTGACAAGGAAAAAACCGACCTATTCGCTAAATATTTCCAGCACACCTTCTACACTTCATTACACACAAACTTCAACAAGCATCACGAGAAGAAAGTAAACTCTACTGTCACAGACAATAACGAACTTTTTTCAGTTAAGTTTCCAGTCGACCTTACATCCACACGACCAAACACATAACCCCAATATCTACATCAGATATCAAGCTATATACAAGAAAAGTCAAAAATAAAACACGTGGGGAAGACTTCATTCCTAACATCATTCTAAAAAATGCCTCTAACGAACTCTTTTCACACCTTACTAATTTGTTTAACCTCTGCTTTTTCTCAGACTATCTACATAAGGCAATGAAATCTGCCATTATTACTCTAATACCCAAGAAAGGATCTCTTTCAAACCACCCTAGTGAGTTTAGACCAATTAGTTTATTACATTGTATTGGCAAACTAATCGAAAAAATCATTACTTCCAGATTGCTCTGGAAACTAGAAAACGAAAACATCTTATCAAATATTCAGAATGCCGGCCGCAAAAATAGACAAACTGCAGATCACCTTGTGCGGCTTGTAGAAACGAGCTTTACAGGGTTCAATAAACTCCAAGCCACAGTTGCGGTATTCTTAGACTTACAAAAAGCGTTCGATACAGTCTGGCACAACGGCTTAAGATATAAACTCTTAAAGTTTAAAATACCCCCCACTTTCCTTAGATGGATTTCAAATTTCCTCGAAAATCTAACGGCTAGAGTTCGGATAAATTTAAATCTTTCTCAATGATTTATCTTAAACGCAGGTGTCCCACAGGGATCGGTTCTTAGCTCCCTACTATACTCACTCTTTGTCAACGACTTACCGCAGCCAACCACGTCATCTACCTATGCATCACAATATGCCGACGACATCGCCTTATGGTCCTTTTCATGGGACCCCTCTAGCGGCTACGAAAATACAAAAAGCTTTAAATAGCCACTGGTGCAATAAATGAAAAATACACAAACCCAGGCAACCTGGGCTCCCTGCCCGGCGCGGGAAATTTAAAAAAAATAATCGAATACGATAACATGATTACGGTATCCGCTCCCTCCACCCATCTTAAGAAACTGCAACAAGCCCAAAATCTGGCCATCCGTCTCGCGCTCCGTCTTCCCAGATATACTCCTTTAGCATACATTAATAGAGCTAGCTCCATCCCGCCTCTCAAAAAGAGACTCATCTATCTTGCAGCTAAATACTATAAGAAAGCAAAAAACCGGACACCATTAACAAACCAAATTCCACTATTAGCAGCTACCCCGAGCTCGTGGCAACGATACCTCTCGCCTTATAATTACATACACGCCCTGAATGTAAACTCAAGTGTATAACCATCCATGTTTTCCTTTTCAGCATCGGGCACTGGTGAGGTTGGTTTCTTTCGGCGCCTCACCAGTGAAAGTGGGTTTTCTCGGGGTACTCCCGTTTCCCCCCACAGCTAAATTTCCGTTTGATAGGATCTATAGATCCCGGCCCTGAGAAGAGGCACGTCATTTGGCTTACTGTATTCAAACATAAATTCTATTATCATTTTATTTCTCAAAATTTCAAATAATCATAACGTCTCGTGACAACAACTCCTGTCCATGTAGACGCACTGTGTTTGCATCTCCCTGCTCTCTCCACGTCAATCAACCTAAATCAACCTAAACACATCTCACCGTGAGCCTGTGGATGTGATTCTGGATCTTCCTTCGTCCTCTCTTCGGCGGGCCTTACCGTGCTGACTCTCAGTTCTTCATGACGCTCCTCCTGATGAAAATTTATACCATATTAGACTCGTGGTCATCTATGACCATCACATTCGGAAAAACAAACCATTCGCCAGCCATTGGAACCTTACTCTATCACTCCTATTCTCACTTACACTAGTTATTCTTGCCATGTGTGGGGTGAAGAGAAACAGCAGTTTCTGACCGCCCCTGGTTATTTTTCGTTCATAATGAACGAAATCATAATTTAACCAAAATTCCTACCATGACCTAAGGCAAATGGAAAATCACACTCAATCCCTCTAAAACCCAGGCTATAATCCTCCACCGTAGGCTCAACAAGAGATTAAAACGAGTAAAGCTTGCAAAACTTTATCTTTGTAACACCCCTATCTCTTTCTCTAACACCGCTAAATTCCTCGGTATTACAATCAATACAAGACTTACTTGGAACTCCCATTTCAAAAACGTTAGAAAGAAATTGCTAACCAGAATCTCATACCTCTGCAAAATTTGTCATTACACCCATGGCTGCAGGTCTGAAACTATTCTACATATGAAATATGGAACCATGGTAACATATAACATTAACAAGAATCAAGTACTACTATTGCAAAGAATTCAAAATCGAGTTATACGACTCGCTCACCCCTGCCACATTATACACCTGTTGAATATGTTCAGACACACACTAAAATCTTACCAATTTCCGTACGTTTAATTAAACTTGCTTCCAAATACATTAAAAAATCAACTCATCTTAACACACTTCCGACTTTAAAAACATAGCAGCTACTCCTAAATCCTGTTGTAAATATTTATCTCCATTTAATTTTACCCTCAATCAGTCTAATACAACATAATTATTGTTTCTCTTTTAATAACATATCTTGCTTTTTAAGTCTCGTTTTAGGTCCTATCCACCTCCCAAGACCAGCATACTTCAAGGGCACTAGGCGGGCTTCTTTAGGTCCCGTCTAGTGAAAGTGGGTTGTCTCGGGGTACTCCCGTTTCCCCCATACCTAAATCTGGGGCATTGGATCCATAGATCCCTGCAAGGGCAATTTGATCCATTGATACATGCCCGGCCCTTAAACGGCCCGTTTGGTTGTTGTTTGTATTTCATTCAGCTTGCTTCTCGTCGTCTCTTCTCATATGCTGCTTCGTTTGGGGTTTGCCTTGTTTTCGCTTTGCCGTTAGCCACGCCTACCAGACCAGACTATCATTTACTCAAATAACATGTACTCCCACCTCTCCGATTATCCTCATCATCCTTTCATTTAGTTAACCTTTTACTTCTATCGTGTGCAGGGTTGAAGGAGGACTAGTTAGTCTTCGAGCACCCCAGCGGATTAATGTTTCTTAGGGAATAGTAATCTTATACCCAAAAACCTGCAGTAATAAGTTGTTGTTTTGAACTAAGCAAAAAGCTACATAATGGGCTATCTGTGCTCTGCCCACCACAGGTATCTAAACCCGGATTTTAGCGTGAGGGGCACAGTAATAGAGAGAGAGAGACTCCAGCATCACAAAGCACAACTACACAAACAAACACTTATGCTGCAGTGGTTAAAACTTCATCATCTCGACAGGAAAAACCATCACCATGTGAAGACGCAATACCCAAACCACCTCAAGACACACAACCAACCACGCCAACAACAATCGAAACCACACTGACATCTACCATAACTTTCACTTTCTCGGGAATTATGGCAGAATATACAAACCCTACAAACACCAACAGTCTCACAGACAGAATAGTTAAAATCATATTGAAAAACATACACAAATTCTTGCCGCAAATTTTAACCTCCATCATAAACTCCACTAAACATGGATAACTTTACAATTCTACACATCAATATCCAGGGTGCTCTTGCTTCCAAGAAACATGGAATTGAAGATACAACAAACTCAATTAAACCAGATGTCATTATAATTAGTGAAACTCTCCTCTATGACTACCATCGATTTAAATGAAAGGCTACTCTGTTATCAGGCATGACAGGAAGAATAATAGAAATCCAAACAGAGTTATTTTATTATTGTGTAAGACTGAATTTATTGTTCAGGAACTCAGAATCCCTTCCAGTAACGAACCTATAGTCATCAATATAAAAACGCAAAATCATACAGATGTTACTGTGGCGGGCATCTACTGCTCGCCTAGTAGTGTTAGATGCAAATCTTTTACATATATTGGATAATAGCAATCCTTATCTTATTATTCCCGGCCATCTAAATAGTAAACATATAACATTCAACTGTCGAAGTACAAACGCAAACGGCAATATACTATTTCAATTTTTAGATGAATCTGATATGACTTTATTAAACGATGCAACACCGACACATATCTCATACGGACATACGCCTGTGTTTGTCTAATATGAGTCGCAAATTCGTAAATTTTCATGATGGTCACGATTTGGATAGTAACCACCTCCCAGTTTGGTGTATCTTAAATCTCACCCCCCACTTAAATAAAACTATAGTTAAAGACTAACTGAATTACAACAAAGCAAATTGGCCAGTTTTCCAAACTATCTTAAACCAAACCTTACCTACCGAAGTACTACATATTACCGCGGACGCATCAGATATAGATGCATACTGTCATATCATCTCTGAGTGTCTAAAACATGCAGCCAACAGTTCTATACCGAAACATAAACACTTCACAACAACTCATTCATGGCAACCACATAAAGACATAATACACTTAATAAAAGACAGACGTATACTCCGCAGACAGTACATTCAAAATCGCAACCCCACACTTAAAACACAGATCAACACTATAAGGAATAAGATACAACATTTAATCCGTCAACAAAAACAAGAAAACTGGGACACCTTCTGTATTATAATACAGTTAATAACTTTATTGATCAAAACAAAAGCATATACACACCTAAATTTCCAGTCAACACTACTATACACCAAGAGAAAACAAAAGACTGGAGCACTCATCAACTGATTAAACATATCACTGAAACGAAAGTCGTAACAGCCATTAACAACACAGAAAACAAAGCCCCAAGAGAAGATGGTATTCAAGCTATCCTCCTAAAACACGGCACTCAGAGATTATATGAACACCTTACAGCTTTATTTAATCTCTCACTATCTGCAGGATATACGTTTCTTGGAATGAAGCAATGATATTAATGTTCCAGAAAGATGTAAAGCCAGCGAATAAACCAAACAGCTACCGCCCGATTAGCTTAACCAGTTGTATTGGCAAAGTATTAGAGAGGATAATTAGTAATCGTCTGTCAGTATACTTAGAACAAAATTCAAAATTACCAGAAATTCAAAACGGATTTCGAAAATACCGCCAAACTACAGACCACCCGAATCAATTACCGATAGTTTCAACAGAAACGAATGCACTGTAGCTTGCTTTCTCGATATTGAGAAAGCTTTTAACAGTGTGGCATAATTGTTTACGTCATAGGCTACAGGAAATGGCTTTACCCCAGGAAACTATTCGCTGGCTGTCCAACTTCGTGGAAAACAGAATGTGCAAAGTAAATGTGAATGGGACCCACTCAGGGTCATTTTCACCCGAAGCAGGAGTCCCGCAGGGAGGGGTTGTTAGCCCTATATTATTTATCATGTATGTGAGTAATATGCCTCTGTCGGACCTAAATTTAGGTTTTGCATCACAGTTCGCTGACGATGTAGCAATCTGGAAATGTGCCCCCACTCCGTCAATAGCAGCCACAAACCTACAATCAGTACTAAATAACATCGAAGAATACTGCCAGAAATACAGAATCAAAATAAATATTCCGAAAACCCAAGTAATATTATTCACCAGACTGAATAAGTTGGAAAAAGATCCACCAAAGCTCTACATGAATTGATCACTCTTACTGACTTTTATATGCAAAAACGGCTGTTCTGGGCCCAGAAAACACTTCAAATAGAAGAGCGAACAACGTTTCGACCTTCTTCATAATTAACAGATCTGACCGACAATTAAACACAGACGAGATACATCTACTTAACAAAGGACTCAACTTCGCAATAGCACCAAGGTACATTCCAACCATAGAAATCAAAACATGTTTAGAAGACCTAGCCAGGAGACTTGTGATACTTTCTACAGAAAACAAAAACAACAAACAGAAAGAAGACAACTTAGATAACTTTATTGACATCCAACTGCCAAACTTCCCAGGTAAAATTACAAATTTATATTTTCCAGAACCACCTAAAAACATTATCTTAAACGATTTTTTCAAAGAATTTTCTTACAAAACTATCAACATAATTTCACAAAACAGAAAACTAAAAAACAACCTTACAAAAAGAGACATTAATTCCATTAGAAACCTAAAACAAGACAGAAACATAAAAATTCTAAAAGCAGATAAAGGTAACGCTATAGTAATAATGAACACGAATGAATACATACAAAAAATGAATAACATCCTATCAGACACGAACAAATTTAAACCAATACACACAAATCCAACAAAGACACATGAGACGCAACTAAACAAATTACTACTACAAATAAAAAAAGCCAACACAATTTCACAAACACTTTATTCCTACCTACGTAAAACCGACTCACGCACACCGCAAATATACGGCATCCCCAAACCTCATAAACCAGATTGTCCATTACGACCAATAATGTCAACATATGAATCGTTTAACTACAATCTTGGTAAATACATAGCATGGGCATTCTCCAAATATGCAACATCAGCCAGCTCATTCATCAAAGACTCTTTTAATTTCAAGTCCAATCTAAATCAACTTAATCATAAAGCCTTAATGGCCAGTTTCGATGTTATATCCCTCTTCACAGAAGTTCCAACAACAGAAGCCTGCAAGATAGCCTTAGAACTCTATATTCGAGACCCTAACCCGATCATAGACATTCCCAGTAACCAGTTAGCAACCCTCATAGAATTCACCACAATAAAGACAAACTTCATGTTCAACAACCAAAACTATATACAAACAAATGGCCTAAGCATGGGCAACCCAGTATCGCCAGTTCTAGCCAATATTTTTATGACACAAATTGAAACACAAGCAATTAATACAGCATTACATCCACCACTATACTGGTACAGATATGTAGATGACACGATTGCGGGATTCGAATCTACAGAACACATACTTAACTTTTTCACTCACATTAACTCTATACATCCCAACATTAACTTCACATGTGAACAGGAAGAAAGCAATCAAATATCATTTCTTAACCTCAAAATTATAAGAACCGACACACAATTCAAAACAGAAATCCACCGAAAAATCACCCATACTGGACTATACATTCCTTGGGACTCAGCACATGAAACAAAACAAAAACTCAACATACTAAGAAACCAGATAAACACAGCCATAAAACTATGCTCACCAGATAAAATTAACGATGAATTAGATAAAATAAAACAACACTTCATCAACATTAATAAGTTTCCTCCACAAACCGTAGAAAACATTATACGCACACACCTAGACAGAAAGCAAAATCAACCAACAAAAGTAAATATATCTCACGAATCAAAAAATCACGAAACCATATACTGCTGTATACCATATATTCCTGACATCAGCAAACAAATAACCAACATTTGGCAAAAACTAGTAACAAAATATAACATTCCAGTTAACACTAAATTTATTCAAAAACCAGGCACAAAACTAAGGTCTATACTATGTAAGAACTACACTGACAAACACCACACCAACATTATTTATAAAATACAATGTGATAACTGCCACGACTTCTATATAGGAGAAACAAGTAGAAAAATGGAAACCAGATTCAAAGAACATAAAAAGTCACCTTCACACGTTTTCGAACACTGCAAGTCAAATGGACACAACATAACCATAGAAAACACTAAAATACTAAATAAAGAAACAAACATAAACAAACGAAAAATTAAAGAAGCCTTACTTATACAACAACTCAAACCCAAAATAAACCAATATAAAGGAACACCATTATACCTATATTAATATTATAGACAAAATTATATATTCAAACCGCGCCCTCTACATTGCAACACTCAATTATACAACCCCTCCCAAACACGTGGTCAGCTTCCGACCAGTAACCCTTTCTTTGTGAACCTGACGATGCCCGAAGAAGGTCGAAACGTTGTTCGCTCTTCTATTTGAAGTGTTTTCTGGGCCCAGAACAGCCGTTTTTGCATATAAAAGTTCTCAACAAGTGGGTTTCTCGACATCACTAACTCTTACTGACTGCTACATCTGCTAAATTTCTAGGTCTAACATACGATTCAAAATTAACGTGGTTACCGCACACTAAAAATATAATGAAACGAATCTGGAAAAGAGCAAACTATGCAAGAAGTCTTTCAGGTAAAAACCAAGGAACATCTCCAGGCAATATACTCAAAATCTACAAAACGTACATTAGACCCGTAATAGAATATGCATCACCTGCCTGGATTAACATAGCACCCACACACTTACAGAAACTTCAACGAATACAAAATTCAGTTCTAACTTCGGGATATAAAGTACCACGAAGCACATCATCCACTTTCATGTACAAGTATGCAAACATAGACACAATATCTGAAAGACTCTTGCATTATTCTCTAAAATATTTCAATAAGAATTGGCATAAGAATAACTTAATGTGTGATGTAAATAGTCCTAAATACCTCTCCCCTTTTAATTTGTATTTAAGAAATGTTACAAAAGCTGATCATCTTTCACTAGACAATTAATTATTTCCTTAATTATCATTTTTTATGATTTATTTTTTTCTATTGTTACTACAAGAAGTAGTAGCATTTTTTATTTTTTTCTCCATGGCGAAAAACAATATAAGAAAAAAGGAGAAAAGTACAAAAAAAAACTTATATGAAAATACAAAAAATATATAAAGAAAAAATTACAAGAAAAATAGTTAAATTAGGGGAAAAAACAAACTTGTGCGTCCATACATGGACTGTACCCTGAAATGGGCCTGAGTACGATGTTATACTTTTGCTCAGGTCCTAAGCTTTAAAAAAAACCCTCAAGACAGACGCTATAAACGTTCGGGAGGGAGGAAGAGGTCTAATGTACCTGACCCTCCTGGGTATTTAACATCCATACCCAAATACTCACACAGAGAAACTCGAACTCCACATATTACCTCAGTCATCAACGACACAGGTGTGTTTTTCTTTTTATTGTTGTTTTGATAGAAGGGGAATAGAGTAAGACGAAGTACTTTTGTTATCGATGGTGGATTAATAATAATATGTGAGGTGCATTTTATATTGTTGAAATTATTGAGGTAGATTGTTTATATCTGGTAAACATCATTTTGTAATTAAAAGGGGCGGCGGTTGGGAGTTTAACCTTGTTGAATGTTTAGAGTGATTTTATTTCTACTGTAAAGTTATGTTTCAATTTACCTTCACACAACTGGCTGTAGACAGCCAAAATGTGTTTTTCTTAAAGCAAAGCCACATCGAACTGTCCACCTAGGGGAATTGAACCCTCAATAATAGCATTGTAAATCTGAATCCTTACTGCTGTCCCATATGAGGAACTTGATAGGTGGAATATCCCCACCGCATTTGGGTGTCTATGACCATAGATGTTATCCATTATGACTTAATGTTGACAACTAGGGCTAATTATAGTAAATAATTATTTAATTTTAGTTATAAACTTGTTTGTGTGTACACATATATTACCATTGTGATATAGCTTTCTCCATAAACATGCAGAGATAGCCCTCGAGTAACTGTGCAAAATTCAAAACCAAACCCTATAAATATAACAATTAAGCTTATTCTATGGCAAAATACCTTAATCAGGTTTCCATTAACTTTATTTGTCTACTTTCAGATAGCGTATAAACTCTTAGGTTGTCATCGTGATAACATGTTCAATTTTCAAATTTAGTTTTTAAAGTTTTATTTGAAATTTTTTCCAATTCTTTTTGGATATCATTAATATTAATTGTAAATTCAAAATAATGAGATATTTTAAAAGGAATTTGTTCTTTTATGTTATTATTAGTCTACTTTTTAATCGTAGCTCCAGGTCCAACTGGATAGAATATTGTTTTATGAACTATATAGGTTTAGTGTAATTCACATAATCATAAATGGATTTTTTTTATGTATTATCTTGTATTTGTGGTAAGTAAATACATGTTGGACAAACAGAAAATTTACATTTGAAAATAAATTTACACAAATTTCATGTCAAAAATACAGACAGCCCATTATTTGTTAATAAACACAGTAATTGCATTATAGAGATAATACCATTAGTATTCCTAAAATTGTTTATTCTCAAATTCTAAATTTAATACAGGTGCACTTTAATCTATGCTTTGATCGACATGTATTATTTGGCTAAACTAGTTGTGGAGAATTCCACTCCTCAACAGGGACCATAAACACCAGTTAACAAGAGATAAGCTAAACATATTTTAGATGGTTTTTAATATACTTCCATTTTGATATTGTGAAAATAATAAGATTATTTTATTATATAAAGCTGTAAGATAAAAAAACATGATTGGTAGTAGAATATTAGGGCCAAGCATGGCCAGGTGGTTAAGGTACTTGACTCGTAGTCTGAAGGTCGCTGGTTTGAATCCCCGTCATGCCAAACATGCTCACCCCTTTTAGCCATGTGGGCATTATAATGTTATGGTCAATCCCACTATTCATTGGTAAGAGTTAGTGATTGGTGGTGATGACTAGCTGCCTTCCCTCTAGTCTTACACTGCTAAATTAGGAATGGCTTCACGTGAAATTTGAAATCAACCAGTAAAATGTTAACACAAATAGGACAAAGCACCTAGATTATCTGCACCAAAAAATGTAAAAAGTATTGTAAAAATTAAGTTAAAATGAAAGTGTCCAAATTTCAAATAAGAGTTATAGTATTAGAAGGGCCAATGGTTCATTAGAAGTTTTAAAAATCAAACAAGTTGGATAGAGTCATCATCGTCAATGACACTGTCCAATGTCAGAAGTAAACTGGTAAAAACAAAAAAGTCTGAAACAAATCTTGACTGTTCCACTAAACAAAGTGTCCATTTTTATTTAGGTGGAGAATCCTTTGGTTTACAATCACACTGTCTTTATTAGGAGTAGATCTGTCGGCCTCCATGGATTCTGTCCTGAGTTGAGTGAGCAGGTCTCTGTCAGTAGATGGACATTTCAGTAACTGAGGGTGTGAATGAATAATCATTCTACATCTTGGATTGAAGAAAGTAGATCCAAGCAGATGCAAGAACCTGGAGCTGAAAGAGCTGGACCTGGTCAGTCACTGGAAGGGTTGGTGAGGACAGAGACAGGAGTAGACATTGATTTTTCACATGGTTGGAAAAATGACTCTGTTGGAGGCACAGAAAGATCCGTCTGCGCTCCCACTGTAACAGTGGAATGTATTGCAGCAACGTGTCCAAGATAAGAATTGAAGACAATAACTTTCGAGCTTTGGGGTAAGAAATGTTAACTGTTTTCAAATGCTGCACTTCTTTCTCCTACACCCACCTAGGGCAAGAACCACTACAGTTAACACTGTGTTTCCAGCTCATACTAGTAGGAATTGTAGTTTTTGACACTACAACAAGCACATGCCAAAGAAGCATGACATGATGTTTTTGAAAGTTTGAACTGCTTGTATTGGAAACATAGAAGAGGGTAAGGAATGTATGGCTGAACCTTATAGTTCATATAAGCTGCCTGAACAGCTGCAGGTGGACTGTGGTAATGCAAATATAAAAACTAAGACATTTGTCAACAACATAATTTCATCTTTGCAAGTGGAAATATAGTACACAACAGAAACAGCTTGACTGAAGAAATAAGTAAGGATCACCAACTCTGGAAAGTTTTTCAAATTCCTTTCAGTTACCACTCCTTGCAAGACATTCAGAGTAGCACGAGTATATCACCAATAGCCTTTGAATTCAGCAGGAGTTCCCTCCAAAATGTCCCCAGAATGTAGCAACAAGTGCCTCTAATCCCTTTTGATTAAAAAAAGGATTTGTCTGACAAAGAATGGAGAATTACAAATCATTGGATAAGTTCTAAATATGGTGGTGATTTTGAAACAGTTGTCTATGCATGGTAGTTACAAATTAGCTGTTTTTTTCATGATTTTTTTTTAATCAAGGACTAGATAATCCATAATACAGAGAGGAAGATTTAGTGCCTACCCCCATGAGAATTCCTTAAGCACTATTCCCAAACACAAGCATCAGAATATGTTCACAAAATCTGTTGAAAAAGCCCAACAGGAACAGTTGACCCTGTTGGGGGCCACCCCACAGCTACCAATCTGAAGGAATCCATGGCCAAAGTGTTGTGTTTGGATTCCTCAACCACCAGGATCCTCTCTTCCCCTGAGAGCAGGGGGCACCACATGTGGGTGGATGTTCAGATCCCAGAGGAGATGAACTGAAAATACAGAACATTCCCCCACAACATAAAGAAATTCACCATGGGCAATTGTGACTTAATAGTTACATATCACTGTATATTAATGCTTAACTGTATTCCTATAATCTTCATTTATTTTTTTAATGTAGTGTTTCAACAGACATAGAAGTGTTGTACTTTTAACCAACTTCTAAATACAATGAGGTTCTATGTCACTTCTGTGAAATTGGATGGCACCATTGTTTTGATGTTTGAGATGTAATAAAACATGAAGCAGAACAAAGAAAAATAAATTTAGTTTTTGCTATAATATTCACAGATGTTCCCAAAAGATGCAGCTCAGTCATTACATGTTGTTATAAAAAATAAAACTATCATATTATAAAGTTCTGATGACTGAGTCAGGAAATATTTAAAATACCACTTTGATGAACAAACCAAACCATTCTTACACTTGATAGTGCTACTGCTTTTCTAGTATGTATTTATTTATCCTTAAATAACCCATATTCCCCCGTTTGTTTGTTTTTGTCACATTGTACAACTACAGGGTGGTCGCTAGAAATGCGGAAAATTTGTCAAAGAGCTATTTATTTTTACAAAGAATAACTTTTACAAAGTTTTTTAAAGGCATATGTTATATTACGCTCATAGATGCTCAAAATGTCGTCCGTGCATTTTATTCATGATGTAAAGAAATCAAAATAGAAATGAGTAAGCACGCATTTTATTCATGATCTCATCTGACCCTCAAATTTTCCACTTTTCTAGCGACCACCCTGTATATTGTTTTTCATTAGTATGATAGTCTCTCTCCAGAGAACTTTTTGATTACTTTTCTATATCCATCTATATCTCTGTTGATCAATTGCACAGAAAAATAGAGGTTATAACCTCAAGGCCTAAGGTGACCTACCACTGGATGATACCATTTATGACATTCTTGCACAATGTACTTTGCTATCACACTATGTACACTCTTTTTTTCCCTCACACCCAAAACACTTAGAATTACTTCATACTAAATATTTTGTACAATATATTCCATTATGCTGCATACCTATCCTGTTGTTCATAATGTCTGTTTCACTTAAAAATACAACAGAAAGAATTTTGGCATTATGACCACAGGATATGTTGTTGTAGATACGTTTACCCTAACAAGACCAAAGAATAAAGTTCCCTCTGTAGCTCAAAAAAAGGACTTTTGATGTCTCTTGCAGAAGTTAAACTGAAATATAGTTCCAAAGGAATGAAATCTGTATACACAATGATGCTGGTTATATGCCACCAAACACCCTTTCTCTCTGATTCTAGTTTTTGTTTTTATAATCAAAGGCTTTTAATGAATTGTACTTATAACAAATATAAAAGATTTACGTGAAACTTATTCAGAAAGGTTTTTCTTAGAATTAACTAGCAAATGCAATTCTTTAAATAACCAAAAAAGTAAACTTTCTCAGTAAAATGTTTACATCTTATAATATTACTTTAACATATACCGACTTTTTTAAAAAAAAAAAAAAACACTTTTATGTCACCTCCGTTCTAGATTCTTATAGAAGGCATCATGCATAAGACATGAGATTCACAACAGCCAGCATGACAAATGAAACTAATTCCAATAGCCAAACTGTTTGTTAAATATATGTAAAGTTTTTTTAAAGTTAACTTATAATACCATTGACAATTTCATATTCAAATAGAAATGCAATAAGTTTTCCAGGACTATGGCTCAAAAACAATTTTTCCAGAATTTCAGTGTTGATAATAACTTAAAACTTGTTTTTCAAGACTTTGTTCAACCCCTGCTCATGTGGGAGAACAAGAATCGATAAATTAAACATCTTATAGCAAGTACTTTGCCAAATATAAACTTATTTGTTGTGTCTTTTCATGCATTATTAATAATAACATTGTCATACAATTAACTTACAACAAAAATATTTTGTTTATCAAAATAAAAACATTCAGACTAGTAAAAATAGTTTAAAAGGTTTGAGATGAAAAATTATATATTCACACCTTTCTCCACTCTGCTAAAATGATAGTAAAGAAAAAATTCATTTACTTTTTCACAAAGAAGTAAACTTTTGGTAATTTAATGACTGAGACAGCGTGTGAATGTAATAACATAATGTAATCACTCCACTGTTTATTTCCTTTAAATTATTTACCAGAAATTATACAATGTAAAGATCAGTTTTGATCACAAGTGAACTAATGTTGCCCAAGAAATGTTATAATTTTCCTACAATGAAAATGTATATCCAATGGGTACTTACCAACTCTCAAAAGATTAGATAATATTGTTTGGTGCTGCCCTCCAACTGCTGTGAACTTTTTTTTACTAAATCATGCCACAAGCCTCACACTCCTGTTGGAATTGGAAGATTTCAACATGTCTCCTGTAAATATATTTATGCTCCTGTTGGTTACAGAGGAGGTTTTATATTAGGACCCATTCCATAAGTGCAAATGAAGTATGTAAGCAACAATTTTAAAAAAAATGGAAGGATGGTTCACTCAGTCCAAAACCTGTCTGCAAAGAATCTACATCCTGTGAAAGCAGGATAAGGACACTTGATCTGTATATGCAACATCAATAGATGCCACCACCTCAGCAGCTTGAGACAGTGCAGTGAGTGATCATGAAATCCTATTGTGAAGAGCAGACCATACAGAGTTCTTCACTCAAGACATGATGGGGATGAGCAGCAAAATCCATAGATATGGTGCAGGAAGGCACTTCTTATGGTGAAAGATTTGTCAGCAAAACATAGCTAAAAAAATACTTTTAAAATAAAAGCAGAATTAAACAAAATAAAGTGAAAGTGAAATGAAGGGAAACCACTTCAAACTTAAACTAGAACTAAAGATGTCTGCACTTGAATATTGTCAAATATGACGTAGCTACATAAGTAATGCAAGTTAAACTAGTAACTGACATAGCTACATTAGTAATGTATGTTAAACCACTATGAGGATCAGGTGAGGGAGTATAATGGTAGCTGTATGCATCAAGTGAGCACGTTATGCTCCTATTTGTTAACAAATGATACATGATGATTTGCATGAGAGACATGTAAAAAGGTTTACAGTTAGAGGAGTGCACCAGGTGAGAATAGCTAATATTGTGAGAGAAAGCATGTACCAAATCAGAAAAAGGCATAAGTGACATGCATTTATTTATTTATTCACTGTGTAATACTTATTGTTCAAGTAATTTTTTCAGACTCTGTAACAAACTTCACAACTATGATTTATCTCACCTGTTATAATGATGTATAACTACATACTAGGAACATTTCTTTATTACACACACTACAACTGAATAATTTTTACCAAAGTATGTAGTCTTTCAGACTACTTTTTTTCTCGAGTCTGTAGACACACTACATAACTGTATGCTTTTTCTTCAACATAAATCTTTTGATACATTTTTGATTGATAATTTTTATATTTTTTGATACACACAATGAGTTATTTCGATTTTTTTTCTTTATATGTATATATATTTACATAACTGATCTTATGGTGTATTTTTAAGATATAATTAAAAAAATTGATATATGCTGTGTAACTGAATCAGCACTCTGGAGTTTGTATACTATCTAATTGTTTTTTCAGTAATTACAACAAAATTTTTCATGGCACACTACACAACACTAAGATTTCTCTCCACTAAGTAGTGTTAAACATACGTTAAATAACCTAGGATTCCAAATTTTTTTGGCACAAAGTTTAACAACAATGTTGTTTTTCAACAGTATGATTTTTTTTTTTAAGTGATTTCCTCCTCTGAATTCTTTCTCACAAACTTCACCATTGTATATTTTCTCTCTAGTGTGTATTTACTGGTGAACTTTAAGGTTAGTTTTATTTCATATTCTTTCCTATTCATACTAAACAACACTGGAGTTTTCTCTATCGTGTAACCAATTGTGTTTTTTATGTCACTATTCCTTTTAATTATTTTTCTCACATCACATAGCTATGTGGCTATCATAGTGTGTACTCTTGGTTGTAGTTTACCATTTTTCTTACCTAAAACTTATTTCAGAAGATATTTAACTCTCTGCACCACTGAAAGTTATTACCATGCATACAACTACAATGAAATGATTTATCTTCCATGACAAAAAAGAGTAAAGATAAGCAGAAAGACACAAGGGTAGTTAAAGAATAACAGGGCACATCCCACAGGTAACCCCCAGAGCACAATGAAGGAAATGCACGGGTAGAGTAAAGCCAGTTAGCAAACTTCTCACAAAAAGAGTGAATAGCCTTCAACATTAAGACCTCCATGACATGAGGATGCAAATGAGATACTTTAGCATGCCACGTACAAGAATTAGGAAACTCTGAAGATGTCAAAGATGAAGAGAATCAGAGGGGAAAAAATAGGCAAGAGAAAGAGGGACAGATATTAAGAAAGAACTTACACAATCCATGGGTCACCAGTAATGAGAGACTGCAAGTGTGTAAGGGAAGGAAGGGAGACACACCAAAGGACTAAGAGCTGACTTCATGGAAGTTATACTGCAGAAAGGTTTGAAGGCTTATGCTGCTAGGTGTTCAATTGAGATACCTGTAATCTAGTGAGTTTGGAAACTAAGGAGTTGTAGGATTGTAGGTAAGAACCTAAGACTGGGTGAAGGGTGGAGATATAGCAAAGGAGTGAAAGTAAGATGACAATGAACAGACTACAGGAAAAACAAAGGAGAAGGAGCAGTATTAAATAAGCCCAAGAATAATGTAAGGATCACAATTTGAGACCATAGCACAAGAGTTATGAAGATGAAAACAATAAGGATGGCACTGATCAAAGTAGCAATGAGACAGAAGGATGTCAATGAAGTAAAGCAACCCAAGAGACAATGTGAAAGTTACAAACCATCATACGGGTTTAACAAACAAAAAACATGTTCTTCCTCAGATAGAGTCAGAAGCAAAGACAGGAGGGGAACAGCTAGTTAAGATAACATGCAGGCAAGGCAGACTCAAGAATAGCATTGAAACAGAATGACATTGGATCTAAACTGGAAAAGAAGCAAGCTGAAAAGACCTAACAACCTAATATAAAATAGCAGGATTGAACATGTGTGATAACAAAGTTGCAAACAAGGTTATTTAGAACTAAAGAAAGAAAGGCAGTCAATCAAATAAACTAGAAATTCAAATGGCATCAGAAGAAAAAATCTAAACATGGGAAATGCTGTGAAAAGAACAAGTCTATGATCATGTATTTGTGCTAATGGGGATTATTGCACACGGAGAGTGTATCACTCTCATACTAGTGGAGATATAAACAGTATTATAAATATTATATTATAGGCCAATGCAGTACACAGAGATGTGTGTAGGGAAGTGAGTTTTGTTTAAGCATGGCAAGTACAGGTAATTCTACAGCAGTTTCACACACAGTATTATCATAATACCTCTTAGGTACATGGAGGTGGAGTGATATTTCTGAATAACCTATTTGTAAAATTCTTTCACCACACTTTATAAAAGTGTGCACTTTTACAGTACATTTCAGACCTATTTTGCTTTCCTACAGTTAGTATTTGTTGATGTATTATCAGGACATTTTTCCTGCCAAATTATTTCTCACGTACATCACAATTGTATGATTTTTCTCCAGCATATATTCCTAGATGAACTTTGAAATAAGTTATTTTTCCAAATACTTTACCACACATTGTAAAATATGTTAAGTGTGAGTCCTTTTATGTTTGCTTAGGATAGTACTCCTTCCAAATTCCTTGCCACACACTTCACATCTATATGGTTTTTCCCCAGTGTGTATCCGCTGATGTATTTTTAGATCACTTTTTCTGCTGTATTTTTTCTTACACACTACACAGCTGTGTGGTTTATCCCCAATGTGTGTTTTCATATGCGTTTTTAAATTACTGTTTGTTCTAAAGTCTTTTCCACACACTGCACAAATATATGGTTTCTCTCCAGTATGTATCCTATTGTGTTTATTTAGGTCACTATTACTTACAAATTCTTTACCACACATTTCACAACTGTATGGTTTCTCCCCTGTATGTATCCTCTCATGTATTTCAAGTTGATTTTTATTACCAAATTTACTGCTACACACTATGCAGATGTAAGGTTTCTCCCCAGTGTGTATCCTGTTATGTTTCTTTAGGTCACTATTGCTTACAAATTCTTTGCCACACACTACACAGTTGTATGGTTTTACACCAGAATGAATTTTTTTATGTCTACTTAGGTGACTACTCCTTCCAAATTCTCTGTTACACACTATGCACTGAAATGGTTTCTCTCCAGTGTGTATACGCTGATGTATTTTTAGATCACTTTTCCTTCCAAAATTTTTATCGCATATAACACAACTGTACGGTACACCTATAACAAAGGGAATCCAACACCTTTCAAGTTTATTTTCCACTGAAAGTGTTTTGCCAAATTCATCTTCACAGCTTTGTTTCTGAGGATTACTGTTTGTTATATCAGGAGTTTCTTGTACTAAACCATTATAACAGGGAAACTGTTTACCACTATAGCTGTTCGTACAGGTCTTTGTATCTATAATTAGAAAATAAAGGTTATAACAATATTACTTAACTTATACATTACATACAAGTACATTAGTAACTTCTTAAATACATTTCATAATTTCCTACTTATGTTTATGACTTTTAACTACTGTTATCGAACTTTAAAATATAACAGACCTTTTGCATGTTTAACAATAGCTATTAAACTACTTTCATGTTACACATCTGTATGTAACATAATTGAAAAGTTATTAGTATTATCTTACCATAATGGATTTAGAATGAATTTATACACATAATCAAAATCTTTAAAATTCAACATACTGATAATATTAATGGAGAAATGAACTGTTGATTATTTAAAGACTTTTTTTAGGGTATATTTTAAACTTATAAGATGATCCAAAGAAAGCCATTCAAGATGGGAAGCAAGAGATCTAGGAGGCAAAAGGAGTGATGGGTTCAAGAACCTCTCAAGGAAAAACAAGACAGGATAAGAAAAATATCACATAATGTGAAGATAAAAAGAGCCACAGAATTTAAAGAGCAAAGATTTGAGTTGCTGAGGAGGATATCTCAAAATGAATCTAATCAAAGAGCTGTAGTCTCAGAACCAAACAAAATCTAAGATCAGACTTTGGTATAAAGAACTTTTCTCCCATAGACAGTTTTATGTGACTCTTTAAAGAGTGGGCAATATAAACAATACTAAAAACCTTGCAGGCAATGCAACATTTAAATCAAAACATGGGCATATTTATTGATAATTATGCTTACTAAGAGATTCCCAACATATGATAGCCTGTTTCTGATAAATCAGTAACTTTGTGATATGTTATTCCTATTTGTAATGAAACTGTGATACTTAAAATAAAAAGTGAGAATATCAACATGAAAATGTGGAGTTTATATCATTACAACTTTAAACATGGATAGGTATAAGGTTTCTCTCTCTATATAACTATATATAGTATTTACATAAAATAATCTGTAAACATGATGTTTTATAATTACACATATGGTTAAATTTAGAGATAGGTAGTATTTCTTCTTCCTATAATGGAGAATTGGTCTGGCTGTGTCTCTATCTAAATATCTATCTATGTGATTGAAATAATAAATACAATGGTTTTCTATATAATCTGTTATGATGAAATACAAGATCTCAATACCAGAAGCAGTGATTGAGGCTTATGAAATGTGAAGCCATCAATTGAATGGCACCACAAGCAAAACCATTAGAAGGATTTCACACTTTGGGTATTCAAGATTCAGACAATTAAAAAAACTAGCTGTGGTACATGCAACAACCATTTCTTTATGACAGAACACAAGTTTAAATGAAAGTACTCTCCTCACAACAAGAACACAACTTTCACTAGGACTGTACATGAGGGTTTGATTACATCTTTATTGATGTAATAATTTTGATGCAATAAGTTGTATACAACTAAAGAACACAATCCAAACACTTTTCCTGTGTAGAATACACACACAAACTCCTTGATCATGTATGTCATTTTTTAAAAAAACAAATCTTAACCTCTTTTAAAGAAAATAAATTCAAACATCTTTCTCCATCTTTTGGTTTCTCAAAGGCCTCAAATTCATGGCTTCTCAAAGACTCACAAAACTAGTTTCCCTTCACACCCTACTATATTGGTATAGTTTAATTTACAACCTCAAACTGAAAACTGGAAGATTTGTTTGCAAAGACATATAAACTCTCCTATGATGTCTATGTTTAGGCAAAAAGGAGGACTTGAATTTTTTTTGGTAACATTCCAAAACAGCATTTATTGCTTTAAGAATGGTGATTTCATAAAACACTGTTTTTTGGTGTGTTTTTTTACATTAGATGTAACTTACTGAAAAAAATGACTAAATTTTCAAAGTGTTTTCATGAACACTTTGGGAAGTTCCTTGTTTGGATGCTCTCTGATTGTTTCTCATTCTTACTATTCCATAAATAATTCTGAAGTATTCAATGAAAAACTTATTCTTTTTGTTAGGTACTTTTATGACATTTTTACAGTTTATGATAATCTTAACACTGTTTAGCATGTTTTTTCTAATGTAGACCAGATACACCTAAACATAAGATTCCTGTTGATAAAGAGATGCATGTCAACTTGTTATTCTTAAATAATTCTTACAGAAAAGACAAACACTAGCTTCCAAACCTCAGTATTTCACAAGACCACTCAAACTGAAAGTTGTACCTCATGATCAGTGCCAAACTTACATACATTAAAAATGCTGTTTTTACATATAAAATATTAAGTTAGAACTCTATTTCAGGAAAAAGAATGGCAACATAAATTTCAGTTATGTGTACAAAACAGTTTCCCTCCCACTGTTGCTAATCTAGTAACTACTTCCTTTTAAAATAAGCCATAAATTGGAAAGCCATAAATATTCTTATTTATTGTGTTTTACCTTTCACCCCATACAATAAAAGAATATGAGAATAATACAAATGTGTAATTCAAATTTCTACCTTTTAAAAGTATTTGGTCAACTTCTATACAAAAACATAACTAATAATGATACTTCAGAAAATGTGCAGTGGAACACACAGGCTGGTGTTTTGGAAACACTAAAGAACAGGTTTGTTCTTCTTTGCTTAAAAATTTAAAATATACAATTAATATCTTCAAACATTCATTCTTTTGATTTTTCTAAGATAAAAATCTTTAACAGAGCAACTAACATACACAAAAGAATAAAGCTGTAAAGTATTATCACTTTTATTGACAAGCAGACATTCCTAGATCATCTTCAGGTTTCTTAACCTAGGAAGGTCGAAATGTTGTTCTCTTCTTATCAATGAAAGTGATAATACCCACACCAGCTGTTCTGAGATACATTTTAATTTCAAGTGTAAATGGGCTTACATCAACCATATTTCTCTGGAAAAAAAAGAAATTTATAAAACATGCGTAATAGAATATAACATAATAACATATGGATGGGTAGGGACTTACGGGCCACCCTGTACATCAAATAAATTTCTAATCAATGGAAAAGAATGAAAAGTAATGTTGCATTAGAAATTGGTAAACACAAACACTGCTCAGCAAGAGCACAAGAGATTTAATTTTAAACATTATTTTACATACCTCTATGTGATGTTACAATTGCTTGATTTTCTAGTTGTTCAGTATCCAATGGAACATTCAGTTCTTCATCATAAACAGGTTCAGCTTGTATTTCTAAACCCTCCATTGTTGTATAAGTAACTCTTTGTGCTTGACTGAAATCTACATTTAGACTGTAAATAATTGTAACTTATTTTTCTCATATAGTATTAATGTTAAGTCTTTAAACTAAAATGTTTAATATACACATTTTAATAGATTTAGCTTCAAGTACCTTATGTATATATTACTACTAAATGGTATCTTACATCTTTAAGGGCTATACACATAATCTGCACTGATCTTAAAGTATCTTAAGTACATAAAGATCAGTACTGATTTTTTTCTTTATCCAGTTCAACTTGCATTTCTGAGTTATTTTGAAGTAAACAAACTTCAACTGATACCTTGACTTATAGTTTAAGATCTAACAAAGATTTTAGCAACAATTACAGAACATTCTAATCCTTCATCTTTACATGTAAGACTATGTAGTTTGACATGTAAAGGATATGAATCTAAGTTGCTAGAACTTTTGAAATCCTGTTAATCTTCGTTAAGTTCTCTTGTCAAGTTGCATTTCAAATCTATTAATGCCAATAAACTCCAAGTACTGAATAATGAATCATTTTTTAAACAGAAATATATGCTACTTTAAATGTTTTATGTCCCCAATAAGCAAAAGTTTCTAAAAAAAAAAATCCATTCTATAACAACTTTTAATATGTATTCCACAATAATTGGAGATTTATTCTAGAAAGAAGACTATCTCACAATACTTGTCTTGCAATCTTTTGTTTTACTGATTACTTGGAAACTTATCACAGACACTAGAAACTAAATTTTTAAAAATACAAGTATGAAATAGAGATAAAACAAGTGATTTCTTGTGATAAAAATAATATAATCAGGAGTAAAAAATTTCTGCAATGGCCATTTGTCATTTGAGCAAGTTTGAAATAAAGCTTAACAGATATGTGAATGATAAGAGTTGGCTATATCGTTTTTCTATAGTTTTAGTTTGAGATGGATCAGTTGGTCTCTTGTTGTCAGAACAAGTTACAGAGGTTTTACTCACCCTATACCAATTTTATTTTTCCAAGTATCTGAAACTAAAACTGTAAGATTTCAGGACTACAAGGAGCCCTCTGGTCCACCATGCCTGTCCCATCTATTAAATTACCAAAATGGAAAAAACACCTCTGATAATTCACATATTTTTCAAGCTTTCCTTTAAATTTACTGCTCCAATCTCATATTAAGGCAGCTTATCCCAAGGTCAACTACCCTGTTAGAAAAATAAAACTGTCTTAGCTAAAAATGACTCCTTTATATATCAAAATATATATTTGTGTATGCACATAGTCTTACCATTCTCACCAACACTATTTATTACCTTAACTAAGAGCCTTAAATACTTCCGAACTCTTAGTTTGTGAAGAGAAAATAATCTGAGATAAAAACCTGACCTTGTATGACAATCTTACCACATCAGGTCAACAAAAACAAGTAGTTTTGATTGACTAATACTGCTTTACTACTAATTATCTAATATTAGTAACAGTAATACACAAAGTCTGAAACATCAGAACTGATACTAAACTAAAATATGATGGACCAACTTATTCTCTGTGTAAACTGTTTCTGTTGGATACATTGCCATTAGTTCATAAAACATGGTTTTTTACAACATACGTAACTGTTAGTTACAATAACAAGACTCAAGTTACAAAACTGAAACCTAATCCAAGAAATCTGCATCTCTACCCTTCATCATTTACTTACGTATTTCAAAACTTTATATGTGTATCAAATTTAAAACATATTACAATAACACAAATAACAAGGCAATATATTTTACTAAACTGTCGCAAAAACTAACGACGTGAAAAAAACACTGACATCTGTACGATTAAACGCTAACCGTATTATTTTCGGGACGAGATACCAAACGAACCACGTGTGAGACTAAAATACTGAAACGCCCCTTCGAATTATAATAATATAGTTTCTGGAAGGAAGTTTTTATCTCTTAGCCTATCCAAAATATTTTAACGTATCACCAATCATCCTTTTCTTAATCATTAACGTTTTGGAAAGTGGTAGTTACATATCTGCCCTTTCTTGCAATTTTTCCGAGATAAATTAAATATCGACGCTGTTTGGTTTAAAAGATAAAATATTGGTACTTTTTTTTTAATACTGCACACTTGCACTAGAAAAACTGCGAAAATTATATTTAGTATCTACTTTATTGGCACTCTTAACTTCCGGTGAATTCACCCAGTTACCAATGATGTGTTTTTCGTGATCAGATAAAGAACGTTGGTCAAACTGAAGTATTTCACTTAAAATAGTCCCCAGCTGAGACAGCGCTACGTCTTCGCATTTACAACACTAAAATCAATGATTCGATTCATCTCGGTGGACACAGCAGATAGCCCGATGTGCTGTCAGAAAAACACACCCACATATACACTAAAAGCATTTCTTAAATTTGTTATATCAGTTACCATATCAGTACATAACACAAAGGTTAAAATGTATCTCAAATAACCTTGGAAGGTTGAAACATTATTCTCTCCTTATCAATAAAAGTGTTAATACCCACTACAGCCATTCTGAGAGTTAAACTTAAAATTATTTCTAAAGATATACCATAACTTCTTTTAAATCGGCGCCCGCGTCGCGCTAAACATGCTCACCCTCCCAGCCGTGGGGGTGTATAATGTGACGGTCAATCCCACTATTCGTTGGTAAAAGAGTAGCCCAAGAGTTGGCGGTGGGTGGTGATGACTAGCTGCCTTCCCTCTAGTCTTACACTGCTAAATTAGGGACGGCTAGCACAGATAGCCCTCGAGTAGCTTTGTGCGAAATTCCAAAACAAACAAACAAACAAACTTTTAAATCGGCCCCCCAGTGGCTCAGCGGTATGTCTGCGGACTTACACGCTAAATTCTGGGTTTCGATACGTGTAGTGGGCAGAGTACAGATAGCCCATTGTGTAGCTTTGTGCTTAATTCAAAACAACAACAACAATATTTTAAATCTTTAACCCATTATCAGTGTGCGTTTTCTTAAAGTAAAGCCACATCGGGCTAAATGCTGAATAACATTATTAGTCTTAAATTCCATGAAATTTTAACTGTTTCTGCTAAATTGTTAAAGTGCTAGATATTGGTTACGTAGAGAAATCAACTGCCTCATACATAAAATTTTCTCAAAGTGGAAGCCAAAATAATCAAACAACAACATTATTTTGCAGACTAGTAAAGCAAAACCACTTTTATGCCACCATAGTTGAAATAACTACTATATTCTACCCTTCCATAACTAGGAAGAGTGTATTTTTATTTGGAAACATTCTGGTAATTTACCTAAATTTTGTTTAAATCATATAGTTATTGGCAATGGCGGCGCCAGGGGGGGCTTGAGCTCCCTCAGCCTCCAATATTGTTACCTACATATATTTATAAAATATGGAAAACATATTCGTCGTTGTTGCTCAACAATTAACATCAAAGAGACAAAGATCTGTAGAGCTCAACGTCTTCATCAAGACGGAAGTATGTATCACGCGTTCCATAGCAACTGAAACTCATGCACTGTATTGCTGCTCCCTGTGTAATGCCATTCTATCTTGAGCTTTGATGAAGATTAGACAACCACATTGATTTCAAGTTACAACAGGTCATCAGGGATTTTACTTGATAAACCAAAGGTTTCACAGGTATTTACCCATTAATTTTATCTATCTTTTATTGAAAAGCTAAACATATCATGCATGTATAAGTGCATTGTGTATAGGTCAAAACCATGAAGCATTTAGCAGGTGTTGTGTCCTTTGTGCTGCGAGATCATTTTGCATTGTGTATCAGCCATCCAAAATTGTACTGATGATTGTGGCATAGACTTAAAATTGTGACTTGCAATCCAATTAATGTTATATTTATGACTAGATAATAACCTCACATGTTAACTGACCAAATAATATTTGTAAACAATTCCAGAATGAATTTTGAAATTGTCATTGGGATATTTAGAAGTACCTAATTTAATGTAATGTAGTAGTTACATTATTGTAACAGGTGCTTGTCACACTTATAATAATAAGAACAATATCACAATCATAGTTTGGCCTGTATGAATAATGTAAACTTATGAAGAAATCAAACTTTCTGTGAAGGTCAACTGGGTGGAATTTAGGTGAGCTTCCTCTTTTACATATACGCATATTTTCATAAACAGATTATTTCTAATTTATAATAATGAATTATTAATCCAATGAAAACTGCATTGAAAACGCAGTTTGAAATGGCACACCTTTCTGAAATGTACCTTGGTATTTAAATTATTATAATTTACCATCTATACTTCATATTGATGACATTTTGGGAAGCTCCTCTACAGTTTACCTCAGCCTTCCCCCAACAAAAATATCATGGTGCCGCCACTGGTTAGTGGGTATTTTTGTAAGCAAGATTTGAAAGATTTAAACTTACGTTAATCCTTTAGATTGAACAAAATTTATGTGCAAGTATAATTGTTCAGTAAGAATTTTATTTTGTGGAAAATAATATGCACTAACTTTAAAACATAATTTAATTCCTAAACTACTTAACTTCTTGCTAATAACTTAACCCATAAATTTCTGCTGTTTGCTCATTTCTGAATGAGGCTATTGATAATTAGGAGCTGAAAATGTTTACACTTAGTTTTGCGGGTATCGACGCTTATTGCACTCTTTGGAGTGAATTTGCAAAAATGCATTAATTAGCTGGGGGTCTTACCTAGATTGGTGTTTGTTTTCTTTTATATCTTTTCCTTAAAGTGATTAAGTGAGAAAAGCTATAGAGAAGACAATACTAACACAAAGATTAACTGATGGAATATTATCATTAGATAAAGTCATCATGTTAATTTCTGTCTATAACCAAAAAAAGATACAGAAGCAAATTTTATATGCAAAACCGGCTCGTTTGGGTTGAGAAAATATTTTACATAGAAGAGCGAACAACGTTTTGACCTTCTTCAGTCATCGTCAGGTTCTCGACATCACTGATACAGAAGCAAAGTTCACATTCTCACATAACACAAAAATATCTATCCTTTATTAAGTTTAAAAACTTACAATCGATATAACAATAGTTAATGTAACATCCTGGACTCAAGCACTGAATGGCTGCATCAGGGAGGGGGAAGAAAGTAGAAAAATTGATATCATAGCTCCAATAGAGGGCGAGGCTATCTTAAAATAAGAATGCGACGAAGAACCACCAGAAAAATAACAGACCAGTGCTCTGTCGAAACATATAGTATGTATTTCATTATGAGGGCCTGAGGCAAAGTTCTTGGGACTTATCTTTGACTGTAAGCTGATCTTTATTTCACACATCAAGGAGCAATGTGCCAAGTGTAGAAGGACACTAGATATCATCGGTGTCCTCTTTTCTACCTCTTCAGGAGTTAATTGATGTTCTATGCTAAAAATCTATTGTGCTCTCATTTGATCCAAACTAAACTATGGGTCTCTAGTATATTGTTCTGCCAGGACCTTGGCCTTGAAGATAATACAATTTTTTAAATTTAAATTAAAAGTTATTGTGATTGGTAAGTACTATCATAAACAAATGAATAAACTTTTTTGTGTGTTATGATAATGTATCAATAATTTAAGAATCACATGAATGATCATACTTAAACCTTTCAAGATGACGTCTGAATAAGCTGTGTTGAACGTTATTGTGAAGTGGGAACGTCTAGGAATAACAACAGCTAAGCCACAAAGCGGTATGCCACACAAGCTTATAGAACGGGACCGCCGAGTGCTGAAGCGTGTAAACAACATTTGTCCACAGTTGCAACACTCACTACCGAGTTTGAAACTGCCTCTGAAAGTAACGTCAGCACAAGGATTGTTCGTTGGGAGCTTCATGAAATGGATTTCCATGGCCAAACAGCCGCACACAAGCCTAAAATCACCATGTGTAATGCCAAGCGTCGGCTGGAGTGGTGTAAAGCACACCGACATTGGACTCTGGAGCAGTGAAAACGCGTTCGCTGGAGTGATGAATCACGCTTCACTAATTGACAGTTTGATGGATGAATCTAGGTTTGGCAGATGCCAGGAGGTTGCTACTCGCATGAATGCATAATGCCAACTGTAAAGTTTTGTGGAGGAGGAATAATGGTCTAGGGCTGTTTTTCATGATTTGAGCTAAGCTCTTTAGTTCCAGTGAAGGAAAATCTTAATACTACAGCATACAATGACATTCTAAAAAACTGTGTGCTTCCAACTTTGTGTCAAACGTTTGGGGAAGGCCCTTTTTGTTTCAGCACAAAGCGAGGTCCATAAAGAAAAGGTTTGCTGAAGTTGGTGTGGAAAAATTTGACTGGCCTGCACAGAGTCCTGACCTCAACCCCATCGAACACCTTTGGGATGAACTGAAATGTGACTGCAAGCCAGGCCTTCTCGCCCAACATCAGTGCCCGCCCTCACTAACGTTCTTATGGCTGAATAGGAGCAAATCCTCGCTGCTATATTCCAAAATCTAGTGAAAAGCTTTCCCAGAAGAATGGAGGTTGTTATAGCAGCAAAGGGTGTCCACATACTTTTAGCAATGTAGTGTATATGATCGTAATTTATAATTTCAGAAATCATTAACATATCTGTGTGCAAAATAAAAAGGGTTTAACAAGGGTACAAAGTATGACAAATATAATTTGGACCAGACAGATTTGCTTCAGACAGAGATTGCTAGAACCTCTGTAACCTAAATAAGTGAAAAAGAGGAAACAAATATAATTCAGTATAAGCAAAAAACAACCGAATGAAACTAGAGATAAATATAATAATTCAAATGTTATATCTTGCACAGTCCCCAATCGTAACCAGTGCCCTCTTTGCAGTTGAACTTTTTGATCATTTCTACATTAGTAGTACTGTACAGACAATCTTATTTTTGCTTAAAAATTTGTTGTCATTTCTGTTTATATTACAAGCTTAGTTTTCTTTACTATTTTTATATTTATATGGGTATTTCTGCAGTGTATCGTTGATCTCACTCTGACCATGTATACCTCCTACTGTGGCCTAAAGAACCATATCCAGTGTTGTTGTGTTTTGGACTGGAGATGTCATTACAAAGAGATGAGGTTTCCTCACATCTGGTAGATGTCAGTTCGTGGTGGATCTGGTGTTTTGGGTGTCCTTGAACCTTTACATGCACCTCATATGTGATCACTGCAAGCACTACATTTTTTACTGACACTGAGGTCAATCTTACCAACACTACTACTTATACCAGACTTCACATCTTAACACGTTGGCTCACAAGCCTATTTTGCGAATACTTTTCAGGGTCTCACTAGTCATTTTACAATTACTTTTTTCAGGAAGAGTGTATATGTAGCTGTTGTGTCCCAACCAATAAGTGACCCTTTAAAAACATAGAGCACGATTTACTGGTGGGTCTTATGGATCTTACAGGAACACCATCACGACCCACTGTATTAAACATGCACTAAAACTAAATTAAGTTAAATCTCTTTAATTTTATTAAATTCTAAAACACCTTGAGATCCAATGTTATAATTTTCACATGTGAAGTAGAATCCAGTAGTTTTCTTTTATTTTTAGATGGTTATGCAAACAGAAAGAAGAAAATAATTAAATTTGCCACAAGTATATACCAGAAAACCTATTCTATCACTATGCTGCCACAAATAAAATTCAATCACCACCTGTCAAGCCCCCCCCCCCAGTGGCTCAGCGGTATGTATGCGAACTTAACCCTAAATTGCCTAAAAACCGGGTTTTGATACCCGTGGTGTGTATAGCATAAATATCCCAATGTGTAGCTTTGTGCTTAATCGAAACAACAACAACAACCTATCAAAAAAAATATTTTCCTATTTCGGCGTCATAAGCCCGGCATGGCCAAGCGTGTTAAGGCGTGCGACTCGTAATCTGAGGGTCGCAGGTTCACATCTCGGGCGCGCCAAATATGCTCGCCCTTTCAGCTGTGGGGGCATTATAATTTGACGGTCAATCCCACTATTAGTTGGTAAAAGAGTAGTCCAAGAGCTGGCGGTGGGTGGGGATGACTAGCTGCTTTCCCTCTAGTCTTACACTGCTAAATTAGGGATGGCTAGCACAAATAGCCCTCGAATAGCTTTGTGCGAAATTCAAAAACAAACAAACAATCGCCTGCATAATCATGCTATACAATTTGGCTCGCACAAGAAGACTTATTAGCTGAACTCTTTAAAGATTAAAGAAGTTTCAGTCTCAACATAATAGATAGGGCTTTTATTGAATTCTAAAATTGTTTAAAAAGATATGCTAAATATAGACTTTTACCTATCAATGACATAACACGCAGAAATCTGTTTCATTCCCTTTTATACCGTTTTCTTCAAGTACAGCGATAAGTCTACAGATTTACAGCCCTCCAACAGGGCGTTCAATTTCCCTCGGTAGGCTCAGTAGATAGCTTGATGTGGCTTTGCTATATGAAAACACGCACGTTTATGACAGACATTAACCTGTTTAATAATCTAAACATTACTGTTAAAACTATACTCAAACATTTACATAATATTAACATTCTACTACCTATCCCGGAAAAATCCTTACTAAAGGAACAAAAGCAAGACACATTTAGCATCCCATGTAAATGTTTGTTTTGGAATTTCGCGCAAAGTTACAGAAGGGCTATCTGCGCTAACCATCTCTAATTTAACAGTGTAAGACTCGAGGGAAGGCAGCTAGTCATCATCACCAACTGTCAATTCTTGGGTTACTCTTTTACCAACGAATAGTTGGATTGACCATCATATTATAATGCCCTAAAACAGCTGAAAGGGTGAGCATATTTGGTGTGACGGAGATTTGAATCCGCAACTCTCAGATTACGAGTCGAGCGCTCTAACCACCTGGCCATGCTAAGCCTCAATATTGAGGTGAATTTCAAATATCAGCTTTAATTTAATATACCATCAGTTTGAAACAAGTAAGTCACAAAATATTTTGTGTTTGTTTCCAGTTAGTGCAAAACTACACAATGGGCTACCTATGTTCAGCCCACCACAAATATCGAAACGCAGTTTTTAGTGTTATAAATATTTCGGGATACAAATTATTTTCTTACACCACCCTAGAGGTAAAAGTAAAGCGATTATTTAGAAATTATAGAAATAATCAAAGCAAGCGATCTCTCACTAAATCGAAATAATGTTCTCATCAAAACCAATCGTATTTGGCAAGTACTGTATCAGATTTGACCTTCACCTGCTGACACCTTTTTTGTCTTATTTTATCCTTGTATATTTTGTTTTGGTAACTGTATAGATAAACCTTATATTGACTTAGTACAGCTTGTAGCATTTCAGCGAAGAGGGACACAGTTCTCCAGCCATACTAGGACAGGAAAATCAAAAAGGTTTTCTGAATATCCACTAAAAGAGTAAAAAAGTACAGACAATACTTGAAGAAGACAAACCAGTGTTGTGTCGAAACGTGGTATGTGCCACCATCAGTTAAACTCTTCTCCGCGTTTATAAATCATTGTTTTCTTGTCTATTATTATATTATCATAACGTGCTTCCACACTGGGGCCCGGCATGGCCAAGCGCGTTAAGGCGTGCGACTCGTAATCTGAGGGTCGCGGGTTCGCATCCGCGTCGCGTCAAACATGCTCGCCCTCCCAGCCGTGGGGGCGTTATAATGTGACGGTTAATCCCATTATTCGTTGGTAAAAGAGTAGCCCAAGAGTTGGCGGTGGGTGGTGATGACTAGCTGCCTTCCCTCTAGTCTTACACTACTAAATTAGGGACGGCTAGCACAGATAGTCCTCTAGTAGCTTTGTGCGAAACGTAAAAGCAAACAAACAAAAAACTGAATGGAGAAGGTGAATTAAGCATGTACCTGGGCATCATGTAGCCACTAGCAGGCCAGCAGGTTGGCTTGTATTTGGACAGTAGAAACTGATTGAATTGTATGTAAAACGGACTTCGTCTTCATTGTTAACATGGCCAGGATAATATGATTTATTTTGTATAAACAATAGGCATATTAACAAACATATGTATGTATGTATAAATATATATACCTATACTGTGTTATTTATTCCCCTAAAAATTTCATTATATTATTTTTATTAATTTGTCACGAAAAGAATTAAAACGTGTCATTTGTGGTTATATTTATTACTAACGCTCACTTGCAAAATTTTTATGAATAGTATTTCTGTATAACTAAAAATCTATACTCCCGTTTGCTCATTTAATGTGTTTATGACTAAGTGATAATAAATAGTTTTTCTTTTTCAGGCCCCCAGTGGTTCAGCGTTATGTCTGCGGACTTACACGCTAAAATCCGGGTTTCAATACCCGTAGTGGGCAGAGCACAGATAGCCCATTGTGTAGCTTTGTGCTTAATTAAAAAAAAACAATTTTCTTTTTTAGTTTGAAGTTCCTTTCCAGTAAGGAAATGTTTCAAGAATTTTAGCGTGAATCTGGTGCACGAAAGAAGAAATTCAAACAGCAAAATAATATGCTGAAAGTAGAAGGCAACTTTTTTGTTGTTTAGTTTTGAAAAGAAAAGTTAAAACCTGCCAAAAGCTTTCCATCCAGAATCTGATGTCAGTTATTCCCACGAAACATTGTTATTACTTCAGATAAATTGACTGAACACGATGAAGTATCAAATGATACTACTATATAGTCATATGGTAAAGGCGTTCGACTCGTAATTTGAGGGTCGCGAGTTCGAATCCTTGTTACACCAAACATCCTTTCAGCCAGGGGGCGTTATAATGTGACGGTAAATCCTACTATTCTTTAGTAAAAGAGTAGCCCAAGAGTTGGCGGTGGGTCGTGGTGACAAGCTGTCTTCCCTCTGGTCTCATACTGCTAAATTAGGGATGGCTAGCTCAGATAGTTCTCGTATAGCTTTGCTCGAAATTGAAAAAACAAACAATATACAGAGAACATTAATTCTATCTCTTTAGGGTATCTATACTACTCATGTCACTGTTGGTCATTTCCGTTGTAAAAATAAAGGGAGCTGTAAGCTCAAGATATTACTTCACATGCCATCAGAAAAGATTATTGTCTACTTTTACATAGAATCTTGAACTTTATAGAAATCTTTACGACAAGAAGGTGCATATAATACCACAGGCAAATAACAAAGAAAAACAGTGAAAGAAACTTACATATAATCTTAACCAAGCTAGCCCTTGTGTAGCTTTGAGCAAACTTCAAAAACAAACAAACAAATGACAATCTCATAGCACACCCTGTTACAAAAAAGCAAAATGACTATATACACCCAAATGTAATAACTAATGGAGGAATACTTTTTAAAAAATGTTTCTAAAAAGCCACCTTAATTGATGACAGAGTGTGAACAGAAAACCTTGAGCTCGTTGTTAGAGCTGAGCCTCTACAATCCTCTATCTATTGTTCACTTGCAGTTAATGACAAAGGAATGTGTATCAACTTGAACTGTCAAAAAATGATCTTCAACAAGTAATACCTCCATCCGGGTCTCGCCAAACACGCTCGCCCTTTCAGCCGTGGGGGCGTTATAATTTGACGGTTAATCCCACTATTCATTGGTAAAAGAGTAGCTCAAGAGTTGGTGGTGGGTGGTGATGACTAGCTGCTTTCCATCTAGTCTTACACTGTTAAATTAGGGACGGCTAGCACAGATAGCCCTCGAGTAGCTTTGTGCGAAATTGAAAAACAAACAAACAAATAAGTAATACCTCAACCATAATTAGAAAAGTGCAACATATTGTAATAGGTGAAAATCTATAATTACAAAGATCAAAAGCTGACCATGTGTACCGGAAAAGTACGTAACGTAATCAAGAAAGATCTTCAACTAGAAACAAGAGCAATAACATATGTATTCACCAAGATAAAGGTTTCCAACCATACTTAATTTTTAACCATTGTACGCTTCATAAAGTTGTAGAATAAAAATAATGTTCAGCATATAGATATTTACGTGATCAAAGCGTTGAAATATCAAATTGGACACCGTCATACTTGTAAACTCAATGTGTTATGAAAATTCTTATAGGAATGAATGGTTTAGTGTACATAACAGCTTTAGGATGGAGTATTTTGCAATAAAACTATATGAGTTTTATGAAGATGCCCGGTCGTCAGACAGAGAGAGAACAAGTGGACATGACAGAATGGATTGTAACGATTAAATTGAAGCCCCGTTTGCTTGTTTATTATTATTTATTTGTGAAAACTTGTGCATTATGACAAATATTTGTGGTATTTATAAATTTTGTCGATGTACAATAAACTGAAAAAATAATTTTTAATATATGTCATTTTGATTTGTTTGTTTGTGGATTTTTTGTTGCCTGAATGTCACAAACATAGGCATCATAGATTTGGAACTCAGATAGCTTTTGTACTTTTGGAACTTTGGTTTAAATTTAAAATTGCAAAAATGAAAGATACCGAGAAATTAGTTTCTCTCCATTAACATTAATGTCTGTGCCCATAGACATATTAACAAAGACATTTAAATTTGTGAACATGAAAACGTATTTTAACTGGATATATAAACAACTAGTCAGTTAATTTATAACAGCAGACTGAAGTTACATAGGGTTATTTACCGTCTCCACAGCAGGGAATCGAACTCTGAATTTTAGCGTTATAAGTTCGTAAACTTACTGCTGTCCCATTGGGAGACTGCATGGATAAAATATTTTCTTCAAGATTGGAAGGAAGAAATTGTCATGATGCTTTTAACGTAAGTCTGAGCGTAGTTTAGGCCTAGTCATGCTATCTGTATTTGCTCTTTTCTCAGTAAGTTTCAAAACTTGGCTTCTCACCAGCGTAGTACAACTTGCAGATAACAAAATAAAAACAGTTTTCGAAAGTTATCTTTTTTTATTAGTTATAACTTGAGACAACTTATTTACCCTTTCTGTGTTGAACTTGATAAAAAATAATGTTAGGTGTTACTATAGGTTATAGTATAAAACTGTAAATATAATCTTTAAATTTACAACAGGTCTCTCTTAACTCTATTTTGTGTTTGTGTAGTAATACCATTACTAGTAAATAGTGTGGATACTGCTTCTTATCGCTAAATTCCCCAAATTACTAATCATTATTATGTTATATTTTTAATTTCAGTTGTTTTTTTAAATTATAAATACACACAATCATATTACCTTCGAAGTTCAATATAACACTTGACATTTTTTGCTTTTTTTCAGAATTAAACATTTAGGCTCAAGATAGACAAAAAGTACTACATGTTCAATCCTAATTATCACATACATAAGGAATAATTTATATGCAGTGTTGTAATCAATACTAGTGGACACTAAGTTACATTGTAATGTAAAATTAATTTACAGATTTGTACATCTCATTAATTATGAAATGTATTATTTTACTGGTGAAAAAATACAATAAATGGAACAAATTATCAGAATATTTGGAATTTGGTTACCAGTTTGAATCTAGTTGTGTATTCTCATCAGTTTTATATTTTCAAAAGATGACATAGATAAAAAAGGATGCATGAATGTGTCAAAACTGGTATCTCTAACTTCAAATCTTCTGATAGTTTATGCAATTTACTGTGATTTTGTTCAATAACTTTTCTCTTGATACACATGATAATGTATTATTTTAATATGGCACAATAGTACTGCGTATCAACTAGGCAATCTTTCACTGGTATTTGGTTTGGAAGTTAACATTTTCTTTACATGGGAATGTATATCCAATAAATACTTCTGATATTTTCCATTTCTTCCTACCCACTTTTCCAATGCACATTTTTTTCTTGTTTAGTCAAATCATGAGGATTCATGAGCATGAATGTAAAGGGAGTCAGTGCACATGGAAATGTGTTCCACTTCTCTTGATGGAGGTTCTGCTGCATGATTACATTGTCATATAGGGATGCAAATCCACATGATTTCATGTAACATTAGTCAGGAGTTGTTTCAAGGCTGATGGCATGCAAGCTGCACAACGTCAATAGGAAAGAAGCTATTCTACATATGGATGCTCGTATCTATATCCATTAGATATGTACATTTTCAGGTAAAGAAAATATTAATTTTCTGTTGCACATGAAACAAATTTGAAATGCTAATTGAACCAGATAAAGAACAGTTCATGCTAGACCTTTATGCATATAAAAGACATGAAGATCAATTTATTATAAGTATAGCTAAGAAAGAGGTAAAACTATATTTACTAATCTAGATATGCATAAGATACATGAAGTCAAAGCTATAAAAATCATTAAAACATGTATGTTAAAAATTTTAGTTTAAAGATATAAAAAACAGAGGACATTTGTTTTAGTATTTCTGATGATGGAAAACATCACAGTAATAAAAATGTTGAAATTTTTATTCAATGTTCGTGCACTTTGAGAAGGAAAAAAAATCATAATTCTTTATTTCTAGGCTAAATGTATGCTTCATTTGAGCATGAGATGATACTGATTCCACAATGGAGGAAGTAGAAATAAAAGTTGAACCCATTTTTGATGAAGAGCAGAATGCTCTGTTGAATATCGAACTGATGGAAAATCAAGAAAAAATTATAACATCACCTTATAGTAAGTGAACACTTTTTTTTACTTACTTTTTATTTTCTTGCTGATGTTTTTCATGATTATGGTGTGTGTTGGTGTAATGTGGTAATGTTTCATATTATTTGACATTGATTAAAAACCTATTTAATGTCAGCAGAGCTATTTACTCTCTTGATATATAAACAATTAAAGATACATCATTTTTATTATTATAATTTTATTGTAGTAGTAACATTTAGACCAGTTTTAACATGATTTCAATGGTCATATTTGCGTGTTTGGATGATAAAAATTATAGTACTTCACATCCTAGTTATTGGGCATTGCTTTTTATGAAACACTCAGTAGCATGATTGTAGAAAAAACAGAGGTAGTTGAATCAGTTCTCTATTGCTCATAATAAAGCTGTGTGTAATAGAGTTGTAGAATATATTTACATGATGTAACTTCTAAGTTCAACAGGAGACCAGCAGGTCCACAAAGGTTGCCCCATCCATTAAATTGAAAAAGAACTCGAGTCTACTTATTGCCATTCAAACATTTATTTTGCCTTTAAACTGTTAAAGTTATTGGTTCATTACATTTGAAGGCTGGAGGTGATTCCTTCCTTCTGAAAATCTAGAATTATGTCATATAGTCTTACCATTCTCACTGTTGAATACGATACTTTGATACTGTTGATGTTGAACATTCCTATTTGATTTTTTCTGATGATTTTCTAAAGAAATAAATACTTTGAGAGATCTTAACATGTTGTCATGTGACAACCTGTCTATCCCAATTAATCTTAATAGCCATCCTCTGAACTAATTTGAAAAATTCAAGCCGTTCTTAAAGTAAAGAGCCCAAGAATAAACACAATACTTAAAACTTTGTTCAACCAATGATCTGTACTGTGAAGTATAGCTTTTTAAGGCTTATTTTCAGCTATAACCTAAAATCCAGGTTTCCCTACCATTAGCAACAGTATGCTATGTGTGAAGAAATCAGACCAAGAAAATAATACAACACAAGATATCTCTGTATATACACACACACACACACACACGCTACATCCTTGAAACTGACATATGTGGTACATCAAAACTAGTCAGGATAATAATCTTTGTATTTTTGTAAGTTTGTGTTTGTTTTTTGTTACTTAATTTTTTTACCTTATAAAAATGTTAATCATTACAACAGTTCACTGCATGGAGGACCAGAATTATAATCTCAAACACTCAACAAACAGCATATAAACAAACCAATTTCAGAATAAAAGGCACTTGAGAAAGTCATTGGAGTGAAAACAAAAAAATTTTACAGTGCCACAAATTTGTCAGCCTGACTGCCTAACGATGTTAGAAAGGCATAGCTCTGTCCTACATTCATTTTATGCAAATGTAAATGCACATGATTTACTTTCACTTAGTTTTAATTATAATTTTAATACAATAACTAATTATAACCATTTTGAAACACTATTAGTAGCCATATTCTGTGATTAAGAACATGCACTGTGAGTTGCCAAGTAACAACCCACCCTTGTATTGTGTGCTGATGCACAGTTGTTCATGTACACGTGATACATGATCAGTCAGCAGCTGTATCAGCTAGATAAGAAAAATTGGACAATGTAGATTCTCTAGATGAAGATTCTAACTATGATCTAACCTTTGAAAGAAGGATTTTTAGTTTTCTGCATCTGACTCTAAGACTCTGTGTTGGGCAAAGCAATTCTCTCATAGCAATTGATGCCTAAGGCATCAGTCTCCTATGTGAAAACAAACACTATCACTACTGAAGTTTGACTATGCTTTGTTTGAGTATGTTGGACTGAAAACAAGAATGATAAGTTTTGCCCCCCAGTGGCTCAGCGGTATGTCTGCGGACTTACACGCTACAATCCGGGTTTCGATACCCGTGGTGGGCAGAGCACAGATAGCCCATTGTGTAGCTTTGTGCTTAATTCTAAACAACAACAAATGATAAGTTTTATAATTTACCTTTGCATTATTTTCAAATTGAGTGGCATAATAACATCAGGTTGCAATTTTTAAAATTAGAGTAAAAGAGAAAACCTTATGATAGTAACTTTGAAAAATCTTTGTGCTAGTGAAGAGAACATTACTGCAAGAATATAGGTAAAGACTTAGTAACATAAGAAGCTATGACAATTGTATCATAGCTTTTTAATTAGAAAAATTTGGAACTTGGAATGGGATCACCAAAGTGTAAGGAAGCAAGGTAGGAATGGGTGTATAACATAACAACACTTGATGGATTTTTGACATGGTGCAACTTTACAGTGGGTATGGCTATCATTCTGCCCCTTCATACTTTGTGTGCTTTTTGTAACTTGATAGTTACAAACTAAGTAAATAGTGTATTTTGGTAAATTTTTCTATTGTAAACTTTGTTTCAGTGACTAAATACAGATATATATGTGTGTGTGTGTGTGTGTGTGTGTGTGTGTAATTAAATTACGTGATCCATGTGGAATGCACAACATCATGAGTAGGGGCATTTGGTGTCGGAAAAGAGACAAGAAGTTCCAGTAATAATATTTTGATCATGGAAGACATTGTAGCATTCTGATATGGTACTTCTCTTCACTCACAAGATCAGCTATTCTTGTCCAGTGTTGCCCTCTGTGTACAACTTTTTTCTTCACACATGCCACAAGCCTTCTGCTTCTCTATTGGAATCAAATGATTTGGACATTTCTCCCTTTTTAATCATCATGAATTACTTTTCCACCAATAGGAGTATGACATACTCGTGGCACACATGATTCTCTGTGTATGCCTAACAGAACTGTCACTTTTTGTTTGGCAGTGCTTGTTCTTGAACATGTTCATTTTTCTTGTTTAAAGTTTCACATTCTTTAGCATACTTAAGAAGTGATTTTTCATTTATTTCAATTCTAGTTTCTATTAAGACTGTTTCTTAACTTCACTTTAATTTCGTATTACTACAATTGCATTGTTATTTATACTCTCAATTATTGGGTGACTCTTCCTCATTAAGGATTCTGAAGTTCATATTACCACTTCTGAGGTGACACTTGTTATTAATTTTATGTCTCAGGCTTCAGGTGCAGGTAGCCTGTCAAAGGATTTATCTGTGTTTATTGACCAAGAGATTGAATGTTACATGTATCAACCTCTGTCTACAAACCTTGCATCACTACCTCCCAAAAAAGCTGAGCATGTTTAGGTAGATGAGGATTTGGATTACTTATTTCCACCTCCTGATTTTCCTGTGCCCTTTGTGACTACCTAGTGGAAGCTTGGCTTGCCAGTTTTTTTCATCAGTGGTGTCCTTTACTCAAGAGTCATTGGATACTTCAAATTTTATTGGAAAGATTTGTGATTTCATTTTTTCCCTCACCTTTCATGTCTCTTATAACCATTTCCTTCTCTCAATATCTCATGACAAGTCAGCATCTGTCAAAGATGGTTTGGGAACTATTGTCTCACCAGGCAATCAAACCTGTTCTACATACTTCACCAGGTTTTTATTCTGAACTCTGTTATTTTCAAGAAAACCAGAGACTGGAGCCATGCCATCAATTTGTTTAACCTAAATATTTTTGTTCAACTGCCTCGTTTTACCATTGAGTCATTTCTCACCCTACTTTGGCATTTTCTGTGGGTTTATGGATGATTAAGATGGACATTGCCAATACTTATTTCTACACTCCAGTATCACTATGGTGTAGTCTGTGTCTTTAGTTTGTCCATTACAGGCTGGTTTATCAATTTTGAACCCTATTCTTTAAGCTTGCTTCTGCCCTGTATGTTTTCTGTCAGGTGGTCAGAGCTTTTGCTTGCTATCTTTATGCTTTAGGGTTATGATTTGATCATTATTTGAGCAAACCAGCTTCTTCTAGCTTATTCCTGACTGGAGTTGGCCAGCCATACTCATCAGCTCTAACTAGTGGTCTCTCAGGTGGGCTGGTTAATAAAATTGGAGAAGTCCTTCCTCCAACCTACCCAGTATTTTGTCCTATTAGGTGTCTTTTGTAACATCCATTTCAGTAGGGCCCAACCTTCTCCTCTATGGCTTCTTTACATTTGGTGGAACCTTTCTCATGATCCCTTGTCAGCTTTTGTTACATGTCCTCTTACTCTATAGGACAATCTGCATTGGTTGTTGGACAAGGTCCATATGTTGTTGAGCATCCCATTTTCTCCTCCCATTTTCATGGATGCATTTTTCAGAGCTGAGGTGTATTGGTCACTCATCACAGGGATTTAGGTAGTTGATCTGTTGATGAGAGATCTTTGCATATAAATATTCTTAAGCTTTTTCAGTTCCAATAAGTGGAGCAAAGACTTGTGGCATGTGTAAAGAACAAATGGAACATAGAGGGTGGTACTAGACAAGAATAGTTAATCTTGTGAGAAGGGAAGTAATAATTTAGAATAAATTTTTAGCAAAGGAAAATATAATGTCTGACTGGTAAGGACTGGGTCAGAAGAATAATATCAAAAGTTACTGACTTTTGAAATTTCTGAATTTGTTTGATATTTGGAAAAGATTAGCAACTGATAAAACTCCATTCAAATCTGTAACTGGATAAAAGTTCAAAGTAGAACATGAAGGAAGAATGAGTGGAATGATGATCACACCCACTTTAAGGTTGTACCATGTCAAAAACCATCAAGTGTTGTTATTTTATCCTGTTCATTCTTACCTTGTTTCCTTACTTTTGGTATTAACATTCCCACTTTCTAATTGTTTTATATAGAAATTTGTTTACACTTGTGTAAACTGGTCTCTGCTTAGCTGTACTGATCTTTTGTCCAAATTAACAAGGTAGGAAATATTGTATGATGTACCATTAATTGTAGATTTTATACCAAAGCAACTGATAAGGGCATTATCACTGTATAAAAATGGGAATAGCTACAAATGAATTGTAAACTGAAATTCTGTTGATCAAAAAGATATCAACTATGTTAGCTGTGGCTAGAAGGCTCAGATTGAAAGATCACTTGGAGAACTTAAGGCCTCTATGTATAGCCTTTTCTATTAGAATAAATAACTAAGGCAGTGCAGCTCTTTAAGTACTTATAAAAGGTAATGAGTATGAATATGCTTTACTCAAAGGTTGGGAGTGGATGATTTTGAAGCATCAGGAGGTTTTAAGGCATGGGTCTTCTTTTGAGAGGATTGTGCTTATCAACATTTTGGAACTTCTGGGTCATCAGGCCTTGGAACACTTCCTTGCTAATGTATGAGAATAATTGGTTGTGAATCATTTCAACAGCTCAATAGTTATCTCATGCATCAATCAACAGGGTGACACCCATTCACGTTCACACTGTTTATGGATGTTAGAACAATTTTTATGGGCTCATGCCTCTCACACACACCTCATAACATGTCATGATGTCATGTTCTGAATACATTTACTCTACTTATGGTTCATTTTTTTCCTTATCACATCCAGATCCTCCCAACAGAGTGGTCCTTAGACCCTCCAGTTTTCCACTGTCTGTGCACATAATGGAATATTCCTTACTTGGATACTTTTGTCACACATTACAACATCCAATTCCCTCTGTGCCAGTCCCAAGTATCTCATATCTTGGCTTTGGTAGTAGATACTCTCAGTCACGACTGAACGACCTGTACATATTGACCTTCCCAACAGTCCCTCTCTTACCCAGGGTTATATCAATCATCCAGTCTATACCATCCCTAGTACTTCTGATAGCACCTTTCAGGCCAGCACAACCCTAGTTCCTGGTTCTCCTTCACCATTTTTTCAACTTGCATTTAGTACACTCCATCTTTGCATGTGATTTTTTTCTGGTCCTTTACAAGGAGATAGGAACTATTCAAAGGTGTGATATTATTTTACTCCTATTCAGTTTGCCCTTAATTATTTCTTGTTTAGCAGGGAAATTGGTAGATCTTTTACTGCTGGTCATTATACCATGAGTTCTTCCTGAGCAACCACATCTCAAATTGCAGATTTTTATCTGTCTGTTTGATCATAATTTCTTAGTATCTACCATAGCTGTATATTGAATAGTCTTGTCCAACACTTGTTTAACAGATACTACAAAGTGATTTCTTTCACAGCTGGATTCCTGTATGTGGCAAGGGGACCTCCCAGGGAAGGTTCTGTTCTTTCAGTTTAATTCCTCTGGAATCTAAACATCCACCCACATGTTTGCCATGTATAGTGACCTGTGAAGAGGAAGAGAGGATCTTGGTGGTTGAAGGGTCCAACCTAACACACCCACTTTGGCCTAGAATTCTTGTAGACAGGCAGCCTTGGGGTAGCTCCCATTGGGTCAGTCGGCTGGTCCACTTGGGCTGGGGTCAACCAAGTATCAGTGTTGGATATTCTCAACAAATGTTGTGAACATTGTATCTGATGTTAGTGTTTGGGTATAGTGCTCACGAAACCTTGGTGTTGCTGCATTTCCTTGTTTGCATTGTAATACATCCCCTCGTAGGGCTCCATGGTAGGTGAGGTCAGTGGGCACCAAAATATTTCTTTTTTATTATGGATCCTCCAAAGGAAATAGTGAAAAATAGTCCACAGGTTAATTGACCACATCTTGAAGATTATGAGCAGCAATCTTCAACATCTGTAACACCTGTTTTACATTATTTTCTTATCCTACATTCTCTTTCAGACAAAGCTTTAAGGCAAATGTCTCCCTTTTTCATTCAAAAAGGACTAGAGGGACTTGCTGGCTCTCTAAAGTCAATAAAGAAGCTTTGATCTGGTGGCATGTTGGTGGAAACATCAACTTCTCAACACAGTGAACTCCTCTTGCATTCAAAGAAAATTGGGGATATACCTATTGAGGTTACACCTCATGCTGCTTTGAATTCATCGTGAGGAGCTATTGTTGAGAGGGATCTGAAAAACATCCCAGAGTTAGAGATTCTCCCTGGTTTCTCCACCCAAGGAGTTTCTGCAGTGAGATGTGTACCCACTCTCAAAGATGGAATTATGATGCTGACCAATGTCCTCATTCTCACATTTACATCACCATGTCTGCCTATCACCATCAAGGCAAGTAATCTTAAATGCAGAGTACAGCCATACATTCCAAACCCTCTCACATGGTGTGGTTCCATAACATGTGCTCGTTGAGGTGGCAAGGACCCTGATGCCTGTGATTATGGAATGGCCCCTCATTGCATTAATTGCAATGGCTCTCACCCATTCTACTTTCATTTTTTCCCTAAATGGTAAGAAGAAAAAGAGGTGGAGCATTCGAAAATGATTCATAACATTACTTATCCCAAGGCTAAAAAGTTGTCTACCATTTCATCTCGGACATATGCTGCTGCACTTCATTCCACTACTACAGTGGGAGTGCAGATGGATCTATCTGTGCCTCCAATAGAATCATTCTTAAAACAAAAGAAAAGTCTTTTAACTTGCATGGTTTAAAAAGTTGATGAATCAACTCTGTCCCTTATATACATTCCAACAAATCCCAAGATTCACTTCCTTTGGTTCCAGATAGAGGCATTTCCTTGGATACATCTTCTTCTCCAACCCCAAAATGATCATTTGTTCACATTCTCAGTCACTGGAATCCTCTTTCAACAGCAAAGACCTGCACAATCGACCCAGGGTAGGATCCATGGAGGTCAATAGACTTCCGTCGAATGATGACAGTAAGGAAAAAATATATAAACAGAAGGGTTCTCCACCCAATTTGCTTACACATAAATAAAAATAGCCTACTTGATCCAATGAAACCAATGGGGTTTATGTTCTAATCTGGATGACATCAGAACGCTGATTGCTTCCTTCTATCCTGTATGTCTTTCCTTACAGGAGACATTTCTGAAACTTGCTGATACAGTCACCTTTCAGCAGTTTTTTTTTGTACAGAAATGACAAGCTGTGTGATGGACAGTGTATGAAGAGTGGGACTGTTAGTTAATCAGCATGTGCCCACCCTGTCTTTGCCACTCGACACACCCTTGGAGGCTGCAGCCATCCATGTTTCCTTGGGTTATACCATCATTGTTTGTTCTATCTACCTGTCACCTAGAGAGACCTATGATCACTCAGACCTTGATGCTCTCATTGAACAGCTATCGTCTCCCCTTTTAATCCTGGAGGACTTTAATGGACATCATTCCCTCTGGGGAAGTGCTGATATTAATAGGAGGGGCCACTCTGTAGAGTATATGCTCTCTGATCACAACCTTTCTCTTTTCAATACTGGTTCTTCTACTTATTTTCTTAGACATAGTCAGTTTTTTTAATACTATTGATCTCAGTTTGCTCCCCTTCATTATTCTCCCATTTTTCATGGATGGTTGACAATAATCCACAAGGCAGTAATCATTTTCTTATAATTTTGAGAGAAACTAGCTGTGGTTGATGTCCCAGTGAAAGCTGGATCATGCAAACTGGCCCTCTTTCACTACTCTTGCAGAACTTGATCCTGCCACCATCTGTAAGCCATCAGTAGATGACTGTGTGGCAGCAGTAACTGACTGTATTATACAAGCAGGTGCTCAATGTATTTCTAAAACCTCGACACATTTTCCATGATATCCTCATCTGTAGTGGAATCCTGCCTGCCACATGGCACAGAAGGTTCAAAACTGGGCCTGGGATACTTTCTGTAGATATCATACACTCTCAAACCACATTGCTTTCCAGCAGGCCTGTGCACATGCTCGGTAGGTAAAATGTCAAAGCCAGAAGAAATCTTGGATTAAGCTCACAACCAGCATATCTTCTTCCACTAGTTTCAAAATCATATGGGACAAGATTTGTAAGGTCAGTGGGCAATATAATTCTGTCCCCCTATCGATCTTGCTCTCTGATGGCCAGGAAGTAGCTGATACCCAGAGCTTTGTCAATACTCCAGGTGAAAGCTTTTGCCAAGTATCTAGCTTTTCTGCTTATTCATCCACTTTCTTAACCATCAAGACTCAGGCAGAGTGATCATCTCTTTCCTTTAGAGCTGATTGTCTCTGACTATAATTGTGCCTTTACACTGGTGGAACTCAAACTGACTCTTCATCTGTCTGGCAGTACATTGGTTGAACCTGATGATGTACACTATGAAATGCTGCGTCATCTATCTCCTGCTTCTCTTGCTATTCTTCTGATTGTTTTCAACTGGACCTGGCATGAGAATGTTTTCCTGATGCCTGGTGCCAGGCTATTGTACTGCCTTTCTCTAAGCCTGGGAAGGATCTCAAGATTCCTTCAAACTATCGCCCAATTACTTTGATTAGCTGTCTCTGTAAGATCTTAGAGAGGACGGTTAATGCTCGTCTTGTTTGGTTCCTCAAATGAAACAACTTCCTCTCACCCACCCAGTGTTGGTTTCAGTGACAGCACTACATCGTAGTCCACCTGATTTGACTTGAAATGTCAATCAGAGAAGCCTTTCTCAAATGACATCATCTTGTATCAATATTCTTTGACATTGAGAAAAGTCTTATGATACAACATGGAGGTATGGCATTTTGCGAGACTGTCACATATGTGAGTTATATGGCCATTTGCCCATTTTTATTAAAAAGTTTTAATGAATAGGAGATTCCAAGTTCATGTGGGTTTGCCACATATGCCACCAACAGGGAGTTCAATTTAATCCTGAACTTCATATCAGTGAAGTTGTGCTGCCTGTGGACCCTGAGACAAAGTTCTTGGGGCTTATCTTTGACCATAAGCTGACCTTTATACCACACATCAAGTAGCTACAGATCAAATGTACAAGAGCACCGAACGTCTTCTGTGTCCTCTCTTCCACCACTTGGGGAGCAGATCAATGTTCCATGCTAAAGATATATCATGCTCTTATTCGATTGAAACTTAAGTATGGATCACTGGTCTATGGCTCAGCCAGAACCTTGGCCTTGAAGATGCTGGACCCCATTCATCATCAAGGACTTTGGCCCTGCTCTTATCCAGTTCAAAGCTTATACGTAGAGTCTCATGAACCTTCTTTGCATCTCTGCTGTTTGCAACTGTCTTTACTCTATGCTTTGAAACTTTGTTCCTTATCAAAGTATACCACCTGGGGTAGTGTTTTTCTTCCTCAGTGAGCCATACTTTTTCAGAACAGACAATCTGCCATTGCCAATGATAATTACAATTATGCTACAGAAAGTCCTTTGCAACTTGTATTACTCTAGTTTTTCTCATTCCACTGTAGATTAAATGTAAACATTGGTTTTATGTTATTGTTTTTTTAAACTTTGTTTTGTTTTACCTCAATTTTGTTTTGTGAATTTTATTAAATTTTCTTTAATTTTAACTTTTTACCAGATAGCCTAGCTGCCATAAGACACCAAATCAACCAGCCAACAATCTTTCACACCATCTTTCATTATGGATTAGTCATTCTCCTTACTCTACAGTATTGCTGAATTGGGAATCAGGTTAAGAGATAGCATACAGGATCACCTACAAAAGTTGTAATATTTCATAAGGAGACCCAAAACTGGAGTGCTTTTGAATAGTTGACTCCAGAAGAATTGGGATATTATTGTTGTTCTGTACACACCCTTATCTGCTCTCACTTTGAATTCTTAGCCACTAGTTCTCTTGCAACTTTTAATCTATTTTCTACTTCTTTTGGCCTGTGGTCATTGGAGGATGGGCATCTTCAACATTAGTTTTTCTTGTACTCTTTATCACTCTTTATACTATTGCTGGTGTAGCAAAGAGCTGAATGATCAGGTGAGTAGTTAACTTGGATGCCCCACCAGAGGAAACCCTGGGGTTGGTCCCACAAAACTATATACATATATATAGTTACTTCTCAAGGCCTACAATGCACATTGTTGAGATGGGTGTTCGACAAGACTGCTGTTAGATTATTCAATTAATGGTATATTTCTTCAGAGGTGAAGACAGTAGGGACTCCTTCTACCACAGACTGGATGATAAATACTTGATGCTGCCTGGTGTTGGACTGAAGTTGACCCATGAAGTATGGTCTGGCACACCCTACTCATTCCACACAATGGAGCATGTCCATTTATTTTTCCAAGCATTACTATATTTCTTTGGAAACCTTCCTTCCTTCCATTTCTTGAATGCCAATTCCTTGGTGTTTGTATTGAGTGATGAGCTTGATTAACCAACATGTACAAATTATTGGATGTGCTCTATTTAATTTCTGCCCACTTATGTGATACTTCATACTACAATGGATGAAGAGTATACTGGTACAAATGTGATGCAGTCTTTCATGGATGTGTTACTCTCTTGAGGGAGGTCACACTCAGTGGACATTCTTTGGATGCTTTCTGTAGGGTGCTCATCTAATTAACTTTTGCATAAGTGTCTCCATCTTTTTAATGTGGGATTCTAGCAATTATGTTAGAGGGGGTAGAATGCTCCATTGGAAGTTAATATTTTCCTGTAGTGAAAATAATTTTCAATATGCTTTTACTTCAGTCACACTTCTCATCCTTCCTTCCCTCTTTTAATGCTTCTTTAGCACCTAATCTCAAAGTGAAAAATAAGCCAAATAGTATACAGGGAGTGTGCTTCTGTTGGTAGAGGATTGCTACATGATTATTCCCATGCAAAGATACAGTAAAACCATGTTAAGTGTTGGGTAAGTGAGAATTTCAAGTTGACTGATGGGCAAAACTAATTTGTATATATAGAGGGCAGCACTGAATGAGAGAAGCTATTATGTGTGAGGAATTTATATTCAGTGTATGAACACACTAACTTCCATTATTGAAGATCTTGAATACATAAAATTAATTAATTTAAAAATATAGAACATTTGTTGAGCTACTTAAATGGTCAGATATTTTCATTTGCCATTTTGATTGATGGAGAAATAGCCATATTACTGTAAAATTACTATTAAATTGCATCATTAAGTTAATTAATATTGTATAAGATTATCTGTCGTTTACATGATCCATAATTAGTTTACATTGTTGTCTGTCTTTAAAAATAAAACATGGGTACTTAAAAATCTTATTTTCTTACCTATCTATTTCCATAATAATCTGTGCCAAGAATCAGTTATTGATCAGTTCAGCTGATTAGAATAGTTATTGATTAGTTTGTAATTAATTAGAATTTAATAATAATATTTCTAAATTTCATTTTATCATTGTGAATTTTTAAGGAATGCACTTTCATTTGGCCAAAAATTGCAATAGCTATTCCCTGTAACAGTTCACAAGAGATTTTATTGTAATTTGATGTTTTTTTAAATCATTGTCATCATATACATTCTTTCAGACACATATATTATTAATACCTCTAGGAATATCAGAAGCTAACTGCTTAGAAAATGGAGTTTCACATGCCCTTGAGTTGAATGTAGCAGCAGAGGAACAAGGAAAGAACTATGATGAAATAAAAGGAAAGACTGAGGTAGTACAAAGATTTCTGTTTTGATGGAAAAGTGATTAAATGCATGTGTTTATAACAGAACATATGTATTTAATAATATAGTGATAATTATCATTGTCTGAAGTTAATGTAATGGGTAAGTCATGTGTTGAACAATACACATTGCAAATAATATTCAAGTTCCAGGATATGCATTTGTTAATACACACATCACCAACTCTAGGAATTTTCATAAAGAGTAAGAACTTGGATAGAGCTCAAATGTCACAGAACACATCTTTATTTACTGCAATATATATTACAGAAAACAGGATGTCCTTAATGAAATTGCTACTTTAAGAAAATTCTTCTAATATTCTCAGAAGCAACTCATTTACCTTGATCAATAAAAACAATTAAACAACTAGTTTCTGGTTTAATAGGCATTCCAGTCTTCTATAAGTTATTACATTGCTAGTAATATGCGAGAAAGAAACTTACAAGTTGAATACTGAAATTTCTTTGTGATTACTTGATGGCTGGAAGATTCAAACAAACTCTACTGCAACTTGTTGGCAAAATCTTCACCTTTGACTGACTGATGTGATGTTTGTAGACCAATATTTATACAAATAGAAATGGGATGTTTTTCAAGTTTTCAGAACTAGAACTAATGTATCTAATTCTTAATCAGCATAAAGTGGCTCAGTGTCATCCATGGGTACAGCAGCTAAAGATCATGATTCCAACTAGTCAAGGTTAATCCTTGACTTTGCACGTGTTTTTATGTTACTAACATCAGGTCTTAAGAATTCTACTTTTAAGTTTCTGGAGATGCCTTTATTAATGAGCTCCTTTCATGATATATATAGCTCAGTCACTTGGATACTTTCCATTTTTTGTGATAATAAACTTGCCTCCTTACACAGAAATGCCATTTCCTTCAAGCATTTGTCTATAAGATTTACATGCCACTAGCCTTAAGTTAAGTCCAATTTAAATTTATATGATTAATGTGCATTGTGCTGTTGCGTGATAGTGTAATCATGCAAGAGTAACTCTTCTTCAATAGCAGAGCAATACAACCTCCATTCAAATGCATTCAAATTTCTTGTCTGAGTTCAATTTGACGAGATTTGCATTTGTTAATGAAACTTGGATTTTTCTTTTTTTGGGCTTTTGTTTCAAAATCTCTGTCACTTTAATCTTGAAGTGACAGAGAGTTCAAATTTGTCCTGTATGAGTGGGGATGCTACAAACATGTGCCCTGATTTTTCTGTGGCTTTGAAAACTCTTTTACTGTTGAGGATATTACTGTCATTGTAGGACAAGTTATGGGATCCATTATGCATGCTGAGCTATTCTTGTTTCTTTGGCTGATATTTCTTCCATTTTTTTAAGGTTGATCAGGAAGAAGACAAATTTGATCGACTGTTTTTTTTCACCTGTATTTGGTTTGAGTCCCTCCCTACCAGTCTACTCTGTTTCATAGCTTGGTTTTCAGGTATATATTTTTTTTGTTTTGTCGTACAATTCTTTCCATTCTTTGCTCCACACCCTAATATTGTTGTAATTATTCCCTTGACTGACAGTTGTGTTTGTGCTGGTTCCTTTTTTTCTTACCTTGTCCTCCTAGCTTTCTTGATTTTAGTTTCTTAGCTTACAGCTAGCTGTTCTTTACTTTTTCTAGAATATCAGTCTTTGATATCTGTCCTCTGTCTTGCTCTTTAGTGCCCAATTTTGGTGTCTTTTTCTTACATTTAAGGTACTTCATCATGTTGCAGAAGTGTTTGAAGAGGATGTTAGTTCTTTTCACAACAATGTCTCATGTCACTTTTGCCTTATCCATGCTTACTTGGTTCTTCTACTAATGGAACATAATGGGTCCTTACTAACATTCAACTACCTACTGTGTGGAAAAGTGAGTTATTGTTTTGGCAGTTACCAGTTTCCTAATCTAAGAATTTATTTCCAATAGATATTTCCATATGCATTTCCACCCATCTTTCTCACTTCTCACAATTCTTTTCTTTCTTACCCATGTTTAAAAATGAAGTTATCACAAGTACATAGAGGGAGCTACTGTGAATAGAGGTTGTATCACCTTCCTGTTGGTAGAGGGCTATTGTTGTATAATGCTATTCTCACAAACCAATTCAGTTTATGATAAATGTGAATTTAGATGGAAGGTAGCTTAAGGCTAATGACATGCAAATCTTATAGAGAGATGTGTGAAGGAAATAGTATTTGTGTGTGAAGAAGCATCTATTAGAAATACATTTTCAGGTCAGGAAAATGTTAACTTTCATAAACATTCTGTCAGCTGATAAATCATATAAGATATATTTTTTGTGATGAGAAGAACCCTGGAAATTTCCAATAATTCTCAGAAGTCCAACTTAAACACTTATTTTTATACATGATTATTCTAAATGTAAATCTTTGATGAATACTCTAGATTTTCCTTAACAGACCTGCCACTTTACTATAGCTTTATTCATGGTTACTTATGTTTAGTGGAAAATCTCGTACTTTCACCGACTGTTACATCCATCAAGTTTTATTGATGAATAGTTTTCATTATATTTCTCTCATGGTTGCCAATTCTCTTCTTCATAAAAGCAAATATAGTTAAAACTGCATGGGTGAAAAAATATCCATTTAAAGAGTAGGTTAAACAATCTCTAATTATCAGATGAGTTTATACCCAGCTTCTTTTCTCTGAGAGATCCGTGCTTAAAGTAACATTGTGTATTTTATCCTGTCATTGACTGTTTAATTCTCATATAGTTTGGCACTCCATCAATACATACTTAAATTCCATGGTTGGGTTGGTAGCATTGTTCGTTTTCAATAATACATAAATTATGTTTCCAGTGCCATTTCACTGCTTTGTCTGCTGTTTGATTAAAGCTAGTATACCAACTGAGAATGTTCTTTTGTGGGATATTACATTTATTAGTGTTTCAGTGTATTATCTAGATAACTATAAAGGATGTGCCTTAATACCAGGCCTTTAGACTTCTTACCTCAATATCATCCCCCCCCCACACACACACACAACCCAACACCAACTATTCAGTTGATAATAATTACATGAGAGTTAGCAAGATAAACCACAACACATGTGACTTTTTGAATTCCACATGGTTATTTGGTTGGTATATTTACAGATTTAGTTCAATCTGTTTTTGTTTTTTTTTCATTTACAGAAATCATAAGATATATTTCTGTGCTTCATCCTGTCTCGTATCAATTTCAGTGTAAGAATTTAATCTTCAGGTTATATTAAAAGTACAATATCATGTTTGAAATTAGCATTTTGGTAGTAAACTGTATTTCAGAATGATATTTATCTCTGCCAAAACTCTTTCTAACCCTGTAGATTAGGAAAAAATGTGACTATAGTAGCTGTATATGAATATATTGGTTTGGCAATTTTGATCAGACTTCTAACTATGAAATTATACATACTGTAACTCTGAATATACTAAGCATATCTTCACAAAATTTGTGAGATGTTTATTAAAGAATACATGTCTGTTGCATACAAAAAATCTGGCTTTTGATAAATTATTTTTACTAACTAATTGTCTTTGAACATATGAAGCCTTTACAGACTCAGTCTGAGTGAGAGTTGAATTTTTTGCTAACAGTTAAAAAATACTCCTTTTTGTCAGGACTGAAGATTGTAACAGACAATTGTAATTATTTTTCCTAAACAGTGTCACATCTGTTTTCATACAATTTTATTGTTTTAATTGCTCTTTGAACAGTGTCCATTTGGTGGGATAAATTAATACGTGCTTGATGATGAGAAACCCACTTGAAATAAAAATGTATCTCAGAATGGCTAGTCTGGGTATTAACACTTTTATTGATAAACATAGAACATTTTGATCATTGTAGGAAGGTTGAAATATTGTCGTCTGCTTATCAATAAAAGTGTTAATGCCCACACCAACTGCTCTGAGATACAAATCAGTACATCATCTTGCATATGCTTAGGGTAAGCAGCTGTTGTGTTATATTACCTGACAGCAGCCCACATTTGTTTCATGAGTAGCTATTTATTCAGTTTTTCACTTCAATTTTTATGTAATAAGGTTCTAAATTTTATATTTGAATTACTTTTCTTAGAAAATATAATGGTAAATAAAACATATACATAAAAGAACAAGAAATATTTAGCACTTTCATTAACCTTTAAACCTTTTACACTCAGATGTGTGATTTAGTTAGCCTATTTTTTCTCACAGTGTTAGTTGTTCAAAAATAATTCATATAGCTATCAAACATCCGAAGAATGAAATTATTTATTACTGAAAGTAAGCATTTTGGTGATAGGCAATAGAACTTTTTTTTAGTAAAATACTGCCCAAGTCTGGATCAGAAGACTTTTGTGTTTGGTTACTTTAATAACAATTATTGTTATTAGTTAGTGATCCATTAAATGTGATATTTATATTTCAGGACACTTTAATCAAAGTGAAACCTGAGCCACCTGGTGTTTTCCAAGAAAGTGAGGTTGTTTTGGGTTTCGGTGACAGTAATAATATTGATCTAGATAGTTCGAAAGATGAAATTTTGAGAGTGGGAAAAGAAAATGAATTTCAAGAAGAATTACATCCACTTGACTCTGTGTTAGAAGGTACATTTGGTAAGTACAGATACCAACATAAGAACCCATTTTCAAGAACACTGATTTAAAATAGATATTATTTTTCATTTAATTAATTCATCAACATGAACAAAAACTTTTTCAAAAAATATCAAAAGATTGGTAAGGCAATATTTCTCTTTAGTAAAACTGTGTTAACCATCCAACAAAATTTGTTACTTTGTTAAATGATTTTTTGAAGTATCTTTCTTCACACTTTCAATAAATCACACTAAGAGGCTTTCAGTAACCACCTGCACAATTAAATCATCTTCCTTTTATAAAGAAGAGTAATATTAGCCAACTTCAAATAATTTTGAATCTGTCCACTGTTGAAGGAATTTCATTCAATACTAATCATTATACTATTTCATATATTGAATATCATTATTTTTGTATTGGTTATTGTAATATTATTACAAAGATAGTTTTGCTTTATTAGCTTAATATGTGTGGAGGAATAACCTAAATCTCCCAGTCTTGCCTAACCTCCTGAGATCTTATTGGAATCATGGCTCAACATATCGTTAACAGTGAGGATGCTGAACTGATAAAACAATGCAAATTACCGTCCAAAATTTCTTTAAAAAATTATATTGTATGATTTATAGAATAGAAAGTATATTTCATAAAATGAAATTTATATGAAGAAAAACAGTTATTTTGTTATACAGTTTTTTATGTTCACAGAAGCATTTTTTCAAAACGAAAAAACATTGATAGGTTCAGTGGTCTGCAAAAAAGATGTGAAATTAAAAGAGGTTCTCAGGTTACAAGATTGGGAACCATTGACCTAGAATATACTATCTTTCTTTCACCTGAAATTTTCTGTTATTTTTTGTTTTACACTGTGAGCATTAGTGGTGTTAGATATGCATTTTACTGTATTTTGTGATGTTCTAATTTCTGCCTTTAGGGCTTCATTCACTGATAAATAAGTGGAGAGCAACAATGCATCAAAACTCTCTGATGTGCTTATTTTATTTTGCTTTATTTGTTCAATAATGTTCTTAGTATAAAACACATCTTTAAGAGATATTTCAGTGTTGCAAGATTATTGTGTCAGTGTTACATCTGTTAGAATTTGTCATTATATTGATGTAACAAAGATTCTAAATCTCATGATTCATAATATAAATCTAAAATAGTTTAGGGGTAGAAAAATATAATTTTAATTAATTGAAAACATAACTGTATTAAGCATACAGGGCTATTATTGTTTCAGTTAAGTAAACAGAATCATATATAGTTTGACATCTATAAAGTCTTAAAGTTCAGAATGAAAGCTAATTTTTTTTGATGATCTATGTTCTGTTTGTTTATTTTTTGTAGTATTTAATCTTATATACTGTAACAATAAATTTCCAGTTATTATATTTCACAAATATTATTAGTCGAGTGAAGGGACTTTATAGAAAGTGAGATGCAAATTCATTTCTGCTATATCAAGTTGTTAGGCCTAGGATAGAGTTACTACATTTCTGCAATTAATTTTAATCAGATTATCAGTTTTACATTTGTTTGCATATAGTAATGTACAAAGCTGGAAAATATCTTCATCTGTGTATATAATAACTATTTAATGTGTTATTCATTCATGAGTTTATTTTGTTCACTGAAATGTGCATTTGAATATAAAATTATGATGAAGAGACCCAATTTATTCCTTGGTTTGCTACTCCTGCTGCAACAAAACTAGTTTTACTGAATTCACAGCTCATCAGGAATGCCTGGAAAGGCAAAGTAAATAAATAAGACAGGTTTCGTATAGTGGCAGAATGTAAGCTGTTTGTTTGGCTAAGATGTATAGCCTTATACTCACCACAAATGATGTCTATGATCTATAAACTGGACTGTGTATATATTATTGAAATTAATATCCATATCTATAATAATATTTCTTGTTAAATAGTTAAGTAATGTATTCAAGAATTTACTAAACTCATACATGATGTATGCATTAATTACTATAATTGTACATCTGCATTGTCTACTTGTAGATGCAGAGACCTCCATGAAAAATCATTGTGGGAGACAGTTTCCTGGGTATAATGGTTTGGTACATGAGCTTTACAATACAAAAAACAGTTGTTCTCAGAAACCAAGCTATGGTGAAAAATTTGGCAGAATATTTCCGAGGGAAAATAATATAAAAAAATGTCAGATTGGAGGTCTTCAATTCAATTGTATTGTGTGTAAGAAAACATTTGGAAGAAAAAGTGACCTAAAAATACATCAACGTATACATACTGGAGAAAAACCATATAGGTGTGTAGTGTGTGGTAAAGGATTTGGAAGGAGTAGTCATCTAAATAGACATAAAAAAATTCACACTGGTGAAAAACAGTACAGTTGTTCAATGTGTGGCAAAGACTTTAGAACAAAGAGCCACTTAAAAATACATATAAAGATACACACTGGAAAGGAATCATACAGGTGTGTAGTGTGTGGGAAAGAATTTAGAAGAAAAAATGATCTAACAACACATCAGCATATACACACTGGTGTGAAACCGTATAGGTGTGTAGTGTGTGATAGAGAATTTGGAAGGAGTAGTTATCTAAACAGACATAAAAAAATTCACACGGGTGAAAAACCACACAGCTGTGTAGCATGTGGCAAAAAATTTGGAAGTAATAGTGATCTAAAAAAACATAATAGGATACACACTGGGGAGAAACCTTATATTTGCATTGTGTGTGGCAAGAAATTTGGTAATAAAAATCAACTTGAAATACATGAGAGAGTGCATACTGGGGAGAAACCATACAGTTGTGAAGTGTGTGGTAAAGAATTTGGAAGTAATAGTGACCTAAATAAACATAACAGGATACACACTGGGGAGAAACCTTATGTCTGTGTAGTGTGTGGAAAAGAATTTGGGACAAATAGTCAACTAAAAACACACATGAGAACACACACTGGGGAAAAACCATACAGCTGTGTAGTGTGTTGGAAAGAATTTGGAAGAAAAAGTGACCTAAATATACATCGGCGGATACACACTGGAGAGAAACCATATAGATGTGAAGTGTGTGGCAAGGAATTTGGAAGGAGTACTCATCTAAACAGACATAAAAAAATTCATACTTGTCAAAAGATACACAGTTGTACAGTATGTGGAAAAAGTTTTGGAAAAATGGGTTTTTTAAGAGTACATCTGAGAACACATGCTAAAGGTAAATCATACAGTTGTGCAGAATGTGGCAAAGAATTTAGCAGTAAAGGCCAATTTGAAATACACCAGAGAGTACACACAGGAGAAAAACCATACAGCTGTGCAGTATGTGGAAAAGATTTTGTAAGTAATAGTGACTTGAAAAAACATAATAGGATACACACTGGAGAGAAACCTCACAATTGTTTAGTTTGTGAGAAAGAATTTGGAAGAAAAAGTGACTTGAATGTACACCAGCGGATACACACAGGAGAGAAACCATACAGCTGTGACGTGTGTAGCAAGAAATTTGGAAGAAGTAGTCACTTAAAAAGACATCAAAGGATTCATACTGGTGAAAAACAACATAACTGTATAGTATGTGATAAAAAATTTGGAACTATGAGCTACTTAAAAATACATCAGAGGATACACACTAGAGAGAGACCATATAGATGCATAGTGTGCAGCAAGGAATTTGGAAGAAGTAGTCATTTAAAACGACATCAGAAGATTCATACTGGTGAAAAAAAGTTAATTATAAAGTCTGTGACAAGAAAGCATGAAAATACGTAAACACTTCAGAGAAAAATGATACAGGTTTATATTGTGTATCAAAAATTTGTGAGATGTTATTGCTTAAAAACTCACCACAGAGTAAAGTTATGTAGTCTGTATTCAGATATTTAAAACAAGTTAGTAACTAAAAATATGTCCAAAGACATACAGTGAAAAAAAAATTGTCCATTTGATAATGTATGTGTGTATGAGAGAGAGAGACAAAAAACAATTCAGTCCCGTATTCTTTATAAATAATTTTATCCTAGTAAGATATCTTATTACCCATAGTTACCCATGCAGTTATGTGGTTTGTGACAAAGAAATTAGAAAAAAATGTTGCACATTTATATAATGATTTTATTTGTTTAGCAATATTAGATCACTTGTTAATCTTTAAATTAAGTACTCTCTGGCAAATAATTCGATATAAATGAAGGCCTAAGCAATGATGCTGTATGATTTTAAAACATGGTAATCAAATTCACATATTGTGTCATCCATTAAATATACTTGTTAGTGAAAAGATGCTTTTTTTTTCCCAAATGTCATTGTTTAGATATCCATCAAAAGGCAGAAGAAATGCCTTTTTTATATTTTGTGAAAATACTTATATCTCTGATCTCTTGATCATTTTTACCATCTCTGTGGTTAGTTTTTATTCATTTGGTAACCTGTTAATCCTTTAACTGGGTTTGCGTAAACCTATGAAATCATGACAGGTCTTGGAAAAATGAGCTTTATAACTTTTAGTTCCAGAAGTCTTGAGTAAATGTTTGCAAATCAGGAATCTGAAAAATATCAGTTTTAATAAAAATCTCTCATGAAATAATTGACTTTATTAAAAAAATAAATTAAAAGTTTGGTTGTCAGAATTGGAATTGTTTATATTTCTGGTGGCCATTGTGGTTCTTTTCTTTGTAAAGACCTAGAATGTTCTGTTATCGTAAGGTCTGTATTTTCCTTGCTTGAGAAATTGGGAAGGAAGATTACAATAACAGGATTAACAACAGCCAGTTTTGTTTGAAGTTAGTATTTGTTAAACCCATTATGGAACATACTCCAAGATACACAATGTTTTACTTTAAAAGTTTACTTGGATGGAGATTTTTTAGCATAAACTTACATAGAGACTGCTTGTGCTAGCTGTCCCTATATTTTGAAGTTATAGACTAGAGGGAAGATAGCCAGTCAACACTGCCTATTGCCAAATCTTGAGCTCCTCTTGTGTGACTAAACAGTGAGATTTGACCATCACTCTTACAGGGCTCACATGGCTTCAAAATTCAAAACACTACTTATGTATGTGGTAACACAATGAGCATCCTGGAACCTGAACTCCATATCATAGTACATTAACCACTGGATTGCTCTCAGCCTCTCCATTTTTAAATAATTACTCTTGTGTCTCAAGACAGCTGATATGGAAGATCAAAACATTGTTCTCTACTTTATTGTAATAAAAGTATTAATACCAATACCAGCCATCTTGAGATACATTTTTACTTCAGGTTGGTTTCTTGCTATCACAAATAACTACTCTTGCTAGCTAATGCTGTAAAGAACTTGTTTTTGAATAACTGTCCTGTAAATCTTGTATGTTGACATTTATTTATTACAGAGGTATTTTATTAATTGTATTAAATAATGAAGAATGTATAGAATCAGAACATAATGTCAGAACTTGTTTTCATGCTATTGTATATAATATTGACAAAGTGATAATTTCTTGAACTTGGTATTCTAGTTTCTAAGAAAGTTTGGTTGAGTTTTAAATGGTTAGTTATTACTGTGAGTTTAACATTATTTTCTGTCTTTTTGTGGTAAACAGGGAAATAAACTTTAATCTAAATTGCTATTTAAAATCTGTTAATCTATGTTACTCATTATTCACAGACATACATTAGAAGCATTCACAGTTAGCAAGTTATTTTCATTTTAAAACAGCACCAGCATACATATGAAGAAACTAAATCTCATGACACACAAAGATTAGTAAGAAGCATTTAAAATCTGAAATGATTTCATCTGTATTGATGAAAGTTGTAAACAGTCTTAAGGTAAGTTTTGTTTATTATGTTCTCATAATTGCTATGCTGAAAGTAGCAAAATTAACTTGTTACTCAACAAGTGAAATGTCAGGGTGAAAGCCATTTCTATATGGCTGAGACTCCTTTCCCATATGCATGTGCAGAACACTCCAGAAATTTGTAACAGCATTTGTTTTGGCTGTTTATAAATCAAATGTCCCCTGGTGGGACAGTTGTAAGACCTCAGACTTACAACACTAAAATAAGGGGTTTGATTCTTCTCAGTGGACACAGCAGATAGCCAGGAAAATCACAAACATGTTAAATCAAATACAACCCATTGAACTCCAGATAATTTATAATTACGAGTCATAATCTGTGGAGGAAACATCATTCACTTGACAATCTAGCATCTTTAGAATTTTTCGCAATATTTGATAGGTTATCTTTTATTAGGAGTTGAACATATTTCTTTCAGCATAAATAAAGATACCAAAAACTTACTCCTTTCCTTACATATCCAGTCTCTCACGTGCTATAAAAATATTGTAGTTTTGTCTGTGTGAAACATATAACATTAATGAAAAATGAATCAAGAGCAACTTGTGAAAAAACCAACAGGCTGAACAACATTTTAATTGCACAGTAAAAAGTATTTAGCCACCAGCCAGTGTGATTAAACAACATATCTTTTCAGTTTTTCACTGCCATCATCAGAAAGAAAATATGGTGCATGAACTTTGCACTTATACTTTAAACATATAAAATAGAAACACCTTGCTTCTGTGGTCAGTGTAGACTTCAAAGTAATATTAAACTTTATAGCGAAACAGTTCATAAATATACATAAATATGGAAATCAGATAAAGATATTTTGGTTTTGTCTAACTTCATTCACAACACTCATAAGTATAAAAGAATTGTTTTTCATGTCTCTGTACGAATATGGATTTTACTGTTATTGGTCGTCTTTGGTCCATGAAAAAAACACTTTCTGCTATAGTTTTCTGTAGTTTGTTTGCACATGGCTGAAGATGCCCCTAAAGGGTTGCTTTTTATTAGGGTGCTTCATTTGCAAACTGGAACCACTGGATCAAAACCGTTCAGCCATGAGCGAGCTTTATAGTGTGTTGGCCAATCCCAACATTATGTATTGGTGAAGTTTTCACTTTCTTCTAATCTACTACTTCAATTCCCCCCGCTGGAACATTTTCATTGTTTACTGTCCGGACATTCTTCGCATATTTCTCGTGTTCCGTGGTCCATCGTTTACCACGTAGTCTAACTCCACATATTTCAGAGATAAGGCATTTTACAAATTTGCTGTTAATATTATTATCTGTAATTATTTAAGTTACACAACATAGGTTTACTTAGATTAGTTAATAAATACTTTACAATTCGTTATTAGTCATCATTGTTTTTCTTCTATACCATTCGATCAGGCGTATCATGGTATGCCCTTCATTTGTTTTAACTATCATTTCGTTTCATTACAAACCCTTTCTTCACTTGGTTCGGGTGAAACCCTTGAACCAGGACCCAAACAAACTTCTCACAGGATTGTGCCATTTATTTAGTTTCATTTTTCTTTTCGTTTTTGAATTGTCCTTTCTTCTGCACTACTGTTTATTTAGGCTTAACTAGTTTTCGTTATTTTCAATTTCATTGTAGTTCTGGACTATTTGCTTTGTCATTTTTACTACCCAACTTGTTTCATTTGGTTTAATTACTCAACTTACTGTATTATTTATCGGTTTACCTGTGATTTTATTGACGAATTTATCTTCTTTTGTTCCAGATTTTCTTCACCACTTCATACGAGGCTCATTCTCTACCTCATTTTCAGTGATGTCGAGAAACCCAATTGTTGAGAATTTTGTCTTCGCTTTTCACAACGTTAGCTATTTTATTCTGTTTTTCTTTGTAGTGTACTTTTTCAGCTACTTTCTCTTAATCTCCACTTTATGTTTCAGTTATAATTTATCTTTCGTACCATTCATTTAAGTTCATGTGTTGGCCCATGAAAGAAGGTGTTTGCAGTATCCGCCTCCACTGTTGCTCACCTTTCCTGTATAACAGCTGGCTGAGTTATCTCTAATGAACAAGTGGACTGAACACAAAGTTTTAGACAGTAACAAGCATTACATTTAAGTAAAAACATAATGTACCAGCTCGATTTTGGACAGTTGCTCTCTACCTGGTCTCAAACTATGGTTATATTCAATTGAAAATTGGAATAAGACTAAGTAAATAAAAAGTTTTTATTGAAATGAAACTTCGCATCTACCACCCAGATTGAATTTTTGCGTGTTTGGTCGTTTTCACTCCACATAGGTGAGAACATATTTAGATATGTGTAGATTCCTGTACATGGTGAGGGGACCTCCTAAGGAAGGTTATGTTCTTTCAGTTTACTTTCTCTGGGATCTAAACATTAACTTACGTGTTTGATGTGTGTGGCAACCTGTGAAGGGGAGGAGAGGATACTGGTGGTTGAGGAGTCCAACCTAACACACCACTTTGGCCTTGAATTCCTGTAGACGAGTGGTTTGGGGTCAATTAGCTGGTCCACTCAGGCTAGGGTCAACTAAGTGCCAGTTTTGGATGTACTTAACAGGTGTTGTGGATATTGTGTGTGATATACATGTTTGGATATAGTGCTCACGAAACCCTGACGTTACTGCAGTGTCCTTGTTTGACATTGTAGTGCGTCCCCTCGTAGGATTCCATGGTGGATGGGGTCAGTGGGCGCCGAAATTTCCCTTTCTTTATTGTGGATACTGCAATTCAAACTTAATAAAATAGTAAAAAAAAAGCAGTCTATAAGTAAACGACCACGTCTTGAAGATTCTGAGCAGCAATCCTCACCATCTGTACTACCTGTTGTACCTCATTTTCTTATATTGCATTCACTTTCAGATACACCTTTAGGGTCTCCCTTTTTCATTCAGAAGAGACTGGAGAGACTTGCTGGCTCTCCAAAGTCAGTAAAAAAACTTCGATCTGGTGATATATTGGTGAAAACATCCACATCTTAACACAGTGAACTCCTCTTGCATTCAAAGGCAATTGGGGATATACTTATTGAGGTTACAACTCATGTTACTTTGAATTCATCATGAAGAATTATCGTTGAGAATAATTTGAAAAACGTCCCAGAATCACAGATTCTCGCTGGTTTCTCCACTCAAGGAGTTTCTGCAGTGAGATGTATCTACACTCTCAAAGATGGAATTATGATGCTAACCAATGTCCTCATTCTCACATTTACATCACCACGTCTGCCTACCACCATCAAGGCAGGTAATTTTAAGTGCAGAGTATGGCCATAAATTCCAAACCCTCTCCAAACAAACTTTTCCAAATAAAACCCTAAATTGGACTTTGGCCGTCTTGCTTCTGTAAGGATCAGAAAGAGGAAGTTGTTCTAAGTAGACAACGCATTGGTCATAGTTTTTTAACTCATTGTTTTTTTTATCTGGAACTGATGAACAATGTGTAATCTGTATAACACTCAGATCACTGTAAGCCACATTTTACTTTATTACCGTCGTTACTACTCTCAACGACGGCACCATTTTAAACAAGTTTTGTCCCAAGGTTTGTCCATAACGTTAGACAATGTTATTGGTGATGATGATACTGTCCACCTTGGAAATGTTTTTAGTTTTTAAAGGCTATTAATATTTTTAATGCAATTTAAGTATTTTAATTTATATCTTAAACCTTTTTTAATGTGATTCTCTTTTGAAAATCACAGTTCATTTAGTTCGATTTGAAATCAGAAACTGACCGTAACATTAAATAACCATGATTGAAAAGGCTAACTTCAGATGACTAATGCTACTGTTTAAACGACCCATTAGTCATCCTGGTGAGTTATTATTATAATTTTGCTGCACGTTTTTTAAAACATTTTATTAATTTCCTTTTTGAAAATGGCCATAACGTCAAACAACTCGGAACCAGGACTGGAAAGGCCAACTTCAGGCGACTGACGGTGGTTTTTATACTTATCTGTTAGTTTTCCTGGTGAGTTATGATAATTAGTTACGCTACAGAAAGTTCTTTACAACTTGAATTACTGTAGTTTTTCTCTTAACTTTGTAAATTAGAAAGTTTCAACTAGCAATAGTCGCGCCTCGGATTAACCTCACTGGCTACGACATCGCCTCTGCGCAAAGCTGCTGTAAATTAGATTAAACATTGGTTTTAACGCTATTTATGTTTTTAACTTTGTTTTTTTACCTTAATTTCCTTTTATAAATTTTACTAAATTTACTCTTAACTTTTTTCTAGATGTTTGACTCAGATAGCCTAGCTACTTTGTGCCATAAAATACTAAATCAACCAACCAACCAACTAGATATTTCCTGTGTAACAGTTAAAGACGTTTTGTACATTTTGGTTAAAGTTCGCCACATTTTGTGAAGACTAGTAAATCTGGTTAAGCAACGCTCTCCATAGCAGAACAGGTATCACATAATTTAAAAAATGACCAAGAAACAACGGTGAGCTGAAATAAGTTGAGCTTAACCTGCGTATGCTGAAGTCTAGAAATAAATTTAAAAGAAATGTCAATACTAGAAAAAGAAGTTAAGGTATATTCCTAAATAGTACGGCTGTACTCCGGGTTGTATTGTTTGTTATTTGAATTTTGCGCAAAGCTACTCGAGGGATATCTGCGCTAGCCGTCCCTGATTTAGCAGTGTAAGACTAGAGGGAAGGCAGCTAGTCATAACCACCTACCGCCAACTCTTGGGCTACTCTTTTATCAACAAATAGTGGGATTGACTCTCACTTTATAAAGGCCCCAAGAGCTAAAAAGGTGAGCATGTTTGGTGCGATGGGGATGCAAACCCTCGACCCTCAGATTGCGAGTCGCACGCCTTAACCCACCTGTCCATGCCGGGCCGTAAGTGAAGGAAAACTCAAAACTATAACTCTGTAACATATGACATTAGTTACATTCGAGATATACGAGTTTAATAGTTTTTGTAAAGAAAATAGATACCTTAAAGCGATTAGTAATGGTGAGATAAGCATTATACGTAAAACTCTAAGGGTGTAATAACTATCAATAATAACGCTGTGTATAAATTATGCCGGTATCTTAAGAAGGCACTGGTTTTTCGCCTTAAGTGTTGGATAACTGCTGAACATATACTTAACTGTTTATACAACATTTATAAAAGAAATGTAACACTAACTGAATTTAATTACTAAAATGACCTAGTTATATTGGGGGAATATTGCGTAATTTATATCATTTTCAACAACAAATATCACATAGACGTTATTAAATTAACCAACGTGAGTTTATTTTGTGGCCTGGATTTAAGATTTTTGTCGTAAGAACATAATATTTAGACGGAAGTGAATTCTAATTTCTTAAAGTTTGTAAGAACTTTTAAATGGGTAATTTACATACACAACAGCACTGAAGGTTAAGGAATTCCCAAAGTACTGAAGAATTGTATGATATAATAAATAACAGGAATCTTAATATTATAGTAATATTGCTTACAGCAATCTATTTGAGTGATATTTAAAAAAGTAAAATTTCTTAACGCGCCATAAAATGTCAACGCCGAGAAAACGTATTTACCTCCATCACCACCCCTCCAACTATTTATATTAATGAACCAATGTGATGTAATCTGGAGTATTTTCTTGTATCATTAGAATACTAAAGGTCACCTGGCTTCAACCACACAAGCAAACAAAAAAAAGCATTATAAAAGTTACTAATTTGACCAAAATGTAAGATTTATCTACCACTAACAGTGTGTGTGAAAGCGTGAGAATAAGCCAAGATAGATACATGGATGTTTATAATTCCGAAAATGTGAATTATGGGCCTAATTTAAAGGGCTAGACAAAATTTAACGAAAAATACTTTTATAAAGATTGATAAAATGATATTAGAATAAAGAACAAATATGTTTAAAGAAATTGTGTCGCTTCCATCCAATATGTCAAATGTATATCAATTTTGTGCAAGCTCAGTTGAATTTGTTTTTCACCTGCAAATTATTTTTTTTTTTTATTCTTTGCAAAAGATTTACATTCAATTAAATGTAGAACTATCATAGAAATGTATTTTAGAAAGTTCGTTTATTGGGTATTTTTGGTTGTTAGCTACAAGTTTCATTTTAGTAGTTTTTATTGTTAATCTGAAAGTAGTGGAAAAACAAATTCAACTCCAGGAACCTAATATAGTTTATGACAAAGAAAAAAAATGCAATGATATGAAATAAAACACACGAAATTGAAATGAGCTTGGTCATAAATATAGATATCTATATAGATTGTAGATCTCGGGCGCTTGCGAACTGTATCACCAGTGTGACAACAGAAAATCTTCGGATTTGCAACGTTCAAATTGGGAATTTTTTTTTTTTTTTTTGGTGGATATAGCAGAAAGCCCTATGTGGCTTCTCTATAAAACACATACACACTTTTGCAAATTGCAAGTTTGTCAAATAAACGTTGTCACAAACATGCAATTTTGTGATGTTAGGCTCTATTTCTCCTAATGATAAATATGAGATAAAATAATTTTCTCGAGAGTTAATTGATCACAAACTAGTGCCATATACATTTAAGAAGCCCCTTTACTTCTGTAACGATGCCCGGCATGGGTCGCGGGTTCAAATCCCCGTTACACCAAACATACTCCCCCTTTCAGCCGTGGGGGCGTTATAATGTCACGATCAATGCCACTATTTGTTGGTAAAAGAGTAGCCCGAGAGTTGGCAGTGGGTCGTGATGACTAGCTGCCTTCCTTCTAGTCTTACACTGATAAATTAGGTATTTGCGCCATCAATCACTAATTTTGAAGCTACAGACTAGAGATAAAACAACCAGTAGCAACACCAACAGTCAACTATCATGTGCATTACTAAATAACGGGATTTGAACGTCAACCTTACAACGCACCCTTGGTCTCAAATGCGGAGCGCCTTTTTTATTTATTTAGGCAGGTTTGTAGTTCGATACGCTAAAACTTGCACATTCATTTGACCTGTAACTATAAGTACAATCAAATAAATATATTAATTATTATTATTATTAAGTACTTAAACACGGACACAGACATGATGCGTTATTAGTGATGGCAGATCGTGAGAAGCCACTGGCAATTTTTATCGATATTAACACTTAAGTTGTTTCAAACCTTTGTAAACATAGTCCTAATTCATCTTTCGGTGACTTCCAACGAAATAAAATTTAAATCGTTGCACTTGGATAATAAAATATTCATTGCTTTCTTGGATAAAAATCAATTAAAATAAGTTCTTATCACGAGATACAAGCGTTATCAGTTGTGTTTTATTTATTTTAATGAGATATTCCGTATTTATTTATTTATATCAACTTTTAGTTTTCTCGATGAGGTGTACTGTTTATTTTCCCTATCTTTATCACATGTGTATTTATAAACGTTTTAAATATTATTTATTAAACTAATAACTTTTTGTATGGCGCACTTTGATTTACTGTTAATTTTTCATACATTCCAGACGAAAATTTATAGTTTAAAACAATAATTATTCAACGATTTTAATATTGTAACAATTCATATAAGATTTCCCGATCGACTGAAGTTTCTTTATATAGATATTTATTTCTTCAAAGTTTATATTTCCATTAACACTGTGACCAATACGTTTATGTCATTTGAAATTTTCCAATATTACGTGTACGTTGGTTTTTAAAACCAAGCCACATTGGGCTATTTGCTGTGTCCATGGAGGGGAACCGAACCTCTGATTTTAATATTGTAAATCTGAAAACTTACCGCTGCCCCACCGGGAAAATTTCAAATATCTAAAGCTGAGGAGAGATTAGTGATTTTGTGTGCGTTAATACATAAATCTAGACGCATACACACATCTTGTTAAAAGTTGCTGCAATTGTGTTTCTCTTCTGTAGGGAGTTTTTTCACGTAATCCGCAAATCACATAGTAATTTTAAAATTTGATTAAAGAACATAAGTAAAATTTCAGCAGAGCGTGCTATAGTATATGCCTATATCTTTAAAAGTAATACTTTTCTTTCCTTTGATTCCACTGGGTGGACTCAGCAGATAGCCAAATAAGGCTTTGCAATAAAAAATACACCCTTCTCTTTTTAGTTCGAGTCTCACTGAGTGGGTGCTTGGGTATTGATGTTAAATACCCAGGAGGGTCAGGTACATTAGACCTCTTCCTCCCTTCTCTTTCCAGCAAAACATGGTTGTTTGTTTTTGAAATTCGCGCAAAGCTATTCGAGGGCTATCTGCGCTAGCCGTCTCTAATTTTGCAGTGTAAGACTAGAGGGAAGGCATCTAGTCATCACCACCCACCGCCAACTCTTGGGCTACTCTTTTACCAACGAATAATTGGATAGACCGTCACATTATAACGCCCCCACGGCTGAAAGGGGAGCATGTTTGGCGCGACCGGGATGCGAACCCGCGACCCTCATATTACGAGACACCCGCCTTAGCCCACCTGGCCATGCCGGGCCCACCAGCAAAACTAGAAATATATACTGTTACATTTTGACAAGTTTCGTTAACACATAAATTGTTTACAAAATAAAACTTGTTTGTCAGTAAATAACATGAGTAATAATGTATTACAATAGTTACATAAAATTTTTGAACGAAATATAAATTGAAAGTTGTGTCAATATCACAAAATCAATTTATTTTACTTTTATAATCATGTGAAAGTACTACTTTAAAAGAGAGAAAAAGGTGAACTAAATGTCGGGTATTTAACTTTTTAAGTAGTTTAGCATGACTAGGTGGTTAAAGTGCTTGGATAATAAACTGAGGGTTACTGGTTCGAATCTCTGACTTATCAAACATGCTTTCTCTTTCAACCATTGTGGCATTATAATGTGACTGTAGTGGGTGGTGATTACTGAATAGTTTTTCTGTTAAATTATAGACTACTAGAGTATATATCCCTAGTGTAACTTCACATAAAAGTCAACAAGTTTAAATATATAGTTGATATTAAATTACGCATTATTTAATATTTAAATTTACCCACATTCTGCCAACGTTATGTGGTTCACCACTACCAAACCTTTTCATACTATCCAGGTTGAATGGTTAATTTCTGCTGCAGCCAAAGCCGGTTATCTGAATTTTTTGGTACAGCTATACATTTATCCACACACCTCTTACTATATTCCTTGCCCTAAATGGGTAGAGAAGAAAGAGATGCAATGCTTGGAGACTATAAACGACATCTCCTACCCAGAGGCTCGGAACTTATTGTCCTTAACTCCATCTTTGACATATGCTACTGCACTTTATTCCACTGCCACAGTGGGAGTGCAGACAGACCTATCTGTGCTTTCAGCAGAGTCGTTTGCAAAACATTTGAAAAGTATTTTGCCCTCCATGATTAAAAGAGTTGACGAATCTATCTCTAATTCCATCTGTATTCCTGCCACTCCCTCCGGTGACTGCCTGGCACCATTTCCTTTAGCTTTGGGTCCAGGTACATCCTCTTCTACAGCCCTGAGAAGTAAAATGAGCATGCGTTCATACTCTCAATCACTGTAATCTCTGTCCACAGACAGAGACCTGCTTATTCAACCCACGGCAGGATCCATGGAGGTCGATAGACCTCTGTCCAATAAAGAAAAAAATGTAGTCGAAACAGAAGGGCTTCCTGCCATGTTCTTCTCCATGTAAATGAAAATGGCCACCCTGATCCTGTGGAACTGTCGGGGTTTTCGTTCAAATATAGATGATGTTAAGAATTTGATTGATTCTTACCATCTATGTCTCTCCTTACAGGAAACATTCCTGAAACCTGCTGATACAGTTACCCTTTGGCAGTTTTCTTTGTACAGAAATGAAAAGTTGTGTGATGAATGAGTGCATGGTGTGGTGGCAATGCTGGTTGATCGGTATGTGCTCATCCTGTTTTTGCCACTTGATTCATCCTTGGAAGCTGAAACCATTCATGTTTCCTTGGGTTGTACCATCACTATTTGTTCTCTCTACCTGGCTCCTGAAGAGACCTATGATCAGTTAAACCGTGATGCCCTCATTGAGCAGTTACCATCTCCCTTTTTAATCCTGAGGGGTCTTAATGGTCATAATTCCCTCTGGCATTGTGCTGATATTGATGGGAGGGGTTGTTACATGAAGCATATGCTCTTGAATCACAACCTTTATCTCTTCAATACTGGTTCTTGTACTTATTTTCATGCACGTAGCCAGTCTTTTACTGCTTTTAATTTTTCTATCTGCAATCCTTCACTTTTCTTGAAGGGTTGACAGTAACCCATGGAGCAGTGATCTTTTCTTATTTTGAGAGAGACTTACTATGGTTAATGCTAATCTCATTTGGTTCCTGCAATCAAATAACCTCCTCTTACATATTTAGTTTGGGTTCCGACGACAGTGCTCCATCATGGATTGCTTTATTCACCTTGAAACGTGAATCAGGTAAGCCTTTCTCAAGTGACAACATCTTGTTTATATATTTTTACCTTGAGAAAGGTTATGATGCAACATGGAGGTATGGCATGTTATGAGACCTCTACTTCTACAGGTTAGTTGGCAAGTTACCTATTTTTATTAAACATTTTTTAATGAATAGGCAGTTCCAAGTCGGTGTTGGATTGACACTTTCTTTTTTTTCCAACAGGAATTTGGAGTCTCTCAGAGCTGTTTCCTGAGTGTTAAACTTTTCATAATAAAGATTAATGCTATCATTTGACAACTTCCCCTACATTTGCAAACGGTTTCAAAGTCGACGACTTCAACATCTCGTGTCAGTCGTTGAGCATGAGGTTCATTGAACAGCAGCTTCAGACTGCCATTAATCGTTTACTGAAGTGAATCACAACAAACAGTTTTACCTTTTCTTGTTCCAAAATCGTTTGCATGCCATTCTGCCATGAATGGGATATTCATCCAGATCCAAAGCTTAATCTCAGAGAAGTTGTACTTTCTGTGACCCCTGAGACAATGTTTGTGGGGCTTATCTTTGACCATAAGCTGATCTTTATTCCACACAGTGTACAAGGGTAATAAACATCCTTTGTGCCCTCTCTTTCACCTCTTGGGGAGTGGATCGATATTCTATGCTAAAAATCTATTGTGCCCTTATTCAATCGAAACTGGACTATTGGTCTCTGGTTTATGGCTCTGCCAGGACTTTGGCTGTGAAGACATGGGACCCTGTTTGCCATCAGGGGCTTTAGCTCTGCACAGAGGTCTTCTGCACTTCTTCAGTCCAGAGTTGGTACACTGAGTCTCATGAACCTCCTCTATACATTCTCTGTTTGCAATTGTCTTTTATGTGTGCTTCATAATTTCAATCCTTACTACAGCACCCCACCTGGGGTTGTATTTTTCTTCTTCAGTATGTCATGCTTTTTCAGAATAAATGATCTGCCATTGTTACTTTTGACCTTTGTATCCAGGTGCAATTGGATAAATTGGGTCTGTCCTTGGATAACATTGCTGTATCCACTGGTCAACCCTTCCCCCTGTAGCTTATAACCATCCCCAACTGTGATGTTTCTTTGATTCATCTGAGAAAAGTGGATACTCCCAATTGACAGAACAAGCGACTGTGTGGGCTCTACCATGGTTTGTTGTGATTTGGTTATTGCACACAGAATCTCTTCTACAAAGTCTGTGTTCATTGTTGAATTGTATGCCACATCTCTCGCCCTGGATCACATAGAAGTTATGCAGTGCATGAAGTGTATTATTTTTCTGACTTGCTTAGCTCTTTATTGGCCCTGAAATTGCTTGACGTTAGTACTTACTCTGTTCTTGTCAATATTTACAACCGACTGTTCCACTTCTCTCTATCATCTACTTTTATCCAGTTCTTCTGGATATCAGGCCACGTTGATATTTGCAGGAACAGCTAGCTGACATTGCAGCTAAATCTGTTTGCTCTGATACTATCACTGCCATACCCGTTTCATACATAGATTATGGTCATGTATTCAAGGCTTGGATCTGAGCAAGTTGGCAGTCGACTTGGAACGAGCAATGTAATAACAAGCTTTTACAGGTCAAATCTTCTATTGCTCTTTGGTTGTCTTGCTACTATGAGGATTGGAAGGAGGACGTTGTTCTGGCAAGGCTGTGCATTGGTTTCAGGTTTATTAACTTATTGCTTTCTTTTGTCTGGTACTGATGCACCAGTGTGTGGTCTATGTAACACTCAGGTCATAATAGCCCACAATTTACTATCATACCATCATTAAGATTGAGAGAGACAGCACCATTTTAAACATATTTTTACCATGGGTTGACCCTTGATGTTGAAAATTGTCATTGGCGATCACTTAAAAAATTTGCAAAAACATATACAGTTGTTTGCATCAGAATATTATAATAGGAATGTTAGAGCAAAGACAACATGTAATTACATGTGACATAAGTATCACTCTCTTGTCTTTATATATTAAAATACTCAGTTAAATGATGTACCGTTATATTTCTATCAATTCCAACTCCAATCATGTTTAAAATTTCCAAGTTGCAATAGAAGTAAGTAATATGCAGTTCAAGAGCTGGAATTTGATGTAATGGTGTAGGTCTTGTTAGAACATTAGTAACATGAATTTTTCAGGTTTTGTATCTTTTAATTTACAAGATAGTTCGGTATTATTTTGAATAGGTAATTAAATATATTAAAGACTACTGTAATTTTGTTGTGTATAATTATTATATAGTCTTCAAAACAAGAAACGCAAAAGGGATACTTTTTTTATTTTAAAGAGAATTATATGTAATAACGTTACAAGCTCAGAGTATGTGATGTTACACGTGTTAAGGCACTGATTGACAATAAAAGTTGTGTACTTTGAAAATGGAGGAAAACATCGGATTTTTCGCCAAAACGCACGCGTGGCCAATAAATTTGTTTGAGAGATCTGCATGTTCTGCAAGTGCAACATGTGCAAAATCCCTATAAAAGTGATGGGTTCTCGGTTTCCATAGCTCAGTGTTAAGCCACCAACACGCAATACAGTCACGCCAAGACTGATTGAAGCAAAACGCAACAACGCTATTGGTCGCTTGGAAGCAGATGAATCTCGATCAGATGTTGCCAGAACTGTGTCCACCAAAGCATCATCACAAGGCTATGGAATCGTCACCAACAACATGGATCAACTCGTAACCGTCCACGATCTGACAGACCTCGTGTGACCACGCCCGCACAAGATCGTTACATCTGGTTACGTCACCTTTGGGATAAGACCGCCACTGTGACGTCCACTGTCTCAACCATATCTAGGGTTGCGTAGGATTTCCGATCAGACCGTACATAACCGTCTACGAGATACAGGAATCCGACCTCGACGTCCAGTCAGAGGCATCATCCTCACCCAGCAACATTGTCAAGCACGGCTGCAGTGGACTCAGGCACATTGGGTATGGCCTTATCAACGATGGAGGCATGTTTGGTTCTGCGATGAATCACGTTTTATGCTTCATAGGCAAGATGGAAGAACCCATGTTTACCGTCGCTGAGGTGAACATTTTGAAGCAAATTTTGTGCAGGACGTTGACAGATTTGGTGGTGGCAGCATCATGATGTGAGCCCGTCCATACACAGCCCGACTCACCACTGTCTTTGTGAGACACCACAACATCAACGTTCTTCCCTGGCCCTCCAGATCACCAGATTTAAACCCCATCGAACATCTTTGGGACGAGTTAGACCAACGTCAGCGAAGGCGACAAGCTCAACCGAAGACTCCACCTCAGCTTGCAGCAGTTTTGCAGGCTGAGTGGACAGCCATTCCACAGGATGTGATTCGTTATCACATCACTTCCATGGGCAGGAGATGCCAAGCAGTTATTGATGCTCACGGGGAGGCATACTCGTTATTGACGTTGAGTGACGTTAAACTTCAACTAGTGAGTGTGGACTTCGCCTTTGCAGACTTTGGATGTTCAGCAGTGAATGTGCAAAGTTTCACACATGTCATACAGAACTACCCGGAATAAACTTGTTAACAATTTGTCTCATATTTTGCCTTTTGCATTTCTATTTTTGAAGAGTATATTTTTCATGTGTTATGGGTGATATGATTATTAAAATTGCATCATTTTTATGCAAATTGTGGAATGTATAAATACGGAAGAAAGTAAACGTTCATGTAATACTTTTGGATAAATACCCACCTTCATTTTAGTTGGAGTTTTGAAGTGTTTAAACATTCCATTAATGTTTTCATACACATACAGAAGAATTGTGTAACAGTATAACTTTTGTATAGACAGGTCTCCTGTTATTTTTAATAAATCCCAAAAATGCATTAAATATGAGCTGCAACATGTCAGCAGTTACTGTGTTAGCTGCATTTAATAAAGTGTGCTTAAATTTGTCTTTCCCAGTTTACACATCAATTTGTGATTTGTTTGTTTCTGTTTGTGGTGCCCCCCAGTGGCTCAGCGGTATGTCTGCGGACTTACACGCTAAAATCCGGGTTTCGATACCCGTGGTGGGCAGAGCACAGATAGCCCATTGTGTAGCTTTGTGCTTAATTCAAAACAACAACAACTGTTTGTGGCCTGAAGAGTAATTCATTGTATTAACTTCCCACAAGTGATTTAAAATGTGAAAGGTTTGTGTGAGACTACTTTGAAGTTTTGATTATTTCAAAGTGAAATGCCAGTTTCATATCATGTTATTTTTATATTTTCAAAGGAGAAAAAACTTCTAATAGAAAGTCAAGGAGCATGGAAAATGTTGTAAAATTTGCTAGATATAAGAGAAATTGAAATGAAAAATATTTAGTCCCCTTATAAGATAGAGTGTATATTATACTCTGAAAGGTTCTAATTGAGCTAGATAATGAAGTGAATAATTTTTTTCTCTGCACATAACAACTCACAGTTATAAATTCTCTGGAATCCCACAAAGCTGTAGTTGATCTTATATCATTCAAAAGAAAGGTTTTTATGCACTTTAACCACTCATCTATAAAGTGTTTGAAATTAATGGCTGTCCAAGCAATTCAAATATATCTCAGAATAAACTTTAAGAATATTACAATGGAGGAACTTATATTTCTATTCCCTCAAGTATTTTGGAACAAAAGAAGACAGTACGTTACCTACAATAACATCACCAATCTCACCATGTTGAAGGTGTGTTTAAAAGTGCTATACTCATTTTAAGAAATCATTAGAAAATTGTTACACAAGCTGTAATTTTAAAAGCTACCTGGATGGTTTTCATCATTAGCACTCAAAGGATAACACATGTCACTCTGGACTGGGAACAGTGAAAGCACAGTTTAGAGAAATGTATGAGATTTGAAGAATTATAAATTGATCAAAATTTCAACATCTACATTGTTAGATCCTCACTTTAGATAAAACAATTTCATAATGAAATGTGATTGAAGACAGAAATAGTGGAAGTGACTCCTCACCATTAGCTCCACCAGACATGGAATTAGCACAGTGAAATATCAATAGGCATCTATGGTATAAATACTATTGGTAAAACTAGTAAAGAGAAACAAGTTTTTGTAACTACTGAAATTATCTTTTGTTTATCTTTATGACACTTAAAGTGACAATCCAATCTATTATGGTGGTGGAAAATGAAGCTGTATTTCCAGTAGTGTTTCCTTAAGTTTTATCAGACCTAACCAGGAGTGTTTGTGGTGAGTGCCTCTTCCCAGTACTTGACAAGATTTATGAGGCAAAGAGAAACCAATTGTTTCCACAAAATGCAGAATGACTACTGTTCTTGCATTATAACCTCAAATTCAATGACATTAAGTATTCAAGAAGGATATTTAAGTGATAAATCTGAATTAGAAAATTGACATCATCCTCTGCTTTGCTTTTAGTAAATAACTTGATCTGCTGATGTAAGTACAGCTTACATAAATGTAAAACCAAAACATTGAGGCTACTAAGTGCATTGTATTAAGAAAAAAAATTAAAATGAATATTGAGTTACTTTTCAAACTGAGATAACTTACAGCTAAGTATTTAGTGCGAGAAAGGTTAAAATAGACTCAGACTGATAATGGTTGAAATTATTTGTAGGAAAAACCATTATCTTCATTTACTATAATAAAACTAACAAAGTTTAAAGACACAGCAAGAAACATGTTGGTTCACCTAGACTATCCCATCTACTAAACTTAAAGAACAACATCTCTAAACTATCATTGAATATTTATCAAACCTCTTCTTAAATTTACCGCTCCCACCATATCTGAAGGCAATCTATTCAAAAAGCTAATTACTGTATTATAAAATTAGAATTATCTCAGCTGAAGATGATCCCCTACTCTTCCAAAATTTGTATGTGTATCCCTTAGTCTCCCCACTCTCACCATTAGTTATGAAAAACACTAATACATCAACACTACTGATTCTCTTAAACACCTCAATTAGATCCTAACTCTTTTTATATTTTTTATCAAAAGAAAACAATTTTAGAGATATGATATGATATTATATAACAACTTTAAAATTTCAAGTGTTATCCTAGTAGTCATTCTCTGAAGTTTTCTAATAGCTTGTTCCACTGTTAAGGTGAAGAGGCCAAGACTGACATAATACAAATGAGTCCTAACCAGTGAAATACTTACCATTGTAGACTTGGATTTAATATTTTATAAAGATCCCTAGATCTTAAAATTGTATATTTTCCTACCACTATGAACAGCACACTACTTGGATGGCTTCAGAGACTGGTTAACCAGATCGCTTTAAGTTATATTTATTTGACAAAAAGAAACAAGATCATTTTCTTTTGAAATTTTAAAAATGAAATGGATTTTTGCAAACAAGCATAAAATATTTGACTGTTAATGATATTTGATTGATAAAGATGTAATGTTGATTGCCTAGCATAACAGCTGAACAGTTTCAATAGTGAATGCACTAAATATTTATAACAACTGTGGGTGTAACTTCAGAATAAGTGGTATATAATTTCTTTAAAATATTTGAAGTATTTTGAAATAGTCACCAGTAACTTTTTGTCAATTGTTGATATGTTTATTATGATTTATTTTATCACTTGCAGTGCAGTGCATGTGACATTTATCTGTAGTAAAGTATAAAAATAAATACATTAAGATATATCCATTAAGTTGAAGCTGGATATGTGAAGTGGAAACTTCTGATCAAAATCTTCCCCAGGGGGACCACTGACAGATCCAGAATTAGTATTTGTGGGAAGCCAAAGTTTTGGAAAGATGTTGCCAAAGGTATTAGTGAGAGTGTAAACGTTTATGGGGTGGGGGGTTCATTGGCAATACCCCCCAGAAACTTTGTGCATTTGTGTCATATGGAACAGATAATGTATCAGAAAATGAACCAAAAGTAATCTTTCAATACTAAACTCTCAAGAATGGAGCTCAAAAACATTTTCACATTGTAAGAAATCATACTCACAAACCACCTGTTTCTGGTCTCAAATTGCCATGATATTTTTCTTATTTTCATTTTAGTAGCATGGCTCCTTTACCCTACTACCCTGGAATCTTACAGGGGAGGGGGGGACAGCAGTAAGTCTATGGATTTACAGTGCTAAAATCCAGGATTTGATTCCTTGCAGTAGTGGCTTTACTCTATAAAAAACAAATGGGTCAACATTTAAATATTTCTAAGATAAAAGGATGCATTTTTTATTGTTTTCCAAACTTTAATTTAAGAAACTTCACAACATCAAACAATTATATAAACTAGATGCCATTCAGTATGATTTTTCTGAGATTCTGATACCTCAGTTAAATATTTCCACTGTGAAAAGGTAAAAAGCAAAGGATACGAGCAGGTCCTCTCTATTTTATATGCAAATACGGCTCGTTTGGGTTGAGAAAATATTTCAAATAGAAGAACGAACAACGTTTCGACCTTCTTCGGTCATCGTCAGGTTCACAAAGAAAGAGGTAACTGACGATGACCGAAGAAGGTCTAAACGTTGTTCGCTCTTCTATTTGAAATATGTTCTCAACCCAAATGAGCTGTTTTTGCATATAAAATTCTCAACAAGTGGGTTTCTCGACATCACTGACAGGTCCTCTCTAGTCCAGAAAGGATTAACAGAATTGCTTGAGGTGTTCTGAGGGTCAGATAAAGTACAGAATAATAGTGAAAGTTGAAAGTGGTTTCACAAATGTTGGATTTCAAGATTTTATTTTAATGAAATATTTGTGTTTAAAGCTACACAAATGTTTGGTGTTAAGCATAGTTTATTTAGAATGGCTTAAGTAGCAAACAATTTTTTTCATTCTTCCAAACTTCTAAACAAGTAGTAAGAATGGAAAATCTGGGTACTTGGATAAACTGGCTGTGGCAAGTAAAGCTTGCATCTCCATGAAGCTAGATATTTGTATATTTAGCAAGTTCTTAAATGTAAACCAGTAGAGTGTGTATTTAAGTTACTAGTGTATATAAAGCACATATGAATAACTGCATTTGTTTTATCTGTGTTTTGTTTCCAGATCCAGTGATGTGCACTAACAACAACTGTGAAAAGTTTCCTTTCAGAGAAGTACAAACAAGGAAGTTTCAGAAACCAAGCAGTGGAAATGCGTTTTAAACATTTTCAACAGTGAGTAATCGCCTAAATGGAAAACTCATATCTAACAACAGTAAAGAACTGTCAAGGTGTGTTGAGTGTGGCAAATATTTTGATAAAAAAGGTGTTCTAAAAAATATGAGAGGATACAGAATGAGCAGAAACTATATAGTTATGTACAATGTGACAAAGAGCATATGACAAATAGTCTACTAAAGAAATATGAGAGGATACAAACAACGATGGAAGTGTACAGTTATTCTGTGTGTGTAAAAACATTTAGTAGTAATGATTATCTAAAACAACAACAGCAAATACTCTTTGATTGTAATAAAAACTTTAAAGCAAGTTGTAGTATAAAAGTGCATGAAAAGGCACACACTGTGTAGATAACATAGAGTTGTGTGTTGTGTGACAAGAAATATAGAACAAGTAGTAGCCTGAAAGTGCACCAGTAAACACATACAGGATAAAAACCATACCACTGTCTTGTTTGTAGCAAAGAATTTGGAACAAATGGTGTTCAGATGCGATGAAAAGATACATATTTGGTAAAAACCATATAACTGTACAGTGTGCAGAAAAATATTTGGAAGAAATTCTCATTTAAACATTTATTAGTTGATACATACTGGAGAGAAACCATATAATCATGTTGTTTACAGGAAGGACTTTGGAACAGGTACTGAACTAAAACCACATCAGCAAACACACACTAGAGAAAAACCGTACAAATGTACTGTATGTGGCAAGGAATTTGTTACAAGTAGTGGCTGAAAGGCACATGAAAATGTACATACTGGTAAAAAACCATACAACTGTATAGCGTGTGGTAAATAATTTGGAAGAAATTCTCATTTAAAAATTAATCAGCAAATGCATACTGGAGAGTGCAGTAAGGGATTTGGAATAAATCGTGGTCTAAAAATACATGATAAGGTACATACTGGAGAGAAATCATAAAGATGCTTTATGTGTGGAAAAAATATGGAAAACATCTTCAAATGAAAATTTATCAAGAAATTCCTACTGTAGAGAAACTATACTGTTAAGCTGTGTGTGGCAAAGGTTTAGAACAAAATGTGACTTAAAGAAACATGAGCAGTTACACTTGAGGGGAACAGTACAGTTTTTGATTTGAGATAACAGATTTATAGAATGTTTTTTATCTGTAAAATGACATTTACTGTGTGGTAAAAACTTTTGTTGTAAAATAATATCAGAAGATATAAACTTTAGATAAACATATCAAATAATGATTAAACATTTCATACACTAAACTCACTTCAGATAAACCCAATTGTTTGTGAGGTGTGTGAAAAACACTTTTGAATCACACAAATAAGAAAAAGTGACTGTTTTTTGGTGAAGAAAGTATTTTAATTTTTCCCTGTATAATTTTCATCTCTTCAATTGTTAAATGTTACAAAAACGAGATTTAATTCTACTGTTTTAGCACACATCCAGTATAAATATTTTTCCCTGTAGTATTCTGCTTATCACTAAATATTCCAAAGTCTTTAATAGAAATAATATATATATTCTCTGTTTTCAATAACTAATTTATTTCATACTTTTATTATTTGTATTGAATGGAATATATCATGGCTGCAAAAGTAATGATATTAGAGGAGATCAGAGTTATTAATAACAAGAAATTCTAGGTGAAAGTAAAGAGGAGTGTACAATAATATGTGAGCTAAACTATGTCTGTCATTTCCAGTGCCAGTGAGGCCTTTCACCCAATACTAGGTTTTTCAGGCAGTCTTGGATAAAACAGACATAGTAGTAGTTATTTATGTTAGCAAACTGGTTGAAAACAAGTGTTAAGGTGTTATCTAGACTTATGGTAACCTTGGTTAACTTTTGACTTCTGCTAAATTCTCAGACTTCATGTTTTGAACAGTTGCGCAAATGTGTGAAGAACCAGACTAGATCTCATTCAATCCTCATAGTGCCTTATTTATCTTGCTACTTTAGCTAATAATTTGAAATAATATACTTTCAACATTAAATACATAGAAATTGTAGAGCTGGTTTCTGTTAAAACATGTTTAACCTATTATTACAAAACTCTTATTTACATGAGTTTTTAAGAGATGAATCAGTGATTTCCTGAGAAGTAAAAAAAAAAGTTTATAATTTCTACATTCTTTTAAACTGGGAGCAAGAACATCCTTGAAGAACAAAATACTTTTAAGCTACTTTTGAAATATCTTTGTTAGCATTTGTGTTACAATGCAGTTTAAAATAGGTGCACATGATCAGTTTCCTCTTTAAAATGTTAACTTCCACAGTCGAAAAATAAAATTGTCTACATTGGTGGTTATCCTAAACTTGTTCCTATCATTTTACCAAGCAATCTTCCAAAAGTTAAGAAATTAACAAATGCGACTTATAATTCACAACGTTAGGTTACATTAAAGCCCCTCTTGTGAGTCAACGGTAAGTTTTTGGAGTTACAACGCTAAAACACAGTGTTCAGTACCAATGTGGGTGGACATAGTGAAGATCACCACTAGGTATCTTTGTTACAACTGAACAACAGTAACTTTGTTACGTTGAAATAAAGAAAAATATATTTTATTGTAGTAAAGTATACAAATAAAAACAGGTTAAAGCTGGATATATGAAATGGAGCCTTCTGATCATGGGTATTAACAAGTAGCCTTGTTATGTTGAAATAAAGAGAGATTTTATTTCCCATTGTAAAAGTCACGTTTATACTTCAGATATTTGTCCTTTGGTCTTCAAACCTATTGGCAATGTAAATAACTGATGTAAATCTAAAAGACACGGGTCATTAATTTGAGGTGATATTATTTTAAATTAGATTATAACACTAACAGATAGTACGAAAAAGTAGCCAAGGTAACCTGGCCTCCGTTAAAAATTTAGACATTTATCACATCATTTGGCCTGGCATGGCCAAGCGCGTAAGGCGTGCGACTCGCAATCCAAGGGTCGCGAGTTCGCGCCCACGTCGCGCTAAATCATGCTCGCCCTCCCAGCCGTGGGGGTGTATAATGTTACGGTCAATCCCACTATTCGTTGGTAAACGAGTAGTCCAAGAGTTGGGGGTGGGTGGTGATGACTAGCTGCCTTCCCTCTAATCTTACACTGCTAAATTAGGGACGGCTAGCACAGATAGCCCTCGAGTAGCTTTGTGCGAAATTCCAAAACAAACAAACAATCACATCATTTTTCAGCTTATATATATGTGTGTAAACTCATTTTGCATTTTTAATAAAAAAAATTATAAATGCTATTACATTTCATTTGTTTTAATTATTATTTTATTTAAAAAATAAATACATTTCAGGTGTTTAATTTATTGCTCCCTTAAAATTTTCGCTCGATTTGAAAACTTGGATACGCCATTGATACAGTAGTCCACCTCTTTTACGAACCAAAGAAACTTGAAATTACTGTGTTCAACAAGTAATGCGAAACAATTGTTCATGGTACGTTTTTAGTGTTGAATAGTTTGACTTGTTTGGAATTTCACACAAAGCTACTCGAAGGCTATCTATGCCAGTCGTCCCTAATTTAGCAGTGTAAGACTAGAGGGAAGGCAGCTAGTCATCATCACCCACCGCCAACTCTTGGGCTGCTCTTTTACCAACGAACAGTGGTATTGACCGTAACATTATACACCCCCACGGCTGGGAGGGCGAGCATGTTTAGCGCGACGCGGGCGCGAACCCGCGACCCTCGGATTACGAGTCACACGCCTTACGCGCTCGGCCATGCCAGGCCGAATAGTTTGACGTGTGACATATAACACAATATTATTATACATGTATTTGTATATTGCTGCAATTATTGAAACATGACCTAAACAAATTAGTAATATTAGCTGCTAGTATCATTGTCTGCTTTAAGAACTTTTTTATTTTCTAACGTGTTTCAAATGCGTTATTTATATTTGAGAACACAAATATCAGTATTAGATTTTACCAGATGTAAATGGCAGCAATTGCCCCCTTATTTTAATTTGCTGCCTAACTTTTTACCATTAGTAGCAAAGATTTGCTACCCGTGTAAAGTTCACCCAATCGACATCTTTTGTTCTGTTTGGTCGTTGCCTTATGTATTGTCCCTTTTCCTTATGGTTTTCTTGATTTCTAGCTATATATCCATAGACATTGGATTGACATTAATGTTTATCTAAGATAATGCAAAATTCAGTCCTCAAAATTAATATATAGAGTCAATAACAAAAAGAGAGCAAATATTACCGTATATAAAAACGAACAACAGGGCTACAGATGCTGTGTTCAGTTCTGAAGTAATCCTTTGCATAAAATTAAACAAGCAGGGTGTAAGGTAAGTGTTAGTGGTGGGCCTATTAGCCCCAGATTTCAATTTGACCTTTTTAAGTTCATTCTCCTTAACATTGTGAAAAAATTGTATTATCAATTTTAAATCCCTTAGGAGTCAATAAAAGTTTCACTGGCCTCCATGAGGTTAGAAAGATTGAAGCTAGGCCTGGCGTTTACTATAGTAAAACATGCAAAAAAATTATATTAGGTTTTGATACTGGCCAATATTTTATATGAAATTATAATTATTGATGACCTTCAGACACCAGCTTTATCACGATACTTTAATAGAATATTCATCTCCTGTGTGATATCTTCCTTCTTATGATAAAAGTAATATAATATTCTGAATTTATCATTATTTTGCATTTGTGTAGTTTTCAAAGAGATTGCGGTAAAGAAAGTTATTTATTCTAGCTGCCTTTCTCCGTTTCTCATGCTTTAGATGTCAGAACTATTCTCTCAATGGATGAGGGCAGTAATTAATACATTATGTAAAAATGTAGACAGTTGTGCCTTCAAGTAATAGGGCATATGATATCTTGACTATAAGCTTTCATATTTCAATGGCATTGATTAATAGTGGCAATCACATTTTATTGTTTGTTTTGGAATTTTGCACAAAGCTACTCGAGGGCTGTCTGTGCTAGCCGTCCCTAATTTAGCAGTGTACGACTAGAGAGAAGGCAGCTAGTCATCACCACCCACCGCCAACTCTTGGGCTACTCCTGTAACAACGATTAGTGGGATTGATCGTCACATTATAAAGTCCCCTCGGCTGGGAGAGCGAGCATGTTTGGCGCGACTCGGGCGCTAACCCGCGACCCTCAGATTACGAAGCGCACGCCTTAACGCGCTAGGCCATGCCGGGCCTGCACATTTTATTAAGAGAGAGTGTTATAGTTTGTTTGTTTGTTTATGGTTAAGCAAAAAGCGAAACAATGAGCTATCTTTGCTCTAATTACTTTGGGTATCGAAACCCGGTTTCTAGTGTTTAAAATCCATAAACATATCACTGGGTAGCGAGTATTATAGAACTTGGTTTATCATAATAACGTGATTGATGAGTTCGTTTTCTATCTTTCAGAAGCTTTCTCTTCTGAAGTTTAACTGTTAATGTTAAACAGTCCTTACTGAACGTCTTTATAGGTTCTCAGTAAGTCAAAACCAAAATAAAACCGATATTGTTTAAAGCTGGTAAAATACATTGAAAAGTTCTAAGAGTCTTGTTGGCCCGGCATGCCCAAGCGTGTTAAGGCGTGCGACTCGTAATCCGAGGGTCACAGGTCCGAATCCGCATCACACCAAACATGCTCACCCTTCCAGCCGTGGGGGCGTCATTATGTTACGATCAATCCCACTAATCGTTGTTACAGGAGTAGCCCAAGAGTTGGCGGTGGGTGGTGATGACTAACTGCCTTCTCTCTAGTCGTACACTGCTAAATTAGGGACGGCTAGCACAGACAGCCCTCGAGTAGCTTTGTGCGAAATTCCAAAACAAACAAAAATTGTGAATGTATTGTAATATATGACAGTCAATCTTACAAGTACGACTCAGCTCCAAAAGCTCCCAAAAATCGAAAAAAGTTTTTGCCTGATTATATTCTAACTGATCATTAACAACAAATATCGTGATATAAACATTGCAGTTCTTGAAATGGGAATTTTTACAAAAAAAAAAATGCTTTATTTGCCTTGGAATGAAAAATAGAGCATATGAGGCATCTATTAATATACAAGGTGGTCGCTAGAAAAGCGGAAATTTGTCAAACAGCTATTTATTTTTACAAAGTTTTTTAAAAGCATATGTTATATTACACTCATAGATGCTCAAAATGCACTTTATGATATTAAAATCATGCATTTTATTCATGATGTAAAGAAATCAAAATAGAAATGAGTAAGCACGCATTTTATCCATGATCTCATCTGACCCTCAAATTTTCCGCTTTTCTAGCGACCACCCTGTATAATATAGTTTATTTCCATTCGATTTTTTTTCCTGAACAGCAACAAACGAAGATTATGTCATAATATAAAAACATGTGATGCAACAGTCGAATAAAAATTACACCTGAAGAATGCTATTACCTCGTTGGAAAAGTTCATACTATTATACGCATGTGAGTACGATATTATAATTCAATGTCTGCTTATACAGTGAAACACGCAATAATAATAAAAACTTCCCGATGGCACTAAGAATGGTTTGACAAACTATTTGAACTGGTAGTGAGTGTTATTTTGATTAAAGCAAATGTTTTATATCTGAAGCCGCTTTAAAAAATGTAAAAGTAAACAGTTTATCTCTGAATGAGGAACATTCTCAAAAACTGCGATATATATGCCTACACTCTCAAAGTTGAAGTAACGATACAAACGTATAAGATAAATGTATGTTTCACTTGATTTGTTAAAGAAATCCATTAAATTCAGTTGATAGATATTTCACATTAGATAATGTGAGGTGATTGTATCAGTAAATATTCTTAAAATTTTGTTTTATTTTTGTTTGATATTATTGTTAGTTACAAGGAAACGAAGAACATTTAGAAACATAATTTTAACGATATCAACGTGTTTTGATCAAAATTAACATTCAAATCGATACTTTTTAAAGCAGAATCGAAGGTTAATCAGATAACAGACTTTACATCCTTTAATATTAACCATTTTGTTACGTTTTTTATGTATGTTGACTGCAGATTGAAGCAACAGAAAGACACAGATAACAGCTTGTATACTTTATTACAATAAACTATTATATATGTAACAAATATAACATAAATTATATAACAATAATGACAGATATTCAGTTTAAAATTAATTACAATACAAAATGGTACTGACCTGTGTCCAATATAATGATTCAGAATGAAAGTTCAAAAGTCTAGATCAGAAATCCAAAATTCCAGTCTAGGGTGTGAATTTGGTCCCACGAAGAAATTCCGAAGTTTGAATGGAGAATGACGAAGTTCTTTTTACAATGTTTTCTATGAATGTCTCAAATTTGTCGTTTTCCAATTTTTTCGGTCTCCCCTAAACAGTCCTGTACGCGTTGACCTTCAGTATAACCAGTAATTCGAATGAATCGTAAAGATTGACGAAATAAAATCACAGCTTCTGTAGATTTAACTCTAGTCACAAATCCAAGTTGAATAAACACACAGCAAACGTTGAAAATTTCTCGAACAAAGACAATATCTCTTGAATCGAAATAAAAGCGAATGACTGACTCTTCTCCTTTTTCTATCGCTGTCTGTTTATATATTAGTAGGCCTACTCTTCTCGAACAATTCGTAACTTCCACAGAGTTCCGGAGTACTCTGCGCATGTCTGTTTTTGCACGAGACTCGTCGTCTAGACACCAGGCCAATACAAATGATCGATTTATCTAGTTCTAGAAATTTCTACATGAATAATAACGTTTATACATAACACAGAGTAATCTCGATTAGTCTCGTAAAGACACCAGGCCATTACAAATAATCGATCTACCTAGTTCTAAAAATTTCTACATGAATAACAACCTCTATACATAAGGCTTTGTACATAACACATTTATAAATTTAATAAACTATAGAAGTTGTCGTATTTTATTAATTATAGTATTTTTATGTTTAATTTTCACTTCCAACTTGCTGCTTAGTTTTGAAACAGCAAACTCTTTAAAGTGTTATACATGGACTTGCAAAGCAGATTTCGTCCACTTTTGGAATGTTACATAATTAGTTTGGTGGCTAAGTTTATTGTGTAGTTGTGTACGGTTGGGAATTTATTACCTAAAACTTAACAAGTTAGGAATTTTATGTTATTTAGCATTTTTACACAAAACACTGAAAAGAGTGTTTAGTGTAGTTGTGGTTTGATTTGTAACTTTCTTTAGTAATGTTAAGTTATAGGCCTCAATATTCAGTGATAAACCTTTATTTTGTGATCAACATATGACTAAACTCTGCATGAACATGTAGTGAAATGAGCAGTAGATTTGGTATTTAATAATCTGAGTGATGGAAAGGGTTTTAATTTGGTGCACTTATTCTTAAAATGGTTTTTTAAAGGTTTTTCACAAAAGATTAGTTAAGAAAATGGCACTGACAAGTGAAAGGCAGTAACTAGTTAATTGGGAGTATAGAAGCTAGAATGGTTGGAAGAAAGAAAGATAAAAGTTCTTAATAAAGTTCAATGAACCTCTGTTTTCAGTATAGTGCTTTGGATATGTGTGCTTGGTGTTTGATTTTTCTTATGTTGATGATAATGACAGGGACATAGTGAAGTTAATAAATGGGTATTTCTAGCAGTACTAATGATGTTGAGGTACCACAGAAAGACTGGGATTAATTGATAAGCCTACTTATGTTTGATAGTTGACCACCATTTATAGGTAACTTATTATTTGGCTTATGATTTAGATGAAAACCCATTATATAACATGACTGAAGAAACATTTTTGGTATGGTGTGGATAAGTCACTCAAGACACCAAAACAACTAGTATGTTGTTGCTGGTAGCAAAGTCAATAAAAATTTAGAAATTTTTTTATACAAATTTCTAATTAATTCCTGCTTGTAAGACTGTGTTCAGTTAGGCCTTCCTCTTTTTTTTTTTTTTTTTTTAAGAAAGTAAATTGAAATATTGAAAATAGTTCAGAGGGGGCTATTATGATGAAAATGGGAATGGAAGAGTTACCTTATAGAACTAGATGAAGACCTCTTACCTCAGTTTTTAATTAGAAAAGAAGGGTAAGAGGTGATTTTAATGAAGTTTGCAAGATTATCTTTGTATAAATATGATATAGGGCACTAAGTTCTCTGTGCTAGATACTGAATATAATAGGCTAGGAGGACATAATGAAAAAAGCTGATTACGTTCCACATGAAATGGAGTGATGAGCTTATAAAATAAACTGCTGTTGGTATTAATAGATCTTACAATGTACCTCCTCTCAAGAGTGAGTGTGCAGGAATAGTGTTGGACAGAAAGATGCCATGTTGCCCATATGTTAATTATTTTAAAATATTGACATGTTAATAAAAAGAAGTGTTACAGTTTTAATGTTATAGTAAAGATAACTTTGAGCCTATTAACTTAACCACTGTTCCAGTAGTTTTAGTATAACTCGGTCAGTTTAGTGGAGTGCATGGTTTGATTTCTCACCTTTTCTTTTTTAGGCATATTTCAACACATTAATAAGATCATGGAAGTACTGAAGATCAAAGTTGAACCATCATCTGATGACAAGCAGAGTGCTGTACTGGATGTGAAGTTGTTGAAAAATGAAGTAATAAAAATGTCACCTTGCAGTAAGAACAAATATTGATCAGAATGGATATCTTTCCTTTCATTGTATTTAATACTGCCTTTATTAGTACTAGTATAACAACTCTTCTATCATTACTAGAAATTCACTTCATACAGGGTAAAGTTGTAATATTCTCCTGACACAATGAAAACAACAGCATGAAAATTATGTTAAAAATTTTGTAGATCATGGTAACAATATTATTAACCCTGCATCAGCTTTCTGTTAAAGTTTCTCATGGTTACTCTTCCAAATTCTGAACAGACTTCATAATAAAAAATTAATTTAAAAATATTTAAATAACAACAAGTAATACTCTATTATTTTGGGAAAAAACAACAAAACACTAACCCTTACAAATAGTTTTGTTTATTAATCGGTAAATGAACAGTGAACATTACAACTTTTTAATTACCCAAACTAAGTTTAACAATTTAACACAAACTAGCTGAACACTGAAGCTACTGAGAACAATAAACATGTACTTGCTTCCATCTGTGAGCAGCAATGTTTATAAAGTATTTGGGGTCTTTGAAGACCCTAGAAGACAAATGCTTGGTTAAAAAAGGTTATCTGAATCTAGCTGTGATGTTCTGAAACATGCTGATGTATTTTCAGTAAATGGATAGTTCCAGTATGAACTACAGATAATATTTTGCTATGAAGTATGTGTTTATTTCTCCCTTACTTTGACTGAGTTTGTCACAAAGAAAGAGATTGTACACAAAAATGTGTACAAGCCACAAAGTATATTTGATACACTTGTCTGTACTTAATTGTTTAAAATAACTTCAGTTTGGGTTTCTTTTGAAGAATGAACTTTTTTACATCTCCCTCAACAGTTCAGGTTTACAGTTAAGCTGTGAACCAAGAAATTTAAGTAAAAAAAATTAAATGGCAAAACTTAAAGTTAAACTTTAATCAAAAAACAAAGTAAGTAATGAAACTGTTTGTTGCTTACTATATAACACAAACTAATTTACTAATTTAAAACAAGGTGTTTATAAACTACGAAACAAAACTGTTATACTACTATTTAAAAACTAAAAAACTCCTCTCTAACAGTTCAAGTTTTCAGTTAAACTGGAAATTAGAAGTGATTACAAGTGGGAGTAAAACAAGCTAAACAGAGTACTAAAAAGGTCAAGTTAATCTTTCAACACTAAACATATACAGTTGAAAATGAAGATGGTGCTACTGGAAATCTGCCTTAAAGCTAACAATACCTCAGTAGAAAGTCTATTTTTCTCAGCACATCTCAATCTCAGAATCAAAAGCTGTCAAAATCATAAAAATATACACAAACACACACTTGGCACACAAGCTACCCTTATATTGGTCATGAGAAATTATCTTTACTACTGTCTGTAAAATATTTTACCCTAGAGCAATTTCTCTTAATCAGGAGTACCTTAATGTTTTTGGTGTGAATTTACCAGTCCTGTGAATAACTATCAACATTAAAAAGTTCCTAGCATTCTTTCAATAAGTATATTAGGTTAAGAGCAAGTCAAAGTGGTCTGAAATTGTATATATTCAGAGAACAGGAAACATACAGGACATTCCTGTACAATGCAAGGAATGAATACAGTGTATTAACTGTCTAAAGGTAGTTGAAGTCAGTGTCAGTGAGTAACCAATTAATTTTTAATAAAGTTAAACTGAAAGAGTTTACAAAAGTTTTGTGTATCAAATACAAAATCAAGATAATCAAACCTTTGATACAGTACTTTATATGCTATAATTCAATCTTTACCAATGACACAATGGAGTCTTTGCTGATAAATTTGATACCTTAAATATGTAACTTGTTCTATGTGGCTTTCATGCAGGAGAATAGTAAACTGTGAAAATTCAATAATGTAATTAATTAAAATACTCCTTTTAAGATTATCATGTTATCTTCAATATTTGTTAGAAAAATAATAAAAACACAGTATAACAATGGAGTTATGAAAGTGATCATCAAAGATTATGAAAATACATTTTATTAAGTAGTTTACTACATACTGTGTCTTTAACATGAAAGGTTTATTTATATGTTTTATACTTTAAATAGAAGTAGTAAAGGGAAAATCAAGTGTGTATGTGACCATCTTTTTATATTTGTTCAATTGATGTTATATTTCTCATCCATCTGTATTCCTCTGAACATTAATATAATTTTTAAATCTATTTAAAACTTAGTTACAAAGCCACATAAATTATAGTAGTTTTTGGATATTCTATTCTAGGACATAATATATGTTTTGTGTTCTAAAATCCATACTTGAAAGCTACTATAATTATTTCTTAAACAACCAGTATAGTGATAAATCTATGCACCAGACTGAAGTATGTGCTAATTTTTTGTTTTTACATATTTTTTTTTTATTTAATAATATATAGTTATTAAGAAAGTAACAGACATGTAAAAATTGGAAACTTATTTAAGAAAAGTTGAATGAAAAAAAACATCACAATCCCTCTTACAGTTATGTGTGTAGGCTTTCATCATTTGATGTAACATGTTAATTTGTTTACCTTAAGCTCTGGCTGTTAGCACATGATGCAATTTAATAGTTTGTTTAACCAAACTATAGCTCAGTAAAGGCTTCATAATTTTACAGACAAATTTGATTTTTTGTGCACAACAGACATGTAATGTGTACTAAAAGTTTGCCAAGTTTCCGATATACTACAGCACTAATAAAATTAATAATAATAACTCTTTATCAGCTTACTCCAGTTCACACCATAACACTTGTTTTCAAGCAGTTTCATTAATATATTGTCTCAATCAATACTGTCTGTCATTTTAGAGCCAGCTTGAAGAGTCCTGATATTGAGTGAAAGGCCTCTTCAGCATTGGATTATAGCAAATATAATATGGTTGGCACTATATATACTCCTATTTAGCTTCTGTCAATAGTTTTTATCAATAAAATTTGAGCTCTTAATAGCTTGAAGAAATGTAGTTTCATTTTGCTAAAACACTAAAGATAGTGGTAGTTCTGTAACCTTGACTGCTTATCATGATGGTTTGTATTGTGATGTTCTGGTAAATTATGTCATGGTGCTTCAAACTAAAATATATAACTTGTATCTCTTGAAAAAGTGACAGTGAGCTTCCTAGAAGAGGGACCTAAACCTCCCATTCTTGAGGTTGATGAAATAAAAATGTAGCAAGAAGAGAGCTGTAGTGAAGTTGAGGTGATGTTTAAGTTCAGCATTTCCCAAATTTTTTAACTTAGGAATGATTTATTTTTGTAATTTTTGATGAGGCCCAGGCTCCTCAAATACCTAATTAGATAACTCACTAAGACATGGCTAAGCATTAACATTAAACTGGAGGCAGCAGTTATATCAATACATCATCAATTACAAGATATATAGGTGTTTTATAGTACTGCTGTGTAAAAAGGAATAAATTATATTTCATTGTTATTTAATTTTTGCATTGACTGTATATTTATTAATGCTCTTCAAATAAATAACTTACCTAATGAGAAGTGTGATGCTGTTTTCCATCACACAACAACTTCAAATCAGGAGGAAAAGAAGCCAGTTTGATCCTCAAATCTGGCTCCACATTTGTTCTTGTATTTGTTTTTTAGAAAACCTGTGCTGACAAGCCTCATTTTCATTTATAAGTCATAACAAAGGGCATAAGAAACCTTGCTGCTTTTTTGATAAATTTGAATAGTCAGCCAAAAGTTAATTAACAAGACTTTGATTAATGAGGAAATGTCATTTGGAAGATTACCTTCCTCATCTTGGTTTTGTAATTCTGTTAAAGTAGATAAAGACTTGTAATTTCTCTTCTCAACTTGATGTACTCACAAATTAATTATTTTTTATAGCTGCTTCTATATTTTCATGGATTTTAAAAATATTTACGTTAGTACATTGTGAATTTAGATTTAATGCATTCAAGAAACCAAAAATGTTACAGAAATAGGCTACCTTAGTTAACCAAAGCAAATTATGAAATCTGTCTCTAAATTTAAATATTGCATCCTTAAAGTTTTAATACCCATACCACCTGTTTTGAGAATACATTTTTACTTCAGGTGAGTTTTTTGTCATCACGAAGCACAAGATAACTTTATTCTTCATTTTGATTAGTCTTTTTAAGACATTTTCTTTTGATAACCACCAAACTTGACAGTGTAATAGGAGATGCTTGTGTTCACTTCCTATTTCTTTGCACAAAGCAGTAAAGATTCTAGAATTCAACAATCTAGTTTTTATATAGTTTATGAATTTAACTCATTCTTGCATAGTTGAATTCAAAAATAAGGACATTTTCTCCATTTTCATAAAAAATTATAAAATATTGATTAAATTAAAAATTTCATAAGCTGTTATTTTCGTTGTAAATGGTTTACAAAACAATAAATCTTAATGAATTGAGCCCTTATAATCATATCTTACAAAGCACATTAAATTGACATTATTCACTGTATCTGTGCTTTTATCCACTTGTAATTGTAAAACTGATTACAGCAAACTCAATACATGAGAGTTTCTTCAGCATATTTCACCACGTTCACATTTCTGTGCTTCACTGTATTATTAGATAGGGACAGTAAATTCATCTGATTTTCTTGTTTTATTATAAACACTAAATGTAATTATATACTGCAGGAAGTACAAACATTTCACTGATAGTATGGTGGTAATCTGTCTCAACTATTTGTTCTGAAATTTCATATGAGGTCTGTGATGGTCAAAATGAACTGTTTTGTTTTAGGATTTTTGTCCCAAAAAGAAAAAATCCTGAAATATTGCTCATAACCTCTATTTTCTTTTTCTTATAGACTTTTAGCCTTATATTTAAAAACTCAAGTTCCTAATTAGATAGAAGAGTTAATTATCACCTTGCACAAAGTAGGGGTCATCAGGAATTTAATAAACAAAATAATGAAGGAAGGGAAGCATTATCTGATGTTGTCTTTCATTCAGTTTTTGTTTCCATAATGGTTATATTCAGCTAATAAATATAATTTTTATGTATGTAAAAATGGCTGCTATGAGTGGAGGAAACTATGTAGAGGAGCAAACAATGTTTTGACTCTCTTTGGTCATTGTAAGGTCACAAAGATTGAAAGAAGTAACTGACCAATAGCTGACTACATGTTTGAAGGCAATTGTGTAATTGAGTGTAGGAATGTAGATGGCATGCTTAGATGTTTGATTATATTTATTAATATAGGTATAATGATGTTCCTTTGTATTGGTTTATTTTGGGCTTGAGTTGTTGTATAAATAAGGCTTCTTTAATTTTGTATTTGTTTATGTTTTTCTTTATTTAATATTTGGATGTTTTTTGTGGTTATGTTGTAGTTATTTGATTTGCAGTGTTCAACAACGTGTGAAGGTGATTTTTTGTGTACTTTGAATCTGGTTTCCATTTTTCTACTTGTTTTTCCAATAACGAAGTCGTAGCAGTTATCACATTGTATTTTATAAATAATGTTGGTGTGGTGTTTGTCAGTGTACTTTTCACGTAGTATAGACCTTTGTTTTGTGCCTGGTTTTTGAATAAATTTGGCATTAACTGGAATGCCATATTTTGTTACTAGGTTTTGCTAAATGTTGGTTATTTTTCTGCTGATGTCAGGAATATATGGTATGCAGCAGTATATAGTTTTGTGATTTTTTAATTTGTGGGATACATTTACTTTTGTTAGTTGATTTTGCTTTTTGCCTAGGTGTGTGCATATAATGTTTTCTACAGTTTGTGGAGGGAACTTATTTATGTTGATGAAGTATTGTTTTAATTTGTCTAATTCATCGTTAATTTTATCTGGTGAGCATAGTTTTATGGCTGTGTTTATTTGGTTTATTAGCATGTTGAGTTTTTGTTTTGTGTTATGTGATGAGTCCCAAGGAATGTATAGTCCAGTATGGGTGATTTTTAGGTTGATTTCTGTTTTAAATTGTATTGGTTTTTGTAATTTTGAGGTTAAGAAATGATATTTGATTGCTTTCTTCCTATTCACATTTGAAGTTAATGTGAACCTGACAATGACCAAAGAAGGTCAAAACATTGTCCGGTCTTCTGCATACTTTTTTTCTCTACAAGTTGGTTTTCATGTCATCATGGATTAAATATAATTTTTAGATTTCCTTGGCTTCTAGTGAGTATTTATGTATTACATATGCTGTGCAGCTAATTTTAATTCATTGACTATTAAAATATGGTTGATATAAGTTTTTCACAAAATTTAAAATAAAAGTCAAAGTAGTCACTACTACATTAAACAACGTGTTTAACCTTCTTGATACAGGGTGGGTCAAAGTGCATATGCCATTACTATTCTACACAGTTACATCCAAAAGTTATTTAAACTAATCTGTTATCAATGTATGTCAATAAACTTGACATTAACACATGGTTAATAATACAAGTTTTAATTTCTGTGCCTCAAAAGGATATTTAAATGAATTTCCAGTCTTCTTCTTTATTTATCTTGTGAGACATCTTTGCTCTGAATTGCCTATTTTATAATTTATTTCCATCTCTATATTTTCTATGTTTCTGAGGTCCTAACTTTGTAAATTAGATATCTGTAAACTGAAATGAAAACTTAACATTTGTCCTTTTTTGCTTTAATAAGTTATATGCCATATAGTGAAACTCATGCTAGAACATGTTGTCATTAAAAAATGTTAATAAATCTCAATGAAATTTACTATTGGAGTATTTATAATCAATAAAAAGAAAGAGTTTTAAGTTACTCCTTTTCTGATGCAGTTAGCTTCTTTTTATGATCAGTTCTCAGTTACTCAGTTTTAATTTCACATTGTGCTATTGTTGAAATTGTCTTGACTAGGTAGCAAAGATATTTTTACATGGAAGTGTCTTAGAAAATTTTTGATAATATTTTTAGGATATTTGTTTTTGTTGTATGTAAATATTGTGTTTTATTTTGTACAATTTAGAATAAACATAAATCATGTAAGGTACTAATAGTGTCAACTTTTAAGTATTTGAAAAACTCAGTAGCATGAGAATATCTGAAGTCCAGCATGTTGTAATTTGACTGAGTGTATTGGTGACTTAATACTGTGCTAAAACAGCTTCTCCACTGTGATAATTCTCTTTGGCAATACATTACAGCAAAATAAATTTAGATTACCAGAAGATGTGAATTACATAATCTTTTACTGTATTAATAAATAGTGTATAATTGTCCTTACAACATACAGTTATTCTAAAAAGAAAGAAGGGTAAATTATATTTCATATTTTTGTTGGGGTGGTTACAAGACATGTGAAATGGACTAAACCTGTTGTATACAGTGTCAGGATAGAGAAAATAACAGACAGAATATGAAACTTGGTCGAAAACAAACCTTCTGATATTAATTAATGATGTTCTAGAGGTTATCCAAATAAAGTTTGAAAACTTTGAAATGAAAAAAGTATTTTTAATGTAAAAATTGCCTTCCACTCGAATCAGTCAGAATCAAACTGACTCTGTAAATTCACTGCAAATCTTTATGAAAAATACCTGATTAAAAATGATTTTTTATGTGTGTGTACCAAAGTGTTGTAGTGTTTACTAAACGCTTATCAAATTTCATGAAGATATGTCTACTACCTTAAAAGTTATAGTATGTATAGTTCTATAGTGATTTCAAGGGTAGTCATAATAACTAGCCATATAGACAGACTGTAAAGCAAAAATTAGCAAAATTGTAATGAAACAGTTGTTTTTAATGATTCTTTTCTACCACATTATATGGACAATGGCGATAATACAATCAAAGATCAGATATCATTTGGATATTTTCTTTCCTGTTTAATTTTTCATTCAATCATCTATAGACTTGATGTGTTGAAGAATGCTGGGTTAAAACAGAAATATTTTTTAACTTAGATTTATTAATTCAAAGCATTTGAGAACTTTATATGTGTTATTCTGCTACACAGCATTCCTTCTTTTTTTTCAAATATTTTATTTTAGAATTTCCTAAATGTAAAGTATTGGTTCGAATCTTGTATATTTGTGTGTTTTTTGTCTCATTATGTGCATGTGATGATCTCAGTAAACTTCCAGATCAAGAATGTAATATTGAAGTGTGTTCTTACCATATTAAGTTGGACCTTCAGCCACATTGTAAATTAACAATAATATACAACGTATGTCTAAAACTGATGTCAGTAAAGTGACTACTGTACAACAAGATTATGAGACTAATGTGATCATTCACACCAATGTATAATGCATTACATCATTCCGGTTTTATTTAACAATGGTTTTTACACTGTATAAAACAGTTAAAGATATCAAATTAGAGCCAAACAATTGGCTCTCTTTTGTTTTCAAAGTCTGTCATCTTTTGATCTATTGTATTTAAAATGCAAATGATTAATCATTCAGTTTTCCTTTCTGTCTTACATAACTTAGGGTTGGTGTCTTCAACTGTAATACAAGATTATCACAAACTTTGTCTAAGAGGTGCATACATTCCTGTGGTTATTGAGATAAAAGTTTGTAAAATTACTGATATTAAGTTGTTTCCCCCACCCACCCACATAAAGTAGCTTAAAATCAGTCATGAAAGGGCAGTAAACATTCTGTACATCCTTTTCTTTGCCTCTTGTGGAGTGAATAGACTCTCTATGCTTAAGATTTGTCTTGCCTTTGATTGTATAAGCTGAAATATGAGTTTCAGGTAGATACCTTAGCAGGGAGCTCTTCATTAAGAATGTTAGACCCTATGCATTATTGGAGCTTTCCACACTTCTCCAGTCAAGAGTTCATGTGCATTTGTGTTATTATTTTAGTTTTTGAAACTTTTTTTTTATAAAGCTCCAATTCTACACATCTTCTCATCCATCACTATATATTTATGTGTCATTAAGATTTGTTCCTTATCAAGTGCATAGTTTGCTGGTCTTTGTTTTATGTATCCAGGTGGATTGGATGGCATGTTAAACCTAATTATCAATCAGTCACACTGTGGCTTTGTATCATTTTCCAGTGCAATCTCTCTTTGAGTTGCCTGAAGTTGATATTCTTGATTGAAACAAGTAACTTTCTCATCCTTCCATTCCAGTTTTTATGGACAATATCAAAATCAGTTGATTCAATGAGCTCTATTGTAGTTTTATGCAGGATCTTCTCCAGAGATTATGCCGATCATTGTGTTTTTTCAAAGCAGCATGTTAATAGTACTATTTATCAAACTTGCTCTGGAATTGAAAGCACTTCCAGTTATACCCTATTATAGCTAACTGGCTACCTAGTTTGCACAGGATCCAGAGGGAAAAGCTGGTCTTTGCAACGATTTGCAGTAGCTGTAGTTTTATTATGTCATTTTATTCTGCACCCAAATTAAAGTTAACCACATATTACACTTATGCATCATTATGTTTTAAGTTATGTTTCTTACATGTAACAATGCCATTACCTCATTTCAGTTATAACTTTTTAAGATCATTTTTAATTTTATTAGATTGTTTTACACTTATTTTTTAAACAGAGTTGTATATGTAATATTATTTTTTACACTTCTCTTCTCTCCATACTTTTTAATTTTGTTTTATATATGGTGTTCTTATATTGGTTTTGACTGCAAACAGTATGACATTGAACTGTAAATTTTTGTGTGCTACTTTTACAAGCATCTAAAAACCAGATAAAATTTTAAAAGAAAATGTTATAAGCTTAATCTTTTAAAGATAAATTCATTTTCAAACTACTTCCATAAATATTTCTATATAGAAAATAACTTTTTTTTAAATTCACTATTAGCATATAGAATTGTTTTGGTGTATGTTATGATGATTTAAAATGAACTGTTGTTTTCTGTGTTTATTTATAAAGGTACTTTGTTCTTATTAAATTTTTGTTTTACAGTCTGTTAGGAGGATTCTGAACTAATACACACAGGGAAATAACCTGAAATAGCCACTGGGGGGGTTTAGTTTGAGTGCTTGATGCAAGTGCTGCAGGTAGCAACTGAACTTGTCTAAAAAGTTTGGGTCCATGGGGGGTTGTTTTAACCCCCTTGGCTATGCCCCTGAAACCATATATTAATACATTGAAAAAGATGGCATATATTCCAAGCTCTTCAGTAATTGACATATGCATATATTTCCTGTTTTATCATTTATGTACATACATATTTTGAAATTAGTATCAGTATTTTTCGTACATTAGTATGGTGAAAAAATAGAAAAGTATTTCGAAATTTAATTTTTGTTTTCTTTTAATTATTATATATGTTACATCTGTCTTTTCATTGTAGGTCCAAAGAACTACATGAATGAACATTTTGGAAAGAAGATAAAGATAAAAAGTGGCAAACATCACAAACTAAGCAGTAGTGATCTGTGTGACAAAACGTCATCAGAGAAAGATTTAAAACAAAATGTTCTAAAGAATGTGAATAAAATTTTCAATTGTGTTGAGTGTGGTAAAGATTTTGACAGAAAAAGTATATTACAAAAGAATGAGAAAATACACAGTAGGATGAAACCAAACAATTGTGAAGTGTGTAACAAAACATTTGTAACAAATTGCCACCTAATAATACATCAGAGGGTACATACTGGGGAGAAATCATACAGTTGTGTAGAGTGTGGCAAAGGATTTGGAACAAATAGTTACTAAAAATACATCAAAGGATACATATTGGGTTAAAACCATACATTTGTATAATATGTGAAAAAGCATTTGTAAGAAATAGCCAACTAAAAATACATCAGAGGGTGCATACTCGTGAAAAACCACATTATTGTGTTGTGTGTGGAAAGGGATTTGGAACAAATAGTCAATTAAAAATACATAATAGGATATATACTGAGCTAAAACCATACATTTGTGTGGTGTGTGGGAAAGGATTTGGAAGAAGTTCATCAGAGAACACACACAGGAGAGAAACCATACAGTTGTTCTCTGTGTACCAAAACATTTGGAACAAATAGTGACCTAAAAATGCATGGGAAGGTACACACTGGGGAGAAACCATACAGTTGCACAGTGTGTAAAAAAGGTTTTGCCAGTAAAAAATACCTAATCATTCATTGGCTTATACATACTGGAGAGAAGCCTTACAATTGTGTAGTATGCAAGAAAGAATTTGGCACTAATAGTTACCTAAAGATACATCAGCGAATTCACACTGGTGAGAAACCATATGGCTGTGCTGTGTGTGGAAGAGAATTTGTAAGAAGTTATCATTTAAAAATTCATCAACAGGTTCACACTGGAGAGAAACCACACAGTCGTACTGTGCGTGGAAAGAAATTTGGAACAAGTAGTTGTGTAAAAAAGCATGAGAAAATACACACTAGGGAGAAACTGTATAATTGTGCACTTTGTGAGAAAAAGTTTGCCAGTAATAGTTATCTGAAAGTACATCAGCAAATACACACTAGTGAGAATCCATACAAATGTGCTGTGTGCAGTAAGAATTTTGGAACAAGTGGATGCCTGAAATTGCATGAAAAAATACACTGGGGAGAAACCATACAGTTTTTTAGTGTGTGGAAAAGAATTTGGAAGAAATTATTACTTAAAAATTCACCAACAGATTCACAATGAAAAAAACAATACAGTTGTGCTGTCTGTAGTAAAGAATTTGGAACAAGTACTGGTTTAAAGATGCATGAGAAGGCACACACTGGAGAGAAACTATACAGTTGTGATGTATGTGATAAAGAATTTTCTAGTAATAGCTACCTTAAAATACATCAGCGATTACATAGTGGAGAGAAACATGTGTGGCAAGGAATTTGTAACAAATAGTAAACTAAAGATGCATGAGAAGGCACACACTGGAGAGAAACTACACAGTTGTGAGGTATGTGAGAAAGAATTTGGCACCAACAGTTACCTAAAAATACATCAGAGAATACATACAGGAGAGAAACCATACAGTTGTGTTGTGTGTGGAAAGAAATTTGGATCTAATAGTGGCTTAAAGATTCATGAGAAAGTACATATTGGAAAAAAACCATACAGATGCATGATATGTGGAAAAGAATTTGGAACAAGTAGTGACCTAAAGAAACATGAAAGAGTATATACAAAGGAGAAACCTTACAGTTGTAGTTTTTGTCACAGGAAATACACATATTCATCTTTAAAAAAGACATGAGATTACTCATAGCTGAGGTAAACTGTGGAGTTGTGAAATTTTGTAAATGAATAAGTTGTTAGAGAAAGCCTTAAACACACTGAGAAGAAATATATTTTTATAGTTTTTGGCAAAGATTTTTCTATACAAAATATTTAAAGGAATATCTGTATGTTTATATGTGTGTGTATGTGTATATTTAAAAAAAACTAAAAAAAAGAACACATCTAAAGGAAGGATAATGCAAGTCTTATGCAGTATATCTAAACCTTAGATAAAATATAATTAAATGTAAATTCATGAGAGAGAGAAGAACTGCAGTAACAACACAAATATCCAACACCAGGGCCTAAATCATAAAGTGGGTCATTATGTAATTTGCCCTGGTTTTTAGAGGTACTGGTGGAAGTAAGCCCACATTACATTGAGGAATGCAACATTATTCAGTTTAACCACAACATCAGCTTCACGATTCAGAAAAATAGAATTAAACAGATTTAGATGCTCTAGCCAACAACATTCTACATCTTTACCACCTTCCATTGTGTCCTGGTGTTGGATGTTTGTTATGTGGCTGCTTTTGCTTACTTCTCTCTCTTTCTCATAAATTTACATTTAATTATACATAAATATTTGGGTAAACTGAGTGAAATTTTTGATCTGTGATAAAGAATTCATTAATTTCTTCTAATGTAAAATATAATTTATCATAATGAAAATCAGACTAAAGATTCTTTATTGTGTTAAAGAATTTTCCAGTAATAACAGTCTGAAATATTTGATTCATATTCGGGAGAAATCCCTTATAATTATAGCATTTGTTACAGAAAGTTCTCATTGTTCATTTCTAAGGGGACATCAGATTAGTGATACAGGAGAGAATAATGTGGATCAAACATCAGAGGAAATAACCATAAGAATTTATACATGGATGATACCTTTACAGATTTCAGGTTTTGATTGCAAAATGCTTAAGATAAGTGCAAATGTTACAAGTCACAGTTTTTGAGTGTATGGCCAAGACCTTTGGAGGAGAATGTTTGTATAACCATGTCACAAACTCCAGCTTAAATCTTGGTATCATATGTATGGTGAAAAATTATCGGATGTATTTTCTAATTAATTGCATTTGAAGTTTTTTTTTTGGTCATAAAAGATTTGGAGTTAATTCTACTATATTAGCACGACTAAGTTATTACATGACAGAAGTGAGGTAGGTTTACAGAACAAATTGTGCTCCTTGAGATAAAATCTTGAAAGCTGACAAGATATTAGATAAATTTGGTTGTGGTTACAGATGAGTTAAAAAGCATGGACTCTCCTTTCTGTAAATATAGTTGTGTTTATGGCATTTTTGTGAGTGTGCATTTGACATAGTATGCATTCATCTTTAATTTTGAAACTGACCAGAGGCAGGGTGGTTAGAAGCAATATTTAGCCCATACCAGCAGATTTTCAATATACAATTTTCTCCACAAGTTGGCTTTCTCGTCATCTTGGAGAATCACCAATCAACATTGTACACAAAGGACAAACAAATGCAGTTCAAGTCTAGCATCACAAACCTAATAAACTGGTACAAAATAAATTACTTAATGCAGTGTATTCTGAAAACACTTGAAATTAATTAGATTATTTATGAGAAGTAGATAATAATATTTTTAACTATGGTTATTGAGAGATCAAGCCATATTTTTAATCTTTTAAAACAAACTTGTTTAATACATGTACGTATACAATGTATTTATGACATGGTGAAGTTGAGTATTTTGTTGTTCCGTTATGCTGTCTTACCAGGCATTAACTTTTTAATAGTTAACAGTTAGTCCTACTATTAATTATCCTCTTGATAAAAAAGCAACAGAGCAATCAGACATAAGCCTAATTTTATGTAAAATTTGTACAGTCTAAGTAAATTGATCCAAAGTAACTATTTTACTTTAAAAATAACTCAAGTAGGAAATTTGTAAGAAGGTAGGAAGAATACATACGGGCTGTCAGGATTTTGTTGAGGGGGAGAGGGCTAGCTATTTGAATACCAAAATTTTCAGCATATTTTTACATTTATATATTTGCATAAAGCTATAGAAATTTGTATGCTTTAACAGTTTATTAAAAACAACAACAGATAAGTTGAAAAATTAAAAAAAACTGTGGTGCTCAGTATGTTGCTAAAAGTGATATGTCGAGAAAGAATTTGAATAAATTATTTTTTGCTATATGTTCTTTTGTAAATTGCTTCAACATCCATATCTTTAGCTAACTCAAGTATTAGGCTTACACAGCTCTTAATTTACAATTGAGAAATGTGGAGTTTCAGTGGCCTTTTTCAATAATCTTTTATCGATTCAGCTGATGTATTTTCTTCATGTTACTGTTGCCTACATTGCCTTGGTAAACTTTCTACAATATCATTTTCTGCTGCAAAGTTGAAAAATCTTATGTAGTCTTTTAAAGGTGTAATCAATATCTGATCTCAGATTCTTATAATAATTAGTTACAGAACTGATTTTCTTAAATGCTAAATATACCTCTATGTGATCACCTTGCAAGGCTGAGCAAGAAGTGAAAGATATTCCAAAAACTCCTTAGCCAAGAAAAATGTAGAGAGGTGCTTGAAAGTTATAAATATATATTGAATTGTGTTTGGTTTTTACTTTTATGTCATTATCCCAGTTTCCATTTGCAACATCAGTATCAAAAAGTTCCATGAGACGGCATACCAATTTTCTCAAGTGCTTTTGTTATGTATGGCTAAAGAACAAAATGAATATAATATGCTGTATGCCTCTTAGTCCATCTTGTTGTACATAAAATTTGTATTACAAAACTTTAACCTTAAGATATTGGTCTTTCCTTTTGCTCCTCAGAAATTTTGTTTTTAAAAATAATTGCCAAAAAATAGATAAACTTCTTGGCACGTATTGAACATTCTGCAAACTGAATGTTGTGCACAAATATGACAGTTTAAGGACATAAAAATTATCGTCCTAGATGCTGACTATCAAGGTTGCCTTCTACATTCTATGTATGCTACTCATTGGTGTTGTTGGATCACAAGTCTGTCCTTTGTGATCACTGATATAAATGAAATGTTTTATTTTCTCAGCAATTACTACACCTGTTATTTGTTCTGAAGGTGCAGTGTCAGTTTGCATTTCACGAATTATTGGTTTTTCATCTGATTTCTTCAACTCAGCTGAAAGCATAATCAGACCAAGAAAACTTCATTTTTATTGAGGTTACTTCATCTGTCAAATCCTTTAAAACAAATTTTACAATTTTCTTTTCAAGTCTGGTATCACTTGCAGTATTTCATCCTGGATATCAGTGTGCATATATTTAGAATTCTTCAGGTATGAAGTTAGATATTTTTTTTAAGATAAATCTTTTTTAGCCAATAATTGTAAGATAGCAATAAACATTCCCTCATTTAAACTTAGAGATGTAGTAAAATCACTTATACTGTTCTATTGGATACCATGCAAAGCATGTAAATCTTGAAAGAATTCTGCAGTTCCTTTTTGTATTTCATTTATTTCATCTATATTTACATCAATTCTCACTGAAGGATTTTCACCCTGTTTTTGGAAGTTTATGGACTTTTGAACAGTATTCTGATGACAATGTTTTGCTTCATGCTTGTGCATGAGCCTACCAAACTTATTGTAATTCACAAATGAAACAGTAACGTGTCATCCTCTTGGAAAAATATCACTATAGTTTTCATTTAAGTTCTTTGAGCCAAGAATGTTGAAATGAGGTAGTTTTAGTTTTCTACAACTTTCTTTCCAGTTCTGTAGTTTACATTCTTCCTTTGGCTTCCAAACATTTGAGAAAAATCTTATTCTTTAAGGTTAAGTTAGGCCACTGTTTACTGCATGGGCAATATCTAATGAACTGTGGAATGCAGGTGAAGATTCAGACAGAGCTTCATCCTCAGTGGAAATGCTCATCACATTTAGCAACAGAAGAAATCTGATTAGCTGATGTTGATGTAGGCATTTCCTCTATTTATCACTTTTAGAAGTTCTTACCAATTTCCTTTTTGCCACAAGGCTTTTTAGAAGTCATTCTTGAAATAGAAACAATTATGAAATGTGTGCATTTTGAGAGAAATCAAAGGACTAATTAAATAAAAGTTTATATATTTTATGTTATATTATTAAATTAATAATTATGTTATGTTAGCAATGAAATATAAATATCATGTTTGAATCACTTTATGAGCTAAATGCATAGAATATATAATTATAGCATTTAATCTGATTAGGTTTTTAAGAATAAAAGTATTTTCGTGATTATATTGAATTTTTATGTAGACAATATCCTTACAAATGTTTTGTACACAAATTTCTATTGAACATGCTTTATGGTATCTGAAATTGATCTAAATTCTGTTCTCAACTAAATTAAGGACAAGTAATTGTGCTTGCTTCATCATCTTTTTATGCTGAAAGAATTCAACATGTTTATTTATTAACTAAGGGAATATAAAACATATGTAACCATTATGTGCCATATTACTTGTTTCAGAGTTCTGTACTATATTCCAAGAAAGATGTCTTGTTCTTTTTTGGCTTATAAAAACCTCAACATCATACTTCCCCACTTGGGTGCCACCTACACGCAAAGGGAGAGATAATACAGAGGCCTTACCACACATGCTTATTGGTATGATTGCTGTCGGGTGTAATTTTTAGTGAGGCTGTGATTAGATCAAAATAGGTTTGATTACATCCTGTTTACAAGGATGTAGAGTAAATACACAAACACCTTCAAAGTAAAAAAATTATTGATCACACCTGAACAAAGATATTCTGGTTGTAAAAGGGTAAAATACTTGCAGGTTTCAATCATATTTTGTTTATAACAACTTTCTAGTAAAGGTATGTTGTTACTTTTATGTAAAATGCATCAAAATGATTGTTTGTTTGTATCTACATCTATAAGAATGTTATTTCTAAAAGATAGACAGATATACTTCACTGCATAAAGTAATTGTTTCTCATATCTGCTTTTGAGATTTTGCACATGCCATTTCCTTGAGCACTTGTACTCAATATTAACTTCATTCTAAGCTGAGGCAAGAATAATGTATATGGGTAGTACCCTTTCAGCTATGGGAGTGATATTATGTAAAAGTCAATCCCATTACATATATTTCTACAACTCAGAGAAAATGTTTACCTCTAAGTTCAAGAAATATGTTATTAAACAAAAGTTCCCTCTCTGATTCACATCGCAATCAAAACACAGGATAGTGGTAACAGAAGAAAAAACAATTTTACAACATGCCAAGAAGTAATTTTTTTAAGGTACAATAAAACTAAGTTTCAGAGTACTGTGGAATGATGCCAAAAACAAAACACACAAGGAATTTAAAAATTTATAAATGTAAATAGCATGATTTCAGAATGCACACTCAAGGATCATTTTTACAGGTAGACCAAAAGGTTTATTAACACATTTGACTAAGAGTTCCATTTATTCTCATTTGTTAAGATTTATATCCAAAAATTAATATTTTTTTTCACTTAAATGGTCAAATAAATCAGATGTTTTTCTTTAAAACTTTGTTACCTACAAAATTTCTTGGTCAGGAAATCCTTACAGGGTGGCACGTAAGTCCCCACCCATCCATATATCTTATGCATTCAGTTTATCTGTGTGCTGTCCCTTATTCTCGCTGCATAATATAATGCGATGTCATGTTCTGTGAGACATTTTCCTCAACATGGGCTTACATCGGCCATATTTCTCTGAAAAAAAATGAAACAAATTTATAATACATGCGTAATTGAATATAACACAATAACATACGGATGGGTAGGGACTTGTGGGTCATCCTGTATATATATAAAAATATGAGTACTGTCAACATTGCTTTTTATTTTATTTTATTTACACAAGTCACATTAAAGATTTCCTACAATTCAATATGGAAGATTTAGTCATAAATCATTATATAAAAACATTTTAATAATAAACTATGTACATACAAAATGTGATTAAGGTATAATCCACATTATTCTTTTATATATCACACTACTTCAATCCCTAATGTAACCAAATTTTACTGTAAGATGATCATAATACTGTCTTTAATAAATTACACCACACAACTACTATTTATGTTCCAACAAACAGCTAGGCAAGGTATGCAGTGACGCTCTTTGTAATTTAACTGTTACACATAATTACAACTATTGTCAGCTGTAATTATTACTGTCGAAATTTTACAGTTATTCTGGTGCAAGTTACTGCACAATTCGTTTGTAATTTTTAAGTGAAAATTTCACACAGATTCAATAATGTTGGCAAACACAATTAAAGTTTTTGTAATTATACTAAGCTATAAATCCATTTCTTTTAATCAAGAAATTATGATTTCACATCAAATTAATTCATAAATACATTACCTCTAAGCTTCTTTATGAAGTCAAAATCTAATAAACTACATGTTGAAAAGTGAATTATGCACAGTATAATTACTTGTATCTTCCTGTAATATCCATATAACTTTACAAAACAATAAATAAACTTAAATGTCCTGTAATACTCCAGCTCTGAAGGTTCCATGGAGAGGTTTCATAAACCTAAATCAGTGACACAGAATAAGGAGAAACTAAATCAAATCTAAAGAGTAATGTGACTTGCTAGTACAAATTAACTTAAATATAATTACCCTAAAATTTCCACAACTCAATTTATAAATACGTAAATTATTGTTTCTTGTTAATAGAAATTTACAAAATTTGCCTGAGCCATGCCTACCATGGCTATCAAATCTGGGATTTCTTACTGTGCCAATAGAAAGCAAATAAAAAAATGAGGATAGAAATATTGTCCCAAACAGCTGACAAACATTACAAAGTATGTCTTTTGTAACATCTGGACAACTTTTTTTTTCAAATGACAGGCTTATTTGGACTTAAATTGACTTCATACAATGAAAATCTTTTCTTACAAACACAATAACCATATAATGTGTGTTTGTGTGTGAATACCCTGTCAGATGAGAGGTAAATTGTTTTTCCCCCAAAACTAATTAAATTATTTTAAGTTTCAGTTAACATTACACAACATTCCTAGGTTTTTCTATCCCATGAGTGTAAACCTTTCAAGTTCTAATTTGTTTAATACACACATTTTTATGCATGGTTCATTTCTACTTAAGATAACCCAACATTGTTTCAACAAGTTTAAAAAATGTAAAATGTTGTTGTCATGAGCATCCATCTACTAATAGCTTTCAAATACTTCTCAGGAAGTTGTTTTTTTTCCAAATATTAGGGAAGTCCATTTTAAGGAGATAACTAACACTTAACAGTAAATTCTGTAATCATAATTGCTCCACAGTGCATGTTTTATGTTGTATCTTATAGCAATATTTCTTTTAAATGCTTTACACAAGTTTAGTTTCTCTTTATGAACTTGCATTTCTAATTTCTCTTTTATTAAGCTGTTAGAGTTGTATGTAATGTGGAGAATTTTTCAGGTTATTTTCTATCAACAATTATTACCACTGTTTTGCTTCTGAGATTTTAATAGTGTTTGTAATGAAGCATTTAAATGTTTTACTGCAACACCCAGAAAGCTTTCCACAAATGTTTTTGGATCAAGAATTAAAAAGGTAGATGTAAAAAATTGTATCACTTGTAGGAAACAAATTATTTCCAGGTTCTTTAGAACACTCCTAAAATTTTCAGATCTAAATATAAATAGTTGATTCAATATTTTTCTAAATTAAGTGTTTTTCTCAAGAGAAACTTCTCCACAGCTGTTGTTTGTGTATGTTGTTGAACCTGCAATTAAACACACACAACACACCCACATATATATATGTTTTATGTAACTGCATATTATAAAGTGCAAAATATATTAATATCACCTTAAAAATATATTCACATAAATCTTAAACAATATAGATACCTGGAAAACTGATTAATACTGCTTGTTAATTTTCATCTTGTGGAAATGATATTTGTAAGTGTATTTTTCTGTATGTGATATACTGTATACTTTAAAATTATTCAAGAATTTTTGTAGCATAATGAATAGTATTAAATAACATCAAAGGAGGAGATTTTATGGTATAAACAGATGTCAGAAGAAAATTCAAAAATAAATTTGTGACATAAAGTGATGGTATGAGATCACTAACTTTCTTCCAGACAGAAACGAGTGATGTCTCAATACTTCAGTGCATAGACAAGATAGTGTAAGGACACAGCAAAACTATTTCATCTATCTGTGAAACTAATAAACACTTCAAAGCTGAATGTTGTGAACCACTTCTACTTCTAGGTTACAAGATAAGCTTGATGAAATATAAAATAACATTTTTTCCCATCAAGGTTTCTAACATAATTCCCAATAATTACTTAAAAATTAACTGCATATGCATGGGGTCAGTCTAATGGAACAATCCAGAAAAGCAGAAAAAATGTTGACAAATTTTAAATTTACCATGTTTATTCACATGAAATGTAGGAACTTTTAGTAAAATATACAAGTCTGTTGTGTACAAAAATCAGATATATTACAAAAGTATTTATATTCAAGATACCCGTGAACTGAAAAAGTTGGTTTTACTCGGAATCAGACATGCCAATGCAATGTTAATTGACGTGCCTGCTAGAACCTACCAAATACATATGGTGTTTTCACCATCCCTTTGTACTGTATCTGATATTTAACTACCTCAACCATGAACTGTTGCCAAGTCAGCAATGTGTGGTAAAATGAATAACTGATAACTAAATACCATGTTTTATGATATTGTGTAAAAATTCATGGCATGGTATTTAGTTATTACACTTTTAATCCCTACCCTTGCACTTAGGGTTAGCTAATGATGTTTTATTTTCATTCTCCTCTGCAACCAATGACAGTACTTGTTGAAATAAATACAAATCATTATTCAAGTAAACAATTCTGCAAGCTGTTTATATTTTAAAACAAGAACTAGGAACTAATACTATCATAAGGGTCACAATATTATACATATTACCATTACTTTTGTTCTCCTCAAATATACCTCTTATTGTTTCTTTAAATATTTTTAGTAGTAAAGTTTTCACCACATACACTGGTTTTCCCCTTGTGTTAGTCTGTAAGTTAACTTTTTAAAGCACAATCCAACACTTTTTCAAACTTTTTACATTTGATTTAAACATTAGTGTTTGCTTTATAAACTAACAATACAAACGTTATGCACAAAAAGGAATGATAAAGCATCAACATTTATAATATTTCCACTACAGTTAAAGGCACACAAGTTGGATATCTTTTAGATTTAAGAAAACCAGTTCCACCACATAACTGATTAATATATTCCAATACAGGGCCTTAACATCCAATTCCATCACTTGGCTAACACAACTTGTTACAATTGTGTGATTACCAACCAAAAATACCATCCCACCCCTTATGGGGTATTTAAAGAATGATGAGGCTGGTGTGAAGCAGTGCTGCTCAATTATCACTCAAATATTAAAACATGTGGACCAGGCCAGTACGGCAAATTGAACTAATTAGACCTAACTGTTCTGACAGTAAGACTTCCTCTGTCTAGAAGATTTGTTCACAAATCACTTTTTTATTTATATATTTGTAATATAATAATTCTAACAATAATAAAAATATTATTTTTACAATATACAAAATTATTACAATGTATTATAACAAACTTACATACTTAGTTTAAAAAAAAACAAGAAGTAAACAAACTTAGTAGCTGCAAACTTTGTTACTTGTATAGAACTCACAATTTAACCAATCACATTTTAAAACATAAATTTAATTATTTCATACAGGTGAATCATATCAAGATACTGAAAAAAAAGTGACCTTGTTCCTTATTGTTTTCATTTTCCATGATATAATATGACTGCAAGCAAGTCAGTAAATATGCTTTAATTTAAACTGAAGCATATTTGTAACATGTCAAAAATATATTGTGGTATATTTTCCTTGATTACATTTGTTGATTATATTTATAGTATTGGTGAGCTTTGCCACCACTAATTTAAAATGAAACATTGTAAATTCATACAGTGTTAGCTGTCCAAAACTTTTGCTTCCTCCAGTATCTAATGTGAGCAAGAATTCAGTTGTCAACTCGAATAATTATTCTGATCTAATTTACTATCACTAAACTTTTACCCATGATGTTCTCCACTACAAAACAATAATATCAAGAAAGATAACCAAATGGAAACTCAGATTTTATGTGTTATCTCTGTTTTGGACATTTCAATATTTAGTAGAAAGTGAAATGCTAAGGGAAAAAAAAATTATCACTTCTACCTTGAGTGTCAAAATTTCATTATGTTGATACAGTACCAAATCTAATTCTTGAAAAGACAAAGAACAAAGCAGAAAAAGTTTAGTTACTCTCACATTTTGTCCTTGCTGAACAATGCAAAGTTTTGACTCTGAAGTTGTTTTGCCACACATGCATTAAATATGCAAATTAATCTTTCCAGTTAATTGTAATCACTTTAAATAAGAACATGAAGATACAACAAATATCACACCTGTACAACTTATCTGCAGTTTGTATTCTCTGGTGCTGTTTCATGCTACTAGTGCATCCAAATTCTTAAACATACACTGCAAAAAAATGTATGTTTACCTTCTGTGTCTATCATCTGATGTTTTTGTTAAACACAGAGTTTGTATCCTCTGGTGTAGTTGAAGTTCCATGATTGTATATTTAGTAGTTTCAAAGTTTCATCTGAAACTAATCAACCACTGTGTAACTTTGGCATTCAACATCTTGAAAGTCAAATCCCAAACAGCAATAATTAAAAACAGTTGCTTCTTTTCAGGATGTACATATTGAGGTTTCTTAAAATACATTTCATTATAAAATTCTTAGCCATACACTAGTTTATTTTGCAGTGATTTTTTACGTAATAACACATGCTAATTATTTTCTCAAAAATATTTCACTATACTATGGTGGTGTGGGCATACAAAACAATGGGGTTGGGCTTTGCATCTTAAGAATATCTTACACACTAGTTGGGTGGGTAAGAAAATTTTTAGGATCTATATAATCCTCCTTTCAGCACTGCCCTTGATGACAAATAATCTTGTTTTTTTTTACTTCAGAGAAGAAGAGTTAGTATAATGCCATTAGTTGGAACTGCAATTCTGTGCTTTCTACTCAATTATTACCTTGTTTTGCATTATCAAGTTGTCATCTGCAAGAAATTCCTTCCCTTACACAGCACAAATCTCTCGTTTCTCTCCAGTGTGAACCCTCTGATGAATTTTTAAATGACCATTTCTCCTAAATTCTTTTCTACATACAACACAACTGTATGGTTTCTCTCCAGTGTGTATCCTCTCATGCACCTTCAAGTTACTACTTGTTATAAATTTCTTGTTACAGAAAGAACAGCTGTATGGTTTCTCCCCAGTATGTACCTTCTCGTGTATCTCTAAGGCATTACTTGTTCCAAACTCCTTGCCACACACTGCACAACTGTATGGTTTCTCTCCAGTGTGAATCAGTTGATGAGTTTTTAATTGATCACTTCTTCCAAATTCTTTACCACACACCACACAACTGTATGGTTTCTCTCCAGAGTGTACTCTCTCATGCACCTTCAAGTTACTACTTGTTCCAAATTTCTTATCACAATGAGCACAACTGTATGGTTTCTCTCCAGTGTGTATTCGTTGATGTACTTTAAGATAATTATTTCTGCTAAATTCTTTTTTACACACTATGCAACTGTATGGTTTCTCCCCAGTATGTATCCTCTCATGCACTTTCAAGTTACTAATTGTTACAAATTTTTTGTTACACAAAAGACAAGTGTGTAATTTATCCCCAATGTGTACTTTCTTGTGCATCTCCAAATCATTATTTGTACCAAACTCTCTGCTGCACACATCACAACTATATAGTTTTTCTCCAGTATGAATCTGCTGATGAATTTTTAAGTGACATCTAATTCTAAATTCTTTTCCACACACAACACAAGCATACTGTTGTTCTTTATTGTGTAACCTCTCATGTTTCCGAAGAGAACTATTGCTTATAAATTTCTTACCACAAACATCACAAGTGTAAGGCTTGTCACCAGTGTGAATTCTCTGATGTATCTTCAAGCTGTTTTTACTTCCAATCTCTTTTCCACACACTTCACACTTGTACAGTTTCTCCTCTGAGTGTACTCTCTGATGTATTCTTAATTTACTGCTATTTATAAATTCTTTTCTACATACAACACAGCTGTATGAATTCTCCCCAGTATGTATCCTCTTGTGTATTTTCAGGTCACTATTTCTTGCACACTGATTTCCACATTTCAAACAGTTGTACTGCTTTAACCCAGCGTATTTCTTCTGATCCCTTTTCAGAAGACTCTTTGTCTGAAAATATTTGCCACAGACTACACAATTGAAAGTGTTATTCTCATTATGTGGATTGCACTTTTGTTTTATGCAATTTTCCATTGGAAATATTTTTCTAGTCATATCACTGTTGCTTGGTTTCAAAGAACTGCCATTTTCTGGTTTTGTAAAAAGAAATTCCCTTACATGATTGTTGCCGATGTAAGGCAATGGATCTATAACCAAAAGATAAATAAAACAAATAAACAGAGTACATATAAATAATATACAATAAGACAAAAGATGTTAAAGTATCAACAATATAGATACCTGGAAGATGGAAAAATACTCATTTCATTTCCTACTGTTAAGATAGTTATTTAAAGAAATATTAATGTAAATGATCCAAATTATGAAAGAAAAAATGAAAACATTTTCTTTAGACATATTTTGTCACAATATACTAATGTTGGTGACATAAAAATAATGAATTACTGTTTTTAATAATACTTTTTCCAGTGATTTCAAAGTGAAATATAGCTACAAATTTTTTATTGTAAATTATAAAGCTACTCAATGGATTATGTGCACTCTGTCCACTACATGAATTAAAACCCAATTTTTATCATTTTAGGTTGTTGATTTTTTTTGCCACCTGATGAGAACAGTTAATTTGTTGAACTCAGTCAACTGATATGCCTGACAATTTGTCTACTATTATTTTCCTTTTACTTCCCTTACTCTAATGAGTTATAATCAAGAGATTATTTCTTTACTGCTACATGGTTTTGGAAAATTATAAGTGATTTTTCTCCCACGTTTGTCTTTTATATATCTAGAGAGTGTTTTTTCTGAAGTATTTGTCATCTACTAGACAAGAAAGTAATTTATCTGCTACTGAGATTGTAATGTTATTTTAAAGTTTTCTCTCAAAAAATGTTTGGTCAAACACGTTGCTAATGTTACGTTTTTCTGACAGTTTTTGTATTTTAAGTAAATTCTTTACAGAATGGTAATTTACACAAGTCTTTGGGTCTACTATCACAGGATAGAGGTAACAGTTACAATAATTAAGCAAAAACATTACATTCAAGTTTTGTAACTTTCTAATTACATTTTATATTGTTTTACTTCAATAATCTCTAAAAGGACCATACCAACTTGAAAATACACATTTCTAAAAGGGAAGATTTACCTTTTACAATTTCTCCTGTAGTTTCAACAAAAATGCAACATATTTTGAATGCCCTTGACACATGGCACAGCACGTGTCAACTTACCCATAGTTCTCCACTCTTCCTCCTCCCATGTGACTTGTTGTACTTGTTTCTAGAAGACATATACAAGTTCTGCTTTCCCACCATAATTCGTTTGCTGACTTAGCTTAGTAATTTATTTTTCATTTGAAATCTCTCTATTCAACAGATATTTCAGTTTGGTCCTTACTTTCACTCAATATGTACTCTTCCTTATTCTATTTATTACAACTACTAGATCAGTAGAATCCAAAAGGAGCAGTAGAAATCTCTTAATACATTGCTTTACATGTTTCTTTGTAGTTTGAAAGAAAAGTGGAGATTTAAGATCTGTTTCAGCTCAGTCTTTCACAGGATAAAAGTCATTTCAAATTTAAAAACATGAGAATATTATGAAGGTTTCCTTCATGATGTCAAGAGATGATAAAGATGGAAATATAAAGAATGCTTTATCTTCCTGTCTCATTTCTTTCATCATCTCCTTCATTTTTCCCATCAAGGGCAGTTCAGTGTTCTTGAATTTGGTTTGGCCCCATACATTTCAAATAGTTTGAAGATCTTCAATAAATCAACGTTAACCTCCACTTTCACATGGACAATTGACTTATTATGAGACAGTCTCATTTACATATTTACCAGACTACCCAACTGACTGAATCTCTTGGATGGATCATTCACAATGCGAAATCTCATTTGATATCAACACAGTATTTAGTAAGTCTAGGACTTTGGATCAACACAGTTGAAGAAATTTCTTATGTCATTACAAAACTACTGTACTTTTACAACTAGCACCAAGAGACATTTGTTTTGTTTTGTTTTGTTTTGAGGAAGGCAGCCCCCTTCATAAAATCATTCCCTAAGAGTGTGCTCACAAGTGACCATTCAATAGAGCCTTATTGTTCAGTGGTGTCTAACTACAGAATCTTAAAAGGACAGCAGGATCATATTTTCTTCCTCTAACTTTTCACATAAGCTTTTCTTGAAAACTGGTGAGCTGTGTTGATAAATCAATCTTGTTCTAGTTCTTGTAGCTCTTGAGAAGCAACAAGTCACATCAACCTATTGGAATTCTGCTCCTTCTCTACCATCATTCTGTGTTTGTTCACATCACACACACAAATTAACTGTGGTCTCTTAACAGCCTTTGTTTTGTTCAGATTTTTACACTTCTTTCAATTCATTGTCAACTAGTTCTCCTTCAAGCCTCTCTTATTCCTGGTGTGAAAATTTTGGCAAACCTTCTTGATATCATTACAATCTTCCCACAGAGTAGATCATCCACTCTTTTGGTTATTTAGTACATGAATTATTGAGTTCAAATATAACACTATGTAACATAAATTTTGTTCCTGGATAGTATGTATCATTTCTTAATTGTTTGTGTTGTAAAAGTACAGAAAACAGCCATTATTCCCTTAAAACTTTGCTTTTGTGGCTTTGATAATGAAATTCAGAAATTAACCTATTTTCTACATACAAACGGGCAAATCTGCACATTTTCATTCACATAAGGTCTGAATAAAACAACATATGAATCAAGATTTACATGAATTTATGCTAAAGTTATGTAAAAATGTTTAAAAGTGAGTAGTTTATCAAGATTTGCAACTGTAATGTAAACCACTTTCACATACACTGGTTTACAAAAAAATATTTTTTGTCTGAAGCAAGAATGTGAATAGGTGTTTTTTACTAATTTGGGTTGCTGAATTCAAATTTATAAACAGTTTTTCTCTATCACCTCTAGTTTTCTGGCTTTTAAATAGTCTCATTTTAGTATACACAGAGTATATACGTGCTTATTTCAACAGTTGCAGCAGCTTATTACAGATAAAACAGGATAGATAAAGAACATTGACGGAATAAATATACTTGGATGACACAATGTACACAATTCATAGTACCGCAGACAGTTAAAAGTGTGTTTTCTTAGATGATCTGGTGTATTTTTCCTCCGAAATGTCACGCAAGAGTATCCAGCAGAAGTCTCCCACTTGCCTTGGTAGTTGCTCTCCATCTTTGTAATGTCTTGGTGGAATCTTTCTCCATGCTCATCACTCACTGCTCCAAGGTTTGGAGGGAAGAAGTTGAGGTGGGAATGGAGAAAATGAATTTTGAGTGACATTCGGCATCCCATATCCTCATAAATCTTTAGCAACTTCTCAATACAGGCTTGGTAATTTGGTACGCGTGTGTAGTTACCAAGGAAGCCACTACAGACTGACTTAAATGCTTCCCATACTCTCAGTTTCTTTAAGGTAAGAAGCTCCTCAAAATCAGTATCCTTCAGCACTTCTCGGATTTGAGGTCCAACAAAGATGCCCTCTTTGAGCTTAGCAGCACTGAGACCTGGGAACACAGTAGACAAGTGTTGGAAGGCAGCACCATTTCTGTCCATGGCCTTCACGAAATTCTTCATCAAACCAAGCTTGATGTGAAGAGGAGGAAGAAGCACCTTCTTCATGTCAACCAGAGGATTCTCCTTGACGCTGTGTTCACCAGGAACGAAAGTGCTTCTAGACCCCCAGTATTTCTGCTTGTAATGCTGGGATACAGCTCGACTATCCCAGAGACAGAGAAAGCAACACTACTTTGTGAAGCCCGCTTGCATACCCATAAGAAGACTAATGACCTTGAGGTCCCTACACAGACTCCACTGGTACTGGTTGTACTTAACAGCTTCTAAAAGAAGCTCCATATTGTCATAGGACTCCTTTAGATGGACAGAGTGTGCAGTGGGAATGCTGGGATATTTATTCCCGTTGTGCAGAAGCACAGCCTTGAGACTTCGCTTGGAAGAGTCCATGAAAAGACGCCAGTCTGAAGGATTATGTGGCAAACCAAGGAAAGTGAACAAGCCAGGTACATTTGTGCAGTAGCACAACTTGTTTTCTATCTCGAAAAATGAAGCAAGGTCTTTGTTCCGATTCCTGAAAATGGTGATCCGTCTTGATATATATATATATAATGTAATGCTATCACTTACATTTATTACATAATAACTAAAAAAGAAGACATAAGACACACAATATTAGAAATTAACCCTGAATGCATATATGCCTTTATGTACAGTATGCATATCTAAAAAACTAGAGGTGATGAGTAAAAACGGATTTCAAATCTGAATTCAGCACCCCCAAATTAGGTTAAACAGCTATTTTTGTGCTTGCCTCAATTTCTTTGTAAACCAGTGATATCAGCCACCAAATATAGTTTCCTAAAATGTTTTTGTTATACACTCTCAGGCCACAAAAGTAAAGTTTGAAGAGAAAAATTGGTCTTTTTCATTTACTTCAGGCATAAGCAATTGAGAAACAACACTTTCTGCACAGGAACAAGAAAAAGTAAAAATTTTGTTACAAAGTGTAATATGTACCTTATTCACATCAACTACCTACCTTTTTCCACTAAATTTAGTTTCCAGATCCAGATTTAAAACAGTGGATGCCCAAAGTCAGTTTCAGGAGATCCTCTTCATATGCACACCCTCCACTCTGCAGTCTCCCTTGGTTCCATATTAGGATCAGTTACTCAAAGTGCAAGGTTTTCCTCATTTGTCAACTTTGGCTTACTCAACCATACTTTTCCCCATTACATAAATTCATTGTGTGAAAACAGATCCAATAAAACCAGAAAATAATGTTGCATGATAACTTTGAATATCCAATTTCCAAAGTATTTTTTGCTGTTGACATATTTCTAAGAAGCTAATTTTTTCTTCAAGGGTGGATAGAATAATAAGCATTTTTTCAGATGCTTTTCTTCATCTGTTTATTGGTCATAAACTATATCCTGAAGATTATGCATTAGACATGTTTTGTCTTGTTTATCTACAACTTCTTAACACATTACTTTTTTTTCTTTATGTATCTGTTTCATGACTCTGACTTGACAGTTTTTTCCACAACTGATTTTAGTTTGAGATGCTAAGAAAGTTATCAATCTCCTTTCACTTTATTATTCAAAGACATCTTCTAAGTCATTTCATCCATAGTTTCAACCCTTAGCAAACTGCTGCTCAACTACATTTTATTTTATTACCAGTGTCAGGCAGATTATGTTTTGATTCCTATGTTCTTGACACTTATTATCTTTATTTCTCAAAAAAGTCTTATACTTCTATTTAGGTCAAGTCTTCCAACTTAAAACTTGGGCTGTAGCTGAAAGTAACCACTGTTTCTCACCTGCCCTGATTGGTCCCAATTCTTTTTTTTCAAATTCTGCCCTATCCATTCATTGTTAATTTTTAAGTTTTACATATCTAAAAGCAGATAAGAAAACTGGTTTGTAACTTACAATGAATCATGATCTTTTTATCTTGTTCTGACTGCTTTAAAAAATTGGCTTGTGGAACTGATCTTATTTACTTGGACATTCAAGCACATCTTAAAAGTGAACTTCAGATTACATCTCACCCAAACTTGCCATTTGGTAATGTCTGTGACATCCCAGTCACAGCTCTTTAAAGGATATTCTATAGACCAGAATGTCAAAGAATTTCAATAAATTTTTAAATATTTATTTAGTTTGTTTCCTTCTGGTTGTAATTCTTCCAGTCATGTAGAATTCCTAGCCCATGAATCAGCCACTTGTTCCAACCTTGCTTAGATAACATTTAGACACAGGTATCACCATACAGCCGAACACACCTGGAGTCATGGGAAAGCACATCTTTTATATTTTGTATATATCTTATACAGGTACGAAAACTATATGGAAGGAAGGAAAGTGGAAAAAAAACATATATAAACAAACACGTGCTTTGTAATATGTCAAGGATATTAAGGACTTTAATCATGTTTTTGTTGACAGCATGAAAACAACAGGAAAAGTTCTTATATTCAGAAGTAAGTGCCTGTTTGATATTCATTTTAATTCTACAAATATAAATATAGATCGTAAAATGAAATGGGAAGATAACTTGTTTCATTGTATGCCATTTCTGTCAGTTGGAGGTTCTATTTAAAGTATTTTGTTAAAGTACTAAAACTTTGGGAATACATACATTATTAGCCAAGAGCTTAAAAACATCTTTCCCTTTCTTCCTGAAAAATTATAAGCAATTACCCAGTAAAGTATAATGAAAAAAAGACAAAATTCACAGTTGTGCAGAGTAAAGTTGAAATGATAAGAATGTACAATTCAAAATTTACTCATTAAACAACTATACAGATATTAAAGGTCTCTACTGTTGCTAACACTAGGTGATAACTATATCTCAGGGACCTGTGGAATTATTTGATTAATTGTTAATTTCACTAACAAATTGTATTCAACTAATTGATTGTTTTCAGTTGAGATCAATATTTATATTTTCAGCTTGTCTTCAATTTTATAAAGATAAATTTTTAAACTATTCTTCATTTAATATGATGGGTGTCATGTGCAATATAGGATTAATTTAATATTTCCTTTCTAAAGTGCAGCACACAAAAATGTATTGTATATACAACATGGTATCAAAAATGTTACAAGCTCAATATTAGATTAGTATCATTATATGGATTTCATTGATTGACTGACTGATTGATTGATTTAGTGTTTTACAGCACAAAGCAGCTGGGCTATCTCTGCCAAATGTCCAGTGGAAAAAATAAAAATAAATGAAATGTAGTAAAATACATAAAAGGAGATGAATGTAAAATAAAACATCATTGAAAAACATAAAAAGTATAAAACCAATGTTTACACCTAGTCTACAATGTTAAGAGAGAAATCAGAGTAAGAGAAGTTGTAAAGGACATTTTCTAGCAAAACAGTACTGATCATAACCCACCAGGAAGACTAACAGGTAATATCAAGAACCACCGTAAGTCACCTGAAGTTGATCTTTCCAGTCCTGTTTCCGGGTTATGTGTTGTAATGGCCAGCACCAAAAGGTAAAGTAATAAAAGTGTGAAAAGACATGCAGCAAAATTGTAATAACAATTCACCAGGACGACTAACAGATAGTTCAAAAAGCAGCATTAGTCACCTGAAGTTGGCCTTCCCAGTCCTGGTGTCAAGTTATTTAATGTTCTGGTCATTTTCCAATTTCAAATTAAACTAGAGAGATTGAGATTATGAAAAGGGAACCACAATTAAAAGGTTTAATGAATAAATATCAAACACTTAAATGAGATTAAAAATATTAATGGCCATTAAAAAACTAAAAACTTTATCAAGGTAGACAGTGTTACCATCACCAATAACACTGTCCAATGTTACGGATAAACCCTGGGACAGAACATGTTTAAAATAGTGCCATTGTTGAGAGACATTACGATGGCAAGAAAGTAAAATGTGGCTTACAGTGATCTGAGTGTTACACAAACTACACACTGGTGCATCAGTTCCAGATAAAAGAAATTGTTGAGTTGAAGAACTGTGACCAATGCGTAGTTTAGTTAGAACAACTTCCTCCTTCCAAACTTTATGAAAGCTAGATGGCCAAAGCTCAATATAAGGTTTTATTTGAAAAACTTGTTGTCACGTTGCTCACTCCAAGTGGACTGCCAGCTGGCACAGAGCCAAACTTTGAATACAGGACCATAGTCCATATATGGAATAGACACAGAGGTGATAGTGCCAGAGCAGATTGACAAAATGTCCACAACACCCACTGAAAACTTCCAACACTGGTACTTGGTTGACTCTAGCCCATGTGGACCAGCCGAGTGACAGAAGAGGGGCCACCCAAAGGCTGCCCATGTACAGGAATTCAAGGCCAAAGTGATGTGTTAGGGTTGGACCTCTCAACCACCAGGATCCTCTCCTCCCCTTCAGGGGTTGCACACACAGCAAACATGTGGATAGATGTTTAGATCCCAGAGGAGGTAAACTGAAAGAACAGAACCTTCCCTGGGAGGTCCTCAGTTTATTCTAAATCATGCAGTTGATGCTTTCTGAATTTATATTACAATGATTTAATTTTACAAGTAAAAAAATATTCTTATGCAATGTTAATGATTAGTTATTTGTAAATAAGCACAAAACCTCACACTGGGCTATTTGTGCTCTGCCAATTATGGCTATGAAAACCTGGATTCTTGCATTACTGTTACTGGGGTGTTATTGTCAATGAATAAAGGAATGTTTCTACTTACCAGATGAACTTTCTAACCTAAAGTCATGTTGTTCCAGCTCTTTTTGAAGTTCATTTTCTTCTTTCACACTCATAACCTCATCTTTTAAACTGTCTAGATACTTCTCACCATCAACATTCTCACTGAACTCAGAAATAACCCCATCATGTTTTAAACCACCAGGCAACTCAGCTGTCATTCTGACAAATGGGTTCTGAAATACAAATAATGCATTCAGAAAATCACTAAAAATCAGCTAGTACTGGCACTAAATGTAACGCAGTAAAGTTAAGGTGGAATTTCAGCATTATTAGCATTTACTAAACTTCTGCAGTTAAAGAGCTTATGTCGTGCAACAGAGTTATTTGAAAAACACTCATAATACTATAAGTTATTGAACATTCATAAGAATACAGCCATGCTATGAATAATAAAAGAAACTAATCAGTATAATTTCTGAAAATATCAGAGTGAGAGTAAAATTGTGTCAGCACACAATACTTTTTGGCTAAGATTCTTTTTTTTTTTTATCACTGAAGAAAACTATAATTATCTTGCAAATCTTGGAGGGAGGGGCAAAGCAGAATCTGGGGGACAATTCTGCACTTATCTCAGAAAATGAAATCTCTCATAATAATTTGGTGAGGTAAAATTTGAAATTTAGGTTTTAGAAAGAGTCGATTCATTAGACTAATACACACCACGAGTTCAAAATTATCATCATCAAAAGAACTTCCTGAAGAATTGGTCTATGTATTGTATTCATGTAGAAGTGATGGATAAGCAGTCGTTAATAAAATTTACTACAGTGAAGTTCACTGAAACTGTTGGATTTGTATACATCAATACTGTGAAGTATTGCAAAACATTTTAGACATTGTGATATTTGATATGGCTTCTTCAGTAAAAAGAATAAATTGTATACTGGTAATTATTACGGGTTAGAGTAATATTGGTCTACTGCCCATGAAAGGTGTTTGTAAATCTGAAATTTTTTAGTTGTGTATTTTTTTCACAGAAATGAAAGTATTGTGAACCAAAGGTCACCTATTACCTTCAGTAGATAAACACTTGAGAATTTTTTTTTTTATTATGTAAATGACCATCCAAAATATGTATTTAATTCTCCGCAGACATTGGGTATAAAAATCACATAAATATTTTAATTACTTTTGTTATTAATGTATTTACACGGAACATTCCATTTGTTCCAGGGAGCTGTAACAAACATCCTGCAGGAGAACGTTATTCAACCACTGCTGGTGTCGACTAGTGCAGTTACACTAGCTGCAGAGACTGTACGAAGCATCTTGAAGATAGAAGATATTGTAAGTAGTTTGCTGTATTCGTGAAAGGATTAAAAATGAAGTTTATCACTGACCATTTTTAAAGATTGACCTACACCTCTGTGCTGGCAGTGTAATTGTTGAATCCACACTTCCTTGTAGTATGGTTTATTATAATGTCTTGCAATCCATCTAGTGGCTGTGATGATGATAAAACTTAGGACACCTTCTGATCTGAATGATTAATGCAAGCAAGCTGAGCAGCCAAGACCAAACATAAGATTTGTTTTTGTATGCTTTAGTGTATTAGTTTTTGTACTTTATGATGGTAGAAGAGAGCTTATAGTATGGAGGTCAAGTTAAAATACTAAAACGTTTATCTTCAAATTTCTGCAGGTCTTCTGTTAATAGTAAGCAGTGACACTAAAGTTAGCAAAAATTATTTGTGACATGCAAGTTTTAATTAAAAAAACGCTTGTTACTTTTGGAGTTTTCCCCTTTAATTCTCTTCACTTTGTGTCTATGGGTATCATTAATATATACTGTTGTTAGATTCCAGTTCCATTTTCTGGTTGAAGTTTAGTGTAAATCTTAGCTTACAAATCATTTACACAGATGAATGACTTGATCTGGAAGAAGGTTATTACATTTAATAAAACTCCAACACAGTTACAGTATTTTTACCCTCCAGGAAGTTGTTTTATTCATGTAGACAGTTCTAGAGGTTTGGTAAAAGTTGTAATTCAAAAACCTTTAGCATCTTGCAAGTTGTATATAGTTTGAGACAAAGATGAATTTATAATAAAAATTTGATGCAATGATGCTACATCATTTGTAGACTTTTAATTTTCAGCAAAAACTAAATGCTTGTAATTGTAAGAAAATGTTTGCATAAGAACATGTTTAAAAGATGCTCTTGTGGTGGCTGCTTAGAGACAGTAATTGATATTTTCCAGATCAATCTTTAATAAGTTTGTTATGAATGTGTAGTTTGAAAGGATAGTGCACACCTTGTAAAATATTTGATACATTCTACCTGTAGGATATTGGCTGTTGCAGATTCTATTTAGTTTAAAGTATGAGATGTTAGCATTAATATTTTTTTAAATGGTTGTAGTTATGTAAACATTTCTAGTACTTTGTTTTCATGCTGTCTGGCATGTATTGTTAATGTGTTTATTTCTATTTGCAGGTTGCTACTGTTCGTTGAACAAGACAAATAAACCTTTTTTTATCCTGCAGTCTTTTTTTTTCTAAATCTAAATTTCAGTTTTGGTTTATTAACCTGTTTCTTGTATTCTTTAAAGGTAATATAAATGTTTTCATTCTCTAGTTGAATTTTTTTTTTTGGTTCATATTCCGAGTAACAAGGAAACTATTTAAACTTGCATATTCCCAAATCATACTCTGATAAGATAAGGAACTCAAGTTACATTACCAGTAACTTTTATAAACAAATATTTTAAGGTAGTTCAAAAAGAGAAGTTTTTTTTTAAATCTTTGTGTGTTGTGTTGGTACCGTAACTAATAAATTATTCTTGCACTAATGTTCAGGATAATTTTTCATCAGTGATTAGACATTACTGAAAAAATTATGTTATCATTAACTCCAACAGGGTGCTATTTATTTAAAGTAGTTCTTAACAAATGCTTCTATTCTTATTGCACACTGGCATTGTTACTTCATTTGTAGTTTGAATGTTATCTGACTTTTGCCTGTAGTTTTTGTAGCTTCCCAATAAAAACCCAACTGTTTCGTGCTATTTGTTAATTTTTCTGTTGCGTACACATAAAGCAGTATGTATAACATTGATTTTAAGGTATAAAACAAATTTAATAATTTTATTTTATGATTTTTAGCAGTCATATAGTAACCAATGTTACTTGATTCTAAATAGTACTGACAAAATTAAAATACAGTAAACTGAATTAACAAAAGAAAACAAACTGCTGTGAACTGGAGTATAACAGTTCTGTGCATGTTGTACAAATGACAGTATGTTGACCATTCTTTTTGAGAGAGTTTTTTTCAAATCTGTCTTTTAAATGAACGATATAAGGTCTCTCACAATGAGGACATAAATATTTATAAATGAACTTTTTAAATTTGAGTTTTAATAGAGTTCAGATTGTGAGAAAATACTCAGCGTGATAAAGAAATAAAATGGCATTTAAGATGGTTAATTCAAGTCACTGTCCAATAAGCCTTTATTCTACACAGTTCTAAGAACATATATTGAAGTTTCATTTTTATCGTTCTTGTTTATGCCTTTATAATTTAAAGTGCTGATGCTCATATGGACAGTTGATATACATAATTCACTCCATATTTACGCACATCATAAATGAGCTAGCCATTTTATTAAAGGGATACTCTGGTATGTCACTTTCTCCTAGATTTTTGTCCCAGAAGTCTGGACATTTGTACAAAACGATAAAAATGGTTACCCAGCATAAATTTTAAATTATTGACTTGATTTGCTGTTTTAAATTCATGTAGGGGGTTGAGCTTATATTTCATGGCATGCTGATAAAGGTTCTATCTGAACAATGATGTCTATTGACATCAAGCTAGAAAAAACATTTCTTTCCAACTTGTGTAAAAAGCAAAAAACAAACAAACCAGGATACAATTAGATGTACATTAAATACATTTTGTTGGTTACATGACGCAAGTTTATAATTCACTTGGAAGTATTCTTAATGGTAAAATAAATGAATCACAAAAATGTGCATATTACATGAGTGGTTACTTAATGAATGAAGATGTTAAGCCAAACCACCACCTTCATTAGGTTACTCGAATACTTATAGATGCCTGCAAATTTTTTTTATTCAGACCTGTAAATATTTTGATTTAGTATTCCTGGATATGTTTACATTCTTATAGCAAAGCCATGTTGGCCCCTCTGCCGAGTCTACTGAAGGGAATCAAATCTCTGATTTTTCCCATACGTGAACAACTGGGTTTGCAGTTATTTTAACATAAAGCTACACAATTATTTGTGATCTGTTCATTGCAGGGAATCGAATATCGGATTTCAACGTTGAAATACTCTGAACTTAGTGTGAAACTTTGTTGACACAGAGAAATTTAAAATGTTACAGATGATAGTATTTACGTAGATTAAGAAAAAATATCACAGTTTGCACCGAAAATAAAAAAATGCATATTAAATTTTGCTTTATTTTTTAATTTCGTAATTAATTTTTGATAGATTCATGACAGTGTTTTTGAGCTAGTCTTTTATGGTTTTAAGTCTGTGAACAGTAACATTTGTTTAAATTGTGCCCCAAGCAATTCGAGGACTTTGGAAGATAGGTTACAGTGAAGGCAACTATTTAATATTACCCACCACTAACTCTGGGGCTGCTCTCACGAACAGGTTTAATCGTGACATTATAAACACCCTTAAGGCTTAAAGGAACCATCATATTCGGTGACGAAATTCTAAACTTAGACACGCAGACTGCGTTTCAAGCACCCTATCACCAGGCCATACAGAATACTTTATGAAATAAGACAATTGTGACACAAAGCATTTATGTAATTTTATAAAACACGTGATGTTTCTGTTTTCTCAGTTTTCCATCCAAATAAGAACCGTAATAAAAACTAATTTGATTATTAATTATTCGTATCTCTTAAACACAAATTGGCAAGCGAAAGATTAAGATATCACATACAGTGCTATGAAATGTATCGATATTGTTGTTGTTTTTAAATTAAGCACAAAGCTACACAATGAGCTATCTGTGCTCTGCCCACCACGGGTATCGAAACCCGGATTTTAGCGTATAAATCCGCAGACATACCGCTGAGCTACTGGGGGGCATGTATCGATATATTATAAATCATAGAGTTTCGAAACAATAACATTGGTAACACACACTGAGGCAGTAAAGCATTTTCATTTATTCAGAACATCACTCGTGTCATTTAGAGTACCATACGATAATCTTTTGTTAAATAAAACGCAATTCCTTAACAAAGAACTACTTGCGTTAGAGTAGTTAGAATATTCAAATACCTGAAATAAATAAACCTGAACATATCTCTAAAGCAGTGAAATGTATTGAGTCTCCTGGTGGATTTGTATAAAAAAAAAATCAATGTCAGTTATCTAAACTTCCTAAATATCTTTGAGACAAGATATCTAGAATACTATTTACACGAGTTATTATTTTAATTGTTAAATCTACACAGGAAATAAAAAAACAGGAAAAATACCTGTAATACGTTAATTGTATTTGGCAGTTTGATACGATTATTGAAAAAACAATTTAAGATATTTACACATCAAATTATAATTTACATAAACACCAGACTAGTTCCTTTGTAACTAGGTCTCAAAACATTGCAATGCTGTGATGATTTTGTTTTATTCAAATGCTAAAAAAATTCATACAAGTAACTAAAGTGTAGATTTTGGGACGTTAAAATTGTTTTCATAAGACAAGATTGTTAAAACCGTAACAATAATTGCATATAAGACGGACAGTTTTTGGTGCAGTTAACACGAATTAAAGAAATGTATAAATCTTCATGGTAATTTAATGTCAATGAAATTATATTTAAATTATTCTGGGAAAAAAATTCGACCTCGTGAAATCGTACAAAAATGTAATAAGATTTTGTGAAGTATTTTTATTCTATAAAGCAAATCTGTATTTACTGAGATTTATAGCATAGGAGATTGACACTAGAAATTTTATTGTCATTACACACTATAATGTTTTTACAAATCTAAAAATTACTACGTAGCGTGATCCACTAGCTCGTGTTTTTGACTCTGTTGGGTGGTTCCCAGGTCGATGCTTACTCGCGACATATGTTCATTGACAAGATACTCGACGCCACATGTTTCAGTCTACCTAGATGGGAATTAATAAACAATGGACTATCCCCCACCCACTTCGGAGGGATTGTGTCACCCTTCTCCAACACTTGTGTCACTGAAATCGGATTTCAGCCCCACATGCTGTCTTACGATGCGATGGATTTTATTAAACAATCAATCCATTCCTACACTAAAGCTGTTAGGCCTGATGACGAATGAAATGTAATAGTGGAAAGTTTGTTAGAGAAATTATTGAGCGATGAACTTTTGGACTTTTATTTGTTCATCAACGAAGTTGCGAGTGTATTCAAAGACTTATATACATGTTGTTTTGAATTAAGCACAAAGCTACACAATGGGCTATCTGTGCTCTGCCCACCACGGGTATCGAAACCCGGATTTTAGCGTGTAAGAACCCAGACATACTGCTGAGCCACTAGGGGGCCTTAAATACAGGAAATTTCTAAGTATATAGTTTTGAAGTAAAACAGAAAATGGTCACGTGATTAAGAAAAAATGTATCCCAATATTAAAAACAAATAGGCGGTAACTAACGGTAAGATGTGTGACCAGTAAAATCAAAAGAAACAGTAGTTATATATAAAAAGAACAATATTTGAGAAATTTATCTAGTCCGATCAAAATAAGGCCTGGCATGGCCGAGCGCGTTAAGGCGTGTACTCGTAATCCGAGGGTCGCGGGTTCGCGCCCGCGTCGCGCTAAACATGCTCGCCCTCCCAGCCGTGGGGGTGTATAATGTGACGGTCAATCCCACTATTCGTTGGTAAAAGAGTAGCCCAAGAGTTGGCGGTGGGTGGTGATGACTAGCTGCCTTCCCTCTAGTCTTACACTGCAAAATTAGGGACGGCTACCACAGATAGCCCTCGAGTAGCTTTGTGCGAAATTCCAAAACAAACAAACAAACCGATCAAAATAAAGCCAAGAATAGGAAACTGCCAATATAATTAGATCTACAGTTAATGATATAAAGTTTAAAAACTTTTTGGATTACTGTATTCTTTGTAAAATACAGATATATTATTATCGGTAAGAACAAAAAGAAAGAAGTAGACGAAATTTTTTTTTAAAAAATTGTTAAAAAGCTCTTTTCTCACTAAAAGAAACAAATAAAAAGATCTATCCACAATGAAATTTATTTCGTACATTTTGATCTGAAAGTCTAAAGTTTCGGTGATGTAATAATATCCGGTGTGCCAACTTCGTGCGTTCCATTAACGAAGAAAAGCAACAGGCGCTTGATTTTGAAGCTTATATAAACTAGTGGTTAAAGTGATTCGAATACAACTCGTTTCGGCACAATACCCGTTTCTTGTTATTTACTGAATAAAAATGGGGTTGTATCGTAATTTAATTGTAGAAATGTATTCCTTCAAAACCTGTTCAAATTAAAGGCGCTATTATGTAAGCCCAAAGTCACCACTCTGAAGTAAATTTCGTTGTGAAACTCGTTCCACAAACACCATAAATATTCGCTAATAAACTATAGACGAAAACGTGCTACGAAACCGCCATTTTGGTAGGGCGAGTGCTTAAGATACGTCGCGTCTCTTCTCTCTGTATATTTTACGAATCCATCGGTGAAAGTAAAAGATAATAGTTTATTATATTAATTACAATATGTATTTAGTGCTTATAAGACGTTTTGCCAATACCAGCGTAGCTGAGATACGATATATACTGTAGTGGTCTAAGCCTATATATATATACATATCATTAGTTTTGATGAACGACAACTCTTACGAAGCGAATAAGATAATTTATTAGTATTACTTTACCTGAATTAACTTTACTATCATTCCAAAAACTGGCAGGCCAGCAAGTTAGCATTCTTACATTAAACATCGGTGTGCTTGTCTGCCAAATATAATTGTTGTTCGCTTCTTACACTTAAGAGTTTGGTTGACCATGTAATACAATGTTTCCTTTCAATCTGAATAATTTCATTTCTGTTTTAGTCTTAATTTACTGTAGCTTTTATTACTTCTATACAAAATAAATTTATTATTCACAAATGAAAATTAGGTAGTGTAAATATTCATTAGTGAGTTGGCGCTTCACATAAATTATTTAAAATGACAAACAGATGAAGACCTAACGAAACATAAAAATTAATAGTTTTTTAAATAAATGCGTTATAATACTTTTTTAAAATAATGTTAGTTTTTCCATTGCCCTTGACATTCTGACACTTATTTCTCTTTTCGTATTCATGTTTTATAGTGTTTATACATTCTGTTCCTCTCTTTGTTATTGTACTTCTCTTTTTTGTTTTTTTGCATTAAGATAATAGTTTCTGATTGTTGATGTACTATAACCTGCTATTAAGTTGGAATATTTCTACCCTTCTGTTACCCCCTAGCCCCGGCCCGGCATGGCCTAGCGCGTAAGGCGTGCGACTCGTAATCTGAGGGTCGCGAGTTCGCGCCCGCGTCGTGTCAAACTTTCTCGGCCTGCCAGCCGTCGGGGCGTTATAATGTGACGGTCAATCCCACTATTCGTTGGTAAAAGAGTTGGCGGTGAGTGGTGATGACTAGCTGCCTTCCCTCTACTCTTACACTGCTAAATTAGGAACGGCTAGCACAGATAGCCCTGGAGTTGCTTTGTGCGAAATTCCAAAACAAACAAACCCCTAGCCCCCTGCTGGTACAGCGTTAAGTCTTCGGATTTACAAAGTTAATATCAGAGGTTCGATTTCTCTCTGTAGACTCAGCAGATAGCTTATTGTGGCGTTGCTATAAGAAAAACGCACCCATACACTATTACACCCTAATTAAAGTTTGTTTTTTGCTTTTCGTGAGCGAATTTATGGGATATGTTGTTTGCTACTTTGTGTAACTTAATTCATTGTGTGTGTATATATATATATATATATAGTATTTTTTGTTCCTTCGTTGTTAATCGCAAAACTATGAAATAGGCTATCTGTGCTCTGCCCATCACAGGTATCGAAACTCGGTTTTAATGTTGTAGGCATGAAGACTTATCGCTTTGCCTTTGGGAATACATATACTATTGTTTGTTGAAGACACCTAGTCATCACTACTTATCGCCAACTCTTGGGCTACTTTTTATCAATGAAGAGTGTGATTTACCGTCAATTATAACACCACAAGCAAAAGGAGTGAGCATGTTTGGTAGGGATTCGAACTCGCAACACTCAGACTGGGTGTCGAACGCCCTAACTATCAAACAATACGCAGAAACGTTAGACATTGCTTTGAGAAGTCGTTAGCTAATCAATTAATAACAACAACAATAATGTAAAGCAGCAACAATATGGTTTCAGCTCCTTACTATCTTGGCGTTCTGGTTATATCCATTTTATATTTACAATTTTAAAAAGAACAACAACAGCCATATTTTCACTTAGACATTTTTAAAAATGAGAATACAGTAACTGGTCAGTTCTTTGCCCCAATACATATTAAATACAATAACATCATTTGCTTTATAAACAAGTATGGCCTACTTTAGTAGTACTTCACAACTAATTCATCATATTCAAGACGTAACTTTTATAAAAACCTGAAGAACTAATTGCACCCTATGTAGGATCGTGATAATATACATCTTGTAGGACGTATTAGATTTTATACAACATAAAAATAATCCTGAAAAGGATACTGTCCAAGATTTAAATCAAGTTAAGAAATACAACTTGTAACGTGTTGCAACGTTATACTTGTAAAAGTTTAGTTACCTTGAACAGGCTAAAAAGTTTTATTCGTTACTCATTCAAGTTGTTTTCAAACTTTAGTGTCGTAAAGTGGGTTCGTCGTCATAAAATTAATTACACAAAGAAGTAATCCACATTCCACAATTATATTCATTCACTACAGGGAATGACATTAGAACAGAGTACAATTAGTCAGGCCAATGGAGATATGCGATTAGCACGTTACACTGCACTGTACTACATTAAACAATAATAATATAATATTATCGATGGTAATATCATGTATGTTTAAATTTAAAGATCAAACCAGAGGTTAAAAAAATGTGTAAACAAACTGAGAAGCCATTATTCTTGTACTAAAATACCAGTTGTTGTCTTAGCTATCCGCATTTCCAGCTTTACTTCCTCACGAATTGGAAGGCCTAACAAACATCAAATTTCAAAGAATAAAAACAGACAACTTATCGTAAATATATTCAGAAATTTAAAAATTATCATAAATATTTTAATATTAATTTGCAAATGAACTGAATATATTTACGACAAGTTGTCTTAACAAACTTTTTTCTTTATATATTTAATATATTATACAGGCCTAATTTTACGTGCTACGCTAAAGTACAATATTAATAATTTTTTTGTTTTAAAACATTGTATATTTAGAAAATATGCACACTATACCCACTATAATATGTTATATCCACAGTTAGCGACGGCTTTCTTTGTATTCGTCACCCCTGTTCCTGTAAAACTGACAAGAACTGCTAATTATAACGTCGGTTTTGGCGCCCATTTTAGGGTTGACACCCTTGTAGATATAATCCATTGCCAACTTCAAGGGCCTGACATGTTCACGTATAATGTGGTAGTTTATTTTCGTTTTCAACTGAATCGAAAAGACTAATGATCGCAAGTAAGATGGCGCCCGACTAGCATGTATAGATAAATAGGAATAAAATGCGGATGCCATATCTAGCCTATTATGGAATATCGATGAAAGATACAGCTTATAGTTATGTTTTGAAACCTAGGATAAAGAACATGTAACATACAGTAATTTAATTATTACGTCATAAGACCTGGGTGAGGTAGTACATATGTAGTTCTGTTATAGTATCTAGACGATCTAACTTTTAACGTGGATTTATGGCTAAAAGAAAAAAAGGAAACAACGTAATTATTGTATTAGTAGTCTTTTAAAAAATTCAGTTATTTACCATTATTTTTATGACTATGAATATTGACATGTGTCTCAATTTTTGAGAGGTATCTCATTTCATAATAAAAAAACGTGTTTCGTTTTGTTTTTTTTGTTTTCAATTGTAATTTTATTACAGCTTATACTTTTTATCTAAAACTGTTCTTCTGTAAAAGTGAAAACTGAATAAATCAATTTATGCAGTTTGTTCTAATGAAATTTTCCAGGCCACACATGTTCCTAAAAATCAGAAAGCTATTCTCAATTGTTCATTACTAATGTTATATGATTATAAACATTATTCTTAAAGTAAGATAAAAAAACATTCAAACATCACTGCATTTTGTTTTAATTTGGGAGATTTCGAGGCTCTTTGTTTGTGTTTCTTTTCGTTGCACAACACACAGTAGAATCAAAATAAAACTACACTCAATTCTCTACTCTTTCGAAGCCTGCATGATAGCGAACAAACTTTATTATAGTTCACGAAGAAAGTCAAAAATTTTTAAGACGAATATAGTGAAAATTCAAAGTAGCTGTACACCACACGTAGCTTTAAGACGTCTACTAAAATCAACTTTTTATGGAGAAAACTAAATCTAGCCTTAATTGTGTGAAATTTTTACCTTCTAATCGAATCGAAAAGCAAGTAATTCTATACAGAATTGTAGGCTTGTACACACTTTATGTTAAAACATATTTCTCAAGCTCCTCCATTTCGTACTTATATATATATATATATATATGTACTGAAAAGGAATTAACAATAAAAACTACAAATTAGCACCCAATTATCTACAATTTTCTATTCTTCCTTTTTATTCCCACAAGCTGTCTTTATTTGCTTAGAATCAACTTATTAATTGGGTTTCCTCACTTCATTCTCTTCGTAACATTCTGATATTTATGTACAATAATATACTTGAGAAATATTTTACAAAAATCAGCATTTTCTCTCCATAGTGGGTAAGTACGACAAAAGACTATATGATATATCTAAAAGAATGATGACGAAAACACCGAATATTGCTGAATGTGTGTTTATACAGCCAACTAAGACAAGAGCCGAGTAAAACTATATCTAACTTATTGCGAAGGGCATACCTTAATGGTTCACTTATTTTACCATAGACTGAAAAACGTGTCTCATGAATAATATGGTAAAATGATACATTTCTCTCTTCTATTCCCTAGTACATTTACACAATATATATATATATATATATAAGACGGGAGAAGAATCAACATTTCTTGCAAAATGTACGGAATTAAAAGCTAAGAGCTTATAAACACATTAAGTTTTTATTTTCATGTACCTCTTTAACACGATAATTTGATAGAAAACTGAAGTTCTGTAATATTATTAAATGAACTATCTACCCAGTGCTTTGATATTTCAGAAGACAATAAAAGAAGCACACCTTTCTGAATAATTTTATATTTTTTTTTTGTCTAATGCCGTTCAAAATGAAAAATCGAAGAGAAGTAATTGCTTTTATTTCTTATTGTCCAACAGTGAGATCGAGATGATGAAAAGGATAAGGAAAACACAAAAGTGCTAATAGACCTACTAGATGGCGCTACATATCGCAGGAACCCGCGAGTAACATGATTCTCAGAATGATGCTCAATCAGTGATGTCGAGAAACCCACTTGTTGAGAATTTTATATGCAAAAACGGCTCGTTTTGGGTTCAGAAAATATTTTAAATAGAAGAGCGAACAACGTTTCGACCTTCTATTTAAAATATTTTCTGAACCCAAAACGAGCCATTTTTGCATATAGAATGATGCTCACTGTATGACGGTGACGCAGTTCATGACATCCATCGACTTGTGGCTCCACCAGACATCCACTTTCTAAGACCCAATACTTAAACTGGGTAACTTGGGAATGAAAAGTTTACTCTGGTAGAAAACATAGAAATTTCTATTTTATACTCTACTAAAAACACGCAAACAACAAATTACACAAAAGGTTGAGTAGGCTTAAAGCAACAAACTGATTTTTTTAAATAAAATAATTTTAATCAGTAATGCTTTACATTAGTGAAATTATTACTGCAAAACCTAGAATTAACTTAAAACTCCAGAGACTGTAACAATCTTCAACACATTTTATGACTTGATCGACCATTAATAATTTGTAAATCTCTCTCTCTCTCTCTCATATATATATGTGTGTGTGTGTGTGTTTTTTTAAAAAGTACGTGCCTTATGCAAAGTAATGAAGTAGGTACCTTATATAGAATTATAAAGTATTTACCTTAAAGAAAGTGATAAAATACTAAGTTATAGGAAGTTATAAACTATGGAGCTTATATAAAATTACATAATTTAGAGAAAGCGATAAAGTAAACAGCTTACAGTGAAGTGATATTACACAAAGTGATCAAATACGTAACTTGCAGAAAGTGTTAAAATATGAAGCGTGCAGAAAGAGATAAAGTGCATAATTTACATAAGCGATAAAGTAGTAACTTATAGAAAGTCGTAAAGTATTTATCTTAAAGTGGTAAAATACGCATTTTATAAGAGACGAAGAATATAATTTATAGAAAGTGATAAAGTGCATAACTTATATGTAATTTATTGAAGGTGATACAATACACAACATGTAAAAAGTTCATAACTTATTTCAAATGGGAGTTGGGTATTAAATGGTTAGTATATCCGGCTTGAGACCCATTTAAGTGTGGCGTGTATATAATAATTAGGTTTAACTTTATTCAGTCTTTAAATGTAACAATAATTACTTACAGTTCTTGCTATACATTCAAAAATATTTAAATTTGGAAGCATAAAACATGCAAACAAATCCAAAATGACCAGAGTCAAAAGCAAAAATACATATAAAAAGCAGCACAGCAAACATTACGCGCGAAGCTTTGTTTTTCTTCTTTTAAGTAAAAAAAATTACTGAAGAATTCTGAGAACATGCACATGACGGTAAAAATTCACCACACAAACATAAACGACGACGAATAAGGAGCCCAGCAGCGTTTAATAAGACATACCATTACGTTCCAGGAGCATGCAGCTCCTTTAACACGATGGTTGGTCTTTCTTGCCGGAAAAGATCACGGAACGTATGCCTTTGACAGACGTCTGGAACGGAGACAAAACAAGCACCACAACCGTCAATGGATTTCTTCGGGAAAAGAGCCAAGCCATGAGCACGCGCACTACCTATCGAGGCTTATGTTTGCAATATTAAGATACAGTATTTTTTAATCGCATTAAGTTATTTTATTTTTTCTTTCATACACACTCTGTTTATATGTTACAAGAACAAGACGGCCCTAAAATAAACAGTCGAATAGGTTAGTCATCATATCTTGTCTATATCTTAAATGTATATAACATATAACAATGTTTTCACAGAACTTTACGATTGGCTAGGTGCACATGCCTTTGTTAATTCAAGTACATACATAGGAGAGGAGTAAGCTATATGAGTGTGCGCGTGAGAATAGCAACAAGTATATTAGTGTTGTTTTTTAAAAAATAATTTGTGGATAATTATTAAAAAGAATCGTACATTAAATACTGGCCGATGAAAGGAAACTCTTTAAGAAGCTATAACTGATGTGTATGTCATCTGACTGGATTCGCTCATTTTTGGCACTTCATGTAATTAACATGAGGTTTTTCGTGTCCTACAGATAAGATAACAATCAGTGATGTCGAGAAACCCACTTGTTGAGATAAGATAACAGCGTTTGAAGACGAGTCGTGATGTTGAATGACGTTTTCAGATCAGAACTTGAGCCTTCTCTCCAGTTTTCGGATATTATAATTAATACACAGTTCTTAAAATTCGAATGAAGAAATAACGAAAACGTTGTCGTCTAATAATTACCTTCAAATGAACTAACACTAAAACTGCATGTGCTTGTCTAATCTAACCCTTGTAAATAGTCGATATTACGTGAAAATGTTGTAAATTTTAGCGACCTCTATATTCCAAAACTAGATATAAACTAGAGTGGGAAGTAATTAATTATGTACATTAAAATAAATAATCTGTATTGAAAAAAAAAGCGAACACAAAAAAATTACAACCATCTTGGGAGTTCTCATTTTATTACCGGTATTTTTGAATATTCATTTTTTTAATGAATTAATAATTCTATGATTTTATTTGAAAAGTTGTTGTTGTTGTTGTTGTTTTAAATTAAGCACAAAGTTACACAATGGGCTATCTGTGCTCTGCCCACCACGGGTATCGAAACCCGGATTTTAGCGTGCAAGTCCGCAGACATACCGCTGAGCCACTGGGGGGCTATTTGAAAAGAAAAAAAAATAGCATGCCCGAAATGAAACAAAGCTCCCCTGTATAGAAATCATTTAAGCGTGGTGTATTTTTGTTTTCATAAGCGTTCTTAATAGACAAATGTTTTCTGTAGTTCAAAGTAATAAAAATGACTAAAACAATATCAATACGATCTGATATTAATGGTGTATAAGGGGATTATTATAATCGCGTTTGTATTCTCGACTATTAACACACGTAAACATAGTTTTATAAATACAACAAAGTTTTAAACTTACAGCCGAAATTTATATACTCGTCCAAAAACTACGAAGAAGGAAACAAATAAACCTTTTTGTTGTTGTTTTGAATTAAGCACAAAGCTACACAATGGGCTATCTGTGCTCTGCCCATCACGGGTATCGAAACCCGGATTTTAGCGTGCAAGTCCGCAGACATACCGCTGAGCCACTGGGGGGCAAATAAACCTTTAGCAAACATTTCCCAAAAGCCAGTTTTAAAAACGCACTATGGACAAATATATTTTTCTATGGAACTGAAGTTATCTCTATAGTTACTAGCAAAGTTGGTGTTTCATCTGAAGGAAAGTTTCGAATCGCAGTAAGGAAGTTGAATCTCTGCAAAATCAATTGACAGTGCTTCATTTAAGCCTAATAATATATTTTTACACGTAATTGCCAATACCAAACTATATTATAATATTATTACTAAATCTTCATTCAATAACTCTTTGGGTTCTCTTTTGACCTTGACTGGTAAAACTGAAACTGAAAAGTTGGCGTATTAGACATGTAGACCTGCTCCTTGACTGGTAAAACAGAAACTGAAAAGTTGGCATATTGAACATGTGGACCTGCTCCTTGACTGGTAAAACAGAAACTGAAAAGTTGGCATATTGAACATGTAGACCTGCTCCTTTTCTCCTTTTAAATATTGATTTTGCTCTTGTTTTATTTTACTGTCATTTCCGTTAACGTCGACTGTCAATGCACAACGGATATGGTACTGATTTTCTGGTTTCTTTCAGTTGTCGCGAAGTTACTCAGCGGTTTCATTTGACCACATCAAGAATTCCCTCATGTACAAACCAAACTTTCTTAACAAAATGCTTAAGAACAACTCGGCAAAGGCACCATAACTACACAAGGTCCCAATACACTTCAATTCAGATTTCAAACTGGTGATATGGTTTTCTCAGTTTCTGCATGTAAAGTTTAGAAATATCATTTCCATTGATTTAAGAATGCGTTTTCTTTTGATAAACTTTGCATGATGTCATATTTGAATTCGGCATTACGTCATCTGCAACTAATAAAGCGCTATATGACAACTGTATGCAGAAATACGATCCAAAAATCACAAATAAACTAATCAATTGGTGGGATCTTGCTTTGCAAATCAGAAGGTTCAAGGTTCGCGTCCTGATACCGATAAAAAACTTCCTGCGCTTCCAATTGTGATTGCATTAAAAGAGAAACAGCTAGTCTTGTGTTACTTATTTCAAAGCTATACAAAAATTCCTTATGGCGGAAGGTGCTACTGACTGGCTGTGTTTTTTCTAATGAACTGTCCAAAATTAGAAACAGCTGCACCAGAATACTATAAGGGCGTTTGGCCCCTGTTCACATAAGGTGCCGTTGAAGTTAGAAACCCTAATACCAAGTAACTGCATAAAAATCCAAATTATAATATTATCGATTGCTTGTAGTAAAGCACAAATCTACAAAAGGGTCCATCTGTGCCACGGGTACAGAAACCTGATTTTTAGTGTTAGAAGTTCCAAGATATAACGCTGAGCCACATGTGGGGTGTGAGGAGATTAGTACTGCAAAGTCTATTTGCCACTCTTTAAAATATCCTCCTGACCAACTTTACTGAAACTTCAGTTTGAAAGCTGACTCATTTGATGTATAGGCTGTAAAGACACATTGTTCACGATTGCAGTGTAAGAATAGCCTCTACCTTGCTGATAAGGTCCTGTAATAATGTCACATCTTAGTTCGATCCGTCTCCCTTTTTTTAAGCCTCTGCATTGACAAAGTTTTCGATTGGCAGGATAACATTCCCTGCCAATAGAAGTCAATTTGATCCATACCTCGCTTCAAACTAATTATAGTATCTACATCTAGGAAAGACCCATCCTCAGCCTAGGTCTTAACTCCACAGTAACATAATCATACCATAGCCTTCCGGTCGTCCTAGGTCTTAACTCCATAATAACATAATTATATCACAGCCTTTTAGTCGTCCCTTGTCTTAACCCCAGAGTAACATAATCATACCATAGCCTTCCGGTCGTCCTAGGTCTTAACTTTATAATAACATAATCAGATTATAGCCTTCTAGTCGTCCCTGGTCTTAACCCTATAGTAACATAATTTTACCATAGCCTTCCGGTCGTCCTAGGTCTTAACCCTATAGTAACATAATTAGATCATAGCCTTCCAGTTTTCATCAACTGAAGAAGCTTCTTAAAATCAGTGGAGATAAACTGCACCAACTCCTGTGGGAGACTATTTGAAACCATCAGTTGACAGGAGCCGGTGAAACACATTACTAGAGAACTGATCCACGTGGCTCGCTCTGCGTATTCACTTTTCGGAAACTCCGGGCAGAACTGTGAACTTATAAGAGCCTATAAATAACTATGCATATGTTTGCCAAATAACGAAAAATAAATTCTTGGAACTCCGAGAGACTAACATGTTAACTGATCTGTACTGTTATTGTGCGAAATGATTCGATATTTTAAACATTCCTTATTAGGCCTACTGTAAAAGTAACACTCACCTTTTTCTTCGTGCCATTAAGATACTCTTTGTACATCTCCGAACGAAGATACCTCTGGTAGCTGTCGTTTTTCATTAAATGGTACAAATGTGCCTAGATGAAAAAACAACAACAAACATTATTATCAGCTCGTTACGGTATATGCATGTCAGAAGTTTGTTCTCTATGAGTGATACGTGGCAAACAATTCATTTTCTGGCTATCTTAATAAAACAACTACTTAATAATTTAGTATATAATAAAAATAAAAAAGTTTGAAATCTGGCAGTATTTTTAAACGTTTTCTTCTACAAATACTTTTTTTTTTAAAAGAGCTTTCAAAATATAATTCGGTTCGCCACAAAACAAACCATGGTTCAGTTTCCTCATGACAGTCGTCAGGCAACATATGAAGTAGAAATACAGACTTCAATAACTAGTTGTACATTTTCAGTAATTACATAAACGTAATAACATATAATGAATCTCCTAATGTGAATGAAATGTATATTGAAGGAAAAGAAAAAGATTTAGTTTGTAAAATGTTATTCATATTTTGACAGTTCCAATAAGCATCAAGTATTAATTATACGTAGTTCAAAAATATTTTAAAGTAGCCTTTATTTCCTGGATACATTTATTTTATTAACATTTTAATCTATTGATTGAAATTAAAAGCATTGTGAGTTAACTTGATACGTTACTGTATGAGTGTTGATTCAAAATGTAAGTTAACTTACATCTTAATGTATGTGTTGATTCAAAATGTAAGTTAACTTACATCTTAATGTATGTGTTGATTCAAAATGTAAGTTAACTTACATCTTAATGTATGTGTTGATTCAAAATGTAAGTTAACTTACATCTTAATGTATGTGTTGATTCAAAATGGTTTGTCAACAGATGAGGTTAAAACATAAACACTGCTTTATCTTCATAGGAAATGAAAACATTAGGACATCTTTTTGTACGTTAAATAAGAGATGTTTGACACTTACAGCAGCCTCATCAAAAGTCCATCTGTCAGGAGTTTCCATATTCTTTTTAGTAAGTTCATAGCTTTTAGAGTCGATGTTGATAGGAAAGTTCGCATCCGATGCTAGGAACTCGCTAATAGAATACACATGACAGAACACTATTTAATGCTTTATTGGTGATTCACGCATGATCAGTGCCATTAAGAGTGTATTAACGACTTTTATTCATAATTGAATTTCACGTTGACGAAAGCTTTGCCAAAACCTAATCACCAGCAGGTTTAAGTAGATAGTTTTACTGTCATAATTAATTAATGAACAAATATTTGCCGTAAAATTCTTAACAATGCTATACGTGTAGCTACCAGTTTGGCCGCTAATTTTGATTTCATTCCTCTAAGTCGCACGCGCAAATTTTTTTCATACCTCAGCTTTTTTTATTAAATATAATTATTTATCAAAACACACCAATAAACCACAACAGCTAAGAAAATGACAATCGATAGTAGCCAACATTAGCCTCAGGATCGTAACCCTATTACTCGTAACAGAGCTATACATTATGGAACCAACCTCATTCTTAAAAAAATATATGGCGGTGGTTTCTCCTCTTTAAAACATTGTTAATAGCTTTCTTCATAGTAACGCCATGGAATTTAGATTAACAGTTTCTTGTCATCACCTGCTTGCACCCGATAAAACAGAATCAAGCATCATTATTTAAGCTAATGTTTAAGTTAATATCGTGTGAAACGAAACACTTTTTACTCTGGATAATTTTATTAAAACTGTGCTTAAAAGGTGGCAATGAATAATGAATAATAATTGTTCACTCATATAATTCCTTTGAAAACTTGGGTTAAAAACTGCTAATATAGATTTCTTGACCTAACTATTTTTCATCTATCTGCACGCGTTTTTACTCTATAGTTTTGCTGCTATAAATCAGCTGTATTTAATCCGAATGACAAAAACAGTCTACTTTTACTTTTAGGGAAAGCTGTAGTAAATATTTCAGATCGATAGCTCACCTGAATATTTGTGTAGGTGTGCGCAAAATTTTGATCAAATTGAACGACTTTTGTTGAATAACTTTACACATTAACGTTACTTTATATTTACACCAAATCGGACATATAACTGTAGGTTGTAAAGATATATCAGTGTACCAAATTGGAAAAAAAATCCATTAATGTTAAATATGTTTTTCTATTAAATAAAGTTTCCGTATTTTTTGTATGAATGAAAAAAGGTTGTTTGTTTGTTTTTAGATTTCGCGCAAAGCTACACGAGAGCTATCTGCGCTAGCCGTACTTAATTTAGCAGTGTAGGACTAGAGTTGTTGTTGTTTGGAATTAAGCACAAAGCTACACAATGGGCTATCTGTGCTCTGCCCACCACGGGTATCGAAACCCGGATTTTAGCGTGTAAGTCCGCAGACATACCGCTGAGCCACTGGGGGGCTGTAGGACTAGAGAAAAGGCAACTAGTCATCACTCCCCACCGCCAACTCTTGGACTACTCTTTTACCAACGAAAAGTGGGATTGACCGTAACATTATAACGCCACCACGGCTGAAAGGGCGAGCATGTTTGGTACGACTGGAATTCGAACCCGCGACCCTCGGATTACGAGTCAAACACCTTAACCCACCTGGTCATGCCGGGCCGGGCCACAAGAAGAAAGGAATTCAATAAAAACTGGATATTTTATATTTTATGGTATTCTTAATGGATTGGTATGTGAAATAAGGATCCAGTAGCAAATATTTACTGAAAATATACGATAATTTGGTTTAGCACAGTCCGAATCGTAGAAAATGGAAAGTTGCTAAATTATCTCTTCTGTTAATAAAACCCAGTGTCTCCTGCAGGTTGTTTTGGCCACAGCACACTATCAGAGCGTCTTGATTGTCTTCGCTAATGTGTATAGACTAGTTCAGGCACGGACTATGTGACGATAATGGTCTATGCCGGTTTTTGTTGTGGTGCAAAGCTACATAATGGGTGTCCACCGCTTGGAATCGAACCACGGATTTTAGCGTTGTAAGTCTGTCCATAAATTTACCGCTAATTCACTTAGAGAACTCCGGTGAACAGTCACAAACTGATTCAAGAGTTATAATATTAAGTTATTATTTGTCGATCTAGTTTTGGGAACTATAAACCAATAAATGTTTTCATAATTATTTACTGAAGGAAACTAAAAGTGTCATGTTTGTCCATCATGAACGTGACATTTTTAATCGTTTTTTATTATGTCACCATAAAGCACTAGCTACTGTTAGCCAAATAAATTCTTAATAGAAGATGAAAGTTGAATAAAATAATAATAATAATAATAATAAAAATGATTTAAGCTTAAAACTCTTCACTGTACCATCTGTTCTGTGCCCGTTGTGGAGATTGAACCCTGAATTCTATTAGTGTAGCGTCATCTTTTTTTTCTCTCTTTTTATCGGGAGCATAATCAAAGTAAATAATAATATGGAATTTGAAGACAAGATAAAACATGTAGTGCCCCCTAGTGGCATAGCAGTATGTCTGCAGACCGTTACCGCTAGAAACCGGGTTTTGATACCCATGGTGAGCAGAGCACAGATAGCCCTCAAGATAAAACATATCGTGCACCCTAGTGGCATAGCAGTATGTCTGCAGACCGATACCGCTAGAAGCCGGGTTTCCATACCCATGGTGAGCAGAGCTGAGATAGCCCACAAGATAAAACATGTAGTGTCCCCTAGTGGCATAGCAGTATGTCTTCAGACCGACACCGCTAGAAGCCGGGTTTCGATACCCATGGTGAGCAGAGCACAGATAGCCCATTGTGCAGCTTTGTGCTTAATTCCAAACAAGCAAACAAAACAGAACATCTCACATCACAAATTAACAAAACTATATCGACTTTTGTAAAAATATGCTCCATTTATCAAATTGACTGAGACTGATAAAAATGTTACATTCTATATAAAATGATTACTTCAGCAATACGTTCTGATGACTTGACTATGGATAGAGCAAATGTTATTGACCAGTGTGTACCACGAAAGTTGAGCCAAGGGTTACTAATTATCCAAATGTATGAAATCAGGACATTCTCTTATTACTATCCGACATTAAATGAAAGCTGAGGGTGTTTTTTTTTCTCTAAATACATTGAATACTTTATATCAATTTCATAAATTCTAAAATTCATCTAAAGCACTATGTTTACAATCTTATTTGCACTGCGAAACGTAATGTCTGTCCGAGAGTTCCTCTGTCTCCCGTTTACAGCGCCCTCATCCCGTGATGTGTTGGAAAAGCCGCCAGGCGAAACTTAACATTCACCTTTGAAACGACAGGATATTCTCCACTAAACTCTTGTTAACTAATCACATTATCATTCACATTTCAAAATGTGACTAAACTCGTAGAATAAAAATGTAGATTTAACTATGTTATTGTTGATTGGTTCTTAGCATGACTGACGTTTTCAACAATTACTTTTGATGGTGGGCGTTATAAGCAGTTCAGAGCGAAACAAAAAGTGCAACATAATTAAACATTTTGAAAGTTCATGAAATAATTAAAACTGATAGATTAATTTATACTTTTACCTGTCACTGGGGACGAGTACTTTTGCTTATAACACGAATTTATCAGTCCATAAGTTTCGTGATAATACTTTGCGAAATAAAAAGAATGTGATGAAATTTCATAAACAAATATATATAGACTCCTGCTGTATAAAAAACGAAGCAAAATACACGAAGTTTATATGCGAGTATGTTAGTAACATAAATCTCATAAACTACACCATTCAATCTAACTGATTAAAGCAGTCGAACTGCAATTTTTCCGTTTGTCCTTAAGTGCAAAGCTACACACATCGTTTCGAGACAGTTACATTACTGCGTCCACTACATTGCCATGGGAACTATTAAGTGCCTGGAACGTTAGAAAAGTTAAATATTGTAATTATTTCAAAACAAGATCTCCTAGATAAATCTACCTTTCATGGTACGTTCGTGAAAGATAATCACATTTTTATCTCAAGGAAAATATTAGACATAAATTAAATTGTAGAATAAAAGGGCATCACAAATTTAATTTCTTTTTATCTCTGGTGTATCTTTTCTACAGTATTTTGTAATTTTTTATAAGAACTTTTAAGGGTAACTGCCTTCCTACAACTGGCTGCAGACAGTGAAAGGCAGTAGGAATTCAGATGTTGTGAGTGTAAGCACTTAACTCCATACCCTTAACTCACTTTCAATGACTGTTGGCTAGTTTAACATCAACTTTTATGTTCTGTCTGGTAGATGGGATATCCACAACACATTTGGAAACTGTTACCACAGACATTATCTTTAAGACGACAACCGGAATGGATTTTGCAAAAACAAAAACAACAAAGCTACTCAGTTATTTTTTATATTACGTTCATTATTGTTTTATAGTGCTAATGTTAATCCTATGTATACAGTTAATGTAAAGAATAGTATTTTAACTGTATAACAACCTACATTCACATACTCACTTCCATATTTGTTGTACCTTTAGAGGCACGTTCTTCGAGAGCACCTGTTTCAGTTCTTGTACGGCATCCCAAAACCTACAAAAAATGAAATTCGCTAAATTAAAAAAATCATTTCTCACAGCATCTGGTCTTGGCGTAACACTTTTATATATACTCGCGATCTTGGTTGTTGTTGTTGTTTTGAATTAAGCACAAAGCTACAAAATGGGCAATCTGTGCTCTGCCCACCACGGGTATCGAAACCCGGATTTTAGCGTGTAAGTCCGCAGACATACCGCTGAGCCACTGGGGGGCCGCGATCTTGGTGAAGACTGTTACAAGCCCTTGTGTTCTTGGTGAATTATTTTAAATATACTTGTGGTTTTTTGGTTCAAATTAATAAAAAACTCTATAACTTTGAAGAACGGACGGCAACTGCCTGTGGCTACCAGTGGTTGAGTCTACAGGAAATCTCTCCTTCAGTCAGAAACAGTGATAATCCAACCTACCATAACTCTCTGCATAATCCACCAGAGCACTGCAAAAGACCGACAACACCTTACGCACACACTGACTCTCTCATCTAAACTACCAGGTACCAGGATTTTCAGATCCCTATACTTATTTTTTATTAGTTCAATATTTAACCCTTTGCAGACCTCTCACAGACCCTTATTCAACATGTTTTCAGCTTCGCTAATAATTACTTGCCCACCAAGAAATATAACTTCGCGAGTAGGACTCTTCTGAGCGCCCTTGATTGTTAAATCGGAATTCCTGCCACTTACTTACTTACTGACACACACACACACTGAAATGAAGACGAAAGGCGGAAAACTTTCGAAATGTCGTCCTCTACACGTGTTTCTCCACAGCAGGAAGTTGCCGTCCATTCTACAAAGTTTCATCACGAATCTTTCTTCTTAAGTGGCGAATTGGGAATAATTTTGGCACAATACTTTTACCCAGTGTTACGTTTTTTATTGCGGACTGAACGCAACAGAAAGACACAGATAGCAGCTTGTTTAATTTATTATAATTATCTACTTATGTGATAGACACAAAATATATTATCTAATGGCAATAACAGATATCCAGTTTCAACCATCAAAACAACTTACAATGCAAAAAAGTACTGGCCTGTGCTTAATAATATGATCCAGGATAAGTGTCCAAATCCGAAATCCAAAGTTCCAATCTAGGCATTGAATTCAGTCCCACGGAGAAATTTTCGAAGTTTGAATGGGTAATTTCAAACAAAAGTTCACAGTCCAATTCCTATTGACTTTCGATATAATCCGTAATTCGACTGAATTGTAAAGATTGACGGAATAAAAATTTCACCGCTTTAGTCGATCTAGTTCTATTCACAAATTCAGTTTAAACTTTCTCAAACAAGACAAACTTCCTGATCCGAATAAAATGGATGACTTACTTCTTGACCCGAGTAAAAATGGATGATCTCCCTCACATCGCCGTCTGTTTATATACTATATCGCGTAACTTCCCAGAATTCCACAGTACAAACACCAGGCCAATACAAGTGATCAATCTATTTAGTTTTAAAAATTTCTAAATGAATTTTAATTAATTCTAAAATGTTATTTTAAATTTCACCGATTTAAACCTCGAAACAATAATATAAATATAGAATTATAAATAATAAACATGGGAATTCAAATACGACGTTACATTATATTTACATAACATATGCATGATATTTACATGACATTTACATAACACTAGACATGGTTGTCGTTTACATAACATTTACATAACACTCTCGACAACATTTACATGATATTTACATAACACTCTCCCCTTAAAAGTAAAAAAAAAGTTTGAACTTGTGAAAATCTTTTTTTGTTGTTTGTTTTCTTTGTTTTTTAAACCAATTCAAAAGGGTTAAATCTAGTAGATTCTTGCATAACTTCACGAACTGCAAACAACAACAAGGGAAGACCCTCATCCCAGTTCTTTGAGTGTTCTTGGCAGTAATTTGGTGGAAACGCCCATGGACACCTTGTGACTCAGGACGGTATACACTTGATGAAACTTGATGGATGTTTAGTTCAGGTATGGCTTGTTGAAATATCTTGGACATAAAATTTGAGCCTTGATCTGATTTCACAACTTTTGGAATCCCGAACATGGTAAAGAATTTGACAAGAGCCTTGACAATGTTGGGAGCAGTGATTTTTTTTCAAAGGGATAGCCTCAGGGAAACGTGTAGAAGCATACATGATCGTCAAGAGGTATTCATTTCCTGCTTTGCTGTTTGGCATCGGGTCAACACAGTCGATAATGACTCTTGAGAACAGTTCTTCAAAGGCAGGAATAGGCTGCAGTGGTGCTTTGGGAATCCCTTGATTTGGTTTACCAGTTATTTGGCAAGAATGGTATGTTTTACAATAGTCAACAACATCTTGGCGCATCTTTGGCCTATAGAAATGTCGTCGGATACGATCTAGTGTCTTTCTTATTCCTAAGTATCCTGACAACACATGATCATGAGCAAGACTAAGAATATCATTCCGATAGCATTTTGGAATGACGATTTGGTGAATAACATTCTACTCTTCATCAGCAGCAACGTCAGAAGGTCTGTATTTTCTCATTAACACACCTGACTTCTGGTAGTAACAAATAGGGACAGTTCCTATTTCATTTTCATCAACGGCCAGTTGTAGAAGAGAACGAGTTTCAGGATCATTGTCCTGTTCCTCAACAAGTTTGTTACGATGAAGAGAGTTGAAAAATGACTTAAAGTCATCAGTAGAACTCAAAGTTGAGTCAGAAATCTCATCGATGTGAGACATGAACGTATCAGATAAAGAAAAATCCTCTTTGGGCTCCTGAGAACGTGTTTGAGAACGAGTAACAGCACAGGCGGGAAAAACATCAAGAAACTCTTCAACGAGTTGCTCTGTACTGGGAGTAATAACAGGTGCTTCAACAACATGGACCTCTGGTACCACCTTACTACCAGCCAAATCATTTCCCAAAAGCATAGACACACCTTCAACAGGTAATGAAGATTTAATACCCACAGTCACTGGGCCTGAAACTAAGTCCGAATGCAAATTCAATCTATGAAGAGGAATAGAAACGACGCCACCTTCTACACCAGAAATGAGCACACTGGCCCCAACGGATGACTTTTCAGAAAACGGAAGTACACTTTCCAAAATCAAACTCTGAAAAGCTCCAGTATCCCGCAGGATTTTAATTGGTTGTAGACGTGAATCGCCAACAAAAGAAACAAAACCTTCAGTGATGAAAGGCTTAAATTTGTCCTCAACAAGATTTTCAGGTACATCAATAATATTGGACTTGGAATCCACAGTGGACTGAACAGGGTCAAAATCATTGGGAACCAATGACGTATCAAACAAGGGCAAAATGAAACTATGGGGTGATGGCTTGTTTTTGAGCTTATAGCACTCAGAAATCAGATGGCCAGGTTTCCTACAATAAGCACATGTTTTGGATGAGAATAACACGTTTTTGGTAGATGATGAGCTTTGAGAATAAGATGAAGTCTTTGTTTGAGAATCAGAAGTTTGCTCTTTTCTGTCTTTGTTGACATTTGCATAATGCTTGAATGAGTCATTGGGTTTCTTCGCTGTGTGATTTGTTTTGCTTTTGTACGAGAAATCTTTGTGAGTCAAAGCATACTCGTCTGCCAAGACAGCAGCATCATGAATTTTGGAAGCTTTTTGTTCATCAATAAGTTTTGAGCTCTACGGGAATACATCTTTTAAACTCTTCAACTAACATGAGTTCTCTGAGTTTTGTGTAATCATCTTTGATTTCTTTGGAATCACACCACCTGTCGAATAGAATTTCTTTTTCACGAGCAAATTCGACATAAGTTTGGTTGTCAAACTTTTTGTAATCACGAAATTTTTGTCTATACGCCTCTGGCACTAATTCGTAAGCATTCAAAATGCATTTTTTGACATGCTCGTAATCATAACTTTGCTGGGCCGTGAGTTTGAAAAATACTTCCTGAGCTTTATCCTTGAGAACACTCTGAATTAATACTGTCCAATATTCGGTAGGCCATTTTGACCTGAGGGCAAATTTTTCAATTTGTTGAAAATATTTATCCACAGCCTTCTCATTGAATGGAGGCACTAAACGAATTTGTTTGGAAGCATCAAAATTTTCCAACTGCATTTGGACAACCTTTTTTTCTGTCTGTGCCCTTCTCAGACTGATTTTCTTATCAGCTTTAATGCGTTCATTTGTATTTTGGCATCAAGGCGTTTGTTTTCTTGTTCTGCCTCAAGACGTTTGGTTTCAATTTCTAAACGAAATTTCATTTCCATTTCTATTCTTTTTAATTCAAAATCTGGGTCAAAATGAGAGGCAGGCAATTGTTGTACAACTTTTTGAGGTAAAACTTTTTGGTTAACCAAATGTTCAACAACAATTCTTTTGATATCTGTTTTCTTCATTGCTTGCTTTACTTCCAAATTGAAATGTTTTCCAACATCAAGCAATTCAGATTTCCTTAATTCACTGATCAATTCCAAAGAGGGATTCTGATTAAATTTGTCAATAAAATCTGCAAGTTGGAATGCCATTTTGAATATACAAGTTGTCTATCTGTATAGAATATAAATACAATATTGGAATAGGATTAAACTGTTTGTTCAGATCCCGGACGGGCCCCCAATTTACTGTTACGTTTTTTATTGCGGACTGAACGCAACAGAAAGACACAGATAGCAGCTTGTTTAATTTATTATAATTATCTACTTATGTGATAGACACAAAATATATTATCTAATGGCAATAACAGATATCCAGTTTCAACCATCAAAACAACTTACAATGCAAAAAAGTACTGGCCTGTGCTTAATAATATGATCCAGGATAAGTGTCCAAATCCGAAATCCAAAGTTCCAATCTAGGCATTGAATTCAGTCCCACGGAGAAATTTTCGAAGTTTGAATGGGTAATTTCAAACAAAAGTTCACAGTCCAATTCCTATTGACTTTCGATATAATCCGTAATCCGACTGAATTGTAAAGATTGACGGAATAAAAATTTCACCGCTATAGTCGATCTAGTTCTATTCACAAATTCAGTTGAACAAACGGTTGAAAAGAAATGACATGGAATATAAAACAACTTATTTGAGATGATAAATATATATTTTGCAAAGTTTCGAAATCTGTTAGTTTGTTTTGAATTTCACACAAAGCTACTCGAGGGCTATACTATGCTAGGCGTCCCTAATTTAGCACTATGAGACAAGAGGGAAGGCAGTTAATCATCATCACCCACCGCCACAACGAATAGTGGGATTGACCGTCACATTGTAACGCCCCCATGACTGTAAGGGTGAGTATGTTGGTGCGATGGGGATTCGAACCCGTGATCCTCGGATTGCGAGTCGAACGCCTTAACACGCTTGGCCATGTTAGGCCTAAATCTATTAGTTTTGTGACAACTGAAATGTTTCTTTCTTTAGCGGATTCAGATTTATAGCACTTGTCACCAAGTTTTGAATTTTTAAGAAGTTAAAACTTACTTGAGATTTTCGGCGCTAAATTCTTTTTCCAGAAAGCGGATAAACTGCTCCCTACCAGCTGGATCTTTCAGCAACTCTTGAAGGGAGAAAGCCAACCTCCGGACTCTCCTGGGAGGCACCTCTTTCCTGAAAAAAACATTTAACGGTGACAAATTTATCAGTCATTTTGAAAAACAATTAATGAACTGGGTTTACATGATGAGATTTTGACGCCAGTGTTTTACTTTATAAAACTTATGCTGTTCTGTGTTTTGTCCTAATAATTGGTTCAGCCAAACTTTATGTTATTTTACACACATCCACAACCTAGCTTTTATTCCTTTACAAAGCATGTGGGCTTCTTGATGGCTCAGCAGTAAGTCCTAGGGTTTATAACAATAAAAACTTGGTATTGATACCTGTGGTAGGCATGGAATATATAGCCTATTATGTGGCTTTGTGATTAATAAGAAATAAATAAATGTATAAAAAATAAATAAATTGAAAATTACAGTACAAAACAGTAGCATTGGTATCATAGTGATAACACACACCGTTCTCACCATTAGCATAATTTCTGTGGTGTAAAAATTTTGAATTGTAAAAAATGGGTTCTGCATGAGCTGATTAAAGATCAACAAAATCGACGTTATGAGACCTGTCAAGGATGACGCTCTATAAATTGAACGAGTTGGGAATCGAGTTCTGCCTTATTCACCTTATTCCCCAGACCTTTCCCCTACAGTATTTCATTATTTCAAACACTTTGACAACTTTTTGAACACCAAACTCTTTCAAAACCAGAGAGCTGCAGAAGAAGCTTTCAGGAAGCTCATCGCCCATAGAAACTTTGATTTCTACAGCAGGGGCATAAACAGTATCGTTACACGTTGGCAAATGTGTGTTGAAGCAAATGGCGCTTACTTTGATCAGAGCATATTTTACAACACTAATTTATACTTTTTCAAACATCATAGTTCAAAAATGACAATTATTTCTGAAAACCTAATAATAAACAAATTGGCAAACCACTTATCACCTCTTTAACAGAAAATAAAATGTTTCAAAACTGTGTCAGAGTTTGTGTCTGCAGTTAAACATCTAAAGTAGCGTGAGTAAATATTTAGAGGCGAGTTGTTGTTGTTTTGAATTAAGCACAAAGCTACGTAAGTCGCCGTGTTTTTCCTGCTACGGGTATCAAAACCCGGATTTTAGCGTTGTAAGTCCGCAGATGCACCGCTGTGCTACTAGGGTAAAAAGGAAGCGAAAGATCCAAGTTGGTCGAATCCTCGACTGGGGGCGCTGTTGGGGATGTTCAACTTTTCGCGAAAATATGCGAATATATATATATATACCTGTCGTACACTAAGAGTTACAACATACCAACAACAACAGAAGAAAGTAATACACTCCTTTAAAAATAGTTTAAATGCGTGAAAATAAACCTTCGCAATCCAACGCCAGTAATAATTGAATATTAAGGCGGTATGCTTCTTTCATTTGACCCACAACAAGTTAAATATTCCAACTATATGCAGGATTACACCTTGACAATGACTCTGAATTTCTAACTCGGCATTTAGGTTTACACAAAAAGCGTTAAAAATGCAATTTTTTAGTTTTCTTTTGGTTTGGTTTGTTTTTGAATTTCGCGCGAAGGTACTTAAGAGCTATCTGCGTTAGTCGTTCCTAATTTAGCAGTGTAAGACTAGAGGGAGGGCAACTAGTTATCACCACCCACCGCCAACCCTTGAGCTACTCTTTTACCAATGAATAGTGGGATTGACTGTCACATTATAATACCTCCACGGTTCAAAGGGCGAGCATGTTTGGTGTGACAGGGATTCGAACCCGTCACCCTCGGATAATAAGTCGAACGCCTTAACCCACCTGGCCGTGCCAGGCCATTTTACTTTTCTAAGTTTATAGCATCAATATTATTGAATTTTTCCTTTTAAAGTACCATGCACATATGTAGCACGAGTTAGATATAAAAATTCATAAAGTGTATTCGCTTTTATACCGATTCCATAAAAAATATATGTATGCACGATCTAGTATTTAGTTTCATAAATTTGTCACCGAGCGCAAAATCTATTTTTTTAGTACAAAGGGGCGAGCAACATTTTTACATTTTTGTTAGCAATAAAAATAAAAGCTTATTAACTGTATTAATGAAATTCTTTCTAGTAAAAACAATATATGTAATTCATTTATGATAAATAACCAAATTATTTAATTCGCTGTGTGATGAACAATTAGATTATTTACCTAATAGTATAATAAACAACAAAATCATTCATTACATAAAGTTATAAACAAAAAAATATTTACTTCATTATATAATAAATAACAGTTATTTACTTCATTATATGATAAACAACAAAATTATTTACTTCATTATATGATAAACAACAAAGTTATTTACTTCATTATATGATAAAGAACAAAGTTATTTATTTCATTATATGGTAAAGAACAAAGTTATTTACTTCATTATATGATATACGCTAAAATTAGTTAAGTTATTGTATAATAAAGAACAGAAAGATTTTTAAACCTGTGCCTTAATTACGTAACTGACAGCGCGCAGAAAAAGCTCGTTTGTTAATTCATCTCCTGACTTCATATCTCAACTGTAGTATGAGGGATAGTGATTTCTGAACGTGGTTTCTGCGGCTTATAACGCGTGGAATAAGTTGATTTATTCATTTATAAACTTAGTGAAGTTTAGTACGTTTTTCTTTTTTTCTACTGTTTTCATTTGTGTGCGAAAGGAAGCTAATCTTGGACACTTTGTAATGAATTTTTCCACTCTTTACTGTCACGTGATGACATTATTTCAGGTATTGTTTCTCAGTGTTTATCTTCTGTAAGCTTCTATCTTTGATAATAACAACCAAGCCATCGTGCAGGATTAAAAGCGATTATCGCCAAGTGCGTTTTATTTATCAAAGCAAGCAGGTAATTTATATGGCTCCAAAACAAAAGAAACTTTACGAACTTTTAATTTGTTTTTAAACCAAAGAGAACAGCAAAGACGATTGTATGACGAGATAAAGTTGAAGTGGTAAATTTTTGATTAACTTTAAAACACCCGATAAATTATAACAGAAGCCTAAAATCGATAAATCAGAGTAAACAAAAAACTTGGTATTAATGTTTGATACTGTACGCCGTTTAGTTTGAGCATATTCAAGTTGCTTTTATTTTATTACTTAATATTAGGTTTTGTATGTACAGCAAACGACTAGAAGTGATGTCACATATGTGTTTTGAAGTTCGCGCAAAGCTACACGAGGGCTATCTGCGCTAGCCGTCTCTAATTTAGCAGTGTAAGACTATGTGAAGGCAGCTAGTCTTCACCACCCACTGTCATCTCTTGGACTACTCTTTTACCAACGAATAATGGGATTGATCGAAACTTTTTAACGCCTCCAAGGCTGAAAGGGCGAGCATGTTTGGTGCGACCCTCAATTTACCAGTCGAGTACTTTAACCACTTGGCCATGCCGGGTCATCATGTTATATGCATATATAATATTAATACTCAACGGTTAAGTAAAATAAACCAAAATCAGAAGGAAGAACTGTGTTATAAACAGCAAATTCAAAGCTCTGATTATTAATATTTTCTAACAAACAACAACAAAAAAAGTCTTAACAAAAATTAAAAATCAATGCACAAATTAAAAGGATCCCCAGGATACTATAATGTGGGATATAAAATATATCCTAGGTTTTGGTTGTTAATAAGGTAATTTAAACAACTTGGCACTACTCGGATGCGCATGAACACCTTTTCGTATATAAAGGCTTGTTTACAGTAGGAAACTTGACAGTTACGGTGGACTTAACAGATGGTTTTGGGAGGATACCTGTTTGTTTATACTAGTATAATTTGTTTACTGGTCGACTAATTTGTGCTTTACCACATAAGAGAGGGCTGAAATACTGACTTCAAGAAGTACGTTTATCTTACTTACTCCTACGTGGTAGAACCTTATTCTTGTAACTTTTTTATTCTTTACTTTGAAAAGCAGACACTTTCCCATAACTGTCTTCAGACAGTTATGAACGATATAGATGTAAGACGTTGTGGGCTTAAGCACCCACAAACTGCTCTTCTAATTTCTATTTCTTTTAATTATTTTATTATTACAGTTTATGAATTTCTTTATGTGAGACTGGTGAACAGAAGTTAAGACTGATAGACAGTGTATCCCCACCGCAAGGGTGGTCCTACCTCTTCCACCACCTCCAAAAACAAGGGTACGTTATATATTCCACATTATAGCCTATACCCTGGGAATCATTTTAACTTGTGCAGCTTTTTATGATTTTTGTTACGAAAAAAATGTATACATATATATTTTATAGTTTTTGGTTCAGTTATAACGTAATGAAATACTCTGTGATAAATATATGCGTCAAACAAAGTTTTGAGAATGGAGAAATACATACGTTTGCTTTTCCAATTCCCACAGTTCCTGGCTATCAGATATCCATGGATTGGAAGGTTCTGGTGTGGTGAGAAATGGATCGTATTCTTGGTATTGCTCATAATAGTTTATGTACCTGGGTTTAGGAATACAATGTGATCAAATCAGTGTTTTCCTAATAAGTAAACAGTGAAGTTGGATTATAAGACAAATTACAAATCTTGAACAAACCTATCAAACAGACGCAATTTAGTGTTAATGAACCGTTTGTGTTGCAATTTATAAAATCTATAAATCAATTTTGTGAATATCTAAATATTTATTGACTACAATACTATTTTGTATTATATTATATTGGTTTGGACTGTTTTGAATTTCGCGCAAAGCTACACTTAGGCTATCTGCGCTAGCTATTCCTAATTTAGCACTGTAAAACTTGCGGCAAGTCAACTAACTAGTCATCACCACCCACCGCCAACTCTTGTGCTGCTCTTCTATCAACGAATAGTGGTATTGGTCGTCACATTATAACGCCCCCCGGCTGAAAGAGAGAGCATGTTTGGTGTCACAGGGATTAAAACCCGTGACCCTCAGATTACGAGTCGAACACCTTAATCATTTGAACATTAACAGTATAAAATTAGGTTATTAAAGTTTAAAAATATTTTAAGTAGTAAACACGGCTTCATCAAAAGTCATGTCATTACTTATCATTACATTTAAACTAAACACAATGATATCGCACAAAACCGTTGTGTTGGAGATAAGAAGGGGCGAAGATGGAAGATTGAGCTAGGGAACACAGGAAATAATTAGAAGTCTTTGAACACCCTAAGAGAGCGAGAAAGAAAAGTTAGAGAAATGACAAGCTTAGGTAATGATTTCTTAGGTAGGACTGCCTAATTATAATATGGAGAATATTAAAGTTGGACTGATGCGTTTTAGTTAATAACAATAGCAGGACCATTTCAGCTTACAACGCAAAAGAATCGAGTTTCAGCATCTGAGGTGGAATAAAACAGATGACTCTCGATTTGGCTGTTTAGACATCATTGCAGCCTATGAGAAAAACATTTGCAGGGAAGAGGGTCTGAATCAGTGTTTAATATTCATCATTTTGACTCGTAACAAATTTAGTAGGCCTTCATTGCACGGAATTCAAAGGATTCTGAAAAAAAAAACACGACATGGAACAATTTCAAAGTTTAAGAGTATTTTAATGACGAAGAGTGACTTTTTTTTCGTTTGTTTCTCGAAAGCTAGAAACGAATGCATGGCCCAGAAAGTTCGTGAGCTATATTTGCCGTATACATACAATAGAACGTTTTTAATTTCATTCAATGTTTAAATCACGTATTTGACTCAGAAGTATTTCAGGCCTCTCTTTTTATCAGCATATATTATCATAAAACTCAGTGCTTGTCTGTTCTCAAAATGTGCGCGCACTTTACGATCCAAATGTCTATGCGAGTGCAGTTAATTTTAATGGGTGGAAACAAAAAGCGGGTGAGAACACAGTTTAGTAAACGTTTTGTATAACCAAGTTTTTAAGTGATGTTAGGTCATAGAATAACATTATAAACTTATACGTAATTTATATGTAAAGTTTAGCCCCAACTAAACTTTCTCTCTTTATAGAACACAGGCCGTACTTAACTGACGTTAAGGTCTGTAGATCTGAGACAAATGGACTTATGATTTTAATATCTGCGATTATAATTATTTTGTATTATTCTATAAGACCTGTATTTAAGAAAGTACTAATGCAATGAAGATAATAATTTGACCGCAGATGTTTACAGGTCTCTGCTGGTCTGCGAGTATTTGCAGATTTATTTTGTTTATTCAAGCTGGATTCTTAATACAGTTTTAATACCATTCAGGATTATACATAGTTTCGGTAAATTCCGTTTAAATTTTTATGAAATTAGCAAAAATTGCGCTAACAATTCTTCTAAATATTTAGATGATACCGTGTTTGTTTTGAATTTCTCGCAAAGCTACTCGAGGGCTATCTGCGCTAGCCGTCCCTAATTAAGCAGTGTAACACTAGAGGGAAGGCAATTAGTCATCACCACTCACCGCCAGCTCTTGGGCTACTCTTTTACCAACGACGATTGACAGTCACTTTATAACACCCCCACGGTTGAAAGGGCAAGCATGTTTGGTGTGACGGGAATTCGAACCTCCAACCCTCAGATTATGAATCGAACGCCTTAACACACTTGGCCATGCCGGGGCTAGATAATACCCTCTTATTGAAAAATGACATTTGAGCCATGGAATGTTTTAAGAATATCTTTTTCATTAGGAATTTTAAGGAAAAACAAACGTTTACAGTGCTAAAATTAACAGCATGCGCCCAAATACTTTATTTTATCTCCAAACTAAAGACGGCTATCTTTTCGTGAACAAAATATCAACAAAAGTATGGACATTTAATATCGCTTCACCAACAGAGGGAGTAGTTTCAAATTTTTTCACATTATTTCAGCTGGCTCTAAGATCAGGCTTGGTCTAGTTGTTAGGTTGTCCGGATTATGAATCCGAGCGGTTTATGGTTTACGCACGCTCCGCACTGTGGCGCTGGGTGGTCGTCTTCGAAATTCGTGTGCTTTATATTAAAAATCAATAGTAACACTTTGCGCGAACATTAAAAAAAAGACAACAAATATTTGGTCAAACTTTGCAACATCTTTTCTTTTTAAAAATATCGAGTACTAAAACACCTAGTTCACTTACGATTCTGACACCTTAGAAATTTTTACGTTTCTTCTGTCCAGACGATTCTTCAAAGTAATAATCTAAATTGAAAAAGAAAGAACAATGAATAAGTTAATGGGTTGAAACTTATAGATTTTTATTAAGGGTCAGAAGTTGGATTATACAATTTCTTTTTGGATGCACTCCAAGTATTCTTGAGAATCATATTTCATTCGCGTGAGCAAAATGTTCCAAACAATCATACTAAGAAAATAAACTCTGAATATTCTGGATCGAATAACTCATTACTTAAGTGGAGTAAACGATCTATAGAAAAAATTGGCAGTTTTATATCTGGTTTAGAAACGTTAGATCGATTTTCTTTCGGTGTAGATTTTGTTACTGTTCTGGATATCTTATGAATTTTCTACGGACAGAAAGCTGTCAGATACACTTTCTTTTTCTTTTGAACACGTTTCGGTCTCTATGTTCTATGAAAAATGCCTTAACATATAGACCAAAACCTCGCTAAAAGAAGATACGTAAGGTACTTTCCCATCCAGATGAAATTCGTAAGTTTAGTTTATTGTTTTAATTCAAATTGTTCTGTGATTGATTTTCTAACTTCGATGTTCTGATGGCAAATACCTTTACCGTTTAAAAGGTTAAATCATTTTACGGTATTCATAAAACGAACACTTCGCCTTATTCAAATCGGTTACGTAAAACTAAAGTTAGCAAAACAAAACGCAGTAACTTTAACTTCCATGTCGAGTGCGATGCGTAGCAATGGTGTATACTGATCACATCTGATTCCTAAATTTACGTTTGAACAAAGTAATGGAATTGGCAAACCAGCGAGAGTGACGTCAGTTACGAATTATCGTTCATAAATGTAATCTAATCATAACATAACGGAAATAACACAATTTAACAGTCCAGGAACCACCTAACTAAACCGATTTATTTAGAAATGTATGAGCTAGAATATTCACTGAAAATAGTAGTTCGCTCTTTTTGGTACATAAGAAAATTAAAAAGTGCTATCATAAAATCAACAACAACGTGTTTGCAGTGCTGGACTTTGAGCAGCATTTCAAAAAGAGTTGAAACTGAAATTTCAGTAGCTGGTTCATAAACCAATCGTTGTAAATAATTTAACAGCTTTAGAGAATTGATGTTCGTTCTGTCAGTTTTATTACATTCATTCAGTTGGAAAAAACGCACGATCTATGATCTTATTGCGAACTCAGCTTTTGTACATATATATATATTCTGGCTGATGCGCTTTGCCCTAATACTATTTTTCAAACTAGCAACAACAATATATTTTGGCATGTTTCTCCTTCCTTGGACTGGCTATGGTTTAGTGGTATGTTTTTAATTCAAATATTTATGGTTTGCTTCCCTTAACCGTATCAAAATTTACACTTTGAGTTTGTGCACGCATTTCAAAAGTGACATTGAAACTCCTCTATTCGATTAGAATAGCCAACGTGTTAACGGTGAATACTGTTGACTAGGTTCCTAAATCATATTAGTTCAAAATTAAGAACGGCTCGCGCTCTTAACTCGTGTAGCTTTACGCGAATATCTAGAACAAACTCTCTTACAGCACAATTTTATTTCAGTGTTATTACGCTACAATGATTTTTAAGCCTTACTACCATAAGATATCCGCTTTAAGCTGTGGGGTTAAAATGTTCGCATTTATGATTCACAAATTAAATTCTTTCATTATTCACAATTACTTCTATAGGGTAGCCCGTGCCAAGAAATAATTACAATTAGGACATTCGACCGTTTTACCCGAGTCACGTTTGGTCTCGCTAATTTGCGAGTGGGGTATGGAAATAGTTTCGAACAAAGTAAGGACGAAGTCTGGAGGATCAGGAATACAAAGTGAGGTCAAAGTCTGGAGGATCAGGAATACAAAGTGAGGACAAAGTCTGGAGGATCAAGAATACAAAATGCGACGGACGGAGTCTGGAGGATCAGGATCAGTGCGATGTCTGTTTGGGTTCGGCGACTCTGAAATCCTAATCCTCTATCCCAGTGGTTCCCAAACTTTTTCAGCTTGTTACCCAATTTAACATGCCACATTAAGCATGTTACCCCTTTCACAAAATGTTTTCAACATTGATATATACGGCTAACTTAAACTAGAGATATATTGCACTTTATTTATTACACTTTATATATTTACAATATATTTATATAATTTATTTACACTGAATTACACTTTTAATTATTGTATTTGATCATTGTGCATTTCTAATGAATATTGCCAAAGATGTCAAGAACATCAGTGGGATGGATGGAGTTGCATACTTGAAGCTAGTTTAGGAATTCTTGGCTTTGTGGTTGAAAGTGCCAGCCTGGCATCGTTTGCAACATTCAAGCGAGTCCTCTTTTTTGTTTTCATCCCCAGCACGGTTGAGAACCCCTTTTCGCACAGATACGTTGTTGAGAATGATACCAACAACTTCAAGGCTCTCTTGGACAGAGTTGGCGAGTCAGCTAGTTGTGAAATGCAAAAGGAATCTGCATTTTGGTTTTGGAATTTGACTTTCAAGGCTTCATTTGCTCGCATTGTGATCCACTCCTCCTTTGCAGGGAAATCATTATCATGAATGGCCTCATCAGGTACAGAAAAGGGATGAATGATCCACTGAAGACTGGCTGTTTTTAGGTCAGTCTCTGGAAAGTAATGGTCGCTCATTTCTTTGTTGATGGTTTGTAAAAGTGATCCAGTATCATAACTATTCTCCTCAACAAACTGGTCTTGGGTGGGAAACTGAGCGAAACTGAGTGATCATTCCTTTCTCTAAGCGTCGAATCCAGAGTCTCAGTTTTCCCAGAAATGCAGTCACAGTGTGATGGGCATCAATGACAGTCGTGTTTTGGCCCTGGAGTTGCAGATTATAACGAACGAACCCAAGAAGAACAGCACAACTGGCTACGTCACACGATTCATCAAATTGCAAGAAGAATTTGCTATATGAGCTTTCCTTGATCTCTGTTGTAACTTTGGACAGAATATCTGATGCCATGTCATCGACTCGTCGACGGATTGTGTTGTTTGATAGAGATATGACATTCAGTTTCTTCGCCTTATCCTCCCCATATACCTTGCTTACCATCTCGTATGCACAAGGCATAATTTTTTTTTTTGGAATTTCGCACAAAGCTACTCGAGGGCTATCTGTGCTAGCCGTCCCTAATTTAGCAGTGTAAGATTAGAGGGAAGGCAGCTAGTCATCACCACCCACCGCCAACTCTTGGGCTACTCTTTTACCAACGAAAAGTGGGATTGACCATCACATTATACACCCCCACGGCTAGGAGGGCGAGCATGTTTAGCGCGACCCGGGCGCGAACCCGCGACCCTCGGATTACGAGCGCACGTCTTAACGCGCTCGGCCAGCACAAGGCATAATCTGATTCTCTGCAGTTGTGTGGCATTTTTGTTGTTCGGCAACTTTATATGCAACAAAGTAAGATGCTTCGACTGTAGCTTGAAGCTTTTGGGCTTGAATTCCCGATGAACCGAACTGGATATTCTTCAGTGTTACAGCCCGGCGCTGAAAATAAGCCTGATCCTCATTTTGAAGATTTGGAGGTCACTTCTGGAGGTGAGCTGAGAGTTTTGATGGCTTGAGGCTTTCATTTGTCAACACTTTGTGACATACTACACATTGTGACCGATTCTCTCCACCAGAAGGTAAATTCACAAAGCCATAGTGAAGAAAGGCGTCAGAGTAGGTGCGCTTTTTAGACATTTTATTGTTTAATCTGCAGAAAAAGAAAAACTGCATAAAAAGTGTGAACAATGTGAACTTATTATTTATTTTTTCATGGCATTATAGATAGCATTAAAAGAGCTTATTCAGCATAGGAATGATGTAATAGTAGGTAAATACTAACTATACTGCACAGGGCAGTACACATACATACCAGGTTTTGTCTACCTCGGCTGATGCTCACATAGAAACTGACAGTGTGAAATAGAGGCAACGTCAGGCAGTGAGTGACGCGTACTGGACACGTCGATGGGTCATCAGGGTTACTGAGTGACTTGTGTTCTGAAGCACACTTGTCAAAATACTTTTAGGTTACCACACACTTAGATACATATTTTTTTCTTTTCTACTACTGTATATTAGTTTTTGATGTTTATTGTTATTTGGTTTAACTTTATTACATACTTAAAATAGGTTTAATTTACAACTTTACATTCTAAGATTAAGTTAACATTAATCCTAATACCAGCTACCTCAATGTTTTCTTGATTTTCAGAATTTTGACTTTTTTCTATCACCCCTCCATTACCCCCAGTTTGGGAACCACTGCTCTATCCCATTATGCCTGGTCGACCTTCCAAGCGCGTTTTAACACCGTTGATACCCCCATTAGTAGGTAGACGAGGACACCCTCCATCCGAACCACCTCGAGTTCACGTGCCATATCTGATCATGTTACGTTTACGACTGAGAGAGTAGATGCAAACACACAACATAGGTCGATATAGGAGATAGGGTTTGATGGTATAAAAACGTAATCCAAGCCATAGCAGTAAATACAGACATCATTTTAATCAGTTTAACACAAATCGAGTACATTTCATCTAGGCCTGACAGGTAGTTAAGGCACTTCACTCGTAATTCGAGGGGCGCGGGTTCGAATCACCGTCATACCAAATATGCTCGCCATTTCAGCCGGGTGGGCTTACTAATGTGAGGGTTAGAACAACTCTTCGTTTGTAAAAGAGTAGCCCAAAAGTTGGCGGTGGGTGGTGATGACCACCTGCCTTCCCTCTAGTCTTACAATGTTAAATTATGGACGGCTAGCGCAGATAGCCCTCGTGTAGCTTTGTGTGAAATTCAAGAACCAAACCAACCATTTCGTGTTTTCATAAGATTTGGGCTTATTTGGGACACTGGAAATGTGTGATGGTCAGTGAAATTTATCATTATTTGTTTTTAATCATCAGTAATGTTCATGGAATACATTTCACACCGTAAAAGTAATGTTAAACTTTGAAACGTTTTTTCTAGTTACTTTTAACATATGCCATAACTGTTTAACGCCTATTTAGAATGTTAATGTTTGTTGAAAGTTAAGCACAAAGCTACACAAGGGTCTATACGTACTTTGACCACCAAGGGTACTGAAACCCAGTTTCTATAGTTATAAACCTACAAACTTACCGTTGTGTCACTAGGCGGCAAATGTGAATATATATGATCTTGAATGTAACGTCTGATTTAATAAAAAAATTCAGAATTAAACATTTAGAGGAAGGAAAAAAAACAACAGTAGTTTTTATTATGTGTTTTAACTTAAAACGTATTATTTAACTTTATCAATTTGGTGACAAGTTTGGGTAATAAATCAGAAAGGTCACACTTTCAAAACAGCTGGATATGACCACCAAAATTTCGCCTAATTTCATTGTTTAAAAGTCAAAACTTTTCTTCCAGATTTAAAAAGATGTTTGGTGTGAAAGTGAGTGTTAAGAATGCCTGTAGCTTAAATCAATTTATCTGTCTTTACAAAACGATAAAAAACAAACAATTTATGTAAAGCTATCTGGTACAAAAACGTTAAGTAAGCTAAAATCCGTATCACAGTTCTCGAACTAGGTTCACGTAAACACTCTCAAAAGTATGTAAATGAGCACGCGCAGAAAAAAAAAGATAACGATAAAAGTGATCATTTCCGACTTTCCTTTCTCAGTTGTGGTTTTTAGACATTTTTTAAAAAGAAAAGTGTATAAGGGTACTTACAGCTACTATTCTGGTAACACAATAGGGTGTTTAGTATCCAAGAGTATCTTTTGGGTTTTGGAAACGTGAGATAATTTTATTTGGATCGTGACGACATTTGGTGCCTTAATGTGTCGCTGGGGGGCTTCGAGTAAAGTATAAATTTGGGATGAATAAATTAAATACAAATGAAACGTAACTTGAGGTATTATCATTAATAATATTATGGTGGAGGTTAACATTATCGAAACGTGTTAACTACAGTAAAAATCTTACCTCCGTTTTTAAGGCCTCACTCGGTTTCAGAGACGCTAGGACTAATCCTTCCCCCTGATACGGAGCACTGCATATGCTAAAAACATGATGTATAATAAATAAACAGGTTTAGTCTCAATAATTCATTAGCATTTTGTAGTTACAGAAATCTGTATAATTTTTTTCCATCTTTACTATACTTTTAGTGGCTTGATTTGGTGCATTTACCACTCCATCTGGTGGAGGAAATAAAAGTTTAGTTCCACATTTGTGATGCGTTATGTCAACATTCAATAATTAAAGTTTGACTTCCTAGTCGATAGTGATAAGTGTGAACTCTTCGTTTGCGATATGACCTTCATTTGACCTTCTACAATAAAAATTATTTCATTATTTTCTGGCGGTCATAGATCATAAGGTGAGATTCTATTTTCGGTAAAGAAATACGGTTATTTAAAGAACTATTTATTTATGTACGTGTAACGTCAAGCTCAAACTTTAACAAAATTTTAAAAACGTTCCTTTACATCTCTAACTGCATATTTTCAAAATATGGATAAAAATATAAACTTTTGAGTGGAACATTACAACAGTTTACTACATTACACATATTACGATGGTATACCATATTACGTACTTGACTTTGGAGTTGGACATTATGATATTGTACCACGTTATGTAATTACGTTTTGAATGGGACATTATAATGGTATACCACATTACGTACTCGACTTTTGAACAAGAAATTACAATGCTATATAATATTACTTACTTTACTTTTGAGCAGGAAATTACGATAGCAAACCACATTACGCCGTTAATATTTGAGCGAGATATAACATTGTAATACCATATTACATGCTTGACTTTTAAGTAGGACTTTACGATGATATATCACATTACGTACTACTGATATTTCTGAATGATTACTTGTATAATTCACTGCTGGATACTTGTTTTGCAGGACATACAGTCAGTGGCCACTTTATTAGGTATACCTATTTACTAACTCTTCGTTTGCGATATGACCTTCATTTGACCTTCTACAATAAAAATTATTTCATTATTTTCTGGCGGTCATAGATCATAAGGTGAGATTCTATTTTCGGTAAAGAAATACGGTTATTTAAAGAACTATTTATTTATGTACGTGTAACGTCAAGCTCAAACTTTAACAAAATTTTAAAAACGTTCCTTTACATCTCTAACTGCATATTTTCAAAATATGGATAAAAATATAAACTTTTGAGTGGAACATTACAACAGTTTACTACATAAACTCCTCCATAAATAAAAACTGAATTCTTCGCGGCATGAACTCAACAAGGTGCTGGAAACATTTCTTAGGGAATTGTTCCATGCTGATTCGGTAGTATCAAGCAGATTTGTCGGCCATACATTCATCCTGTGAACCACCCATTCCACCTCATCTCCATTGGATCGAGATCTTGGGACTGTGCAAGCCATTGGAATACACTTTAGTCACTGTCACGTTCGTGGAATCAGCTTGAGATGATGCTTGCTTTGTGATATGGCACATTATACTGCTGGAAGTACCCGTTTTTCAACGGCTACTTGGCCAACGTGGCCATAAAATGATGCACATGGTCAGCAACAATGCTCAGGTGCGCTGTGGCATTCAAATGATGCCCATATGGTATTAAGGAGCCTAATTATGCTAATAAAACATTCCCCACACCATTACATCACCATCAACAACCTGTACCATTGATACAAGGTAGAATGGATCCATGGATTCATGTTGTTTACATAAAAATTCTGACCATCTATCTGCATTTCGCAATAGAAATCTAAATTCGTTGGTCCAGGCGAGATTTATCCAATCTTCAATCATCCAGTTTTAGTCATCCCACCGTAGTCTCGTCTTCCTATTCTTAGCTGACAGGAATGGAACCCGGCCTGGTATTCTACTGCTGTAGCCATCTGCTTCAAGGTTTGACGCGTTGTGAGTTCAGAGATATCCTTCTGCACACCACTGGTGTACAAAATGGTTATCTGAGTATTTGTGGTCTTCCTGTCAATTCAACGAGTCTAGCAATTTTCTTCTGACCTCTCTCATTAACAAGGTGTTTTTATCTACAGAACTGCCGCTCACCGAATGTTTTTCTTCTTCACACTATTCTTTGCAAATTCCAGAAACTGTAGCGTGTGAAAATCCCAGGAGGTCAGTAGTTTCTGAGATGCTGGAAGTACCATGTCTGACACAAATAATCATTCCATGGTCAAAGTTGCTTAGATCATCCATCTTCCCCATTATAATGTTTTGTCGAGCAATAAATGAATCTCTTGACCATGTCTTTTTGCTTTATATATTGAGTTGCAGTCACATGATTCACTGTTTGGGTATTTGCGTTAAAGAGCGGGTGTTTCTAATAGAGTGACCACTGAGTGTAATTCTAAAGCATGTTGTTACAGCGCACATTCATCTTAAAACAGTTTTCACGAAAATTCCTATTCAAAGTGATTCGTAAAACATTGACGAATCCTTTCAAAGTATTTAATGTAATATTTATTTGGATATGGTTTGGTTTGTTTTGAATTTGAATAGCTGTCCCTAATTCGAAGCTGCGACTCTCACATTATGAGTCGAGGCCTTATCCACCTGGTCCATTTAGCAGTGACTTTTAAAGAAAAATATTTTTATAAATACTTTAAGACTAATTAATATTTACATTTCAAGCAGTTCTATTTAAGAGTGTATAAATATTTTTCGAAAAACATCATTTTTTATTTTTGAATAGATTACCTTTATTTTTAACATTAAAACATAACATAACTATAGTTAATAATCCTTTTTTTAGTTTTAGCCACAGAAAAAATATAATTTGATACTATCTTTACGTTTATTCATAGAAATTATGTTACGTACTTAATAACAACAAAAAAATACACTTTCCAAACATTTCAACGAGAAACCATTTTCAAAACGTTTATAAATGCGCTAAACTACATCGAACAAAGTTTTCAAATAACCTTTAATTGGACCGGCATGACTACGTGGTTGAGGAACATGATTCGCAATCCAAGGGTCGCGGCTTCGAATCCCCGTCACACTAAATATGCTTGCCCTTTCAGCGTGGGGGCGTTATAATGTGACGGTTATTCTCATTATTCGTTGGTAAAAAAGAAGCCTAAGAGTTGGCGGTGGGTGACGATGACTAGCTGCCTTCCCTCTGCTCTTAAATTGCTAAATTAGGGACAACTAGTGCAGAGCGTTCTCGTTTTGCTTTGCGCGAAATTCTAAACAAACAAACAGTCTTCTGTAACCTCAATAATATGGTTAATATAGGCCCACCATGACAAGTTGGTTATGGTGTTCGACTCATAATTTGAGAGCCGCAAGTTCGAATCCTCATCACACCAAACATGCTTGCCATTTCAGCCGTAGGAGCGTTATAATGTGACGGTCAATCCCACTATTCGTTGGTAAAAGAGTAGTTCAAGAGTTGGCGTTGGGTGGTGATGACTAGCTGCCTTCTCTCTAGTCTTACACTGCTAAATTAGGGACGGCTAGCGTAGGTCGCCCTCGAGTAGCTTTGTGCGAAATTCAAAACAGACAAACTTTTAATTTGCTCAGGAAGAATATTTTATGTTCTTCAAACCCTCTTCTAAATTCGAACATTTGTATTTGAAGTTGAACAATAAATCACGAGAAATAACTTTTTAAAATTTGTACATGTTTTTCCTCAGATCATGAATAAACTATCAAGTGTTTAAACCTTCCGAAGATATAACAAAGCCTGACATGATTGGTTGTTTTCTAGTTTTTTTCATGGTATCTTTTTCAACAGATTAATTATTATTATTGATAAATAATATAACTTGTTCAAAATACTTTCATATTACAATTTTTTGAAAGTTTAAACTTGTAGTTCCACTCCGAAAGGACATTAACTGATTAACATAATCTAGAGATTAATTTTTATTATTTCTGGATGACCAATAAGAAAACTTTATTGAGAGAAAGATACTGCCGTGTAATACAACTTAACAATAGAAGTAAACTACAAAGCTACAGATCTAACCACTGGTGATAAATGTATTGACTTCAAACATTCAGCCAATCAGTTCGAGGCATGACAGACAGCTGAGTTTTACAGATAACAGTTTTTCATAACACAAGTTACTTCTCTTCAAACTCAGCACTTAAAGAAAAAAAAGATTCACAATTACGTCTGAGGAGAAATTGTGTTACAAACACAAAAATGTTACAAACAGAAAAATTAGTCGAATCTCCAGTGTAATTATTTAATATACTTCATTTTGGTGAAGCATTTTATGGCGTGACGAATAAAATAAATAAGAAACCGAATTTCACACTTTGTTTGTAATGAAGCATAAGGGTACACGATAGGCTATATGTGGGTCTGCTCACCACGGGTATCGAAACCCGGATTTTAGCGTTATGAGCCCGCAGACGTGTCGCTGTGCTACTCGTGGGTTTGTTATTTCACGCAATCAAACGAAAATGCAAATGTTAAAATAACTTGCGAAAAGACCCTTTGAGCTTAAAATTAGCGATAGCTTAACGATTAAAAAGTCGTAATTAAAAGCAATAATTTTTACGCTTATAAAACACAACAAATAAAATCTGTAGTATTTAAATTTGTAACTGAAAGCCCTAATTAAAATATCAAAGCAATTAATCTGGAAAATGTTCTATAACGAAATTATTATAAACTTTAACTTAAAAGACCCAGAACCTCGAGCAGAGCACTTTCGAACAGTTAGTAGCTCTTCTTCGGACCATTTTTTACTCACCTAGAAGAACATTCAAATGCTTGAAAGCGTTAGAATTTCTGTTTTATAACTCTGGTTTATTTTGTAGTGACTCTTTTTGCTAAGCAATATAGAAGTAGCAACATCTCTACGACGAAAGAGAGTCGAAGACCGCCTGTTTTAACCACTCGCACCACTATACACTAGTGTATTGTCTGTTAGTCAGTCAGTAGTATGGGTGCGTATCTCATCGTAGTAGTCGAAACAATAAGTATCTAGATATTGATGCCCGATACGATAAGTATTTACACACAAAAGTTTTACCGACGGTTTGTTTCAACGTTTAACAGTCTTGTTTGTAATGCATTATCTATATTACAAACATTGGCTTTTTTAAGTATTTGTTGTTGTATGGTGTTAAGCATAAAGGTACACAAAGGACTATCTGTGTTCTACCCAACACGGGTATTGAAACTCGGTTTTTAGAGGTATAAGTCCGTAGACATACCGCTGTGCCACTAGGGGGCTTTTGAGTACTTAACACTTTGCAGTGCTCTTTCAAAATTTCAGGTTTGATGAACTAAATGGCAGTTGGCAGGAGAAACAAAATAAAAAAAAGTTAATGTATTTCTATCTATTTTGTTATTGTTAATTTGTTGCGTTACGTTAATGTATTTCTATCTATTTTGTTATTGTTAATTTGTTGCGTTACGTTAATGTATTTCTATCTATTTTGTTATTGTTAATTTGTTGCGTTACGTTAATGTATTTCTATCTATTTTGTTATTGTTAATTTGTTGCGTTACGTTAATGTATTTCTATCTATTTTGTTATTGTTAATTTGTTGCGTTACGTTAATGTATTTCTATCTATTTTGTTGTTGTTAATTTGTTGCGTTACGTTAATGTATTTCTATCTATTTTGTTATTGTTAATTTGTTGCGTTACTTTACATGTAATGTTTTTACTAAAAGAAATTAAGACAATATGTAGTGCTCATATTAACCCTTAGAAAATATGCTTTATTAGGTTTGGTATGTTTTGAATTTCGAGTAAAACTACACAAGGGCTATCTACGCTAGCTGTCCCTAATTTAGCAGTGTTAAAATAGAGAGAAGGCAGCTAGTCATCACCACCCACCGCCAACTCTTGGGCTACTTTTATACCAACAAATAGTAGTATTGACCGTCACATTATACCCTCACGGCTGAAAGGGCGAGCATGCTTGGTGTGACAGGGATTGAACCCACAATCTGAAGAATACGAGTCGAGTGTTTTAACCACCTGGCCATACAGGGCATCTTTATTACGAATTAATTTTTTTTCTGTATAAAAGACTTACAGTGTTTACTCATGATGTCAGAAATACATAAATTGAAGTCGGGATGTAAAAGATAAACCCCTATAACTCGAGGACTTTCGAAAGGCGGATCTTTCTTCTTCAAGGGCAAACAGTTTATCCTGAAGAAGGAATGTTCTCCTTTCGAAAGCGTTCGTGTTATAAGTTTTTTCTATCATTTCGTAATCGTTACTGAAGGCTTGTCAGATTTAGTGAGTGCATATATAAATCATATCGTATCGGACGATGTATTGATATAATCGTACATTATCGCTGTATCGCCACACATTTAGTCAGTAGACACTAAAATGACATCTCATACAGGAAGTTTAACGTTGCAATTTGTAATCTCAGGACGTCAGTAAAACGCGCGCATGCCATAAATCACGAGAAGAATTAAATATTCTGTAGGCTACAATACAGCATTACATGTGAACTTGAAAAGCAAGAAATGAAAATATTCGTTTCTCTTAATTTTGGTGTTATTTTCTCTTGAAACAGAGCACTTTCGGGATACCTGCGTATGTACGTACATCTAGGATTATATGCTGTTTTTATCAAACCTTCCAAATACTGTCATACTTTGTAAACTATGCATTTTGCCTCCAACGCTGTTGAGGAATAGACCAAAGTCCTGAAACGTAAACTTTGGAAACTTGCAACATACCCCTAGAGTGAAGCGTATTGATATTCACCGAAACGTTTCTTGACTACAGTTTCAACAAGAAATATTGAATTTTTCTAATTCTTCGTGAAACGAACTAAAAAGGTATACGAACCCTTTCTAGAGCTTACATTGCTAGTTTATTTTAAAAGTAAAATGTGAAGGTCTTTTATTCTTTTTTCTTAAAAAGAAAAAACCATCATTTGAAGTGAACTCTGTCGTGCAATAAAAATCTCTTGTAAGATATATGATGATATCGATTATTGATTTTGCAGAAAAAAGTTACATTTAATAGAGTTTTCTATTATTTAGTGCTGTAGAACAGGAGATCAGAATGTCTGGTTCTAAGTTTGGGTTTGATTAATCGAAACAAACAATTTTATGACAGAAATGTTACCGATGCTGCTTTTTTAACAAATAAAACAAGAATTTATTGGGGTTTTTTTAACAAACTAAACCACAATTCGTTGTTTTTTAAAAACTAAACCAGAATTTGTTTAAAATAACCGTAGACCTTTAATAATCCAGATACACACACACACATATATATGTTTACTCAATAGTTTAAATACGTAATTCCTACCTTTGCACTTTTGAACGGCTTATTCATTCTGCATGCCTTTTTTATATCAATTTCTGTTGTATTAACACAACCTGGCTGAATGAAGGGAAAAGTAGCATTTTATTTCAAAATGTTCTGTTAAACTTTAAATCCATTAAACAGTGAATCAGCTAAGCATTAAGTACATTAAACCAGTTAAGCTTTAAATCCATTAAGCAGTGAACCAGCTGAGCATTAAGTCCATTAATCCAGTTAAACTTTAAATCCATTAAACAGTGAATCAGTTAATCATTAAGTCCATTAAACTAGTTAAACTTTAAATCCATTAAACAGTGAATCAGCTAAGCATTAAGTCCATTAAACTAGTTAAACTTTAAATCCATTAAACAGTGAATCAGCTAAGCATTAAGTACATTAAACAAGTTAAACTTTAAATCCATTAAACAGTGAATCAGCTAAGCATTAAGTACATTAAACAAGTTAAACTTTAAATCCATTAAACAGTGAATCAGTTAATCATTAAGTCCATTAAACTAGTTAAACTTTAAATCCATTAAACAGTGAATCAGCTAAGCATTAAGTCCATTAAACTAGTTAAACTTTAAATCCATTAAACAGTGAATCAGCTAAGCATTAAGTACATTAAACAAGTTAAACTTTAAATCCATTAAACAGTGAATCAGCTAAGCATTAAGTACATTAAACAAGTTAAACTTTAAATCCATTAAACAGTGAATCAGCTAAATATTAAATCTCGTCAAATGTCAAATCACTTAATACAGATAACAGCTTTTCTGAATTAAACGTCAAGAATAACTGTTATTAGAAAGACGAATTTAATGAAATGATAGGAGATGGATCAAATATTCATTGGAAGGTTTTGTATTATAAATTTCATAATGCGTCTTTTTAAACAAAGGTTTTAAACAAAAGTAGGTTTAGAATGTGATAATACTGTTTGGCTGGCTTCAGTCTATTATTTGTTGTCAGTTAATCGACTATTTAGCTAAATGTGTAAGATAGTTTTATCAAAACATTTTTCCACTTCAAGTAATAAAGAAATGAAGGTGAAAAAGCTTTAATTCTAGTCCTCAAATTAAGCTTACTATAAATATAACTGTTTTAAAAAACAAAAACCTAACACGTGGAAGGCTTAATGTTTTACTTCAATTATGTGAACACGCATATCTTTTGTATTTAGAAAAACCTAACCACGTAGTAAATTTTATTTAGACACTGGTTATAACTGAATTAATTTAAGCTCTATTTGACGAATAATTTCGAAACATTTAGCAATTCTCGGGGCCATTGTACCTGGTTATGGATCAATATGACTAATGTTCGCGCTTGTCGCTCCTAAACACTCTTGAAACTTTCAGCTGTGGATGCGCTATAAGAGTAAAAGTCAGCCCCATTATTTGGTTCAAGGCAAGCAAAACTCATGCGGCGATAGTTGCTGTTTGGCTAGCTAACTTTCTTTAGGGCAGTATTTCCAAATAATGGAGAAAAAATACGAGCTCTAACTTTCTTGTTTTTATGTCAGACGATTTAACCTGCACGTGAATAAGGTGCCGTTCAAGTTAAAAAGAACAATGTTTATCTTCCACCAGTTGTTTCTCCAGAACATTGCATAAACATACGACTATAAATATATCCAGACAGACAACTGACCCCTCCCCTAGCTTTACTCGTGTTCTGACGTAGAACACTTTTACCTCATTACTTATCTCACTCAAAATGTTTTGTTTGTTTGTTTAAAAATCAGCACAAAGCTACACAATGAGCTATCTGTGCTCTGCCCACCACAGATATCGAAACCCGGTTTTTAGTGGTGTAAGTCCGTAGACATACCACTGTGCCACTGGGTGGCTAAACTAACAGTTACGTTCCAGATTCGATACCGAAAAGAGTGGTTGTTATTTAACCCTCGCATATTTACTCTTGTTCAAACCAGCCTTTCATTGTTTAAAATTGGAAACAGGTCAGTTCTGTTGTGGAGTACCCGATTTTCGATTTGACGAGTCGAGTCCAAATCCATGCAATCCAACAACATGTTTTCCTCAAAATTATATCTTCGAGCGTGTTATAAAAAGTTGCAATCAGCCCCTTAACGTGGATAATTGATGTCAAGATAACTCTCTTCCTTCTCTTAAGTAATTTAAAAACTGGGGAAACATGCAGGTAAACTTAATAGCTTTGCCACAAATACAGAATACAAACATTTTTTTAACCACAGGAGAAAAATAAGACATGCTATCTTCGTAAAAACGATACTTGAATAATTGATTTCAATTATCTAAGAAATCGCAACAAAAAACACAACCACAACGCGAGAATTTTGGCAATGGAAATGTTCAATAGACTAAGTGTTAAAATACTACATCTTTCTCTCTTTTATTATAATTAAATACAGCAAAGAGAGGTGCTAAAAATTAGTGAGTCTGATTAAAGTGATTTTTTTTTTACATTTTTGCAATATGTTACTCGAAATCAATTTAAACGAAGAAAGAACAGAAGTGGCTAAGAAACGTTTCACGATAATGAACTGCTTTAATTATCAACATCATTAAGAGATCATTAATATTCATGTTGCTGCGAAACGCCAATTTTCCAATACTAGAAGTTGTGTCTAAGTATTTGACTAGTTCTTTTAGACAGTATTTTTTTTTCTTATGGTTTGAGGGTAATGGCCGGCTACATTCGAATCAAAGAATTATTATAAATTATTCTGTATATTTGCATTATATTCTTTGTACAAACAAAATAGTTACTTCGGGATTCCTAAAGAAACAAATTACAGCAAAACGCAAGAAAAACCACCTTCCCATATGTTTGTTTGTTTTGAATTTTGCGCAAAGCTACACGAGAGCTATTTGCGCTAGCCGTCCATAATTTTGCAGTATGAGAGTAGAGGGAAGAAAGCTAATCATCACCACCCACCGCCAACTATTGGACTACTCTTTTACCAACAAATAGTTGGCTAAAAGAGCGAGTATGTTTGGTGTGAAGGGAATTTGAACCCGCGACTCTCAAATTACGAGTCCAGTGCCTTAACCACCTAGCTATGAAACCGCCTTTCAAATCGGCCACCAGCCCAGCATGGCCAGGTGGTTATAGCACTCGAATCGTAATCTGTGAGTCGCGTGTTCAAATGCCCATCGCAACAAACGTGCTTGCCCTTTCAGCCGTGAGGGCATTATAATGTGACGGTCAATCCTACTATTTGTTGGTAAAAGAGTAGCCCAAGATTTGGCGGTGAGTGATGATGACTAGCTGCCTTCCCTCTAGTCTCACACTGCTAAATTAGGGACGGCTAGCGTAGATATCCCCTCGCATAGCTTTGCGCGAAATTTGAAACAAACCAAAACCAAATCGGCCAAACAGAACTGTTTTAAAAGGTGAAGAGTGATGAAAACGAGAAAAAATACAGATACATGATTTGTAACACCAGATAAACAGAGAAAGATTTTTTGACAGAAAAAGGTAAAAGGTAGTAAAATAAATCTTTAATTTAGAAAATAATGAATATTTTTTCTCTTCTACTCTCAGAACAAGTCTCAGTTGCTTAAGGTTGACTTGTAATTAAAATGAGATTAGAGAACAATCCTTAATATATTTTAGTTGCCTAGGCTTGACTCGCAATTAAAATGAGATTAGAAAGTAATCTTCAATGTTTTGGATGGACACACACGCTCATAAAGTATAATGACTTTCAAAAAGAAAACAAAAACTTACTACTGGTCCATGCACGTCCCAAAAAGCTCTTTCCTGGCTATCCAACACTTTTCTTTCCAATTTGTCTCTTTTCTTGTCAACCCTAAAGAAACAAAGTTTCTTTGACCACAACGAGTGAAATAATTGTTTTGTTTTGGTGTTAACTGCACGTTAGACAGCGGTAACGTTACAATCTTACAGCGCTAAAATTCGAGGTTTGATTCCTTCGCAGTAAACCGAGTAGATAGACAAGTGTGGCTTTGCTTCCAAGCGAAGATTTTGAAATATTAAAATAAATATTTATTTCAATAATGCACACTATACTATATGAGCTACGTCAATACCACAGGAATCACGCTTCGAATTTAAGCGTTATAAGCCTTCATGTCTACTTAACAATCAGGGTGTAAAACGTACTAAACGTTTTCTAAACAAATGTTATTAAGATTAAAGCAGGTCTTTATGAATTTTAAAACAAAAAGTAGACTACTTTATTAATATCTTAGTATTATCAGTTTCAAATATACCAGTAATTCATTTAGAAATAACTCGTGTTTTTCTAGTGATGGTATTTCATTAGCTAATTTAAGGGTTTGTAAAGATTTTACTCTACTGCGCAGATTTTCAAAAATCTATATATTGTACAGCATAGTGATTAAAAATCTATATATTGTACAGTATAGTGACTAAAAGTGCTTTAGAATGCCACTTTTCTTGTGTAAAAGTGGTTGAACGAAATATAGAGTGTGGTTAATTTTGAATTATATATTATTTATATATCCATTTCTTGTTATTTTATTTTAAAAAGTTTCTTACCTGGTAAATTTCTTACAGAGTAGCTTCTAAGCTTATGATAAAACCTGATTTTTGAAATTAGCCTAATAGCGTATTATGAAATTAGCCTAAAATCCTAGTTCTTTACATAATGCATGTATGAAATGTATAACATAAAATTAGCCTAAACGCATAGTTCATTACGATAATAAATAAAATATTAAATTAGTTTGTCAGTATAGTTAATTATGTTGTTGTTTTGAATTAAGCACAAAGCTACACAAATGGCTGTCTGTGCTCTGCCCACCACGGGTATCGAAACTAGGATTTTAACGTGTAAGTCCGCAGACATACCACTGAGTCATTGGGGGGAAACTAATTATTATAACAAATACATTATGAAATTAGATTGTCGGCATAGCTAATTATGAAAATAAATACAATATGAAATTAGTTTCACAGCATAATTAATCATGAAAATAAACATAATAAGAATTAGTTTGTCAGCATAATTAATCATGATAAGAAATACATTATAAAATTGATTTGCTAACATAGTTAATTATGTTATAAACACGTTATGAAACTAGTTTGTCAGTATAGCTAATTATAACGACAGACAAAAACTAAATAAGTTCAAAAGCATAATTAAATTTCTAAATGACCTTGAATGACCTCGGTTACATTATCAATGGGTAGAACTACAAAACCGTATTTCCATACGACTGACAATTAGTTTTCTATATTTCTCCATTTCTGAATTTCTTGCCTGTCAATGGACATTTTTATAATCCTATATACACACAAACGTGCATATATAACCATAAATTTGAAAGCAATAAATAAAATACGATGCATATTTTGTTTAATTTTAATGTGTTTTGTTCATGGTTTAAACATTTATGATTATAATATAATTAATCAGAGGTTTGGATTTGATGGTTTTGACGCAGTCCTTGATAAATTTGTTTATTTAGTTGGTTTGACTTGGATGTCATAATTTAATTTCACTAATACATATATATATACACAGAAAATTAGGTTTCGCTAACTGCATAAATTAGAGAAATAATATAAAACGTTCAACGATAATTTTACAAGTTTTATTATATGTTACAGAATCTCAAGGTTCTACGTGTTTTATAAACAGAACAAGTTTTCCAGTGAGACAAAATATCATGCATATTTCAACCGTGAAGAGTGCTGAGATTTTCTATAAAATGAAACTCACTTGGTTCGTGCCTCAGCCTGCATGAAGATAAATTCCCACTTCCGAGAGAACATTTTCTGAAGCCTCGCCAGATTTTCCGCCTCGTAGTCTGCCAGTTCTAGTCGGGTTTTGTTCTGCATGGTGCGTTTACATAAATACACAGCTGACAGAAAGGAAAAAACGTGGATGGGGTAAAGTTTATTCGTTTATTTCCTTTAAAACAACTTTATTTCAAAAGTGTAAAAAAAGTTTAAACGCTAGTCTATGCGGGAGCCATCTTTAGTCATTCCGAATCCCCTGTGCTAGTCTATACGGGAACCATCTTTAGTCATTCCGAAGCCCCTGTGCTAGTCTATACGGGAGCCATCTTTAGTCATTCCGAAGCCCCTGGAGGAATTCAGTAAATAGAGCTCCATAATGATAAGAAAACTCAGAAGTAGATTAATAGACATAGCACTGGGGACCCTTTCATGTGAGGGGCCCCGAGCAATTGTCTGGTTTGTTCAACTGGTAAGACCGCCTATAACTCTGTAATATAGTCATATTAAACTCGAATATTCTATTTCATTTTAATTAAGCTAAATCGAGTGTTTAACGTTTGTATTATTTACTCACACAGTAATATATATATATAAAAAACCCTATGATTATATATTGATCGACTACTTGTAATATTATAAAAATGTTACTTGTTTCTTTTGAATTTCGTGCAAAGCTACACGAGGGCTATCTACGCTAGCCATCCCTAATTTAGGAGTGTAATAGTAGAGGGAAAGCAGCTAGTCATTACCACTCACCGCCAACTCTTGGGCTACTCTTTTATCAATGGATAGTGGGATTGATTGTCCTATTGTAATGCCCCAAGGCTGAAAGGGCGAGCATGTTTGATGAGATGGGGATTCGAATCCGCAACTCTTACATTCTAGGTCGAGCATCCTAACCACCTGGCCATGCCGGGACAGAAACTTTAACATGTCGAATTAATGTTACTTAAACTAAATTGTTTGTACGTTAAATAGTTTATTTGTCACGTGGCTGAACTTGCGTGTAATAGACTAAATCAGTTAGAAAAAATAATTAAAGAAAATACAACGTGTTAACTCTTTAAAGGTTTTGCAGAAAGTAGATATGGAAGACCGAAAATAAAAAAAAAGATTAAAAATAACATTAAAGAAGTCTGCAGAAATTATCATAGAAGCAAATTAATTTCGATTTGAAACTCACTTAACAAACAGAAATAGATTCACAAATGAAAACAGAGAATTGTCATTTTTTCCATTTTACATGAATATACGTAGTACATACCATAGTCCGTATTTTCCGGTTCCCAGCAGTTAGATGGCCAAAAATATGGTGTCTGAAAGCAGCAAATTGAATAAAAACTTATTCACAAACCAATTTCTTCTTATCGCAAAGAAATATATGGGAATCGATAACAAATTAATTGGATAATTTTATTTTATTGTGAAAAGTGGTGAGAAATAATTGTCAGTCAAAATAACACTTATTCTTTATTGTTCCTGTGTTGGTTTTAAATATTCATTCAAGATATTCTATTATGTAACGTCGTTTAAAAGTTTTGTGACGGTTATGAAAACCAAACTTTACAAATTACTTAAGTCAACATAAATACAAACTACTAAAAACACGATGAAAAACAAACCACTCAAGGTACCATGAAAAATAAATTTTACAAACTACTCAAAAACCTTAAAAATCGAACTTTTGTTTTGGAATTTCGTACAAAGCTACTCAAGGGCTATCTGTGCTAGCCGTCCCTAATTTAGCAGTGTAAGACTAGAGGGAAGGCAGCTAGTCATCACCACCCACTGCCACCTCTTGGGCTACTCTTTTACCAACGAATAGTAGGATTGACCGTCACATTATAACGCCCCCACGGCTAAAAGTGCGAGCATGTTTGGCGCGACAGGGATGCGAACTCGCGACCCTCAGATTAAGTTGATTGATTTAGAGTTTTATGGCACAAAGCAACGAGGCTATCTGCGCCACTCAGATTAAGAGTCGCACGTCTTAACACGCTTCGCCATGCCGGGCCAAATCGAACTTTAAAAACTACTCAAGACACTATGGGAAACAAACTTTACAAACTACTCAAGACACCATGAAAAACAAACTTTACAAACTGCTCAAGACACCATGACAAACAAACTTTACAAACAACTCAAGACACTGTGGGAAACAAACTTTAAAAACTACTCAAGACACTATGGGAAACAAACTTTACAAACTACTCAAGACACTATGGGAAACAAACTTTACAAACTACTCAAGACACCATGAAAAACAAACTTTACAAACTACTTAAGACAATCTCTTTGAACAACAAATACGCATGAAAAGCTATTTTAAAGTTATTTGAGAACTATATATATATATATATATTTGAAATAGCATTCAGTGAGTGAATATTAGCTTTGAAATATCCAATACATCAAACAAAGCTATATATGTGTGTTTAAACATGACCTGCGTTTAAATAATTAACTTCTGCGTGTTTGGTCTCAGGTCAGCAGCATAAATATTTATAACTGGTGGTCGAGACTTGAAAACATTAGTTACACGTTAGAGTACACTGAAATAGAAAGGCATTAAACTAAAGATGTCCGAATTATTGTTAACTGAAGTACGTAAAAAGAAGAAATCGTGAAAACAAAAAGAACCAATGAAATAAGAAGACAGCACTGTAGTTCGTACTTATGACTGCCATGGAGAAGACAAACATCTAAAGAACATCCGTTAAATTTATAGTTTGTTTCTACAGCTAATTTACGTTAAAAGACGAAACGTTTCAAAGTTATTGCTGATACTACGTAGTTCTTGATTACTTCTATTTTCATCTTTCGAGAACTCGCACAATTTCAAAAGTTTGAACTAATTTTGTTGTTGGATCTTCTAAAATGACTGAAATTTAAAACATTGGTTTACTGATAATAATATATCAAACCATGTTGACCCTTACTTTTAAGAATAAGGAAGGTTCTTTGCGGAAATGACTAGTTTACTTTGGAGAAACATCTGATATAACTTGTCCACTTGAAAATCTACTATAACTACGCTATGCTAGGTCAGCCGTAAAACTGCTTCTTGGATGTATTTTATCCAGTTTCTTGATATGTGATTTTTACAGCCTCAGTAAATAGTTTGTGAATCAGAATGACTACTTTGGCCACTTGACAAATCTTTTTACTCGGAAATGTATATATATTGGCAAAGATGATCGAAGACTTAGGACCTCCATTTGTGAGTTTCAAGTGTTCACTATGTTTCTGAATAAATTTAAATATTTCATACAATTAGTAGCAGATATGATCATTTTGATAAATTAAAAAAATTCTGTGTTCAGAAAGTTTCAAACTAAAAATACATTTCTGATATTTTCATGTGTCTAAGTTATAAATCAGCCCTCTCAGTGGCTCAGCGGTATGTCTGCAGACTTACAACGCTAAAAACCGGGTTTCGATACGTGTGGTGGGCACCGCACATATAGCCCATCGTGTAGCTTTGTGCTTAATTCAAAAACAACAACTTATAAATCATTACGTATCATGTTTGGAATTCTTGACACTTTTTGGAATTGGTTTCTTTATAAAAATTAAGTGAAGAACTTTAGACATTTGAACTGTAACTTTTAAGATATAATAATCTCGTTAATTTTAACACTGCGTAATACTTTAAATCTTACGAGAAGAATGTATTCATTGAGTTATATAAGGAGATCGTGTCGTAAGTTAGATGTATTTTCAAGTTGTTCTTTTTTCTTTTCGTATTTTAACCAGGTAATATTGTTTACTAGATAAAGTATCACATGGATTTTGCTGAGATTACACGATGTGCATTTTTGTTATTTTTAGGCGGAAGGCTACACCATAAATTACCTATGCTCAGTTTACAGAAGGTATCAAAACCTGAGTTTTATTAGCATTATAAACTTTCAGACTCGTCACTGAGCCACCGGGGAAAATTTTAGTATAAAACTACAGTCCCAATGGATTATATTTTATGTAAGAGATCTTATAAATTACACAGTTGAGATTTCTTGTCATTTTATAGAAAACCATTCAATGTTTTCTAGAAAAAAAAAGTAAAGGTCATAACTTTGGTTATGTAATGTCAGTCGCATTATGATCCAAGTTCAATGTTTGTTCCTCCAGGAACTGCAGGGGAATTATGTGCCGTGTGGCTTTTATGTGCAACGATACCGAAAAGATAAGTTAAACTATTTAGAAGTTACGATAGTCTAGAAAAATCTGTGAGAAATAAAACCTTAACGTAAATAGAGTTTATTCAAAAACCATTTGGTTTTTCTGAATATCTTGCATAGTACAGAAACTTTTTTTTTCTTAAATAAGAAGATGAACCAAGAAAATGCGTCACTAATATCTTCTGAGAATCGATATTTGTCAAATAACGTGAGAAGAAACAAACAGTCCAAAGCTTCTAAAATGAAAGATAAGATGGTTTTATCGGCGTTTGTAATGTCCTTAATAGATGTTACCATCAGTACTTCTCCAAACATAGGTTGCTTTGTTTTGAATTTCGCGCAAAACTACTTGACGGCTATCTGCGCTAGCCGTCCCTACTTTAACAGTGTAAGGCTGGAGGGATTATTTGTTTATTTGAAATTTCGCACAAAGCTACTCGATGGCTATCTGTGCTAGCTGTCCCTAATTTAGCAGTGTAAGACTAGAGGGAAGGCAGCTAGTCATCACCACCCAAGCTCCAAGCTCTTGCTAAGAGAGAGGAAAAACACAAATAGGTCCTGAGACATTTATTTTTAAAAGCATACTTGTGTAACACCATAAAGAAATAATACAGTAGAATTTGTAACTTAAAAAAAATATAGAAACGTAACACTGTGGCCTTGCTAACGAATCAGCAACGTTTCCTGAGGCCTCTTTTTACGAATTACTTTTCTTAAGTCACATTTAGGCCCGCTTAATGAATCAACAACACTTTTAAAGTCTCTTACTTTCTGTGTGAATGATTTTCTAAATGCTTAACATCCGGTGTAAAGGTAACTTCGTATTTTTACTGTTAACCCATTAGTCACTATTAAGTGGAATAAAAAAAACATCTGCCCTAACCAGTTGTTGTTGTTTTACTTTATTGTAATAATTAAAACAAATTATAAGTGTTTGCATTTCTAAAGGTTTTTAAAAGGTTTCACTTTTGTTTTCACGTTTAAGACAACGTGTTTGAAACCAGTTTGAACTTGAACTTTACATAACTTGAAATTGTTTCACTTTACTATGTTAAGTGTTTTTCCCAACATTATTTTTTACTCTATAAGCACAAGCTACAATATTTTCCCTTATTCCTCTATTTATCTATTTAACGTTAGGCCTACTTTCAAGCACACTCTGTACCCTGTTTGCTTGATTTGTGATATCCAACGGTTCGGAAAGGTCTCCCACTAGTACAGTGATAAAGCTTCGGATTTACAACGCTAAACTCAGGATTTGATTCCCTTCGGTGGACTCAACAGATATCCCAAGATGGTTTTGTTATAAGAAACGCACGCGCTCCCACAAGGTCCAGAAGGGCAGTTGTGACGAAGCGTGGCTGATCTCAGACTATACTTCCTTTCCTTTATTTCTGACAGTTGTTTTGATGTGAAATTAATTGGTTCCATAGAACCAATTAATCACTACGGGCGCTCGAAGATTAAAAAATCCTACTTCGCCTAACTCTAGCGAGAAGACAATGTGCGCATGTTAGTTGTAACATGAGGCTAGACTGTGGATAAATATTAGTGTTGGAAACTTCATAATGTTAATGAGCAGAACAGGAAAGGGGATATTTATTTCAACAAATAAAGAGACTCCAGTTAAGAGACACTGATAAATGGGTCTTGTTACCTAGATTGTCACTGCGGTTTTCAAGATTTCAAGATGTTTGGATTTTGATACTGTACACTTCTTTTCCTTTCAGCAAAACAAGTATTAAAAATATCATATGTGACGCAAAGTTTTTATATATTCGATTTCCCAAACTCTGCACTGTTGACTGTCGTTCTGCCCATTCAAACCTGTCAGAAGTCTAAAGAAATACGAAAACGCCTCGAATAATATAATATAATATAGATGGTGTATTTTAAGTTCCTTTAACTAAAATATATATATATGAGGCCTCCAATTCATATGTTATATTTCCTATCGTACCTTTGGTGAAAACAGACCTGTAATAACATCACCAGACATTTGGTGCACAGTATAATTCGGCACAATGCCATAACACTACTTGAACACCGAAGTTAATTTCGGTTACTAAACAGCAAATTATTTACTATTCCTATCAGAATCTTTGTAGCCTTTTAAGTTTCACAACCGCCTTTTGTTTGTTCTCGTACATTCCTGTCATACTTTCACACTCATATGTCTGTGTGTGTGTATGTGTGTCTTTAAAACAGTCGAATAATCCCTAAAGACAATCGATCGCAAGAAGGTTTGTTTGTTTGTTTGTTTTTTGGAATTTCGCACAAAGCTACACGAGGGCTTTCTGCGCTAGCATTCCCTAATTTAGCATTGTAAAACCAGAGGGAAGACAGTTAGTCATCATCACCCACCGCCAACTCTTGGGCTACTCTTTTACCAACGAATAGTGGGATTGACCGTCACATTATACACCCCCACGGCTGGGAGGGCGAGCATGTTTAGCGCGACGCGGGCGCGAACCCGCGACCCTCGGATTACGAGTGCACGCCTTAACGCAAGAAGGAAAAGAGATAATCATTCTATAACTAAAGAAGAGACATACGTAACAGCCTAACACTTAGCCCCATCTAGTGGTTCTACTCTTACAAATAATAAATATTCAAATTCACAATTCGATGAGTCTTGCACTGTTTAGTCCTAGCAAGATTATTGTCGTTATTTTAGCTATACCAACAGTTTTCCAGTATTGTGTTTCCAATACGTTCAGATGTTTGTGATTCCAAGGGTGACACGAATTCATGCAAAAGGAAAATAAACGGTATTTATACAAACTATGGTTTAACAGCATCTCAAAATAATCTATAATATTAAAATAACTTCATGTATATACTTAAGAATCCGCACAAATATCAAAATTATATCTACATGCCATATAATTTCAGAATACCGTGTCAACTAAATCATATAACCTACTCGTGGTTCAATTTGCCACTATGATCCCAATAACAACATCCTTTATGACAATGCAACTTACATATATATTGCCTCTTCAATGTCTAATTCGGGGTTTTTATCAGTTGTAGAAAATAATTTTGTTTTAAACGCATTTAAAACGAAACAGATGTCGCTGATACGAAAGTGTAAACAACAGTAGTCGTATCTGCTTGTTTATTTGTGCGAGAGGACTATACTTTTATACAAGGTAATATAAATAAATATATTGTGTATTACTAACTAGTAGAAGCAAAAATGGAAACACTGGAAGAAAATCTTTAATTGTCATGATTTTTAACGGAAAATAAATTCTAGAATCCATTAATTGCTTTAATTTCTAAACGATGTTGTAACACAATGAACAAAATAGGGAGTTGATGAAGTTAACTTATATGTAGTTAGTTCATTTATATTAATGAAATGTTAGCAAATCCTGTTTAACTAAGATAACGATTTTGGATAAGTGGTAAAGGAACTTTCTGAAAGAAAATGGAAGTTAATGTACTATATTTTTTCTAATCTTTTATTTAAAATTAAAAGTAAGGTTAATTCTGTAGTTATTAAAATGTTGAAATATTATTTAAGAATGTCTTAGAATTTTTGCTTTCATTATATTTAAAATATCTTCAAGTTAAGTTTATAAAATAAGATAAAACGTGAACTATAAACAAATATTGCTGACTAAATTTACTAAACGCTTATAAAGAGTGTTTTGGTGTTTATCCAAGTAGAAGAAAAATATAATTTAAATCATTGAACTTTAGAAATTGTGAAACAAAAATAAAAGAATTTTACGAACGAAGAAAAAAATACTACCACAGAACAAATAATACTTGAAAAGTAAAAACAATTTAAACAAAATAAAGTATGCTTGTTTGAAATTAAGCACAGAGCTGCACAGTGGACTATCTGTACTCTGCTTATGGGTATCGCAACTCATTTTCTAACACTATAGCAAATATAGCACTGTGCTACTGGGGAGCAACACACAGACCCCCCCACACACAAAAAAATGAGTTATATGGATAGAAACAATAAGCCCTTTTCTTCTTGTACTGTTCTCACAGTTATTTTAGGTTTACATAAGATAAACAAACGCTTAATTTTAAAACAAAATATTTATTGTTTATTGGCATGCGACACTAAAATATATATAGAGAGAGACATATGAACGAACTGTAGATAAATAACAGTAATTTACTCACAAATTACGTAAAAGGGTCACAAATATACAGAATTTTTAAATCATTGAAAACATTTTAATTTTATTTATATTATTTATGATTAAACATATAAAACTCGAAAATTTAAGAATATTGGAGTTATTTTACTTAATTTAGACATCTATACGTCAAAAGTTACTAAGGAACAAAAATCTAAATCAACAACAAAAATTTACAAAACAAAATATTTTTAAAAAAATATATGTGATTGGGTTACGTTTAAAAATTATTAACTACATAAAGAGAGTGAGTAGAAAAATACCTATATGTCTAATTGTTAATATCAATGTCTATTCGTACAGTATATATGTCTAAGTACTATGTCAAAATGAGTCAATTAAAAAATATAACTTATTTGGCACTTTCATGTGGAAAAAGAGTCAATGATTAATAATTAATATATAATTTTAAACTTCATAGTTAGATTAGCTTACCTCCCCTCAGCAGTAAAGTAAAAATTACTAATAGAATCATAATACACTTAACACGCAAGTTGTGTGTTAAGTTTAACTAAGTTAATATTCAATATTATCTTAATATACAAGATAATATTAAGTTAAACTTAATTTGCAAGTTGTATTAAGTTTAACTAAATAGCTGCTTGTTTTCCTGCTTTTATAAGTATTCCTTATGGGCTTCAAAATTTTGATACAGATAACTAAAGTTAATGCAACTTTACGATCTTATAAGTTCGTTTGTTGTTGTTTTTTAATTGATTCAAAAGTTACTGTCATAGTGGATAAGTAACTATAAAAATAGAAGAAATACAAAAAAGAAAACAGCACCCATACACAATAATTATCCATATAAACATAGGGCAGCTAGAATATACAAAATTGGGCTTTTATATATATATAGCTTGATACTGCTCTACTGTTTTATATCGCCTTGTTTTAGCCCTAATTTTACGTAAATGTCATCTCATAGATGATAATATTTCAGTCTTCAGTTTACCAGTACTTGGGGAGTTAATATTAGAGTTCAGCCATGCAAGTGAAATAAAACCACAATAAAGAAATAAATATATGAGTCTCCTTAATACAGATATCCACAGACAGATTCTGTTAAATTAAGAACTTACCGGTTAATAAGAGAGACAACATGAAAATCAGCATAGCTCCACACATAGTTAACATCAGAACCAAACCACGATTGCTTAGCTTTTAACCTTTTCGTGAGATATATCATTGGTGAGGCGCCACAGTTACCTCGTCAGGCCTCGTTCGCCGCCAGAGCAAATGTCTAGCCTCGAAACAGAGTTACTTCGTGCAATAATCTGTAACGGAAAACAACATTTTATCGATCAGCGACATCAATTATTCATCTTTGTTGTATCAACATCACGCGTTCTCCACTTACTTTATCCATCTCTATGGAATTCGTAGACAAACACGAAACTACAGCAAACAAATAGATTTACTCTTAAGCTAACAACGTAATTTTTCTTAAGTAGAGATAATACGTTATCCATTATCTGAGGAGTGTTTTGTTTACGTTCCTATTAATTTTACTTTACTGGCGCAAAATAGTGACGTCTAGGTATCACACATGTATACAAATGATCTCTTAATATTCTTGGAAGTATAATATAATGTGAACTTTCACACGGACCCGCCCCCAGTGGCTCAGCGGTATGGCTGCTGACTTACACGCTAAAATTCGGGTTTCGATACCCGTGGTGGGCAGAGCACAGATAGCCCATTGTGTAGCTTTGTGCTTAATTCAAAACAACAATACACGGACCCTGAATTTCTTACACACTGTAGAATAAACGTTGTTTATTCCAAGTAACTAATAAAATATTGTGTGGAAAGCTAAATTCAGTCTTTATTCGTTGCACACAATACAATTAATATAGAGCAAAACCGTCTCTTCAGACGCGACAGTGGAAATGGCTACATTTAATCAGTTAAAACGTAAGTAATATGGTCAAACAATAAGCTGAATATTGTACAAGATATTAGCTATAATCCATCCGAAAGTGAATTCCTTTTTTTTTTTTTTTGTATTAGAGTCAGAGTCTTCGTTATTACAAAAAAAAAGAAAGAAATAATACATGCAGTTTGATAACTGCGTTAAAACAATGTTTGAGGCTGTTTGTAAAAGGACAAAAAACACGTGTTTAAGACAGTAATCTGATAATATACTATTGCATGATGTTTTTTCTCTAAAATTTCATACAAATGTTGTTGTTTTTTAATTTCGCACAAAGCTACTCGAGGGCTATCTGTGCTAGCCGTCCCTAATTTAGCAGTGTAAGACAAGACCTAGTCATCACCATCCACCGCCAACTCTTGGGCTACTCTTTTACCAACGAATAGTGGAATTGATCGTGACATTATAACGCTCCCACGGCTGAAAGAGCGAGCATAATTTGGCGCGACGGGGATGCAAACCCGTGACCCTCAGATTACGAGTCGCAAACCTTACTTAACACGCTTGGCCATGCCGGACCCCGTATAAATGTATAACCAGCAAGAGTATTATCGAATGTAATTCCTTTGTGAATCACGTTTATTTTACTTATGAAACTTTCAGCTTTCGTTTGTTTGTATGTTTTTGAATTTCACATAAAGCTATATCTGCACCGCCCTTAATATAGTAGTTTAAGACAAGAGGGAAGGCAGCTAGCCATCACCACCCACCGCTAATTCGTGGGCTACTCTTTTACCAACAAATAATGGTTTTGACCCCCACCTTATAATGCCCCCACGACTGAATGGGTGAGTATGTTTAGTGTGGCCGGAATTCGAATCCGCGATCCTCAGGTTAAGAGTCGAGTGATTTTGCTAATGAGACATAATGCGATATATTTCTTGTTAGATAGATGTCAAAATCTGTGTTGAGAAGCAATCATGAGTTATAGCGATTGATTTATAAATAACAATCAACCACTATGTCGCTACCCATAACTGGTGTCTATGATGCGCCAAACTTAAATTTTAAATGCGAGCAAAAGATAAAGCTCCCTAGAGACTCGGTGATATGTCTGCGGTTTTACAACGCTAAAAACCTGGTATCAATACCCGTGGTGGGAAGAGCACTGATAGTTCAGTGTGTAGCTTTGTGCCTAATTCAAAATAACAACAACAGCAAAAGGTAAGCTAAAATGTATGTATAATTTATTGTATAATTTGTGGCCCCCCTATCTCTAGTACCCATTGAAACATAAATCCAATTGTCAGTTTATAAACGTCATTACTAGTTGTGACTTGAGATGATGGTTGAAAAACATACTTTACTCAGTGTATAGGACAGTTTATAATCTCACATTTGTTTTATTAAATCTTCTGTTTATCCGTTAATCTATAATTTCCTTATTCTAACACGTTTTATGAAAGAATTTGTGTACAAAAAAAAATCTTGAAAGTTTTTTCTTGAAGTTGCTTGTAAAAGTCTGATATTGTTGTTCGACAAAACTAGCCCAGTTTCATACGTCTTTTCGTTTTTGATTGGCTGTTTCATCCCGTAGATCATTAAGCCTTTAGAAGAAAATGCGAATAAAAGCCGTGCTCTGTCCAGATATGAAGAGTTATGCTGGTCTGTGGGTTAAGGCACTCGACTCCTAATTTGAGGGTTGCGGGTTCGAATCTCCATCATACAAAAGTAACGGTTAATACCACAATTCATTGGTAAAACAGTTGTCCAAAAGTAGGTAGTGGATGGTGCTGCCTTCCCTCTAGTCCTTCACTGTTAAATTAAGGATGGCAAACGTATGTAGTTCTCCTGTAGCTTTGCGCGAAATTCATAACAAACCAAACCAATAAATAGTGGGATTTGCCGTAACTTTATAATGTTACAGAAAAAATGTTGTTGACCTTCAGTAAAGTAACGTACTTTAATAATTACACAAGAGGCTTAAATAATCTTCAAAATTGAATAATTGTTTTATATTATTATAACAGTGAGATTTACCAAACTTGAAATGCCTTTAACTGTGTGAAAATTTATTTTCAACTGAAGCTCTACAAAAATATATATTCGGACAGGTAGCAATAATGATGAAAATAGAGGTTGGGAGGGGCGTCCTTCCACCTCCCTTCACAAATCACGCCCCTGGACTAGCCCAGAATTTGCAGCCAATGTGAACTGATATTTAGTACCATTTATTAGACATGATTGTAACGTTCAACAAATGGTAAGAAGTGTTAAGCCTGACACGTTCTCTTAAATATTTTGTTTCTCTTTCTGCTAGTGCTCTTATCACGATTAGTTGTACAAATTACATCAATAAGATTTGGTATAAAATAAATCGACATCGCTAATCTTGTTTGCAGAGAAGAAGAAAATGGTGATAGAGAGTGAGCCATCTCTTAACAACATCAGGCACATGTTTATCTGCTGTTGTTTGTTTTTGTTTTGTTTTTTGCGTTATTGTCAAGTTAATCACTAGAAATACTTAAAACATAAACACTGCTTTCATTACTTGACGGAAATATAGTTACATAGCACGCACTTGACTGAAGTTCCTTGGTTCAAGGTTTCGTCTTGTAACTAAAACATTGCTTTCTTTGTAAAATGAAGTTTAGCACTTGACCATCAGGGACTAAACTATAATTTCACCAACGTTAAAGAGTATAGAAGATTGCAAGATCATTCAAATAATTTGAGTTCCGTTTGAACTTATATGTACTGAGTGGTATCAAAATACATTGCGTCTGTGAAACAACAACCATACCAGACAAGTTTGTGTTGTACGTATTAGAATTAAAACACACTATAGAGTCAGTCGCACATGAAAAAAAAAAGGACTTTAGTAAACAGTCTTGTGTCATCCTAAGAAGTTGAAGTGGTTTGGTTTGAATTTTGCGCAAAGCTACTCGAGGAATATCTCCGCTAGCCATCCCTAATTAAGCAGTGTAAGACTAGAGGGTTTGCTTGTTTGTTTTTGAATTTCGCGCAAAGCCACACGAGGGCTTTCTGCGCTAGCATTCCCTAATTTAGCATTGTAAAACCAGAGGGAAGACAGTTAGTCATCATCACCCACCGCCAACTCTTGGGCTACTCTTTTACCAGCGAATTGTGGGATTGACCATCACATTATAACACCCCCACGGTTGAAAAGGCGAGCATGTTTAGTGCGATGGGGATTCGAACCCACGATTCTCAGATTACGAGTTGAACGCCTCAACCCACCTGGCCATGTCAGGCCAAGTTGAAGTGAGCTTTTGTAAAATGTACTTATTGAATAATGTTTTTTTTATTTTTGTCCAGCTGTAATCATCATAGTGACAAACCAAGAATTTTAGCTCTCACAATTCATCATCGTACATCCCACAATCAGTCACTGAAAACTGTGTAGTCATGTCTACTTTTCGTGTCAGAAGCCAAATTGGTCTCTAAGAAATAATAACGAAATATTTGTTTATTTGCTTTAGAATTTTCACGCAAAGGTAACTAGCGAAGGAAACCAGTTAAGAGTATTCACCCCCAACTTTGGGCTATTATTATTTAGCTAAAGAGCGGATTTTCAATGTCACTCTTACAGCGCACTCACGTAGTTCGGAACGTTTTTGTTGTTGTTTTTTAACAATGAAACGCGATCTACGAACTTCCTCATTCATAATCCAAATACTATAACTATTATGGTAAGCACGATCCACAAAACGTTTAAATGAGACTCACTTAACTATTTATATACAGTAAGATACTGTGAATTAATTTCACTTATGTGTGTGTGTGTTTTCTTATAGCACAGCCACATCGGGCTATCTGCTGAGCCCACCGAGGGGAATCGAACCCCTGATTTTAGCGTTGTAAATCCGTAGACTTACCGCTGTACTAGCGGGAGGGGATATAACTTAATAAGAACGATGTTCCAGGTGCCCCTTCCGATAATATGTGTTTAATCCGATAGCCATGGTTAAGCGTTTACTGTCAGGTTCCCCAGTTTTTGTTATATTAAGATTATATAAAAGTCGGACAGGTCAATCTTAAGCACACATAGTTTAAGAAGTATTCCACAGATTTTGAACTAGACCGAAGACTAAAAACATGCTATTGGAAGATGATCGACAAATTTCACAAATGCCTGTTCGAGTAGGATTGCTGTGGTTCCGGTTTCTTTGGCCAACTTTTTCTTGAAAACTGACAGTGATTTCTAGGTGTGACGTGTTCGACTCGTAATCTGAGGGTCGTGGGTTTGAATCTCGGTCGCATCAAACATGCGCGCCCTTTCAGCCATGGAGGCGTTATAATGTTACTGTCAATCCCACTATTCGATGGTAAAAGAGTAATCCAAGAGTTGGAGGTCTTACACTGCCAAGTTAGGAACGGTTAGCCCTCGTGTAGCTTTGCGCGAAATACAAAAACAAACAAGGTGTGACAGGAAACTTATAAAATTTTTGCGTAACAAACTTCAACAACTTGAAATCTTTGTTGTTGTTTTTTATTTTATCAGCACTTCATTGAAATTTTATATCGGATCAAAGAGTTCAATTTTTCGGAAACGTAATATTCGGCTTTGCAAGTTAGTGCACGGTTTGAGTTAGGCTGTGGTATAATTTTGGAAACTGGTTTGGTTTAAATTTCGTACAAAGGCTACACGTCAGGTCCTCCTCCCTAATTTAGCAGTGATAGATTAGAGGAAAGGCAGTTAGTCAACATCACCCACCGCCAGGTCAATGAATACTCTTTTACAAAATAATAAGTTTCGGCATGGCCAGGTGGCGCTAGGCTCGTAGTCTGAAGGTGACGTTTGAATTCCCGTCCAACCAAATATGATCACTCTTTCAGCCGTGGGGACGTTTTAATGTGATGGTCAATCCCACTATTTGTTGGTGAAAGAGTTGTCTGAAAGTTGGCGATGGATGGTGCTGCCTTCTCTCTAGTCCTTCACTTCTAAATTAGGGATGGCAAGCGAAGGTAGTTCTCTTGCAGCTTTGAACGAAATTCATAAGAAACCAAACCAGCAAACAGTCGGATTTGCTGTACCATTACAATGCCCACACGGCCAAAAGAGCAAGCATGTTTGATCACGTGTATACTAGCCTACTACCTTCAGGTTGCGAGTCTAGCGCATTAACCATCAGACCATGCCGACCCTTTTGGAAACTGATAGTGTCCTAAATAGGTGTACTTTATCTATGGCGTGTAACAACCTTGCTGGCATAATGCCAATCGTCGAAAACGGGAACGATACACATATTCAACAGCCACAAGTTTTTTACTGGCAAATTGTACTGTTAATTGATGGGGAGTTTGCTAACAAGTAAATTTGTAGACGCTGAACGTGCCGTTCATTCGCTCCCCCTCTCTCATAGGTGTTTAGGTATTAGTGTTTATATACCCAGGAAGGTCGGGTTTCGTTAAACTTTTTCTTCTTCCTTTGTATTTGTTTTAGCTACTGTCAAGTGTATTTATGTATTGCACACGGAGACCAGAGTAACCTGCACTTACTCAGGCCCCTTTCAGGGCTATGTCCACGTACTACCAGCATATACACTCGGTGAAAACAAATAATTTATCTTTATACTTCCATAATAACCTGCGCTACCATTAGATATCAAGTATAAAATATTCACTTAAAAAACCCTTTCAATGTCTATTAATTAACCCCTAGACCAATGTGGAGTTTAGTTTACATGTAGAAAGTTGGTATATCTCAGAAACGACTCTTCATATCAGCCTTATAGTAACTGTTGGAGTAGAAACTTTGGATGAGTTTATGCATCATTGCAATAGTGGTAGATTTATTATTATTATATTTCTCCACATAGAGTGCTAGCACATTCTTTGGGCCCGGCCAGGTGGTTAAGGCACCCGATTTGTAATCTGAGGGTCACGGGTTCGAATCCCCATAACACCAAATATGCCCGGCCTTTCAGCTGTAGTGGCGTTATAATGATATAGTTAATCCCACTATTCGTTGATTAAATAGTAGTTCAAGAGTTGGCGGTGGGTGGTGATGAATACCTGTCTTCCCTCTAGTCTTACACTGCTAAATTATGGACAACTAGCGCAGACAGTCCTCGTGTAGCTTTGTGTGAAATTCAAAACAAACAAACACACTATCTATGATATATAAGACCTCTGTGTGCCATAAACACTTTGTATCTGTTGTATTATAAAAAATTCAACAATTTTTGTAAGGGAATGGTGCCATTAACTTATGTGAAATATAATACATGTTCAACAACAAAACTATTTCAAACTATCATCCCATAAGGTTATGTTGAGATTGGCCCAACGACCTAGGAGTAGTTACATAAGGGACAAACAGACAGACACTCTCTTTTTTGTATTTCTGACAAAGATATTATGAATATCTGCCACCGACCTTAATTTTGAGTTACTAACCAGAGGGAAGACAGCCAGTTAGAGGCACCTCACCACTTATCATTCCAGTTGGGGGGTTGATTGTCACTCCTATAATGTGCCCACTTCTTAAAGCGTAGATAATATTTTACGGTATTAGAAGGATTCGAACCTCTCTAACCAAAGCCAAAAGCTATACTATAGTCATATGTTAACGATTTATGAAATCACACAGTATTACTCAAGATAGAAAGAAAAAAAATGTTTTAGATTAAAGAATGAACGGACAAACACTATCTTTATATATGTAGAGGTAAATATGACGAAATATTATATATTCTAAATTAATGATATTTAGTGCTCGCATTTGATTTCGTTCATCATAAATCACGTAAAACTTGATTTTGTAAATATGATGCAAGACCTGTTTCAGAGCCATCTAGTAAAACAACATTAAACTGATTGTGTAAACATGGTGTAAGATCTGTTTCAGAGTCGTCTAATGTAACATCAGTAAGTTGGTTGTGTAAATATGACGTAAGGTCTGTTTCATAGCCACCTCATGTAACATCAGTAAGTTTGTTGTGTAAATGTGATGCAAGATCTGTGTCGGCGCCATATAGTATACAAAATCAGTAAGTTTTCGATATCGAAAAATTGACAAACGTTGGTTCAACTTAATCCTAGATAGAATCGCAGAAGCGTTAAGTAAGAGTCGGCGTAGAAGATGAATCAATATAATATGACGTTTCCATGGCAACAATAATACAAGCTTCGGTAAAGGTCATGAGCATTAACCTCCTTTCTATGAATGTATTATATGGTTATGATCATACGTAAACATCAGAACCTAATGAAGTTACAAGGAACTAATGTGCTGAATTGTTAAGTTCACAACACTACATTCATGTGGTTGTTACCTATAATATTACATTCATGTGGTTGTTACCTATAATATTACATTCATGTGATTCTTACCTATAATACTACATTCATGTGGTTGTTACCTATAATATTACATTCAAGTGGTTGTTACCTATAATACTACATTCATGTGGTTGTTACCTACAACACAACATTCATGTGGTTGTTAAGTTTATAATACTACATTCATGTGGTTGTTACCTACACTAGCACAGATAGCCCTCGAGTAGCTTTGTGCGAAATTCCAAAACAAGTTACCTACACTACTACGTTCGTGTGATTGTTAAGCATAATACCACGTTCATGTGGTAATCAACTATATCACTACGTTCATGTGATTGATAAGTTCATGATACTACGTTCACGTGGTTATTAGTTTTAATACTACGTTCACGTTGTTATTAGCTATAATACTGCGTTCACGTGGTTACTAGTTATAATACCACGTTCACGGGGTTATTAATTATAATACTACGTTCACGTGGTTATTAGTTATAATACTACGTTCACGTGGTTATTAGTTATAATACTACGTTTACGTGGTTATTAGCTATAATACTACGTCCTTCTACGTACCTGCGGCGAGAGAAACATAAACAATATCAATCCATTTAATACAAATTATCTTTAATCTTAAACTGAATCTAATTATTCAAAAACGTTAGCGCTTGAACACGTAGATTATATTTACTGAGTCCCCCGCTGTGAGAGCTATAAGTTTTCGGATTTACAACGCTAAAATCAGGCATTCGATTCCCCTCGGTGGACACAGAAGATAGCCCGATGTGGCTTTTCTACAATAAATCCCCATATTTATCAAACATATGTTAAATTGTTTGTTTTGAATTTCGCACAAAGCTACTCTAGGGCTATCTGTGCTAGTCGTCCCTAATTTAGCAGTGTAAGACTAAAGGTAAGGTAGCTAGGCATCACCACCAACCGCCAACTCTTGGGCTACTTTTTTACCAACAAATAGTAGGATAGACCGTTACATTATAACGCCCCCACGGCAGAAAGGGCGAGCAAGTTTAGCGCGACGGGGATGTGAACCCGCGCGATCCTCAGATTATGAGTCGCACGCTTTAACACGTTTGGCCATGCCGGGCCTATCTGTTAAATGAAACCTAATTTCTATTGCATACAATCTGTCTTTACAGACATAATTTACCACAATTTTTTGTATACTTGAAAAAAACACGTTAAAGTGGTCAAAGAACAACGTCTTGTGTAACCTGAAAATCATAAGTAAGATTTACCACGTCTTAACTACATACACACAGAAACATGTCCCACTCTGCGAGAGATGTTAATTAGAACAACTTTCATTTTAAATATTTCTGGGTAGCTTAATAACAGATCTCATGAACGACTAGAAACTTGTGATTGTTTTGGAACACGCAAGATGTACTACCTGGGTCCGGCATGGTCAGGTGGTTAAGGCCTTGGACTCGCAATCTGAGGGTCGCGGATTCGAATCCCAGTCACACCAAACGTGCTTAGCCTTTCAGCCGCGGGAGCGTTATTATGTGACGGTCAGTCCCACTATTCATTGGTAAAAGAGTAGCCCAAAAGTTGGCGGTGGGTGGTGACGACTAGCTACCTTACCTCTAGTCTTGCACTGCTAAATTAGGGACAGTTAGTGTAGATAGCCCTAGTGTAGCTTTGCGCGAAATTAAAAAACAAACATATACTTTCGTGTTCTGTGTAAAATACGAAATAACCCGCTTCCTTGTTTAAAAAAGATCGTCACTCGTTTGTTTCATACTAAAGGTTCTCACGGTTTTTATTTTAAAAAAAAAAGTTTATTTTCACAGTGTTTACATTACCATTTATGTAGGTGTTCGCAACGATAATAGTGCAATATTCACTTCGTTCAAATATTAACTTTCATACGTAAACACAAATAGCAGTCAATGTCATTACCTCTTACATAAAGTTAATAATAATAATACAAAAAACATAAGATATATTAGATATCATTAAACAGAAAATGATTATTTTCAAACACAAAAATTACTCTATACGTGAAAGCTGTGATGATCTAACCGTTTATAACTCAGGTCAAGAGGTTCAATCTTAGCTCAAGTTAAAAGTAAAAACAAATTTAACACCGGAATTTCAGTGATAAAACATCCAGCGCTAGAAGAAAGAGATAGTATTTAGTGAGAAACGTAGTTGGTGGCGTAGGACAGCCAACACGAAATGTTTAACGCAGTGCCTAACGTAAGATGTAGAAGGGAGAGTCGGTCTTTAAAAATGGGAAAGGAAACGTTTTTGATGTATCTCTCGATTTTTCTGCTTTGCATTTCATGGTAAATATACGACTACAAATACTTATAATATTGTAAACCTCCAAATTAAAGACTACCATACTCTTTTATACTAATATGGATTATATTACGCTAGTCTTATTGTAGTAAATTAGAGATCGTTAGACTTTGGTCCATATTTTTTTTTTATCTTTGCCTTGGATCCGCAGCCCTCTATGGGTCAGAATAGTTAAATTTTGAGTTTCCATATTTTATATTTAATAAAACGCACTATGTTTGATTAAATGAAAACACTGTTTTATTTGGAAATTGCATTAACTCGTCAATGTAGATTTTCTTTTTTTAAAAACTACAGAATTGTCATAGGTTTGCCCGAATGTTTTCATCTCCTATATTATTAAAAACTGCATCAGTGTTTATATTACAATATAATAATTGTTTGGTTCGTATATCCGGCACATATACTTGTAGCGAATTACGGAAGGCTATGTCTGTAGAACGTTTTTCATCTTCGATAATTTGTTGAATCTACGTCATTGCTTTAATCACTATACTAATTACACAGGTATGCGAATATAAACTCCATGATTCAGCTTTGCAGATTTCGAAAACAATAATTTTCTCCAACGCGTCAGGATTTTTTACAAATCGAGGATAAACAAAAACTTATACCAAATTACCACTTCCTTTACCACAGTGAATATTTGCTTTTATTATTATGTTTGGATTTTACAACGACCGATAAAATTCTCACGTCGCGATTGGTCGAAAAAAAATCTAAATATAACAAAATGTGACCCGATTTCAATGAAACCGATTCAATTATGTGAAAGTACGTATGACGATTTCTGACAAAACTGTACATGATGCAGATGTGGATATCGTCTTCGAATTCAGCGTACAGGAATTATTGTACGGCACTTAAAAATTTTCAAGACAATAAAACCATGGAGGGGCTTGTTTTATTTGTCTCGAAGTGCTCGTTCGTGTAGTATATTACAGAATGTTAGACCGGGTCTGCAGAATGTTCTAACATTCAGTAAAATTGAAACACACACTAAGTGTTTAGTTTATATCTCTACTAAAGTCTGCGTTAGTGTTAAATCAGCAAATACAGTAAATCACTTTATAAAGATTACTTCACTTTTCCAGTATCTGTCCAATAGCCTCTGATGTCCAAACTGTGGGCGTTTTATGACAGAACCTGTACCAAAATAAAAGTTGTTTTTATGTTACTTTCCTTTAAGAATAATTGATGCATAGACATGACTGAAAGCCTAAAATGAAGTGTGATTTTGTTCATTCCACATCATTACCTGGAGAATTGTTTCCGAGAAAAAAAAATGTTTCCAACTGTCCAGTAGCTGTGATCGTACTGGGTTCAATTTCTCATCATGCAAAATTTATTATTGTAACTTAGAAGACATGTATAACCTTGAAAGTGAAATTGCTTCAGTAAGTCACATAAGCAAGTATATATTATCTGGAAAGTGTATATAACTTAACTGTGAACGTGCTACAGTAGCTCACACACATATATATACAACATTAACAGTGAACGTGTTACGGTAATTGACACACACACATACACACATATATATAACCTTGAAAGTGAAAGTACTTCGGTAAGTCACTCACACACACATATAAAACCTTGACAGTGAACGTGCTACAGTAGCTCACACACACATATAACCTTGACTGTGAACGTGCTACAGTAACTCTTACATACACAGATAATTTTGAAAGTGAAAGAGTTTCATTGAAGGTCGTATTACGCCTGTATCTTATCGTTGATCAGTATCACGTCAGCCTTAGTTTTTAATAAGTCATGAGCATTTCTGTGATATCAAAATGACTATTAAATATAAATTATTACACATTCTTCATAAGAGAGAGGGGAGAGATGATTACCTCCGAACTAAATATTTTTCTTGTATTCTATTCACAAACTATTGCTGAGAAACGATTGTCTGAAGTTAAACACAGTGGGTTGTCTGTGATCTGCTCTCCATGGGTATCAAAACCCGGTTTCTGGCATTATAAATCTGCAGACACGCCGCTGTGCCACAAGGGGACTTTATCAGCGTGATTTTGCACGGGTGATGTTTCGTTCTGTAGGTTTTTCGTATTGGCTATCTTAATGTCTGCGTCCAGAAAGCTCTGGACAATACCGTTAAGCACGAGACTGTACAGTGTCCGCCCGCTTTCATTTGTCTTCAACAAAGGCGACAAACAAATATCAGCCCCTCTGGGGCACGACGCACATCATCAGAATTATAACCCCAACAAAAAACAAACAAACTTGACAGACAATAAAAAAGACAGTCCACTGTGTAGCTTTGCGCTTAAAAACAAACTAATAAATATTTGGGTTGGGGGTTACAGGAAGAGCGACGATAGGGGGCGTCTTATTTGCAACGTCATCCATCATCCTTGAATCCAAAGTTGAAACAGCGACTTTCTCTGATAATCGTACACAAGCTTCTATTCTCCCATTCAAAGGGGCACTTGGTTACCAGGTCAATTGTTGGGAGCACGTCCCCTCCACCAGTTCGGACGCTTATAATCCTTAACATTATTGGTTTTTAATACTGCAGGTTTCCCTCCACGTCCGGTACCTCATACCGTCTTCTTATTGTTTACTGTTGTACTCAAACTGTGCTTCAAAATCAAATAAAATATAAACTTGTTTCAGCCCGTAAGATCCACATGTAGTTTAGTCTCGTCACATGTTTAATAACGCATACTCGAGAACATTTCACTTCAGTAACGACGCTAATTACAGCCTCCCGCAGCTCAGCGGAAAGCTGGGTTACAAACGCCCAAAATCGTGGTTCAATACAGCGCAATTAGCTTATTGAAAATAGCTTTGCACTTAAGTAAAAATAAACACCAATCAGTATCCTACGAACTGTGTGCGTGCGGGAAATACATCTCGTGCACTCGACTGTATACATCTCACGAACTATGTGTGTGTGTGACATACATCTTATGAACCGATGAATATCCTACGAACTGTGTGTGTGAATGTGAAATATATCTTATGCACCTGTCTATATCTGTCAATATCAGTAGAATATCTTGTGTAGAATCTAACTGAATGTGATTCTATACATGTATTACATCACAATAAACATTAACAAATAACTCGATAACTACTGAATATATATCAAAGATATCATTTTGTTCAGAAAACAGTTACCTCCCATAGCTACGTATGTTGTTTTTCATAATTTCTCATATTTTATTCATTTATCATTTTAAGAAATAAATCAGAGGCGTGTAAGTTTATATTGTAAGTATTCTTATCTCGAACCGTTATGTTTATATTGTAAGTGTTCTTATCTCGAACCGTTATTGTAAGTATTCTTATCTCGCAACATCATGTTTATATTGTAAGTATTCTTATCTCGAGCCGTTATGTTTATATTGTAAGTATTCTTTTCCAAAAACATTACGTTTATATTGTTAGTAGTCTTATCTCGTAACATTGTGTTTATAACATTCTCGTATTGTTTTCGTCCGTTTACAGCGGTGAAACAGCGCCACAAAAGTGTTTGTGTAGCATTTATGCAAGTGGCAAACCAGAGATGGAAAGTAGGAACTTCATACGTAGCAAAGAGTGGATCGTAACGGATCTTGTCTGTGACGAGGGCGCAGGAGAAACCTGTGCCAGACTTTGTAAGTTCCGGGTAAGCATTTAGGAACAGCTCCAATACTTGTAGAGTTTGTAGCTAGCCGTGTCTAGCACTCTCTTGACGTATGATGCACGGGAGTGGCGAAGACATCTTTTCACCTGTACGGTTTTTTTGTTTGCTTGATTTTTTTTTAATTCGTGCAAAGCTACACGAGAGTTATCTGCGCTAGGCGTCCCTAATTTAGCAGTGCAGGACTAAAGGGAAGGCAGCTAGTCGTAACCGCCTGTGGCATGGTCAGATGGTTAGAGTGCTCGACTCGCAACCTGAGGGTCGCAGGTTCACATCTCATCATACTAAATATGTTCGCCATTTCAGCCGTGGGGACGTTATAACGTTTGGTCAATCCAACTATTCGTTGGTAAAAGAGTAGCTCAAGAGTTTGCGGGTAGTGATGAAGTAGTCTTACACTGCTAAATCAGGGATGGCTAGCGCAGATAGCCCTCGTGTAGCTTTGCGCAAAAATTCAAAACAAATAAATCTTTCTTGCTTTTGGTCAAAGTTTCGTAATTATTAGTTATTCTTTTCAAGTATAGGTGTAGCACCTGCGAAGGAGTTCATTCTCAGTAGATACATTGCTTTTATTCGTATATGCCATTGATGCCCCCCAGTGGCTCAGCGGTATGTCTGCGGACTTACACGCTAAAATCCGGGTTTCGATACCCGTGGTAGGCAGACCACAGTTAGCCCATTGTGTAGCTTTGTGCTTAATTCAAAACAACAACAAGTTTGTGACGTTAACACTACTCGAATTTAGATAAAGAGAGATAGATTTTTCTTATTCTCTTTTATAATACCAAAATGTCGTGTTTCTTTCTAAGCAATACCAGTAATGGATCATTCCAACTCACCTAGGACTTCTCAGTTCGTGTCACAGATTTCCTTGAAACTTTATTTATTCAGCCATGCAGTACAGTTTTAGAATTTTGCATTGCTGAATAAATATAAATGAAGTTTTTTCTTGAATGTATTCGAGAAAATCTGTGACTTGAACTGCGAAAAGTTATTTTTCTGGGTGAGTTGGCATGGAATGACCCTAACGTATTTCTCGCTATGCGATATCTTAAACTGAAACTTATTTCAAATATAGTTGTGCTTACTGAGAAAGTTAGGTTTGATAAATAAACACTTTAATTAAAGCCTGGTTTATAACAAGTAGAAAAGTGAGTCATCTTCAACTTGTTAATTTAGCATTTACATTCCACCAATTATATCACCAGAAAAACGTTAGTTGGCTTGTGTAAATACCGGAAACTACGAAACACTGTTCCTTAATAAACACAGCCAAGCACCTCATTACAATAGATATAACTTTAAACGTCTGAAGTCCAAAAAGTATATCTCTTGTTAAGGAATGTAATGCTGTTTACGCAGGTCTTATTTATTAGGTTTAACGTTTTGAGTGAACCTAGATATCTATAGAGAATTGTTTATGGCTAAAACAGTAATGTGTGCTAGTTTTACAACAGTTACCAAAAACAAATACAGTATATTACACTTAATTTCAGAAAGTCTGATTGGTAGCAATTACATTCTCTATAATTATTATTTAGTAAAGTAGTGTATATTAATAAAGTTTCTAAATAATACAAATTACGTTGTCAAAACTACACGAGAATTAAGTTGAGGTGGAGGGTTAATGAAATGTTTTGTCACCACATGCTCTATTTTAAAATAAAGCACATTCATCTATCACATCAACCCAATACTTTGTTACTAAATGTTAGACATCTGATGAAATAGATCACCACTCCTCTTACAACTTTCTGAAAATGTCCATAAGCCAAGATGTTACCTGTCTCTATGCGCAATAATTCCGTTTCCTATGTTCCGATTAAGTCATTTTCCAAAACTGTTAGCTACGAGTTTTCTTTTGAATCTCTTGTTTTTTTTGTTATCCGTGGATCTTTCTTTATAGATGACTCATTTGAAAATTGCTGAAAATAACACCACACATCAGCGTATCTTTCTTAGAGCTTTTCCTATTATATGTAGAATGCCAAAATAAATGCTTCGTTGTTTTCTACTAGCTTGCACAAGCTTCTCTATGATTCATCGCATAACAACAAAGGAAGTGTGAAGGTCCTTGAAGAATCCAGCCAACTGTTACAGAGTCACTTACTCAAAGATTCGTCTCTGTTTAATTAGATCACAGTGGCATTAGTCTGTGAATCTCTAAATCAAATATTTCCATAGTAAACCTTGGATTAACACCCACTCAACTAGAGTAATGGCTCTTAATGCTCGCCCCCCAGTAGCTCAGCGGTATGTCTACGGACTTACACGCTAAAATCCGGGTTTCGATACCCGTGGTGGGCAGAGCACAGATAGCCCATTGAGTAGCTTTGTGCTTAATTCAAAACAACAAAAAACAACTTATTAAAGCTATCGATACAATAAAACACTAAATTTAAATAACACGCAACACTTGTAACTTTTTATGAACCATTTTTCTTCTTACGACGGTCGTGTTCTAGTGGTTAGCGTCCTTGGACACTGAATTTGAATGTTCACTGTTCGTAGCCTGTTCTTGTAGAAATGATCTCTTCACTTTTTGGGTCGTGAGTGGGCCATGAAGAGTATCGGCGGAATCCCACTATTCGGTCAGAAATGGATAACTCAGTGACTGACTGACAGCTGTAGTTTAACAGTTCAGAATTAGAGGCTGTTATCCTTCTCAGCAGATAGCCCGATGTGACTTTGCTATAAGAAAACACACACACGCCCTTCTCAGTGAAATACCACGTTCTGTGTAAAGAGCAGAATCAGAAATGCCGATCCTTTCCAGTATAATACCACATTCTATGTAAAGATCAAAATTAGAGGCAACTATCCTTCTCAGTGTAACACCATGTTCAATGTAAACATCAGAATTAGAAGCGACTATTCTTCCTAGTGTAACACTACGTTCAATGTAAACATTAGAACTAGAGACGGATATCCTTCCCGGTGTAACACTACGTTCAATGTAAACATCAGAACTAGAGACGGATATCCTTCCCAGTGTAACACTACGTTCAATGTAAACATATTGACAGAGTCAACAAGTCATTACTCTACAATACATCAATTTTAGCATCTTTATAGGTCACTGAATAATTTACTTTTAAAAATACTGAACAAGAATTATTGAAATCTATATTTATAAGTACGAAATCAAACATCTCTCATCCTGGTTTGTTTCATACATTTTTACCACTAACAACTGAGTATATATATCTAACAACACAGTACAGAGTTAAACCTAAGGAATGCCCTCCTAGTGGCACAGCGGTATATCTGCGGATTTACAATGATAACAATTGGGTTACGATACTCGTGGTGGGCAGAACACAGATAGCCCATTATGTAGCTTTGTGTTTAATTCAAAACAACAACAACCTTATGAAGAAAAAAAAAGTTGATACGGAGATGTGTGTGTTGTTTTTTTTCTGACCACAGTAAATAATTAAACCTAGGTTTTCTAGAGTTTATAGATTTAGTTATTTTTGTAAACGTAAATACAAGCTAAGCAATGGGCTGCCTGTACTCTGCCTACAGTGGGTATCGAAACCTGATTATCTGTGTCAGAAACTCTTAGGCTTAGCGCTGAGCTATCGGAGGCATAAAATAAATGTCAGAATATTTATTTATATTTATACAAGTCACACACACGCACACATACAAGTCAAGAAGTTTTCTGTTTGTTCTAAGACAAACTTGCACAACAAGCTATCTGTGCTCTGTTCACTACGTTGTACATCCGTACTGACTAAAATGGAGACAAATCTCTAGTATTAAGCACGTTTGATATATTTATTATTGTTTCGAGTAATTAGCGTTAAAAACGTTGCATTAAAAATAGTTTAAACTAGAGTAGTGAATAATCTTTAAAGTCTTCTACAAATAAGTTAGTACTGATACTGTAGAATACGGACTTTCAAATCCGACAGTATGTCGTTTAATATTCCAAATCCTTTGGGATTAATATAACTTTGTATTTCTTTTCTAAATATCCACTATGTGATAAAACAATCTATAAAACAGATCATTTTCAGTTATACTAACATGTTATTTATTAACCAAAAAATATTGTTGTGATACAAAATTATCATAAAACAAATACGATTTTAATGATATAAAATTGTTATAAAGCAAAGAATTGGTTTAAGCCGTTTTCTATTTCAGCGTTTTATATTTGGAACGATTTGTTTGTTTGTTCTGAATTTCGCGCAAAGCTACTCAATGGCTATCTGCGCTAGCCGTCCCTAATATAGCAGTATAAGACTGGGGGGAAGGCAGCTAGTCATCACCATCCACCGACAACTCTTGGGCTATTCTTTTACCAACAAATAGTGGGACTTACCGTAACATTATAACGCTCCCACGGCTGAAAGGGCAAGCATATTTGGTGCGACAGGGATTCGAACACGCGTCCCTCAAATGACGAGTTGAACGCCGTCAACTCACATGGCCATGCCGGGCCCCTTGGTAACGGAATCAAGGACTTTCAATTGCACAGCTTTGCACGTTGACCATTGGACCGCACTCGGCCATCTATGTGTTGGTCTTGCGAAAGTGTTTTTACCATTTAAAGTACGATATAAATAACTATAGAAATTTTATCTAAAGAATGGAGGTTCAAATAATAGTTTGAGTTTTCAAAATGATCTATAAATAACAGATAACTAATTTTCCAGCTAACAATTTTTTTTTTTCAAAAGAAATAACAAATATGTTCTCCGATAAAAGCCAAATGCATTTTATTACTTTTTGTTTTTATTGTAGTTCTCTCTTCGGACTGGTGGCGGTGACATGCATTATATTCCCTCAATAGTCGATATCTCAGTTGGCCAAATATTTTGCAACTGGATCGGACGGGAAGTGAATAACGAAACAGTTATTTTATTCAGTCAAATATGCAACGAAGATCCTTTGAACACAGGATTCAAAATGAACCAGAACTTGTGTTGTGTCAACGGAACTTTTGTGAACTGTCAGTAATGTAAACAGTTCGTGACCAACTTCTATATTTTATGAAGAAAAGATATAAATGTTTAAAAATTAAACGGTAGTTTAACGTTAAACATTAAAACTGTATATGTTAATATATGGTTCAAGATAACGTATTTCATCAAAGTAGTTATTTAATCTCACATCAGTTAAAGAGACTACAGAAAAGAATTCTGTAAATATGTTAAGTTTCAATAAATTCAAAATTCTAGTATTCACATTCATAAAATATGAAACATTTAATAATTATGAGTTGTATCACCAGAAGCAGTACAATATAACCAATGAGTTGTATCACCAGAAGCAGTACAATATAACCAAACGTCTCGATATTTTAAACACAGTCGGTTATTTATTTATATATTTTATGAAAAGCACGTTCTCAAGGACTAACTTAGTTTACTGGTGGAGAAAGGAAAAGTCGTATTTTTCACATTATTCTGGAGTCATCAGTGACCATTTAACAACAAGGAGAGACATTTCTAGGTACTAAAAAGATTTGGGGCTTGAAACCATAGACGTAGGAATTGTCGACGCTTCAGCATGATGTTGATTACCGTTTTCTGTTTTAATTTTTCTAAACACCAATAGGAGTTTCGGGGCACTGTCAAGTAGAATCAGGAAACGGACACCGTGTGTCAGCGCCGCCTAGAGACATTTCTGATAAGTTAGATGTGAGAGAACGAAGAAAGTTTATAGAAAGCATAAATAAAACTACTAACTAAATGTGAATAACTACCATGCACTAGAAACATGCGGTGTTGGTGGACAAACATCAATACATGATACATCGTATATGTCTGACGTTTTTTTGTCTTAAACCCTAACGCTACAGATTCGTAAGTTAACCAACCTCTGTGTTTGACGTTTGACTTTCGAGGACATCAGTATATACAGCTATGTGAATGTGCCACGAGTAAATCTGAGATAGGTAGCGTGGCATCTGGAGAGATCCCAAACAATTATATGTTTTCTTATAGCAAAACCACATCAGGCTATCTGCTGAGCCAACCGAGAGGAATTGAGCCAATGATTTTAGTGTTGTAAATCCTGTTACGTTTTTTTTGTTTGTAATGATTTATGTTTTTTGTAGTCTAAACGCAACAGAAAAACACAGATAACAGCTTGTATAATTTATTACATTAAACTATTATATAGGTAACAGATATAACATAAATTACATAACAACAATGACAGATATTAAGTTTAAACCTTCAAAATTAATTACAATACAAAATAGTACTGGTTTCAACCTTCAAAATTAATCACAATACAAAATGGTACTGGCCTGTATCTAATAATATGATCTAGAATGAAAGTCTCAAATTCCAGTCTAGGGTGTGAATTTGGTCCCACGAAGAAATTCCGAAATTTAAATGAAGAAGTTCAGAAACAATTCACAGTTCAATAAATTCGACGAAGTTCTTTTTACGATGCCTCCGATGAACGTCACAAACTTGTCGCCTTCAATTTTTCTGATCTCCCGTAAATAGTTCCACACGTGTTGACTTTCAGTATAACCACTAATTCGAATGAATCGTAGAGATTGACGAAGTAAAATCACAGCTTCCGTAGATCTAACTTCAGTCACAAATCCAAGTTGAATAAACTCACAGCAAACACTTAAACTTTCTCAAACGAATGACCGACTCTCTTCTCTTTTCTTCCTCGCATCTTCGTCTGTTTTTATATTGTAGGCCTAGACTTCTCGAACCATCGCGAAACTTCTACAGAACTCCAGAGCAATCCGCGCATGTCCGTTCTTGCACGAAACTCAACGTCTAGACACGAAGTCGCCAGCACTTCATTTACAAACATATGATTGGTCTACTTAATTCTAGAAAATTCTAAATGTTATTTTAAATGAAAAACAGCGTATTTTATTGTTTAAACTTTGAAACAGTAATATAAATAATAGAAATGAAAATTTAAACACAACACGACATGTTGTCGCTTACAAAATATTTACACGACATTTACATAACAATCCGTAGACTTACTACTGTACTAGCGTAGGGCAACAATTATATATAGATATATCCAGCAAGAGCACTAGTGATCCACGGGCCAACCTGAGGGAAACTGGCCTGAGACTTGAGGAGGTGGAAAATATTTATTTACTCAGATCCTAAACACATTTCCTACTTGAACCTGCATCAATATAATTTGAAAACATCAAGTGCATGGAAAGTCATTAGTGAGAAAAACTTTTTTTTTGCCATTGACTCATTAATTTCTCCGGTGAAAAAAAATCAGGCTTTCAAATGCAACACAAACATAATTCTTACAGTAATTAATTACAATATTTAATGACAAGCCGTCCTTATTTGGTGTTGCCTGGGCATTACCTGAACAGTGGGCTGATGTTTAACTATTTCTAAATAAAAATAAAACATTTCGCTTTTTATTTAACAATGCATGTCAAAGACATAAAAATACTCATACAGAAAAGAAAGGCACGCTGGTTTCAAGCATTTGATGAATGGGAAGTTAGTACGAACAGACATTTAAACGCAATTTATTTCCGCCAATAATATGAATTATATTACTGTTATACGTGGTTTTCTTTCTTTTTTTTCAAATGGTAACCCAATAACAGTTTTATATCAGCATGTTTCTAAGTAAACATGTTTATGGTTGGTTTATTTTGAAATATACAAAATAGTAACAGTATTGTAACAACAGTTGTTTTTCAATGGTGAACAGAATAAAATCTAAACGGCATGGCAAGGTGGTTAAGGCACTGGTCTCGTAATCTGAGAGTCATGCGTTCGAGTCCCCGTCACACCAAACATGTTTGTCCATTCAGGCGTTGGGGCCTTATAATGTTACGGTCAATCCCACATTCATTGATAAAAGAGTAGCCCAAGCGCTGGGAGTGGATGGTGATGACTAGTTGCCTTCATTCAGGTCTTACATTGCTAAATTAGGGACGACTAGTGCAGAAAGCCATCGTCTAGCTTTGAGTGAAATTAAAAAATACAACAAAACCCAAACACTTCTTCAGCCCTCTATTTAATTAGTACAATTAGTCACACTCTCAACCAGCCAAATTAGTCATGTTACTTTTAATTAAAAATCGAAGCCAACATTTATAAACTTGCATAAATACGATATCTAGCTGGTTCCGATATGAAATTAAGCTTTTAACAACAGACAGTAGTGTTATATTTATATAGATAGAACCAATTCACTTCAATAACCATTGAATTCATTGTATTAGTATAACTAACCAACATCAATGTGCTTAAATACAGTTTTCCACTTCTGGAAGCTGTTAGACGACAATTTGATTTCACATACTGGTAGCAAGGTTAAAAATAGCAGTTTTTGGACTGGTTCTTGCAAGTTATTTAATCAAATTAATTATACCAGACATTCTTCTGTTTGCTCAGACAGTTCAGTGTTTCACCACATGGTAACGGTAGCTAGTCATCATCACCCACAGCCAACTCTTGGGCTACTATTTTACCAAAGAATAGTGGGACTGACTGTAGCTTTACAACGACCTCACGGCTAAGGGTCACGTTTGGCGTGCCGTGGATTCGACCCGCGACCCAAGGATTATGAGTTGAGTGCCTTAACCACTTAGCGACGCTGGACCTAAAGAGAGAGGGACATTGATTTCATTAATCGCTTCTGGGGGATTTTCTATCTCAAAAGTTGAATATTACCTATTGGTTAAGCCTGCCAATACATAAACCTAGCGATGTATACAACTGACGATAACGAGGGACGATTTAGATGGACCAATTTGTCGATTCAACAAAAAAATAAAAACTGAATTTACTAAATAAAATAGTTATCTGTACTTGATTCACTTGTTTCGACAGCACATAAAATATTTATGTTTTTCACGCATGCTCACATTGCAGGTATCAATATGGTCTGGTCAGTTTGCATGAATAAACTCAATCCCTGTCTAATCTACGGCCAAAGAAATGTAATATTAATTAAAAGTAATATTAATTTCCAATCTGGGTAAACATTGTACTTATGTTAAAAAAGGGAAAGGTATATCAACTTCAAATTAAGTTTTCTTTGTCCTGGAACAGGTCGTACAACCATAACGCCAACAACGGAAGACCTCATTGTAAATAACATCAGCTATAGCACAACAATACTCTGAGTAATTGCTTAAAACGACAGTTTAATAAACAATAAAAGTTACCCGTTAAACACACGGGGAGCGTTCAATCTTTAAAAACTGAGTAATATTCTTACTTACGTTCTAACATGTGACTCTGCCAACTGGGCAATTACAAATTGTTCCCTCTCCTCAACAACCTGTATTGCAAGAAACTGCACACAAGTTCCGTCAAAGGTCGTGAATTTACCGGTCACTTCGACACGATCCTGTTGGTTCCGTTGTTTAATAACAATATTCATTGCGTTTTAACCAGTTTCTGATGACGGAAAACACCTTTTGTTTTTTCTGCTATATACTCTAAATACGTACATCATTTGAAATACTAGTATGAAAATTAATGACATTAAAACAGATATTAACATGAATATAATCTATAGCTTCCAATAACACATGATCAATGTCCTTTATTAAGGTTTAAACTGAAAAGATAGTTATACCAAACTGGTGTAATTATATCTCTGTTTTCGTTGGGCCTGTGAACCAAGTTACTTATAATTAACCCTCAAATTACCAATTTGTTTGAATATTGCTCATTAACATATTGAATACGTTTATGTTTTTACATAATACAACGTTCATTCACATTCTTTACATGACAACAGAGACCTCCCAATATATAAGATGGAATAAAATGTTTTGTTTGTTTGTTTGTTTTGGAAATTCCAAATTTGTGCGAATTTCCAAAACAAACAAACCAAAGCTACTCGAGGGCTATCTGTGCTAGCCGTCCCTAATTTTGCAGTGTAAGACTAGAGGGAAGGCAGCTAGTCATCACCACCCACCGCCAACTCTTTTACCAACGAATAGTGGGATTGACCGTCACATTATACACCCCCACGGCTGGGAGGGCGAGCATGTTTAGCGCGACGCGGGCGCGAACCCGCGACCCTCGGATTACGAGTGCACGCCTTAACGCGCTCGGCCATGCCAGGCCGAATAAAATGAAAGATAGCATTGAAAGATATTTCATTGTTTGATTGTTAAAGCTATTCAAAACTATATACAGAAGAACCAAAGAAAACCAAGAATTGGTTTTAATTATTTAATATGTTATAAATCACTTGTACTTTTGCACAGTAATAATGATCTTTCATGCAGAACACTCAGAGCTCAGAAATAATGAAATTCACAAAATCAAATGAAAATTGACATTTTAAATCAACGTCTTAATTTTTATAAATTTTTCGTACAATTTTTGTTTACACTTCAATCAGATATTCAATAATTTTAATTATTTTATGAAATTTGGGATAATTTAACATTTTATTAGTTTTTGTTTGTTTGTTTAGAATTAAGCACAAAGCTACTCAATGGGCTATCTGTGCTCTGCCCACCACGGGTATCGAAACCCGGATTTTAGTAAGTCCGCAGACATACCACTGTAGGTCATTTTATTAGTATTTAATCTTATCTGAAAATATTTCAAATCGTTTATTTTCCTGCATTGTGTGCAAGTTGCATTACATAACTCTGTTTGGCATCAGTTGTGGAAAACGTTTTGGAAAGTCTGTAAAAATGTTTTGCAAAGTAATTCAACAAAATTTAAACTGTTTGTTTGTTTGAATTTTGTGGAAAGCTACACAAAGGCTATCTGTGCTAGTCGTCCCTAATTTAGTAGTGTAAAAATGGAGGGAAGGCAGCTACTCATCACCACCCACTCTTTTACCTTCGAATAGTGGGATTGACCGTAACATTATAACGCTCCCATGGCTGAAAGGACGAGTATGTTTGGTGCAACGGGGATGCAAACCCACGACCCTTGTATTACGAGTCGCACGCCTTAACCCACCTGGCCAAAGTTTTATTGTGTAACCATCATGGTTTCATTAAGGGAAAAATCTTGCCTAACAAATCTTATGGTATTCTTTGAAAAGGTTACTGCTTACATAAATGAAGATAATGGTACAGAATTGGCTTTTGATAAAGTGCCATAGACTTGTAAAGAAAATTCTCTCTTTAGGTGTGGGAGATAAGTCAGCTAATTGGACAGAAGATTGGTTTGTAGAGTTCAGTCAAATTGGATTAATATCACAAGTGGGATATCTCAGAGCTCAGTTTTAGAACTTTTGTTCTTTCTGATGTACATCAGTGATACAGATGAAGGAGTGGGCAATAAGCTCCTTACATTTACTGATGATATTAAGGACTTAAGTGTTTCCAGTTTTGAAGAGGATGCTGCCAATTTACAACAGGACTTGTATCATTTAATGAGTTGGCCAAATAGGTGGCAGATGGATTTCAATTATAATAAATCCATAACAATGCACATAGGTTATAATTTGGATGGGAATAACCTTAAAAGTGTCATAAAAAAAAGGAATCTTGGTGTAATGTTTGACAAATCTCTTAAGTTATCCAAGTAGTGTGATGTTGCTAGTGGTAGGGCAAACAGGATTTTTGCATTCAAAATATTTAATGCAAGTATAGATAAATTATAATTTCATAGTATGAGTCACTGGTTTAGCTAGGTTTGAAGTATTGTGTACAAATTAGGGCTCCTAACCCTAAAAAGGGCACTGAATTGTTGAAAAGGGTTACTAGAATGGTATCTATGATGGAAAATATCATATAAGGAGAGATTAACATCTCTCAATTTAAAAAAAAAAAGTTAGAAGGGATTTGATTGAGGTGTTTAACATTATAAAAGAAACAGAGTAGGGATGCATTATTTTTTTAAACTTAACAGGGAGAACAGTAGAACTATGGATCAAAATGTAAACTATGGCAGGGTAAGGCAGGAGACATCTTCAGCTAAGACAATTTTATTTTTCTAACAAAGTGATTAATCTCTAGAATAGGTTGTCTCTGGAAATTGTGGAGGTAGTACGTTTTAGTGAGATTATGAAAAAGCTTGATAATGATATGAATGATAAAGGCTAGCTTTAAAATTATTTTTTATTTGATAGTTTTAGTTTAATTTAGAAGATGGGACAGCTGACATGGACCACTAAGTCCCTTGTTGCTCCAAAACATTGTTACTTTTCACTCATATACATTTGTATATAATATGAGCCAAAATAGCTATTTTATCTTTTAGTAATATGATCATGCTTTAGAACTATCTGGCTTATGCCATATTCCATACAGACAATTTAACAAGAAGGAATCTTTCATTCAATAAAATAAAAAAACTTAAAATAACAATTCATTTGGAATACAGTGTAATTTTTCAAATGGTATGAAACTGAGCTAATAATTTGTTCTTTAAATACTTTACAGATTATGTAATATCATTTATTTACAGCAGGAAGTTCGAAGTTATCCATAAGATTCTCAAAAAAACAAAACAAAAACTAGTTAGAATACGTAATGTGTACAAAATAATGACAGCTGTGATGAGCAGACTCTCAAGAATTCACTAAGATTTTATTTGTATTAAAAATCTGTTACATCCAATAAAACAAAAAAATCTGTATATTTAAACTTCATAGTTTTTAGAACAGTTTTATAAAAGGTTAAAAACCTCAATGAACTAGTAACTGTTTTAGAGGTATTATCTTTTGTGATACACAAATGAGTTAAGTTTGCACATGAGAACAAAAAAAATTGATGGACCATTTAGAGATAGTTTCCAAAATATTAATATTATTGAAACAAAAATTTTCTAAACGACAGTAATTTGAGTATGGTAAACTAGTGATGGAATTAGACTGAATAAGTTATAAATAACATTTTATTTGACTTTAGTAAATGAGAAAGTGCTTGAATTTACATATGAAAAATGTATCCTTTACAAATTTGGTTTAAATATTATGTTTATGATCACAAAATTAAACCTTTCTTTCTTCAAAGTAATTTTAATAACTAAAGAACTGTATCAGTGTTTACCCAATGTACACCAGATGGTGCACATTAACACAAACAACTGTAATGTGATATGAGGACACTAACAAATTCATCAAAACACTTTGGGAAAAATACGAGACTGAACACGAGAGGTATATCGAATCCATGCTGCACCATAACGAAATTCACAGTTTCTTTCAGAATTCAATACCTGGTAAACCAAGTACATTATGACAAAAATTGCTGGAAGATACGGGAAGATGTTTTCAAATCCTGTAAAAATTGTGAAATTATTGTTAAAAATACAAATACTGCTTTACTATAAAGATTACCATAAAACATCTGAAAAACCAATGTAAGTATAAGCTTACAGATTTTTACAGAAATTATATTGATGTTGTTATAACACTCGTTGTGCCTCAGAACCAGTAATATTTCTACTTATGCAACCTTATATAACTTTAACCTTTTAAAAACAGTCATCTTTTGGTTTGCTTCAATCTAACCCAAATTCTGACCTTCAAATATGTATATATAACTATAGTGATAAATATTAGCTAACAAACCAAATTTTCTAGACTACTTCAACTTTTCAAACTATTTTAAGTAGTTCACAAAAACTGGCTATGTTTTTATTTATTTTAACCATGAGAACTTCTCACTGAAGAGCTGCTATCACATTACACAAAGTGATTTATCACTGTGTTGCTTTATCTTCTACGAACCATGAAAATAACTTGGTCTAAGATAGTAATCCTTCATGACTTTACCAAAATTCCACAAGAGAGAATATGGTTACAAACGTAAAGAGTACTACACTTCTGTTAGAAATGAAACAGATTTAGACAAAAAAAAAGGGATATAACAAATGTATTTCAAAGGCTCAATGACAAACAAGATTTATAAAGCCTAATTATGAAAAAAATATCACATGTATATCCTTTATTACCATGGTGTTATTACAGAAATAATAATTAATTATATTCTTTATTTTTATTGAATAAAAAACAGAAACTTACCACATGGCAAAGTCCAGGCAACAATGATAATAATATCACCTAACTTATTCGGATGATGAACAAAACCCCACAATCCAGTCATTAAAAGTTGTTTGCCATCTAAAGTTGGAATTGATTCCAAGTCTGCAAAAATAATAATTTAGATAATGGAGTAGCGTTGCAATAAAACAAAAACTGGAATACGTTTAACACTGAAACAGCCACAAATCTGTATAAAAGTAGCTTTGCTCGTGGTATAGATTTTATATATTACTTAAAAAAACAACAAACTTCAACAACCCAACAGCATACAGATTTTTCTGTTTAGAAGTCTAAAGATGTCACTGACTTCTGAATCTACAGGGTGGCCCATAAGTCCCTACCCATCCATATGTTATTATGTTATATTCAATTACGCATGTATTATAAATTTGTTTCGTTTTTTTTCAGAGAAATATGGCCGATGTAAGCCCATTTACACTTGAAGAGCGTATTGTGGCATGGTGTCACATAATATTATGCAGCGAGAATGAGGGACAGCACACAGATACATAAGATATATGGATGGGTAGGGACTTACGGGCCACCCTGTACTTGACACCCACTCATTCCATTTAAAAGTATCCAAAATGTAATTACATGGTTCAGACTATATTAGAAAAAAATGTTTGTATAGATTTACAGAAGTAGGTTAAAAATTAATTAAAAATACAATCATATGGTTAACCTCAATTCCCTGTTACAGATATCTATGATCATTCAGTTATATGTATCGAACAGAACTGGACAAGTTGAGTAATCATTAAATATAATTATCTACGAACGGTGCATGCATTTACATATGAAAAATTTATCCTTTATGAAGTTGGTTTAATTATTATGTTTATGATAACAAAATTCTCATAAGGTATTCAATTAATGTCACAAGTGACTAATCAAAACTGAAGTTTCTGATTATTTAAAGTTCTTACTTATTTCAATTGTCCAAATAACCAAAATACTGCCATAATGCTTGTTGTTCATCATAAAGCTACATAATGTAGATAGGTTTAATTCTAGCTGCCATGAAATTTGCTCACCCTGTCTTTATTATGGTATAGCTACTAAGTTGACCTGCCACTGTCACTGACTGAAAGAAAGTCAACTGGCCAGCAGAACACACACTGTCAACCCATGGACTATTTAAGTGTCAAGTGAAGTGTAAATTTACTATTTGTTTTACATTTTGTTACATTTCTGGTTTATTACTGTATAATTGTACTTTATAGTGTTGCACAAGCAAGTACACAACTAAAGGAGAGGCCTAGAGAGTATGAACCCTCCAATTTTCCTTTTCAAATTAATAAGTGTTATTTAACGATGTTCAAGTAAGTGCAGATCTTGGACTGGACAGAGGTCAGACTTCTTTCTTCTTAACAAAAACAAACACCAGCCAGATGTTTTTCCATTACCATATAGAACCAAGGACAAATATTATACATCAGGTTTTTATTTGACTAGACTATTAATTACCAAAAAAAGTTTTTATAAATTTTTCCGAAATCAACACAACTGAAGTCTATAGCAATCCAGTTAAGGCCTCAGTCAATAACTGATTATTTCTAAACAATGCAAACAATATGAAAGTCAATTAAGCTCTTACATGGTTAATGTTTGTGCATTGCCTCTTTCCAGAGGCATTAAAAATTTATTTTCCTCGAATAATAACTACAGACGAGAGTATGTTATGTACTTATTCTCTATTGGTTTAATAACGAAATGAAATTACTCTATCACCAGCAACCACAGTGTCAACAAGAGAGGATTACTTTAGTACATAATAATAACTTCCTATCAGAGTAAGCTATGTACAGGTACCTTTGTGTTACTACTGTGAGTCCATCTAGTGAGAAAAATGTAATATTATTCAAGTTCATAATACATGAAAATGCAAATAGTATCACTGTATAAGTAACAGTTTAAAAAAAAGCAAAACAGGTATTCTATTAATTAATGCTGCAAATTTTTCTTCTAAATATGACTATAGATAATTATAGCTCTTTACTGTAATTCAAAACTGCTGAAGCATTTATTATCAACTGTTCTTAATTTTATATCAATCACATTACCAGAGATAAATACACAACTTGCTGTATTATAAGTTGACTGAGCTAAAAATTTACAAAATATTTAACTTTGCTTGACCTATTTAGGCTATATGGTGAACAATGATTTATTCAAAATACTATATTATTATACTGGAAATCTCTTCTTTCAGGTAACAAATACTGTTACAGTGTTACACAACTAACTTATACAATTGCTGATGTTTCTTCACCAAGATACGACTGGTATGGTATTAACCATTTACTTTGTTTACCTATAAAATCAAGAATTAATAAATTATTGTGTACCGATAGTCAGAGAACTTCAATAGCTCTTTGAATTCTCTGCCAAAATTAGTTTATTACAAACTAGAAATAAACTACTACTATAAAGAACCTTCAGACCAATTGTCCAGTACCATTAAATTATTCTCTTAGACTTGGTGTGCAATTTCTGCATAGTTTTATTTTATTGGCCACTAATATTTAATTACTGAAGAAAACATGCTGTCACATCCAGCTGTTACAAAGAATTAAAAGAAACTAAAAAATTAAATTAATTAATAAAGAAACAGCTAAATATTATAAACATATTTTTCTTCACAATGGAGTGATATGTATATCAAACAAATGTAGGCAAATAATTTACAATTAAATTGTTTGTTTTAGAATTTCGCACAAAGCTACATGAGGGCTATCTTTGCTAGCGGTCCCTAATTTAGCAGTGTAAGACTAGAGGGAAGGCAGCTAGTTATCACCACTCACTACCAACTCTAAGATACTCTTTTACCAACGAATAGTGGGATTGATTGTCACATTTTAACGCCCCCATGGCTAGAAAGTGAGCATGTTTGGTGCAACGGGGATTGGAATCCTCAATCCTCAGATTACGGGTCAAACGCCTTAATCCACCTCAAGGTTATAATATACAATATTATAGTTCTACGTTGATAATTAATGGTATAATATCTTTTACAGAAAACAGAGTTTATGGAACACTTTAATTTAGTCTCATATACTAATGCAAGTTGTACCACACAAGATTTCATGTGCCATATCATATCCCACCGGTAATTACTCATGCATTGCATTCTGTTTATTTAACCTAAACTGCAGACAGTGAGAGAATATTTTAGTCTTAATATAACCTAAATATAAATTCACTTATATAATATTTTATTAAGTACACAAATGTATCACCTTGATATTTATTTACACTTCAAAACTGAATTGGTCTCTTTTATCATTTCTCAAGTAAATTTCACTAACAAGTAAATTTTAGCACATTTAATGTCTTACACCAAACAATCTAACATTACTAGAGAAGGAAAGAAAGGATTAATTTGTGTTTTTCTACCACCTTTCTTGTGTATACTGTCTTGGATTTTACAGATATGTCCATTCTTAAACAATAACACTTAAACTCCTACTTCAATACCACTACAATGAAATTAATCATCCATTTCATACAGCACAATGTTCTTAGATTATTTAAACCACACTTTTTTTACCACAAGAAGTAATTCTTAAAGATACACGTCTGCTTTATTTAAAAAGAAATAATATATTAATGTAAAAGCAGAATATTCAAACAATTTCACTGGTTAGTTAATTGTTATTAGAACACCTACTCATGCAAAAAACACTCCACTGTTCATATTTATAAAATAAACTGACCATGCAGTGTGTCAGGCTTAAGTCCTATAAATGCAGAAATGTTATATTATGAACAGCATACAAGACAGCTGAACAGACTTTAGAAGAGACATTTAATGGATATTCACCTCAGTAGGAATGTCATGATCAGAAGTTTCTTTGATGGTCTGTTTGAAGTCTTTTGTTACCAGCAGCAAAATAAAAGAAATAAGGAGGAACTGTTGCTCCTAACCACAAGTACCTGACAACCTTTTAATATTCAACAAACATTCCTTCAATAGTTTCCATGACTTCATTGTTTCCAATTTTGCCACAGCAACTAAAAACCACTCTTAAGAAACAAGTTATCTCAAATGCAAACATGAAAATATGGCCTCAGTAGTATTCGATATTTAAACTGTAAACAGTAAAAGATTGTAACCAAAATATTTTGAAATAAGTTATCTTTCACCTTTTCCTATACTGATGGCATAATACAAATATGAATAACACAACAAGCTTCTTTGTTATTCTGACACTGTATCCCGTAAATAGGATATTAAAGTCCTTGCATAAACATCTGGGTTTTTTTTTATTCCTCTAGAAAATTGGACAATGCCCAGCATACCCAAGCACTGTGAATGTTCATCTTACAATACTGAATTTTACCCACGAAAAAGAAGGGCTTTTCTATGATTACTATGCCAAAATACAAAACTTTTTTTTTACATTGTATGAAAGTCACTGTAGTCGCGTTCCTTGACCACCAAAATAGTACATCTCAAACTGATACAATATTTGAGAATGAACTTGTATGTTGCCATCATCAGCTGTGAACTACTAATATACCAAACTCTTATTTTCAGTTAACTGGCTACAATCAAATAAAACACTTTGACGTCTTGTGGACTTTATATGACAGATTACATAAAGGCTACTTTGGGGAAATACAGTGGTTCAACTAAATACTGAGTGGAGATCCAACTAAAAATGAACAGTGTAAAAGTTACACATAAAAAACCCATTAATTTCTATTTTAAAGTGAATTATAAACATTTAAATGTAATACTGTTTAAAACATGTGTGTAAAACTACAATGACTTAGTAAACGATATATATTATTTACTTTCAGAAAAATATGTTTTGCATCATTAGGTATGTTTTTAAAATATTTTATACAGGGTACATTTTTTAAACTTCAGATCATATATATTTTATGCTTGCTTGCTTTTAAATACAATTAATATTTAACATGTCTGACAATTAATAAAAAGTATTTTCTGGAAGTTTGTACTCCACATAATGTAGTTATACCCTCTTAGTAGCAAACTAAAAGCACTTACATATTAAAGAGCAATCTTCGGAGTTTCTCCTGAACAAGTACTTTTGTCTGTTCGATTGTGTGTGTATGTACAGACCAACACCTGCAATAAATGTTTAATATTTTACATTAAGTTTAAATGAATATCAGTGTTGTAAACACACAGTAAAAAGTGATTATGGTAGTTTCTCCTGAAAATGTACTTTTCTCTGTTGGATTGCGTGTGTACAGACACAAATGTACAATAAATGTTTAATCTTTACAGTATGTCTAAATGTGTAACAGTTTTGTAGAGCTAAGATACACAATTGAATGTATAAAGTACAATTATAATGTCATAAGGTATCTTTTCTTTGCATTTTCTAATACTTTTATGTTACTTAAAATGAATTAAATTTAACTTAATATATTATGTACCTGAAAGTTTATAGTTATATCTCATAACTTCCTTCTTCTGTTTCTATGTTGTTAAACATGAAGCTAAACAGACTACCTGTGCTATGTACCCACCATGGATATCAAAACCCAGGTTTCAGCATTCTAAATCTTTAGACTGATTGCTGAGACACTGGGAGGGTAGAGGGCTTCATTTACTAGAATGTTTTAGACTTAGAGCAACTAATAACCAAACAATACTTTGATAGTTTATGAATTCAAATTGCCTGAAGAGCATTTTTAATAAATATATAATGGTAATTGTCAAATAAGTCTTAATACACACTGAAGAGTCTTAATAGACAAAACAACTTTTTCTCAAACCCTTCTCCCCAAGATATTTTTACTCTTTGTAAGTAATTCAAAATTCAAATAGCTACCTTAACTTTACAGAATAAGTAATAATTGTATTACTTGCTTCTTAACTTTCTAAAAGTTAGGGTTAATTTCACAAATCACACTTTACCAATTGTTTATTAACATAATAGTTAAGTAATTTAATAATACTTTTTTATTATTATTATTTCTTTGATTTGTATTATTTCCACCTGTAGGTACTATTAACTCTAAGAGACAGAAATTATTGAAAGAGAATTTTTGCTATTAACTCAATACTCGTGGATACACTAATAATTTCCAATGAAACATACATCTTTATTATATATTACATTTTAGGAGCTTTAAAGTTAGCACATAAAATATATCTTGGTCACGTTTCTAAACAATGTTTGACCTTATACAAAATTTCAAACTACTTTGCAGAAACATGTGCCTACCCTGACTTCTTAAAAATAAATTATAAAAGTCTAAACCTACAATTTTTGAATGTATTTTATTATTTTCATACCATGTTCAGTGACATATTTTTCTAACTGAGAACACACACATATAAAAACTTTAAAATGATCCCCGAGACTTACTATATAGAGCAGATATTCCAAAAAGATAGTACACTGAAACATACTGTCTGTAGTAGACCAAATACAACACTGGGATGCAGTTGAAGAATGGTATCAGGGTAAAAAAAACAATGATTAGATGGTATCCAACTCGTTTGTTTTGAAAAACTGTTGAACCGAGAAAATATTCCTGAAAATCGTGAACTTTTTATATTACTTATTTGAAATGGTATTTTCCTGCCTCTCTTAAAACTTTAAAGAGTCTAATGCACATATAAACATTAATAACACTAACATTGAATACCACACATTTATGAAAGTTATAATTTTCCTATACCGAAAATGTATTTCCAACAGGTACTTCCCTCAGTTCACAAGATTACCTATTCTATTCTAGATTAGATGTGAAAGAGAGCCAGTTGGTCTGGTCCAACTTCCATCATGACACTTAGATCAGGTAACAATGACCACAGCCAGTCTCCCTCAAAATGATAGGAAAGTAATCACTACCCAATGAGTTACTGTCTACTCTCCAAAAACATGAGATAAAAGGGGAACAACAAGAGAGATGAATAGCAGTAAAAGGTTAACTTGAATGAAAACAGGTGAAAGAACCACTACTGAAGAGAAACAGGTTGTGATCTGAGAGCATAAGCTCCATTAAACAACCCCTCTCATCAATATAGCAGCACCCCAAAAGCAACTGTGTCCAGTTAAGTCCAGTTAAAGTCTTCCAAGATGAAAAAGGGAGGCAACTGTTCTAAAAGAGCATAAAGGTCTTACTTATCATCTTTTCAAGTGAAAGGAAGGGGGAATGAACAGCGACGGTACAAGGATATGAGGATAGCTACAGCCTCCAAAGGTGATTTAAGTGGCACATTAAGGTGGGCACGTGCTATTCAACCAGCAGTGCCAACTTTTCATGAACTCATCCATCACATAACCTGTTATTCTTATGTAAGGAAAACTGCTAAAAGGTGAGAGTATTGGCAAGTTTCGGGAATGCTTCCTGTAAGGAGAGAAGCAGGATGCTGTGAACCTATTAAGGCCTTAACGTCATCCAAATTAGGCAAGGTGAGAAATTAATTGAGTCCCTCTCACAAAACCTGAAGAACCCAAACGTCAGTGGTAAAAGGCTGCAAATTAAGCTCTCACCAGGCTCAAACCTACCAAGTAATCATCAGGACTGTTGGTATCGTGTATTGTTGAGAATGATGACAAATAATAGCACCTCAAAGACGAGGGAAAGGTAAGGGCTGGGAAGTAGAAGGACTGGAAACCAGAAGTGGCACCACACTCAGCTCTGACTGAGATAAATAGGTTACCAGATGTGAAAATGTATGTAGACTGTTTCTGGGCAGATGTCACCTGACACTTCAAAGCCTCTAGGATTGTATCAAAAATGGAATGTCTTAAAAATAGAGCCACTTGCAAATTTTGGAGATAAGGAGCAAGTAAATGGGTTTGAGATAAGACAGCATCATGACATAAGTATTCCAATAATGGATAAACTGTGTTTACAAAGCCAAATGATGACAAATGAGCCAATATGGAGATAACGAGGAAGATAATGTCCCTAGAAAATCGCTCAGAATTTATGTGAAGAACCTCAGACAGGAGATGGAGAAAGATACCATAAAAAAGTCATGAGGGTAAGACAGAGGTGATATAATTGGAAATGGCAGTTTTGGGGCTCATCTCCAAAATGGGTAAAACTGAATCCAACAGTTGTTAGTCATAATATGAACAGTTAGCCGTATGATATTCAAGGTAGATGAGGCATACTGATATCATCACCCACCTGAGTGGCAAATTGTACAGCATGAACTCAAATGTCAGGGAATGGGAAGAACCAAATAGGGTTGGGAAGTATAATCATGCAGTAATGAAGGATGTGGACCATAAGATAAAGAAGCATGGGCTAAAATATCAAATACATGAAAAAAAATTCCATATAAACCTTGGAAGGCCAAACAGAATCCTCTGTAAAGTTTTGGGAAGGCACAGCAAAATCAGGAAATGGAAACAGGCAATCAAAATCCTCATCAGCCTGACCAGTAAGTTGGTCAATGTCTGGAGATAAATGTTGACCCATACAACATTCAATGTCCCTGCGAATAAATGTGTATAAATCTTCCAACAAGTCAACAGCACGTGATTCCTGTGGGTAAAGCACGTATCAAATGTCAGACATTCTAAATGGTGACCTTAACTTTAGAATTCATGTTGTATCAATAGATAAAAGCATTTGAAGGAATAAAAAATGTGACTAGAATAAGGGTAATTGAACCTTACTGCTTTAAGAAAAACTGAGTATATTAAACTAAATTACTCTGAAAATGAATTGAATCTAAAACACTAACCAAGATGAAAAAGAAAGACTTCAGAGTCCAACTGCTGCCAAACAAGAAGTAATATTTTGACAGAGGTGCATGGAAGAAGTTACATGACAGAACTATACTCCTTTTGACTGAGGAGTGATGCATGACGATTTAAATAAGACACACATTGAAATAATTTGATTCAAAAAGGGGAGAGTGTGTGTGGAAGGTCTGTATCATGAATAATAAAAACGTTTGCATACAGAGGGCAGTAATGAACAAGAACAGAACAGCTAATTTTGTGAGCAGAAAGAAGTACCATATCCAAAATTAGTACAAGAGTAATACTTATTTAAATAAATTCTAATTCGTCAAACTAACTTTTATATATTATACATCTTTTAATCCTGGAATATTAAACAAATTAACTTCTAAATAACATCACAGACCAATATAATGTTGACTGAATAAAAAGTACAAGTGATTATAATGACAAATTCTACAGATAGCTTTACAAAGTTAATGATTCCATTTTTAAAGAGGAAGTAACAACAAAATATGAATTCTTTAATAATACAAGCTTCACAAAAGGTTTAAAAGTTGAGCATACTCCATTATTATGACCAAAGGCTTATCAAAGGTATCTGAAAAATTATATTAAATCTTAATATTAGGTAAATTTTATTTACAAGCAGTTATTATAAAAAATATGTAGCTGTTAAAGTTCAGATAAACTCTAGTCTGGTTCTATATGTAAGAAGATGCTGGTAGTTTATTTTACCTTTAAATTCAAAATAAGTGCTTGTAATCACTTTTAGTTGTATAAAGATTTTTAAACTTATACAAAGTTATTTAAATCATAAAATTAATTCTACCCAACTATTTCAAATTCTACGTGCAAGGTAGTTGTATAGTTGTTATAGACATTTTAAAAAATCTGTAGACTGAACCATGCGACGTATTGGTTATAAATGAAAAAGACATTCCACTGCTACTGTTTCCTGAGAAAAACATTTGTGCAAACCACTGTAGCAACTGTTCTATGTTGCTATTATCATTCACACACCCATACTGACAACAGCATTGGATATTACATCACATGAGCTCTGAATGGGAATTAATCAAACATATGTTACAAGACATCCTTCAATTGAAAAAAATGGCTCCTGGATTATGGCAAAACACCTGCATCTTCAGAACAAATGCTACAATAAATAATCAGCATGGAAGCCTGAAGGCCAATAATTTTCTAATCAATGTGCTGGCACAAACAGTTATGCTTAGCTTACTGCTTATGTTGTTTTACCAGTGCTATGTACAAAACTCTGCATTAGTAACACAGTCATTTTCATGGTATACCTATAGCAAAATGATCTGAAGTTATTTTTCTCTGCAGTAACTTTTTTTTGCTGTTAACTGAATAATGATTGTTTCCCATCATGCTTTAAAACATATCACTCAAATTTGGTTACATTTCCTGAAATCAGTCCCAAATTTCACAAGAATAAACCTAATAGATTCAGAGTTATACTTATCAGATTAACAGCAAAACTTGGGGAAACTAAAAAATTGGGGAAAAAGTGTTTTTGTATATCATTAATGTGATGAAATTCTAAAAATTATGAAACAAAAACCTGCCTTTTGTTTCATATTATGGTATTCACAATTTCGACTGTTTATCTTTTCACATTTAAATCTAAATACACATAAATTTGGGTGTAAGGTGTTTTTCACATTTCATCTGAATAATTACTGAAACCTCCTAAATAAATATCAGACATTAAGAATTCAACAAATAATTAAAATCAGTGTTTTATAGTTACCTGCTATAAAAACTTTACTGAAGATGCTAATGGCTTCCATTTTAAAACCATCAATGTTTTGATTTTCTCTGTGTTATTTATCTTCAGGAGTTATTTGAAGGATAATACTTTAAACTTTCAAATAACTTCTTAAGAAGATGCTGAAGTTGATAAAATTATGTACTTGTTGAGCATGCTTTTAAAGTAAGTCACTGTCAAGTTTCATGAAACGTAAAATTGTATCAATATAAAACATTAATCTTTATTAAATTTTAAATAATAAACAAATATCAATCATTCATATTTATCAAAATATTCTCTGAGATAGAACTTTTTCTCTACCATAACACCAACGTTTCAGTTTTGTTTTAAACTTTTATTGCTTGACTTGTACAGCATACAGTTTATCATCTCTGAAAAGCTACACTTGAGAGTGAGAAGGCATTGACAGACTCCAACAGTCTTATATTCTGCATGTATGAAATATTCAACTTTTGTATGCTCAGCTACATGAGCCTTGTCAAATTTTCTCTAAGTTCTGCAGTGAAACAAAAAAATAGACTGGTGCCACTGCAGCAGTTAGAAAGTTACGATGTTTAGTTTATCATGCTTAAAAGTTGCCAAGAACTGAATAAGTCAAAATTTTGATATAGTATCCATATCATAAATGTGTGTATGGATACAAGTGAAAAGGTTGCCAATTTACTAACTTTATCTGCAATCAATGAACAAATGGTGTTAGTTCTGATTTTGAGAATTATGAAATGATCAATGCAAAATAACCAATTACTTATCAGATCTACTTGCAGGTAGTTGTGTACACTACTTGGTTTGTTTTGTTTTTTGTTTATTTTTGGAATTTCACACAAAGCTACTCGAGGGCTATCTCTGCTAGTCGTCCCTAATTTAGCAGTGTAAGACTAGAGGGAAGGCAGCTAGTCATCACCACCCACCACCAACTCTTGGGCTACTCTTTTACCAACGAAAAGTGGGATTGACCGTCACAATATAATGCCCCCACGGCTGGGAGGACGAGCATGTTTGGAACGACTTGGGTGCGAACCTACGACCTCAGATTACAAGTTGCGCGCCTTACCCGCTTGGCCATGCTGGGCCCACACTACTTGGAAAATTGTAAGTATACCATAAGGGTTTAATATAAAAATCCATGTTTGAGGCTGAAAAATCATTCAGAAGATGAGTTAAGCAGTCAAGAAGAATCTGCAAGAGTCAAGAAAAAACTACAGTAAAGAAAAAGAATCCAGAAAAAGAGTCAAGCACTCGCCAGTCATCCCAGCAGTTATTCTAGAAAGATTCAGCTAGATAAAAAATGACTACCCTTGTGATGAAGCTACCCAGAGTGTCTCACCTAAACTCTCTGTAAGTGATACATTGCCATCTTCCATAGCATTGAGTTGCATAGTTAACAAGTGGTCAACTCAATTTAGTAATGACACTAGAAATATAATTCAGGAATGTTCATTAATTATGTCAAAAGAATTTTGTTAGTTTAATCCAAGTTATTCTATGAATTGATTGTAACAGAGAATGCTGTGAAAAGTACATTAGAAGTGTTTTACTATTTTGAATCTTAGTTTCAAATTCAGAGTCTTTACTTAAACTGTAAACTTCCTCAGGTTATTGCTTATGAGTTCCACTCACCACTGCAATCCTCACTTAATATAAATAAATTGTAACTGGTCATAATAGCTGAATTTCAATGGCTACCCTCTTGGACTGCCCATCTGTTAAAGAAGGGCATCCTCCAAGAGGGAATCCTCAAAGAAGATGATACTTAGAAGACCACACCTCTTAAGTACGAATATGCTCTTTGCCAAAATATAATAAAAGTTAGAATGAGTCGGTTGGACAAAACTGAGGTGCACTTATCACTATGGTTAAAAGAATGGATTGCCTCAAAGTGTATCTTCCCTTCATTCAACATTAAAACAGTAACATTTATTTTGGAATTATAATGTAAACCAAACATAGCTGTGTTTGTAAAGAAAATCAAATGTGAAAAATCAATTTCTGAAAAAGGGTTTTAAAAGTGAAATAATATCACAACAAAATATTTAAATAGAAATTAGAGGTGGTAAACTAGAAATAAATGTTAGAAAAATTCAAATTTGAATTAAAAGAGCCTTAAAGAAACTGTCTCAACACAAGCAATGCCAAACTGGAAATGATAGTTGGGTATATTATCACAAAAAAATCACCAATCATGTGTGTGTGAGGCACATCTATTGGCGGAAAGTTGTCGCACTATAATTTACATGTATGAATCACTTAAGCCAGTGGTTCACAAACTTTCTCAGCTTGTTACCCAATTTAACATGCCACATTAAGCATTTTTCCTTAAAAATTACGAATTAAATCTTCTATTAAAATTTGATTTACTAACTTCAGTTTTATGCTAAGTTTATTTGTACGTACTGATAATAAAGTAGTTATTATCACATTTTTTTTATGTGACTAAATGTAAATGCGTGAATAATTATGAAGAAAAACGTTAAACCATCAAAATACAAAATGGTATATTTTTAATACCTACAGTCTTATATAATATATGTCATAAGTTTAGTCACTCTCTTTACAGAAACTATATTTAATGCAATACTAACACATGAAAACTTACAGCATTCCAAAGATGATTTATAATTTAGATTAGTTGAAAAACTGCAGTCAAAGCAAGGGGGTAGTTAATACAACCTTCGTCCACAAAAGTTCTGAAAACCAAACAGACATCTACCACAGCCTGAAATTAGAAAACGTTACGATACGAAAATGAATATGAACTTATAACAATAAATAATATTAATATTGCAAGTTATTTACAAACTATATTTTTAGTAATAACATATACATACATGTATATTATCATTCCAAAACTTTTTAGATTTTGTTAATATGCTGCTTTTTGAACACATTCTAACATTTATATAACAGAGAAAGGAAAAACTGAGTAAAATTAAATATTATACAAACATGCTTACTCAAGAAATCATATTAACATTGAAAATAAATAGTTTGATGTCAAACACCTTTCCAATTTGAGGATGGACTTCTCTTCCAACAAAGAAATCATAAGATCCTGACAGTAATCAAGATATATTTCAGCTTCAAAATGGTCAAAGTATATTTCTTTTATTATATTTCTAACTTACCATAAAATTAATAGTAAAATGTATTTTATATAACTACAACTTTACCGACTACTGGTTAAAATCAGTCTTACAAATTGAATTTATATCTTAACCTCTCTCCTGTTCCCACACACAGCATATATAGAGATAAAAAATTATATCAAGAGATAGAATATGAGGAATTGGGAGAGGCCATACAAAAAATGATTTAAAAGTAAAATATTTTTTAATGTAGTAAGTTACAACTTACCAGATGTAGCTTTAGGATTGATGTTATAGGTTGGAGCATAGAATGATTTGAAATACAACCAAACAGAAAACACAAATGAGCAAAGAACTGAAGCAACTATCAGATGAATGAAATGGGAGAATACAAATGTCAGTGGAAAGTTAATATCCTTCAAAAGAAAGAGCACCAGAAGAGTCATGATCAATTCAGCAAAACCTAAAAACAAACAAAATATTATATATATATGTTCACATACACAAACACATGTATAGTGGAAATTTATTTTTATCCATTCAGCTTAACAAGATACAGACTTTAAGGGCCTATTCTGAACCATTCACTGATATTAAATTTGATTTTTTTACCATGTTTCTATCATATCAGTTCTTCCCAATCTATGTAAGAACTTTTTTTTTCATTTACAAACGTTAGGATAAAAAAAAATTATGACAAATTTACATGATGACTCTCATTTTATGATTCTCAAAAAAAATTAGGAAATTAAAATATATTCACAATTTGTAAAATACATACAAATCTAAATCTGTTGTTGTATTTAAAAATCTTCCTTTTTTAAAATGTATTTTACATAAACTAATAGCCATTTTCATTATATTTATCATAATCACATGGCAAAAAAGTAAGGATGTCAAAAAACAAAATTTTAAACTTTTTTGTAAATACAATACAAAAATTAGAAAACAAAACTATTTTTGAAAAAGTACCATTGATGCGATACTTCAAAATGTGCATCTTTTTCTTCCCTGAAACTGGAAATCCTTCAACCATATTTCCCAAAGGAAGGCATTATAAAATTGCTTGAAACAAAATCCAGATCATGTAGATGAATACTGATTTTCTGTTAATATAAGCAGAAAACTTTTGAGGCAGAGGGGGAGGAGTTAGCACTGTACAATAGTCCTAGAGATAAATATATATTATTTAAAGATACGTTTTGAACATATACCAATAAACAAATACTTCAGTTCAAAAGAAGTAAGAAAACCATTTTACTATTAATCAGAACAAAAAACTGTACAATAGTCCTAGAGATAAATATATATATACATGTATTAAAGCACACTTATTATTTAAAGATATGTTTTCAACATATACCAATAAACAAATACTTAAGTTTAAACGGAGTAACAAAACCATTTTACCATTAGTTAGAACAAAAAATATTTTAGTTGAACAAAAAACATAATTATACACCATCTATAGTCATGCAAAAAAGTTAGAACACCCTATGAAAGAAAGCCTGTGTATTTTTGTAACATTTTTGGATATATAGATATTTATTCTCAATTTTAACAATACTCAAAGATTACAGGAATATAACTAAACAATTATAACTGAAGAAAAGACTTCACAATCTTCTGTCAATGTAATTCAACAAAAATACAGATTCTGAGGAAAAAGTGAGGACACCCTACCCCCTAATAGCTAGTGTTACCCCTTTGGCTGGAATAACTGCAGTGAGATGCCTCTTGTAGCCGTCTACTAGTCTCTGACATTGGTCTGAAGAAAGTTTGCCCCACTCCTCAGTGCAGAATTATTTCAAGTGTGAGATGTTTGAGGGGTACAGCATGCACAGCCCATTTCAAGTCACCCCACAGCATCTCAATGGGATTAAAATCTGAGCTTTGACTCAGCCATTCCAGAACTCTCCATTTCTTAGTTTTAAGCCAGTCCTCAGTGGATTTACTGTTTTGGGTTATTGTCGTGTTGCAGGGTCAGTTATGCTTCAGCTATAATTTTTTGTGCAGATGGTCTCACATGAACCTCAAGCACCCTCTGATACACAGTAGAATTCATGGTGAGCTGTCCAAGTCCTGCTGCAGCAAAGCAGCCCCAAACAATGACACTTCCACCTCCATGCTTCACAGTTGATATGAGGTTCTTTTCCTTGGTTTATGCAAAACATGTCATATGTTCTGGTGTCCAAATAATTCAAATTTGGACTCATCTGTCCAAAGAACATTATTCCAGAAGTCTTGGTCTTTGTCTATATTATCTCTGGCTAACTTCAGTCTAGTCTTGATGTTTCTCTTAAAGAGCAAAGGTTTCCTCCTTGCACACCTCACATGCAAGTTAAACTTGTTCAGTCTCTTTCTGATTGTAGAGGCATGCACTTTCACATCAACAATAGCCAGAGCCTGATGTAGATCCTGTGATGACATGTTAGGGTGTTTGAAGACCTCTTTTAGCATCTTGCAGTCTGCTCTCGGGGTGAACTTGCTTGGACGACCAGATCTGGGCATATTAGCAGTTGTTTTAAAAGCCCTCCACTTGTTGACTATTTTCCAGACAGTGGAATGGCTGATTTCAAAATCTTTTTAAATCCCTCACCAGACTCATAAGCTGCTACAATTTTCTTTTTGAAGGCTTCAGACAGCTCTTTTGCTCTCGCCATGGTGCTCACTCTTACTTCAACAGTCAGGAGCAAACCAAACTAAACATCTGAGGTTTAAATATGGCAAGCCTCATTCAAAATGTTGAGTGACGATCTTCTAATCATGTGCACCTGGTGTGAGTTGAGCTATTTTAAGTGGGAATAAATGTGGGGGTGTTTTAACTTTTTCTTTGGTTAGAATATGCATTTTTGTGGAGTTACATTTACAGAAGATCTTGAAAAGTCTTTTCTTCAGTTTTAATTTAGTTATAATCCTATAATCTCTCAGTAGTGTTAAAATTGAGATTAAATATCTGTATATCCAAAAATGTTACAAAAATACACAGGCTTTCATAAGGTGTCCCAACTTTTTCACATGACTATATGTACCAGGGTAATAATAAAGACTGGTTCAAAGTACTCACATGTGAAAATACTCAGTATAAATCTTAAAAGTCTAAATTTCTTGATTGTTTTGTATCATTCTACTGGCCAATTGAAACAGAAACCAACGAAAAATTAATAAAGGTTACCTAAGAAGATTGAAACACTGTTCTGTACTTTATTTCAGTTGAATTTTTATTACCTATACCAGCCAACCTGGGATACATACGAATACAAGGTTCTCTACATTTTCTTAATATAACATACATCTGATAATTAAATTTATGATTTTTTTAAAACTGAAACTCTGTTCTACACAAATATTAGATAAAAACAAGAGTTAAATACAGAACTGTCTAAAAATCAAAGGGCGACTTGTTTTGAAAAACCATACAAATGGTTAACTGAACATATATGTTATTGCTATTTGTGTCTGTACATCATTCTTTCTATTGTAGCTAATAACATCATAATCTTTAAATCATCATCTACATCACGATTTTCAGATAAAAACAATTACATATTTTCTACAGAACAAACTTTATTGTCTGATACTTTGAAAATAATACCATTTAAAATACAGAATAAATGTTTTTACTTTAAATTTTATTCCTCAAACAGAATACAAGTATCCCAACTGTGACTAAATGTTACATCATGCTTAGGTTTGAAAAGAAAAAAATACTGACTTGGGATTTTCATTATTGACAATATGACAAGCATTTAAATTAACTAAATCCCCAAAATTTATAAACACGGTATTTACATAACCAAACAACTATTAGATGTTTCTTCATCTCAGGAAATTTGTTTTTACTATGAAGCTTCTGTACAAGTAAAGTAAAAATTCAGTAAAAGCCAGAATTAATAAAACTCTGGCTAATAAAAGTTACAAGAAACTCAAACCCACTGAAAAGGTTGATTATTGACTCCAACAGCCTTGGAAGAACTGAATCCTCTTGATGAGGAGGATCAGTGGGTGGCAACATTTCAGGTAAATTCTGTAGGCAATCTTTAGGTCTGCTGATATTAAGATGGTTAGAAAGTATAACACAATGATGCAGACCTCACTGAGAACTTGAGGTTGTAATTTAGGTCTTGCCAATAGCTATTGTATAGGGCTCCTTTTATTGGTTGAAAATGTGCTTCTTGAATATTATTCCCTAAATTTAATGTTTAATGAAGTATCTACTAAACTGAGTAATTAATTCATAGTACAACAAAAGCAACTATTACACAAGACAAGGTGTTATATCAACAATTATAACATTTCAACCCATTTTACCAGGCCATCATTACACAAGGGTTACATTAAAAAATAGTTGAATTCAAAGAAAATTACAAACTTATAACATTGAGGATAAGTGTGCAAATAGTGATAAATTAACTTTTTAAAATCAAAACACGTTTTCATGTTTTTTTAACATCTCAAAGAAGTAAAACATTTTATCACTAAAACAATGTTGAAATCATCTGAGGAGAACAAGAAATTAATACAAAATAGCTGAAGTACCACTTACACTTATTTCAAACTTACTAAAATAAATATGCAGAAGTCTCTCTTTATTTACATTAATATTTCATATACCTTGTTTTACTAAAAAGCTAATTTAGTTCTACCTGCAAATTTGTCCTTATGAACACAAGTCTGTATTACTATTTCAAAATTCAACCACCTTTGAACATAGCTGCCAACTGATAATGACTCGATACTATAAGTTAAAATGAAATTACTAAATAACAATATGCCTGCTATAAAAGTTGATTTTATTGTGTTTTCAATTAATTTCATTAAACTTTCTTGATATCCTTATGCTTAAGACTTTGAAATACATAACATTCTACAGCAGACAATGTGTTTTGAAGTTTGTAACATTTGTAGATTTTTCAACACTCATTTTCATATGCTCACTCTCCTTTCCAGCAATGAATCATATTACTGTCATATGATATCCATGTGAATCTGTTTGTTGTTAAACATAAAGCTACACAATAGGTTATATGTGCTCTGTTAAATGTAGATTGAAACCCAATTTTTGCCTTTATAACCCCTAAAACTCACAGCTGAGCCACGTTGTAGCTTACCCATGGTAACCAAATACTGTGTTGAAACTCATGTTACAAGAAAGGTAAAGGAATAATTATGGAAACAGCATAAGCAGCTGTTGAATTTAATGTCACATTAAACTAGTGAGAGCTTTTGTTTGACAAATCAATCATATTATAACAATTGTCCAGATGAGTTACAAGTTAGAGATTTATTTAGCAGTGTGTAGATGTGTTTTACAATTGTTTGATGTTGCATTTGTTGGTAATATGCATATTTGAATGACATATTACATGTGGACAAATCCTGTTATAAAATGCGATGTTATTTAACAAACATGCTTCTCAAATGTCAAATGTTAAAACAATATTTTCTGATTTGTATACATGTACAAAAAGATACAAAATATTTAAATGCTTTCACAAAAACACATATTTCTGATATTTATAAAATAAATGCACATGTTAACAATACGATCTATTCTTTTAGAGCATACTGTATTTTTTCATACATGTTTTAATATCTGGCAGTGATCCTCATCCCTCAAGAGCTCTAGGGAATGACTTTAGTGATTTTATTTAATGTTTCTTATAATAAGTTAAAACAAAATTATTCATAAATTATTTTATACGATTATTACAGTAAATTTTGATAAAAATGTAAGTTCAAGTATGAAACAAAAACACACCAAAAACAATGTAGGTTTGTTTTATCTTTGAATTCTGCCAGACTTTACCAAAATAATCAAGCTTTTCATTTTAATTTTGACATCTTTCAAATCTATCCTACATAAATATTTACATGACAAATTAGACCCAGGGTATTACATGTTTCTTCCATAATTGCTGACTTAGGGACCATTTTGTCACTTTCTGCAAATATCACAAGTTTATACAACTTACATACAAAATTTAATTAAGCTACTTTATTATCATGGTATAAGAATCAAACTTGCATCAAAAGTTGCTAATAATAAAACTTTTAGCACCATATAAATTTAAAGCTCTTAATCTTATGAAGCAATATTTAAAAATTAATTTCTTCCAGTATGAAAACTATGATGTTGCTCTCTGTGTCTTCCCTCTTCTATACCTTATTTACTGCCCCTCCTAGAAGTACAAGGTTTACTAATTATAATATTATTAGTACTCAGGCAAAACAAATCTTTTATGGCCTTCAATCTTATTTGATTACAGAGCCATAAACTAGAAAATCTGCCCCCTCAATCCACTTTCATCTGTCATAGCCTATCATTCATGAGTGTTATTAGTTCTCTCTGACACATATTATTTGTAGCCAACATGAAGCCATAGTTTTAGTCTATCAAATGATGTTTGTTTCCTAGACAGAAAATTGTCCATTCTACATCCAGTTCAAATTTTATTCCCATGTGAAACATCAGTAAGTTAGTTAAGATTTTTAACAGCTCTTATTACATAGTTAGAAAGCCAGAAAAATGATCATCTTCAAAAGACATTACCTGTTTTTTTAGGTTATTATTCTGGGGACATTAAGTTATGTAAAGTTAGATTGGGTAAACAAAAGAAAAAATTAATAATAAATTTTCACAAGTATGCTTGTGAGCAATTTGAGTACCCGTTGCCTTACATGATTCAATGGGGTAATATGAGTTACACATCTGACACATGATTTACAACTTCTGTGGTTAAATTATCGGTTACAATTCAAAGGGAATAAAACAATACAATTTAAGTAAAAACAGGTGTATAATATTACTAGTTTCAAGGTATTGAAGATAAGCAAATGTAGTTTCATGTTACAAATTGAAGCCATTTTAGAAAGAGAAAAAGGGTAATTTAGTTTTATTGCACATTTTTTGTATGGTGGATACAAAGTTGGTCAAACTGATCAATCTTGTTACAGATTTGAGGTGGAGAATACAAAAAATATTAAGTTTCACTTTAAAAAAAAACTTTTGAAATATAGTTAGAATGCTGTAGAGATTACACCAATAAGAATTAACAATTTTTAGATGAAGGAGAGTATTTTCAATCTGAACAAAAATATCACTTTGACTCCATAAAATCACACGGGAATTTTTTTGTGAAAATACTTCATTAAAACATTTGATTTTTGTTTGTTTACAAAAGACTTTTAATGCTTACTGAAATCTTGCAACATCTTGCAAAGATACATCAAACATAAGAAGTTAGAATATGAAAACTAGAATGGTAAATTTGAGGTCACGAACTAGGGCAATTTGACCAAGCTTGTAGCAAGTGTGTTAAACTCAAGTTTCTAAAATGAAAACTTGTACTATGAAATCAGCCTATCTCCAAATAGTAACTCGTTAATAAATATTAGATTTAGTCTGTAATAAAATAATCTTCTAAAACCTAGTTTTTATGAATATGAAATGAAGCATTACCCATGTTCTGGTTAAGCAGTTACATACTGTTTACATAAGCTATCAAGACTGCCTTTGTAATCCATGATAGTTACCAGCAAATAAGAAGACAAATCAAGATAGAACAATTTTTTTATGCATAAAATATGCATATTAATGTAACAAATGTGCCAGAATTTACTTGTATGCAATTCTCTAGTGTAATGACAATTTATTCTTTTTACAATACATAACTCAGAAGTATCAATGAACCACATAAAATTAACTGACTTCTCCAAGTTTTGTCTGTAAAATGAAATTCCCTGATGTTTTCTAGGCCAGAAGTGCCAAATATAATCTTCACTGACTTTCCAACATATACCTAACTTATAGAAACTGTAAAAAAAATATAAAATATAACAAAATAAGAAGTTAATAATGCAAACTCAGTTTAAAGTGTTTGGATACAGATATGCATATAAATATTCTATACAATAGCAAAAATAATGAAATAAAATTTAGTTTTATTGATCTACCTGAATAGCTCTTATCACAATACGTCCCTAACTTACATAAAGAGGAAATAATTAGGTATGATAGCATTTTAGTACACATGTAAGTGGCACTTTAGACAAGTTAGAAGATTTTATAAATAAAGTGGAAAAAGAAAGGTGTTTTGTTAATATAAAAATATTTCACAAAACTATGATTAAAGTCTCAACTTAGTTATCATAACTTCATATAAAACAAAAGTTTTCTTAAGAGAAACAGTACAGCACACTGAAAAGTGGCCATGTATAAAAATCCTGCGAGTAAAGCCATCAATGACAACTAGATAAAAATAATTTTAGATGGTCTTGAAAAGAATTATAGGTAAACACTGAATCTTACTTCAGTACATGTCAGATGAATGAGTACACACAAAGCAGGAACCAATGTCATCTGAAAAAATGCACTTGTACATCCATATATACACGTTGGAAGTTTATTTATGATCATTTTTTCCTTTTGTTCCCCACTTTTATCATCACACTTCTTGAATTTTGAAGTAGCAGCAGTCCCTAAATCTTTTGAAGTGACCTATAAAATATGGATGAAACGTTTTACAGAAAACTTCTGTAATTCTTGTTGTTATACAACACAGAATAAAATTAAAAAAATAAATATATTTATGAAAACAAAAGTTTTATAATCATTACTTTTATCAGTTCTAAGTATTAAACAAAAATAACAAAATTAGCCTGATCACAAACCCCACAACTCAGTGCTTTTGTCAACATGTGACAGAACTATTATTTATTTTTTAATACATAAATATGTACCTGCAATTTGTACTTTTTTAATATTGTTGATACTTATTTCTTTGTTTTATAAATATATTTCTACATAGATAAATACTTTAAGCCATAACAAAAATCAAAATTCCCAATAATGGTCCCAATTTTGAAATTTTGGCTTCCACTTTATTTTAAATTAAAAACTAACTGAAGAGGAATTTTCAAGATATACATTTCATTTCATAGAGCCCTAACAGAGTTTTCGTTATGTTGGTTTTGTCCATCTAAACAATTTTTCAAGAGATACTTTTGTATTTAATGGTGACTCACTTATGATCTTACGTCTATCTTTTCAAATAAACTGGTAATCAGAGAAACATCATTTCATCAACAACTGGACTGAACATGTGTACATCTACCAATCTTCAAGTTGATCCTTTAAAGTACTTTAGTATGTTAATGAAGTTTAATGAGAATACCACCCTAAAGGTGCCCTATCCAAAAACACCTTGAAAGAAACAACCTTAAAATCAAATACTTTAATCATTTTTGGTAATTGTGTATGAAAAACTTTGAAATCTATATTGCACAAAACAATTTTCAAAAAAACAAAACAAACCTGATAGCTAGATTGAAAAACAAAGCCCAACAAAAACACCAGCTAAAGTGTTTACAGTTAAGGCTAACTGCAGCTTACAGAACTCATTCTGCAGACATAGAGGACAATGAGGCCTAAGCAAAATCTACCTTCATCACATGAAGAAAAACTGCAAGTGATATCCAAATGAAGGTTCACCACAAATATTACAATCATGAATAATATCAGTATACAATGGCAAGAATGTGTGGCAATTTCAATGCTGAGAATGTGTCAATGCTTTGACCCACATACTAGAGACAAGTTGCATAAAAACAGAAAATTCAGTAATACAATAAATAGTTACCAAAAAAACACCACAGCAATGAGAACAGTAAAACTGTCAACAATAACCAAAAAATAAAATCTATTTAGGGTGAAAAAACAGAGTAGGTACCATCTTTTTGTTGCAATGAATAATGTAGAGTGTTTTAGGTGACATATATTGTATGCAAGTATACAATTGATAGTTGAATATCTTGAGCCACATGCTTTATTGACAATGCAAGGTCAAACTTAACAAGAAAAACATAATACAGTATTTCAAAGATACATCCATCTGATTTAAATGCATCAATTTCAGCTCCAAGAAATTCAAAATAGAAACCTTCTTTCACTAAACTCAGCAACAAAAACACAAACAGGTTCAATCTTCTTCCTACTATCTCCAATATCCTCAAGTTCAATAGAATATACCTTACATTTTACAAATGTTGCCAGTCCTTCACTTCTGCTGTTACTATTAAAACTTATAATCAGGTATTTCAAAGAAATTTACCATCAAAATCGCCTACATCTCACCAAGTTTCAGTTATTCAAAATCCCCATTCGATATAGTGATCTAAAATCATTATTTATTTCTTACATTTCTAGCATTACAACATAAAAAACTTAACTAAACCTTAAAACCATTACTGTAATTTGTTCCTACACTATACTTTATTTTTCTGGATTTTTATTTTGACCTCCATCGTGTTTATAGTCCTAGTTTAAAGACTTCCTTACAGCTGAATTAACAGCCCTACAAACAATCCATTCACTACCCTATTTAATTTAAACCATCCATTTGAAGCATTTTGGGTATTTAAAATGTTTTGAATATTAAGTAATTCTGAAAAAAGTGAAGTATATATACAAGGATATAAAAACACCAATGCTTTTTAGAAGGAGAACGTGTTAAGACACTGTCTGCTGGAATGTTTATACTGCTATGAGGTGACACTACCTGAGTTCAGAAAGGGGTATGAGAAACCATGAATGCCTCATTAGCAAGATGGATCTGTAGAATTCCTTAACAGCTTGGAGGTGTCATTGTATGGGCGAAAACTGTGACCGAATAATGACTATCAAGTATGATAGTCTTCAGTCAGTAAGCGAGTAGTTTTGTTTTTTGCTTCTGGATATTTCATCATGATTGCAAGAAAAATGGCCAATTAAGTTTCAGAACTACTTGCGAGTAGTTGTATATACTATTTGGCAGATTGCATGAACACTAATGAAAAATCAAATAAAAACCCATGTAACAAACATAAAATCAGTTCTCCTGCACTGAGAAAAAGGTTCTGAAGACTTCATGTCGGTCTAGACAAGCATGATGAATACTGCAACTACAAGTCCTCTGATAATCTCACACTTCGACTTTCTATAAGTAGCTTACTGCCACCTTTTCTAGCATTGGATAACACAGTAAAGAAGAGCTAGCTTATATATATAAAAAAAATCTTTGTTATAAAATGTTTTTTAATGAACTAGAAAGCTGTTGTTGAAGCAAGAGAATATGAGAAGTTAATTGTATGCTTTTGAGCAGTTGGATAAAACTTAATAAAGCACATAATTTTGAAATCCTAGTTTCAGTGTTGAATCCTTTGCTTTAACTGTAAAGCCATGAGTTATGGTTTGTGTGCTCCATTTGCCCACTGCAATTTCACTTAAATAAATGGGTACCATGTAGTATAAGTCGAAACTCCAATGGCGAAGCCGAACCACCACTTGTCCTGTTTGCATTACACATTCAAAAGACTTTCTCTTTTCAAACTGATCTTAAAATTCCAACTAGCCAATCTTCTCCTCCTTAGTCGTTAACCTAAGCCTATCATTTAACCCTAGTAATCTAATTCAGATTTCATCTGCATAACTAAATGTTGGAAGTATCATATGAAAATTATGTAATGATCCTTTACTTTAAATGTCTTCACCAATTTCCTGTAACTATCAATCAGCTTCTCTGACCCACCCTTCCCTACAGTATCGGCACCAATATCCACAACAAAGACTGTATCATTATTAGCACTCTTCACTGTCTTGTCAGATTAGTTGTCCTCCAACCCTATCTCTGGACAGTATAAACTAATTTATTCTCTCTTTACCCCACAAGATATCCTATTCATGTATTGTATCAAAGAATAAACTATAACTGCAACACCAAGTTTTGCACTACTATCCCTATTTGTCTCATCTGTTTTTCTTCCCCCAAGTTAATGGCTGAAGTATATTATTTAATAGAACTTAGAAATGTAATTAAATGCACAACTTTTAGCTTTAATATAGTTTTAACTTGATGAAAATCATGTTTAGATAATGCATAACTTAAAGGTAAAAGCTTAAGTTCATTTTTTTTTTCTTTTATACATCTGTTTCCCATTTCCCACTGTAAATCGTTTCTCTTCTTGAATCTCTTTTACTCTTATTTTGGATATCCTCAAACCTCTCCAAACTACAAGCTTTACAAACAAACTGCATATCACACACCTTACTTTAAAATTTTGCAGCATATATGTAGTTTAGTCATTCTTATTCAGTGTTGCCCTCTTTATGCAAACTTTTCCCTTACACATGCCTCAAGTCTTCATTACAATATTCAAACATGTCTTTAATGTAAATCATCAAACATTACCTCTTAACTAATATTACCACAATATCCTTATATGACTCCATCTATACCCCTTTACCAAACTATCACTTCCAAGTTTGGCAGTACGTCAGCACCACAGATGAGTGGCTTGTCTCATAAAAGGTGTCAGACTTAAATCCTTGAAATACATTGAGAGGAAATTGACCCAAACCAAAACTGCATTACATCCTATAAGGTCCCAACAACAAAGAACCATGAATGTAACACCAGAGCTGAAGACAGAATACAGACTAAAGGGGAGGAGAGATGAGTATATGCAAAAAACTCAAAATTTCAGTATAGAGCCTCAGCTTATCATATATATATATCATGTATATAAAGAAGGCACTGTAAGAGAATGGTCAAGGTAAGGCATAAGTAAGAATATTTGGCATAGTTAAGACTTAACATTTAATTTAGGAACTGCCCCTCAAGTATGTTAACAAGGAACATAACAAATGTTTTTTGTAAAAACCAATAGTCCACATGTTTGTAAGAAGTGACAAACTGATGAAAAGACCTTGGGTGAAAAATAAAAATTGCTGAAGAGTTTGTTCGTACAATAATGAAGGATAAGAGATAAGGAGAAGGGATAAAACATCACAAACCTAAGACACAAAATACGTAAAGACTGAATTCGGCCTAGGTGATTCATAGAAAAAGATTATCAAAGACCTCATCATTCTGTACAGGTTCAGGTCAACTCAAAGGAGCCTGGATGAAGTCTGGGGCCAAAAACTGGCCCATATAATGTTCAATCTCCCAAGTTACAAAAGCCAAATGATCCACCATCAGGTCATCTGTACCTGAGACTTGCGAATAAACATTGGTTGTTTATGTGATCCCCTGCCCCCCAAAATTGTAATAAGTACCTCAGAAGTCATTGCACAAAAAAAAAAAGGTGTGAAAAATTAATGTGCCAAAACCAAGAATGAGCTGATAAACATGAACACGTGTATTGGTCGAATAAAGGAAAAGTTGAAAAGTAACCACTTCTGATTTCGTTTCTCATTGACCTTCTTAATGGATGACACTTCTGGTTTTCTTCTTCTTCTTGATCTAGACTTTGATCTACTGTGACTTGGACGTCCTTTGCTGTTGCTACGACCTTGTGTTTTTTGAGAAGTTCGTTTTCTTGCTGGTGATTGGCTGCTCTTGGTTGATATAACTGGTTTCTGCTTCCAAAATAATAAAAAATACACATTTACATGATATCAGCAGTCAAAATATTACTTTAATCAAAGTTTGAACAATAACTTCAGAAGAGATACCATAATTTATAACACACAGTTAGAAAATGTTATCAACATATGTATTAACTTGTACAATAGTGTTAAGGCTCTTTATTCATCATAAAAACATTAACACACACCAATAGTGTTGATCCATTGGATCAGTACTGTTTCTGTTAAGCTGTAAACAAAAATGCAAACAGTATTTATAAATTCTTTATTCATATCTTCATGAACTTTGACAATTTTTCAGTAAACATTCAAACTGCTGTAAAAGATCAGATTTTTTATTAAAGTATTTCTAAACATTCACACCTATTCTAGATAAATCAGTATTTTTAATAAAATATTTTTAAAACAATTCGTGAATGTCTGAAGCACTTACCAAATTAATTTGAAATTCAAAGTGATTTTAATTTTAAAAATAAAAATACTTTTTATATTTTAATGTTTTCATTTCCATAACTTCTAAACCCTTTTACTACATTAATATCAAGTTATTTTTTGTAGCAGCACTTTATATTTTCTCTGAAATATCTCTACCATAAGATTAACTGTAGTGAAATCATTAATGTACTAAATCAAATGAAAAATACCTTCTTTTTTTAAATCTTTGAATGTATCATTTTGTTTGACTGCAGTCTTTTACTTTTATTGTTTAACCTATTAACCCTTTGAGACCTGCTTTTAAATTGTGGTTTTATTGCTATATTTTGCACCCACTGGAGCAGTAATCTTTCCAACATAACTGCTTTATGTTTCAGTGGGAGTAATCAGTTACATAGATAGTTATGTTTCAGTGGGAATAATCAGTTACATAGATAGTACAAGTTATTTTCAATAAGCTTAACAAAATTAAATTAACTAGGTAATGTGATGCTTATTACTATAATACGAGATCTCCATTCGGTAGGTCCAAAATAAATCCAAAGATCTCACTTCAGTAAAGACAACTGTCCAGCTGTATCAAGTAAATATGGACAGACTCATAGCACAGTTAATAAATCTATTTTTCATAAATTCAGTTATTTAGAAAATAAAGAATTACTTTGTAGCAAATGTCTTGATAAATCTCATCTTATTCCGTAGATCTCTCTTCTCACTCTGAGTGACAGAGCTAGAATATAACTCTAGATAGAATTATCAATAGCATTTGAACAACAACAAAAACAACTTGTGAGACTAATTATGAAAGGGTGTCACAAATGGACTCTTCAGTAAACATAACATGTACCATATGTGTACCTTGTTAGTTACCAGATATCATAATTAACTTCAATTTCATTTCTTTTTTCTTAGGGACTGTGGTCGGTTTTATCAGTATAACATCATTTTACCCTTAAATTAGTTAATGCAATATTTTGCAAGCAATAAGAAAATAATTTAGCCAAAAAGTAACATCAGATCTAGTTTTTCAACACTCTAAGTTTGTAAGCTTGATATAGAGCTAAAGTATCAATATACAAAAGCATCAAACTTACTTTTTAATATTATATAATGTAATTTAATATATAGTATTTAGGTTTTAGCTCTATGAATAGTATCATCCCTCATGGTAAAAACATTTAGCTTTTACACAAAGTTAACAAAATGTAACCTGTGAAAAGGACATTCAAGTATCATCCAATCTCCGAATACATATATTAACAAAGACACAAGTGTATCATACAAATATAAATGAAACTGAGTGACATACATAAATAAATAAAATATTCACACAATGATGAACAAATTCTATATTTACAATACATACTTAGGGTAATCCAAAGTATAAACTCTCACCTCATTTTAAGCCTTCCAGTATATCTTCATAAGTAGCTACAAATTTGTTTTACTAATAGCAGTGGTCTGTTGCACAATTTCTTAAGCCTTATACAAAGTATTTTAGATCTGAGTCAACCTTACTCTTATTTGTCTGAGTTCCTCTTTTAACTGGGAAATGACTTCAAACATACCTCCAACTGGTCTTCTTTACGGTAAAAGAAGGTTCTTGTTTTTTTGTCCACTTGGCTGTCTGCTCCTGATAACACCTGATGAATGTGTGAATTTGATTCAGTGTTAGTTGTTGGCAATTGCTGTAGGTGGTATGATAAAGAGCTGTATCCTCAGTAATTCATAATGTGGATTATAGTACTGTTTTGATGGTGATGGTCACATGGTAACCGATATCAAGAGATTCGTATTCATCACTGATGGCTTGACAGTCACCACTGATGAGCTGTTGGTTCTAGCCTGGCAAGACCTGACTGGTGCTTCCTCGATCCTCAGAAATAACTTAACTCTGGAAAGGTCTGTTTTGATTTTAAAATGTACCCGTCCTATCAGAGGCATGTACATATTTCACACCAGTAATGTTTTATTGTAAAGCATCCTCCAACAGAGCACATCATAAATGAGAACCAAAGTTTCCTTCTCAGCTTAGCTGTCTCCTCCCTCATTTATATTGGTATTGAACATGGTGTGATGATACATGGCTAGAATCAGTTAGAGGGAAACACACTGGTTACACTGCACAGGCTTCATCTTGGTAGTCACCATACAGTATTGTGCCACCCTCTAAAAATCATCAAACTTGACTTTTTATTTATGCCATCATAGTATATATATAATCATTGGCAAATGTCAGTTAAACTAAGATTTTTTCCCTGTAAGAATTTTTATCAGCTAGAATTAATATTCATGCTGTTTAATAAAGTGTACATCAATATAAACTCAGAGGAAACAGAAATTCCTCACAGCTTATTAATTATTAGCTATATGTCATAAACACAACAGGCAAAATGTGTGACCTGCATGATCTTTGAGAATGCAAGCCATAACTATGATAGGCCTGACATTTTTTTCTTGAAGTTAACTGTTAATATAAAACTTCATGTAGCTCTGACAAGGTTAACACAAGAACAAGATGTGCTTAAAAACTTGGCCCTGTGCGACTCCAGGCTTCTCTAGAATTCATAGTTGACGTACCAGGATAACTCCTGATTGCCTCATCTTTCAATGTTGCCTACAAACATTACCTCCAGTCTCAGTCCCATAGTCTAAGATGGCTTTAACTACAGCCACAGTTGGGTTATCAACTAGTTTCAGATGACCTTGACTGGAGTTGAAATTGGCCTAGAAATCCTTTAGAAACCTCTCCTCTTGGTCTTAGACTTTCAAGACAAGAGAACAGCGCAACTTGCCATTCTAGATGCATCTGATTCTGGCAGTTCTCCTTCTAATCTGTGAAGTTTAAGAGAAAAAACCCATAGACCTTCATTGCATCAATGAAATTCCTAAGTCCTACAGAGAGCTTCTCCTAAATCCAACAATAGTCCTCTTAAATGACTAACTCTTCATCTTGGTTGGAATAGCTTCTTGGAATATACCCCATTTACAATAAAAAAAAGAAGCATTTTCAAACTTAAAACACACATTTCGGAGTAAGTATGTAGTAAAGTGTATTATATCCTGTGGTTATGACATCAACATCTTACCTTTCCTATTTATTTTGAGGCATTCTCAGATAAAATGTATTAACACTAAGAGCAACATATGTTTATAAAATAATGAAAAGCTCCTCGAGGTATTTAGCACAAAGTAAATATTGTATTCTCTGACTAACTGATTTTCTAAGAAATGAAGAAAGACTTGACACATGTATAATCACAATAAATAATCTTTATTATGTTTTGAAATACAGTGTACGTGTATTTACTTGCAAACATAGACAATAATCTTTACTAGAGAGCTCTCACAATATATGTTCAAGATGTCTTCCATTGAAACCTTATTCAAGATTGAATATTAGTTGGTAAGGTCAAACATACTCTGTGATTTGTTCTATTCATGAGGCTGGTCATTCTGATTGAAACATAAGGGAGGTATAACATCAACATGTAAACTTATTAGCAAAGGGAAAAAAACTGGTGTCTAATTTCACAAATATTCACATTCTTACAGCTTTCTTTCACAAATAAATCAAAAGGTGTTGTCTGAGGTGAATGATACAGAACAATAGGCAGCTAAAGCATCAACAACTTAATGGTCTTTGTGACCAACATATTATGTGAAAATAAGGCACAAATCTTCATAAATGAAAAATTTTGAAAAATTCCTATACTAAAATCAGAATGCAGAAAATGCACTGTGTGCCTATATACTACAGTTCTATAAGCAATTTTGCCATGTAAGTACTCTTTTGTTTCATATTTCTACTGATGTGTTTTTTTCCTTTAGGTTGACTGGCACACAAATACTGTTTACAAGATCAGTATTTTTTCTACCATGCTTAATTTGAACAAGATTTAGAATTTATAGCAACAAGACACCATATTTGCATATGGGCAACACTACTGAATAGATATGTATGTAAATTACTACAATAAACTTGAAAATCTTGTGACACCAGTACTTATAAAACATCTGAAACATGGGCAGATAATAAAACAAGTCAGACTATATGTTTTATCTTATGCTACTCTCAACATTCATTAAATGACATATATTTTAAAAGATTTTAGGCAGTACAGTTACCAAACGATGATTTGGTGAGTTAGACAGCAATTTAAAATAGAACATATGCTTGTGCTAAATCTTCAAGTGTGGTGAGGCCTCAACACAATTCAAACATACTTAAAAGATACAATTTTTACATGTCACTTTATTATTACGTGCACCATCAGAGAAAAATATAACTAACATCATTTATATCAGTTATGCAATAATAAAAATCACAAAAATATTATCCATGCTAAGTTAAATGATACAACACAGGCAAAACTAAATATAATTCTCTGGCAAAGGGAAAGCAAATATTTTAATGGATAAATATGCAATACATTTACAACATGCTTTTCCACACCTAATTCCAATTCCCATGGCCAGGTAGTTAAGGCACTCAACTCATAATCTGAGGGTTATGGGTTCAAAATCCCCATCACACGAAACATGCTTGCCCTTTCAACTGTAAGGGCATTATAATGTTATGGTCAATCCCACTATCTGTTGGTAAAAGAGTAGCCCAAGAGTTAACAATGGGTGGTGATGACTAGCTGCCTCCCCTCTAGTCTTACACTACTAAATTAGGGAGAACTAGCACAGATAGCCCTCAAGTAGTTTTGCACAAAATTAAAAAAAAAAGCTTACTGAAAAAGAAATTTTTATTTTATATCATACCCCAAGTTCTTATGAATAATAAATCATACATTGAAAGACTATAATAACAGGCTTTAACATCAATAGGAAAGAACCTTCATTTGTTAAGCAACCAAACAAAATTTGTTAGTTTCAAATTTATTTTGATATAGCATGTGTAATATTTTGTTTTAACTTTGTGAGGAAGTAAGTTAGCATTATTTCTTCCTTGATAGTTTTTAAATATTTCCATAAAACATTTATTACGTAACAAACACAACTTCTGTTAATATTATTTTATGGAATAACTAAGGGAAAACAACAGTTCATGATGTGACACAACATTCAAGTGACACTGGATGTACAACGTATTTATTGGTGATTGTTTTGAAATGTACAGTTATGTTGATTATTGTTCACATTGTGATACCATTTTGCAGTACATAAACATTTTACTGCCAAGTTAGACACAGAATTTGTGTTAGCAGTATTTTTCTTAGCATCGCTGACCTATAAGATAGGTTGCTATGCTATATTGACAGAAACAATTCCTGATAACTTTTATTGAATACACACATGGTTTCACGAAATTTTTTTCAGAAGAATTACTTATAAATTTCCATTTTTTTACAGTTGTAAATGAAACTTACTCAAGCTACCAAAATAAACAACATTTTTAACATTGTAAGACTACATTTTGATTGACACAGCATTCAAAATCTGGAAAAGAATAAAAAAATAGCTGTCCACATGAACACGTACAATGTATGCAAAATAAGTTGACTGGGCACTGAAAATTTTACAATAGAGCACACAAGAACATTCTTATGTTAGCCTTCACCTTACATTTCTGTGAATTTCCAGTATGGTGAACATAAAATATGTAGTTATTTTTGATTTACCTTCTGCTATGAGTTTAAAGTCTGTTCTGTATGAGTACTATATCCATGTATATTAAAAAAAAACTCTTGTGTACATAATTCTTGTTATATTCGCTAAAATGAATTTGTCGTTTTCACTCATTGCTATATAAAGTACATGACCCATGGTGCAGCCAGGGGGAGGAGCATGCTGCTATTCACATTCTTCATTTGTACTTTTAATTTTCACCAGGAAACAATAAAATTTAAATATTACAAAAATAAATAGTAATTATATGTAAATGTTAATACTTGTTCCCCTCCTCAAAAATATAATTTACCTTTCATGAAAATGTATTTCTAATAGGCACTTATCTCTTTTCACAAGATTTTAACTATTTTCCTTCTGTGCTGCCCTCTATATGAAAACTTTTTCTTCATAGATGCCACAAGCCTTCCACTCCACAGGTTGGAATTACTATATTCCAGTATGTGTCCAATGTAAACCATCATACATAATTTATTAACCAATAGTAGCATGATATACTCGCATGACACCCTTTACACTTGTCTGCACTTACTATCACTTCAATATTTGGGAAAAGGTGTCAGCACCAGAGAAAAATGGGGGAGGAATGGAAGGTGGAAGTAAGTAACTATTAGAAAAACATTTAATATATTTTTTGTATTGGAAAATTAAAATTTCTAATATGGTACTTCCCTCCTTTTCACGAGATTAGTTAGAATCCTACACTGAGAAGGAGGAGGGACAGTGCAAGGGAATGACATAAGTACCCCTTGAAAGCACCTGAAGAATACCCCAAGAAAATGAAAGATTCAGATCTAATAACCAGAAGAGGGGAACCACATCATTTCTGAGCCAAGTATACTCTTCCTCCATTTGTGGAATGTGCAGGATACAAGAGAAGAAAGTGAGAGGAGCACATGCAAGTAGGAGAGATTATTGCAGAAAGGTAATCATAACCAGAGAAAGATATTGTCACTCAATCCCACAATGAGAAAGGTGGGTAAACAAGGATGCACCCTTGAGTGTAGAGTAGTGAGGGTGCAGTGGATCATACCCTGTAAGTCAATAACATTCTAAATGCCCTCTCAAGGCACCAAAATCTATGTGAGAGTAGAATGAGGATCATACTGTCTTCACATCAAACTGAATAAATGGGGATTAAGAACCATTCTTATTCCTTGATATAACACAAGGATTATTTCTGAGCTATCAATATGGGAACTTGACATCTAGTATCAAAAGAATGTTTATCTCACAGAATCAACTTCCTCAATTCTGGCACAGAATAGGATCATCCAAATGGCGACATCATTCCTGTATGAAGAGAACAAGGAAGAGTCAAGGTCAGACCCATGACAATCCCACAGCCCATTACTGTGAACCACTACATAGACTGAGGAAATTGAGGAAGACAGACAACCCAAATTCATGTGAGGACTATTGTTGATTGGTTCACTCTATTCCAAAACCCTCTCATGGGGTACCAATATCCACATGAATGTAGGATGAAAGTTCCCAATGTGAAAGGTAAGCTGCATTCTGACTTCTCATATACTGGTTATCTCCAATCAAAGGATATTACATCACCTATACTCAAGGAACACAACTTCCATACTCTGTAACTAAATGGTTATTGTACGGTACACATTAAGTAAGGTGGCTCTATAGTCAACCACCCTGGCAGATTGGAAATGGAAAGTGGTAAGGACTCCCATACCACACCTGAAAAATGTAGTGAAGGGTCCAGAGTAATGTCACTACTGGGGACAGTGCAATAGGTGAACACAAAACCTTATCTTGGAAAGCAAACCAGACCAAATTATTCACTCTAGGCATGGCAGGAATAGACAGTCTTCCCTTTTTGTTTAAAAACACTAATATGCAAAGAGATTTTGTCTGCAGACCAATGACCCAAAGCTTCCTGATGTTTGACCCATGACTCCTATACCTGAAGGAGTGCATCTGTGAAAAGATGTAGATATAGATGCATGCCGACTTATGTCTGTACTTTGTCAAGCCACCAATGTAGATTGTTTAGCAAGGGAAAGAAATTGGAGTGAAAAGAGGATCCCAAGTGAGATCATTGTTCAAGAAGCACACATTGAAGGGATCTCATGTGGGCATGGTTAGAAAGGACGAGTGATGTCGTGGAAGACCACATCTCCAAAAGCAATAGAACAATGGAAGCAGTAAGTGGCTGAGCTGAGAGGGTCTAGTGAACCAAAATTTCCATTAAATGAGGTTGTAAAGGAAAAGGCAATACTCAACAAATATTAGTGTCAAAAACGACTTCAAAATGGACAAGATATTGAGTGAATCTGAAGAAGGACTTCTCCAATTTGATCAAACTGAGGTGATATCAGTATATGTAGGTAAGCATTGAAGATATCCATTTTTATAATTCATATCCCTGAGAACATAAAACTTATGGATTGAATAAAAACAAATTATGACGAAAATTAACTATTACATGAGGAAAACAAAGTCAAACTTAAATCATTGAGAACACATAAGAGCATGTTCAAACTCAAATGCTGCCAAATAAAAAGTGACAGCTCGGTAGAGGGAGTCATGTGAGCATGTCTCCTTCCTATTGATAAGAAAATGATATTTTGCATGATAGACACGTTAGAATATTGCAATTTCAATAGCAGGGAGATGTGGAAGGCTTGTGGCATGCATAAAGAAAAATTTGTTAATTGGGAGCAGCACTGAACTGGAATAGTTAATCTTGTAAGGGGAGGCAAGTACTGTATCTTAACTCCTGGATAAACCACTGTACATGACTGTACATTTACCAGAGACTGAATTAAAACGACCAGTCCTCCAGATTTTGAGATGGTTTAGAGTCCCTGCTCCAAAGAATATGGAAATCTTCCTATACCTTTCTCAAACAGAACATAAGAAGTAGTATTACCAGCAAATCATTTAAAAAATATCACAGGTTCATATACTTTAAATTGGTATTTCCTGTTTCAAATCAAAACAATACCTGCTAAGGGCTAACAGCTTGTCAAAATGTTGTTGTTGTTCTGAATTAAGTATAAAGCAATGTAATGGGCTATCTGTTCTTTGCCCACTACAGGTATCAAAACCTGGTTTTTAGCATTGCAAATCAACAGACATACCTCTGTGTGAGTGGGGAGCTTATCAGAATGAGAATATATGTGTGCATGCAAATAAAACATAAGACCAAGAGTGATAAGTTAATAGCACAACAGGAAGTTCTTCAAGATATTTATAAGAAAATAATATTGTATTCTCTGACTAACTTATTTTTGAAGAAATACGGACTTACGAACAATTACTAACTAAATTATGAAGACCAATGTATACCAATGACTTAACTGTGAACTTCATGCATTTGACATGCAAATAACAAGAATTACATAATTATACTACACTTTACCAGTAGTAATATTCACTTATGAGGATTTATTTCAACTAGTAAGTGACAATCTAAACAAGCAATTTGTCTTTACAACTTGTTGAAATTAAGTCCTGGTATACAAATAAAGACGGAAATGCTTAACTTTGTTGTTGTTTTTCTTGAGATGCTAAATAATAAACTAATGGTCTTCTAATAATTAACTCTTTTTAGTTCCTTTATAGACATGACATAGTATACTACACATGAAAATATCAATATTAAGTTTTGAATACTGAAAACTTTAATCTTTCCATGTAGTCTACACAAAACTTACAACATAGCCTGACTTTCTAAGTTCAAGTACTTACTATTACGTCAACTGTGCTGACTGATCCATCTTCAAAATGAACATCATAGGATCTTCCAGTTCTTCTCAAGACTGTAGCATTATAGAACAAGCTTCTGCCAGACCGCTTAGCAATCACCTTGTCACCAACTCTAAAGGTATCTAGTTTCGACCGAGTTTTGGGCATCTTCTGGATAGTTCAAACTAATTTGCAAATAATAGTGTTAATTTTTATGTATGTTTATGCTTAAGATAAAGAAGCCCAGTATCAGATATAAACATATATGCAGCTGTTGGTCTTGACTAACAGACAACATGGGTTATACAGTGCCTAAGTGATGCTACAGACAAAGACAATTTCAACCCAACAAAGCTTAATAACAGTCTTAAATGAAATATTTATAGATTTTGAGAGGAATTATTAAAGGCATGGAAAAATATGTTTATCAAGCAAATTAGCAAGAAGAAACATGAAAGGATATAAAAGTATGAACTTCAAATCATAATTTCAAAAACTTACAACCAGTGTTCCCTCTAAGCTGCACAACAACTAATCAAATGTTGCACACGTCCTCAGTAATGGTGAAGAGCCTTAACATGTTGACAGCCTTAATGACCTTGGCAGTCAATAAGCCTAAAGCCCAGATAACCAGCTGATACCATTAAAATGCAGCCAAATGATTCAATGGGGTCGATGCTTTTAAAATATCCCCAAGAAAAACATAAACAAACTGGTAGTTCACCTCCACACATTAACTGATACTGTTTTTGTTTTTGAATTTTGCCCAAAGCTACACAAGAGCTATCTGCACTAGCCATCCCTAATTTAGTAGTATAAGACTATTACCAACAAATGGAACTAGGCTATTAGTGAAATTTGCTAGTCAATTAATAGCTGGGTTCATTAATCATTTACATTCAACTGATCATTCTCACAAGACTTGTATAGATTAAATAATCAAAAATAGTAATTAATGGAAACAATAATGTTAATTAGTGAATTATTTTTCAATAATTATGAAACTAAACAACTAACGTGAACAATAGTTATTTTACTTGACACAAACCAACTTACTTCATTACATCAACTTATTATCCAACTCTATCTGGAACCTAAAATTCTTATTAATATTTTCTCCATGTTACAATAATAATTGTGGCTATTCTGCTTATTTTCTTACAGCTTGTTGACTAATGTGACTTTTACCATACATTTAAATTGTGATCTTGTCCTTATTCACTGTGCTTCAAAATTGGATGTTTTTTTGGTCACTTTGTTTCAATTCCTAATAAACCGTCAGACAGGTAAAAACACTTTCAACTTAATAGTAATTCTAAAGGAAATATGTTATTTATAAGTTGATATTTTTCCTTTGTCAATATTAAGTTATACTTGGATATATTTTCTCTGAACATAATATTCAAAATTTTGGGTATATTCATATTTTTTCTTTTATTCAGGAAATTAATATTTTCCTAACCCATGTTGATTCAAACTTGAATTTCAAGATCTAATTATTGTGATTGGATTTATACCGTGATTAATTAATTTAGGTACATTTTATTAATGTTGAGGTATTTGGTTTTGTGATTTATGTTCATTAATGTTTCCCTCTCTCATAATTACAACATTGTCAGTCAAATCTGATTACATTACTGTCCATACAAATATCAAAATCATTTATTTTTTAACAGATCAATCAGAAATATATTTTTTGTAAAATACTTTGATGTGGTTTCTTTAATTTCTAAAATTAAAAAAAGGATTAATTCATGTGGAATGATTTCCAATGTACACAAGTCCATCACATATTTAATATATGAAATACAATGTGATACAATTAGTCATGTACCTTAAATTAAACATTATGAGATTTGTAAGGCATTTTAGTAACCTTGAATAAGAACAGTGGTTGTTAAACAACTTAGGCATTATAAGATTTTTATCAAATAAAAGGTCTCAAAATAACAGATGCAAACCAGTATTGCACAGAGCTGTTTCTATGCATTAAAAATACTTGATAAATATTACACGTCAATTTAACTCAAACATTATTTTGCCCTTTAATGTTTTAATGATGAGGTTACATTTTACTGTCGATACAATTGAATAAAAGAAAGCATTATCCGGATGTGTGTACAATGAAAAAATATAATATTCAAAACAACTAACATATCTTATTCTATAACGTTCATAACATTTGCAAAAGTGTAAATTTATATTCATATAAAATAACACGTGTAAGAGCAATAATAAAATCAACTTGATAGAGATGAAGCCACCTCATATGAAATATACTTTAAGTGTCGTAAAACACTGGTGCAGTTTCCTAGATAGTAATTTTGAACGATTTTTAAATACCCCCGTTAGTACAACAGTATGTCTTCGGATTTATAACGCAAAATCAGGGGTTCAATTCCCTTCGGTGGGCTCAGCAGATAGCCCGACGTGGTTTTGCTGTGAGAAAACACAAACACACGATTTTAAAAATATATCCTCTGTGTGAAGTACCAAATACATTTGAAAATTATCATTGATAACTTCAACTGACTTCGGGTATCACAAACAGTGGATATCGTCCTTTATTTCATCTGTCACTGGTAATTTGAATACTTTCTCTGTTGGGCCCAGGACGGCCAGGTTGATTTAGGCGTTTGACTCGTTAACCAAAGGTCACGAGTTTTAATTCCCATTGCACCAAACATGCTCGCCCTTTCAGACGTAGGAATGTTATAATGGCACGGTCAATCCCACTATTCGTTGGTAAAAGAGTAGCCCAAGAGTTGGCGGTGGGTGGTGATGACTAGCTGCCTTCCCTCTAGTCTTATACTGCTAACTTAGGGCGTTTTACGAAGATAGCCAGTGTGTGGCTTTGAGCGAAATTCAAAAACAAACAAACTTTCTATATTGTGCACCGAGTTATTAGTTAGTGCGACGAAATTGTTGGCAGCAGTATACAACCTTATATACCGTGATGACGAGGAACCCCCTAGAAGTAAACATGTATTTCAGTGTTACGTGTTTTTTATGTTTTAGGTAGACTGAATGCAACAGAAAGTCACAGATAACAGCTTGTATAATTTATTACAGTAAACTAATATATAAGTAACAGATATAACGTAAATTATATATTAACAATAACAGATATTCAGTTTTAACATTCAAAATCAATTACAACACAAAATGGTACTGGCCTGTATCTAATATAAATTAATCTAATCTAATCTAGAATGAAAGTCCAGAAACAATTTACAGTTCAATAATTTTGATGACGTTCCTTTTACGATGAATGTCCCAAATTTGTTGTTTTCCAATTTGCCGACCCTCAGAACAACCAGTAATTCCAACGTTGAAAATTTCTCGAACGAAGACACTATTTCTTAGAATTGAATATAAACTAATGGCTGACTCTTCTTCATTTGAATAAAACTAATGTCTGACTCCTATCTCCTCTCTTTCTCGCATCTTCGACTATTTATATATTTGTTGGCCTTTTTCTCGAACATTCACCAGAACTTCGACAGAGTAATCTGCGCATGTATGTTTTTGCACGAGACTCCACGTCTAGATGCTAGGCCGCCAAACATTTCCATTTATAGTCATATATTTGATTTACCTAATTCTAGAACATTCTAAATGTTATTCTAAACGAAGAACAACGTATTTCACTGTCTAAACCTTGAAACAGTAATACAAATATGGAAATATAAATAATAGAAATGAAAATTTAAACACAACACGACATGTGCTTACAAAACATTTACATGACATTTACATAACATTCAGGACGACTGGTACAGGTACCAATCACATCGTCAACCAACAGTCTTCTTTCCAGACAGAACTGAAAACATCTATTTCCCCGAAACACCTCAAAACAGTATCTTAAACAATTTTTTTTCAAAGCATTTTCACGCAAAACCATCGACAGAAAACTAAAAATAGCATCAAACGAAAAGATATTAATTCCATAAACAATCTAAAATAAGACAACATCAAAATTCTAAAAACAGATAAAGGCAATGCTGTAGATATAATGAACACACATCAGTACATTCGAAAAATGAACATCTTGTCAGATACAAACAAATTTAATACGCAAAAATCCAACAAAAACACATGAAAAACAATTAAACAAAATACTACTACAAATGTAAAAACCAACACAATCTCAGAAAACCTTTATTCTTACCTACAAAGGACCGATTCACGCACACCACAACAATACGGCACCCCCAAACCTTATTTTCCACTACGACCCATAATGTTAATCAACCAGCTCCTTTTTAAAACAATCGTTTAACTTTGAATCAATTCTTAATCAACTAAATCATGAAGCCTTAATGGCCAGTTGTGATGTAATCTCCCTCTTCACAGAAGTCCCAACCATCAAAACCTGCAAGATGGCTTTAAAATTTATAACTAAGACCCCAACCCAATGATACACATCCCCGGCAACCAATTAGCAACCCTTATAGAATCCACTGCCCGGCAGGGCCGAGCGCGTTAAGGCATGCGCTCGTAATCTGAGGGTCGAGGGTTTGCATCCGTGTCGCTCTAAACATGCTCGCCCTCCCAGCCGTGGGAGCGTTATAATGTTACGGTCAATTCCACTATTCGTTGGTAAAAGAGTAGCCCAAGAGTTGGCGGTGAGTGGTGATGACTAGCTGCCTTCCCTCTAGTCTTACACTGCAAAATTAGGGATGGCTAAGTTTTCTCCTCCTGGTTGGGGGTTGTGCAGTAGGCTAACAATCTGCTCACTTAAAAAATCAGCTTTTTAATGAATCCGCAAGTGATTGCGGCCCTAAGTTGCTTCATGGAATCGAGAGGCATCAATAATAATAATAATAATAAATAAAATTCATTACCACCAAATCTAGCTTCATGTTCAAAGAACAAAACTACCTACAAATAAATGGCCTAAGTATGGGTAATCCTGTGTCACCAGTTCTAGACAACATTTTTATGAGACGGGTTGAATCTCCAGCGATCAATTCAGCCTTACACCCACCACTATATTTGTACAGATACGTTGACGATACAGTTGCTAGATTTATATCTAGAGAACACACACTTAGTTTTTCAGCCATGTTAACTCTATACACCCCAACATTAAGTTCACCTGTTAACAGAAAAAATTAACCAAATAGCATTTCTTAATCTCAAGATCACAAAAACCGATACATAATTCAAAACAGAAATCCACAGAAAAATCACCCTTACTGGACTATACATTCTCTGGAACTCAGCATACGAAACAAAACAAAAAACTCAACACAATAAGAAATCAAATAAACAGAGTCACAAAACTATGTTCACCTGATAAAATTTATGATAAAATTAACAAAATAAAACAACACTTCACCAACATCAATAGTTATTCTAAGACCGTTGAAAAAATTATATGTATACATCTAGATCAACAACAAACAACAATAAATCCTAAGATACAAGAAAATATAACATCTTACATTGCTGCATACCATATAAAACTGGTAACAAAACACAACATTCCAGTAAACACCATATTTGTTCAAAAACCAGGTACAAAACTATATAAAACACTACACCTAACATTTATAAAATACAATGAAACAATTGCCACGACTTCTATATTGTGTCTTCTACATATCTGTATCAGTATAGTGGTGGATGTAATTGTGTTAATTACTTGTGTTTCAACTTGTGTCATAAAAATATTGGCTAGAACTGGTGATACTGGGTTTCCCATGCTTAGGCCATTTGTTTGTATATAGTTGTGGTTGTTGAACATGAAGTTTGTCTTCATCGAAACCAATATTTGGCAAAAACTAGTAACAAGATATGACATTCCAATTAATTCCAAATTTATTCAAAAACCAGTTACATTCTCTTTTTGTTAACCTTAAGATGACCTAAGACGGTCGAAACGTTGTTCGTTTGTCTGCGTAAAACATTTTTTCTCAATCCAAACGAGCCGTTTTTACATATATTTTTCTCTACAAGTGGGTTTTCTCGACATCACTGATTAGAATTTATTTTTGTTTTAAAATAATTGTGAATTACTTGTTCATCTTCTTAAGTAAAAACTAATTGCCTACATCTCCTCATTGCTAGGATTCTGGTCTTATAGAACAACTTGCCTCTATTAACCGTAACTATAGCGTCATATTCACTGACAAATCACGTTAGTTGAAAGAACAGTTTTAAGATGAAGTATTAAAATTCATATTAATAAACAGACCAAAAATAATTATTCTAAAGATTATATTAAATAATATGTGAATATTGGAAATACTGCGACCAGGTGTGAAACTGAACAAAAGAAGAGGAAACGTCACAATATTTCATCAAACGTTACTTTGGTATTTAATAAACTGGAATAAATTTTTATACCATGATCAGAACCACAGACTTCCCTAAAATCCAATTTTGTGTTATCAACTGAATCATTTTAAATTTACAATCGTTAACCTGTATTTTTGTAAGTAAACATTTTATGTAATTGCAATCCAACAACACTGCCTGTTATCACAATATTAGGCCTACTCTGATATCGTACCTAAGTAACACCTATTAGGCCTAATTTCTTTAGGCTTTGTTTGTTTGTTTGTTTTGGAAATTCGCACAAAGCTACTCGAGGGCTATCTGTGCTAGCCGTCCCTAATTTTGCAGTGTAAGACTAGAGGGAAGGCAGCTAGTCATCACCACCCACCGCCAACTCTTGGGCTACTCTTTTACCAACGAATAGTGGGATTGACCGTCACATTATACACCCCCACGGCTGGGAGGGCGAGCATGTTTAGTGCGACGCGGGCACGAACCCGCGACCCTCGGATTACGAGTCGCACGCCTTACGCGCTTAGCCATGCCAGGCCGTGTAAAATAAGATAGAAATAAAAGTTATCTTAAAAATTAGCCCCAAACCTATATTCCTAAAATTATTTCACAAACGTAAATGTATATACATATATTTCTTTGAATTTACGTAACTTATCGTTATTTTTCGATAGCAAATACAGTTTGTTTTGGAAACTAATCAGATCACAAATTAAAATGTTAAGTTGTGTGTTTCAGTAAAATATAAAATTATATTCAGTGTAATCATATTCTCTAATAAAAATTCTTCATACTTCACATAGACCTGAATAATTCAAAAAGTTGTTGTTGTTGTTGTTGTTTAGAATTAAGCACAAAGCTGCACAATGGGCTATCTGTGCTCTGCCCACCACGGGTATCGAAACCCGGATTTTAGCGTGTAAGTCCGCAGACATACCGCTGATCCACTGGGGGGCAATTCAAAATGAATCCTCAACCACGAGACAATTTCTAAGATTAATTCAAAAAAACGCGCTTGGAAACATATCATTGGCTTTAATGTCTTGAAACTTAAATATTATTGGTTAGAATAAAGTGACAACTTTTCAGGTGATGTATGTAGAGTGCAGCCGCCGATTTAGAAGGTATCAGTGTATGAAATACACAAATTTAAAAGTAATAGTATTTAATCTTCTGGTAATTATGAAACTTTCTACTTTACACGCTACAGTATCTTTATAAACAGTACTATTTAAGTTTACTTGCTGATAAAGCATATTTTACTACAATTTACAAGTTCGTTTTTACACAGGTATGATGTTTTAATCATTGATGCGACTTGTTCACAAGTTTTTGCTTGTTTGTTTTTGTTTTTGAATTTCGCACAAAGCTATTCGAGGGCTAGCCGTCTCTAATTTTAGCAGTGTGAGACTAGAAGGAAGGTAGTTAGTCATTACCACCCACCGCCAACTGTTGGGCTTCTCTTTTACCAACGAATAGTGGGATTGACTGTGACATTATAACGCCCCCACGGTGGAAAGGGCAAGCATGTTTGGCGCGACGAGGATTTGAACCCGCGACCCTCAGATTATGAGTCGCACGCCTTTACACGCTTGGCCATGCCGGGCCGACACATGTTTGTTTTGTTTATTATTATTACTATAATAATAATAAAAACAATTTTTACTGCAAACATATGTATACTTTAGCGTGATCGCACCAATGGTCGAAACGTCGTAGCCTGTTGATTGTTGTAAAATATTGTCACATGCTGAAAGTAGATCATTAATATATTATAATAATACCCGGTTACGTCTGCCCTGAAAACGTTCGAGCACATTACTCTATAAATATGCATGCATATCAAACAGTGTAAACATAAGGCGGATGTCGACATATTTAAGTCCAACATTAGTTACGTCTTTATTATGTTCGACTTCTATTCGATAGATATAAATTAACTCTAAATTTGTGCAGCATTTTAATTTAGTTCAGTTAGGGTTAAACTTTACCTTACAGTCGAACTTGGTACTATTAATAAGTAAATTCATAGAGTTCATTTACAACCTAATGTTAAGCCTTAAAAAAAAAAACAAAAAAAAAACTAGTATAACCTTTTAGTATGTTCTTGTGCAAAATGTCTTTCGCAGACATTCTTGTACGAGTGCAGTTTGTGTCAAACGCGTTTAATTATATTGAAGTTTGCTTATAATATAGAAACATCAACTTTATTTTTAATATTATTTTAAAATTAAAATAATGGCGTAATAATGTCCCAAGGTGATCAATATTCCATTGTTTTCCAATACCATTAAGTACAAGATATATCTCCATCTTGGAAAATTTAAACCTTCAATCTGAACACATCTTTACGCCCGAATGAATGAATATTGTAGACTGGAAAGAGCTGTTATATGTCCTTCCGAAATGTGATCACTTTTTGTGGGTATTACATTACCTTTGTGTGTGTGTGTGTTTTCTTATGGCAAAGCCACATCGGGCTATTTGCTGAGCCCACCGAGGAGAATCGAACCCTGATTTTAGTGTTGTTAATCCGAAGACATTACCTATGAAATGTTAAACAATGTCAAAACGTAGTTCTGTTATAAGACTTTATATTAGCTATAATTATCACATTACTTGCTTATTTTCATATTCAAAATTGTTTTAATATATTGCACTCAACCTCTATATAAGTGATCCTAATCAGTTCAGGTTTCTTTAGGGTTATTGATCTTTCTTCTTAAAATAACCAATTCTAGTAAATACTAAGAGTTGAAACCTGACCTTGCATACAAAAATTAAAAATTTTTAAACATATCTAATACAGCATTAAATGCATGTTTTGATACAAGTTGTTTTCTGTTGTGTCTGTTTTGACATATATGAATATTAAATGTTTAATATTTCATGAACAATTACAACAATGAACCACAAAATCAGGAAAATCACATTATTTTTTTATATTTAATTAAGTCACAAAACTTTACATTCAGTTATTCATAAAACAGTTCACTAAACAACTAAAGTGATTGTACATAGATACATACCAGTCTCAAAGTAAAAGGCAATTATTAAGTAAATTTATTATCATAAAGTTTTACTAGACAAAATTTAAAAAAAATCAAGATAGACTCACTAACCTTAATTTAGTCTTTTCAGATTAAATGAAATTCATTTCATACAGTAAAGAACACATAATATAATTTATCTTCATAAAATAAATTGTAAAGCTTTATTAGACAAAAGTTTAAAAAAATATCAAGACAGACTCTCTGACAGAGGTCTTCCAAGGTTAAATGAAATTGATTTCATGCAGTACAGAATGTATAATAAAACACATCTATTTTTATAAAAACACATTGTCCAAGTCACCTTTCATATTCATAATACAATACTGTTTTGCTTCATTATGTTTGCACGTTTTATAAATTTTGATAACTATATTTAAACCTGTGGCTTAACTTGTAGTACTTGGATACTTTTGTATGTGCTACAAAAGATGGTTTTCTGTTAACACCAGTTGAAACACCCAAAACTGTAGAATTTGCATTGTGATAACTTAGCACGAAATTCTGAACCTTTTATTTGGTCAGTAATAGACTACCCCCCTTTTATTTTGTTTGAGAAATAATACTGTGAGAAAAAAAGTTCAAATATTATTTTACAGTTGAGGTAGTGAAAAGTGCTAAACAAATTTTTCATACTCATGTTATTTGCATGTGCAAGAAAGGTGTTCTTAGTGTCAATAATTCCATTTCCATTATGTATTTTAATGAGGTACTACTTGAAAACTGACTTTTAGTTCTTGATCTTCCTAACAACAACAAAAAATGAAGGCATGGTGGTTAGAAAGCTTGACTCATAACCTGAGGTTCATAGCTGTGAATCCTTATCACAGACCATGCTAACCATTTTAGCTGTGGGAACCTTATAATGTGATGGTCAGTCCCATTATTTGTTGGTAAAAGAATATTTCCAGAGTTGGTGGTGGGTTTTGTTGAATAATTTTCTTCTCTCTGGTTGGGATGGCAAGTGAATATAGCTATTGTGTAACTTTGCACAAAAGTTAAAACAAATTAAACCAAACACAACATATTAAGAATTTGGCAACAACTAGGCAACATGTATATAACATTAACATTTTGTATTCTAACAACAAATATATTAATTTTGTAAAGGTGTATTTCACACCTTATTTATTATTCTAAAAATATTATGTATGGCAATATATTTTTCATCTGGTATGTTCTCTTAAAACAAGAAAATAGCCTTGCTCACAGATTATAATCACAACATGTATCAGATTTATCAGTAACTTGAAAAACAATAAATTAGGATATACTAGTTCAATAGGTTCCAACCATTTTTCATTTCACAAACTGACAAATACTTTGTAAAAAAACTCATGTATAACAAAGAATATAGCCCTTGTGGGTTTATAATACAGTAAATGACTAACAAAGTATGCAAATATTCATCCACAGCTAGTAAGGAATGTTGAACTAGATGGGTAGAAGTTATCAAAAATTGTGTTTCCAAAGTTAGACAGCCTTATTTTACAATGAATTAAAAAGAAAATACACTTTAAACTACTCCCACCAAGTACATGTTCAAACTACAAATTTCACAAAAACTTGTGAAAACATGTTTTCTTTAACTTTAGAAAAGTTTTAAAGCTTTTAATAAATATTAAGACATTTACAGAAAAAATATTAGAATTTTTAGTTAAGCACTTTAACTAAATATACGTCCATGAATATATGGAACCAGAATGCTGAGTGTGCAAAGTGTTTTTCATGTTAAGATCAAAAATACTTATTCTCATTTGAAAATATTCAAATTTCTTTTATACAAATCTCTAAAACTCCCTAAACAACATCAAATGTTTCATTATAGGTCAGCTTTTTATTGTATCAATTATTTTCTCTAAATTCTATATGGGGTCAGTCAATTTGACCAACCTTGTAACCTTCAAGAAACTTAATGGTTGAAAAATATGAAATAAAGTTATTACTGTTCTCTCCTTAGTAGTGACCATAAAAGTCTAAAGTACTTCTCCTGAAATATTGTACTTCTAATCTTTTTGCATCTATTTCCTACATTTATTTTACTGTTACCAGCTGAAGCAAATCTGCTGAATATAAAGACCATTTACGTGACATCATAATAATGATACTATCAACAGTTTGTTGAGTGCAGTTACGAGAGCTTTGCTCTCATGTTTATCATCACAAAAGTACTTAAAATATAAAAATTAGAAATTCCTTAGTTTAGATAAGAAAATACAAGCTACACTTGTTCAGTAGTGAGATAAAGTTCAAAGAGCAGTGGAACAGTGAAGTAAAATAAAAACAGATGTAAAAACGTTACAAGCTTGAAATTTTTGGAATAATCAATTTTCCATTATAATCTACGGTACTTATAGAAGGAAAAAAAGTAAAACTTAAAAGTTATTCCACATGGTTACAAGTTTGATGAAATAAAGTGAGACAATACAGTGCAAATGTAAAACAAATAATGGACAAAATATAAACCTTTGCTAAAAACAATAATTCAGTTAAGAGAGTTTAAGAAATTAAGTGATTTTTAAAAACTGTTAGATGAAAAAGAAATTTTTTTAATCTGAAGAGAAAAATTACATTCAGACAAGTCTGTACCAGACTATATTGCAAAAATCCACAGACAAATTTGTTGTACAAACACTTAAGATATCAGTTTACTAAAAGCTTGGTTAACTTCCTGAAGATATACCAGAAACATTAAAAGTTATATCATGTACAGGTTCATGGTTAAAAGGTCGATTAAAATGAATAAGCCCATATGCAGAGAGTTAATGTTTATATAGACATTGATAAGCTATTTTAATTTAATGCCATCAGGTTGTTTTGACATGTATGTACTATCCATTTCCAATATTGCTGATCTTTTATGAATCTTGAAATTATTTACGTTTGTCAGCTTATCCTACTTTTCAATACCTCCATAGCTATGTAGCATCACTTGAGCATAAGTCAGATGTTGAGAAAAGTTTTTCTTGCCTGGTTTTACAGGTAAATAAAAAATAGAATCAGCTTTACATTCCTTTAACAAAACTGGGCAATCAATCAGTGTAAAGTTCACATCCATACAGATTCGGACTGAAGACAGGAGAGGACGATCAAACCCCTATAGTAGAAAGTTTCAAACTGATAAAGCAACTACACGTACACTAACGTACAAGATAACATGATAGCTTATACCATATAATGTAAAGTTTTTTTTTTTCCCTTATTTATTGTAACTGATTGTAGATAACAAGAAATCACTTATGTTATCATCAAGAAATACTAGACATATTCAAGTTAAAGCTATACCATGGTGAACACACTTGATATTATTGAAGGTGCAAAGAGGAATGCCAAAGTCCAAAAGCAATGACAGTAGGGAAATAATGTTAGGAGTTCAAAGAGTGGTTTAAAGTATATAACATTACATCTTGCAGAGCTAATGTTTCAAACAAATATTTTATTTTTCTTTATTAAATAAGCCTTGTGATTTGTGGCCTTTATAGTTAGCTTCTAAAAGTTTTATAGTGTATAAAATTGATTGTGGATACAGTTGCATCCCCACTGCAGCTATAAAATGTAACATAAAAAGCTATAGCAGAAATTATATAATACATATTTATAAAACATTATTTTGGAATAAAAATCCATTTGAATTTGAGATCAATCCCAATTCACATATGTAGTTAGAGTAGCTATTTTCACAAAATCTTAATAAATCTAAGTTTGTAAGAAAATAATGAAGTTTCATCAGCCAACATTACTACACAGTTTTTACAAATTTAAAACAAATGTTCCTCTGTTACAGTTCCAGACAAGACAGTGGATTAATGCTTTAAATGAATGTTATATTTTTACTCAAATGCATGTTTATCAAGTATGAGAAAAACAAAATTATTATTTTTAAAAAAACACCTATTCAACTTTATACTATGGATATGAGCAAAAAGTAACATTTAGCAAGATCTTGTAAATAAACTTAGTATAATATCTGTGAAATAAACGTTTGGCAATTTCTAGCTTAAGAAACATGAACATGTTAACCCTAAGGTTCTATGATGGCATTACTAAATTTGATACTGCATCAAAAATTGAAGTTTTCAGTGAATGGTATTAATTACTTTAGGTACTGCTTTATTTTTTTTTTGCAGATTATGCAAAAATATTTTTATTTACAATTATGTTATCTTTTGGTTCAAAAGCTAAATTTTCTGTTAATTTTCCATTTTTTTTTTCTGGTGATGTTAACATTTTCTGACATTCAAAGTGTTTATAACAAAAATATGTGTATATCTTAAACCAACTTACCTTTGCATTTTTACATTTAACAACAATGCGCACATTAAAATGACTGTTTAGAGCATTTTTGATGTCGTCCAACTACAAAAGAAAAGAAAAAAAACATGATACATGCCATACAAACATGATCTCTAACCAAGGACTTTAGATAACTGTTCTTTAATCCACTGAACCAAATGCTGATATTTGCTTTTCTAACATTTTTCATGTGATTAAGTTGTTAAGCAATCACTTTAAATTTTGGACTGATTTTCCCTAATGGCACAGTTATTACAAAGACAGATTCACAACTATAGCACATATTATCTTAAGTAGTAACAGACAGAAGCCAACCAGAATCTTACTCTCAATGTATGACAATTAACTTCAATAAAATAGCTTTGCATAATGACTCCTGAGATGTGGAATTTGAATAATGCAAATCAGAAGACACCTCTAATAGTGACTAAGGGACTATATGAAGTATATCTTTTGAAAAGCCCACGTGGAAAGTGATTTTCACATTATAATTAAAAATACTTTTATTCCTTCCAAATTTCACTTGTGTAATCTCTTTAAAACCTCATAAATACATTTCAAATGTCTGATTTCAATAAAACTTTATATTTTATCTGTTATTTGCTCTACCCTAACTCTGCCCAGTGTTAGTCAATTTGACCGACCTTGCAATCACCAAACAAATAAAAATACATTACCTTTTCATCTTTCTAGAATGAGTTCAAATTATAAAATGAAACTACTTTCATTTCTCCAAAGTAAGTTCCAAATTCTAATGGTATACATCTATTTATAATTAAGTTCTATTGCTTCATTGCCCTTTGAACCATGTCTAACTAGTATTGTAAGTTACATTAAATTATCAAATTATGTTACCCATGGGCAGCTCATGTGTGTTCCTCATGAAACATATTTATTAGATTATGTAAAATAAACTATAATACTCTAATTATATATTTCGTCATCGTGAATAATAATATAAGTTTCACTAACTTAAAGAGATCCTTCTTTTACTTACTTTTATACAACTAAAGAATAAACATGAAAAACAAGAAATTACTATACTTACCCAATTATTCCTTTTTGTTGTTGTTGTTGTCAAACATGAATGAAAGCTAACCATACTTTTTTATACCAATGGAAGTAATACACTAAATAATTTGTATTTAATTAAATACTCCACCAAGGAACACAGTATAACAACATGCAAAAAACAGACAATTTCTTCTAAGTACCACAATTTTCTGATTTTCTAACTACATGACAAGAGCCATTACAAATTCATCCAACTTAGTTATTATCTTTCCCATGGGAATGATGTTTGTACCAACTAAAAAAAACTCAAAATTCCCTGTTCAGAAAACAACATATGCCATTTCATATGTGAAACCCTTGGCTTTATATTTTTATAGATAATATATAATTAAATGTAAAAGAACTATTAACAATTCCTGAAAGAGAGAATGTCACAGGTGGGTGTGGCAAGAGGGGTCTAATTTTCTGTTTCATAGCTCTGTAACCAAACAAATTGAAGCCTATAAAAAATTATGATTTGTCTGAGCAATGACAATTTTATAGTGAGTAATTTATGTTTAATTTCGTAGTTATTGGAGGAATGATGGATAAAATAGAGAAGAGGAGATGCCTAGAGAAAATGTGTCACACATATCACAATAGTGGAAATTCAGGATTTTCCAAAATATTGCTTTGTAAACCTAAGATCTTAAAACTTAGGTAGTACTGAAATATGAATTATTAGCTGATATTTTATGCTATACTACTTGGTATAACAAACAAAAACCAGTTCAATAAAAATTTGAAAGTTAAACACGAAAAATCTTCTGTTATGCACAGCACAGAACACCTGTGGTGATGGTGAAAATAATTTGTTGAGGTGCAAAAAAATACCATACCTTTAAAGAATAAAGTCTGATATATTACCATTAAAAGCACTTCTGGACACCAACTTAAAAGCAAGTGTCAAGATAAGAACATTTACATTAATTTTCTTATGCAATAAAAAAAAATGCATTGCATGTCCTTTTCCAAATGCATGTGTATGTATAAAATCCAGGTCACCATAAGTCATTGATATGGAGTAAATACTTCTATTACGTTTTATAAACACTTACCATGTAGTACTGTTCTTCGCTAGGTAAAATATCATGTTCCTTGAATATTCTGTAAAGGAAAATAATGTTCCCTTTTTTTAGTATTTATTGTAAATAAACTAGTTTACTTATAAAAACTACTAGCTGACAATACAAGACAATTTTATACATTTAAGCTGTACTTAATCCAATGTTGTCTTGATATAACATATATACCTAATGTGTTTAAGGTAACTCAGTCAACCACAATAGTGTGTATAGTGTTTGAGGTTATTCTTAATCCTACTATAATGTAAGTGGTGTGTGTGTGTGTATATGTATATATATATATGTATCTATGTATGTGACCAAAATAATAAATACAATGTTGAACAGCTCCACAACAAATAATTCATAAAAACTTTCACACTTTGTACATCCAAGATCCCAACAATTTGAAAAATAAGTGTACTGTGTGAACAAAGATTTCTTTACACTAGAACGTAATTTTAAATAAAAGTTGTCATCTCACAACAAAAACATAACTTTGACAAGGGTTGTACATGAGGGTTTCATTATATCTCTTAATGTAACTTGAAAACATAGTACTAAAAACTGGAGATCTTAAAAAGAAAAAAACACTATTATTTTTTAAATAAAGGGTACCACTTTTAATACATAAAAACACTACCAACATGTACCAGAATAATCCTGACACTTTTCCCATGTAGTACTTTGTCAAAAAAAAATCTTTTTTGAAAAAAATTTCTCTCTTTCGAGATTTGTTTTTTCAATTAGAAGCAAATTCTATGATTAGCAATTACTAGAATAAACAGCCAGCGATAGGACAGAGTTTCTGTCAGTAAATATGAATTAATTTCTTATTTTCTTTCCTAATGAGAAATAATTTCATTTAATGTATCAAATGACATGAAATTAAATCACTTAGTTCTGTTGTTGAATTTTCTTTTAACATTTTACAAAATTTTATCTTCTCAAAGCCATACCTAATTTTGAACTGATAAACTAGATGGAAAGCAGTTAATAGCATTCTCCAACTCCTAGACTACTCCTAACTGACTGAATAGTGAGATTTAACAAGCATTTTTATATTGCAATTGTGACCTCAATGTGTAAATCATGATTTTGTCACAACAGGCCATGAACCAGTAAATTCTTAGTTCAAAGTCACACAATGTTTATACCACTAGGTCATGACAGACATGTCCCACACTCTAGAATGGTGTAAAGCTTTTTGAACTTAATTAATATCAACTAGAGATGTATTGGAACAAATTAGACTTTAGTGAAAGAGGTTATTAAATTAAATTTTTTTCTTCATCATTACTTACTCAATACAAATGCAGTCTATTAAACATTATTCACTTCTTTTTTAATAATTTGAATTTGCTGGCTGTCTCTAATTTTGAAGCAACAGATCAACTGTAAACTCTTGGGCTGCTCGTTATCAACAGATGATGGGATTAATAATCATATTATAATAACTATCCAGTTAAATGAATGAACATGTTTTGTGTTGGGAATTACACTCATGACTCTTAAATTGAGACTCAAATGTTCTAATCAGTGTAATGTGCCAAACTATAAAACTGGTGAATAAAAGTTATACATTTTTAATTTTGGAATACAGTCAGGTTTATAACACACACACACACATTTTGTTTTTCTCTGAAATTATATAAATATTATACAAAACTTGGTATGTAAAAAACTGATTTAGTATTTTTTATTCATTTAAATTAATTCGATCATAAGCTGTCCATTGTTTCAAAATGGAGCGATCTAAATATGCTTAACAACTCTATCAAGATGTACAAGTATGTTTTAATATCAAACCTGCTGTACAGATATGGGCATAGGCCTAATAAACTAATTAAACAAGACACAAACGTGCATTATCACCTGACAGTCTAACAGCTAGTAACCACAGATAAATCCTTGAAAAGGTAAGGATTCTCTCAGAACATTTCCCATCATGTTTTAACTGAATAGTATTTTTTAAGTCAGTGCACACACTCCTTTAAAGAAACAATACTGAGAGCATAATATGATTAAAAATACTCATGCAACACAATAACCTATGCCACAAAGAGTTTAACATGTTAAGCTTACATGAAAATCTGTTTCAAGAAAAATGGTAGAGATACTAGAATTTACATTTTTAGTTAAAATGTTTTATTTTGATATTGTTTTGGGTTAAATATAAATTTGATAAGTCCTATGGAAAGTTTAAAGTAGCATACTACACTCAATAAAAAATTAAAAGTTAAAGAAAAAATAAATACATTACACACTTTAGCAGGGCATACTGTTTTTTCAATTCCAGGATCTTCTCGAAATAGAGTTCTTCGGTGCTGAGACTTGGCAAAACAGCTGCACATATTCCATGCTTTTTCCACTCATATTTCCTATCGTTAAAAAAGTTTCTAATAAGAATTCAACCTTCATTATGCTGTAAAAAAAATACATATTTTCTGAAGATCTCACATTAACACTGGAATAAAAAAATAGATAAATTATATAATTTTTGCCTCCTAAGGTTAAGTAACAAAAACATTAACACTTTACATGTCACAAACCTCTTACTGCTAATATGACAATATTTTAGGATGCAATGCACTTTATCACGTGGTATGCAATTTAATATATGACCAGTCTTGTAAACTGTTATATGTACATTGTATCAAGAGGGATGTGTCTGCAAATAAAGACTTAAAACAATACAACTAGACAAATCACTGGTATTGGCATTTTCAATCAGAACAGCATCTTATGTGACATATTAAGTAACTGACAAGATCAGAGGCACCTTAAGTTCACCCATACCTAAGATAGAGTTGCTATATAAAAAGAAGGCAAACAATTAGTCACTACCTACATCTCTTAAACAAACTGGATGACTAGCTGTTATATATGGAAATAGGCTAGGAAAACACAAACCATCTGCACAGCAAGACATTTTCCCATTCACATTTCTCAACCAAAAATAAACACCCATAAAAAGTGTGCAAGATATATCATGGAAGGACAGAAATGAAGTTGTATTGTGTACTTTGTGAAAAAATACCCCTCTACATAACAAAAACTTCTTTAAAATATATTACCCACCATTATTATAAATTAAGCCAAGGGAATATGTAAATAACATTCACATGAGAAGAAATATACTCAACATACAACACAACATACAGTCTAAGGTAGAAACCTGAAAATAAAAATACCACAATCTGCTAGAAAAAATAAAATTTGTCAGTTAGAGGATCACAGGAAATTCTTCACCAAAACCCATCACAAAAATTCAAAACCAAATTAGTTCTAACAAAGACAGCAACTTCTTTATGGTGCTTTAGCACAGATGAATTGAATGTTGACAAATGTCTCTAATAAGATCTTATATTCTTGAAAGCAACAAAGCTCTCATGTGCCATTTAACTGGATCATGCAAGAAGACCTGATTGACCTTGCTCGTGATTTGTATCTGTCAAAACAGCAGTCAGAGCTCTTGGCTTAAACAGTGGAACCTAGTTCAGGAAGATGTAAGGATCACACAATTTTCTTTTCCTTTGTCTTGCAAAAGATAATAACTTTAAAAGAAAATATGTTCTCAAACAGTTTCACATGCAAAATATATTTGGCATTAAGATTAACATGATATTCATGGATTTAAAGATTCTATATCTAAAATAATATTGAGAAATATAATAGTTAAATTACCTTAAAATCTTATTCTTATGCAAAATTTTGAAGAACTAGTCACAAAGTAAAATCCACAAATCATTAGTCATATCAGTTAGTGGCAAGATGCGACTAAGAGTACAGTAAAAGCCTTGAACTACAAGTAAAACAAAACCTTTAGACTCAAGTTAAATTTTAAGCTTTAAAACAAATTATATCTAAAACATTTTCAAGTTTCTTCTTTCACATCATTACTTTAATTCTCCTATCATATGGACATAAATAAATGATAGTAGATGATATAATAAATGAGAGTTCAAACTGGAAAGTTAACAGTTATTATAATAAAAAAAATTATATAAGAATGGCAAGCATTACATGTGACAATGAGTTACTGATTTCATGGCTCATTACACTGACAATAAGTTTACCAGAAATGTATGAACAATAGTATTTGTCATGCACAATTACAAATGGGTGAAGCTGATGCTTATCATGAAAAGTTTACAATGATTGATTGATAATATTCATCAAAATGAATTATGGGATGGATGATGAAAGATGGTATAACAGCAAGAAATATATGGTGAAAGGTAGTTAATGCTGGGTGGCAAATGTTCATAAACAACTTATGATAGATAACACAATTTTCATCAAAATGACATCTTAGCTAATTCTACATCTTTTAAATGTTTCTCTGTTAATTTAGTGATAATGATATATCTGTTCTCCCATAATTTGGATCCTTCTGTGGTCCCAAATTTATTCAAGTTAAAAGAATCAAGTGTAATACATACATTAATAAGATATTTTATTTCTTCTATGAATTGAATCTTATCGAATTTTTGAGAAAACTGCATACGCATCTTGGAGTGCATCTGAGTTAACATTAAATGGAAACCATCCTTGAATTCACACAACAGATAGGTATGGTACATACCAAAAATTTGATTCTTTTCTTTCCACAAAAAAACTTGGCCACTCTTTCTCCAAATCAGGAATAAAATGCTAGAATAAAACAACTTTATATTACACACATACATATTAACAAACTAACAAACACAGCTGCACAAAAAATAAGCTATGTTGAGAGTCAGAATAACTTTTTTTTAAAGCAGTATCTGTTCATCTGTGATAGAAGTTGAACAGTTGTAACACTGGTTTACAAAGAAATTGAGGCAAGCACAAAAATAGCTGTTTTAAACTAATTTGGGGGTGCTGAATTCAGATTTGAAATCCGTTTTTACTCATCACCTCTAATTTTTTAGATATGCATACTGTACATAAAGGCGTATATGTATTCAGGGTTAATTTCTAATATTGTGTGACTTATGTCTTCTTTTTTAGTTATTATGCAATAAATGCAAATAAACCAGATGAAGAAATGCCTCCAAGGGAAGATTCTGCCAAATCAATCTCTTCCGAAGATATTGACTCTTCTTATTCAGGAACAAGTGGCAACGAGCCACACTGGATCATGCAAGAAGACCTGAATGACCTTGCTCGTGATTTGTATCTGTCAAAACAGCAGTCAGAGCTCTTGGCTTCTTGGCTTAAACAGTGGAACCTAGTCCAGGAAGATGTAAGGATCACCAGTTTCAGGAATTGGAACAAAGACCTTGCTTCATTTTTCGACATGGAAAACAAGTTGTGCTACTACACAAATGTACCTGGCTTGTTCACTTTCCTTGGTTTGTCACATAATCCTTCAGACTGACGTCTTTTCATAGACTCTTCCAAGCGAAGTCTCAAGGCTGTGCTTCTGCACAACGGGAATAAATATCCCAGCATTCCCACTGCACACTCTGTCCATCTAAAGGAGTCCTATGACAATATGGAGCTTCTTTTAGAAGCTGTTAAGTACAACCAGTACCAGTGGAGTCTGTGTGGGGACCTCAAGGTCATTGGTCTTCTCATGGGTATGCAAGCAGGCTTCACAAAGTACTGTTGCTTTCTCTGTCTCTGGGATAGTCGAGCTGTATCCCAGCATTACAAGCAGAAAGACTGGGGGTCTAGAAGCACTTTCGTTCCTGGTGAACACAGCGTCAAGGAAAATCCTCTGATTGACATGAAGAAGGTGCTTCTTCCTCCTCTTCACATCAAGCTTGGTCCTGATTATACATGTTATGCCCTGTACAAGTGTCCTGATTATACATGTTGTGCCCTGTACAAGTGTCCTGATTATACATGCTGTTCCCTGTTCAAGTGTCCTGATTATATATGTTGTGCCCTGATTATACATGTTGTGCCCTGTACAAGTGTCCTGATTATACATGTTGTGCCCTGTACAAGTGTCCTGATTATATATGTTGTGTCCTGTACAACTGTCCTGATTATACATGTTGTGCCCTGTACAAATGTCCTGATTATACATGTTGTGCCTTGTACAAGTGTCCTGATTATACATGCTGTTCCCTGTTCAAGTGTCCTGATTATGTATGTTGTGCCCTGATTATACATGTTGTGCCCTGTACAAGTGTCCTGATTATATATGTTGTGTCCTGTACAACTGTCCTGATTATACATGTTGTGCCTTGTACAAGTGTCCTGATTATACATGTTGTGTCCTGTACAACTGTCCTGATTATACATGTTGTGCCCTGTACAAGTGTCCTGATTATACATGTTGTGCCTTGTACAAGTGTCCCGATTATATGTTGTGCAGGTGTTTTTAATTAATAAATACATGTCTGTTCTTTCAGCTCAGTTTGATTTTAATGTCAGGGGAAGGATAGGTTGGAAGCTTCATTTTGTTTTTCATCAATGGACTTTTATTAAAATCATTTCTTGCTTTATTTCTCTGTTAGCTTAAAACAAATGGAAAGATTATCTTACACTAATGGCATCAGATCTCTAAATTTATTTTCTCAATGAAGTTTCTACAAGATTATTTGAGCAATCAATAAAACAAGGTCGTCTTATTTTCTTATTCTGTTTTATGACAATAACAGGACAAAAAATAAGTAAGATTTTGAGAAGACAGCCTAGGTTCCAGTAAAAAGTACTAAAAGCCAGTTACTTTACAGAAATTTAAATGAGTAATAAATAACCTCCTGAAAAGTTAAAAGTGGGTGTTTTAATTTTTACTTTGCTCAATGGTGGGTGTACAAGAACTGCCATTTGGAGACAAACAGTTTCAATTATCAGTATGTCATTCGATGGCTTAAGTCACAGCAGTCAATAATCAAAATTGATTCAATTTCTTTTTCCTTATCTTAATAAATATTTTATTTACCATTAAGAAAACACGAGTAATAATAAATAAAATATTAAATACAATGAGAAGCACATGCTGTTCTTTAAATATACACCTAATAATCTGCAAGTCTTGACAGTTAAACATTTAAAAAATTGATATGGTACGCAAACCTGAATCTTTTTCAGATCAAAACTGGAACTCGTGTTACAGAATCTGGGATTGGGTTGTTTCAGACATCCAGGCCTGCAAGTTTCATCAGAATTTCAGTTATATTAACAAGTACATAATTTTGCTTTGCAAAAACATTTACCAGAATATAATTTTTCAAAATTAATATTTGAAATAAGTGTATACAGTTTTATAACATAAATAGTTTTCAAATGTTTGGGCCTACCAACAATGAAGTTTGATGAATATCTGTTGAAAAAAAAAAATCAAACCATACATTTTACAACTAAATATTTTTCTCCTGCAAGGTCTGATAAAAGACATTAAACATTTTATTTGCAAATAAAATTTGCATAAGGAATGATAATTCTGAATTATGATCACTGTATGAAAGATAATTATGAAATTAATTTAGAATATACATAACAATTCTGTAAAAAAGAGATAAACAAAACTATATTTTTTTATTTTAAATATTTTGCAGAACTGTCACAATGCTAACCATCATAATATGGTTTTCACATTCTTTTTGTTTAATGAATAAAAATAAAAACTTTGTAAATTCAATATAAATTGACCTCTACTGAAGGAGTTTTTTTGTTTTTTTTTACAAAATATTACTTGGATAATGTAATGAAAATAATAACTGAAATTTTTCTCCATTTTTAAATCATAAAATGCTCAAATACTGATACTATTTAGGATTTTTCAAAAACAAAGAAGCAAGTAAGAACTGGTATTATTTAGATATATTAAACATCCCAGAAACATATATAACAGCTGGGTTATCTTTCCTGACAAACAACAACAGGCACCGTTGCCAACATTGTGATTTTGGGTTTTGCAAGCAACAGATTATTGTAAGTCATGAATCCTGGTTATGTTACCAGATTACTTTTTAAACTAGTATTGGATTATTATAGTATTTAGAGTAATTGGTATTCAATATCTGCATTTTTTTCATAAGAATTTCAAAGAGTGAATGCACTAATGTCATCAGACAAATTACATTTATATTGTAGAAATGTGTAAAATAGGTTGTCTTAGCATAAATTATATTATTCATGTGAGTAATAAATTAAGTTGTTTTAAAAACAACAATAAAATAATGTTCATTTCACTTACCATAAACCATGTATTATCCAATAGTCAATTCCAGGGGGCACTTGACACTAGAGAACATAAAAATATGACTGACTCTATTTCCTTAATAATTTACAAAACACAAAGAATTTGTTTCTATATTTAAAAAGTTCAGTTCATACACAAACATGAAAGATGTACGACACTGAAAGGGTACTTTAAAGACAGGTTATAAAAATGTAGTGGGTATTTTTGTTAGTCTTAAAATACTAACTAACCAGTTACACATGATTTTCTGTAAGCATGGGTCATAACAGGTGAACTGTACTGGAATATAAATATACAATGGAAGCCCAAAACTGGGTGTTTTTATAAGATGAAATAAACACAAGTATAATGTTCAAGTTTCAAATACAAATATAAGATATAATTTAAGAGAAAACTTACTGTTATAAAATCACACTAAAACCACACACATTTTTGTCCAGTTACACTGAAACCTTTATCAAAATGTTTGACATATTTAAGTTAACATATTTATTCTACCACTGTGGATTGATAAAGAATAAATTTTAAGTTCTTAAATATAAAAATACCATGAGAAACATAATATTTCAAAAACCTCATTGATGATATATTGTTTAAATTGGTTGATATACATTATCTAAATATCTTATAATTTTTAAAAGTTAGCACCACTGTGACAATTTCCACTTCTCATTTTTATAACTGCCCATTTAGCATGAAGACGAATATCAGGTCTTTTGTTTATCAGCTTTGGACAAAATAAAAAGTATATATTCTGCAATTTAAAATAGGTTAATCTAAATTGATAATCGAACTCTTCAGGATTTTCTTCAAAAATTATAAAACCAATTAATTAATGAGAAAACAAAACAATTTACATCTAACATCTTAAATAATTTAATAAATTACATGTTCACACACAAGTGTTAATGAAATTTAAATAAGTATGTCTTTTTTAAAATTTTGCACTGCATATTTAGCAATTTCAGTTGTTGTTTTTTTCACCAAACTTGTCATTTAGAAGACCTTAAAAAATATATTTTCTGTTAGTTAAATCAGCTAGTTCCAATAAGCTACTTTCATTTTTGTGTACATTTTCTATGTTCTTCATATTTTTTTGTATGCAAGTATTATTAGATTATGTAGCTTACTCACCACAATCATTTTTGACACGTCTGTGCAAACTGTGGGAGGCCACTGTTGAGCAAACAACAAATAATCAATGTCACCATGTGAGATTTTTACAAGGAAACTAAAAAGAAACAATCACAGATCCATTAGAAAAAGGGTAAATTTTAATGTTACTTTGGCCATAGCTTTCAAAATTACAATTTAAATACTCTTTCAAAAATGAATAATTATGCTGCTGAAAATGTTCATCAATAAATTATAAACATAATTACATATTGAACTGAGAATCATCAATATCTGTAAAACTTTTATTCAATTCACTCAATGCTTTAATTGTGCTCAGTTCATTCTTTAAACACAAAAAATCCTAAATTTGATATAACACAATATAACACATACAAAATGTGGACAATTCTGCCCTTTAGATTTTTTGTGCTTACCTACCTTAATGAAAAAGTAAAATCTGAAACTACTCTTTTATTTTTAAAGAAATTACAGATTCTCTAAAATTACTGTATGGTACTGACTTTTACTGCTGCAGATGGTGACTTGATACATATACCAATCACACTGTTATAAAAACAAAACTACCTTCAATGTTGCCTAGGCTGCCTTTACATATCTTAAACTATATATGTGCAACAAAAAAAACACAAAAAATCAACAAAAGCTAGCTTTACATTTGTGATGGATGCTGAAGCTCTTCCCTGACAAACACAAAGTAACATAAAAATTTTAAAATAGCATTTAAAATATGTATGTTGAAGATTCCTAATAAATAACTGATTCTTCTATTATCTGAAAAGACGAATCAAATGAACCCAGTTAGACCTGTAAATGCTGTTACTTTGTTTTGTCACAGAATGTGTTGCATATCTTGTAAAGTCTACTCAAAAAAACTTAACAGACATCTTTATTTAGTTTTGTTACATAACATTTAAGGGGTCTCCAGTAAAACAGATGATATCATAACTGGGTACAAGTTATAAAGTATATACATTCCATCCGATACTTAATGATTCAGTGCAAAATAATTCATTGTTTTTGAGACTATGTTTAATTCAAATATAAAGCACGGGCATAACATGTATGCACAACAGCTGTAATTTACACATAAATCATTGCACTTCATACAAATTGCAGATATGTAATGGGCTGCAGAAACTTTCAGTTTACACACGATATAGATCTGTAAAATATATGGTGACATGGTGTACAATGATTGAACATACAGGCTGCTGGCTTAAAATGCATGTTTTGTCTTCTCATCTGCAGAACAGAGCAATAAAAACACCAAAGGTATTTATCCTGTTGATATCCTATATAAAACTGTAAAAACTCAATTAGATTACCTTTTATCCTTCCTTTACAAAAACATGTTAAAAGATCTTAACCTATCCTTACATGATAACACTTTCATCAACTGAAACATTCTTGTGGCCCTCTTGAGAACCTTTTCCAAAAAGTCAATTTCTGAGCATGGGAATGGAATATTTAAGCCTATTAAATATAGTTTTTTATAGGGTTACATACCTCTTTTGATTTGTAGTTAATGTTCATGAATACACCCTAAATTTTATTAACTTTCCTTCTAGCTTTGATGGCTTGGGTGACTTTATGTCATTCAAAATCAATTTATACAGCCAAGCTGTATATTTCAAAGAGTTACTAGCAGTGATTCTTCCAAACGTACATGCAAGCCCTCAGTTGAAAACTTCTACATATCACACAACACTAAATGTGTTTTTAATTATCAAGTTTGTGTTGCTTTCACTTGTCTTAAAAATTAAAAGTTAGAACACATATGCAAACAAATACAAAGAATTGTTCTGGGAGAATAAAAAAATGAAATACATATTTAAATTACAGTGTAAAAATATATGGTTTAAGTTAATATGAAAATGTTCAAAGTCAAACAGGCAATTAAAAAAATTAAAGACGCAAGTGAGCAAACTCAGTACACAGTATTAGACAAGCAATATTAATAGTAATTACATTTTAAACCACTGTTTAACAAAGGTCTGTGTATGGGTGTTTGATTCCGTTGTTATAACTGATGATCCGCTAAATCAGTTGTCGTCAAGCTTGAAATGTATCTTCAACTACTTCTCTCCTCTCAATTCAAAGTGAAACAAGGGAGTCTGCGTTCGGTTTTGAACTCCTATGTAAATCCCACAAGCAGAGAACATAGGACAAATGGCCAAGGCTCCAGAGATATTAAAAATAAAATTAGATGAAAATAAGAAATAAAAATAGATATATTACAACATTAAAGTTCTGCCCTGCTCACGGCAGAACCTTAAGTCTTTCTTCTGCTTTGAACATATGAGATTGGATAAACATAACCGTATGATGTAGAAAAGTGGTTCACAAAAATATGCCCCCCAGTGGCTCAGCGGTATGTCTGCGGACTTACACGCTAAAATCCGGGTTTCGATACCCGTGGTGGGCAGAGCACAGATAGCCCATTGTGCAGCTTTGTGCTTAATTCTAAACAACAAAACAACAACACAAAAATATTTAAAATTAAGTGATTCGGCTTACCTTGCACAAATAATTGTTATGATTAATATTTCTTTCATTCCACAGTCATTCAATTTCACAAGCATTTGGTTTATTTTGATGTATTACAATTATTCTTAAGTAATATTAGCTATCCTAACTATAAAGTGTACTTTTTTTTCATGATGATGAGAAACCCAGTTGAAATAAAATTGCGGTGAACTCAGCGGATATCCTAGCGTGTCTTTGCTTAGAAGAAACACACCCACGTTTGAGTAATAAAATTCTGTGTCTGAAACGCTTGGTACGGGTATTAATACTTTTACCGATAAAGTAAAAACAACGTTTCGACTTTACTGGAAAAAGAGAAAAAAACCAAATAAGGGCAATTTGCCATAGAGAGAGTTATGTACAAGTATAAATTTATACTTATTAGGTTTGTGGAATTAACTTGCAAATGCACATGTTGATTTTAAATAGGATTTATATTTGACAGCCTTCTCACATTTAAACACACGTGGCCTGGCATGGCTAAGCGCGTAAGGCGTGCGACTTGTAATCCGAGGGTCGCGGGTTCGCGCCCGCGTCGCGCTAAACATGCTTGCCCTTTCAGCCGTGGGAGCGTATAATGTCACGGTCATTTTACCACTATTCGTTGGTAAAAGATTAGCCCAAGAGTTGGCGGTGGGTGGTGATGACTAACTATCTTCCCTCTAGTCTTACACTGCTAAATTAGGGGCGGCTAGCACAGATAGCCGTCGAGTAGCTTTGTGCGAAATTCAAAAAACAATTAAACACACGCACATTGAAACATAGTCAACTTATATTAACTTATTTTTGTAACGCGTTATATTGTTAGACAAGTTTGTTTTTAATATTCAGTAGAAATATCGTAAGATTCAGTAAGTTAACGAAAATTTATTTATTTATTCCTGAAATAAGTGAGTAGCATTTTTTTTGTGTAGGCTACATTTTCTTATGGGCCTCGCTTCAAATACAATAATTGAAATAACATTTAACAAATCTTTTGAAACTAATTAACGACAAATTCGCTCACAAATGAGCTTATTTAAATAATTTCAATTATAGACGTTTCGTCTAGCTCTTAAATGAATCATAGAAGTAGTCCATCGCTGGTACAACCGTAATCTACGGATCTACAACACTAAAACCAGGTGTTCGGTACTCCTTGGTGGACTCAGCAGAAAACCCGATGTGGCTCTGCTATAAGGAAACACACACACAAACCCTCACAGGAGTAATAACTATTGTTGTCTAACAAACCCCGAACTAGTTTGTTTGTTTATTTTTTAATTTTGAGCAAAGCTACTCGAAGGCTATCTGCGCTAGTCATATCGAATTTTGTAGTGTAAAACTAGACGGAAGGCAGCTAGTCATTACCACCTACTGCCAACTCTTAGACTACTATTTTACCAACGAATAGTGGGATTTACCGCACACTATAACGCCCTCACGACTGAAAGGGCGAGCATGTTTGGTACAACGAGGATTCGAACCCGCGACCCTCAGATTACGAGTCGGACTCCATGCCGGGCCACTCCCATCTAACTAAGTCATTAACTCAAACACTGATTCACTTTCCTGGTATTTATATCAAATTCATTTTTAACATATTACACGAAATGTCTAGATCCTAACGTCATTATCATTAGATAACGATGAATGCTCTCTTGCAAACAATGTCTAAAATAAAAAAAAACGAAAAACTAAAAATATTGTTTACAAGTAACAAATAAAATTAAACTATCAACCAACATTTTTGGTGCAAAAAAATTATTATATTACAAACCTTGGCATAAATACTTATATTAAAACCATATATTAAATTAAAATAGATTGCATGATGATTTAATAATGTAACTTTTTATGGTTTGTTTTTACGTAGATTAGGGTCAACAGTTTTAACGTACATACAAAAAATTATGTTGTACCTTTCGACAACTGTGGTAGACAAAGTACAGGTATACCTTTGTGTACTTTGTAATTAATAATAAACAATAACAACAAGAATGTATCTCAGGACAGCTGATATGGGTATTAACAGTGTTACCAAAATAAAGCAGAGAACAAAGTATCGACCTTCTTAGGTCATTATCAGGTTAACGAGTCATCACGAACAATAATAATAAGTATTTTACATTAAAATTTTAATATATTAAGACAATACTCGTAAAATAAACTTTTTATCTTGGATTGCCTATTGCATAAATAACAAACCTAAAAAGATAAATTTACTTTTTTGATAATGTTTGTTGTGAATTTCGCGCAAAGCTACATAAGGAATATCTGCATTATCCTTCAGTAATTTAGCAGTGAAAGACTAGATGGAATGCAAATAGTCATCATCATTACCACTCAAATTTTGGGCGACTCTTTTACCAAGGAATAGTAAGATTGGCCGACATTATGAACACTCCACAGCTAAAAGGGTGAGTATGTTTCGTGTTATTTGGAGTCAAACCAGCGACTTGCAGATTGTATTAAAATAAAGAATTAATTTTATTTGAATTAATAATTAGTTTCTGGGCTAATATAATATTTTTCCATTTTAATTGAAATATCAATATTTTTCAGTCGGAAATCATAGTTTTTACTTTTCATAGATTTATCTAAATCGAAGACCAACAATGTGCTTCTAGAATGATCTCTGTTAACTGTGTGGGCTGCATGACAAAGCGAGGCTTGATAGTAACAGTCGTGGTGGAGAGGTCTTTTAGTATTAAGTTTTTGTGTTCCACCTCGTATTAAAAATGATTGTCAAATCTTCTGCACCAGGAAATTGAAGTATTTCCAATAGTAAAAGTGATACATCGTCATTTGGTTACCGTGATAAAGACAAACCAACGCAAGTGAGATCGAGTAATATTACAGCTGCAAAAGGTAAGCTAAGCCTAGTCTAATTAAGTAATTTACGTAATTGCTGTGCTTCTAGTATTAATACATTATTAATGTAATCTTTTTGTTTTTGTGTGGCGTTTTGCTTTATAAATGTTTTTGTAATTACGTTGATAATCTTTAGATGTATTGAAACTGAAAGTATTTTAAAATAGTTAAACTTGAAGGCGTGATAAGTATTTCAATATTGAAAAGGATTGGCTTTCAAGATTATTTCAAATAGTTTAGCTGCTAGAATATAGTACAGTCAAGGTATGCGCCATTAGGTTCAGTGTTCTCCGTAAACTTAAATGTTATTTCTCATTCATTGATGAACGCCTGAAGAGGAAGAAGCAAATATAATATTTGAGTACCCGAGATAATCAAGTTAAATTACGTTGGGCATGAAAAGAGAAACACCACGTGTGATGTTGATTCAGATACCTAAAGGGCTTCCTGCGAGAAGTTTTAATCGTCAGTGGGTGAACAAAATAGTAACTGGGTATATCCATGGAAACTTTACTAAATGTTGTAGAATGAATACAATATATCACTGCTTGACATTAGGGAATGTAGGTAAATATTTTAGTTCTGTTGTTTGACATCACTTTGTAATTATCAGATTAAAGGGTTGAGATTGAGTCTCATAGGATGGTATGTTTCTATTATAAATATTCTTGTCCTTTGTACTTCTCATTAAAGAACAGAATTTGGGAGTTGAGAAATATAGGGTGTTTTATTTCTACTTTGAGGTTGTTACTAAATATCATTAAGGACAGCTGCTTTCCCACAGTTAGCTATAAACAGTGAAAGGCAGTAGGAGCTTAAGCACTCATCTCCTAACCCTTAACTAATTTTCCTTAGCTGCTGGCTAGTTTCACTTGATAGATGGAATATTCTCAACTTGTTTGGGTTCTGTAGGTACAGACATTGTCTATTACAATTTTTAATGATGGCAACAAAGACTGGAAAAATTAATTATGATTTTAGTCTTTGATATTTTTGATTCAATTTCATTGTTATTGTTTTACAGTACTGATTAAAAATCTGCCTGTTTATAATTAACCCTTTTATATGGGGTTGTTATAATATACACGAGTTTGTAATCACATCTGCATGTGTATTTTTATAAAATGTGACAGACTTTTAGTAAAGATTACAAGTATTTTGTGTGCAAAAAAATCATTTTTAATGAAATATTTTTATTAGAGATTTGTTTGTGAAAATAGGTGTTTTGTTACTAGTCTGAGTGATTTCACGTTATGATTAAAAAGTTTAATTCCAGAATTCTCAAATATTTGTATAATCTCTAAAACATGGACAAGTCATGGAAATACAACTGGTCGAAAAATAAACATGTCAACAGTTGCATCATGAGATGGATTTATAATAATAAGGTTTACTTAGGGGAATACATGTTTGTGTGTACATGAATCAGGTTAACAACATATGAGTAATCTGTTGCATTTTGAATAGATAAATACAAAACAATAGAGATGAAACAAGTTTGAGTTATTGAATTTACACTTTGAAAATAAACTGTGAGATTAATTTCTGGAATTTCTTCAGGCTTTTCGAAGTTTTTTAAGGGGCTTTTCAACTTGTGATCTCGTTTCTCATTGACCTTCTTAATGGGTGACACTTCTGGTTTTCTTCTTCTTCTTGATCTAGACTTTGATCTACTGCGACTGGTTCTCCTCTTACTTCTACTACGACTTGGACGTCCTTTGCTGCTGCTACGACCTTGTGTTTTTTGAGAAGTTCGTTTTCTTGCTGGTGATTGGCTGCTCTTGGTTGATATAACTGGTTTCTGCTTCCAAAATAATAAAAAATACACATTTACATGATATCAGCAGTCAAAATATTACTTTAATCAAAGTTTGAACAATAACTTCAGAAGAGATACCATAATTTATAACACACAGTTAGAAAATGTTATCAACATATGTATTAACTTGTACAATAGTGTTAAGGCTCTTTATTCATCATAAAAACATTAACACACACCAATAGTGTTGATCCATTGGATCAGTACTGTTTCTGTTAAGCTGTAAGCAAAAATGCAAACAGTATTTATAAATTCTTTATTCATATCTTCATGAACTTTGACAATTTTTCAGTAAACATTCAAACTGCTGTAAAAGATCAGATTTTTTATTAAAGTATTTACAAACATTCACACCTATTCTAGATAAATCAGTATTTTTAATAAAATATTTTTAAAACAATTCGTGAATGTCTGAAGCACTTACCAAATTAATTTGAATACAAAGTGATTTTAATTTTTAAAATAAAAATACTCTTTATATTTTAATGTTTTCATTTCCATAACTTCTAAACCCTTTTACTACATTAATATCAAGTTATTTTTTGTAGCAGCACTTTATATTTTCTCTGAAATGTCTACCATAAGACTAACTGTAGTGAAATCATTAATGTACTAAATCAAATGAAAAATACCTTCTTTTTTCAAATCTTTGAATGTATCATTTTATTTGACTGCAGTCTTTTAATTTCATTGTTTAACCTATTAACCCTTTGAGACCTGTTTTTAAATTGTGGTTTTATTGCTATATTTTGCACCCACTGGAGCAGTAATCTTTCCATCATAACTGCTTTATGTTTCAGTGGGAATAATTAGTCAATCTGGGAACTTGACATCTAGTATCAAAAGAATGTTTATCTCACAGAATCAACTTCCTCAACTCTGGCAGAGAATGGGACCATCCAAATGGCGAATACATTCCTGTATGAAAAGAACGAGGAAGAGTCAAGGACGGAACCATGACAACCCCACAGCACATTACTGTGAACCACTACATAGACTGAGGAAATTGAGGAAGACAGACAACCCAAATTCATGTGAGGACTTTTGTTGATTGGTTCACTCTAATCTAAAACCCTCTCATGGGGTACCAACATCCACATGAATGTAGGATGAAAGTTCCCAATGTGAAAGGTAAGCTGCATTCTGACTTCTCATATACTGGTTATCTCCAATCAAAGGATATTACATCACCTATACTCACTGAACACAACTTCCATAGTCTGTAACTAAATGGTTATTGTATGGGACACATTAAGCAAGGTGGCTCTATAGTCAACCACCCTGGCAGATTGGAAATGGAAAGTGGTAACGACTCCCATACCACACCTGAAAAATGTGGTGAAGGGTCCAGAGTAATGTCACCACTGGGGACAGTGCAATAGCTGAACACAAAACCTTATCTTGGAAAGCAGACCAGACCAAATTATTCACTCTAGGCATGGCAGGAATAGACAGTCTTCCCTTTCTGTTTAAAAACACTAATATGCAAAGAGATTTTGTCTGTAGACCCATGACTCCTATACCTGAAGGAGTGCATCTGTGAAAAGATGTAGATAAAGATGTATGCTGACTTGTCTGTACTTTGTCAAGTCACCAATGTAGATTGTTTAGCAAGGAAAAGAAAGGGAAAGAAACTGGGGTGAAAAGAGGATCCCAAGTGATATTCATTGTTCAAGAAGCACACATTGAAGGGATCTCATGTGGGCATGGTTAGAAAGGACTAATGATGTTGTGGAAAACCACATCTCCAAAAGCAATAGAACAATGGAAGCAGTAAGTGGCTGAGCTGAGAGGGTCTAGTAGTTTAAAAGTTCCATTAAATGAAGTTGTAAAGGAGAAGGCAATACTCAACTAATATTAGTGTCAAAAACGACCTCAAAATGGACAAGATATTGAGTGAATCTGAAGAAGGACTTCTCCAATTTGATCAAACTGAGGTGATATCAGTATATGTAGGTAAGCTTTGAAGATACCAATTTTTATAATCCATATCCATGAGAACTTAAAACTTATGGATTGAATAAAAACAAATTATGTCGAAAATTAACTATTACACGAGGAAAACAAAGGCAAATATGAATCATTAAGAACACATAAGAGCATGTCCAAACTCAAATAAAAAGTAACAGCTCAGTAGAGGAGTGTAGAGGGAGTCATGTGAGCATGTCTCCTTCCTATTGATAAGGAAATGATATTTTGCATGATAGACACGTTAGAATATTGCAATTTCAATAGCAGGGAGATGTGGAAGGCTTGTGGCATGCATAAATAAAAATTTGTTAATTGGGAGCAGCACTGAACTGGAATAGTTAATCTTGTAAGGGGAGGCAAGTACTGTATCTTAACTCCTGGATAAACCACTGTACAAGCATATACATTGAATCTCATGAACCTCCACTACACCTTCGCCGTTTGCAACTATCTTTACAATATACTTCAAAACTTCGTTCCTTACCAAAGCATCCCACCTGGGAATGTGTTTTCCTTCCTCGGTGGGCAGTACTTTTTCAGAACAGACGATCTGTCATTGCTCCGTTTGGCCTTCGCATCCGGGCGCAATTGGATGAACTGGGTCTGTCCTTGGATAACATTGCAGATTCCACAGGTCGACGCATCCCACCACGGCTTATTACAGCTCCCAAGTGTGACCTTTCTTTCAATCACTTAAAGAAGGCAGATACTCCAGACTGGAAGTACCGTCTTTTATTCAATGAATATCTTTCAAGCAATCATTCAGTTCCTATTTATACAGATGGTTCCAAATCAGGTAATTCAGTGGGCTCTGCTATGGTTTGCTATGGGTCAGTAGTTGCACACAGAATCCCCACTACAGCTTCTGTGTTCACTGCTGAACTGTATGCCATATCTCTTGCCCTGGATCATATTGCAGCTGAGCAGTACTCCAACTGCACTATTTATACTGACTCGCTTAGTTCTATACTTGCCTTGGAATCACTTCACATTAGCTCACATCCAATTCTCGTAGATATTTGAAACCGACTGGCCCATTTCTCATTAGCAGCTACTTCAATTCAGTTTTTCTGGATACCAGGCCATGTTGGTATTCATGGGAACGAGCTTGCAGACATGGCAGCTAAATCTGTCTGCCTCAGCACCATCACCCCTATGCCTATTCCGTACATGGACTATAGTGTTGTCTTCAAAGCTCGGCTCCGTGCCAGTTGGCAGTCCACTTGGAGTGAACAACGCGACAATAAACTTTTTCAAATCAAACCCAAAATTGGAGTTTGGCCATCTAGCTTCCGTAAAGTTCGGAGGGAAGAAGTTCTCACTAGGCTTCGCATTGGTCACAGTTTTTTAACTCATCATTTTCTTTTATCTGGAACTGATGCACCAATGTGTAGTTTGTGTAACACTCAAATCACTATCAGCCATGTTTTACTTTCTTGCCATCGTTACAATTCTCAACGACGGCAATACTTTAAACATATTTCTTCCCAGCATCAGTCTGTAACATTGGACAGAGTTATTGGTGATGGTGACTCTGTCCACCTTAATAACATTTTTAATTTTTTAATAGCCATTAATCTTTTTAATCTCATTTAAGTGTGGTATGTTTATTTATTACACCTTTTTAATTGTGGCCCCTTTTTTAAAGTTTTATTCTCTCTCATTCAATGTGACATTAAACAATCGCCAGAACATTAAATAACTCGACACCAGGACTGGAAAGGCCAACTTCAGGTGACTAACGCTTCTGTTTGAACTACTCGTTAGTCTTCCTGGCGAGCTACTATTATACTTTCGCTGCATATCATTTCGCACTTTTACAACCTTTTTGTACTGGCCATATTGACTCATAACCCGGAACCAGGACGGAAAGACCAACTTCAGGTGGCTGACGGTGGTTTACATACTACTTGTTAGTCTTCCTGGAGGGTTATGATCATTGCCATTCTGCTACAGGTTGTCCTTTACAACTTTGTTGACTGGATGTCGTCATTGGTTTTTGCACCATTTTTTGTTTTAATTGCCATTTTGCTTTTATCTTCAATTACCTTTACACATTTTACTCCATTTACTTGACTTTTATCTTTTTACTGGACGTTTGGCTTCTCTTTATTACGATTTTGCTGAGTGTTTTTTAAAACTTTTATTCCATTACATTTTGATAATAGCTACTATGACACATAACCCAGAACCAGGACTGGAAAGACCAACTTCAGGTGACTGACGGTGGGTCTTGTACCTGCCTGTTTGTCTTCCTGGCGGGTTATGATTATACCTTTTTAATAGAGTAAATACCTTACAACTTTTTACACTTTGCCTTCTATCTTAACCTTGTAGACTAGGTGTCAACATTGGTTTTATACTTTTTTTGTTTTACCTTCATTTCCATTTATGTCTTACTACATTTACTACATTTTTACCGGTTGTTTGGCGCAGATAGCCTTGTTGCTTATTGCCATAAAACACTAAATCAATCAATCAATCTTTAGATGTATTGAAACTGAAAGTATTTTAAAATAGTTAAACTTGAAAAGGATTGGCTTTCAAGATTATTTCAAATAGTTTAGCTGCTAGAATATAGTACAGTCAAGGTATACGCCATTAGGTTCAGTGTTCTCCGTAAACTTAAATGTTATTTCTCATTCATTGATGAACGCCTGAAGAGGAAGAAGCAAATATAATATTTGAGTACCCGAGATAATCAAGTTAAAGTACGTTGGGCATGAAAAGAGAAACACCACGTGTGATGTTGATTCAGATACCTAAAGGGCTTCCTGCGAGAAGTTTTAATCGTCAGTGGGTGAACAAAATAGTAACTGGGTATATCCATGGAAACTTTACTAAATGTTGTAGAATGAATACAATATATCACTGCTTGACATTAGGGAATGTAGGTAAATATTTTAGTTCTGTTGTTTGACATCACTTTGTAATTATCAGATTAAAGGGTTGAGATTGAGTCTCATAGGATGGTATGTTTCTATTATAAATATTCTTGTCCTTTGTACTTCTCATTAAAGAACAGAATTTGGGAGTTGAGAAATATAGGGTGTTTTATTTCTACTTTGAGGTTGTTACTAAATATCATTAAGGGCAGCTGCTTTCCCACAGTTAGCTATAAACAGTGAAAGGCAGTAGGAGCTTAAGCACTCATCTCCTAACCCTTAACTAATTTTCCTTAGCTGCTGGCTAGTTTCACTTGATAGATGGAATATTCTCAACTTGTTTGGGTTCTGTAGGTACAGACATTGTCTATTACAATTTTTAATGATGGCAACAAAGACTGGAAAAATTAATTATGAATTTAGTCTTTGATATTTTTGATTTAATTTCATTGTTATTGTTTTACAGTACTGATTAAAAATCTGCCTGTTTATAATTAACCCTTTTATATGGGGTTGTTATAATATACACGAGTTTGTAATCACATCTGCATGTGTATTTTTATAAAATGTGGCAGACTTTTAGTAAAGATTACAAGTATTTTGTGTGCAAAAAAATCATTTTTAATGAAATATTTTTATTAGAGATTTGTTTGTGAAAATAGGTGTTTTGTTACTAGTCTGAGTGATTTCACGTTATGATTAAAAAGTTTAATTCCAGAATTCTCAAATATTTGTATAATCTCTAAAACATGGACAAGTCATGGAAATACAACTGGTCGAAAAATAAACATGTCAACAGTTGCATCATGAGATGGATTTATAATAATAAGGTTTACTAAGGGGAATACATGTCTGTGTGTACATGAATCAGGTTAACAACATATGAGTAATCTGTTGCATTTTGAATAGATAAATACAAAACAATAGAGATGAAACAAGTTTGAGTTATTGAATTTACACTTTGAAAATAAACTGTGAGATTAATTTCTGGAATTTCTTCAGGCTTTTTGAAGTTTTTTAAGGGGCTTTTCAACTTCTGATCTTGTTTCTCATTGACCTTCTTAATGGGTGACACTTCTGGTTTTCTTCTTCTTGATCTAGACTTTGATCTACTGTGACTGGTTCTCCTCTTACTTCTACTACGACTTGGACGTCCTTTGCTGCTGCTACGACCTTGTGTTTTTGAGAAGTTCGTTTTCTTGCTGGTGATTGGCTGCTCTTGGTTGATATAACTGGTTTCTGCTTCCAAAATAATAAAAAATACACATTTACATGATATCAGCAGTCAAAATATTACTTTAATCAAAGTTTAAACAATAACTTCAGAAGAGATACCATAATTTATAACACACAGTTAGAAAATGTTATCAACATATGTGTTAACTTGTATAATAGTGTTAAGATTCTTTATTCATCATAAAAACATTAACACGCACCAATAGTGTTGATCCATTGGATCAGTACTGTTTCTGTTAAGCTGTAAAGAAAAATGCAAACAGTATTTATAAATTCTTTATTCATATCTTCATGAACTTTGCAATTTGGAAGGAGAAGTGGAAGGCTTGTAGCATGCATACATAAAAATTTGTTAATTGGGAGCAGCACTGAACTGGAATAGTTATTCGTGTAAGGGGAGGCAAGTACTGTATCTTAACTCCTGGATAAACCACTGTACATGACTGTATATTTACCAGAGACTGAATTAAAACGACCAGTCCTCCAGATTTTGAGATGGTTTAGAGTCCCTGCTCCAAAGAATATGGAAATCTTCCTATACCTTTCTCAAACAGAGCATAAGAAGTAGTATCACCAGCAAATCATTTAAAAAATATCACAGGCTCATATACTTTAAATTGGTATTTCCTGTTTCAAATCAAAACAATACCTGCTAAGGGCTAACAGCTTGTCAAAATGTTGTTGTTGTTCTGAATTAAGTATAAAGCAATGTAATGGGCTATCTGTTCTCTGCCCACTACAGGTATCAAAACCTGGTTTTTAGCATTGCAAATCAACAGACATAGCTCTGTGTGAGTGGGGAGCTTATCAGAATGAGAATATATGTGTGCATGCAAATAAAACACAAGACTTTCAGCCATATGAATGTTATAAGTTGCGGTCAATCCCACTATTCGTTCAAGAGTTGGTGGTGGGTGGTGATGACTAGCTGCCTTCCCTCTAGTCTTATACTGCTAACTTAGGGCATTTTACGAAGATAGCCAGTGTGTGGCTTTGCGCGAAATTCAAAAACAAACAAACTTTCTATATTGTGCACCGAGTTATTAGTTAGTGCGACGAAATTGTTGGCAGCAGTATACAACCTTATATACCGTGATGACGAGGAACCCCCTAGAAGTAAACATGTATTTCAGTGTTACGTTTTTTTTATGTTTTAGGTAGACTGAACGCAACAGAAAGTCACAGATAACAGCTTGTATAATTTATTACAGTAAACTAATATATAAGTAACAGATATAACGTAAATTATATATTAACAATAACAGATATTCAGTTTTAACATTCAAAATCAATTACAACACAAAATGGTACTGGCCTGTATCTAATATAATGAAATGTATCTAATATAAATTAATCTAATCTAATCTAGAATGAAAGTCCAGAAACAATTTACAGTTCAATAATTTTGATGACGTTCCTTTTACGATGAATGTCCCAAATTTGTTGTTTTCCAATTTGCCTTGGTTTCTCTTAAAAAAGACCCGTACATGCCGACCCTCAGAAGAACCGGTAATTCCAACGTTGAAAACTTCTCGAACGAAGTCACTATTTCTTAGAATTAAATATAAACTAATGGCTGACTCTTCTTCATTTGAATAAAACTAATGTCTGACTCCTATCTCCTCTCTTTCTCGCATCTTCGACTATTTATATATTTGTTGGCCTTTTTCTCGAACATTCACCAGAACTTCGACAGAGTAATCTGCGCATGTATGTTTTTGCACGAGACTCTACGTCTAGATGCTAGGCCGCCAAACATTTCCATTTATAGTCATATATTTGATTTACCTAATTCTAGAACATTCTAAATGTTATTCTAAACGAAGAACAACGTATTTCACTGTCTAAACCTTGAAACAGTAATACAAATATGGAAATATAAATAATAGAAATGAAAATTTAAACAATACGACATGTTGTGCTTACAAAACATTTACATGACATTTACATAACATTCAGGAGGACTGGTACAGGTACCAATCACATCGTCAACCAACAGTCTTCTTTCCAGACAGAACTGAAAACATCTATTTCCCCGAAACACCTCAAAACAGTATCTTAAACAATTTTTTCAAAGCATTTTCACGCAAAACTATCGACAGAAAACTAAAAATAGCATCAAACGAAAAGATATTAATTCCATAAACAATCTAAAATAAGACAACATCAAAATTCTAAAAACAGATAAAGGCAATGCTGTAGATATAATGAACACACATCAGTACATTCGAAAAATGAACATCTTGTCAGATACAAACAAATTTAATACGCAAAAATCCAACAAAAACACATGAAAAACAATTAAACAAAATACTACTACAAATGTAAAAACCAACACAATCTCAGAAAACCTTTATTCTTACCTACAAAGGACCGATTCACGCACACCACAACAATACGGCACCCCCAAACCTTATTTTCCACTACGACCCATAATGTTAATCAACCACCTCCTTTTTAAAACAATCGTTTAACTTTGAATCAATTCTTAATCAACTAAATCATGAAGCCTTAATGGCCAGTTGTGATGTAATCTCCCTCTTCACAGAAGTCCCAACCATCAAAACCTGCAAGATGGCTTTAAAATTTATAACTAAGACCCCAACCCAATGATACACATTCCCGGCAACCAATTAGCAACCCTTATAGAATCCACTGCCCGGCAGGGCCGAGCGCGTTAAGGCATGCGCTCGTAATCTGAGGGTCGAGGGTTCGCATCCGTGTCGCGCTAAACATGCTCGCCCTCCCAGCCGTGGGAGGGTTATAATGTTACGGTCAATCCCACTATTCCTTGGTAAAAGAGTAGCCCAAGAGTTGGCAGTGAGTGGTGATGACTAGCTGCCTTCCCTCTAGTCTTACACTGCAAAATTAGGGATGGCTAAGTTTTCTCCTCCTGGTTGGGGGTTGTGCAGTAGGCTAACAATCTGCTCACTTAAAAAATCAGCTTGTTAATGAATCCGCAAGTGATTGCCGGCCTAAGTTCCTTCATGGAATCGAAAGGCATCAATAATAATAATAATAAATAAAATCCATTACCACCAAAACTAGCTTCATGTTCAAAGAACAAAACTACCTACAAATAACTGGCCTAAGTATGGGTAATCCTGTGTCACCAGTTCTAGACAACATTTTTATGAGACGTATTGAATCTCCAGCGATCAATTCAGCCTTACACCCACCACTATATATGTACAGATACGTTGACGATACAGTTGCTAGATTTATATCTAGAGAACACACACCTAACATTTATAAAATACAATGCAACAATTGCCACGACTTCTATGTTGTGTCTTCTACATATCTGTATCAGTATAGTGGTGGATGTAATTCTGTGTTAATTACTTGTGTTTCAACTTGTGTCATAAAAATATTGGCTAGAACTGGTGATACTGGGTTTCCCATGCTTAGGCCATTTGTTTGTATATAGTTGTGGTTGTTGAACATGAAGTTTGTCTTCATCGAAACCAATATTTGGCAAAAACTAGTAACAAGATATGACATTCCAATTAATTCCAAATTTATTCAAAAACCAGTTACATTCTCTCTGTTAACCTTAAGATGACCTAAGACGGTCGAAACGTTGTTCGTTTGTCTGCGTAAAACATTTTTTCTCAATCCAAACGAGCCGTTTTTACATATATTTTTCTCTACAAGTGGGTTTTCTCGACATCACTGATTAGAATTTATTTTTGTTTTAAAATAATTGTGAATTACTTGTTCATCTTCTTAAGTAAAAACTAATTGCCTACATCTCCTCATTGCTAGGATTCTGGTCTTATAGAACAACTTGCCTCTATTAACCGTAACTATAGCGTCATATTCACTGACAAATCACAGCAGAGGGATTCCAAAATAGTATGCACAGGCTAAATAACCACTGATCCACTGCCAAAAATATTCCGTTAGTTGAAAGAACAGTTTTAAGATGAAGTATTAAAATTCATATTAATAAACAGACCAAAAATAATTACTCTAAAGATTATATTAAATAATATGTGAATATTGTAAATACTGCGACCAGGTGTGAAACTGAACAAAAAAAGAGGAAACGTCACAATATTTCATCAAACATTACTTTGGTATTTAATAAACTAGAATAAATTTTTATACCATGATCAGAACCACAGACTTCCCTAAAATCCAATTTTGTGTTATCAACTGAATCATTTTAAATTTACAATCGTTAACCTGTATTTTTGTAAGTAAACATTTTATGTAATTGCAATCCAACAACACTGCCTGTTATCACAATATTAGGCCTACTCTGATATCGTACCGAAGTAACACCTATTAGGCCTAATTTCTTTAGGCTTTGTTTCTTTGTTTGTTTTGGAAATTTGCACAATGCTACTCGAGGGCTATCTGTGGTAACCGTCCCTAATTTTGCAGTGTAAGACTAGAGGGAAGGCAGCTAGTCATCACCGCCAACTCTTGGGCTACTCTTTTACCAACGAATAGTGGGATTGACCGTCACATTATACACCCCCACGGCTGGGAGGGCGAGCATGTTTTGTGCGAAGCGGGCGTGAACCCGCGACCCTCGGATTAAGAGTGCACGCCTTAACGCGCTCGGCCATGCCAGGCCCCTTCTTTGGGCATTACAAACAAGTCAATTGACGTAAAGGCTCGTTGTAAGTTTATTGATATTATACTTAAGTCACCTAAAAATACTTATAATTATTAACTAATCAGATCACAAATTAAAATGTTAAGTTGTGTGTTTCAGTAAAATATAAAATTATATTCAGTGTAATCATATTCTGTAATAAAAATTCTTCATACTTCACATAGACCTGAATAATTCAAAAAGAATCCTCAACCAGGAGACGATTTCTAAGATTAATTAAAAAAAACGCGCTTGGAAACATATCATTGGCTTTAATGTCTTGAAACTTAAATATTATTGGTTAGAATAAAGTGACAACTTTTCAGGTGATGTATGTAGAGTGCAGCCGCCGATTTAGAAGGTATCAGTCTATGAAATACACAAATTTAAAAGTAATAGTATTTAATCTTCTGGTAATTATGAAACTTTCTACTTTACACGCTACAGTATCTTTATAAACAGTACTATTTAAGTTTACTTGCTGATAAAGCATATTTTACTACAATTTACAAGTTTGTTTTTACACAGGTATGATGTTTTAATCATTGATGCGACTTGTTCACAAGTTTTTGCTTGTTTGTTTTTGTTTTTGAATTTCGCACAAAGCTATTCGAGGGCTAGCCGTCTCTAATTTTAGCAGTGTGAGACTAGAGGGAAGGTAGTTAGTCATTACCACCTGCCGCCAACTGTTGGGCTTCTCTTTTAGATTGACTGTAAATTATAACGCCCCAACGGTGGAAAGGGCAAGCATGTTTGGCGCGACGGGGATTCGAACCCACGACCCTCAGATTATGAGTCGCACGCCTTTACACGCTTGGCCATGCCGGGCCGACACATGTTTGTGTTGTTTATTATTATTACTATAATAATAATAATAAAAACAATTTTTACTGCAAACATATGTATACTTTAGCGTGATCGCACCAATGGTCGAAACGTCGTAGCCTGTTGATTGTTGTAAAATACTGTCACATGCTGAAAGTAGATCATTAATATATTATAATAATACCCGGTTACGTCTGCCCTGAAAACGTGCGAGCACATTACTCTATAAATAGAAATTCCTTAGTTTAAATAAGGAAATACAAGCTACAGTTGTTTAGTAGTGAGATAAAGTTCAAAGAGCAGTGAAACAGTGAAGTAAAATAAAAACAGATATAAAAATGTTACAAGCTTGAAATTTTTGGAATAACCAATTTTCTATTATAATCTATGGTAATTATAGAAGGAAAAAAAGTAAAACTTAAAGTTATTCCACATGGTTACAAGTTTAATGAAATAAAGTGTGAGACAATACAGTGCAAATGTAAAACAAATAATGGACAAAATATAAACCTTTACTAAAAACAATAATTCAGTTAAGAGAGTTTAAGAGATTAAGTAATTTCTAAAAACTGTTAGATGAAAAAGAAATTTTTTTAATCTGAAGAGAAAAATTACATTCAGACAAGTCTGTACCAGACTATATTGCAAAAATCCACAGACAAAGCCCCAGTGCAGAGTCGAAGTCCTTGGTGATGAATGGGGTCCAGCATCTTTAAGGCCGAGGGTCTGGCAGAGCCATAGACCACTGATCCATAGTCAAGTTTCGATCTAATAAGTGCACGATATATCTTCAACATTGAACAGCGATCTGCCCTCCAACTGGTAGAAGAGAGGACACGGAGGATGTTCAGTGCTTTTGTGCATTTGACCCAAAGCTGCTTTAAGTGTGGTATAAAGGTCAGTTTACGATCAAAGATAAGCCCCAAGAACTTTGTCTCTGGGACCACTGGCAGCAAAACTTCACCGATATGAAGTTCAGGATCAGGGAGAATACCTCGTCGACGGCAAAAGTGCATGAATACAGTTTTGGGAAGAAAGAAATTAAAGCCATTTCCCAGAGTCCACTTCCGTATACGATTGAGGGCAGTTTGTAGTTGCCGCTCAATATATCTCATGTTTGACGACTGACATGAGATGTGAAAGTCGTCAACATACAGCCCATTTGTAACAGTGAGAGGGAGTTGTTCAGTGATAGCATTTATCTTTATACTGAAGAGTGTGACACTCAATACATAGCCTTGAGGGACTCCAAGTTCCTGTACAAAAGAATGTGAAAGTGCCAAACCCACACGAACTTGGAATATCCTGTCCATTAAGAATTTTTAATAAACATGGGCAGATGGCCACATAACCCATATGTATGGAGGTCTCGCAAAACACCATACCTCCACGTTGTGTCGTAAGCCTTCTCTATGTCAAAGAATATTGATACAAGATGTTGGCGGTTGAGAAAGGCCTCTCTGATAGATGTTTCAAGACAAATTAGGTGGTCTGTGGTGGAGTGCTGTTGACGGAACCCACACTGGGTGGGCGAGAGGAGGTTGTTTGATTCAAGGAACCAAACAAGACGAGCATTAACCATCCTTTCTAAGGTCTTACAGAGACAGCTCATCAGAGCAACTGGACGATAGTTTGAAGGAATCTTCGGATCTTTCTCTGGCTTAGAGAAAGGTAAAATAATAGCCTGGCGCCAGGCATCAGGAAAAACATTCTCCTGCCAAATCCGGTTGACGGTAATCAGAAGGACATTAAGAGAAGCAGGAGATAGATGGTGCAGTATGTCATAATGAATATCATCAGGTCCAACAGACGTACTGGCAGACCAACGAAGGGCCATTTTTAGTTCCACCAGGGTAAAAGGACAATTATAGTCAAAGAAACAGTCAGTTCGAAAGGAAAGAGGTGATCGCTCTGCCCGAGTTTTGATGGCCAGGAAGGTGGAGGAACAAGCAGAAGTGCTAGATACCTGGCAAAAGCTTTCACCTAGAGTGTTAGCGATGTTCCGGACATCAGTCACCTCCTGACCATCAGAGAGTAAGATCGAGAGGGGAACAGAATTGTAGTGCCCATTAACCTTTCAGAACTTGCCCCATATGATCTTGGAACTGGTGGCAGAAGATATGCTGGTTGTGAACTTAATCCAAGATTCTTTTTGGCTTTGATGTCTTACCCACCTAGCATGTGCTCGGGCCCGTTGGAAAGCAACCCAATTTAAAAGTGTGGGATATCTATGAAAAGTATCCCAGGCCCGTTTTTGAGCCTTCCATGCTAAGTGGCAAGCAGAATTCCATCATAGACAAGGATATCGTGGAAAACATGTCGAGGTTTTAGGAATATACAGAGCAGCTGCATGTATAATACAATCAGTTACCATTGCAACACAGTCGTCTATTGATGGCTGATCTACGATGGCAGGATCAAGTTCTGTGAGAGCAGTGAAAGTGGACCAGTCTGCCTGATCCAGCTTCCACCGGGGCACGCAGGTAGGGTGGCATTGACCACAGCCAGTCTCTCTCAAAAGGATCGGAAAATGATCACTGCCTAGTGGATTACTGTCAACCCTCCATGAAAAATGGAAAGATAATGAAGGGGAGCAAACTGAGAGATCAATAGCAGTAAAGGACTGACTTGGTGCATAAAAGTAAGTGGAAGAACCAGTATTGAAAAGAGAAAGATTGTGATCAGAGAGCATCTGCTCTACAGATCGACCCCTCCTATCAATAATAGCACTTCCCCAGAGGGGATGGTGTCCATTAAAATCCCCCAGGATTAGAAAGGGAGATGGCAACTGTTCAACGAGAGCATCCAGGTCTGATTGATCATATGTCTCTCCAGGGGACAGGTACAGAGAACAAACAGTGATGGTACGACCCAAGGAAACACGGATGGCTACGGCCTCCAAGGGTGTGTTGAGTGACAAAGACAGGGTGGGCACATGTTGATCAACCAACAGTGCCACCCCTCCATGTACTCGACCATCACACAACTTGTCATTTCTGTACAGAGAAAACTGCCGAATGGAGAATGTATCAGCAGATTTGAGAAATGTTTCTTGTAAAGAAAGACAAACAGGTTGGTAGGAAGCAATCAGCGTTTTGATATCATTCAGATTAGAACGTAAACCTCGACAGTTCCATTGTATCAAGGTGGCCATTTTTAAGAACAGGTAGGTGAAGTGGTTGGAGAACCCTTCAGTTTATGACCACGTCTTTTTTCTTTACTGTCTTTCATCGGAGGAGGTCTATCAACCTCCATGGATCCTGCTCTGGGTCGAGTGGGCAGGTTTTTGTTATTGGAAGAGGGATCCAGTGACTGAGGACGCGGACGAATAATTGTTTTGTCTATTTTGGTGGAAGAAAATGATGTATCAGAAGAAATGCCTGTATTTGAAACTGAAGGACATGGATCTTGAGGTTTATTGGAAGGTATGGGAGGAACAGAGATGGGTGTGGAAGTCGATTCATCTACTTTAACCATGGAGGCCAATAGGCTTTTCATTTGTTTTTAAAACGATTCTCTTGGAGGCACAGAGAGATCCGTCTGCACTTCTACTGTAGTTGTGGAATGAAGTGCAGCAGGTTATGTCCGAGATGGAGTTGTGGACAGCAATTTCCGAGCCTGAGGATAACTAATGTTATGTGTCGTTTTCAAACACTGCACCTCTTTTTCCTCCAACCATTTTGGGCAAGAATGAAAGTAAGAGGGGTGAGAACCATTGCAGTTGATGCAATGTGGGTTCACGTCACAGTCATAGGCATCGTGGTCCTTGCCTCCACAACGAGCACATGTCAGGGAACCACGACAAGATGTCTTTGAGTGGCTGAATCTCTGACATTGGAAACATCGAAGAGGGTTTGGAATGTATGGAAAGTTTCAAGTAGCATACTACACTCAATAAAAAATTAAAAGTTAAAGAAAAAATAAATACATTACACACTTTAGCAGGGCATACTGTTTTTTCAATTCCAGGATCTTCTCGAAATAGAGTTCTTCAGTGCTGAGACTTGGCAAAACAGCTGCTCATATTCCATGCTTTTTCCACTCATATTTCCTATCGTTAAAAATTTCTAATAAGAATTCAACCTTCACAATGCTGTAAAAAAAATACATATTTTCTGAAGATCTCACATTAACACTGGAATAAAAAAGTAGATAAATTATATAATTTTTGCCTCCTAAGGTTAAGTAACAAAAACATTAACACTTTACTTGTCACAAACCTCTTACTGCTAAAATGACAATATTTTAGGATGCAATGCACTTTATCACGTGGTATGCAATTTAATATATGACCAGTCTTGTAAACTGTTATATGTACATTGTATCAAGAGGGATGTGTCTGCAAATAAAGACTTAAAACAATACAACTAGACAAATCACTGGTATTGGCATTTTCAATCAGAACAGCATCTTATGTGACATATTAAGTAACTGACAAGATCAGAGGCACCTTAAGTTCACCCATACCTAAGATAGAGTTGCTATATAAAGAGAAGGCAAACAATTAGTCACTACCTACATCTCTTAAACAAACTGGATGACTAGCTGTTATATATGGAAATAGGCTAGGAAAACTCAAACCATCTGCACAGCAAGAAATTTTCCCATTCACATTTCTCAACCAAAAATAAACACCCATGGAAAGTGTGCAAGATATATCATGGAAGGACAGAAATGAAGTTGTATTGTGTACTTTGTGAAAAAATACCACTCTACATAACAAAAACTTCTTTAAAATATATTACCCACCATTATTATAAATTAAGCCAAGGGAATATGTAAATAACATTCACATGAGAAGAAATATACTCAACATACAACACAACACACAGTCTAAGGTAGAAACCTGAAAATAAAAATACCACAATCTGCTAGAAAAATAAAATTTGTCAGTTAGAGGACCACAGGAAATTCAAAACCAAATTAGTTCTAACAAAGACAGCAACTTTATGGTGCTTTAGCACAGATGAATTGAATGTTGAAAAATGTCTCTAATAAGATCTTAAATTCTTGAAAGCAACAAAGCTCTCATGTTCCATTTAACTTTTGAATAATGATGTGTTATAAAGATAGCTCCTTCAGTCCAAAATTACTGGTTACATTCTAAATATAATATATACACACACACACACAATTTTCTTCTCCTTTGTCTTGCAAAAGATAATAACTTTAAAAGAAAATATGTTCTTAAACAGTTTCACATGCAAAATATATTTGGCATTAAGATTAACATGATATTCATGGATTTAAAGATTCTATATCTAAAATAATATTGAGAAATATAATAGTTAAATTATCTTAAAATCTTATTCTTATGCAAAATTTTGAAGAACTAGTCACAAAGTAAAATCCACAAATCATTAGTCATATCAGTGGCAAGATGCGACTAAGAGTACAGTAAAGGCCTTGAACTACAAGTAAAACAAAACCTTTAGACTCAAGTTAAATTTTAAGCTTTAAAACAAATTATATCTAAAACATTTTCATGTTTCTTCTATCACAACATTACTTTAATTCTCCTATCATATGGACATAAATAAATGATAGTAGATGATATAATAAATGAGAGTTCAAACTGGAAAGTTAACAGTTATTATAATAAAAAAAATTATATAAGAATGGCAAGCATTACATGTGACAATGAGTTACTGATTTCATGGCACATTAAACTGACAATAAGTTTACCAGAAATGTATGAACAATAGTATTTGTCATGCACAATTACAAATGGGTGAAGCTGATGCTTATCATGAAAAGTTTACAATGATTGATTGATAATATTCATCAAAATGAATTATGGGATGGATGATGAAAGTGGCATAACAGCAAGAAATATATGGTGAAAGGTAGTTAATGCTGGGTGGCAAATGTTCATAAACAACTTATGATAGATAACACAATTTTCATCAAAATGACATCTTAGCTAATTCTACATCTTTTAAATGTTTCTCTGTTAATTTAGTGATAATGATATATCTGTTCTCCCATAATTTGGATCCTTCTGTGGTCCCAAATTTATTCAAGTTAAAAGAATCAAGTGTAATACATACATTAATAAGATATTTTATTTCTTCTATGAATTGAATCTTATCGAATTTTTGAGAAAACTGCATACGCATCTTGGAGTGCATCTGAGTTAACATGAAATGGAAACCATCCTTGAATTCACACAACAGATAGGTATGGTACATACCAAAAATTTGATTCTTTTCTTTCCACAAAAAACTTGGCCACGCTTTCTCCAAATCAGGAATAAAATGCTGGAATAAAACAACTTTATATTACACACAAACATATTAACAAACTAACAAACACAGCTGCACAAAAAATAAGCTATGTTGAGAGTCAGAATAACTTTTTTTTAAAGCAGTATCTGTTCATCTGTGATAGAAGTTGAACAGTTGTAACACTGGTTTACAAAGAAATTGAGGCAAGCACAAAAATATCTGTTTTAATCTAATTTGAGGGTGCTGAATTCAGATTTGAAATCCGTTTTTACTCATCACCTCTAGTTTTTTAGATATGCATACTGTACATTTTGTACACATAATGTACATAAAGGCGTATATGCATTCAGGGTTAATTTCTAATATTGTGTGACTTATGTCTTCTTTTTTAGTTATGCAATAAATGCAAATAAATCAGATGAAGAAATGCCTCCAAGGGAAGATTCTGCCAAGTCAATCTCTTCAGAAGATATTGACTCTTCTTATTCAAGAACAAGTGGCAACGAGCCACACTGGATCATGCAAAAAGACCTGAATGACCTTGCTCGTGATTTGTATCTGTCAAAACAGCAGTAAGAGCTCTTGGCTTCTCAGCTTAAACAGTGGAACCTAGTCCAGGAAGATGTAAAGATCACCAGTTTCAGGAATCGGAACAAAGACCTTGCTTCATTTTTCGACATGGAAAACAAGTTGTGCTACTGCACAAATGTACCTGGCTTGTTCACTTTCCTTGGTTTGTCACATAATCCTTCAGACTGGCGTCTTTTCATAGACTCTTCCAAGCGAAGTCTCAAGGCTGTGCTTCTGCACAACGGGAATATATATCCCAGCATTCCCACTGCACACTCTGTCCATCTAAAGGAGTCCTATGACAATATGGAGCTTCTTTTAGAAGCTGTTAAGTACAACCAGTACCAGTGGAGTCTATGTGGGGACCTCAAGGTCATTGGTCTTCTTATGGGTATGCAAGTGGGCTTCACAAAGTACTGTTGCTTTCTCTGTCTCTGGGATAGTCGAGCTGTATCCCAGCATTACAAGCAGAAAGACTGGGGGTCTAGAAGCACTTTCGTTCCTGGCAAACACAGCGTCAAGGAGAATCCTCTGGTTGACGTGAAGAAGGTGCTTCTTCCTCTTCTTCACATCATGCTTGGTTTGATGAAGAATTTCGTGAAGGCCATGGACAAAAATGGTGCTGCCTTCCAACACTTGTCTACTGTGTTCCCAGGTCTCAGTGCTGCTAAGCTCAAAGAGGGCATCTTTGTCGGACCTCAAATCCAAAAAGTGCTGAAGGATACTGATTTTGAGGAGCTTCTTACCTTAAAGGAACTGAGAGCATGGGAAGCATTTAAGTCAGTCTGTAGTGGCTTCCTTGGTAACACACACGTACCAAATTACCAAGCCTGCATTGAGAAGTTGCTGAAGACTTATGAGGATATGGGATGCCGAAGGTCACTCAAAATTCATTTTATCCATTTCCACCTCAACTTCTTCCCTCCAAACCTTGGAGCAGTGAGTGATGAGCACGGAGAAAGATTCCATCAAGACATTACAAAGATGGAGAGCAACTACCAAGGTAAGTGGAACCCCAGCATGATGGGAGACTTCTGCTGGATGCTCTTGTGTGACATCCCGGAGGCAAAATACACCAGATCATCTAAGAAAACACACTTCTAACTGTCTGCAGTACTATGAATTGTGTAGATTGTGTCATCCAAGTATATTTATTCCGTCGATGTTCTTTATCTATCCTGTTTTATCTGTAATAAGCTGCTGCAACTGTTGAAATAAGCACGTATATACTCTGTATATACTAAAATGAGACTATTTAAAAGCCAAAAAACTAGAGGTGATAGAGCAAAACTGTTTATAAATTTGAATTCAGCACACCCAAATTAGTAAAAAAACACCTATTCACATTCTTGCCTCAGACAAAAAATATTTTTTTGTAAACCAGTGAATTATAAGTTTGAAACATGATTTTCCCTACTTAGTTTAATACCTTTATACAGGAAAAAGGTATTTGTTGTTTGGAAATAAGAAACTTGTAAGAGTTTTGTGATAAAAGCCTGACAATAATAAGTGAACTAATTGCAACACATATGATAATTTTGGTTGTGTGGTTTTTGGGGTTCATGTTGTTATGAACCCTACAACCAACAAATTCATGGACCCACACACATTGATATATAATTAATTAGAAAAAAACTTTGAAAGAGTGCTATGAACTTCAACAGTAATTACAGGATTAAAGACTGGTATATTAAACATAGCTGTTTTAAAAGCTAAGTATTTAGGGAAGAAAATAAAGTTAAGAATTTTGGTCTTAAAAATATCAAAATAGGAATTAGAATGTTAAACTTTCAATGAGTTGCATTCATAGTTTTCCTATTTACAAGTAACTTTTTCATGAAAAGGAGTTTTAATGCCAATTTAAGAAAGTACCCTGTACAAGTGTTCTGATTATACAGGGCGGTCGCTAGAAAAGCGGAAAATTTGTCAAACAGCTAATTATTTTTACAAAGTTTTTAAAGGCATATGTTATATTACACTCATAGATGCTCAAAATTATTAAAATCATGCATTTTATTCATGATGTAAAGAAATCAAAATAGAAATGAGTTAGCACGCATTTTATTCATGATCTCATCTAACCCTCAAATTTTCCGCTTTTCTAGCGACCACCCTGTATATGTTGTGCCCTGTACAAGTGTCCTGATTATACATGTTGTGCCCTGTACAAGTGTCCTGATTATACATGTTGTGTCCTGTACAAGTGTCCTGATTATACATGTTGTGCCTTGTACAAGTGTCCTGATTATATGTTGTGCAGGTGTTTTTAATTAATAAATACATGTCTGTTCTTTCAGCTCAGTTTGATTTTAATGTCAGGGGAAGGATAGGTTGGAAGCTTCATTTTTTTTTTCATCAATGGACTTTTATTAAAATCATTTTTTGCTTTATTTCTCTGTTGGCTTAAAACAAATGAAAAGATTATCTTACACTAATGGCATCAGATCTCTAAATTTATTTTCTCAATGAAGTTTCTACAAGATTATTTAAGCAATCAATAAAACAAGGTCTTCTTATTTTCTTATTCTGTATTATGACAATAACAGGACAAAAAATAAGTAAGATTTTGAGAAGACAGCCTAGGTTCCAGTAAAAAGTACTAAAAGCCAGTTACTTTACAGAAATTTAAATGAGTAATAAATAACCTCCTGAAAAGTTAAAAGTGGGCATTTTAATTTTTACTTTGCTCAATGGTGGGTGTACAAGAACTGCCATTTGGAGACAAACAGTTTCAATTATCAGTATGTCATTCGATGGCTTAAGTCACAGCAGTCAATAATCAAAATTGATTCAATTTCTTTTTCCTTATCTTAATAAATATTTTATTTACCATTAAGAAAACACGAGTAATAATAAATAAAATATTAAATACAATGAGAAGCACACGCTGTTCTTTAAATATACACCTAATAATCTGCCAGTCTTGACAGTTAAACATTTAAAAAATTGATATGGTACGCAAACCTGAATCTTTTTCAGATCAAAACTGGAACTCGTGTTACAGAATCTGGGATTGGGTTGTTTCAGACATCCAGGCCTGCAAGTTTCATCAGAATTTCAGTTATATTAACAAGTACATAATTTTGCTTTGCAAAAACATTTACCAGAATATAATTTTTCAAAATTAATATTTGAAATAAGTGTATACAGTTTTATAACATAAATAGTTTTCAAATGTTTGGGCCTACCAACAATGAAGTTTGAATATCTGTTGAAAAAAAAATCAAACCATACATTTTACAACTAAAGATTTTGCTCCTGCAAGGTCTGATAAAAGACATTAAACATTTTATTTGCAAATAAAATGTAACATAATATCATTTACATTTCATAAGGAATGATAATTCTGAATTATGATCACTATATGAAAGATAATTATGAAATTAATTTAGAATATACATAACAATTCTGTAAAAAAGAGATAAACAAAACTATATTTTTTATTTTAAATATTTTGCAGAACTGTCACAATGCTAACCATCATAATATGGTTTTCACATTCTTTTTGTTTAATGAATAAAAATAAAAACTTTGTAAATTCAATATAAATTGACCTCTACTGAAGGAGTTTTTTTTTTTTTTTACAAAATATTACTTGGATAATGTAATGAAAATAATAACTGAAATTTTTCTCCATTTTTAAATCATAAAGTGCTCAAATACTGATACTATTTAGGATTTTTCAAAAACAAAGAAGCAAGTAAGAACTGGTATTAATTAGATATATTAAACATCCCAAAAACATATAACAGCTGGGTTATCTTTCCTGACAAACAACAACAGGCACCGTTGCCAACATTGTGATTTTGGGTTTTGCAAGCAACAGATTATTGTAAGTCATGAATCCTGGTTATGTTACCAGATTACTTTTTAAACTAGTATTGGATTATTATAGTATTTAGAGTAATTGGTATTCAATATCTGCATTTTTTTCATAAGAATTTCAAAGAGTGAATCCACTAATGTCATCAGACAAATTACATTTATATTGTAGAAATGTGTAAAATAGGTTGTCTTAGCATAAATTATATTATTCATGTGAGTAATAAATTCAGTTGTTTTAAAAACAACAATAAAATAATGTTCATTTCACTTACCATAAACCATGTATTATCCAATAGTCAATTCCAGGGGGCACTTGACACTAGAGAACATAAAAATATGACTGACTCTATTTCCTTAATAATTTACAAAACACAAAGAATTTGTTTCTATATTAAAAAAGTTCAGTTCATACACAAACATGAAAGATGTACGACACTGAAAGGGTACTTTAAAGACAGGTTATAAAAATGTAGTGGGTATTTTTGTTAGTCTTAAAATACTAACTAACCAGTTACACATGATTTTCTGTAAGCATGGGTCATAACAGGTGAACTGTACTGGAATATAAATATACAATGGAAGCCCAAAACTGGGTGTTTTTATAAGATGAAATAAACACAAGTATAATGTTCAAGTTTCAAATACAAATATAAGATATAATTTAAGAGAAAACTTACTGTTATAAAATCACACTAAAACCACACACATTTTTGTCCAGTTACACTGAAACCTTTATCAAAATGTTTGACATATTTAAGTTAACATATTTATTCTACCACTGTGGATTGATAAAGAATAAATTTTAAGTTCTTAAATATAAAAATACCATGAGAAACATAATATTTCAAAAACCTCATTGATGATATATTGTTTAAATTGGTTGATATACATTATCTAAATATCTTATAATTTTTAAAAGTTAGCATCACTGTGACAATTTCCACTTCTCATTTTTATAACTGCTCGTTTAGCATGAAGATGAATATCAGGTCTTTTGTTTATCAGCTTTGGACAAAATAAAAAGTATATATTCTGCAATAGGTTAATCTAAATTGATAATTAAACTCTTCAGGATTTTCTTCAAAAATTATAAAACCAATTAATTAATGAGAAAACATAACAATTTACATCTAACATCTGTTAAATAATTTAATAAATTACATGTTCACACACAAGTGTTAATGAAATTTAAATAAGTATGTCTTTTTTTAAAATTTTGCACTGCATATTTAGCAATTTCAGTTGTTGTTTTTTTCACCAAACTTGTCATTTAGAAGACCTTAAAAAATATATTTTCTGTTAGTTAAATCAGCTAGTTCCAATAAGCTACTTTCATTTTTGTGTACATTTTCTATGTTCTTCATATTTTTTTGTATGCAAGTATTATTAGATTATGTAGCTTACTCACCACAATCATTTTTGACACGTCTGTGCAAACTGTGGGAGGCCACTGTTGAGCAAACAACAAATAATCAATGTCACCATGTGAGATTTTTACAAGGAAACTAAAAAGAAACAATCACAGATCCATTAGAAAAAGGGTAAATTTTAATGTTACTTTGGCCATAGCTCTCAAAATTACAATTTAAATACTCTTTCAAAAATGAATAATTATGCTGCTGAAAATGTTCATCAATAAATTATAAACATAATTACATATTGAACTGAGAATCATCAATATCTGTAAAACTTTTATTCAATTCACTCAATGCTTTAATTCTGCCCAGTTCTATTCTTTAAACGCAAAAAATCCTCATTATATTTGATATAACACATATAAAATTTGAACAATTCTGCCCTTTAGATTTTTGTGCTTACCTACCTTAATGAAAAAGTAAAATCTGAAACTACTCTTTTATTTTTAAAGAAATTACAGATTCTCTAAAATTACTGTATGGTACTGACTTCTACTGTTGCAGATGGTGACTTGATACATAAACCAATCACACTGTTATAAAAACAAAACTACCTTCAATGTAGCCTAGGCTGCCTTTACATATCTTAAACTATATATGTCCAAGAAAAAAAACAAAAAATCAACAAAAGCTAGCTTTATGGTTGTGATGGATGCTGAAACTCTTCCCTGACAAACACAAAGTAACATAAAAATTTTAAAATAGCATTTAAAATATGTATGTTGAAGATTCTTAATAAATAACTGATTCTTCTATTATCTGAAAAGATGAATCAAACGAACCCAGTTAGACCTGTAAATGCTGTTGCTTTGTTTTGTCACAAAATGTGTTGCATATCTTGTAAAGTCTGCATTGCATACATTTATTGCCCACAATACTTGAATTAAAGGAACACTTAGTCACACCAGCAATGAAGTAACATTTTTTAAATCTTGACTGAATAAAGCCATTAGTAAAAACTCTAGAACAAGGATTTTTCACATGATAAAAAACTATAAAGTAAGAAAAATTTAAACATCTGAAAGAGCAACTTTCAATTTCTTTTAAATATTCATGTTTTTATAGGTTAATTCATTTGTGAAATTATTGGAAATTTTAATGCAGTGCAAATTGAAGACCTGAAATCAAAGTTGTAATTTTTATTGATGATTCAAAGTTTTCATTTTGTCAAATCATAATGTTACTATTATAAACAAGATAAATAACTTGTGAATTGTCTATGGATGTGTTAGAGATTGTAAACTATATTAAATGTGTGAAAACATAAGTTTATTATGATCAGCTGAGAGTACCCAACAAGAAAGTAAAACTTGAATTTAAAAAATGTTATATAATTTTTCCTTTCCTTCTTTCTTTTGTATCAAATCCCTAATGACCCCGTTAGATACTACTCACAAACCCTGTTTTATGGAAGGTAATGATTGATTTATTTAACTTATTAAGTACTTGTGTCTTTAATTCAAAGCTAAACATTTACAAGAAGAGAAAAGGGAAACAGTCCCCATTTAAGATGTCTTTTTAATTTCCCTTGATATGAAAAAAGCCTAAAAGATAGCACCCACACATTGTCCAACAGTTTCTAGTTGTCACACAAAAAATTATGGTAATCAGTCCAGCCAACTGTAGGTGATGGATGCTAACATACATATACAATGTATCACCCAGTACAATTAGTGTATGTGATGTCTTAGAGATTATAAATGTTGTTCAATACCAAACATATCTCAAGACTAAAAATCTACGATACATATTAAATACCTGGTGGTTTGTTTTTTGTTTTTTTACTGTTATCAAATAACACTCTTTCACACCCGACATTATTTCTACATATGACACACTTCGTCAAACACAATCCCTTAATCTGTTAACTGGATTATATATTATCTTAAGTAGAATTTGTACAATGGACATTTTGTGGCAGACACATAAATAATCCTGTCTGCTTTCATTATGTAATGAACTTAATGATAAGATATTTTCATACCATTTTATCCACATTTTCTAAACCTATTATGTTTTAAAAAAAATAGCTATATGTACTTTTTAATTCTGCCATCTTGGTAACACATTCCTTTTATTTTATAAAATGCACATTCTTGCTTATTTCATAATTTACTATCTTGAACAAGAAAAACTCGTGTAGAATATGCGTTATTCATTTCAAGATTTAAATTTTTATGTTAAAAAAAAGAAAGGAATCCATGTATTAATTAGTGAGGATTAACTGTTTGAGTTGCAATATATCAAGTACTCCGTTAAAATTAAGGTTTGATAAACATAATTTTTTATTTGACATAACAAACTGATGTAAACAATAGTTAGAATTTAGATTTATTAACATCACATAAACAATAACTGACACAGACTTCAACCATATTTACACAGAGTGTAATCATTTACAAGGTGATTTTGATGCTGGAGAAGCTAAGGATCTGAAATTAAAGCACATTTCTATAATTAGAAGATAATTTTTTCATCATAGCAGCCAAATAAATTTGTTTTCATCAAGTTTGTGGGATGTGTCAATGAATGTCAGTTTGCTACAATGTTAAGCATTAAGCATTCTTATGGTACTGCTGGACATCTTATGGCTTTATTCTGTAGCAAACAAAACATTTCCAGTCAATGATCTGAAAGTTACAATAAACTATAATAACAAGAACGATCTACATTATGAAAACTGTACTTACTAGAAGGTGAGGTTTTTATTCCCTCTCCTTCATTTTTAAGAAACCTGACATCCAATAAAGCATTCTGTTCCTCATCAGTTAAGAGTTCAACTTTCATCTTCAATATTTCCATGGTTTTATCAGTGTTACCCAGGTTTGCAGTATATTCAGCTTCTACAAATATTTTTGGGTCCAGACTGATATGGAAAAGTTATGAAATATACTTTGAGTTGGTTGTGTGATGATGCTACAAGACATGAATTTTTACACTGAAAAACGTAAAGAGTTCATGATCAAACTTTGTTACATAACATACTAATGTTCAACATATACGCAATAATTAAAATAGTAGACTAAATAACTGTAATTTAGGTGAATTCTTGCAATTAATGAAACTAAAATAAAATAATAACCACAATATCAATAGGCCAAATAGGTTGTTCCTGATCTAATATATTTATCATAAAGCACTGTACAATGATAAGCAAGTCTTTAGCACACCTAACTTCACAACTGTTTCTAACAGGAAACTGGGATTATATTTATTTACTTACACAGCAATCAGTGCATGTAAACAAACATGATATCAATAAACACATGATAAGTGTTGCCTGAACTAACTGTCCTAAGTTATGTCTGAGTCTCAATACATACACTAGCTGTTTGAATTGAGAGAAAGAAGAAAAAAAAGGCACAAAATTAGCACATGTCGTGCAACTGCAGCACTTCATTCCTGAAAGAACAAAGTGCTGAGTTCACCACTAAAATCCTAGAAACAAAATTCAATTTTGGATTCAGTGCGAAAACAGTTTTGGACTTCATACAATTCAGAACTGTTATAGATTCATGTACTACTTAGAACATCCATATACATGAATAAAACAGGAAAAAATATCAGGTATCAAGGCAAAATTTAATCACCATAGCAACCTGGTTCCCAGGATTTGTTCATGCTTGCAATATACATACAAGGACAAAAATCAGAAACAACATATTTCTAAGTTTTAAAAAAGTACGGCAAGTTTTATGCCAAATGAAAAGTTTTTACTTCACTAAAACTGTTACAGGTTGTTCTTCTATCTTGATATTTTAGAGGTATCTTGTATTAATGAACACAAAGTATATATCTGTCAAGGTCTAGAATACAGATAAAAACAGTTTGTAATAATTAGAACTGAGGAAGAGATCCCTCCTTAGGACCAATTAGAAGGTGGTAATGTAAACAACAACCAACAAATAAAGTTAATAACTATGCAATAATCAAACTATCTTTATGTGCCAGAGAACCTAGGTAGAAAAGGTTTTACATGGAACTAAGATTATATTGTTGATGAAGTAAATGTTTTCTCTGTTCTGAGTTACATCCAAAAATTCAATTAACCCTTCCATTACAGGTGGGACAGAAATCACCTCGCTCATAACCACGAAAGTATCCATGAAAGTAATTATTCTATGACTTTTGATAATGTGCACATATGTTTACAAAGTTTTGCAAGTTACTGGTGAATAATACAATGTTGGTTGGTTGCTTGGTTGACTTAGTATTTTATGGCACAAAGCAACTGGGCTATCTGCTCCAAACATCCAAAAGTGAAACAAAGTTTAAAAACATAAACAGCATAAAACCTGTTTACATCTAGTCTACAGCATTAAGAGAAAAACTACAGTAATTCAAGTTGTAAAGGACTTTCTGTAGCAAAACTAATTATCATAACTCTCCAGGAAGACTAACAGGTAAGTATAAAAACCACCATCAGTCACCTGAAGTGTAGCAAAATTATAATAATAACTTGCCAGTATGACTAACAGATAGTTCAAACAGCAGTGTTTGTCACCTGAAGTTACCCTTTCCAGTCCTGGTTTGTTGATATTTAATGTTATGGCCAGTTTCTAACTTCAAATCACACTAGATGAGCAGTGATTTTTTTAAAAGGGAGCCACATTAAAAATGTGTAATGTATAAATTAAAAAACTTAAATGTCTTTAAAAAGATTAATGGCCTATAAAACCTAAAAATTTTACCAAGGTGGACCATGTCACCATCACCAATAACACTGTCTAACATTATGGACAAACCTTGGGAAGAAACATGTTTAAAATAGTTCCATAGTCGAGTCATAACGACAGCAAGAAAGTAAAATGTGGCTTATTGTGATCTGAGTGCATCAGTTCCAGATAAAAGAAAACAATGAGTTAAAAACTATGACAAATGTGTAGTCTAGTTAGAACAACTTCCCCTTTCCGATCCTTACGAAATCAGTACAGCTAAAGTTCAATTTAGGATGTTATGTGGAAAAGCTTGCTTTTGCATTGCTCAATCCAAGTTGGCTACCAGCTGGCACAGAGCCAAGCCTCAAATACAGGACCATAATCCATATATGGGACAGGCACAGCAGTGATAGTGCCAGAGCAGATAGACTGAGCTGCAATGTCGGCAAGCTTGTTCCTGCAAATACTAACGTGGCCTGCTAGCCAGAAAAACTGGATAGAAGTAGATGTTAAAGAGATATAAACCAGTTGGTTTTGAATGTCGGCGAGAACAATGTGAGAACCAACGTGAAATGATTCCATTCCAAGGCCAGCAGAGAACTAAGCAAGTCACTATAAATAGCACAGTTTGAGTACTGCATGGCTTCTATGCAATCCAGGGCAAGAGAAATGGTGTTCAGTTCAGCAGTGAACACGGAAGCTGTAGAAGGGATTCTGCACTCAACTACTGAACCACAACAAACCATGGCAAAGCCCATGCAATCACCTTATTTCTAACCATCTGTATAAATAGGAATGGAAGAATGGTTTGAAATTTGTTCAGCAAATAGTAGACAGCATTTCCAGTTTATCCAACTGCACCTGGATAAAAGGGGCAAAAGAATCAATGGCAGATTGTCTATTTTGAAAAAGGAAAAGGTCACTGAGGAAGAATAACACAACCCCAGGTTGGATGCTTTGGTAAGGAACGAAATTTCAAAGCGTATAGTAAAGACAGTTGCAAATGGCAGAGGTGCAAAGAAGGTTCATGAGACTCTCTATAGAAGTGCAGAAATAACCCCAGTGCGGAGCCAAAGTCCTTGATGACGAATAGGGTCCAGCATCATTCAGGCCAATGGTCTGGCAGAGCCATACACCAGTGATCCATAATTGAGTTTCAATCAAATAAGAGCACAATATATCTTTAACATAGAACGTCGATGCACTCCCAACGTGGTGGAAGAGAGAACACAAATAATTTCATTGCTCTTGTACATTTGACCCATAGCTGATTGATGTGCAATATAAAGGTCAGCTTACAGTCAAAGATATGCCCCGAGAACTTTGTTAGAGGTACCACAAGCAGCATAACTTCACCCATAAGGAGTTCAGGATCAGGGTGAATACCCATTGATGGCATGCAAACAGTTTTAGAGAGAGAGAAGTTAAAGCCATTTGCTGTGGTCCATTTCAGTAAACAACTGAGGGCAGTCTGTATCTGCTGCTCAATAACCTCATGTTTGACAACTGACATGAGGTGTGAAAGCTATTGACAAAGAGCCTGTTTGCTACAGTAAGAGGGAGTTGTTCAGTGATGGCATTAATTTTTATACTGAAAAGTGTGACACTCAAAACACAGCCCTGAGGGACTCCAAGTTTCTGTATAAAAGAACAGGAAAGTGTCAAACCCCCACAAACTTGAAATCTCCTGTCTGTTAAAAAAAAAATGTTTAATAAATTGGGCAAATGGCCACATAACCCACATATATGGAGGTCTCGTAAAATGTTGTATCATAAGCCTTCTCAATGTCAAAGAATATTGATACAACATGTTTGAGAAAGGCTTCTCTGATTGACATTTCAAGTCCAATCATGTGGTCCATGGTGGACTGCTGTTGTTGGAACTGACGCTGGGTGAGTGAGAGGAGGTTGTTTCATTCCAGGAACCAAACAAGATGAGCATTAACCATCCTCTCTAAGGTCTTACAGAGACAGCTCGTCAAAGCAATTGGACTGTAGTTTGAAGGAATCTTGGGATCCTTCCCAGGCTTAGAGAAAGGTAGAGCAATAGCCGGGCTTCAGGAAAAACATTCTCCTAACAAATCTGGTTAAAAATAATAAGAAGAATAGCAAGAAAAGCAGGAGATAGATGGTGCAGCATGTTATAGCATATATCATCAGGTCCAACAGATGTACTGCCAGACCAATGAAGAGCAAGTTTGAGTTCCACCAGTGTAAAGGGACGATTACAGTCATAGAGACAATCAGCCCGAGTCTTGATGGCAAAGAAGGTGGAAGAAGGAGCAGAAGTACTAGATACCAGGCAAAAGCTTTCACCTCGAGTATTGGAGAGACTCTGGAAATCAGCTACTTCTTGGTCATCAGAGAGCAAGATCAAGAGGGGGAAAGAATAATATTGCCCACTGACCTTTCAAATCTTGTCACATATGACTTTAGAACTGGTGGTAGAAGATATGCTGGTTGTGAACTTAATCTAAGATTCTTTCTGGCTTTCACCTCATACCCACCAAGCATGTGCACAAGCCTGCTGGAAAGTGATGTGGTTCGAGAGTGTGCGATATCTACAAAAAGTATCCCAGGCCTGTCTTTAGGCTTCCAATGCCATGTGGCAGGCAGGATTCCACCGTGGACAAGGATATTGCAGAAAACATGTCAAGGTTTCAGGAATACATTGAACAGTCAGTTACTGCTGCCACACAGTCATCTATTGATGGCTCATAAATAATGGCAGGATCAAGTTCTATGAGAGCTATGAAAGAGGGCTAGTTTGCCTGATCCAGCTACCATGAGAGCACACAGATTAGGTAGCATCGACCACAGCCAGTCTCTCTCAAGATCATAGGAAAATTATCACTGCCTCATGGGTTATTGCCAATCTTCCACAAAATATGGGAAAATAATGAAGGGGAGCAAACTGAGAGATCAGTAGCAGTAAAGAACTAACTAGGTGCATGGAAAGAATTAGAAGAACCAGTATTGAACCAGCTCTACAGAGCAACCTCTCCTTTCAATATCAGCACTTCCCCCAAGGGAATGATGTCCATTAAAGTCCCCCAGGATGAAAAAGGGAGAAGGCAGCTGTTTAATGAGAGCATCAAAGTCTGATTGATCATATGTCTCTCCAGGTGACAGGTAGAGAGAACAAACAATGACCCAAGGAAACATGGATGTCTACGGCCTCCAAGGGTGTGTCAAATGGCAAAGACAGGATGAGCACATGTTGATCAACCAACAGTGCCACCCCTCCATGCACTTATCCATCACACAGCCTGTTGTTTCTGTATTAAGAAAACTGCCGAAAAGTGAATGTATCAGCAGGTTTCAGAAATGTGTCAGGAAAGACAAACAAGATGGTAGGAAGCAATCAGTGTTTTGATGTCATCCAGATTAAAACATAAACCTCGACAGTTCTATTGTATCAGGATGGCCATTTTTATTTATATGTAGACAAATTGGGTGGAGATCCCTTCTGTTTACAACCATGTCTTTTTTCCTTGACATCCTTATTCGAGGGAGGTCTATCAACCTTCATGGGACCTCCCCTGGGTTTATTGGATAGGTATTTGCTGTTGGAAGGTGATTCCAGTGACTGAGAATGTGAACGAATGATTGTTTTGTATCTTGGGTTTGGAGAAGTAGATGCATCCAAGGAAATGCCTGTAACTGGAACCAAAGGATGTCGATCTTGGGGTTTGTTGGAATGTATGTAAGAAAATTGATATTTAGATATGTTTTTCTAACACATTTAAATTAAGAAATTAAATAACATACACTACTAAAAGTTAAATTATAATCTACAATTATAAACCAAATTTATAAACATAAATTCATAAAATAGTCATTCAATTAACTTTTGAAAGCAAGCCAACAAGCACAATGACATGACTTTGACCCACACTGATAAGAGAATTTGTGAATTACTATTCTATCTGCACAATTCTTTTTAGAAAACTAATAATCCTAATGTAATATCTAGTCTATAAGATGAAAAAACTACTGCATATTATTCTTCTACTAATTATTCATTAGTTACTAACTCAAGTTAAACTTAATTGACAATTAACCATGATTATTACTTACTTGTACTTTTAGGTCATTACTTCTCTTGGGTGTGAGCTATAAAAAGATAGCAGTACAAGTTTTTTTACAAGTTATTTATTTGTTCTGTTGCATTTCATGAAATGCTACTCAAGAGCTATCTGCAACACTAATATCTAATTTGCAACTTTCAGACTAGAGGGAAACCAGCTAGTGAACACCATCAACTGCAATTACCAAAATACCAAAGGGTGCATATGCAAAATGAGCCATGAAGGACCAATGATCCCTTGTTGTCTATCTACAATTATTTATTTTCAAATGATTTTCCATCATGTGTCTTACTTATTTGAAACTATATAGTTATTAAATATTGGCTGACAAGGCAGGAAAATCTGCTAGTATTGTTTACTTGAGAAAAATCTTGGCAACCTTGCCTCCCTGACAAATCAGCAAATGAGTATTACTCCCGTTAGTCATTGCAAGGCAAGGAAGTGAGGGCTAGACTAACTACTAATAGCAATATGCAACCTATTGATAGCTGTGTGGTAAAGCAGTGCATAGGCGCTGACCTATTCAGAATTCAAAGTATAGATATGTCCATTGAATGTGAGGGAAACTGGCAAGTTCCCAGTCCATAACTAATCAGTTTGGTTATAAAGTTGATAAAATTAACATTAGAGCATGTTTATTTTATTATCAGTGAATTTTCAATTTTAGCCAAATAAACTTGTTTAAAAACAAGTGTCACTTCTGTTTCCTTCTGTGCTATATGCAAATGTAATTGTACCAATAGTACTACCACCATTATCACAACCAAGACAATATAAAAATAATGCATACAAAATACAAAAGAAAGAAAAAACAAAAACGTTTGTTCACACTGTACTATAATATTCAAGATCTTAATATTATTCAGAACTGTATAGTAAGTAATAGCTCAAGAATATTTTATTGCCTTATTTTGCCATCAGATACACTATTGATATTTGTAACATATATATATTGAAAAAGATAGCATAATAAATTCTGTTTAATGATGCTTTACTCTCTCTGAAACAAATTCTCAAATGTGTGTGTATACATACATACATATATATATATACATGTATATGCATTTTTAAAACAAATTGTTTAATATATTTTTAGATGTATCACTGTTATAACCCTCATCTGAAGTCCAGTGAAATTTTCTTTTTAATTTATTTATTTGAGAAATGTCAATTGCATTCCCTGTACTTGAAACCTGTCTTGGTCAAAACATAGAAAATAAAGATTTACACTACATAACATTTCCTAATTAAACTTGTTATTTAAGCAATATTTTAACACAATATACAAATATTTCATTTAATTAATATGGATTACCTGTACAATAAAATATTTTTTAGCCAAAAAATATATTTGGGTTAACACTAGTAGTTATAGCAATTTGTACATGTTGCAAATTATTACATCAAACATTTGAAACTTAATGTATTGAAAATGTCCCAAGTCTGAAGATCAAAATCCATCCTTACAACTCTAGCTCATTTCACAAGTTAAACACATTCTTAGAAAAATAATATTGTCTTTTTCAAACCTTAAACATGCATCTTTTCACTCAATTTTAATCAGACACCTTTACCCTGCTAATTCTCTGCATGAATTTGTAAACTTCAATGAGATCACTTTTATCCTCCAGAATGGAAAATATCTCAACTGTCCCTTATATCATCTGACAATCACCCCTCTGAACCATTTAGAATAAGTAGATACTGTTTATTTGATTAAGAGACAAAATGTGCCTTGTATTTAAAGTTAGATTCAACTAGTGATTTATTACAGAGTTAACTATTATGCATTATTATCAATAACATACACACACTAAATTCTAGTAGCTCTACTTTTACACCTTTAGTGACTTTCCACCAATATGACAAGTCTTGGTATTGAGTTGGTTTTCATTAATAATAAAAATTATGATATCCTAAATATATTATCCTGCATTGATTATAATTAAAAGCAATCTGTCATTCATATACCAAATGCATCAACTGATTTTAAACTCTCTTGTAAAGTAGTGGCATCCTCCTTACAGACAGCAACAACTGAAATCTTAAGAGTCATTAGCAAGTTTAAGTTATCTTTGCCATTCTTGTAAATAAAAATGAGCAAAATCCTGACACTGAATCCAGAGGTTTCCAAGTTATAACATTAATTCAGTTTGACTGAACTCCACATATAAACAGCATTCTGCTTTCTTCCATACAGATACATATCTATCCACTGAACCACCTTATTGTCCACACTCACAAAGTCACTCCAAGCACCTTTCACTATTTCACCTACTCTGTAGTCATATCTTCCAATTTAGCACCCAGATAGCATAATCTATTTTCACCATATTTACACAGATTATCCTTCCCACATGCTTATACAAGCAAAAGTTTGATACCTGTTACGTAGTAGAAACTGCTCATTATTGTTTCATACTTACAGCCCGAACAGTTTGATTCCTAACTTTCTGAAAGCTATTATTAGCTACTTTATTCTTTGCTAGTAAAAGCTTAAAATGCTCTTAAAATCCTGCTACCATTTCCATAGATAACACTTCTTTTTCATGTATACTCAATATAGGAGAGTCTCCAATTTCTCCTCTAACCTGCAAACTGAAAAGTCAAATCACTTGTCATCTGATCACCTTCAAACCTCTACCTTTATTGGTTAATGAAATAATTCTTAGCTAATGTTTTCCCAGTAATTCATCTTGCAACAGTAAACATTTCACTCCTAGCATCACAATATAAATGCTTTCACCTATCCTTTTAATTATCACATTTTTTGAAAACCAGTAAGGAACAAGTAAGATTTAGACCATTTTCTCTGTGCACAACTAAAAAAAATCAAAAGAAACTTACTGAATAGTATTTAAAAACTATATTCTATACAAGTTTTGAATGGAAAAGATATTATATTTCCTATAATTTCTACCCTTTCAATCATTTCTGCATTGGAAGTCAACAATGTATCCATAACAGTATTATTCCTAACAGGTTTCTCAACCAATTGGTAAAGAAAATCCTTTTATTTCAATAGTTCAAAAAACAAATGTATGTATATAACATTCTTACTGACTTATCTTTGATGTAAAACTTAAGAAATATCACAACCTAATATTACAAAAATGGCACAGAGTAGCTGAATCAATACAAATAAACATCAGTACGTGTCTTTCTCTGTTCTTTATACATTTCTCCACTTCAAGATCAATAAGCACTGAGCTTCACACAGTGATACAGGATGATATGAAAAAGTTATGTACTAAGTTAACAATGAAGAACAATCATTATAATAAAAAATACAATAACAGAATGTATACATTAAATCTTCTAATCAGTACTATTAATTAATGAAAATTCTAAGTATAATATATATTGTAATTAGTTTGGTAAACTATTTTATTTAAAATGATGAAAACAATTGCATGAATATATTTATAGCGCTTTTCTAATATTCTCTAAACTTAATTTCTTACAAGAAACGGGCATGTATTTTTGTCAATATGCACATACTTGGTTGTTATAGCAACAAATTTATATTTATTATTATTTTGTTACAGAATTAAAAATTAATTACGAGTTTCACTGTACTAGTTATCTTGTTCCACAATTACAGTAATGCTTTATATCATTAAAACAATGTACTGTAGAAATAACATTTAGAAATTAATAATATTCTTTATAATAACCATATACAAGGTTTTGAACTTAAGTGTGAAAATACCTTAATTACCAATAACTTGTGTTAAATATTTTTTTTATCCCTGAAAACAAGTCAGAACATTATTCAAAGTTATTATTTATCAACATTAGTTCTTAAATCAAATTTGTGAATAATTAACAAATCAGCCATGCATTTAAATTTTAATAAGGGTAGGTATAAATTTTGCACAATAATTATTGGTTTTTGAAAGACACAATCTTTTCAAATTAATTTATGTTATATCTTGTAATAATTAATATAAAACATACTTGGCCATGATTGTCTTTTAATTTTAATGCTGCAAACTTAAAGCTACAAGTATGTATCCAACTCATTAAAATTGTATACTCTGAAACTTTTAATAAAAGTTCAGCTGTTTTAACGTGCAAGGTTTAAATATTTAAAAGTATGCATTATGTGGCGAAATAGATAATTATGTAACACTTACAAAGACCAAAACAATAGTAAATTTGAAAAACAACAACACGTAACTTGATGTTATTGTTTGATATACCATTTCACTTGCAGAGGCAACTTAAGACTTTATTTTTATTTTCTAAGAAATAACAAAAAACGCACTCGCGAGGTTTACACTTTTGGCGTAATCCGATTTGAACTTGACAGCCAATTTGTCTGAATGCCCTATTAAGGTTAAAATATTTATAGTCAAGTGCTATTTAATATTTGTGGAAAAAAATTCTGTTCCAAAAGACGGTCTTTCATTTGGTTTGTACTTTTTCCCGTTTTATTAGGTTTTTTAAAAAAACATGTAAAACCCTACAGTATTATTATTAATGTACAGGGTGTTCGGAAAGTCACTGTGCACTTATATATTTTTTAACAGACAAAACTGCACGGTGACTTTCCAAACACCCCGCGTTACTATTACTAGCAATATAATAATTAGGTTATTTTGAGGGACTTGTGCAACAGTCCATTCCACCTACTATTTCGTTCGATATTTCAAGAAATGTGAAAATAAATTCAACAAAACATGCACCTAATACAAATATACACTTACATACCGCAGTTGAAAAAAAAAACGTGATATCTGAGACACTTCAAAGTTAACCTGCAACACAAAATATAACAGCTCACATTAGTCTCTTACCTTAACTCCCATCACACTTCTCAAAAATCTTCTAAATATCATTTGAAAACACTTAAATAGGACTGCACTACTAGACATACGCAAAAAAATCCGTACGCACCAAATGAAAGTTTTGAGTCAACTTGATTGGAGTAACAGAAAACCGTATTATAAATATACAACGTTTCAACAAGAATTACGTTAACTTTATGTACAAACATTTTATAGAAACATACATGAATACTTATACATATAATTTGTTTGTTTGTTTTGGAATTTCGCACAAAGCTACTCGAGGGCTATCTGTGCTAGCCGTCCCTAATTTAGCAGTGTAAGACTAGAGGGAAGGCAGCTAGTCATCACCACCCACCGCCAACTCTTGGGCTACTCTTTTACCAACAAATAGTGGGATTGACTGTCACATTATACACCCTCACGGCTGGGAGGGCGAGCATGTTACGGATTACGAGCGCACGCCTTAACGCACTCGGCCATGCCAGGCCTATACATATAAACCAAATGACTTGTGGTAATTAAAAGTTGGCCGTAAATTAGAAAATTCTAAACGAAATTGCGACTTATGATGAAATTATTCTTAACTAAAAAAGGAATTATAACATAATCCACAAGGGGTTTGTTTGTTTTTTCTTATAGCAAAGCCATATAGGGCTACCTGCTGAGTCCATCGAATCCCTGATTTGGGGTTGTAAATCCGTAGACTTACCGCTGTACTAGCGGGTGACTAATCCATAAGGTAATAGAGAAGCAGTTGCAAGTACTACAATTTTTTATGTTGCTGTACAACATACTTTTATAATTTTGTTCCCACTAATAGGCCCGGCATGGCCAAGTAGGTTGAGGAGTGCGAGTCATAATCTGAGGATCGCGCGTTCGCATGCATCCCCGTTGTACCAAACATGTTTGCCTTTTCAGCTGTGGGGGCGTTATAATGTAACGGTCAATCCCACTATTCATTGGTAAGAGTAGCCAAAAAGTTGGTGGTGAGTGGTGATGACTAGCTGTCTTCTCTCTAGTCTCACCCTGCTAAATTAGGGACGCCGAGTGCAGACAGCCCTCGAGTAGCTTTGTGCGAAATTCAAAAACAAGCAAATACCCACAAATAGTGTATAAGGTAATTAACCGTTTTTGTACTACTCAATAACAATCTAAAATGTCACTCTTCCCTCAAAATCTCACCAAAATTAGCACATATTTATGAGAGTCCAACATCCCATTTTCATAGATATTACAAGTGCAACGAGAACACCGACCCCAAAATTTACCTGAATGTCACTGATGATATGTCATAAATTACAAATTTTAAATTAATGGTTATTTAATTAAAATAAAGGCGCATTGCGTCTCAGTTACTCCTAATTTAGCTTATACATAGGTCTATATTGAATATAATGTGAAGAAATAATGTGTTGTTAATTGTGTACAATAGATGAATTCCATCAAGTTTATCAAGATTTACGTGTTAATAAATGAAAACCTGGATAGCCTGATTTCAACTTCTCTTTGATGTTTCATCTGAACATCATGGATAAGGAGGGGGATCAACACCACACTGGATGAAGAAACTTTTCAGTTGTTGTTTATCATTGTGACAATATTAAGTGTATATTACAATTCGTTCCGACAGTAATGTCTTGGTAAAAATAAGACAAGAGGTTTTGTTTTAATTAATTTATGATAACATAAAAGTATCGATGTTTGAAAATGAAAATTTAGGGGTGTACCGTGTAGTAAGAAGTATTATTAATATTGAAAGGAATCATATATTATAATTATACTTACTTTGAAATTAAATTTGTTGATGATAGAATGCTGAACAATGTAGATCTTTTTCAGATTTGATTTTATAAAGTTGTATGTGTTATTTCTGGAGTTTGCACTCATTGAAAATACGATATATATCTCAAATTGCATCAAATGTTGGCAAATAAATTGGCATTAAGTTTTTGTTGACATATTTAACTGGAAAATATTATTTTACTCGATATATGATACCTTAATTTGAATGTAATATTAAATACGCGAAATTAATGTTTAAACATCAAAAAAGAAATACTACTTGCAAAATACATAACAGCATACGAGTTGGAGTTAACTGTTAGTTGCTGTACTGTTTCGTCTTTCGTAGGCCATGTAATATTCTCATACTATTGCTAGTTAATAGCACTAGCTATATGCTGTAAAGTTGCATTGTGACCACACGAATGCTACGCATCATTGGCACATCACCAAACCACTACCATGTCATTAGGTAGTAAATAAGTAGTGTGTTTACTGGATGTAGTTCTCAATGCTCAGATGAATCTCGAGAGTGATTTTCTCGAAACCTATAATAACGTTTTGCATCAAAATAATCGCCCAGTAGCTTGTAAAGCAAGGATCACAACATCCTTCCAGTTACTACATTTTTATTTTCAATCCCATGGTGTCTGAAGTTAATCAAGAAACTGACACCTAATATCTAGTGGATATTTCAACTTGTAAAACTTCTCAATAGCTTAGAAAGAAAGGTTGGCTGATCCTTTTCGGTCCAATTCACCATGCAATGAACAAATTATCCTAACTATGAAGACACAGTGGTAACCGTACAATGTAGTTCATACATCACATTTTACAATATAATCTGATAGCTTAGGAAACAAGGAAAGATAGTGCTAATTGTGACTGTTCTAGCATTGATAATGAAATGGTAACCCAACAATGTACTGCAAACGTTAAATCTTACAATACCACGAAGTAACTCAGAAGGCCTGGTATCGCCACATGGGTTAAGGCATTCGACTTGAAAGCTGAGGGTCCCGGTTTCGAATCCCTATCGCATCAAACATGCTTGCCCTTTCAGCCGTGGGGGCGTTATAATGTGACGGTCAAACCCACTATTTTGTAGTTAGTGTAGCCAAAAACTTAGCGGTGAGTGGTGATGACTAGCTGCCTTCCCTCTGGTCTTACACTGCTAAATTAGGGGCAGCTAGCACAGGAAGCCCTTGAGTAGCTTTGCGCAAAATTCAAAAAACAAACAATAACTTAGGAATAAAGGAATGCCACTTCCTTTTATCTTATAATAATGCTAATCAGTGACTGGCCTACTTAGTAAACAAGGGCTTATTGAACAATTTCATCCATTCATTGTGTATTTTATCAAGACCCACTGATCTGAAATTAAGTGCCTCAAAGCCCACTTAGTTATTAGTGAGATTTTGTTGAAGGGGAGGGGGCTAGCTATTTGAATACCAAAATTTTCAGCATATTTTTATATTTGCATAAAGCTATAGAAATTTGAATGCTTTGATAGTTTATTATAAGAAACAGAGAAACAAGTTGAAAAATTAAAAAAACTAATGTTCAGTATGTTGCTAAAAGTGATATCTTGAGGAAGGATTTGAATAAAATATTTTTTGTTGTATGTTCTTTTGTAAATAGCTTCAACATCTATATCTTTAGCCAACTCAAGTATTAGGCTTACACAACTCTCAATTTATAATTGGGAAATGTAGAGTTTCAGTGGACTCTTTCAATAATCTTTTATCGATTCAGCTGATGTATTTTCTTCATGTTACTGTTGCCTACATTGCCTTGGTAAACTTTCTACAATATCATTTTCTGCTGCAAAGTTGAAAAGTCTTTCATGTAGTCTTTAAAAGGTATTATAAATATCTGATCTTTTGAAATACAAAAGTTTAACCTTAAGAAATTAGTCTTCCCTTACTGCTTCTTAGAAAGTTTATTTTTTAAATAATTACCAAAATATAAACTTCTTGGCATGTATTGAGCATTGTGCAAACTGAATGTTGTGCACAAATGCGAGTTTAAGGACATAAAAATTTTTGTCCTAAATGCTGACTATCAAGGTTGCCTTCTTCATTCTATGGTGTTGGATCATAAGTCTGTCCTTGGTAATCACCAATCTTGATGAAATGCTTTATTTTCTCAGCAATAACTACATCTGTTATTCGTTCTAAAGGTGCAGTGTCAGTTTGCATTTCATGAATTATAGGTTTTTCCTCTGATTTCTTCAATTCAGTTGAAAGCAAAATCTGACCGAAAGAACTTCATTTTTATTGAGGTTACTTCATCCGTCATTTCAGAAAGCTGTAAAATCCTTTAAATCATCTAAAACAAATTTATTTTTCAAGTCTGGTATCACTTGCAGTATTTTATTGTGGATATCAATGTGTGTATAGATATTTTGAATTCTTCAGGTATGAAGTAAGATTTTTTTTTTAAGATAAATCTTTTTTAGCCAATAATTGTGAGATAGCAATAAACATTCCCTCATTTAAACTTAGAGATGTAGCAAAATTAGTTATACTGTTGTGTTAGATACCATGCAAAGCATGTAAATCTTCAAAGAATCCTGCAGTTCCTTTCATTATTTGATTTATTTCATCTATATTTACATCAATTCTCACTGAAGGATTTTCACCCCATTTTTGGAAGTTTATGGACTTTTGAACAGTATTCTGATGACAATGTTTTGCTTCATGCTTGTGCATGAGCTTACCAAACTTATTGTAATTCACAAATGAAACAGTAACGTGTCATCCTCCTGGAAAAGTATCACTATAGTTTTCATTTAAATTCTTTGAGCCAAGAATGTTGAAATGAGGTAGTTTTAGTTTTCTACGACTTTCTTTCCAGTTCTGTAGTTTACATTCTTCCTTTGGCTTCCAGACATTTGAGAAAAATCTTATTCTTTAAGGTTAAGTTAGGCCACTGTTTACTGCATGGGCAATATCTAATGAACTGTGGAATGCAGGTGAAGATTCAGACAGAGCTTCATCCTCAGTTATCACTGTTTGATTCTCAGTGGAAATTATCACATTTAGCAATAGAATAAATCCGCCTGACTGATGTTGAAGTAGGCATTTCCGTTATTTATCTTTTTTAGAAGTACTTACCAATTTCCTTTTTGTCACGAGGTTTTTTAGAAATTCTTGAAAGAGAAACAATTATGTAATGTATGCATTTTGAGAGAAATTAAAATTATTTTTATGAAATTAAGGATTAATTAAATAAAAGTTTATATATTTTATATTATTAAATTCATAATTATGTTAGCAATGAAATATAAATATGATGTTTGAATCACTTAATGAGCTAAATGTACAGAATATATAATTATAGCATTGAACCTGAGTAGGTTTTTAAGAATAAAAGTATTTTCGTGATTATATTGAATTTTTATGTAGACAATATCCTTACAAATGTTTTGTGCACAAAGTTTTATTGAACTTGGATAAAAGCTTGTCAACAATTATGGGAAACCAAAGCTCACTGCTCGTAAACTGTAAATGTTAATGAAATAAAGTACTTGCTAAAGCTACAGGAACGTGTATGCAGTGAAGCATGTAATCAATCACATGCATATGATATTAAAGTAGTTAAAAGAATGTAATTTACCATTAACCTTGTTGCTTTTATTTCATTACTTTACATGACAAATGGAATAAGCCTTTAATCAGTAGTGATTATCTTTTATGTTAAACAAATGATATAGCTATTTCTGCAGAAAAATGGCATGTGATTTTAAGTAGTAAATCAAGAAACACAATAATGTAAAAAGAAGCATATTTTTTTAAATTTTTGCTTAAAGGGTGGAGCTCCTGAGAATATTAGTTGGACTTTATTCCACACTGGCCTTTCTCTCTTCCAATAAGCAAAGAAATGGTGTAAGTGAAACAATCAGTATGTGAGTGATCAAATTATACCATTTAATAAAACAGTAATATTACTTGAATTCTTGATTCTTCAGTTGTTCTGAAGTAAATACTTTGAGTAGTTACTGTTCTCGTCACCTCATTCTGTAGTTTTAAATGTAGGAGACAGTCAGTGAAAGTCAAGTTTGTGCAGCAAGTGGGGTTTTCCTAATTACCTCTACATCTATTATTCCCGAGAATGAATAAAGTAACAGACATTTCTCTAAACAGGGTTGGTGAAATCCCTTTGTCCCAGTGAGGGCTATTTCACACAGTAAGGTCTTGTCCTTAGCTCCTTATTTAACTTCTTCCTAATCTCAGAAAGTAATATTTTGTAATCATGATTTATAAAAGAGTCAGAAGTTAAGACTAAATGGAACAAAATATTTATGGATTGAACTCTAGAAAAATAAATTCTTTAGTCACAATATCAAAACTATTCTTAAACTTGTTTTGTGGTACTAATAAATAAAATTCAAAACAACAGGCATTACTCCAATGCTATGACTTTGAAAGGTTTGAAAGAAAGTGCACAAAATTAAAGTTATCGAAAAAAGCAAGGTGGAGAAGTAAAACAGTAAACCTTTATTACCATACAGTTTTTTGTGTTTATATCCCACAATTACTTTTCTACCTCCAAATTGGCTGACTATAGTTTTATAAATTTTACCATTTAATAGATGGGGGGACTCTTCATAAAACAAAGATAAGTGAACTATGTCAAACAGATCTTACACTTAAAACAAAATACAGGTGCTGGAGTCAGAGAATAAACTCTCAAATTAAATTCAGTTCTGAAAATGAATCCTCTGCAAACTAAAATATTGAAATTTCTCTCATTTTGGGTCTGTTTTATGTGGGAGAGCTTGGTCTTTAATACAAAACAACCTAAACAAACAGTCAGGCTGTTCCTTTCTCATATCTCATTCACTTAACCAAAGATGACTCTTGGCTTGAGTACAGGGACAGTTTCTCATTAGAATATGTGTCTGTTTTAATACATCATGAGGCCCTGCATGGTTAGGTGGGTTAAGGTGTTCGACTCGTAATCTGAGGGTTGAAAGTTCGAATCCCCATTGCATAAAACATGCTTGCCCTTTCAGCCATGGAGGCATAATAATGTGATGGTCAATTTCACTACTAGTTGGTAAAGGAGTAGCCCAAGAGTTGGCAGTGAGTGGTGATGACTAGCTGCATTCCCTCGTCTTAAACTGCAAAATTCGGGATGGCTAGTGCAGACAGCCCTCGTGTAGCCTTGCACGAAATCCTAAACAAACAAACAATAATACATCATTAGTGAAATTGCTGTTATTGCTTACTTTATTAACTTTTTATGCTGAAACAAAATTCAACATGTTTATTTATTAACTGAGGAAATAGGAACTGTAAGGTACCATTTTCATTAATGAGCAGTGATATTAAAAAGGTAACCTTAAATGGACAATAGGAAGACTATGTTGTCAGAGTATCCTGGCCATCAAGTAAAGAACAAAATAAATCACACACATGAAAAAGAATGAATGACACTCCTATGTGAAAAAGGGGTGATGATTAATTAGCAAGGACCAGAACAGAAGAGAATAAAATCCACAGAAAAAAAATGGTTAAGAGTAGTTGACAAGGCTTCCCAATAACCTGTGATGGTAGAAACTATTAACATTTGTTCAAACAACCAGATAAAAAGGGCCAAAAGGTGGGTAACAATAGCATTACCAGGTTGTAAAGCAGTAGACTAAATGGGTGACATGAAGGGTATAATACAAGGGCTACATTGTCAAAATACCCTAACCACTAAGTACATGACCAGACAAATCCCACACTAAAGAAGGGATAACACTCCCAGGTAAAAGAAAGATATACCAGGTTGGAACCAGAATGATGAAGGTAGAGGAAGAGGTGTCCTGAATGTCAGTTGTAAAAGAGTAAACTAATATTAAGCCAACCAAAAATAGGTGTTACCAACAGCACTCAATGAGGAGTATCATGAATCACCACCATTACACAGAGATAAAAAGAGGGCACACATACAGAAAGTGATGAGACAATTCCTGGCTGAGGACATCCACAATCATAACTGCTAGATGAAGTACTGAGGAATAAAAGAAGAGGAGGAATTTGATATTGAGTAAAGTGTTATGACATCAGTCATTGGCATGCTCAACTTGGAATAAATTTGGTTAATATATAAAAATGGAGTAAACACTCTATAAGAAAAATCTCTTTCTGGTTCCAAAATTTAAAGAACCTGAGACATGACAAGCTGTTAGATGAACTCATTCTGTCCAAAACAGAAAGTCCAATGTGTAGAAGTAAAGATCCCTGAAGAGGGTCCTACTTTACTGATTTATATAGGAAAGAACTGTATAATAATTGGTTACAACAAAATGATTCACAAATCAGTGTAGAAAACAAGAACACTCAATGGTTGGTAAAAGTGAAATAAAAATCTAGATGGTTGATGACAGTGGGATGCCAATTGTAGTCTGGCATGATCTGACAACCAAGACACCTGTCTTGAGAAAAGAAGTGGCCATTTGTTTCACAATATAGGACATAGGATCATAACAGACGTTTCCACTGGTCACTGAATAAGTGTTGTGAACATAGCCCAGAAGGACAAGCTGTTATAGAGATGCAAGAAACTGTAAATAAGATAAAGCATCTCATGCAGGCAGCAGGAATCATGATAATGGTTTACTTTATGTTCCAGATGTGAATGGGGAAGGCTGATTCTCTCTTGAGTTGAGACTGTGTATTTTGCTGGAGTCAGGAACATATTCTAAAACTACTCTACAAACACAGCCTAGCCATTTCTTGAAAGAGAAGTGATATCGCCAAGAATAGGGGCTCTCCAAGAAAATGTGAGGAGGACCCAGTCATCTGTGTAATGATGAAAAAGTCCAAGACTGTGGGCATGGTAAGCAAAAGGTTTCATGATGCAGTTAAAGACAAAAAGTGAAATTAATGCTGGAAAGGAGGCTTGAAAACTGGAACACTTGACCCTGGTGAAGAAAACTGTGCAAATTGGGCAATTAGAAAATGAATAAAGGCTTTAGAGACATCAACCTTGATCATTCATCATCCATACAAAAAGAACAACCAGAATGGAAAAACCTCTATTTTAAACCAAGGAACTTCTCAGTAGTGGTTGAGAGAGAAAATATAAAAAACAAAATGCTTATTCCTGGTTTATCTGTGGGAAACAATACGATTCTGGAAACGGTCAAACAGTCCTCTTAATAACTCTTATACAAATTATCTGAAACCATAGCATAGACTTTCGAGGAATATACATCCTACGTACAGGAAGGTGAGTATTGTTTCTGTATGTTCCAAAATTCACTTAAGTTTTTTATCTTTAGTACTTTATTGAAGGGAGAAAGGCAAAATCTGTGTTGAAATAGCTAAAACTGCATAAGAATGAAATCAATTTTTTACTTCACGAATTATGGGTTTTCAATGGTAATTGAATTATTTCTGTTGAAATAATTTTAATAGTTGATATGCCTGTTACAGACGTTTTGTATAAAGCAAATTACTGTAATCACATAAATATATTTTATTTCTGTAAAAATATGCTAAAAGAATAGCAGTATGAATAACACTCTGCAACACAAATTTTGTTCCTGGATAGTGTGTGTTATTTCTTAATTGCTTATGTTGTTTAAAGTACAGAAAATGACCATTATTCTCTTCAAACTTTGCTTTTGTGATCTGGATAATGAAATTTAGAAATTAACCTATTTTTTAAAAACAGACAATTTTGCACTTTTTCATTTATATGAGGTCTGAATAAAACAACAAATGAATCAAGTTTTACATTTATTCTAAAGTTAAAGAAAAAATGTTTAGAAGTGAGTAGTTTTTCAAGATTTACAACTGTAATGTAAATCACTTTCACATATCAGCCCCCCAAAATAGTATCCCATCATGTTTTTGTGAAAGGCTCCCAGGTCACAAAAACAAAGTTTGAAGAGAAAAATAGCTCTTTTCCATTTACTATAGGCATAAGTGATTGGGAAATAACACTTTCTGCCCAGGAACAATGTTTGTTTGTTTTTTGGAATTTCGCACAAAGCTACTCGAGGGCTATCTGTGCTAGCCGTCCCTAATTTAGCAGTGTAAGACTAGAGGGAAGGCAGCTAGTCATCACCACCCACCGCCAACTGTTGGGATACTCTTTTACCAACAAATAGTGGGATTGACTGTCACATTATACACCCCCACGGCTGGGAGAGCGAGCATGTTTAGCGCGACGCAGGCGCGAACCCGCAACTGTCAGATTACGAGTGCATGCCTTAATGCGCTCGGCCATGCCAGGCCACCCAGGAACAAGAAAAAGTAAAAATTTTGTTACATAGTGTTAATGAAATAAGAAAATAAATAGGTCTTTATCAGTTGCTGTAGTTGTGGTTATTATTTTGTTATCTTGCAGTAAGAGCATAATATTTGGCAACTTTTTTACACTTTAATATTTCCATTATTGACAATAAGTTATGATTTAATTATATGTAATAGTTTTGTGATGCAGCTTTGTATAATTTTGATAACTGAAAAAGTACTGAATTTTATTCGTTCATGACCACTTTGCAATAAAGTGTATTCAGGTAAATCTGTGCAGGTATTCTGCTTGTAGTACATATGATATTAGTTCAACCAAACATTTAAAGGTTGTAAGCATGTATTAATGCTTTTACTTGCATCAAAAAATGCACATGGCAATAGCTAAATATTTATGCCAATTTTACTCCTGATGAAAAGCAGACCCATCTCGAAGGGTTGCACAGAAACTTTACAAATTGATACAGGTTGCAAGTTCACTCTGGCAACAGTGAATGAAAAATAAACTGTAAGCTCGCCCATAGGTGTTAATAGTTGCAAAATTACTCTTATTAAAATTTTATTTGATCACATTGCTTCTTTCCTTCATTGTCAATGTTCTAATTTATTCTTTGCAGAATAATTATTTTGAAAACAAGACTAGGGTGGTTTGTCCTATTATGAACATACCACTTAATGCAAATACATTTGTGGCTATTTCAGATTTTTGTGGTGCTGTAACTGCTACACAGAACAGAAGGATTGAATGGTCATACAATGTGAAGCTATTTAAAGATACACTAATTTCACATTTATATCTCTGTATAAAATCACTCATATGCCTACCTGTACACCACCGGTGTTGAAATGCTTCACTAGTTGGAACTTTATTCAAATTCACTGTTCACATCAAGTTATCTTTTGTCATGGGCTTTGGAGGCAACTTTATATTTTATTACTCAGAAATCTGATTAAGCAACTGTATCTTTAAAGCCAATGTTGGTCAATAGGCTACAAGACTTTCCATCCACTGATAAATCTGTTGACTAGTGGATGGATTTCTTTATCTTACTCAAACAAGTTGGTTATTAAAAGTATTTAATGATAATCTTTGCCTTATTAATAAACAAGTTCAGGCAATTTTGGGTTTTTTCCACTCTCTAGTTATTTCCGTTTCTTGGACCCGATTGAACTAAGAGACTTATAATTAACATGCACTGTAAGGATAAGCTATTAATTACATTTTTAGTATCCTTTAAAAAGTGCTTTTATTCTATACAAGTGTTTCTTGCTTGTAGTTTGTGGCAATACATATTTTAATTTCACCCATTGTTGTTCAACTTATTTTCTCTAAACGGTTGTTTAGCTCTAAGTTCATAGCTATAGTGAGTACTTTCATAAAGTTTAAAATCATTGGTTATTTCCAGTTTTAATATTAAAAAATAGTTTGGTAAGTGAAACATAACATAATTTTATTCAAAAGAGTGAAAACAGTAATATTTATACAGTTAACATAACCTAGTTTTTCCGTATAATAAATAATAATATACATTATTCACTGGAGGCAAATTGCAAAATCTATCAAATCAATGTGTATTCTGAATCTTAAATGATTCAGTATGGTGAGATGGTAAGGGAACTTTCAGTCTGAGGGTCATGCGTTCAAATAATTGTCCCACCAAACATGCTTGCCCTTTCAACCCTGGGTGTGATATTATGTGAAGGTCAATGGTAATCTTTGCCTTATTAATACACAAGTTCAGCTAATTTAAAGCTAAGTTCAAGAAATATGTTATTAAACAAACGTTCCCTCTCTGCTTCACATTGCAATCAAAACACAGGATAGTGGTAACAGAAGAAAAAAAAAATTTAGAACATGCCAAGAAGTAATTTTTTTAAGGTACAATAAAACTAAGTTTCAGAGTACTGTGGAATGATGCCAAAAACAAAACACACAAGGAATTTAAAAATTTATAAATGTAAATAGCATGATTTCAGAATGCACACTCAAGGATCATTTTTACAGGTAGACCAAAAGGTTTATTAACACATTTGACTAACAGTTCCATTTATTCTCATTTTTTAAGATTTACATCCAAAAATTAATATATTTTTTTAACTTAAATGATCAAATAAATCAGATGTTTTTCTTTAAAACTTTATTATCTACAAAATTTCTTGGTTGGGAAAACACATGTACATGTATATATATATATATATATATATAAAAATACAAGTACTGTCAAAATTGCTTAGTATTTTATTTACACAAGTCACATTAAAGATTTCCTACAATTCAATATAGAAGATTTAGTGATAAATCATTATATAAAAACATTTTAATAATAAACTATGTACATACAAAATATGATTAAGGTATAATTCACAGTATTCTTTTGTATATCAGGCCACTTCAATCCCTAATGTAACCAAATTTTACTGTATGATGATCATAATACTGTCTTTAATAAATTACACTGCACAACTACTTCTATTTATGTTCCAACAAACAGCTACGCAAGGTATGCAGTGATGCTCTTTGTAATTTAACTGTTTCAGATAATTACAACTATCATCAGCTGTAATTATTATTGTCGAAATTTTACAGTTATTCTAGTAGAAGTTACTGGACAATTTGTTTGTCATTTTTAAGTGAAAATTTCACAAAGAGATTCAATAATGTTGGCAAACATGATAAGTTTTTGTAGTTACACTAAGATATAAATCCATTTCTTTTAATCAAGAAATTATGATTTCAAATCAAAATAATTCATAAATACATAACCTCTAAGCTTCTTTATCAAGTCAAAATCTAATAAACTATATGTTAAAAAGTGAATTATGCATAAAAGTACAGAAACAATACAATTACTTGCATCTTCCTGTAATATCCTTATAACTTTACAAAACAATAAATAAACTTAAATGTCCTCGAACACCAATCTTCAAAGTAGCAAAGGAGATTTTATGAAATAAGCAGTTTGCTATGTATGTAAAAAGCACTTTTATTTAACAGCTTGAATGTGTTAATTTTTCACTTTCCTAACATTAACACCAACACAGGATTATCTTGTAACATCTTACTTTTCTGTACAAGGGCATATCAAAAAAGGTTATATGCAGAACAAGTTAGATAAGTTAACAGTTTTCTTGGACAACAAAATTAACTTGTTATTTTGTTTTCTTCTTCAGTCTGCAGTTCCTCTGTTTGAGCAAGCCAATTTGAAAATGTAAAGAGAAAAACCTTGCATACACATTATGCATAGAACTCTGATTTCACAAGTTAAAAATATACTTGTCAGATACATCAAGCCAGAATATCTTGAAGGCAACATCACTGAACTTCACTAAAACAATAAATCCTTACAGAAATCTGATGAGGCAATTTCTATTGGAAATGCTACCAAGGAATAAATTGTTAAATATGAAAAGGACCTGGACCTGGTCAGCTTCTACACCAGTGTCAAGAAATACTATATTGCAGCTACAAATTACCTGATGAAACATTTCCCTCTAAATGATGAACTTCTGATTCATACAGAGGTTGCTGATCCAAAACTGAAAGTCGGCAAAGATTTTTCTTCTCTACGCTTCTTCACAGACAGGTATCCTGTCCTTGTCAATACACATGAGCACAACACTATTGACAAGTTGGAAGGGTAATATTTGAACTACCAAATTGATACTTTCTCAGAAACTGTCCTTCAGTTGAATGTTGACAAGTTTGGGGTTCAGCTGTCTACAGTTAAGGAGAGAAATGGCAACCAGAAGTATGATATTCTGTGTAGGGTTATGCTTGGAATTCTTACAATCTTCCATTCTAATGCTGACAGTGAAAGGATATTTAGTTTAGTAACTAAAACAAAAGCAAGTTCAGACCAAATTTGAGCACCTCAGTTTTAAGCAGTGTTATAACACGTAAGATGCGTATGCAGTCAAATAGACAATGTTTTTATAACTCCTAACCATCCAGAACATTCTCATGAAAACAAAAACTGCAACAGCTGCAAAGCTATTACAATAAGTGTCAAAAACATGATATAAACTAGTCCTTACACAAAGGATTTTTCGGCTTACTGTTTGTGCATGTTCAGTGTTGTTTTACCTGTATGTTTGTTACTCTGAACTACGATATATTTTCAAATGAATTTTTTAAACTTTATGTATTAAATACACAAAACACAGTCATAAAAATGCAATCTATAGCAGTAATAAATAATAGTAGTTATAATAATAATAAACAGCTTAGGAACATTGGTCAGGCCTAGTAACAGTAAATGATAAAAAACTGTCTATTATCATTACACTCAGTCATTTGAAATAGTTGGCATCTCTGCATTAGTAGCCTTCGGGATTTCTTTCAAGTTCTAATTTGTTTGCTACACATTTTTCTGCATGGTTCATTTCTACTAAAGATAACCCAACATTGTTTCAATAAGTTTTAACAGTGTAAAATTTTCTGTAACAGCATTGTTGTTGTCATGAGCATGCATCTACTTAAAGCTTTCAAATACTTCTTAGGAAGTTGTTTTTTGCCAGATATTAGGGAAGTCCATTTTAAGGAGATAACTAACACTTAACAGTAAATTCTGTAATCATAATTGCTCCACAGTGCATGTTTTATGTTGTATCTTATGGCAGTTTTCTTTTAAATGTTGTCACATTTAAACTTAACCAACATAACACGTGTTATATTGATGAAATATAAAATAAAAACTCAGATTTTATGTATTATCTCTGTTTTGGACATTTCAATATTTAGTAGAAAGTGAAATGCTAAGGGAAAAAAAAATTATCACTTCTACCTTGAGTGTCAAAATTTCATTATGTTGATACAGTACCAAATCTAATTCTTGAAAATACAAAGAACAAAGCAGAAAAAGTTTAGTTACTCTCACATTTTGTCCTTGCTGAACAATGCAAAGTTTTGACTCTGAAGTTGTTTTGCCATTCATGCATTAAATATGCAAATTAATCTTTCCAGTTAATTGTAATCACTTTAAATAAGAACATGAAGATACAACAAATATCACACCTGTACATCTTATCTGCAGTTTGTATTCTCTGGTGCTGTTTCATGCTACTAGTGTATCCAAGTTCTTAAACATACACTGCAAAAAATGTACGTTTACCTTCTGTGTCTATCATCTGATGTTTTTGTTAGACGCTGTTTGTATTCTCTGATGTAGTTGAAGTTCGATGATTGTACATTTAGTAGCTTCAGAATTTCATCTGTAACAAATCAACAACTGTGTAACTTTGGCATTCAACATCTTGAAAGTCAAATCCCAAACAGCAATAATTAAAAAGTTGCTTCTTTTCAGGATGTACATATTGAGGTTTCTTAAAATACATTTCATTATAAAATTCTTAGCCATACACTAGTTTATTTTGCAGTGATTTTTTACATAATAACACATAATTATTATTTTCCCAAAAATACTTCACTATACAATAGTGAAGTGGGCATACAAAACAATGGGGTTGGGCTTTGCATCTTAAGAATATCTTACACACTAGTTGGGTGGGTAAGAAAATTTTTAGGATCTATAAAATCCTCCCTTGAGCACTGCCCTTGATGACAAATAATCTTGTTTTTTTTAATTCAGAGAAGAAGAGTTAGTATAATGCCATTAGTTGGAACTGCAATTCTGTGCTTTCTACTCAATTATTACCTTGTTTTGCATTATCAAGTTGTCATCTGCAAGAAATTCCTTCCCTTACACAGCACAAGTCTCTCGTTTCTCTCCAGTGTGAACCCTCTGATGAATTTTTAAATGACCATTTCTCCTAAATTCTTTTCTACATACAACACAACTGTATGGTTTCTCTCCAGTGTGTATCCTCTCATGCACCTTCAAGTTACTACTTGTTATAAATTTCTTGTTACAGAAAGAACAGCTGTATGGTTTCTCTCCAGTATGTACCTTCTCGTGTATCTCTAAGGCATTACTTGTTCCAAACTCCTTGCCACACACTGCACAACTGTATGGTTTCTCTCCAGTGTGAATCAGTTGATGAGTTTTTAATTGATCACTTCTTCCAAATTCTTTACCACACACCACACAACTGTATGGTTTCTCTCCAGAGTGTACTCTCTCATGCACCTTCAAGTTACTACTTGTTCCAAATTTCTTATCACAATGAGCACAACTGTATGGTTTCTCTCCAGTGTGTATTCGTTGATGTACTTTAAGATAATTATTTCTGCTAAATTCTTTTTTACACACTATGCAACTGTATGGTTTCTCCCCAGTATGTATCCTCTCATGCACTTTCAAGTTACTAATTGTTACAAATTTTTTGTTACACAAAAGACAAGTGTGTAATTTATCCCCAATGTGTACTTTCTTGTGCATCTCCAAATCATTATTTGTACCAAACTCTCTGCTGCACACATCACAACTATATAGTTTTTCTCCAGTATGAATCTGCTGATGAATTTTTAAGTGACATCTAATTCTAAATTCTTTTCCACACACAACACAAGCATACTGTTGTTCTTTATTGTGTAACCTCTCATGTTTCCGAAGAGAACTATTGCTTATAAATTTCTTACCACAGACATCACAAGTGTAAGGCTTGTCACCAGTGTGAATTCTCTGATGTATCTTCAAGCTGTTTTTACTTCCAATCTCTTTTCCACACACTTCACACTTGTACAGTTTCTCCTCTGAGTGTACTCTCTGATGTATTCTTAATTTACTGCTATTTATAAATTCTTTTCTACATACAACACAGCTGTATGAATTCTCCCCAGTATGTATCCTCTTGTGTATTTTCAGGTCACTATTTCTTGCACAATGATTTCTACATTTCAAACAGTTGTACTGGTTTAACCCAGCATGTTTCTTCTGATCCCTTTTCAGAAGACTCTTTGTCTGAAAATATTTGCCACAGACAACACAATTGAAAGTGTTATTCTCATTATGTGGATTGCACTTTTGTTTTATGCAATTTTCCATTGGAAATATTTTTCTAGTCATATCACTGTTGCTTGGTTTCTGAGGTCTTGCATTTTCTGGTTTTGTAAAAAGAAATTCCCTTACATGATTGTTGCCGATGTAAGGCAATGGATCTATAACCAAAAGATAAATAAAACAAATAAACAAAGTACATATAAATAATATACAATAAGACAAAAGATGTTAAAGTATCAACAATATAGATACCTGGAAGATGGAAAAATACTCATTTCATTTCCTACTATTAAGATAGTTATTTAAAGAAATATTAATGTAAATGATCCAAATTATGAAAGAAAAAATGAAAACATTTTCTTTAGACATATTTTGTCACAATGTACTAATGTTGGTGACATAAAAATAATGAATTACTGTTTTTAATAATACTTTTTCCGGTGATTTCAAAGTGAAATATAGCTAGGAATTCTTTATTGTTAATTATAAAGCTACTCAATGGATTATCTGCACTCTGTCCACTACATGAATTAAAACCCAATTTTTATCATTTTAGGTTGTTGATTTTTTTTGCCACCTGATGAGAACAGTTAATTAGTTGAACTCAGTCAACTGATATGCCTGACAATTTGTCTACTATTATTTTCCTTTTACTTCCCTTACTCTAATGAATTATAATCAAGAGATTATTTCTTTACTGCTACATAGTTTTGGAAAATTATAAGTGATTTTTCTCCCACATTTGTCTTTTATACATCTTTAAAGAATGTTTTTTACTGAAGTATTTGTCATCTGCAAGACAAGAAAGTAATTTATCTGCTTCTGAGATTGCAATGTTATTTTAAAGTTTTCTCTCAAAAAATGTTTGGTCAAACACGTTGCAAATGTTATGTTTTTCTGACAGTTTTTGTATTTTAAGTAACTTCTTTACAGAATGGTAACTTACACAAGTCTTTGGGTCTACTGTCACAGAAAAGAGATAACAATTAGAATAATTAAGCAAAAACATTACATTCAAGTTTTGTAACTTCCTAATTACATTTTATATTGTTTTACTTCAATAATCTCTAAAAGGACCATACCAACTTGAAAATACACATTTCTAAAAGGGAAGATTTACCTTTGAAAAACAATTTCTCCTGTACTATCAACTAACACACAACATATTTTGAATGCCCTTGACACATGGCACAGCACGTGTCAACTTACCCATAGTTCTCCACTCTTCCTCCTCCCATGTGACTTGTTGTACTTGTTTCTAGAAGACATACACAAGTTCTGCTTTCCCACCATAATTTGTTTGCTGACTTAGCTTAGTAATTTATTTTTCATTTGAAATCTCTCTATTCAACAGATATTTCAGTTTGGTCCTTACTTTCACTCAATATGTACTTTTTCTTATTCTATTTATTACAACTACTGGATCAGTAGAAATTTCTTACTACATTGCTTTCCATGTTTCTTTGTAGTTTGAAAGAAAAGTGGAGATTTAAGATCTGTTTCAGCTCAATCTTTCACAGGATAAAAGTCATTTCAAATTTAAAAACAGAATATTATGAAGGTTTCCTTCTTGATGTAAAGAGATGATAAAGATGGAAATATATAAAGAATGCTTTATCTACCTGTCTCATTTCTTTCATCATCTCATCATTTTTGCCATCAAGGGCGGTGGTCTCTTACACCAATATTCAGGTTAATATTATTTCAGACAGCTTTTGTTTTGTTCACATTTCTACACTTCTTTCAATTAATTGTCAACTAGTTATGCTTCAAGCCTCTCTTATTCCTGGTGTAAACATTTTGGCAAACTTTCTTGATATCATTACAATCTTCCCACTCTTTTGGTCATTCAGTACATGAATTATTGGGTTCAAATGTAACACAAATTTTTTTCCTGGATAGTATGTGTAATTTCTTAATTGTTTATGTTGTAAAAGTACAGAAAACAGCCATTATTCCCTTCAAACTTTGCTTTTGTGGCTTTGATAATGAAATTCAGAAATTAACCTATTTTTTTGTACAAATGGCAAAATTTGCACATTTTCATTTACATAAGGTCTGAATAAAACAACATATGAATCAAGATTTACATGTATTTATACTAAAGTTATATAAAAATTTTTAGAAGTGAGTTGTTTTTCGAAAGTTGCGACTATAAAGTAAACCACTTTCATGTATCAGATCCCAAATGTAGTTTCCCATAATGTTTTTGTTATACACTCACAGGTCACAAAGGCAAAATTTGAAGAGAAAAAGAGTTAAAAAAATTTTATTGCATAGTGTAACATATGCCTTATTCTCATTTTAACTACCCACCTTCTTCCACAAAAGTTAGTTTCCAATTCCAGATTCAGATCAGCAACAGTGGATGCCCAAAGTCAGTTTCAGGAGATCCTCTTCATACAATTACAACAGAAAGTATTCGTACCCCTGGGTCGTAAGTAGTTTCTTACTCATAACTTAAAAAGTATCATAATTAGGAAAATGAAAGTGGAGTATATTATAAATATCATACTAACACACATCTACATAAATTTTTATGTAAATTGAATGACAAATAAACTGTTTATAAACATATAACCAAAAACAGGAGGAGCAGAAAGTGCTCATACATTTCAGAACGTGTGAAAAAACAGATATTCCTGTGAAAATTTTATTTAGTTTGATGAATAAACTACATTATACCATTTCAGAAGTAGACACTAGGTTCATAATTAGTGGAATTTAGCCGGCAAACCATTTACTTCCAGCAATTTAGCACTGTCTCCATCATTATTTTGCTTGGTCATCATGGCGAACAGTAAACAACTGTCCAGTGAATTAAAAAAAACAAATTATTATAAAATGCAAGTCTCATGTGTCTCTATTCAGTATTGCTACATAACTTAATGTGCCAAAATCTACTGTTCAAAGCATAATTGCCAAGTTTAAGCTTACAGGATCATCTGCTAACCTCCTTTGTTCCAGACACCCCAACAAAACTCCAGAACCAAGAGGAAAGTTCTCAGAGAAGTTAGTAGGAACCCTCATTTAATATGTGATGTCTTACAGAAACCAGTAAGGGAAACTGGGGTTGAAGTAAGCACCTCTACAGTTATGAACATGTTATGCTCTTCTGAATTTAAAGCATGCCATCTTCGTAGAACTCCATATTTAAAGCCTGTTCATTTAGCAGCACAATTGAGGTATGTCAGAAAGCATGTAGATAAACCCTTTACCTATTGGAAGAGAATTCTTTGATCAGACAAGACTAAAATCGAGCTTTTCGGCCACAATGATGTTTGCAACATTTCCTCTAAGAAAGGGGAATGAAATCTTCCAAAGAACACCATCCATACAGTTAAACATGGAAGTGGTTCAATCATGCTATGGGGTTCCTTCAACTCTTCTGATGTATGCAGACTTCACCGCATCAAAGGAATCAAGAAAATAAGAAGAGTATGTTGATATATTAGGCACTTATATCAAAAATGATGCTCAGAACTTGTGGCTTTGGCATCATTGGATCTTCCAGCACAACAATGACCCAAAGCACACACTGAAATATGTGCACTCCTGGTTGCAGAGGAACCATATAAGTGCTCTGGAAAGGCCATCGCAGTCAACCGATCTCAACCCAATTGAAAATGTTTGGCATGAATTGAAGACCAGGGTTCATCAGCATCATCTGAAAAACTTGCAAGAGTTGGAGGACTTCTGTAAAGAAAAATGGAAAAAAATACCAGTCAAGTACTGTCTAACGATCATGGAGAGCTATGAGAGACTGTAATTCACCTGAAAAGCTTCACAACTGACCATTAAAGTAGACGCATTAACACTTTCTGTCCCTCTTATGTTTGGTTATTTGTTTATAAATAACAGTTTATTTGTCAATCAATTCACATAAAAATTTATGTAGATGTGTGTTATTTTAATATTTATAATATACTCTACTTTCATTACACTAATCATGACATTTTTTAAGTTATGAGGAAAAACTATTCACAATACAGGGGTACAAACACTTTCTGTCGTAACTGTATATGCACACCTTCCACTCTGCATTCTTCCTTGGTTCCACATTAGGATCAGTTACTCAAAGTGCAAGGTTTTCCTCATTTGTTAACCTTGGCTTACTCAACCATACTTTTCCCCATTACATAAATTCATTGTGTGAAAACAGATCCAATAAAACCAGAAAATAATGTTGCATGATAACTTTGAATATCTAATTTCCAAAGTATTTTTTGCTGTCTATGTATTTCTAAGAAGCTAATTTTTTCTTCAAGGGTGGATAGAATAATAAGCATTTTTTCAGATGCTTTTCTTCATCTGTTTGTTGGTCATGAACTATATCCTGAAGATTATGCATTAGACATGTTTTGTCTTGTTTATCTACAACTTCTTAACACATTACTTTTTTTTCTTTATGTATCTGTTTCATGACTCTGACTTGACAGTTTTTTCCACAACTGATTTTAATTTGAGATGCTAAGAAAGTTATCAATCTCCTTTCACTTTATTATTCAAAGACATCTTCTAAGTCATTTCATCCATAGTTTCAACCCTTAGCAAACTGCTGCTCAACTACATTTTATTTTATTACCAGTGTCAGGCAGATTATGTTTTGATTCCTGTGTTCTTAACACTTATTATCTTTATTTCTCAAAAAAGTCTTATACTTCTATTTAGGTCAAGCCTTCAAACTTAAAACTTGGGCTGTAGCCGAAAGTAACCACTGTTTCTGACCTGCCCTGATTAGTCCCGATTCTTTCTTTTCAAGTTCTGCCCTATCCATTCATTGTTTATTTGTAAGTTCTACATATCTAAATGCAGATAAGAAAACTGGTTTGTAGCTTACAATAAATCATGATCTTTTTATCTTGTTCTGACTGCTTTAAAAATTGGCTTGTGCAACTGATCTTTCCCTTTCTTCCTGAAAAATTATAAGCAATTACCCAGTAAAGTATAATAAAAAAAGACAAAATTCACAGTTGTGCAAAGTGAAGTTGAAATGATAAGAATGTACAATTCAAAATTTACTCATTAAACAACTATACAGATATTAAAGGTCTCTACGGTTGCTAACACTAGGTGATAACTATATCTCAGTGACCTGTGGAATTATTTGATTAATTGTTAATTTCACTAACAAATTGTATTCAACTAATTGATTGTTTTCAGTTGAGACCAATATTTATATTTTCAGCTTGTCTTCAATTTTTTTAAGATAAATTTTCAAACTATTCTTCATTTAATATGACGAGCGTCATGTGAAATGTGGGATTAATTTAAGATTTCCTTCCTAAAGTGCAGCACACGAAAATGTATTGTATATGCAACATAGTATGAAAACTGTTACAAGCTCAATATTAGATCAGTATCATTATATGGGTTTGTTCACAAATTTTCACGAGATTGCTCTACTAAATCTTATTATTTGTTAAAACTAAAATTGTACATAGATTTCTTGTCACAGTGTGTGACAGATAACAAATTAATTTTAAGCAAATTTACACCGATGCGAGGTGAACAAAGATTGTAGAAAATTACCATACAGCAAGAAAACTTAACAGTGCTAAATGGCCTCTTTGCAGGGATTAAAATTATTCATAAGCTTGAAATCAAAATTATCAGAAAAATATGTAAATTACAGCAATATGAAAAATTATTCAATCACAGATGTTTTGGAAGTTTTTCTCCTAAACCCATCACTAGTGTTAAAATTCCAAAATAACATTGAAATTTGTTTGACCCACCACCATGCTTCAAGTTGAACAAATAAACATGTTTGAGCTAGCTAACTAATGAATGAATATTTGCTGCAAAGTTCTCATCAATGCTTAAGTGTAACCACCAGTTTTGCCACAAATTGTTTTATCTCATTCCTTTAAGTTACATGTTCAGTCCTTTTCTTGGGTGCACCTTTCTTCACACCTAAGGTAATTTTTATTAAATTTACTTCTCACTGTAACATTAAAAATAAAAATACCAGTATTTTTATGTCACTGGTCTTGTGCAGAAGACATTTCAACATAAATATCTGGTGACCTCTCAAATAAAAGCTAAGTTTAGAAATTAGAAATTTGGCAAAGTGTCATATCTTCTAGTTGTTTGTGCCATAAAACACCAAACCAAACATCATGTCATCACATATTATTACCTCATACAACCTCACACATTAATACAGAATTCATTTTCTTACCCACAGTATATTGATCTGTCTAAGTGTTTTTTATTATTATTATTTAAACTCTCAGCAATATAATTTCCACTATTGTGGATCCTCCAAAGTTATAATTTTCTGTACTGAAAATTTATTTCCAGTAGGTATTTTCTTTTTGCATGCTTTTATGCTTACAGATGGCAATATTGAATGAGAATAACTATTTACGTGAGAAGAGGTAATGTAACACACAGAAAGTTTCCGTAAAAACTAATCATAATTTTCTCATAAAATGTAGTTAAGTGTTTAGAATACTGGACTCTTACTAAAAGATAAAAAAACAGAACAAATATATATCTGATGTACAGTATAGTTTATTCTAAATCATGAAGTTCATACTTTCTAAATTTATATCACAATGATTTAATTCTACAAGTAAAAATATTCTTATGCAATGTTAATGATTAGTTATTTGTAAATAAGCACAAAACCTCACACTGGGATATCTGTGCTCTGCCAACTATGGCTATCAAAACCTGGATTCTTGTATTACAGACATACCAGTGTGTTACTGGGGGGTTATTGTCAATGAATAAAGGAATGTTTCTACTTACCAGATGAACTTTCTAACCTAAAGTCATGTTGTTCCAGCTCTTTTTGAAGTTCATTTTCTTCTTTCACACTCATAATCTCATCTTTTAAACTGTCTAGAAATTTCTCACCATCAACACTCTCACTGAACTCAGAAATAACCCCATCATGTTTTAAACCACCAGGCAACTCAGCTGTCATTCTGACAAATGGGTTCTGAAATACAAATAATGTATTCAGAAGATAACTAAAAATCAGCTAGTACTGGCACTAAATGTAACGCAGTAAAGTTAAGGTGGAATTTCAGCATTCCAGAGATTCCTGTTATGATTTGATATGAAATCTTTAGCTAACACGTGTCTGACGTTTGTGTTCACAAAGAGAATGATTTTCTCTTCTCTGTTTTACAAGGATACACTTAATTTTGTCAAATAATCAAACTTTTGGAGAAATTATAAAAGCTTTTCATTTAGCATTTGTGTTCAACAGAGACAAATCTCTCCTGCATATTTGACATGTTTTCGAAACTTTCTCAACTAAGTATTGTGTGAGATCAAGTAACACTGGAAATATTCTGTATTTTTATGTACACTGGCCAGACTGGTAATTCATTTGAAAGCCTACTTTCCACTAAGACAAAAATAAGCATATGAACTTCAGATAACGTTGGCTTTTGGGATTAGTTGCACAAAACTACAATATTTAAAATACCATTACATTAAATAACAAATTAATAAGTTAACTCAGTTCTCATTTGCTGGTTGCTGGTACTGAAAAGAATAACAGTTCACACTGACACAGCTATATTTACTACAAAGCTAATTATGAAATGGAAGTTAAAAGGTTCAACCCATATTCTTCATCAGAAAAAATTATCTATATGTTTATCATCATTTTTATACTCCCTCACAAAAACAACAAATAAAATGTAACAGATACAAGTCACTGTTATGAAACCAAATACATTATAAAATTAATAAAATCTCCAAACAATATTTATCATTTTAACCAACTTGAAACATTCAAACATTTGTACACATTTCTTTGTTACATGACCAAAATAGGAAAAACTAAAAATTTAACTGAAGCAATTTTCTTTTCTTAACAAGGCACTAGGGTTAACACCATGAACTGCCAATGATAGTGATATAATATGAAGAATATAACTGATTTTATAACTCTAATTTCTCTGTCTACAACTGTAAGTCATCAGCAGAAACATTGTCTGCAGTGATTAAATTTTACTTAAACAAGGATAAGAAACTATACAGCAATGTGTATGTCAACAAATGTCGTAAAAATTTCAAACTTAAAAGTACCTCAACCTTTTCTTTTACTTTACAGTTCTCTTCTTCCTCCATCTTCACTTTATCAAACCCAAAAATAGAATGCCCTTCCAAGAAATTAGTTTTTCCTGTTTCAAGAGATGCAAATTACACATACTTGTACATATAACAAGATATAATATATACAAAATAAAAATATTTACCATCTGCTGTTAAATAGCTTACAATAGTTTTGCAGTCATCTGAAAATGTATTTCTTCAAAACTAGTTAAGGCTTAAATGAGTTTTGTATGAGAAACTAACCAATTATAATGAAAATTTCCATTTATTATTCTTTGTTTAAAGTTCAAAATGATTTGAAAATGTTTACTAGTAAAGAATGATGGATCAATGCAATAACTTATGAAATGATCAATCAGATTTGCATGATCATCCATTAATAATGATTTGTAAAATCATTATTATTGTTATTATTGTATAACACATGAAGTAATTATACCTCATTTGGTTATTACCTTTCTTATAATATTTAACATTGAGTAAGGTAAACTTAGGGAAAGTTATTGGAAAATTATTGGAAATTTTAATGCAGTGCAAATTGAAGACCTGAAATCAAAGTTGTAATTTTTATTGATGATTCAAAGTTTTCATTTAATCAAATCATAATGTTACTATTATAAACAAGATAAATAACTTGTGAATTGTCTATGGATGTATTAGAGATTGAAAACTATATTAAATGTGTGAAAACACAAGTTTATTATGATCACAGCTGAGAGTACCCAATAAGAAAGTAAAACTTGAATTTAAAAAATTTTATATAATTTTTCCTTTCCTTCTTTCTTTTGTATCAAATCCCTAATGACCCCATTAGATACTACTCACAAACCCTGCTTTATGGAAGGTAGTGATTGATTTATTTAACTTATTAAGTACTTGTGTCTTTAATTCAAAGCTAAACATTTATAAAAAGAATAAGGGAAACATGCCTCTATTTCAAATGCCTTTTTCATTTCTCTTCTCATGAAAAAAGCCTAAAAGATACTACCCACATTGTCGAGTTGTCACACAAAAAATTATAGCAATCAGTGCAGCGAACTGTAGGTGATGGATGCTAACATACATATATAATGGATCACCCAGTACAATTAGTTGCGATGTCTAGGAGATTATAAATATTGTTCAATACCAAACATATCTCAAGACTAAAAATCTACGATACATATTAAATACCTTGAGGTTTGTTTTTTGTTTTTTTACTGTTATCAAATAACACTCTTTTACACCTGACATTATTTCTTCATATGACACACTTCATTAAACACAATCCAAGTGCACATGACATTTACTGTTAACTGGATTATATCATGTGCAAAATTAGCTTAAATTGAATCTGTACAATCGACATTTTGTGGCAGACACATAAATAATCCTGTCTGCTTTCATTATGTAATGAACTTAATGATAAGATATTTTCACACCATTTTATCCACATTTTCTAAACCTATTATTTAAAAAAAAAAATAGCTATATGTACTTTTTAATTCTGCCATCTTGGTAACACATTCCTTTTATTTTATAAAATGCACATTCTTGCTTATTTCATAATTTACTATCTTGAACAAGAAAAACTCGTGTAGAATATGCGTTATTCATTTCAAGATTTAAATTTTTATGTTAAAAAAAAGAAAAAAATCCATGTATTAATTAGTGAGGATTAACTGTTTGAGTTGCAATATATCAAGTACTCTGTTAAAATTAAGGTTTGATAAACAATTTTTTATTTGACATAAACTGATGTAAACAATTGTTAGAATTTAGATTTATTAACATCACATAAACAATAACTGACACAGGCTTCAACCATATTTACACAGAGTGTAATCATTTACAAGGTGATTTTGATGCTGGAGAAGCTAAGGATCTAAAATTAAAGCACATTTCTATAATTAGAAGATAATTTTTTCATCATAGCAGCCAAATAAATTTATTTTCATCAAGTTTGTGGGATGTGTCAATGAATGTCAGTTTGCTACAATGTTAAGCATTAAGCATTCTTATGGTACTGCTGGACATCTTATGGCTTTATTCTGTAGCAAACAAAACATTTCCAGTCAATGATCTAAAAGTTACAATAAACTATAATAACAAGAACGATCTACATTATGAAAACTGTGTACTTACTAGAAGGTGAGGTTTTTATTCCCTCTCCTTCATTTTTAAGAAACCTGACATCCAATAAAGCATTCTGTTCCTCATCAGTTAAGAGTTCAACTTTCATCTTCAATATTTCCATGGTTTTATCAGTGTTACCCAGGTTTGCAGTATATTCAGCTTCTACAAATATTTTTGGGTCCAGACTGATATGGAAAAGTTATGAAATATACTTTGAGTTGGTTGTGTGGTGATGCTACAAGACATGAATTTTTACACTGAAAAACGTAAAGAGTTCATGATCAAACTTTGTTACATAACATACTAATGTTCAACATATACGCAATAATTAAAATAGTAGACTAAATAACTGTAATTTAGGTGAATTCTTGCAATTAATGAAACTAAAATAAAATAATAACCACAATATCAATAGGCCAAATAGGTTGTTCCTGATCTAATATATTTATCATAAAGCACTGTACAATGATAAGCAAGTCTTTAGCACACCTAACTTCACAACTGTTTCTAACAGGAAACTGGGATTATATTTATTTACTTACACAGCAATCAGTGCATGTAAACAACCATGATATCAACAAACACATGATAAGTGTTGCCTGAACTAACTGTCCTAGGTTATATCTGAGTCTCAATACATACACTAGCTGTTTGAATTGAGAGAAAAAAGAATAAAAAGGCACAAAATTAGCACGTCGTGCAACTGCAGCAATTCATTCCTGAAAGAACAAAGTGCTGAGTCCACCACTAAAATCCTAGAAACAAAATTCAATCTTGGATTCAGTGCGAAAACAGTTTTGGACTTCCTACAATTCAGAACTGTTATAGATTCATGTACTACTTAGAACATCCATACACATGAATAAAACAGGAAAAAATATCAGGTATCAAGGCAAAATTTAATCACCATAGCAACCTGGTTCCCAGGATTTGTTCATGCTTGCAATATACATACAAGGACAAAAATCAGAAACAACATATTTCTAAGTTTTATAAAAGTATGGCAAGTTTTATGCCAAATGAAAAGTTTTTACTTCACTAAAACTGTTACAAGTTGTTCTTCTATCTTGATATTTTAGAGGTATCTTCTATTAATGAATACAAAGTATATATCTGTCAAAGTCTAGAATACAGATAAAAACAGTTGGTAATAGTTAGAACTGAGGAAGAGATATTTCTTAGGACCAATTAGAAAGTGGTTATGTAAACGACAACCAACAAATAAAGTTAATAACTAAACAATGATGAAATTATCTTTATGTGCCACAGAACCAAAATGGAAAAAGGTTTTACATGGAGCTAAGATTATATTATTGATGGAGCAAATGTTTCCTCTATTCCGAGTTACATCAAAAAATTCAATTGACCCTTCCATTAGGTGAGATAGAAATCACCCGGGCCCGGCATGACCAAGCTTGTAAGACGTGCAACTCATAATCCGAGGGTCGCGGGTTCGGGCCCACATTGTACCAAACATGCTCGCCCTCCCAGCCCTGGGAATGTTATAATGTGACAGTCAATCCCATTATTCGTCGGTAAAAGAGTAGCCCAAGAGTTGGTGGTGGGTGGTGATGACTAGCTGCCTTCCCTCTAGTCGTACATTGCAAAATTAGGGATAGCTAGCACAGATAGCCCTCGAGTAGCTTTGTGCAAAATTCCAAAACAAAACAATCAAACAGAAATCACCCAGCTCATGACCACAAAAGTATCCATGATAGTAATTATACTATGACTTTTGATAATGTGCTCATATGTTTGCAAGGTTTTGCAAGTTACTGGTGAGTATTACAAGGTTGGTTGGTTGATTGATTGATTTAGGTGTTTTATGGCACAAAGCAGCTCAACTATCTGCAAAAAACATCCACTAAAAAGTTAAAAGCAAATTTAGTAAAATTTATAAAAGGAAATTAAGGTAAAACAAAGTTTAAAAACATAAATCGCATAAAACCTGTTTACATTTAGTCTACAGCATTAAGAGAAAAACTACAGTCATTCAAGTTGTAAAGGACTTTCTGTAACGTAACTGTAATTTTCATATCATGCCAGGAAGACTAACAGGTAAATACAGAAACTCCTGTCAGTTGCCTGAAGTTGTCCTTTATAGTCCTGGTTCCGAAATTATTTGCCGTAATGGAAATTTTCAAAAAGATAAGTAATAAAAAGGTTTTAAAAGACATGTAGCAAAATAATAATAATAACTTACCAGTATGACTAACAGGTAGTTCAAATGGATAGTTCAAACAGCAGTGTTAGTCACATGAAGTTGGCCTTTCCAATCCTGGTTTAAAGTTATTTAATGTTACAGTCAGTTTCTAACTTAATTTCAAACTAGAAGAACTGTGATTTTTAAAAAGGAGCCACATTAAAAATGTGTTATGTATGAATAAAAAACTTAAATGTCTTTAAAAAAATTATTGGCCTTTAAAAACCTAAAAACATTACCAAGGTGGACAGTGTCACCATCACCAATAACACTGTCTAACATCATGGACAAACCTTGGGGCAAAACGTGTTTAAAATGGTGCCATTGTTGAGAGTCATAATGACGGCAAGAAAGTAAAATGTGGCTTATTGTGATCTGAGTTCATCAGTTCCAGATAAAAGAAAACAATGAGTTAAAAACTATGACCAATGTGTAGTCTAGTTAGAACAACTTCCCCTTTCCAATCCTTATGGAATCAATAAAGCCAAAGTTCAATTTAGGGTTTTATGTGGAAAAGCTTGTTTTTGCATTGCTCACCCCAAGTCCATTGCCAGCTGGCATGGAGCTGAGCCTTGAATGCAAGACCATAGCCCATGTATGGGACAGGCACAGCAGTGATAGTGCCAGAGCAGATAAGACTGAGTTGTGATGTTGGTGAGTTCATTCCTTTGAATACCAATGTAGCCAGGTATCCAGAGAAACTGGATAGGAGATGTTAAAGAAAAATGGGAAAGTCAGTTTTGAATATTGGCGAGAATAGGGTGTGAACCAATGTGAAGCAATTCCAAGGCCAGTAGAGAACTAAGAGAGTCAGTATAAATAGTGCAGTTTGAGTACACCTTAGCTTCTATGCAATATAGGGCAATAGAAATGGCGTACAGTTAAACAGCAAACACAGAAGATGTACAAGGGATTCTGCATACAACCACCAAACCATGGCAGACCCCACACAATCACCTGATTTTAAACTACCTGTAGAAATAAAAATGGAAGGATGGTTTGAAAGATATTCAGTAAACAGTACACAGTATTTCCAATCAGGAGTGTCTACTTTTCTCAGATGACTTAAAAGATAAGTCACACATTGAAACTGTAAGAAGCCATGGTGGGATGGGCTGACCAGTGGATACAGCAATATTATCCAAGGATAAACCCAATTCATCCAACTGTGCCTGGTATACGAAGTCCAAAAGAAACAATGGCAGACCATCTGTTCTGAAAAAGTATGGCCCACTGAGGATGGAAAACACAACCCCAGGTGGGATCTTTTGGTAAGGAATGAAATTTGAAAGCATATAGTAGAGGCAGTTGCAAACAGCAGAGTTGAAACGAAGGTTCACATGACTATATGTTCAAGCTCTGGAAAGTGTGCAGAGCCCAAGTCCTTGATGATGAATAGAATCCAACATCTTTAAGGCCAATGATCTGGCAGAACCATAGACCAGTGATCCATAGTCAAGTTTTGATCAAATAAGAGCACAATATATCTAGCATAGAAAGTCGATTCACTCCTCAAGTGGTGGAAGAGAGGACACAGAGAACATTCATTGCTCTTGTACATTTTACCCATAACTGATTGATGCATGATATAAAGGTCAGTTTACGATCAAGGATAAGCCACAAGAACTTTGTTACAGGGACCACAGACAGCATAACTTCACCCATACAGAGTTCAGGATCAGGGTGAATACCCCATTGGCAGCAAAAGTGCATGCAAACAGTTTTAAAGAGAGAGAAGTTAAAGCTGTTTGCTGTGGTCCACTGAGGGCAGTCTGTAACTGCCGCTCAATAACCTCATTTTCGACAGCTGACATGAGATGTGAAAGTTGTTGACAAAGAGCCCGTTGTTCAGTGATGGCATTAATGAGGGACTCCAAGTTCCTGTAGAAAAAAACAGGGAAGTGTAAAACCCACACAAACTTGAAGTCTCCTGTCTATTAAAAAATGTTTAATAAGAATGGACTAATGGCCACGTAACCCATATATATGGAGGTCTCGCAAATTGCTATACCTACATGTTGTACCATAAGTCTTCTCAATGTCAACGAATATTGATACAAGATGTTGTTATTTGAGAAAGGCTTTTCTGATTGATGTTTCAATTCGAATCACGTGGTCCATAGTGGAGCACTCTTGTCGGAACCCACACTGCATGAGCGAGAGGAGGTTGTTTCATTCAAGGACCCAAACAAGAAGGGCATTAACCATCCTCTCTAAGGTCTTACAGAGACAGCTTGTCAAAGCAACTGAATGCTAGTTTGAAGGAATCTTGGGATTCTTCCCAGGCTTAGAGAAAGGTAGTACAATAACCAGGCACCAGGCATCAGGAAAAACATTCTCCTGCCAGGTCCAGATAAAAACAATCAGAAGCAGGAGATAGATAACACAGCGCATCATAGTGTAATCATCAGGTCCAACAGATATACTGCCAGACCAATGAAGGGCCAGTGAAAAAGGACGATTATAGTCATAGAGACAATCAGCTTGAAAGGAAAGAGGTTATTGCTTTGCCTGAGTCTTGATAGATAAGAAGATGAAAGAAGAAGCAAAAGTGCTAGATACCAGGCAAAAGCTTTCACCTCGAGTATCAGTGATGCTCCAGGTATCAGCTACTTCCTGGCCATCAGAGAGCAAGATCAAGAGGGGGAAAGAATTATATTGTCTGCTGACCTTTTCCAATCTTGTCCTATATGACATTGGAACTGGTAGTAGAAGATATGCTGGTTGTAAATTTAATTCAAGATTCCTTCTGACTTTGACATCTTACCCACCAAGCATGTACATTGGCCTACTGGAAAGAGATGCAATTTGAGAGACTAGAATATCCACAAAAAGTATCCCAGGCCCTGTTTTGGGCCTTCAATGCCATGTGGATGGCAGGATTCCACCATAGACGAAGATATAGTGGAAAACATGTCAACGTTTTAAGAATACATTGAGCAACTGCTTGTATAATACAGTCAGTTACTGCTAACACACAGTCATTGATGGCTTACAGATGATGGCAGGATCAAGTTCTGCAAGAGAAGTGAAAGAGGGCCAGTTTGCCTGATCCAGCTTCCACCAGGGCACGCGGGTCTGGTGGCATCAACCACAGCCAGTCTCTCTCAAGATTATAGGAAAATGATCTTTGCCTCATCGATTATTGTCAATTCTCCATGAAAAATGGGTAAATCATGAAGGGGAGCAAATTGAGAGATCAGTAGCAGTAAAGGACTGACTTGGTGCATGGAAATAAGTTGAAGAACCAGTTCTGAAAAGAGAAAGGTTGTGATCACAGAGCACATGCTCTAAAGAGCAACTTCTCTTATCAATATCAGCACTTCCTCAGTGAGAATGATGCCCATTAAAGTCGCCCAGGGAGAAGACAACTGTTCAATGAGAGCATCAAGGTCTGATTGATCATATGTCTCTCCAGGCAACGGGTAGAGAACAAACAGTGATGGTATGACCCAAGTAAACACGGATGGCTAAAGCTTCCAAGGGTCTGTCAAGTGGCAAAGACAGGGTGGGTACACGCTGATCAACCAACAGTGCCACCCCTCAAAGTACTCGTCCATTTCACAGCTTGTCATTTTTGTATAAATAAAACTTTAAAAAGGTGACTGTATTGGCAGGTTTCAGAAATGTTTCCTATGAGGAAAAACAAACAGAATGGTAGGAAGCAATCAGTGTCTTGATGTGATCCAGATTAGAACGTAAACCTCGACAGTTACATTGTATCAGGGTAGCCATTTTTATTTATATGTAGATGAATTTGGTGGAGATCCCTTCTGTTTATGACCATGTCTTTTTTCTTTACTGTCCTTATTCAAGAGATATCTGTCGACCTCCATGGATCCTGTCCTGGGTCGATTGGATAGTTCTTTGTTATTGGAAGGGGATTCCAATGACTGAGGATGTGAACAAATGATTGTTTTGAATCTTCGAGTGGGAGAAGAAGAAGAAGTATCTAAAGAAATGCCTGTAACTGGAAACAAAGGATGTGGATCTTCGGGTTTGTTGGAATGTATGCAAGGGACAGAGATTGGTGTTGAAGTTGATTCATCAACTTTTTTAACCATGGAGGTCAAAAGACTTTTCATTTAGTTTTAGAATGATTCTTTTGGAAGCACAGAGAGATCTGTCTGCACTCCCACTGTAGTTGTGGAATGAAATGCAGCAGCATACGTCTCAGATGAAATGGTGGGCAGCAATGGTCAAGCCTCAGGATAAGTAATGTTATGAGTCCTTTTCAAATGCTGCACTTCTTTTTCTGCCAACAATTTAGGGCAAGAATAAAAGTAGGATGGGTGATAGCCATTGCAATCGATGCAATGAGGGCCTGTTTCATATTTGTAGGCATCATGGTCTTTGCCACCACAAGAAGCAAATGTCTAGGAACCACGACATGAAATCTTTGAGTGACCAAACTGTTGACACTGAAAACATCAGAGAGGGTTTGGAATATATGGCCATACTCTGCAATTAAGATAACTTGCCCTGATGGTGGCAGGCGGATATGGTGACGTAAATGGAGGATGAAAACATTGGTCAGCATCTTTACTCACTTTGAAGAGACAGCAAGTCCCTGTAGTCCCTTTTAAATGGAAAAGGGAGACATTTGCCCTGAAGGTTTGTCTGAAACAGAATTTAGTATAAAAAAATGAGGTACAACAGGTGTTACAGGACATTGAAGATTGCTGCTCAGAATCTTCAAGATATGGTCATTTACCTATGGACTGTTTTTTAACTATTTTATTTAAGTTTTTATTTGGAAGATCCATAATAAAAAAAGGAATATTTTTGTTCCCACTGACCCCACCCACTATGGAGCCCTACAAGGGGATGCACTACAATATCAAACATGGGCACTGTAGCAATGCCAAGGTTTTGTGAGCACTATACCCAAACATCAGATACAATGTCCACAACACGTGTTGAGAGCATTCAACACTGGTACTTGGTTAACCCTAGCCAGAGTGGACCAGCCAACTGACCCAAGGAAGGCCACCCATCTACAGGAATTAAAGACCAAAGTGGCTTGTCATGGTTGGACCCCTCAACTACCAGGATCCTCTCCTCCCCTTTACAGGTTGCCACTCACAGCAAACACGTGGGTGGACGTTTAGATCCCAGAGGAGGTGAACTGAAAGAATGAAACCTTCTCTGGGAGGTCCTCTCACCATGTACAGGAATCCACACTGAGGGGAATATTACAAGACTTTTGTATACAAAATATAAAGTTTTGAATTAAGTATTAGATTTTCTAAATTTCAAAATTTCTTTAAAATTTTGACCATATGCACATTATATTTGCACACAGATTGCTACAATTTACAAAACGTTTTCTTTTTTTTTTTTAAACATGAAAAACAATTATGTCTTCCAACTACAACAATGTTTGTACTCATTTGTTTCTTGTTACAGGTTGCTCAGCCTTTTAAAGTTTTGCAAATGGAGAATGTAAAACACAATAATATAGCTTTTATACATGCATTGTAAATAACCAAAAAAGTATGAATATCTTTATTGATGCCAAAGAATTCCACTATAATTAAACAAGCTTAGTGACTAAGCTGTATTTGAGACTAAAAATTATATAATTTTGAGTAAACTGAGGATTCAACTTACCTACTTGCCGTTTTGTTTCAAAAAAGAAAATGATGATGTGACACTCCAAAATGGCTGAGAAAGCTAATGGAAGGACATTTTAAGCTTTAAATTGGTTATTCACATGTGATAGACAGAAGAAAGTGTACATATAATCATATAATCCAAAAATGTTTGATTCAGTACATAAACAATATCTCAGCAAATAGAAAAGGCACGAGGTTATTATTTTATATTCTACCTTAAGAATATCAGTTATTTTTTTTGAGTTGATAATTTATATGAAACTACAGGCTTTATAGTTTGACAACACAAATATTCCATTTGAATTAATTTTACATTCAAAACATTCAAAAACAAATACATTTGTCTACCCTGTGCTATTATATTCACGATCTTAATATTATTCAGAACTGTATAGTAAGTAATAGCTCAAGAATATTTGATTGCCCTATTTTGTTATTAGACTAACTATTGATATTTGTAACATATATATATGTATATATATATTGAAAAAGATAGCATAATAAATCCTGTTTAATGATGCTTTACTCTCTCTAAAACAAATTCTCAAATATATATACATGTATTTTTAAAACAAATTGCAAACAGATTTTTAGATGTGTCACTGTTATAGCCCTCATCTGAAGTCCAGTGAAATTTTCTTAATTTATTTATATGAGAAATGTCAATTGCATTCCCTGTACTTGAAACCTGTCTTGGTCAAAACATAGAAAATAAAGATTTACGCTACATAACATTTCCTAATTAAACTTATATAATGAATACAAAATATACTAGACCATGACTGTCTTTTAATTTTAATGCTGCAAACTTAAAGTTACAAGTATGTAACAACTCATTAAAATTGTATACTATGAACATTTTAATAAAAGTTCAGCTGTTTTAACATGCAAGAATTAAAACATTTAAAAGTATGCATTATGTGGCAAAATAGATAATTATGTAACACTTACAAAGACCTAAATAATAGTAAATTTGAAAAAGAATAACACGTAACTAGATGTTATTATTAAGATATAATACCATTTCACTAGCAGAAGCAACTTGAGACTTTATTTTTATTTTCTAAGAAATAACAACAAACACACTCGCGAGGTTTAAACTTTTGGCGTAATTCAATTTCAACTTAACAGGCCATTAGTCAGAATGCCTATTAAAGTTAAAATATTTATTGTCAAGTGCTATTTAATATTTGTGGTAAAAAAATCTCTGTTCTAGGAGACGGTCTTTTATTTGGTTAGTATTTCTTCCCGTTCTTTTTTTAAACGAGTAAACCCCTGACAGCATTATTATTGTATTACTCTAACTTGTAATATAATAGCTATTAGGTTATTTTGAGAGGCTTGTGTGACAGCTCATTGCACTAACAATTTCGTTTGATGTTTCAAGAAATATGAAAATAAATTCAACAAAACATGTACCTAATACAAATATATACTTTTACACCGTAGTTGGAAAAAAGCGTGATATCTGAGACACTTAAAAGTTAACCTGCAACACAAAATATCTCACATTAGTCTCTTACCTCAACTCACTTCACACTTTATAACAATTTTCACATATCGTTTGAAAACACCCTGAAACAGGACATGCGCAATAAAATCGTACGCACTAAATTAAAGTTTTGAGTTAACTTGACTGGAGTAACAAAGAAAATCGTGTTATAAATATACTACGTTTCGACAAGGATTATGTTAACTTCATGTACAAACATTTTATAGAGACATATATGAATACTTATACATATAAACGAAATGACTTGTAGAAATTAAAACTTGGTCGTAAATTAGAAAATTCTAAACGAAATGGCGACTTCTGATGAAATTATTCTTAACTAAAACAGGGATTTGACATGATCCATGAGGGGTTTGCTTGTTTTTTCTCACAGCAAAGCCACATCGGGCTATCTGCTGAGTCGATCGAGGGGAATCGAAACCCTGAATTTAGTGTTATAAATCCGTAGACTTGCCGCTGTAGTAGCGGGGGACTAATCCATAAGGAAATGTAGAAGCAGTTGCAAGTACTACAGTGGCGGCGCCAAGGGGATGCTTGGAGTCTTGAGCTCCCCCAAAATGAGCCAAGCCATCCTCAGCCCCCCAGTATTGTTACCTACATATATTTATAAAATATAATCATCATCATAATCGTCGCCGTTGCTTAACGATTAACATCAGATATGTTGAGACATAGATCTATAGAACTCAACGTCTTCATTAAGACGGAAGTATGTGTCATGCATCCCATAGCAATGCACTGAAACTCATGCGCTGTTTTGCCGTTCCCTGTGTAATGCTATTCTATCTTGAGCTTTGACGAAGATTAGACAGCCACGTTGATTTCAAGTTACAACAGATCATTAGGAATTTTACTTGATAAACCAAAGGTTTCACAGGTATTTACCCATTCATTTCATTTATCTTTTTTGAAAAGTCAAACACAGCATGCATGTACAAGTGTATTGTGTATTGGTCAAAACTTTGAAGCATTTAGCCAGTGTTTTGTCTTCTGTGAGATCATTTTGAATTGTGTATCAGCCATACAAAATTGTACTGATGATTGTGACACACATTTAAAATTGGGACTTACAGTCCAATTAATGTTATACTTATGATTAGATAATAACCTTACATGTTAACTGACCAAATGATATTTCTAAACAATTCTAGAATGAACTTTGAAATTGTCATTGGGCTAGTTAGAAGTGCCAAGTTCAATGTAATGTAGTAGTAACATTATTGTAACAGGTGCTTGTCACACTTATGATAAAAAGAACAATATTACAGTCACAGTTTGGCCTGTATGAATAATGTGAACTTATGAAGAAACCACCCTTTCTGTGAAGGTCAGTTGCAATTTAGACATTTTGTTTTGGTGCTACTGTGACCATTCAATATTCAGGCTGTGGGTTTGCTTTGTTCAAGCACACGATTCCCGCCTCGAACACCCTAAGCATATTTTCACCGAGTTGCTGACCATTATGTACACTCTGCATATGGCTAACGATCGGCTCGGCCTGATCAAGATCCAGATGACAGATGCATGCCACCCCCACTCACTCCAATTAGCTGCCAACAGTTTTACAACATGCCCTATCGAAGCTGTGTTTGTGATTCCTAATTAGCCCTGTAGTTTTACATTATCACTACCCTCTAATTAAGTACTTGTGCTATATGGTTAAAGACAAACACTTTCTCTAACAGTATTTCACAGATATGTTCTGGATTTTTGTGTGCTATTAATATAATTTGGTGATTTCAATGCCGCAAAGCAGTTGTTTGTAATGTTGAACTATGTTTAGTTTTTATTTGTTTTTTATTCATGAAATGACCCTAGAGTATGTATGTTATATCTTTCTCTTTAGATTTTGATGTTTAAAATGTATATCCTTTGTAAGCCCTAATTCCAATATAATGAGAGAAATTCCCATTCGTTTCATATAAACTAACATAACTTGAAAGTAAGAAGCGGTACCAGCAGTCAGCCAGCTCAGGGGGAACTTTCACATTTGCACGCTCTATATAAAAGGGAGTTATGTTTGTTAATGCAGCTCTAACTCTCTCTGGTATTCAGTCTCACACTGGAACACACACTCAGTTTGGATTAATAAAAGGAAATCAAAATCAGCGACTCGTTTTCAAACAAGGACACCAACACACAAGAAAATTGTCAGATATCACCCACCAAAACACAAACCGATCACACTACCCATAGGATTGATTATTCAACAATACCTGCTACCCAAGAATAGGCAGCGAGTAGATGGTCCTACAAACACATGTGGTGCAAGTGAGGAGGACATTGGTGATCATAATGGTGAAAATGCGGACACGACCAGTGCGGGACCCCAACTGCAAGAGGGCACCACACACACCCAGGGTGAAAAACTACTACCAGGACCCAAGGACCTGAGCCAGCTTCCAGATAGTGGTCTTACTTGTCCAGACTTGAAGAGGTACCCGGCTGCAGAATACAGTGGCCAGTCAAAGTCATTCAACAAGAATTGCTGTGATTAGCTCACGTGGTTGGAGTACTCTGTGATCCAAGATGCTGCATTCTGCTTCACATGTCGTCTTTTCAGTCACACGCACTTCAGTAAAACTGAAAAGTCCTTCACCCATAAAGGCTTTCGGAACTGGTAGAAGGCGACAACATCCTTGAAGTCCCGTGATAACTCTATAGGATACAAGTTTGTCATGCAAGCTTGGGCAGAGTTTAAATTCCAGAAAACAAAGGATGCAAGGATCCAACATGCTCTCGATGCAAGCCATGCTAAATCTGTGGAGGAAAACCAACATTACATAAGAACCGTGATAGACGTACTGCTCTACACAGCCTGCCAGAATGAAGCCCAGAGAGGTCACAGGGAAGGTAGTCAGTCAGATAACTTCTTGATATGATTTCCAGGTACGATGAAATCGTTAAGAAGAAGCTGAGTGGTCCTGGCAATGTCAAGTGCACGCACCATGATATCCAAAACGAACTGCTTGACATCATCGCTGGAATGATAAGGAAGGATATCAGCAAAGAGGTCATGGAAGCTGAGCATTTTACTCTAATGGTGGATGAAACAAAGGATGTGAGCAAACAAGGACAACTGTCCATTGTGGTAAAGTTCCTCCACCAACAGAGCCTTCATGAGAAGTTCCTGGGCTTCACAGCTGCTGAGGGTTTGGGTGCAGATTTATTGCTCAAGAAAATCGTGGAGACTCTGGCTAAATGTGGTATTGACCATAATGCCTGCATTGGCCAGTGCTATGATGGATCTGAAGTCATGTCAAGGCACATCTGTGGCGTACAGAAAAGGTTCAGGAGAGAGGTGTCTCAGACTTTGTTTGTCCACTGCTATGCACACAGGCTCAACTTGTGCTAGTTCATAGTGTGCACAACGTTTAGGCTGCAGCAGAGTTCTTTGTGACAACTCAGAAGCTGTACAAATTCTTCTCTACATCGGTTGTGCATGAATAATTTCTGAAGGTACAGAAGGAAAACGTTCACCAGCACATAGAGTTGAAGCGACTGTCAGACACAAGATGGGCCTGCCAACATGCTGCTAGTTTGGCTGTAAAAAGAACCCTCTCTGCCATTGTGACAACCCTAAAGCATCTTGTGGAGGGGACAATGTCCACAGAGCCACTGAATCAAAGGACCTGTGCATCCTCTAAGATCAGCAGTTTGTAACCAGTCTGGTGGCCATAGGAAAACTACTGCTGATGACAAAACAGACTACCTCCAGTAACCTGACCTGCAGCTGACCTCTGCAGAGGACCTAGTAAAAATCTGTCTTTTCTGGTCTCTCAGAATTGAGAACTGAAGCAGAAAGCAAAAATGGAAAGACATGGAAGAGTCTGCTGTGGATATATGTAAGAAAGTGGGAATATGCACAGAAACAGTGCATCAAGGTGGACGGTGATTTGCCCCAAACACCTGGACGAATTCATAATCACATCTAGTACTGGCCAAAGAGATGAACCAACACCAGATGCCAGGAGACACACCTTTTATGCCATCATAGACAGGATGCTCAATGAACTGAATAGAAGATTCTCCTCTGATGCCTGCAGTGTTCTTATGGGTGCAACTGGATTGAACCTCAAACACTCCACATTTCTGGACAAGCAAGCACTTTCAGGAATGGCAGCAAACTATGTTGTGGTAGAGGATGGCCTCGCAGTGGTGGTCCATCAGTTGAACCAGCTAACTGCCGGTAAGAAAGACAAGGGGCTGGAAGTATCCACACCATTGGAGCTTGCAACCAAGCTGGAGCCATACAAGGATGTCTTCATGGATCTCCACAAACCTGTATGCATCGCTGTGACCCTTTCTGCCACTTCATCTGCTTGTGAGAAAAGTTCTCATGTCTGAAGCTTCTCAAGACATACTTGCCCAACAGCAGTGATAACAACCGCACTATCAACCTTGCTGTCCAGTAAACTCCAGGAGGGCAAAACAACTCGATATTTATACTGTTATATACACATTTACTGCCAATCACCAGAACAAGCACATTGAAGTAATATTGACTATAAACACAACATGATGAAAGATAGTTAGCCTGATTAACCTTACTTTTTCTCAGAGTGTATTAACTTCACATGGGATAATTCGTTTCTGCTATTAAACTATGTCTTTATGTTATATTTCTTTTGATTTGTATCTTTACTCTTAATGGTATATTAAACGTTCAATCTAAGCTAATCTTGAATTTCTTTATTATTATGTCCCGGTCGGGCCAAACATGCTCGCCCTTTTAGCCTTGGGGACGTTATAATGTGACGGTTAATCCCACTGTTCGTTGGTAAAAGAGTAGCCTAAGAGTTGGCGGTGGGTGGTGATGACTAGCTGCCTTCCTTCTAGTCTTACACTGCTAAATTAGGGACGGCTAGCACAGATAGCTACCGAGTAGCTTTGTGCGAAATTCCAAAACACACAAATTTATTATTATGTATTACCTTTGGTGAAATTTTGGTGAGCTTTCTCTTTTACATATACACATATTTTCATTCACAGATTATTTCTAATTTGTAATAATGAATTATTAATCAGAGTATGTGTTTCCAATGAAAACTGCATTGAAAACGCAGTTCAAAATAGCACACCTTTCTGAAATGTATCTTGGTATTTACACTACTAAAATTTACCATTTATACTTCATATTGATGGCATTTTGGGAAGCCTCTCAACAGTTTACCTCAGCTCCCCCTGCAAAAATATCCTGGTGTCGCCACTGTACTACAGTTTCTTTATGTTGCTATACAACATACTTTTATAATTTTGTACCCATTAATAGGCCCGGTATGGTCAGGTAGGTTAAGGCGTGCGACTCGTAATCTGAGGATCGCGGGTTCGCATCCCCGTCGCACCAAACATGCTTGCCTTTTCAGCCTGGGGGCGTTATAATGTGACGGTCAATCCCACTATTCCTTGGTAAGAGGAGCCAAAAAATTGGTGGTGAGTGGTGATGACTAGTTACTTTCCCTTTAGTCTTACACTGAAAAATTAGGACAGCTAGCGCAGATAGTCCTCGAGTAGCTTTGCGCGAAATTCAAAAAACAAACAAATACAAACAGTAACTTAGGAATAAAGGAATGCCACTTCCTTTCAGCTTATAATAATGCTAATCAGTGACTGGCCTACTTAGTAAACAAGGGCTGATTGTACAATTTAATCCACTCATTGTGTATTTTATCAAGACCCACTGGATCTGAAATTAAGTGCCTCAAAGCCCACTTAGTTATTAGTGAGATGACAAAATTCCCGTCTTAACTAGTAATGAATAATATTAGTGGTCAGGCCAACAGTTAGAGTTGTGTTTTACTTCCAACTCCAGTATTTTCTCATTTTCTTCATAAGAGGCAAACATATAATACTTTTAGTTATTTCCCTCTGGTCAGATTAATCAATATGACTTGATGCAGTATCTTTGTCCTTCTCTGATCCTTTGATATCAAACTCAAGCTCCTTATCAAGCTAGTGTGTGAAAGGTTTGTTTGTGACATTTAGATACAGCTTATTATCGTGTTTTTGTGCTATTCTTTATAGATCATTAGGTCAGTCTCTCATAGCATAACATACAGACCCACTCAACTACATCTGAGTTGCTTTTGTGCAGCCGGTACATACCATAAACATAGCCAATCTCCACTCTGAAATATCAATTTCCTTACTGTCTTCGAGTCGCTCTTCCTAATTGTTGTCAAACATGTACACATTAATTGTAGATCTTAACATTTTCACAGATTTCTTTAAAATATTGTGAAATGCTTCCTCATGGTGAGAATCATACATCATGTCAACAGAAAATAGAATTTCCTATCCAAACATAAACATGTTAAATGAATTTCCTGTCGATCTCTCTCATTATGACCTGTGATAAATTCTCATCCCAGTCGGTTTGACTGGATAAACTTGAAAGGCATGTGATAAATCATCAGGTTTGGAGTTATCAAGTGAAGAGAACTTCTTCACCTCGCCTTACACTTAAGACAACTCGCCCCCCGCTAGTACAGCGGTATGTCTCCGGATTCATAACGCTAAAGTCAGCGGTGCGATTCCCTTCGGTGGGCTGAGCAGATAGTCCTTTGTGGCTTTGCTATACGAAAAACACACGAACACACTTCAAACAACTCAGGGATTAACTAGATGCTGAAATTATTCATATGTATTACTTCTGATGATTTAAATTGTACTGTAATTTAATCACTGTTCGGAACAATTTAAATCATCAAAAGAAATACATATGAATAATTTGTACTGTTCAGTGCTCTACCAGTACATCAGCTATGGAATTTGCCTTGACCCAATTCGTTAAATAATAAATGGCAATAAGTATGTGCTGAAAACCTTTCTGAATTTCTGGGTGTGAACCAGCAATATCTAGAACTATTATCTGTAAAGATAATATAACTTTCTGCTGGAACTTACCTTGCCTAGGTAGGCTCTTTTTTTCAGGCAGGACACACCACATAGTGTTCACAGGGTGTGGAACATTCTGTTAGAATGTTGCTAGTAGATACACTAGCTACTGGCGTAAGTGATAACTTGGTACTCTTTAGTTACAGCGTCGTGTAAAGTGAAATTATCTGTTAGACTCTTACGTTTATTAATTTGAGAGTGTTGTACCCATTCCGTGTCATTATTAAATGCACATTCATTCTTTCTAGACTGTTAAAGCTCGTTAATTATCTCATTTATGTGCAGTCTACTTGAATGTTAAAGTTCCGAAACAAAAAGCGTAGCAGCAATTTTGACAAATTCAACAACTGTGAGCATTTTTGTTATCATACAATATTAACAAAAAGCGGTATTCATTTTATAGCTAACAAACGTGATGTCATATCTCCTGCCATCTTATACCTTTGGCGAAACTGGTCAGTTTCGTTATTACTAGAATCATTATTCAAAATGAACTGACAATTTTAAAATATAAACAAACACTGGTACTTTAATTAAGTTATGTATTAGGGCCATAAAATGCTTGCTTGTATTTTTGCATATATCGCATTCAGCATCAGTGAGCACAGACATTAATGTTTTAACCTGAAGGAAAGCTTGAATGAACAACTTAAGTTTCACTTGAATACGGTTAATGAAAATGAACACTTGTTCTCTTGAAAAAAGAAGTCAAAGGTGATGTAATTGAAGTATTCTTAATTGTTTGTTGTTTTTTTAATTTCGCGCAAACCTATTCGAGGGCTATCTGCGCTAGCCGTCCCTAATTTAGCATTGTAAGACCAGAGGGAAGGCACCTAGTCATCACCACCTACCATCAACTCTTGGGCTACTCTTTTACCAACGAATAGTGGGATTGAGCGTAACATTATAACGCCCCCACAGCTGAAAGGGCAAGCATGTTTGGTGCGGCGGGGATTCGAACCCGCGACTTTCAGATTACGGTATTCTCAATTATTAAAGGAATTGTTGAATGGATACATCAGTTTATTTGTTTTTTCTGTGTGTTGAATTCTGAGAGTGGTAAAGCAAGACGTTTAACATTTGAAAAAGTCGGGCACGCACTTAAATAAAGCAGTTTTGTTTTTGTAGTGTAATAATAAATATGTGGAACAAATTGCCACATGCCCATGTGATTCGGGCATTCGATTCGTAATCTGAGAGTCGCAGGATCGAATCTACATCCAATTAGGCATGCTCGTCCTTTCAGCCGTCGGGACATTATTTGTGATGATGAATCCCACTATTCGTTAACTGGTTGTTTGTATTTAAGCACAAAGCTACAATGAGGGCTATTCGTGTTCTGCCCACCACGAATATTCGTTCCCAAAAATAAGAATAGCAGTGACGACGATAATTTTTCACTGCTAAATTAAGGACTGCTAGCATGGGCAGCCCTCTTGTAGCTTTGCGCGAAATTTTGCAAGAAAACAAACAAATTGTTATCTGGAATAGTAAAACAACGTTTTAGAAGATAAATAAAAGTATCGTCTGTTGTGTATTGTTGACATAATTCTTTATTGGTCGATTTACGGCCACGTGATGTTACGTCGTCTGTTGAAGGTCATCTCGTTTCATCTGTCAACTATTGATCAAAACGAGTATCCATAATAATTTATTCATATTACAACCGTGCTCCAACTTACTGATTTCATTACTCATGGTAAGTGAAATAGCGGATTTTGGTATTCCACGGTGAATATATTGTTAAATATGATCCATCAGTTTGTTCAAAAACGTATTGTAATCATTGAACGTGGTTTAAATTGTTTTTACCATCTGTTATTCTCCTTTGAAAAGTAGTGCACCTCCAGTTGCGTATGTTCAATGACATTCAAATCCACAGGAAAAGTATAAAATAAGTTACGCGATAAAAAAAACAACAAAACCTTCGTCATTAAAGTGTACGAATGATTATAGTAAAAACTGACATTTGCAGTTAACATTTGCAAGTTGATTCATAATTTGCTGAGACCCCTAGTGGCTTAGCAATAAATATGTGGGCTTATGACGTTAAAAATCGGGTTTTGATACCTGTGATGAGCATAACAAAGAAAGCCATTGTGCAGTTTGTGCTTCATAACAATCAAACATTATTCTATGTCACATGTATGAGAAAAAAAAAGATGGAAAGTAAGATTAAAAATTACGGACCAGTTTGTGCTTCGTACTGCGAACTTCATTCTCATCATCAAAAATATTAACTGGCGCTACACCGGTAATGTGAAACGTTTATTCCTAGCGTCATTTTGAATATAATAGTGATAATGAGAAACTCGAGAAATTAAAAAAGAAAACATGCTAGATTTTAGTAACAATACTAACAAGTGAAACAGTTTTAAAAATGTAATATTTATGGGTAAGTAATGTGTTTCATTTTCCTTTCTGCTACTCTGATAATACGTTACACCTCTATACCCAGATTGATGGATATATGTGGGGAATTTGGAGTGTATTTATTAATTAAGTGATTAATTTTCCGTTTGTTGAAAATTAATTTTTGTTTGAAGAAGAGAATTACAAACCATTTGTTAATTTATTACTGTTTTTAAATTTAAATTGCGTCCACTGTTGTAGGTAAGCTGTAGTACAACGACAGTTTACAAATTTTTATGATGTTTCATTATTTATAATTGTTTTATCTTTAGTGACCAAATAAAATTTCTCTTTCCTTTTTAGTCGAACGCTAACATTCTGTTTTGTATAAGGAGTGTAAAATTTACGTATATAGTAATGGGGCTATTTTTGTTTGTTAACGATGTAGTTATGGCATGTTGACATTGAGCGTGAAGACTGAAAATTATTAGATTATAATTTTAACGTTCCTCGTTTGTGTTCTTGGAGGAAAAAGTTCGTAATCGTTACCAAAGTAATGTAACATAAAATATAACTTGAAATATATTCTAACTAAGTATTTTATGAAACCAGTTTTTATGTTTTTAGTAACTTATAAAATAGTGTTATTAATCATACTAAATAAATATTGTAGACTGGAATTGTCTAGTGTAATGTAGCAGCATTATTTCTACACCAAACAACTATTTTGTGTACCAATTTTTAATTAAACCAAAAGTAAATGTTGTTGAAAATGTTTAAATATTGTGTATTTGATCAAGCTTACATCTAACAATTTACCAATTTCATGTTTCACACAGAAAAAACACAAAAAACAGAGAGAGAAATGATAAATATGCTTTTCCTCTGTAAAAATTACTTGCTTATACTGATGAGGTTTTTGTTTCAGTTTTCATGCCCAGTGCGACAGTAGGTATTCTGTGTAAAAGAAACGATGTATTTAATGTTATGCTGATATAGCTTTTAAAAAAATGATAACTAAACAGACAGTGGTAATGTAACTCTCTTACAATAGAAGAAACTGCTTGAAATTGTTGCTTGGATTAGATGATATTTTAAGGTTGAATTAAATTTTCATGTTTAGTTGGTGAATTGGTTTTGTCTTAGTAGTGCCTCGAACAATCACAGTATGCACGTGAAAAACCACTCTAAAACCTTGAGACCATTGTAATAGGTAACCTCTTTTGACAGATGAAGTATTCATAGTATCTGACTTAATTTTCAAGAAACTGAAACTAACTTATGTTGCATCTTGCAGTTTCTTGTCTTAATGGAGCTTATTTCTCACCATGTTAGGTAATCTGCATCTTGCTTAACCAACATCTCCTATTTGCATGGCAATAGATTGTTCTGCATTCTCATTTGTCTTTGTTTGAACTTGTTGTTTTCTTATGTTGAAATAATGAATGGTGGTTGAGGCTTTAGCAACAATTAATATTTTATTACACACTTAGGTTGTTGTGACCACAACATAATTAATATAAAAAGAAGTTTTTAATCTAAGTGTTTAAAATTAGTAATGTGGAAGTGCTTGCTTGTTTCACCTGATGAGCCACGACTGTTGCCCATAGAGCAGTCTGGTAAAGTTGGCTTGTTGTAATGGGTGACCTGTTGAAAGTGGTTTAGGGCTCAGAAATTATTATCTGAATTTCATAAAAGCTCAAAATTAAATATTGATAATTTTTATTTAAAATATGATAGAAATGAATAAAACTTATAATGAGAGCAAGCTACCTGCATAGAGTAAAACTAAAATTAAATCTACTATTATTAATAACTAGTTTATTGAATATACTTTGCTTGAATTCCTATTTCTTGGGTACCTTTTTTGTCAACATTGGGTCATTCCATGTCAAATCATCCAGATTTTGGAAAATTTTCCAGGTGACCCCCACAGAATACCTTGAAAAATTTTACATATGCTCATCTACCAATATAATGAAAAATTGCCAAAGATTAGATCACTATCTCTAATAGTTTTTGATAATTTTTTTTGTAGGCATGTAAACCTGAGTAACACACTGATAAAATAATGGAAATATTGAAAATGAAAGTTGAATCATTGTCTGATGAGGAAAAGGATGCTTTGTTGGATGTCAAGTTGCCAAAAGATGAAGAAGAAAAGATAAACATCTTACCTTGTAGTAAGTACATGTTTTTATAATGTAAATAGTTCTTGTTTTGTAATAAATGTCTTTTTGAGCTATAACCACATTATTCACTGTAAATTTATGTCTTCATGTTGAAAAAAGCCATTTATTCTAACAAAATATAGCAAGTGTACTTTATAAAAGTGTGAAGTGGCAGAAGTCAGTTTACAGATTAGCTTTGTTAGAAAAAGTAATAATGTAGCATAACACAGATGGGGTTAGAAAGTGTCCTTTAGTAATATGAAAATGTTTATTTCTAGTTGGTTTAGTACATTGTGAAATGTATTCGTTGACAGCAGTTATATAATTTTTATATTTGTAGCTAGAAAATTACTCAAGGTTACATGGGTTATACATTTAAAAACATTAAAGAAGAATGCACATTTAGTCACATTATTAAGTGATGGTTTCATATTATTTATATTATTAAATTTTACACAATGTGCATTTTTTCTTCTTGAAGAGTGTGTAAAATCTAGTATGTGAGGAAATGTTTTGCACATGCAGTAAGTGTTATGAGATGTTACTATTCCAGTAAAACAGAAAACAATGTTTTGACTTTCTTAGGCTGCCTTCAGGTTAACTTAAGAAGGTCAAAATATTGTTCTCTGGTTTATTAGTAAGAGTTAATATGCATACCACCTGTCTTGATATACATTTTTACTTCAAAGGGGTTTCTCATCATCACAGATGTTACTGTTCATTAGTGACAGATAATCGGCTATGCCATATATATTGTATATTTTTAGAATTCTCTGTTTTGAGTAATATCTGCAATCCTTGACAAATCTCCACGCACACATGTACTAGTCATAATAAAGTATTTTTTGTACTTTGTGACTAACACCCATGACATGATTTGAAGAAATGATGTTTATAGTCTTTATAATATCAGTACTTTAGTTTAAACTCTGTAACTTCTACATCAAAATCACCTTGTAGATCTTGGTATGTGATTATGCTAGTTCACAACTGGATACCTTGTAAATGAACACGTTGATCTACTATTCTGTACTAGTAAATATTTTCTAATTGTTTTTCAATATTAACTAATGAAAGATTAACATTTACAGATTTTAACTACCATTTTTGTGTTTTTTTCTTTCTGAGAATTTCAAATCCGAATTAGTTTTGAATGGTATATTTTTACTTGGTTTATAAAAATCTTCTGTGTAACAGAAGATAGTGAGGATTTTCAAGGTGATGCACTGAAATATGTATATCTTGTCACAGACAAAAATATATACAGTTTTCATCTATTGAAACAGGAGAAGCTAGTTTTGTAAAAGGACATTCTGTTCTTGAATGTGGTAGAGTGAAGCAAGAAGAGAACTATGGTGAAGTGGAAGAAAAAATTGAGGTATTTTTTTTCAAGCATTTATTCTACTTTTTTTCTTAGAGAAAACTGCTATACAGTTTTGAGATAACATGTAGTCATTGTTATTATTGTAATTAATTCCTTTAATCTTTATTTGAATGTAATATAATCTTAATTCATTGCTGTCAACATCAAATATTTTTCAACTGTGAACAAACAAACAGTAATATAAGAAATTTAAACTTAATATTTCAGCAATATTTCTGATATGGTAATTTACCTCCTTTGTGGACAGAACTATTTTTGTTCAGTGCTGTCTTTTATGTGCATTTTTTTTTCCATACCTCAAGCCTTGAACTCCCACATACCCCATGATTGACATGTGCATCTGGCTCGCTCTACTTAATTATACAAACAAACTTTTGTTTGAGAGTGCTATTATCATGATGTTTTTTGTTTGTGTTGCCTTTAAGCATTTTTCAAAAAATTTCACATGAACTTGAAATATTTTTCTCTCTGTATTGTTTTCATATACTTCACTTTTGTAATTATAAGTAACCACTGTATTGTTTTTCTCATTTTTTTGGTTTTACATAAAGTTTATGCTTCCACTTTGAAACATATAAATTATATCAATAAATTTAAAGCTACAGGTGATGTTACTAGACATCAAAAGATTGTTTATATGAGTTGACCTTTGTTCGGTCTTGAGTTTGGGGACCTACACATTTTGAATATGGTCTGCTGACTTTGGACAAATAAATTGTTATACTGAGCTAGAATTGAGCATAATGTAGGGTATCTGTGATGTTCCATTTGAGTTTTCTTTTTCTGGTTGCTCATTTATCTCATTCAGAGCCTTTTTTTTGTTCCTTGTATGACACTTTACCATCGTTTACCTATTCTACCTGTTAGGGTTTTTCCAATAGTCGTGTATTTTCAATGCTGATTGGAGCTGTGTGATTAATCTGTCCCACCTCAATCACTTCTTGGTTCTCTCCAATTTTACATTTTTGTTGTTTATCACACACACTGTTGGGCCATTTTTCCAGGCTTGAGGATGCCCAAAGTAAATCGTTTGTATTCTTATACCCATGTTCTTATTCTTTACCCTTCATGATGCTATCTTAGGTGCATTCACTGTGGGGTTAGATGTAAGTTTCACACCTTATCATTTCATCTTGTTACAGATCTCTTGTTTGTTTGTTGAGTGGTCATTGTTATCCAACTTTAACATGATAGGGTATTCTGCTTACACCACAACATCATTTGTAGCTTTGTACTCAGCTACAAACAAACAAGTTGTGTTATATCAGAGTAAAGACTACTGTTCCATTTCCATGGAATACTAAACTTTAAACATAAGAAGTTGCAGTAATTTTATTTTTACAACTTTAACACTTAGTATTTGAAAAGTATGTCTGTGTACGTCACATGATACGAGGTAAAGTGTGTTTGTTACCAATGGCAGTTTTATTATATGATGTTTACATTATACAAATAAACAAGTAGCCTGACTATAAGCTCTTCAAATACATAAGTACTAAAACTTATAAATCTCACATCTACTCTTTTATGTCGAGTATTAACAAAGCATATTTCTAGTTACAAATAATACTTTTAAAGATGCTTATTAGAATATTCATGAGTCAACTTAAGAGTGTCAAATGGTTAACTACCAGAGGTATTAAATATTAGGGAAGGGTTAACTTACTGTGGCTTCCTTTGTCAAACAGTAAGTAAACTTTAAATTATAATATTTTTTTTTCATTAAGTTATTGTCTAATCATTTAATATTGTTTTACAGCATTGATTATTAGAAATTAAAATGTACACAAGTGGAAAGTAGTCTAATTCTTCCAAATGATTAAGGTATTGATAAAAAATCAACTTCTCCACTATAAATTATGTCTTTAATAGATGTCAGTACTGTGTTTAACAAGTAAGTCTGAGTACAGTTAATTTTTATAGTTGACATTCACTGAAGTCCATGTGCTCATTCTGTTATGAGTTATGGCTATATAATGCACTGTACTCTAGTTGAAATGAGTAAAAAGGTAATTGATCTTTAAAGAAGTTTAGTCTAAGAAGTATGTTAGACTGGATATTTGGTACCAAAGTCATAGTCTCTACTATTGCTAATGGCAACTCATTCCACAAGACATTCACCCTGCAAGAAAAATAAAATTATCTTAGCTTGAGCCTTGCAAGTCTTTTTCTAAATCTTAGACTTGTACACTCATTTTGTTATCATCAGAGTCAAGTAGAAAGAATCCAATGGTTACCCTTCTTTTCTAAACATAAAATAGGAGTTTTTAACCTATCCCTTCTGTCTGTGGAATCATTCTAGTAGCCCTTCAATGAACCCTTTCCAGTAAGTCAGTGTCGTATCTTAGATAAGAAGATCAAAGCTGTGCACAGTATTTCAAGTAGGCTTAACTAGTGGTTTGGGTATGTATAAAGTCAGAAATACTTTTTTGATTTGTAATCAGTATATCTATACCAGGAAAATTGTATCAGCTTTATCATTATCAAAAGATCACTGTCTCAATGCCTTGGGTGATTTATTCACCACTATACCAAAATCTTTTAATCCTGTTGAATTATCTTCAATGAGACAAATGAGGATTAGCTAAGGATTTCATGTCACATGACAGAACCTCTGAAAAGTGGTTTATGTGCCAATTTTCAGTTAGTCAAGGTGAAACAATAAGAAATATCTTAAGTCATGAAGGTTGAAACACAGATGCTTTGTTATTTTTATGAATTATGTGTAGTAATTAATTGTATCATAAAACTACCTTTGCAATACATTCTTTTTTTTTTAAATATATATTTTTGAACTGTGACAGTATTATGTCTCCTTGGTATGTTGATACTTGTATCATGTTTTTAATACCAGAATGTGAAAATGCAAGCATTATCAATGTTAAATTTACTTGTAATAAGTACTTAGCATATCAGGTTTTTAACATTGGATTTTTATTCCTTGGTAAACATAAGAATTTAACCTTTGTTAACCTGAAGGTGACCTAGGAATGTCAAAACATCATTCTCTGCTTATTGCTAAAAGTGTTAATACCAACACCAGCCATTTAAGATACTAATATTCAGATTGCTTCACTGCTGTGTGCTTATAACTTTGTAGGTGAATGAGAAGTTTCTGGGACAAATGAAATATGTTTTTATCAAACGTAATTAAAAAAAAACATATTATGTACAGTGTATGATGAATATGGTATTTACATTTCAGAATACATTTGTCAGAATGGCACCTGAGCAATTTAGTGGTTTGCAAGATGAGGTTATTTCTGAGTTCAATGAGAGTGATACTGGTGACATAAATAATTTAAAAGATGAAATCTTGAGTGTGAAAGAAGAAAATGTCATTAAGGATAGATTACTACAGAATGATTGTGGATTGACAGGTACATGTGGTAAGTACAAAATTATTCTGTTGCAGAATTGTTTGTTAAAAATATTTTTATGCTAAAATCGGAGAACACCAACTGCATCATAGATCAATGTTTGATCCGTACGCTTATTATTTTCTAAGGTGTTGTTGCAAAAAACTCCTATGTCTTTCAAGAAAACTTTATCTAATTGTTTGAATTATATTGCATGTACAAATTCTAAAGACCTAAGGTTGTGAAAATTAAAATATTTGGTAAATTGGAACACTATCTTCACCCAAGAAAAAGAATCAGTAAACTGTTGACAGTGGAAACAAGCCATACTGTGTATCAGAGAACATAAGTTGTGATATCTGTAAAGTGTGATTAAACATAATAATATGTTATAACACTGCTAGATATAAAATACCAACAAAATTAGGATTAAATTGGATGCAAAAGAATAATAATCATTTGTTCCTTATATATATCAAACATCTAGAACATAACTTTTGCATTTTAGTTATTACAAGACAATATTACTGTTATAGTATTAATTGGTATTTGGTTCATAATTTTACAAATTTGCCATATGAAGATCCGTCATGTGATCTATGGTTTGTCATTATTCTTTTTTTCATAAGTGACCAAAAGGTAAAGGTGTATCCTTGATGTTCATAGCATTTCCCTTCACTATATAACATGGTTGTCATGAATAATGTGGGCACCCTGATACTGATGTTACTTGCATAAGAATAGTGTTGAAAGTGTCCTGAGATGCATTTAATCACTCTTCTGAAAGAGCTGTTTCCATGAAAACTAGTGCCTGAAACTGATGGAAGGTAGTATGTTCCTTTAGAACATTCCCATATATTTGGTCAGATGGATATTGTTGAGGAAACTTGTCCTCAACATTTAATAACTATATCAACCAGTTTAGCATGGGGAGTTGTAGCTTATCATTCATTTGGTTAAGTTAGAACTAATTGCACCAGCATATGGCAGTACAAAGGGTTATAGAGTGCAATTCTGATAATTTTGTGGCACTGATAACACCATTGTTTGGATTGTGTAGGCCAGTATGCGTAGCAGTGCCTATCTATTTCTGTTCTCTCTGTACTTCCACAATCAAATGCACAACATTACTGTTTCAAGATAGATTAAGTCTGATCTACAATTTTCTTCCAGTTAGTATACACCTGTTATCTGGGTACAAGATGAAGAGAATTCATCTGTAAAAGGACTTTTAAAGTGAATCTATGTATGAGGTGTAGGACTTCTTAAAGATTGCTAATTGTATATAGCTTGTCACCTTTGGGATCCAACCATCTACTCATGTATTTGTCATGTATGTTGACCTATGAAGGAAATAATCCTGTAAGTTGAGTGGTAACTGAAACATATTATATTGGCCTTGAATTACTATACATAGAAGATTCTGGGATGGCTCCCTTAAAGTTAATTCACTGGCCAGTTATGTCTAGAGTAAACTGACTATGCATCATGTTTTCAGTGAATTTTGTGGATATTTTCTCCATACTAGTATTTGGGTACAGTGTCCACAGAACCCTGATGTTTCTATGGCTTCCTCAAATTCTCAAACTTATGACAGTGTAGATCATTGTCTTGTAGAACACCACAGCTGGTGGGTCCTGTGAGAACAGAATTTTTATTTGTTCTTCTACTGTGTGATTTAAAATTCTGGTGGATATTTGTAAAGATTCTGTGTTGACAACTCTGCATCTTACAACACCACCTGTACTTCACTTTCTTATCCTTTAGCATAATGTCACACATACATATGTGTAATACATATATCAAGATTAAGGCAAAGTAATATGGCTTTGATGGGATGAACTAATGCCTAATTTAAAAGTAAAGTCTGTTTGCTAACTTTGCTTACAATCAAAATGTATTCTGGAAGTTTAAACCAATAAAATACATGGTTACCCCTCCTTGAGTAGAAGTAGTTTTACAGTGTTTTGCAATGTGTAAAATATTTCTGTTATGTTTGTTATTAAACACTAAGCTACATAATGAGCTATTTGTGGTCTGCCCAATTTTAACTTTATAAGTGTTTTTTCTACTTCAAGTTTATTCAACTTTGGTAACATGGGGTGAAGAGCAAACCTACTAAGGATGGCTGATATTTTTAACTACTGACTACAGGGAAGGCAACTATGTAGCAACACCTGTTGTTACTTTTCTGAGTACCATAGTTATGGGAACATTGTATTAGTCAATTAAACAAATGTAGTAAATTAATGATGCTGCCAATTTAATAAATTATAAAATGGCACTAATTGCCCAGCTCTCTTAGTGAATATTTTTCATTGTAAATATTGATGTTTCAGTTATTCTTGTTAAACGTAAATTGTATTTGTGTTGTTACCTTACAGATAAATGTTGAAGTTAAAAAGAGAAATTATCAAAACTTTCATCCAATGTTTTACTAAAATTTTGAATTGGGTTTGAAACTTTAAGTGGCATACATCATGATACTACTTTATTATAAGTTTATAACATTGACAAATAAACTATTTATGTATTGTGCATAGTAAAGTATTTCTTACTGAAAACATTTAAAAAAGCATCAGTAGGAAAAACAGTAACTCAATTACAATACATCTGGTATTGTGTCCCCTTCAGTAATACCAATTCCTTGTATTGTTTTTCTAAAATTATCACTAACTACATCTATTGGTATTAATTTCATCTTTATATTTATTACCATGTGCTGTACTGTTACGTTTTTATGTGGACTGAACGCAACAGAAAGACACAGATAGCAGCTTGTTTAATTTATTATAATTATCTACTTATGTGATAGACACAAAATATATTATCTAATGGCAATAACAAATATCCAGTTTCAACCATCAAAACAACTTACAATACAAAAAAGTACTGGCCTGTGCTTAATAATATGATCCAGGATAAGGGTTCAAATCCGAAATCCAAAATTCCAATCTAGGCGTTGAATTCAGTCCCACGGAGAAATTTTCGAAGTTTGAATGGGTAATTTCAAACAAAAGTTCACAGTCCAATTCCTATTGACTTTCGATATAATCCGTAATCCGACTGAATTGTAAAGGTTGACGGAATAAAATTTTTCACCGCCTTAGTCGATCTAGCTCTATTCACAAATTCAGTTTAAACTTTCTTAAACGAGACAAACTTCCTGATCCAAATAAAATGGATGACTTACTTCTTGACCCGAGTAAAAGTGGATGATTTCTTCTCTCGCATCGCCATCTGTTTATATACTATATCGCGTAACTTCCCAGAATTCCACAGTACAAACACCAGGCCAATACAAGTGATCAATCTATTTAGTTTTAAAAATTTCTAAATGAATTTTAATTTATTCTAAAATGTTATTTTAAATTTCACCGATTTAAACCTCGAAACAATAATATAAATATAGAATTATAAATAATAAATATGGGAATTCAAATACGACGTTATATGATATTTACATGACATTTACATAACACTCGACATGGTTGTCGTTTACATAACATTTACATAACACTCTCGACAACATTTACATGATATTTACATAACATGTACAATAACCATCTATAATATCAATGAACATCTTGGTTAATAACTTACTGGATCTCTGGTATTCTATAATTATAACAGTGTTTTTACAGTTTTTTGAAGTGCTGAAGGAATAATATCATTTTCTTACATTCTGATTAGTGGTGAAAAACCAATCACTGTCACATGTAACTTGGTTGTAATATGGTGGATGTGGTAATTTTTGTTTAGGTACAACATTCTGATTAGTGGTGAAAAACGAATCACTGTCACATGTAACATAGTTGTAATGTGGTAAATAGTGTACTTTTTATTTTGGTGTGATGTTCTGATTAGTAGTGAAAAACTAGTACTAGGAGTTAATTTCAAGTAAACTAGGAAAACAAATTTAAATCTCAACTTCTAATTAGAACTTCATAAATTAATTTATTTTTAACAGGCATTAAATTGACAACTCTGATACATATTTTATGTACAAACAATGAATATTAGTGTGATTTGGATTTGAATGTACAACAGTGTTCATGTGAACAACCTGTGTCATAATTAGATACGAGTTCTTTAGATACATTCGTTGTTTGTTTGTTTTTTTCAGTTCCGCTGATATGAAGATATCACTTGCAAGGTACTAATGAACAGTTAGATGAGTAAAAGCATGGTTATTTTTTCAGACATATGTTAGTGATACTTTTGACCAAGAACACTAAATTGTTATTCAGTGAAAATCTCTTCAAACCAAACATTTGTAGTATTTTATAATATTTGCCTTTGAGGTGGGGTGTTAAATTTTTTTAACAGAATTATTAGTTAAATGTGATAGCCAGCGTATAAAGTGTATTCTATTTATGGTATGATATCATGCACTTTTACCAAACAAAATCTTCCTTTATGAGCTGGTATACCATTTACTTCATAATAGAAATATCTTTTTAGTTTTGTTTTTAACATCATTTCCCCTGTCTTATATGAACTTCATAGTTGTATATTATAATAGGAATGTAGTTTGTATCTGAAAGGAACATTTTTGTAGGTGACATCAATATCATTACATTTCACAGACATTTGTATTGTTTAACTTGTATATACTGTACTGTGCTAAAGTATTGGGACAAGAGAATATTTTTGTAATGCTTTCCATTTTATGGGATTAATTTTTCCATGCCTTTACAAAATGTTAATTTCAATGCTATGGTAATGCTTCACTAATTCTTGTTGATAATTGAATGAGACAGGGTAAGAATAATTATCATGCTTTAAAATTCCTATATACTTGTACCAAAAGCATGTCATAATGGTTCTGAGTTAATGAAAATTCTCATTAAATTTGGGGCCTGTAATAAATGTCATAGTACTCCATGCAGTGTATTAATTATATAGAAAAAGGCTAGTAAGGAATTAGCATATGGTACTGGTATATGCTAGAATAAATTAATGTAATAGCACTTCATAAATAAATATTGATAAAACAGTATATAACACTATATATTATCTTTTGTTGTCATGTCACAGCCCAAAAAAAGCAGAGAGAATTGTCAGTAGAGCAAAGAGTTTGCACAGAAGCTTTATGCTGCAGACTCCCCCAGCATGCTCTATTTTGTGACACTGAGACAGGTAAATTTGAAAGTAGAAAAGGAAGAGGCAGAACACCTACACTCAATCACACTGATGTTAAATATCTTTGTTTTTGCAGCCTTCAGGATAGCAGGAAGACTACCACTGATATCAAGCATGAGATAAACAACCATAAATCAAATGACACAAAAATTTTCAGATCTACAGTAGCAAGAAAACTTGACAAGAATGAAATATTTGACCATGCAGCAGAAAAAAAAAACACACAAAAACTTTACTTCAATCTCCAAATATTTTAGAGAGATTGGATTTTGCTAAAATGTACAAAAGCTGGACTGTTGATGATTGGAAAAGGGTTTTACGGATGGATGAGTTCAAGTTTGAAATATTTGGTTTAAAGTGTAGGATGTACAGTCAGCAGAAGACAGATGAAAGATACTAACTTAAATGTGCAGCATCTATCATGAAGCATGGGAAAGGAGTGTGATGGTCTGGGGGTGTTTTTCTACTGAGGGAACAAAAATATGTGCAAAATAGAATAATGGGCCAGCTCAAGTACCATCAGATACCAATCCATCATGGTATGCCTAGTGGTTTGCATATTATTGGTAAAGGATTCTACTGCTAAGAAGATAATGACTTTAAACACTCATCCAATCTTTGCAGAAATTACTTAGCTAAGAAAGAAGCTGCTGGAGTCCTTCAAATGATGTAATAGCCCCCACAGAGCCCCAGTCTCAAAAGAGTTGTGCAGATGTGAAATTTGATAGACCAGATATCTGAAAGGTCAGAAATTACATCCAAATAAACTTTGTGTGAGTGTATTAGAAACATTTGGAATAAATTCCCAATGGATACTTTGACTAAATATGTTGCAATAATACCTGAAAGACTTTCTGCAGTTATTAAAGTAGAAGGGGGGCACACAGAATATTAACTTTTTCCTAAACCCCTGTGATTCACCTTCCATTTTAGCCTGAAATCTAATTGTTGATGTTTTCCTAACACTTTTGCACAGTACTATATGTGTTTTAAATGTCATTATGAATGTTTTTTGTAGTTTATTCTGTTATAAGCTGTATTTATAAGATTTCAAATTCATATATGATGAACTTATTAATAACTTTCTTTCTTCACCATTTTTTTTCTGCTTATTATAGATCCCAAGGCCTATGCAAACAATGGTTGTGGAAAGGAGTTTCTTTTTACAAAAACAGAAAACAGCAGATTTTGGAAACTGAACAGTAGTGACAGTATAAGCAAAACAATTTCAGTGGGGAATAACACGAAGCAGCATTGCATTCTCCATGAAAGGACTAAAAGGTTTTATTGTGTTTTCTGTGGTAAAGAATTTAGTAGGAAAAGTGTACTACAAAAACATGAGAGGACACACACAGGGGAGAAACCATATAATTGTTTAATGTGTGGCAAAGAATTTGGAACAACTAGTCATCTAAAAATACATCAGAGGACACACACAGGAGAGAAACCATACAGTTGTGTAGTGTGTGGCAAAGAATTTGGAACAAACAGTCATTTAAAAATACATCAGAGGATACACACTGGGGAGAAACCATTCAGTTGCATACTGTGTGGTAAAAAATTTTACTGTAAAAACTTCCTGAAAAGACATCAGTGGATACACACTGGGGAAAAACCATACAGTTGTGAAAGTTGTGGTAAAGAATTTAGAACAAGTAGCAACCTAAAAATTCATCAGAGGATACACACTGGAGAGAAACCTTATAGTTGTGTAGTGTGTGGCAAAGAATTTAGAAGTAGTAGTTCACTAAAGAAACATGAGAGAATACACACTGGAGAAAAACAGTACAGTTGTGTCGTATGTGGAAACCAGTACGCAAGAAACAGCGATCTAAAAATACATGAAAGGATACACACTGGGGAGAAACCATACAGCTGTGTCGTGTGTGGAAAAGAATTTAGAAGCAGTAGTAATCTAAAAATACATCAGAGAGTACACTCAGGGGAGAAACCATACAATTGTGAAGTGTGTGGAAAAGAGATTGGAAGTAAAAACAGCTTGAAGATACATCAGAGAATTCACACTGGTGACAAGCCTTACACTTGTGATGTCTGTGGTAAGAAATTTATAAGTAATAGTTCACTTAAGAAACACAAAAGGCTGCACATTGAGGAAAAACAATATAGATGTATTGTGTGTGGTAAACAGTGCGAAGAATATAAGGACCTAAAAATACATGAGAGAATACATGCAAGAGAAAAAGCAATCACTTGTATAGTATGTCAAAAGAAATTTAGTAATTATAGTAACCTGAAAATTCATCAGAGAGTACACACAGGGGAGAAGCCATACAATTGTTTTGTTTGTGGAAAAGAGTTTGGAACTAATAATAACCTAAAAAGACATTACAGAATGCATACTGGGGAGAAACCTTACAGTTGTGATGTTTGTGGAAAAAAATTTTCACAGACTTCAAATTTGAAAAGGCATCAAATAAGCCACATTTAAGTTTAAACCTTATAATTTTGTATGTGTGTTGTAAAAACATGAAAGCTTTTGTTTCCTACAATGACTAAAATTATTTGCATACACCTTTTAATTTGTGATCCAGAAATACATATCAGCAGCTGTCATGAAAGTATGTTTCCTGTCTGTTGTTTTGGAACACTTAAAATTCCTATGCAAGCACCATCAGGTCTCAGGGATGAAGGATACTGTTTCACATTTACCATTTTACTAATACATAACATGTGGCAATGAGTTACCAGGAGGCAAATAAAGGAGAGAAGTCACAGATTTGTAGTTAGAAGTAAAGTACTGAGGAATAATAGTGTAATACATCAGATGATACTGTGGAGAAGTTCTGTTTACAGTATTTTCAGTTTAAAATATTTGCAACTTTCTGCATCAGATGGACTTTTGTAGTGTTTGGTAAATCATTCTTTCTATGAGTAGGTTAAAAAAGCATCATTGGATACAGGAGAGGCTGAAACAAAATAACTGAAAGTATTGTCATTAACAACTCTAAACTCTTAATATTAAAACTGATACTAGATTACACAGAGTGGAAATAAACAACATATATTCACATGTGTGTGACATACAAATTAGAACTTTCATTGATCCCACCAAGTTTGAAAGATATGTACTAAAGAGGAAAACAACCTACAAGATTGTAGAGTACATAGGAAATAATTTAAAACTAACAGTGACTTCAAAATAAATGAGTGATTTATATGTAGAAAACACTGAAGATTAAGTAGTGTTTTGAGTGTGATGTTAATCTAAATGTGTAAGATTTAATAAGCTATGAAGAAAATTCATCAGTAATGTTTCACAGAAAGTTCACACGTATACACACAACATGGTTAGTGTGTTCTTGAGAATAATTTTCAGAATTAAAAAAACAAAAACGATTAATTGATGTGAAATAATTTAATATGAAAAGTAGTGATTTAAGACAAAAAAATTATCCACATTATATGAAAAAGTTTAAGTTGTAACTTTTATCACTTGTTTGGTGTGATAACATATCCTTATATTTATCAGTATGTATTCTGTTCAGTCAGCTTTTTACTGTTGGATTTGTGGCAATTTTAAGGGTTGTTATATTTTGGCATTTAGAGTACAATTTATGTTGAGAAGCCTAACTTATCTTTAAACTAGGCTTCATTGTATTTTAAAAATTGGGTTTATCCTAAGTATTCCTAAGTTTAATTGTTAATAATTAACCATATTTATAAAATGAGTTTGCACAGGATCTTCAGAGTCAATGTATACACAGCTTCATTATAAAATACTCTATTAACGTAAGTAGGGGTATTATCAGAGCTTGGAGGTGAAAAAACCAAATTTTGAATTATGAATAAACATTATTTCTACCAGCCACCATATATGCTTCCAGGGTAACAGTAAAATCAGTATTCTTAGTGCAACTTTAGTGTTTTCAGTGTACTGTATGGTCAAAACTCCATTTCTTAGTGTAATTGGAATGGAGAAGTATCATGCCATTTTACACTGTACTAACCTGCCCAGCATGGCCAGGTGGTTAGAGTGCTTGACTCATAATCTGAGGGTCATGGGTTCAAAATCCCCATCACACCAAACATACTTGCCCCTTCAGCTATGGAAGCATTATAATAAATGGTTAATCCCATAAAATGTTGGTAAAAGAGTAGCTTATGAGTTAGCAGTGGGTGGTGATGACTAGCTGCCTTCCCTCTAGGCATCTCTAAATTAGGGATGGGTAGCACAGATAGTCCTTCTGTAGCTTTGCAGATAATTCATAAACAAACACGCAGATTCTACTAATCAGGTAGTCAAGTCACCTTTATGTATAAGGAATTTATTCTTTCCTATTTTTATTTACACTCAGGTAAATGAATATGCATCTAAATTTATGGCTTGCATACATACCAATTAATAACCTAACATCTAGCTGCAATGCTCCCTACAGTCCTGTACCTGTTTACACTCTTGTCCCTAAGACTGTACCTGACAACGGTCAGCTGCAAACTCTTTGTTAACGTGAAAATGACTTAAGAAGGTCAAAACATCGTTCTGTACTTTAATTAAAATGTTATTACCCATACTTGCTTTGTTGAGAATAAATGTTTACAGTACATTTTACACTTAAAATTCAATTACACTGGGATTATAGTGGCCTAATTTACAGATGGATACTGTGGATTATACCTCAATAATCAGTCATTACCTACTTGTTATTTACATAGGTGTTACATATATTGGATAGTTGGAAGTCTGTAAAAGCTTGTGAAATGATCATAATAAACAGTTTTGATGTTTGAAATATGTATCAATGATTTATAGACCAAGAACAATAACACTGTGATAATAAAGTGTTATGAAACAAAACATTAGAAATACTTTTCCAATTCAGGTAAGAAGTTTATTAATTTTGCAGTTGTGATAGTGTGTTTTGGTGTTAATAATTCACTTACAGTATCCTTTGATGTGTGTTTTGAAACCTTTCAATTTGCATCATTAAGTTCCTTGTGTGTTGTTTTTTGGATGTCATCTAGAGTATTCTATAACATTCTTATGTTGGAACTTTGGTTTTTGTTGTACTTTAAAATCTCCTTCCTTGCTTTTTGGACATTATTTTATCATGAAAATGTGTTTATATAAGTCTTTTCTATTACCACAACTTTATCAGTACTCACTTTCTATTTTCAGTTTCATGTGGGACCTGAAAGAAGGCTTTGTTTGTTTTTATATATTACTTACATAATAACAAACCCTTTTTTTCAAGCCAGAAACAAGTCTTGGGTAATGATAAACAACTGCTGGACATTCTGAAAAGAGTGAGTACAAGTCCTATCACACCACTGGCACACAAGTTCCAGTGAATTATGTCGATCCAGTGACCTTCTATGGCTGTTGGGTACAGGTCCTAAGGGAATATTTTGTTAGTATGCTAACACACATATAGTGTTTTATATTATCAGTGATATGCTCTTTATAATTGTATGTAAAATTTAAAAGTGTTTATATTGAAATTAACAGAAGAATAATCTCATGGATTATTTCATAGTATCAGCTTTTCCATTTATTCCAGTACAAGTGAATATTTGCTATCCAGTATGAGATTCATGCAATTCATTATAAGGTTTGGGAAGCAAATATAAGTCTGTTACTGCTCAAACAGAATCTCCTGTTTAAGATGTTGCTCTAGCTGTCTGTTGTTCAGATGATACCTTTATCTTCTTATGAGAAGGAAGATTATAAGGTTATACATAATATATCAAATTAGATGGCCATCTTTTCTATTGGCTGTCAGATAATGTCTTGAGGTTATAACCTTTCTTATATTCTACTGGGAATGACAAATCATAGGGTAGAGCAACCTTATGAGGTAAGTTTGACATTACCACGTAACATGAGATTTCTCCTGTTTGAAACACGATCTGACTGAGTAAGTTCAGAAGAACTGATGAGAAAGAATATTCTGTAAATTTTAAGTCTCCAATGAAAGAAACTACAAAAATGTTTGTGTGTATACAAGCAAATACACATACAAACTGTGTTTTTTTACTTAAATTAGATTGTTCAATGTGATATACACTTGTTCAAGTCTCTTCCAAATTCTTGCTAACTTGGAAACAATCGTTCATCTTAATGTTCCATAAAGAATGAAAGTCAGCCAATAAACCAACGTGGGTTAAACATGTAAATAACATTTCAACAAAAGTTTGGCAATGGATAAATTATGCCAGGCGTGTCTAATGTGTAAAAGCTTCAGCTGACAACACAATAAAAACGTACGAAACATGCATACGTCCAGTAATTGGATATGTTTGACCACCAAAAACTAACATAGCACCAAAATACATAAAACAAACAAAACACAATTTGTTACTAACTGGATCTACTTCATCCGAATTTGTGCACAAATATACAAACATTTTTCGAGAGATTCCTACATAAACTATTTCGGACGGAAATTATCTACTGTATGAATTAGATCGCTTGGATATTTATGATGAAAATCGCCTTAAGCACCCTTCACCAATTAATGCATATATTAAAATAAGCATTTAATAACACTATCTTGCGTTAGACCAAGAAGTCCACGTTGGTTTTAAGTTGCAACGAAATGCTCACGAGGAGTTTTGAAACTATCGAAATATGATAAATAAACGTGGAAATATTCTTCATGTGCAGAAATTTCACAACAACTAATGAAGAGAAAGTGAGCTAATTCAGTGGAAGTGCGGGATACTCTGACCCTCATGTAGTAATTAAATTTAGCCTTTTAAAAATTGCATGTGTTTATATTAAATAACGTAAAAAAATCACTTTCAAAACTCAAAATATACTTCTTAGAGCGAAGTTAATGATCAACAACAGATTTTTTTTTCAATGTGATGAGGATTCTCAGCTTTAATGCCCTTGTAAAATATGATAAAAATCTTATCACAGTTTACGAAGTTATTAACCCTAAACCGTGAAAATGGCCCGTATAACTATTATAAAATGCTTCCAAGTGATCCGGACCAAATCTAGGGAGAAATGTCCCATACTGACTTCTCAGCTGGTATAAAATGTTCGTATAGAATGGTATATTATTTTCAGAGATAAGTGCGTGAGAGATTACAATACCCTCTCCTCCACCCTCCGGGGCCAAGGTACAAATGCTGGTAATCTAGAAATTATTTTTTTTCTTGAGTTGTAAATGAAAATGGAAAGTTTTCTCTTTACAAAGACTTCTCAATCTATTTTCTGGAGTCGAGAGTTTTGTTGGAAAATACATTTATAATGTTGTAATTTAAATTATAACCAGAGAGAAAAGTGAGCTGCGGGTCGTAATTATGATGTTTAGATCAAAAGGTTTAACAAGCCGAGCCTAGGCCCCCAGTAACACAATGGTATTACGTTTGAGTACTTAAAATGTTAGAAAAAGTGTTAAGATACAAACAATAAAACTAGACGTAGAAGTAATAACGTCTTGATATTAAGATGGTCTTGCAATAAAACCTAGAAAGGCCTAAGAAAGTGAAGTCAATTTGTTTTTGGTATATTCGAAGCTAGATTGTAAATGCGAATTCTTGTGAAGTGTGTAGTTTTTATTTTGCTTTTTCCGATGGAAAGTAAATCAATTGATGCATTCTCATGATATATTTGAATCTGTATTTGCTACTGCGTTTACCAAGTTACTCTAACGAAGTTCATGTAATTCATTTTATGTTAATTAAGGTCATTTGTAATGCAGATCTAGAAGAGCTTACGGCAGTATACGGGTATTAAAGCCTATAGAAACGCGAGATGAGAAAACAAATTGCTATAAGCTACGAGGACTGGGCTTTCAATTATTCATAGTCGAGAACTTAAAAGAACCTGCCAACAAAAGAGCTATATAGAACATTTTTTTAAGGGATACGGTAAGGTTGTTATTTTTACTATGTAGTTGGAGTACCTCGTAGTGAACTTATATTCGTCTCTAGCTGAAATTTCGGGTGCTTGCGTGTCTACCAGATACTGTAATTTTACACATTTAGTTGTTGTTGTTTTGAATTAAGCACAAAGCTACACAATGGGCTATCTATGCTCTGCCCACCACGGGTATCGAAACCCGGATTTTAGCGTGTAAGTCCTCAGACATACCGCTGAGCCACTGGAGGGCTACACATTTAAATGTTAACAGCTATCAAGTCTTTTTTTATGGTTTTTCTCTTCTGAGGGATATCCACAAGTAGGGCGTTACTTTTTTGTGCCCATAGCAGAATTCTCAGGTTTTATATCAGTTATTTACAAGCATCCACTATCCAACACAGAAGACGTGTTATTTTATTGTTGTAGTGTCTTCTCAACACCGAACATCCAACTGTTAGAATGTTGCACAAATGATTGAGTGCTTCAGAATCTATAGACTAGTAAAATACTAACTGTAGTCATTGTTTTTACTTATTGGTATGTTTCATTTTTTGATATTTCAACCCCTCTTATAAACATAAGGAATCTAATCGTGTCCAATGAGTCTGTTTTTGGGTTGTATGGAGTAATTCTTTGCCATAAAGGCCTTTCTGGATTACCTCTGAGCCCCTGAATAACCGGTTTCAAACTCACAACATTTGCCTGAGTAGATTCCAGTTGTGTATTAGATCGTATCAGTTCCTCATCATTACCACTGTAGTTTAAATTAATCAGTATTTCTCTTCGATACTCTTCTATTTTCACAATGTTTAAATTTTTAACACATGGTTTTCAGGATAGTGAGTTAGCACTTCCATGCTTCTGTTCAGTGTGGTGTATGCCATAGCTCTATGCCTGGAGTTTTTGAGGGTATCTTGCTATTTGGCCTACCAGATTACGAAAATTCATTAGTTGCTTTAGAGCAACATGATATATCGGGAATGTAAATTTTTGTTTGTGTTGGCAATGATGGAAGTGATCCATAATTGAAATTCATAGAAACGTTAAATGATGAAATAAAGCAATTTACTGTCGCTGAAAATTGAATTATTTTCACCATATGATTTTAAATGCTCTATCAGTGGAAGAGCTATGATACTAAATTTTGTCAGGAATGCGATTATTTTGATTAAAATAAAGGCATAAACTGAGATAGTTTGTTTTCGAATTTCGCACAAAGCTACACGAGGGCTATCTGCGCTAGCCGTCCTTAATTTAGCAGCGTAAGACCAGAGGGAAGGCAGCTAGTGATCACCACCCACCGTCAACTCTTGGGCTACTGTTTTACCAACAAATAGTTGGATTGACCTCACATTATAACACTCCCACGGCTGAAAGGACGAACATGTTTGATGCAACGGGGATTCGAACCCGCGACCCTCAGATTAACCCACCTGGCCATGCCGAGTCAAACTGAGAAAGGGAACCTGTTACACATAACAAAACAATGGAGAGAAGAACAGAAGAGACAAAGCATATAAAGAATAACAAAAAGGCGGGTGAAGAAAATTTGAAAAAATAAGGACGAGAAAGGCAGAAAAATGAAAGCCAAGAAAATAATAGAAAAAATTGCAAGAAAATGATAGGAAAAGAAAAGAAAATCGTGAAATTTGAAAACAAGAAAGACCAAAATGAAATTTAAAAATTATAAAGAGTGAAATATGAGAAGCTATTAAAAAATTAAGAGATAAAAATAAATGCAAATGAAGACAAGATAATCAAAACTATTAACGATGTATCGAGATAAAAATTGGATAATAAAAATGTTGTAAGACTAAAAATAATGAGCAAAAGAGAGCAGCAGTGATGTAAAAACTAGCATTAGTAAAAAACAAAGAAAAAATGAATTATTATACGCAAATATTACCAGGATCACCTCTTTTTACACTGGCTTGGAAGTTCCAGCTTGGGATAACATTTGCTAAATGTATTGATTGGAGGAATTTGTTTGGTTTACACCTATTACCACCATTCCTGTATCAACTATTATGGGCAAACCTTCCTTAAATACTTCAGGCACAACATTACCCAACCCTGTTCTAAATTTACCTAGTCAATTCAATATTGATAAATCAAAAGACCAACTGACTTTGAGAAGAAGGTACCATGAAATATATATCAAGCTCCGTTCAGAATAATTTTCACAGTGAATGGGTGGTACAGTGAACAACTAATAGCAATTTCAAAGGACCAGCCTTGATATAATTAAGTAACCTTCCAGCTGAGAGCTGTAACAGTTACCAAGCTTTAGTTGCTTGCCTCATTCAGCAGGTTTGGAGCATCACCCAAGAAAGATGTATCCAGAACAAAATTCTGAAAAAGGACAGAGAGGAAAGAAGATTGCCAATTTACCTTACCTGGATATTCCTTGTGAAATGCTAGATTTATTGGCATATGACTAATTTATATACAAGTGATGAGTATCAGACTGAAACAAAGTAGGTGCAAGTCCCTAAAGGAAGTTTTGCAGTTGCTGATGGAACCAAAAACCTCTAAAACTGCTGTTAAACATCTTAAGACACTATTTCAAAGCTACAGAATAGCAGATTGAGTAGTGTCAAATCACTAACTCCAATAATTTAGAATAACTAGTTAGACAATTAAAGACATAGAATGGAGGAAATAAAGCACAATAAATTTGCAGTACCGTGTTAATTTCTATTCCTTTTAGTTCACACATTTTTTCTTCTTCTATTGTTTCCCTTTTTAGAAAACTGCATCTCTCAAGTATGCTACTAACTTTGGTTTTCTCTGGAGTCTAACTGATCAAGTGAAGATTAGCTTATAGTTTGATTCTCTTGCAGGAATAACAATATGCTTTTTAATTAGCATGCCAAGTTTTCTTGCCAGCAAATAAGGTAGTAGTCACACATGGACTCGTCAATGATCTTCACTGTCTCTTGACCAACTGATCTTTCATTGTTAATCATTCTTTTTTGTGTGTTAGAAACTCAAGTTTATTGCCATATTTACAACAGTGTTGGGTCATGATAAATTTTCTAATGGTTTCTACCTATACTTACCACAGATTCTACCAAACTTTCAACATATTTTTTTCTGCAGGTTATTTAAAAGAGATTTCAGTTAGTGGAAACTCTTAAACAGTCAGTGCATTATTTTAAAGCTGTTTTACATTTTGAGAATGTTGCAACTACTCAGTGACGACAATTAACTTCTACTTTTATTTGTGTAAGTGTATGAATTCACACATTAGTTTATTGAGTAAGTGTTAGTTTGCCTAATAGTGAACAGCAAGCATGTTTAGCATGGTTTATTTTTGTATTAGAGTTGGATCTATATGCTTACATTAACTGGAGAAACATTTTAATGTAAGACTCAGATGTTTGCTAGTCAAGGTTTTGGAGGATAACTGCAGTTAGTCACCGTTCTTTCTCTTCTTACACCTACATGATCATTTGTAATTTATGATATTACTATGGGTTGTGTGATAAAATATTGTTTGTATTGTAAATCATGGTGGCTTTTACTAAACATTTATATTTTATGTGAAACTAGTGTCCTGTTTCATTCTCTGAGACTTAACTGTCACATTAGTTGAAAAACATGCCTACATAAGAGACTCACAAACCTCTGGTTTTTGTGGGTCCATACTTCTCTCATCTACCAGAAATACTCAATATACCACAAGTGTAACTTGAAAAGACATCATGCCAAAAACTGCAGACAAAAGCTTGAAGGGAAATTTAAAATACAAGTAGGGAAACATTGTACAATAACCTTCATTTTAAAATATAGGCAAAATGTTTACATTATGCAATTAAATTATCAATAAATAATTTCTTCCAAAGGGCACTAGAAAGAAATTGTTGTAAAACAATCTGTTCATACACTTAAGATTATGAGGAATAAGTAGCTGTTAAAATGTCAAGGAGATAATACCAAAGATGACTCTTTGAGCCTAACCTGAGGGAAGGAATGACCACTGGGTTAATCAGACACTGATGAAACAGCAATTACCTGGATTTACAGAGCAAAATTCAGCTGAGAACAAACCACTTGCTCTAAATGATATAAAGAGTTCACTATAAGAACATTGCCCAAGAGTTCACAAGTTTATTGCAGTATACTGATTGACAATGGTTATAAACTTTCAATTAGGGATGTCACTAGGACCACAAAAGATCCAGGGATGGGGCAATAGGTTTAGGAATTTTTGGCATTTCAATATGATATCGATAATACTTCTATTATGTTTTTTAAGTACATCAACTTCATAATTGGGGCATTTCCCAACAGAATTGGGACATGAGCCCCACATGTCAGTGCCTAGCAATGCTTCTGGTTAGTCATTCAATCCAGTTTGGTAATAAATAGTAAGACCTGCCTCCAGACATGAAGAAGAATAAAGAAATAATGAAAAAAACAAGTAGACTAAAGGTTCCATCAAGTTATCCATATTGCAGGAATTTCTCTGTGTATCATGCCTGTGGGTAACTGACATCATGGAAGAGTTTGTAATGGCAACTGACTTCAAGCAGAGACACTGATGCAATGTTGTGCTAAATTTTCATTGCTTCACATTCTACGTCTATGCACTACATGGAAATTACTATACCAGAGATTCAACTTTCTAAACAATCAGGACAGTTATTGTATCATTGAGAAATGATGTGCTCAAACAGGACTTGGCGTATATGCATTCAGGGTTAATTTCTAATATTGTGTGACTTGTCTTCTTTTTTAGTTATTATGCAATAAATGCAAATAAATCAGATGAAGAAATGCCTCCAAGGGAAGATTCTGCCAAGTCAATCTCTTCCAAAGATATTGACTTTTCTTATTCAGGAACAAGTGGCAACGAGCCACACTGGATCACGCAAGAAGACCTGAATGGCCTTGCTCGTGATTTGTATCTGTCAAAATAGAAGTCAGAGCTCTTGGCTTCTCGGCTTAAACAGTGGAACCTAGTCCAGGAAGATGTAAGGATCACCAGTTTCAGGAATCGGAACAAAGACCTTGCTTCATTTTTCGACATGGAAAACAAGTTGTGCTACTGCACAAATGTACCTGGCTTGTTCACTTTCCTTGGTTTGCCACATAATCCTTCAGACTGGCATCTTTTCATAGACTGTTCCAAATGAAGTCTCAAGGCTGTGCTTCTGCACAACGGGAATAAATATCCCAGCATTCCCACTGCACACTCTGTCCATCTAAAGGAGTCCTATGACAATATGGAGCTTCTTTTAGAAGCTGTTAAGTACAACCAGTACCAGTGGAGTCTGTGTGGGGACCTCAAGGTCATTGGTCTTCTTATGGGTATGCAAGCGGGCTTCACAAAGTACTGTTGCTTTCTCTGTCTCTGGGATAGTTGAGCTGTATCCCAGCATTACAAGCAGAAAGACTGGGGGTCTAGAAGCACTTTCGTTCCTGGCAAACACAGCGTCAAGGAGAATCCTCTGGTTGACATGAAGAAGGTGCTTCTTCCTCTTCTTCACATCATGCTTGGTTTGATGAAGAATTTCGTGAAGGCCATGGACAAAAATGGTGCTGCCTTCCAACACTTGTCTACTGTGTTCCCAGGTCTCAGTGCTGCTAAACTCAAAGAGGGCATCTTTGTCGGACCTCAAATCCAAGAAGTGCTGAAGGATACTGATTTTGAGGAGCTTCTTACCTCAAAGGAACTGAGAGCATGGGAAGCATTTAAGTCAGTCTGTAGTGGCTTCCTTGGCAACACACGCGTACCAAATTACCAAGCCTGTATTGAGAAGTTGCTAAAGACTTATGAGGATATGGGATGCTGATTGTCACTCAAAATTCATTTTCTCCATTCCCACCTCAACTTCTTCCCTCCAAACCTTGGAGCAGTGAGTGATGAGCACGGAGAAAGATTCCACCAAGACATTAAAAAGATGGAGAGCAACTACCAAGGCAAGTGGAACCCCAGCATGATGGGAGACTTCTGCTGGATGCTCTTGCGTGACATCCCGGAGGCAAAATACACCACATCCTCTAAGAAAACACACTTCTAACTATCTGCGGTACTATGAATTGTGTGCATTGTGTCATCCAAGTATATTTATTCCGTCAATGTTCTTTATCTATCCTGTTTTATCTGTAATAACCTGCTGCAACTGTTGAAATAAACACGTATATACTCTGTATGTACTAAAATGAAACTATTTAAAAGCCAGAAAACTAGAGGTGATAGAGCAAAACTGTTTATAAATTTGAATTCAGCACACCCAAATTAGTAAAAAACATCTATTCACATTCTTGCCTCAGACAAAAAATATTTTTTTGTAAACCAGTGTAATCAAATACCTAGTTGCTGCATCTGGTGAATGATAACTCAATTGACTATCCATATGTCATTGGAGCTGTGATGTAGTTTCCAGACATCATTAATATCAACCTATGCAATGATTGGACAAGTCCAAAAGCGGTGTCCAATTGGCAAGAACTGGTGGTGCAAGAGGTGAAGCCAAGACAGTAGAAAGTGTCAGTAACAGGTTATCCCTACCAATGCGGATGTCTATTGAGGTAGACATTTGGCAGTGAGGAAATCTAAGCAATAGGTTATGTAGATAAGGTATACTACAGTCTTTCTTCATAGTCATTTTCCTTAACGGTTGGAATGTTTAACATATCCATTTTTATTACTTTTTAGTTTGTTTTCTTTAGTATTATACTTTCACTAAAAAGATTGCTTTGCATTGTTAGCTAAATAAATGCATTTAGAACTAACCTAGATCTCTTAAGCTTGCCGAATCTCTAAAATATTGTGTTTAGGTCAAAAATATGTTTAACAACAAGGATATCTAAATGAAAAAACAATGCAATTAACTACACTGATCGCAAAGTTACTTTTAGTTCAGCTTTATCCACACAGTTTATTCTGACTGAAAGTTATAATTACCATCATATAAAAAATAATTTCTCACGAATGTGTAAAAACAATTCTCATCTGATGGTGAAGAAACAATTGAATGCTATTTGCTGATTCAGCCAATCCATATAAATGCTATTTCCCACATACAAGTCTGGCTTATCTTTCTTTTGTTGTGTTCAGGGTTACTGACAAAAAGTAGAATTCTTCAAAAATAGTATAATACAGTAACACACGTTTATCAAAGCATAGATCGAACTGGATCTTCCTTGATGGTAAGAATTTGAAACTGAACAATTTTCAGGGTACTAAGTTTATTTATTATATTTGTATGGCTATATAATATGAACTGGATAGTGGCCAATGACACTTTTTCTTTACTTCTCTTATCCAGTGTGTAGGTTTTCCTCATAGTGAATACAAAGCACATTCACAACAACAGTATGTTTGATAACTTAATTCCCAGTTCTGGTGAGTTAACGTTTAAATTTCTTTTTTTAGTTTCATACACCAAAGCAGTATTTGAGTAAATAATACAGCTTGTTTATTTTTATCACTTATCAGAATGTCATATTCAAGAGATTATTCCTTGAGTATTGTACAAACAATGAATACATCACACCAAGAAAAACACTAATGCTGATAATACAGTATCAGGAAAACAATACATTATTAATACAAAGTTTACTGATATTACAGATGATCACCATAAAGCATATTATAATAAACATGAAAGTTTTACAATAATTAATTTAGATAATTTAATATTTCTGAAAACACATATGAGGAAGTGGTTCTATGAAAGGGGACACAATACAATATTTTCCCAGTGTTCTGTATAATGAAATATACAACAAGTGTTATTTCAGCATTAATACTTACTTTATAAACTAACAATAAAAACACAAACCACAGGCAAAAAAGAATGACTGATGCAAAAAACATTTATATAGAAAATACTCATTTAATCATCATACCTGCTGTATTCCCATTATAATTCAGGGTATACAAGTTTACTTCTATAAGATGCAAAAAAAAACAAACAACCATAGTCCCACAAAATGACTGATTAATACATACTGACCTTGGAACTTCAGTTCACCCAACTTGTTAAAGCACCAGTTGTTACAGTCTTCTGATTAAACAAGGGGGGGTGCAATTGTAGAAAAAACTTGTTCAAGGGACAAAATCCTTGTAAAATCTATTTGCCCTCTCATTCACTCGCCCACAAAACATACACATACATTAACTATACTTTTTAGGATTTTGTCTTTTTTGAACAATGAAAAATAGTACAAATTATTGCACTCGTCTATATTAGAGATGTAAACGTGAAATATTATAACAAAGTAAAGAATAAAGACAACTTCTCACTCAAACAGTTCTGACAAATATATAGCAGCAGAGTACAAATAATGATTTCTTGACCAGGTCTTCAAAAGAAAACAACAAATGCAACCAATTAGTTAATAATTTTTACTTAATGACAGCAAATACAATAAAACTCATCCCAAAGATATGTGCAAAGACTGGGCAAATTATTTATGTCCAGTAAACATTACAAAACAAAAGGAATTTCTTCCTTTTTTTTTCATTTGTACTTACGTACGTCATCTCACTTTTCCATTTTGATGCATTGTAGTTTATCTACTATAGTCACACATAACTTGTGCATCAGAATAGTTATTTGGAAATTAGGTAAGTTGTATATTCCATTTTGATTTCTAATCAGCTTTTGTTTTTATTTCTGTTCTTGTTACACTTTTTCTCATGCAATTTTATGTAGTAAATTATATTTGTACACTGCATTATCAATACTTGCTTGCTTTATAATACATTTATTTACTGTATAGACAGTACATGTAATACACATATCAACTTAATCTATTTAAGTATATATATATATATATTTTAAAAGGTAATTTTCTTTGTTTTTTCCAATTTCACTTACAGAATTTTACATGGAGGATAACATTTATATACTATATTATCACGTGTTGACTGCTTACCAACATGCTTATTTATCATATAAATAATGTACCAAGATATTTAGGTAGGGAATTTACTTTAAAAACTGATTTGATGAAGTACTTTCATGGTTCATATTTACATTGTTTAGCATTTATTGGCGCCAAATAGCTACTAGGCTATCCGCATTTCATAGGTCGAATTAACACAGAATTCTGAACCATATAAGCACTAAATTTTAATAAAATGCAAAAGAATACCAGTACAGTATCTTTATAATTCAGATGTAACAAGACCAACTAGATCAAATTATGAAATGTTTTTTATGTGATGCAATGTGAAAGAAACTCCATGCTGCTCCATATATCCTAATAAAAACATTTCCACACATCCTGACTCATATAAAGCCTTTGTAACATAAAACATAATAATTAAATTCTTTTGTTTCACCTACTTAATGTAGGTTATTTTAAGACTTTATGTTCAACACAAATCAATCCTAAATACTGTATATTACTAGGATGGAAGTCTCTCTTCTTTCATGTAAAAAGTACCAAAGATTTAATAACAAAGTTATGCAGGTTTTAAAAAAGTTGACGTGTATTATACAGTCATCATAAAAATGAAATGTTACAGCACTAATCAGAAGTTATCTAGCATAAGCATGCTTCTGATTTACTTTATTATTAAAACACTTGCAGATACAAGTTCTCTGATAAAAAACAAAAACTGAAAGAAAGTAGTTTCTGCTGCAATTACCAACTGAAAATAAATTTTACTGACTTTCTCTACTATGGACCTTGTAAAGTTCAGTAAAAATAAATACTACAGGAAAAATAATAAATAAACAAGTCCTTCTATCACATACACAACTACTTAATTTTGTTAATGCAATGTTAAATTGTTGTAAAATTGGAAATCTCTTAAAGCACTGATAAAGAACTAGGTGCAAAAACAATTTTGATAATTGTTTTTCTTCATCAAAAACAACTGTCACAATGTTTTATGTTAATGAAATAGCCATTTTATAGTAGTCTCTAAAGCGGAACCTCCCAGTGACACAACAGTATGTCTGTGGACTTACAAAGCTAAGAACCAGGTTTTGATACCATGGTGTGCAGAGCACAGGTAGCCCATTGGTACTTATTCAAAAACAACTCTAAAGCAGCTTGTCACTCATACATAAATGTGACAATCTCCATTGCTTTTAATTTATGTATCTTGAATCAAAATAAGAAACTTGCAATAGACATCATATTTTATGGATTCTCTACACTTGTATACTTTGATAATGTTAGAATTTCATGACTGATGACTCTAACCTTGTAGTCAAATCTTCAAAGTACTCTAGTTATAAACTATTTTTTCTCATCAATGTGTTTACTGATTTTATTTTTCATAGAACATTCTTTGATATATAGCACACCAATATAGATCCTTTCCAAAATTTTTTAACATATCATTTATAGTTGAAATATTTTGCCAATTTATTTGCCATAAATTTTACTACTGTATGGTTTCTATCAACTTTGAAAATTCTGTTGATTATTGTAGATGACTATGGATAATGTTTGTAGTAGGAACTATAACCATATATTATTTTTTCTCAAGCTTTTACCTTTTGTTACATCTTTACATCATTACTTGTTAAAAAAATTCATCGACTTAAGTAGTACAAGTCTTTTGTTTCACTGCAGTGTGGATCTGTTGGTGAATTTTTAATTGATCGCTTCTTCCAAATTCTTTACCACACACTACACAACTGTATGGTTTCTCCCCAGTGTGTATCCTTTCATGCACTTTCAAGTTACTACTTGTACCAAATTTTTTGCTACACACTACACAACTGTACGGCTTCTCCCCAGTGTGTATTCTCTCATGTACTTTCAAGTTACTACTTGTTACAAATTGTTGATTACATAAAGCACAACTGTATGGTTTCTCCCCAGTATGTACCTTCTCATGCATCTCTAAGCTACTACTCGTACCAAAATCCCTGCCACATACAGCACAACTGTATGGTTTCTCTCCAGTGTGAATCTGCTGATGAATTTTTAAGTGACAATTTCTTCTAAACTGTTTTCCACACACTACACAACTGTATGGTTTCTCCCCAGTGTGTATCCTCTCATGGACCTTCAGTCTACTACTTGTTCCAAACTTCTTGTCACAATAAGAACAACTATATGGTTTCTCTCCAGTGTGTATCCGCTGATGTACTTTTAGGTAGTCATTACAACTAAATTCTTTTTTACATACACCACAGCTGTATGGTTTGAACCTAATGTGTACTTTCTCATCCATCTCTAAGTCATCTTTCGAACCAAACTCTTTGCCACACTCATCAGAAATGTATAATTTATCTCTAGTATGAATGTGCTGATGAATTTTTAGGTGAGGTCTTCTTCTAAATTCTTTTCCACACACAACACAAGCATACTGTTGTTCTTTATTGTGCAACCTCTCATGTTTTCTAAGTGAACTATTACTTATAAATGTCTTGCCACAAACATCACAAATGTAAGGCTTATCACCAGTGTGAATTCTCTCATGTATTTTCAAGCTGTTCTTACTTCCAATCTCTTTTCCACACACTTCACACTTGTAAGGTTTCCCCCCTGAGTGCATTATTTCATGTGTTTCTAGTTTACTACTGTTTCTAAATTCCTTTCCACAAACAACACAAATATATTTTTTCTCATTGTGTAACCTCTCATGTTTTCTGAGTGAACTATTACTTATAAACTTTTTGCCACAAACATCACAAGTGTAAGGTTTGTCACCAGTGTGAATTCTCTGATGTATTTTCAAGCTGTTTTTATTTCCAATCTCCTTTCCACACACTTCACACTTGTATGGTTTCTCCCCTGAATGCATCTTCTCATGTGTTTCCAATTTATTACTACTTCTAAATTTTTTTCCACACACAACACAAATGTATAGTTTTTTCTCACTGTGTAGCCTCTCGTGTTTTCTGAGTGAACTATTACTCATAAATTTCTTGCCACAAACATCACAACTGTAAGGTCTGTCACCCGTGTGAATTCTCTGATGTATTTTCAAGCTATTTTTATTTCCAATCTCTTTTCCACACACTTCACATTTGTATGATTTTTCCCCCGAGTGTATCCTCTCATGTATTTTTAGGTCGCTATTTTTTGCATACTGATTGCCACAAACAAAACAACTGTACTTTTGCTCTCCAGTGCGTTTCTTCCGATGTCTTTTTAGATTACTGTTCACAAAACAGGAAACGCAATTTTGTTTTATGTTATTTTCCACAGAAAATGTCTTGCATACAACATCACTGTTATTTAGTTTCTGAAATTTGCCATTTTCTGTTTTTGTATGGACAGACTCCTTTCCACAATTGTTGTTGATGTAAGTCATTGGATCTAAAATGAAAAAACAAGCAACAAATAAAATTACAAAGCATACAGTATATACATGAATCTGGTAACTCCTATCTAACTATACTGAATAATACAATAAGATGCAAAAAAAACATTTCAACTTTAGAACAGTATCTATGTATCTCCGACTAAAGTCAGTTGATTAGTAAAAGCTGTTAATCAATTAATAGTCATGTTCATTCATCAATTATTCTCATAATACTTGGACAGTTGAAATAATAAGAATAGTTCGTTTGTTTAGAATTAAGCACAGAGTTACATAACATGTTGCCTGTGCTCTGCCAAACACAGGTACCGAAACCCAGTTCCTAGTGGTGTGAGTCAGTAGACATACCACTAGGGGTGCAATTAAAATAGAGTAATAATTAAAACAATAATTGATTAGTCAATTATTACCATGACATTAATCTGTTTAATTATACCTTTTATTAACAGATTATTTTATGTATAACTAATCAATGTAAATGATGCTCATAGGTGATCAGTTATACAAGTTAACTGTCTAACTCTACCTTCAATACAACAAATAACTTGAACACAAATGACTTTGTTTGTCTTCTCATGGAAATGAGAAGAAATGTATTTTAAAGGAATTTTATTGTAGATTTTTTACAGCATATTATAAAAGACTATGCAGATGTTTTTAATACACAATAAATTATGTTAAAATATACTAAAAAGGTTAAGGTACTTCAGATAAGATGATGACAGAAGCAAATTTAAAAAGAAATTTCTACTGAAAGGTGAATGGCACCACATTACAAAGGAAATGTTTCAAGAACAAAATGGATGATTTCAACATAATTAGATATGACTGTACAGACAGGATAGCATAACAACCTAAAGACATCAACTAGAAGATCTGTTAAAAGAATTTAGCTTCTCAACTCAAAGCAAATATAGTGAGATACTTCAGATGCTTGGTCTCAAAACATTAATAACAACTCGGTGTTTCTGTAATAACAACTCAGTGTTTCTGACCAAAATCATTATACACACAAAACATTAATAACAACTCAGTGTTTCTGACCAAAATCATTATACACACAAAACATTAATAACAACTCAGTGTTTCTGACCAAAATCATTATATACACAAAACATTAATAGCAACTCAGTGTTTCTGACCAAAATCATAATATATACATACCAAAAACTAAAAGTTTCTAATTATCTAACTGTTCATTAATATCTCTTGTCATGTTTTATTTGGGTTAATGCAAGATTATTTTTGCTATACTAAGAATTTTATTTAAAACTCAATACACACACTTGGCTATCATTATGAAGATGACAAACAAATAATTCAGCTAGTGATTTACAACTAAGTCAACATTGTTCCTGCATGTAATATACAATGGTTCCCCAAAACAGATCATCCTACAGTAACAGCAAAACTGCACTTTGAATTAAATTGAAAAATTATAGAAAATAAACCTGTAATCCATATATTGTTTAAAGTACATCAAGGGCTGAAACTTACAATAAAAATTAATTCAGTTGATTTATACAAACAACAGTACAAAGATTGTAAAATTTGATTTCAACATGCTTAATATGAAAAAATCAGTACTTGTGATTATCCTGATTTATCAGTAATAATACAACACTCACAGGTTTCTAGAAGTACAGCTGAAATACTTTTGAAAAAATAGTGTAAAAAAAGCATTTCTTTTGCTTACCTTTAGTTGTACAAGAATTTAACATTTTCATTCAGCTATAGCCTGTGCAGTTTTAGTATAAATACATTGTACAGATAGTTATTGAGACTGCCTTGTTCTAATTGCTTTGTTTTGTTGTTCTGTATAGTAGCTAATGTCTATTCTGCCAGAATGGATATTGCAGCAGTGTACAGCATCTTCATTGAAAGGATTAGCAACCATAATGCCCTTTCTCAGTTGATGTTATATTACCCAAATGACCAATACTGTGAGTGAACAACGGACACAAAGTGAAGTTATTGATTGAACCATGAAACTGAGCTTACCTGTTGAATACAAGTGCAATTTCTTGATTCATTTCTACCAAGAGATTGTCAAGTACAAGTCACATGTAAAAATCCAAACTAAACTGCAAACAAGAGACCCATAATCAAGTTTTGATCTTGTGAAAGTATGATAGATCTTAAGCACAGAACACTGATTGTCTCCTGAAGAGGTGAAAGAGAGGACAAGGAACATGTTCAGTGCTTTAATACACTTAACATAAAGATGCTTGATGGATGGAATGAAAGTTTGCAATCAAGAAAAAAATCCCAAGAAATTTGTTTTTGGTACCATTGGAAAAACATAGTCACCAAGCCAAAGCTTGGGATAAGGATTCAATCTCTTTTGGTGGCAAAAGAGTATGCAAATGGTTTTTGAAAAAGAAGAAAAGTGTGTGATTGTCCAATGCACAAGAGTGTTGAGGGAATTATAAATTTACCACTGAATATACCTCATGCTCAACAACTCACATGAAATATATCAGTCATCAACGTATATAGATGATAAGCAACAGTTGGAGGAAGTTGATAAGTGATGGCATCAATCTCAGTACTGAAAAAGTGTAACACTCAAAGCATAAATCTAAAGGAATGAACGAGATAGTTTAGAATCCAGACAGACCTGAATTTGTCTGTCGAGTACAAAATTCTGAATAAAAATGAGCAAACAGCCATGCAACTCATAAGAGAGGAGGTCAAATAAGATGGAAATTAAATGTTCTCTCTTGAGAAATACTTCCCTGATCTACGTTTCAAGTTTAATCAGGTGGTGGATGGTAGAGCACTGTTGTCAGAACCCACACTGGGTGGGTAAGGGGAGATAGTTCGATTCTAAGAACCAAATGAAATGAGCATTGACCATCCTCTTCAAGATCTTACACAGAAAGTTCATTAAAACAATACGTTGATAATTTGTTGGAATCTTGGGATCCTTCCCAAACTTAGTAAATGGTAGTATAACAGCCTGTCACCACGGTACCAAGCATTATGAAAGATGTCCTTCTGGTTGTTTTCAGCCAGATTTGCAGCAGCATTTCATCACGAATGTTGTCACATCTAATTGATACACTGCTGGACCTGTGAAGAGCATCCTGCAGTTCCATTATGATTAATGGGTAACTGTAGTAAGAGAAACCCATCTTTCAAAAGAAAATACTGATCTTTCAGCCCTAGTCTTGATGGCCAAGAAGGCTGAGAAGGAAGTAGAAGAGCTGGAAAAGAAAAATTCTCCCCAAGGGTGTTAGAAACATCAAGGACATTGTCAACTTCCCTTCCATTAGAGAGCAAGATCAAAAGGTGTTGGGAGATGACTAACCCACTGACCTTCCGATTTTTGTCCCAAACAACTTTGGAGCTGGTGGACGAACTTGATCCAATATTCCTTGTAGCTTTGATGCCTAAACTGCTGAGCATGGGCACAGGCCTACTGGTAAATAATGGAGTTAGAAAGAAAAGGATACTATTTAAAGATTTCACAACCTTGTTTTTTAGCCTTCTGTGCCTTCAACTGTGGTATGCAGATCAGGAGGCATTAACCACAGCCAGTTTTCTGGAAGATAAGAGAATGATCACTGTCTCGGGGTTACTCTCCACACTCCATGAAAAATGAGAATAGAGTGAGGGTGAGCAGACAGATAGATCTATAACAGCAAAATACTGAATGAATGCATGAAAGTAAGTATAAGAATCTTCAACGAATAGAGAGAAGTTACAATCTAAAAGCATATGTTCCACACAATGATCCTTCTACCAATATCAGAACTACCCAAGAGGGTGCTTTGTCCAATAAAGCCACTTAAGAGGAGAATGGAAGATAGCAACTGAACTAAAAGAACATCTAGGACCAACTGATTGCAATTCTCTCCTGGAGACAGTTGGATGGAACAAATAGTAATGGTACGACCCAAAGAGAGATGAAATGTAACAGCCTAAAGTGGAGCGGTTAGTGACACAGATGTGGAAGGCATATGCTGGATGCTTCACCATGGGTTTTACCATCACACAACCTGTCTTTCCTGTAAAGGGAAAACTGATGAAGAATGATGGCATCGACAGGTTGGAGGAAAGCTTTATGTAAGGAGAGATAAACCAGATGGTATGAATCAATCAGGGCTTTAATGTCATCAAAGTTGGAATGTAAACCTTGACAGTTCCACTGTATAAGTGTGGTCTTTGTTATTTGGTTGGGATTGAGAGGCCTTTGATTTATGATCAATCTGCTTCACTTCAAAAGATAAGTGATCTTCTAAAGTTCCATGGATTCTGATTGTGGTTGAGTGGGCAGATCTCTTTCAGAAGATGGCAAATCTAGTGACTATAGAAGCAACCATATAACAGTTTTGCACCTTGGGGTTAATGGAGAGAGACTTGAGCAGCCACCTGAAACAGAGAAGGGGTCAGAGACAAAAGCTGATGCAGACCTGTCAACTCCCTTTTTCACAGATGGTAACAGATTCTGAAGATAAGAGGGAAAAAAAGATTCTTCAGGAGGCACAGAAAGGTCAAGGTCAGTCTGGAGGATATGTCTTTATCAACATGGAAGACAACAGTTTCAGTGCTTCAGAACAGAACATGTTATTAACAGCCCTTAAGCTCTGTACCTCTTTTTCCTCAATCCACTTGGGATAAAAACAGGAATAGCAAGGGTAGAAAGTATCACAGATGATGAAGTGAAGTTACTGATCACATAGATTTGTCTCATTGTCTTTGACACCACAACTAGGCACAGCACAGAGACTCATAGCAAGAGGTCTTAGAGTAACCAAACCAATGACACTGGAAACATTGGAAAAGATTAAGGATATAGGGGGACATGGAGAACATAAAAATTAGAAGGCAGGTGAGCCAAAGTATCCACCTTTGCAAGTGAAGACACAATGCACAGCCCAAAACTCCTTGACTGGAGATCCTGTTGAGAATCTTTGATTTGAGAATGTTAAGAAAATCCCTTTGAACAATAACTCATCAAGATGTATTCAGGGTAGCATGACAAGTAATATTACTTGGACTTCAAGAGAAGTTTTATGTTCTATTTTTGATGTTTCAGCCAGAATGTCTACAGGTCTTAATTTTCAGACAGATTTGTAAGAGGCAGGCAGCAAGCCCTTCCAACCACTACAGAATAAAAAAACTGGCAACATCTGACCAAAGGATTTTTCAGATAGTGTGTGTCAAATGAGGATTTGAGGCACGGTATCAACTGTAATTTAGGACTGAGTATTAGATCCCTCAAAGCATGGTTATATACCAAGCAAGGATTGTTTAACCTTAATAGTGAGTGGGTGAAAGTTGTGAGAAGCCATGAGAAAGAGAAAAATTCAGTGTCAACAGACCCCACTCATTATGCAGCCCTTCAGGGGGAATGAGTTATTGAGCTGAAAGCAAAAAGCTCAGCAGATATTCAAGGTTTTGTGGACACTATATCCAAATACCAGCATCAGGTCCATAACACATATTTAATACATCCAATACTGGTAATCAGTTGACTCTAGCCATGGAGGACCACCTTAAGGAATTTAAAGCCAAACTGGTGTGTTGGGGTTGGACCCCTCAACAACCAGGATCCTATCTTTCATGAATCGCTATGCATGAAAAACATGTGGGTGGATGTTCACATTCCAGAGGAGGTAAAGTGAAAAGAAAGAACCTTCACCATGTATAGGTATCCACAAAAAGATAGTTACAATTAGGTTGCTATGTATTTTTTATTTCTAACAATGGGTGCCACATAGCAAAAACATTGAGAAATTCTGCACTGTGTATTGCCAGTCATTTATTCTACTTATAAAATTAACAAATTGTGGCTCACCAATTTAGACTGGAAGACAACTACAGTATTGATGAGTTTTCCCCATCGTGTATCTTTTTATGTATTTTATGAGTACCTTTTCCACCAAACTCTTTACTTCACAAGACACTGTAACAAAAACAATTCAACCAATCAGGTAAACTTTTCCCACAATATTTGTTTAGGGGTACCTAATAAAACACCCTCTAAAAATGTAATAAAACAACAGTAAAAATACAGATCTATGTAGTCTGGAATTAGTTTTAATCATCAGGTTGATGTCCCCCGAATCTTTAAAACTAAGAGTTAATCCTGTTTTAAAATAGTAACTGTACAAAATATTAATAGAGTTCTGGAAGTGATATCTGTACTCACCAGATGTACCTTCTAACCGAGAGTCAAGTTCCAACTCGTCTTGAAGTTCATTTTCTTCTTTCACACCAATAACTTCATCTTTTAAATTATTTAGATGTATTTCATTATCAACACTCTCACTAAACTCAGAAACAACCCCATCATGTTGTGGACCACCAAGCTGCTCAGCTGTAATTCTCACAAATGTGTTCTGAAATACAAATAATATATTCAGAAGATCCAAAATAATCAACTAGTTCTGGTACTAAATGTAAGACACAACAGTCTACAGATGGTATTTTAGTGTTATTAGTACTTATTAAATTTCCTTAATGAATGAACTAATACCTTACTAGAAACTTATCTGAAACACATCAGTACAAAAATGTTTTACAATAATCTATCTATGAAAATGATAGGAACTATAACAGCAAATACTTTAATAATAAGTAACATCTATGAAAATTACTTAGGAAGAGGAGTGTCAGCATATTTCTTTATTGTAATTTTGTTATTTATTTGTGAAAAAAACTTTAATAATTTTATACATGATTATATTATGCAAATCTGAGATGGTAAAAACAAAGTTAGTGAATGCAACTGATGTTTATAGGCCATATTACTTCAAACTTCTGAATATATTAAAGGTAAATATTTCTGTTCTTGAGATAAAAGTTGATTTTACTTATTTTATGTGCAGGATAGCATCTAACACTAGTTGTCAACATCGATAAGACTTTGGCATCTAGAAAGAGTAATAATTATTAGGAATCTATATACTGCCTGTTGTCAATCTCTGACTACTTTCCATGGTGTGGATTAATCTTCAAAGTTGGCATGGAGGTTCACTGAGGCCATGCAGTGTGTGCATACCAAAGTTCATTTTTGTACTTTGCATTTCTATGGCATTTAAGTTTTTATCACTACATCAACCTCCTGTATATGGATCTTCACTATATTTGGCATAAAGGTTCATTGGGTTCACGGCAAGATACATACACATTTTCAGTTTTGGAATTTGTGTATTCATGGACCATTTTTTTTTTTAGTACCTCACCTTCTGCAGACAGACCTTCACCAAATTTGGTATGGAGGTTCATTAAGTCAATGGGAAAATAATAATTTTTAGTTTTGGATTTTATGAGAATGTTTGCATTTTTTAATCATTAATTTGCTTCCTGCTGACGAATATTTAACAAGCTTGAAATGAAGGTTTATTGGGTCCATGGGGAGATAGGTACAAATTTTGAGTTTTACATTTGATGGCTTTTATTAGCATGTTCTACAATTACATATACAGGAAGCAATTTTTCATGTCCTGAGAAGACCATTTATTAATAATGAATTTATATAACTTCCATCCAGGGAATGAGTACTCTAGCTAGCCTTATCAATATGTCAGTATCAGTTATATTAGCAATTTTGGTAATATAATGATACCAGCTGATATTTATAAACTACTGACTGGATCTTGGCCAACAACTCTCTTCTATCCTCATAAATTGCAACACCAATGAACATGTGTGTAACAAAAAATAAAAAAGTATTTGTTAAAACAACAGAACTTTGAGAAATGGTCACAAAATTAATTTTTTGCATGTTTGGAATTAAGCACCAAGCTACACAACAGGCTACGTGTGATCTGGTAACCACAGGTACAAAATCCAGCTTCCAGCATTGTAAATCTACAGACAAAACACTGTGCCACTGGGAACAAAACTAAGTTTTGAAAATTAAAAAAAGGAAATTTTACCACAGAATTTCCTTCTAAGACATCCAATAACTTCAATACCATAGAAAGTATGGTTTTCTAAGTTAACAGTATTAATAACTAAATGTTAACTCAAACTGTATAATAGTTTACTCTAAGTGGAAACATTTTTTTTTTAAAACTAACAAATCACCTCAACTTTTTCTGTTACTTCTCCATAGTACTCTTCTTGTTCAATTTTCACTTTACTAAATTCAGGAACAGAAGGGCTCTCTAGGAAACTAGTTTTTCCTGTTTCACGAGATAAATGCATATGTGTCACAAGACAATTTACACATTAGTGCATTATAATAAAAATCATCACAGTATTATGTTACATGATTACATATCTAACATTATTTTTAGTTTTTTTAGTCAACTGAATTTTTTATTTCAAAACCAGTTACAACTTAAATTTCAGACTTTTGCTTTTTTATTTCAGTGTTTAGTAAATGCTTGGTAATAAAGAATACACATCTTTGTTATAAAAAGAAAAAAAACACATTCTATCTTGTACAGCATTTTTGTAATATTTCATACTCTATGAACTTTATATTTATTATTAATAGAAGTAATAAAAATGAAAGCAAAATGCCACAGAATAAATAAAATATGTTTACCACAAGAGAAAACAATGTCCAGCTACTCTTTCCTGGACAAACTGGACTGCATTTAGAATTTGGCAAATTCTGAGAGGTGTGATTAATGTACATGTATGGAACTTTGGAAAGCTCAGTCGCATGTTATGAACAACTTCACTCCTAATTTAAAACAGCATCAATTTAATACATGTGAATTGTATATTTCCTGCACACTAAAAAAATGTACACATCTATATTCTAATAAAACTAAAGTGACATATCCAAACATAAGTGATACAAATGATTATTTGTACCAGTAATCGGGTCATATGTGTTGGTGATTTCAGTAATGAAAAAAACTGAAACTAGAGTTGATGTTTAAAAAATTTCATCTTCATCACAGTTTTTATATGTTTTAACTTCTTGAACCATACATCATTACATTTTTTTTTTAATATAAAATTTCAAAACAGGTAAGAATTAATTCTTCAAATGGCTATCCACCAGATATAATTTATTCAGAATATGGTTGTGCAACCAAAACTTCAAAACTTGCAAACTGTGTGTGTGCATTTTCTTATAGTAAAGCCACACCGGGCTATCTGCTGAGCCCACCAAAGAAAACTTAACCCCTGATTTTAGCATTGTAAATCCATAGGCATACCACTATACTAGCAGGGGAAAACTTGCAAACTAGTTCAAGTCTTAGCATTTCTTAAGTATAAGAATGTATCACTAATAGGTTGTTCGAAAAATAATGGCAGATTTTTTATATTAAAATTTTAATCATTTTTAGAGTTAAGAAATATTTTTTCAGAACTTCAGATATACCATTGAAAAATAATAAAACTTTCTTTTATTCTTTTCAAAAATTTTATTTTCAATATTCCAGACCATATTTAATGATGGAGGGGGGAGAGGAAATTGTACATCATTTTTTGTGTGTGAATTCATACTTGGTTATAATGCACCGCAAACAACTTTCAACATCAGCCAAGTATGGGGAAAAGAAACTACCACTGAACATAAAGTACAATATTAGTTCCAAAAGTTTCATAATGGAGATGTAAGTCTTGAAGATAAGGAGAGCAGAGGATGTCCTTCTGCTGTTGAAAATGACCAACTGAGAACAAAAGTGAAAAGAAACCCACTCCAAACTGTTTGAGAAATGGTACAAGAATTTAACATTAGCATTTCCACAATTTTGGACCATCTCAAGCAATTGGAAAAGTGAAAAAGCTTGATAAGTGGGTTCCACGTGGAGTTGCTGAAAATCAGAAAAATTGCTCTACACTGATTTTACACAACAGAAATGACTCATTTCTTGGTCAAACTGTCACCTGCAATAAAAAGTGGACCCTCCCTTTACAATAGCAGAAAGAAAACTGCAAAATGGCTCAAAGATGACTAGTTTACAACACACTTCCCAAAGCCAAAGTTGCACCACCAGAAGATTGTGGTCACTGTATGGTGGTCTGTAGCTGGTATTATCCACTACAGCTTGATCAACTAGAGCCAGAATACCACTACAGAGGTTCAGTGTTAAGAACAGGAAGAAATGTATAGAAAGTTGCATGAAAATATTCCAGCAATAGTCAAATGAAGAGAACCAGTCATACTTCACGATAACACTTGGCCACATGTTGCTCAAATGATATTCCAGAAGCTCGAAAAATTGGGCAATGAAACATTGCCTCATCCTCCTTACTCCCCATACCTGTTGCCACCAACAACCACTTTTTCAAGCATTTGGACAACTTGTTACAGGACAAAAGATTTAACAACAGAGCAGAAGCAGAGAATGGTTTTAAAGCAATATTTTAGTTCTAGGACTTCACAGTTTTATCGTCATGGCATAAATGTTTTTTTTCTCTCTCATTGAAAAAAAAGTGTGTAAATTCACTACTTTCCCATTTTTATTAAAAAAGTTACTTTTGAACTTTATTTCTTATTAAAGTTAAAATTTAAAATCTGCCATTATTTTTTGAACAATCTAATACATATTTACTGTATGATTTTTGTTTCTTAGGTATTGAAATAATATTTTGCTACTCAACAAACACTATTTCTGTGAATAATACATTTCTTTACACTACTCAAATAAACAGAAGCAAAAGCTATATAATAATTCAACATATGATTTAAAAGTGCCATTGAAATAATACTTTGAGTGAAGGAATTTCTGTATACAGTAAGAGCAATGCATACACAGGTCATGGTCATCATTACTGAATATTTTTTAATGAGTAATTGTCATCTAAGTGAAAATATTTTCATATTTTGCATACATGAAAATCTATTCTGTATTTCACAATTTTGTTACTTTTTCTAACAAAGCACATTGCACACTGAACCATTCTGTTGTCCTAACAGCATTTCAAACAAGTTCTGTGGAAAACAAAACATACATGTATCATTTTATTTGAACAAGAGAGAAATTCTTGCTCTTAGTAGATTTATAAAGCCACTATCCTCACAGGCTTTGTGTTAAAAGTTCTTCACAAAATATTTTGCAAATTTTCTGTCATAGCACTTCTAAAGTTATTCCATTATTAACTAATTTCATCATATACTTGAAGATATTTTGAATATAAATTCAACAATATTTGCCTAATCTCGGGATAATATGGCTCAAATTAATTGAAATATATCAGGGAAACTATTCAAATGACAAATGAAAGCATGACACCTCTTAGGCAAGATTTATAAGGGAGAATATTTTAATAATTAACTTTAAAACCGTTTGATTCAATTCTTGAACATACACAGCTTACATTAATAGTCCAGAATTGTAGCAATACAATGTTTCTCAGGGAGTATGCAAACAGATAACATGCAATATAAAGCCATTAACTACTGTGATAAAACTAATGATCAATACATTACTGCATCACTTTAATTTATCAAACAACACAAATACTTTATTACAACACAGAATATTATTTATTTTAAAATTGTAAGAATACAATAAAAGGGTATCTTATTTATAGCAATAGTCATTGTCACTGTGTTATCTTCAGGATTTCTTGTAAAGCAGAGAAGTACAGACTCACACAAAACTAATTTGTTTAATAAAAGTCACTACATTTAACAAAACAAACCAAATTAATATTGCAAATCAGGATATGTATATATAGAGCCAACTCTTACAAAAAAGCACTGTTTACTCACAGGAAAACTTACAGTCTTACTCAATAATCTAAACCTAAGATTTAAAACCTAAATCTGGGTTTTAACCCATCCTTACAAATAACGAGTTGTTTTTTTTTCTTGAACAAAGCCACAATAGACTATGTTGTGTCCATTACAGGAAATGGAACACCAAATTTTATCATTGTCTATTTGGAGAACCAAATAAAAAAAGTTAGCTCTTTAGCCACTTGAGACCTTCTAATGTTCCCCAAAAGTAAAACAATACAATAATAGCACACTGACCTCATTACCATTAGAAATGATAAAAAAATTACCAATTAATTAATCTAACTGAAACCTTTATGTAATCCACAAACTTAGAAGCAGTAGTTCACATGCAAAACTGGAAAATATCGGTGAACAGCTCTTATGAAATTCAGAGACAAATTCTGATGTAAATTGTGCTTAAAGTTTGTTAAAATGTCCTGCAGAACCTGGGAAACATCTGTTTAAGTCTTTTGAATTTTATAAGTATAAAAAAATAAGTATATAAGAATTTTATAGTATAAAAATATTTTAAAATCTATGACAATCTGCTCTCCCAGACCTCAACACTGTTTTAAATTTAGCAACAAACCCAAAAGTTTCTGATACAAGAGAACAGTGATTGGTAACTGTTAGATAAGATAGTCAATGAACACTGAAGATCCTGGATGAGTCCATATATAACTACTGTTTGAACTACCAAAAGGAATGATTCAGCACACTAATTAAAAAGCATATGCTTACTCCTGTAAGAGAATCAGATACGAAGGAACTTAATCTTTATTTGAACCATCAAGTCCCTTAGGAAAGTTACAGTTAGAAACTTTATTGAGCAATGCTACATTCCAACACAAGGAACAAGAGAGAGAGAGAAAAAATTTAAAGGAGTGTAAAACATGCAGTATATCCTGGTACTACACTGCTATATCACAGGTAAACTTAAAGGTTCCCATACCCCCTACAACTCTAGTGCTGTTACTTCTTATTACTCACTTTATAGGAAGAGGAGTCCTCTGTTTCCCTCACGTAATCTACACAAAGAACCCAACTAGTACAAGTACCAAGTCTATCACAACCATCAAGCTGGCAGAGTAAAAAAATAAATATATATATATATCTACCACAAGCATCTGCTCAATTTATAAAACTGTTGGATATTAATATTATCAAATAGTTTTGTGTTTCCTGACACCACAAATTGTTTAAGGTAAATTAACTGAAAGCAAATTATAAAACATCCATGTTCTCAAATATATCAAAACAACTTCCAGCTGTTAATGAAGTGTGCTTCAAATGCAAAACTTGTGATGAATGTATAGAGTACAAAATTATAGTAATACAAACAGTTTCAGTTTATCTAACTGGACATTAAGTGATATTTGTTTCTAGCAAGGACAATATTTTTCCATCAACAAACCTAAATATCCATAGGATATTTCAAGATATCTTAGTGTCATATCATTTGCTTGAGTTTGAAGTGTAAAAAGGAAAAGATTTAGCCAATGTTTCACTTTTTTTGTAACTGAAACTACAAGTTCCATATTTCAGAAATGTAAAGAAGGTTGAGCATACCTATCAAATGAACAAGATAGACAAACAAATGAAACGGATACCAAACGAGAGTGAATAGTGGTATCTGAGCATGAATTTGGTCTCAGGAATCAAAATTTCGAAAACAATTTGTGCTAGTTACAGTTTTTATGCTAAAATTTTTAAATTAGAAAGTGCACATTTGTAAACTTTTACAGTTTATCAATAAGCATTACAATGCTTTCATCTGCAAAATATCAGACTTTACATTATGGTTTTCAAGCAATATTTTTCTCATGCCTTTCTTCTTTTCTCATATTGCCTATCCAAAATGCAGAGTAACTGTCATCTTAATATTAAAAATACTTTAATCAATCTAAAAAATTTCAAATTTCCAATGTAAACTCCTTATAATGCCCACATAGCTATCAAACATTTCTTAAGAAAAAACTTTATATTTTTATCTGTTATTTTTATTAATGAATCTCTTCTGTACACGTGTAGTCAATTTGGTCAGTTTTGCAACTGCCATAAAAAAGTAGAAAATAAATAAATTATGCCTGTTTCCTAGTAAAATGCTCACATAATATAACATAACATCAAAAATATTTAGATGAAATTTATAAAATTATTTTTCTTAAATTAGCCTCTCATCTGTGCTTGGCTAACAATATACAAATTACAATGACACGATGAACTTTTACCCATCATTTTTGTATATTTTTAACATATTCACACAAAATTAAGGGTTACACTTCAACAGAAATAAAAATATGATGTCCTTCATGAGTACTTTCCTTTCAAAGTTAAGTAGAATAGCAAAATTAGTTAATTCACAGTATTTAGATATTAACAGCCTGAGATCCAGGTTTTACATTGTCTGTTTTGAAAATACAGTTGTTATTTTGTATTAACTTGAGCAAAAGTTATAACACACACTGAGCTTGTTTTAATTTTTTTGAGAATAAAAATAGCTCCAATTACAATGTGTATGCATTTGTTATCTGAATAAGTAAACAAGGAGTTGGACAAATACTACAAGTTATTTATAACTAGACATTACAAAAATAAATTAGAAAACACACAGTTCAAAACAAAAATATTATTCATACAAAAGATGAAAACACAGATTCAGTTTCTTACTATTCTGGTTAACCCTTTCATTACAGGTTCAGTGGAATCCTTCCAGCTCATAACCATGAGAATATTTTTCTATAATTTTTAATAATATATACACACGTTTAGAAAATTTTGAAGGTTATTAGTAAGCACTACAAGGCTTTCATACCCAAAATATCAAGAGTTTGAATTGAGTAATTAATGATTTTATCATAAAAAAATTTTCAGAATGTTGACTACCCACAACATGTAGTTTTATTTTAATATTAAAAATACTTATGCATAGTCAAGTTTTCCAATTTCTCACATTAAATCTTTGCAACTTCTAGTTATCAAATGTTTTAAGGAAAAAATAAATTTTATCTGCTGTTTTCACAATCAAAATGGAACTCCATACATTTCATAGATTTGACTGATCTCAAACCTACCATAAAAATTAGGAAATAAATATAAATTATGCTTTTCTCTTTCTAGAACGAGTACAAATAATAACAGGAAAACAAATGTTTAATCTAAATAGCTTAAATATTGACTTTCCAGCCATTACTGGTTAAGATAGAAGTTACAATGATGTGGTGCACTTGCATTCACGTTACTGTACTCAAGAGTTTGAAACTGATCTTTAGGCCTCACAAAATTACCTGTCTTAGTTGTATTTCAGTGGACTAGTGTTTTGTAAAATAGTCACACTTCAATTATTATACACCAGGGGTGGCCAAACTTGCTTAATGTAAGAGTCACATATGAAAAACTTTAGATGTTTGAGAGCTGTAATACAAGAACAAATATTACACACCCTTTTATTGTTACATGCACAAATTATTACATAAATTATATATATATATATTAAGAAATACATGTACATAATATCTATTCATGTATGTAGCATTTAAACTGTTAATTTGTATTAGTTTAAATGATCACAATGTACACATATATATACCAAATGTTTTCAAAATCCTGGGTGATTATTGTTATAACTATAACAAGCGTATTTATTACGGGAAATGAACTACAAAAACATCTTAGAAAAACATGAAAATTTGCATTTCATTAACATAAATGAAGGGGGTAAAAACAGATATTTTTAATGATATTTACTTGTATTAGTAAATATCTGGTCAAAACAGGAAGGAAAATATGTAAAACAATAAAATTTGAGATATTTTAATCAGATACCACCTTACAAACTTTTAGTCTTATCATAATACTTTTCTGACACAGACAGACATTGATACAATTATCAGGCTATTTACTGCTAGTAGAGGTCTTGCGAGTTTCCATCTTGGTTGTCAGTCATTGAAATTCTAGTTGATATGTAGTAAAGTCTGTACGAATTAGCTTCATCAGGTGTTGATTTATAAGGATTGCATGACGCTTCGACTTCACAAACTTCATAACAGAGTACAGTGATTTACAGCAGTATGTTGTGCTGAATATTGAGATGAGTCACACACAGGTTTTCTTTAGTTCAGGATATTTTATTTCTGGAACTTGCTTCCAGAACTCAATTGTAGAATGGGATTTATGGATTATCTTTAGACCTAGGTCCTCTTGTAGTTCTATTAATTCCATTTCAATAGCAGAAGATTCTGTAACCAGAGGTTTGAAAATTGGACAACCATCATTGATCACATCAGCCATGAATGAATTTACAAAAAAAGGTAAAGCAAGTCCTCAAACCTGTCTTGGAAATTATCAAGCAGCCCTTGTAATTTATCTTTCTATCTGTCCAGGTTGTGGTCTTTTATTTCTATAACAGAATATATTTACTCTCCTTCTGAGATTAGGAAAGTAATCAAAATTTTTTGACAATATATTTCTTTGGAAAAGTTATTTTATCCTGAAAGCTGAAAATTGTCTTGGTAAGGTCAGAAACAATCTTATCCTTCCCCTGGAGTGCCAAGTTAAGAATTTGTAGATGATTCATTATATCAGGGAGGAATGTCAGATCTTGAATCCATTCATCATTTCCCAGTTGAGGAGAGAATATTTTATTTTCTTCAAGTGATAATAGGCTCCAACAGATCTACAAACTTATTTAAGACACTGTTGGCTGACAGCCACCTCACAATGCAGTAGAAAGAGACATCACTGGGTTTACCTTCAAACTCCAGTTCTTCAATAAACTTTTGAACTATCAGAAGGTCTTCAGATTTAAGTGTATGAAATTGACAATTTCAAGAACAAATTTTATAACATCTTCACACTTGAAGTATCTGATCGCCAGGTGTTCATGATGAATAATGCAATGAACAGAAAGAAACTTTGGAAAGTTGGGATCACTTTTCATTAGTGCAATTAATCCTGCAAATGCTCCATCTGTTGCAACACTGACAAGTTTATCCAGTAAAATATCAGCATTTCTTTCAGCTCTGTCAAGCACATTTTTAATGTCAAAACCACGAGTTCTTTCTTTTAATGCCACTAAGTCCAACATCTCTTCTTTCACAGTTACATCAAAGGAAACATAACAAACAAATATCACCAATTGCAAATTATCTTGTATGTCTGTAGATTCATCAAGGTCTCAGCTGAATACAAGGAAATTCTTTGAATGATCTTGCATTTTGCCTGCAACATCAGCACTGAGCCAGAAGATACATTTCTTTGTATTTTGGCACGAAGTTGGTGTTTGTGCTATTAGCTGCTGAAGTTTAGTGTTATTTGGATATAACACTAAAACTACTTCAGCTATATTCTTCTTAACAAATTTATCATCAGAATATGGGCATTTAGCATGAGAAAAATTCTATGATAAAACAAAACTAGCTTCAGTCATTGCATCAACTTCCTTACTGAACGTTGTCAACAGTGTCTGTTGGCTATTTAGTGATGATTTTAACAGTTAACTTGTTTTTCCATACTTCTGAATTAGGTGGATAATCAGATGAAAAGTTTTTATGATTTGTTTCATTGTAGAGTTGAGTTACTGGCTTTGTAATGACTAAGTAACACATTGCAGATAAGACACAAATGTTTACCTCCTTTAATGGTGAATGAAAAATCTTCCTCCCACTCTGGCTTACAATTTCCGTTTTCATCTTTATACTTTTGCTTCTTACAATTTGATAATGCCATCTTCCTTCATAAAATTTTCACAGACACTTCTAAGAATTTAAAGTGAAAAGAAACAATAAGCTCCAACACATACAATGCAACCAAACTCTACAACACCCAATATCACACTAACACTGCTAATTTCATTACCTGCAACATAGCTACAACCATGCAATTGCAAGCCACGCCCACTAAAACTAGCATTGTCAGCACTGGTTTGTACAATTACAGATTCTCCAGCACAATTCCTGTGTAATCCTTGCTTGTATGATTGCTGATTCCCCAGCACAATTCCTCTGTAATCCTTGCTGATCTGAAATTTCTTTAATCCCTGACTCAAATCTAGCATGAAAATTAGGATTTAAATTCTTAAATATATTTACTCACCATGAACATTAAACTTACTTTTTAATCCAGTGGACTTTCAGTTTATACCAAGTAAATAATTATAAAGTTTGGGATTTTTTTTTTTATTATTTACCTTTAATACTTATTGTGGTACAAAAAGGAGCTCAGCCAACATATTTATACAAGCTGCACATTATAGGTCAAAGAGCCATGGTTTGGCCACACCTGTTATACACTATATATGCGTATAAATTATTACTGTTTACAAACAAGCTTTTAAAATTATTTTTATTGAATCATATAACTGTAGATAATGAAGTAAAGCAAACAAGTATCTCTTCTGGTTATAACTTTTCTACTCAGCTACTGCTTGTCATAGGCTGCCTTAAACATTTTACATGTGGAGGATATCAAACAAACTTTTTGTTAGCTTTTTATAGAAATTTGAAACAACCAAAAAAACCACAAAAAAACTATACTGATACTAAAGAATTCTACTATAATTTATCAAATTTAGCAAATAAACTTATTTGTGCCTAAAAATATATATAAAATTTTAAAGAGGCTAAAAGACTCAACAGTGTGTTGGTTTATTTTAAAAGAATGAGATGAAGCAGTTATATTTGGAGGTGACTGAGAAAATCACTGAGGGGACATTCAGTTTTTGATTGGTTATTCACAAATCATATGTAGAAGTGTATATAATGAACCATTTCCAAAAATGGAAAGCGGCAAGTGGGGCCAGTGTTTAATTCAGTACAAGAACAATAACTTAGGAAACAGAAAATATAGGAAGTACATATTTCATGTTCTACTTTATCAATATTGGTAATTTGAATTCCTAAATTCATACAAAACTATAGGATTTGTACTTTAACATCACAATGTCTAATCTGAATCAATGCTGCATTCAACATACCACCCAACACACAAAAATAAATGTTTAAGTGTTTTTTTTCTAAATATTTACTTTTAAATTAGGAAACTAAATAATGTATAATATAAAAATTTAAATTATAATCTACTGTTTGATACTAAACTTATTGACATCAATTCATAAAATAGTAGTTCAATAAAATTTTGAATGTGATGATGTGGATTTTGACCTGTGATCTATCTGGAAAGGGTTAAGAGCTTGATCTGCTGACCACAAACAAACAAATTCCCACAGAGGATGAAAGGTTATAGCCCTAAATTTGGACTATTTAAGTATTGATCACAAACAGATATTACCAAAACAACAGCTGTCATTACTTAATAATAACTGAATTAATTGATAGTTACAACTTCAATAACTAGTTATTGATTCAAATAATAGGTGAGTATACAATAATGTCTCAAGTAATTTACAACAAAGTTGAAGTTATACAAGTTTGTATGCATATTTGTGCACTTTAAAGTATTTAAACTATAACCTTTAATGCTGTATGTGTGGTACCTTCACAAAAATCCTATAGATTTTTAGTGGTATCTCAGCAAATACAAAAGATAGGACATTCTTATTTTATATTCACTCTTGTTAATATTAATAATTTGAGTTGCAAATCCATACATAACTACAGATTTTGTATTTTGACACCACAAATATAATTTGTATCAGTAATGCATTCAGTATATAGATAGATAGATATAAAAAAGTTTTAGGTTTCTTTTTCAATATTAACTTTCAAACTAATAAGATGAATAAAGTATAATGTTAACATTTGAATTATAATCATCAGTTTGATACCAAATTTACCGACATATGTCCATGAAATAGTAGTTCAATAAAATTTTGAATGAAATTCAAAAAACACAATGACATGGATTTTGACCTTTGACCTACAGCAACAGGATTAAATCCATGGAAGTGGACAATACCAAGTTTAAATGGCAGCTAGTTTTTAACATTTCACACATGATCTTCAGTCACTCATACATACATTGGACTGAAGAATACAAGTGAAATTGTGAAAAGTTTCTATTTAAATTTGATATTGTTCCATTAGAATGGATTTAAACTTTCGTTACTGTTGAATTACAGCATTTTAAACCACGAACTGGACCTACCAATTGTTGCACTCAGAGTTGTCTTTAATCCTACATTTTTGAATAAATGTATTTCGAGTTTTATGTTTTAAATATATTATTAACTGGGCCAACAGCAAAGTTAGGAAGTGTTGAAACTTCCAATTGCCACAAATACATAGTGTTAATGACAGAAAAAACCACTGAAACTACAACTGGAGTGAACATAACCTTTAAAATAAATGTATGTTCACTACTGTTGTTAACTGAGATTAAATTAGTCATATGGTTCAGTAATGATATTACTGTTAAACTTTATGCATGAGGAGAGTTAGTTTTTATTCTACATAGAATAAATTTCTGATCAGTTTTGAAGAATACACAGAACGTTGTCACACTGAGAACCAGCATACACAATTAATGGTGAAAATAAGCAGTTAGAACACAAGATATTTATGTATTGTTTGACTCACTATTAGGTGATGTTATAGCATCTTCATGGTTTTCCATCAGTTTGATATCCAACACAGCATTCTGTTCTTCATCATAAACAGGTTCCACTTTTATTTCCAATACTTCCATTCTTACATCAGAGAAGCTCATATCATGCTCAACTTAAGTCTACACTTCAACTGAAAAACAAACAAAAAATTACAACTTTAATTTTCTCAAAGGGCATCAAAGTCTTCCAAGTAAAAGTTCAGCATTTTCTTTACCTTGGTGTTTTTCATCATCAGAAATACCAAAATAAATGTTACTTTAATTACAACTTTATCTTCATACATATCAACAGCAAAAACTCTCCCATTTCTAAGAGGTGTACCTATAATCTAAATTGATTTTCAAGTACCTTGTAAAGATAAAAATACATAATGAATTTTTCTTTGCCTGATTGAAATTTTATTTCTGATTGATTAATTTAAAACCAAAAGAAAAAACTTCAACTGACATTATTTTGAAGATTCAATATGTTCTATCACATAATACTGTAATCCAGGATCTAAGTTTCCTTTTACCTTGCAGTTAAGAATAGTTAATTTCAGGTGTAAATTATTAAGATCTATAAATTGTCACTTTTTGAATTTTTACTTATACACATTGTGTTCAGCTTATCTCACTCGAAACTAATCAGAAAATTACTTTTAATTTTACCTATAGCTCACACACAAAGAAATACTGTGGTTTATTTTACAACATACAAGAGTCAACCAAATACATTTCTGTTTTTATCAAATGACACATTTAGCACAATTGTTACCTACCAACCAAATGTTCAGTCTTGCATGCTTTAATCAACATACTTAAGTTGCTGAAAAATTATGCTCACATAATAATGCAGAAGCAAAGTTTAATAACTGATCTTAAACTGAATACACCTGCAAAAAATGAGACTAAGTAGGATTTGATATACATGGGAAACAGGGAATGATGTTAGAAGATGCAAGTTAATTTCTATAAATATATTTTGTGGTAATTCCAATACAGGTGAAAACTTCCATATAAAATATTGATTTTGGCCAGTACTTGTAGATAAAATTACACTCTTATAGGCTCCTTGTTCTTTCACTTTATGAAATAAAGCATAACACTATTTCAATGAAATAGTTTAAAACAAAATTATACATGGAAAGACTTCTTACTGTCATACAGTGACTAACAGAACATTAACACGTTAAAAAGTTTTCTTAGGTGGCTTGTCAACATTATTGGCTATTTCCAGGATTGTTTACTGAATTGGTGGTGTACGAACAATAACATCATACTAGTACTAAAATAGTACATTTTCATAACATCAGCAAAACTATCTTAAGGTAAATATTTTGGAACAAGTTAAGCCTACAGGTAAATAATTTTCTTCTTAACTTAAATGTTAGACTAACATTGTGTTAAATATGTTAAACTATACATACATTCACAAACAGAAATTAATTTAACACTTTTGAAACCATGCAATTAATTTTCTAAGTTGCATTTCAAACCTATCCCAAATGACAGACACCAGCAACTAAATAATGAAAAACAAATCAGTCAGCTCTCTTCATCACAATTATCAGAACCCGATTTTATATAGTGTTACAAGTTTCCTTTTGATTTCTATAGCCATTTCATGACAATCACTTAGATTAATGTAATCAATTAATAAGGCTGAAAATTATTCAATTAGAAAATCCCACTCAATTCCCAGATCTATTAAAATGTCTCAATTAAGATTTTCTAATTTTTCTAAAAATAAATTTATATCCCACATCCAGGCTGGTTTCATGTCCCTAATAATCAAAGGTATCTAAAAAAAATTGCATGTTCTAGCCTTCATAGGGCATATAATAATAAATTGTGCAAATAGTTTTAGAAATTACTGTAAAAAGCAAGAGATTTTCTCACAATATTTAAGTCCTACAGGCTTTAGCTTTACTGATTATTTAAACCTTTTATCATACCTGACAGCAACTAAATTAAATAATAGAAGTAATATGAATAATGTGACTTTAAAATGAAACAATATAAATGAGACTTAAAGTTACAATTGCAACTTATGAAATGACAAAATTTATATTTTATACCACACAAATTTTACATTTATTACATAGTATTTCAAAGATTTTACTTAAAGGGAGGTATAATAAAAACAAATTAAATATTGTATTTTGTTTTATTCAAACAGTTGTTAGGTAAAAGTGCAGTAAAACTTTAAATGTTGAACTAATTATCTGTAAAAGTTACTAAAAATTTTCAACTATGGATTATTTGCTTTAAGGGTTCCTGAAATTTTTCAGTAAGTGAAAGACCTATTTATAATGCTTTTTTATAACATTTGTACTAATCAATGATCATTATTTTGTTTGACATATAAATTAATGTTTTAAGCATCACACAGAGAAAATCAATAGCGAAAATTTAAAAATAAATTTAAAGGAAAGAAAGTTTTCTTTATTGAAAGCAGCCCATTTACACCTATCATCACAATTGCTCTATAGACAAGTTAACATGAACTGGTTGAAATAATGCACTGGTCCTGTGAGATAAACATTCAGTAAAGTCAACTTGCCCTTCATCATCTATTAGACAAGCGAAATTTTTGCAGTATTTTTTAATTTTATTTCTTATCATGTAATAAACATCAGAAGAGATTTTAAAATAACACACTAAACCAGCTGTGATTAAAGACATTAATGTGCATAATTCAGGATTTCTTTATTACTACATGATTGCTGTTAACTGAGAGAAAGTCATGCTAAAATATATATATATATATAACTAACCCTATAAATATTTTAAGATACTTAAATTTTCAGTTTACTGTTCACAAAGTACTTTTTGTCAATTCCCTGCAGCACAATACCAGTATGTTTTTTGTGCTATAAATTACCTTTTAAAACAAACTGCCATTACACATTCCAATTCAGTTTTAACTATACTCCAAGTTATGTTTTAATATGGTATAAATTTTGTTGTGCATGTCTAACTTGGTTCCAAAACCATCTTTTTAAAGTTTTCATAACAGAGCCCATCACTTGGCAACAGCAATGTATAGGCGTAGAATATTTAGAGCTTCACAAAATTAACGAAAACTTAAAAGTAAACTATGTCTATCTACTTTTATTTATTTTTAATAAACTTCTTTCAACAGTCACATATCCTTTACATATTTCAATAAATATCTGAAACAAAATATTTACTTTTAACTTGAAACTTACAGTAAACCTTTTGGCTTATGTAGCCGAATTTTCATTAAAACTGTGTCTTATCACACTTCATGACACTATGAATTCATGTTTAATACGTTACAATAACATTAGTATTACCACTACACTGATCATACATTTGTAACTTACATGTCTAATATAACTTCTACGACGAACACAAATGGGGTAAAACACGTTGGTACAATAAAATCAAATTACAATAATTCTTCCATTATTACCAAAAACTTATAAACTATACGATAACAGTGACTAGATAAGCTTTGAATTTTCAATTTCGAATCAACTAATAAAACAGTTGAAAAGTTTTGGTCTAATCTCAAGTAATACATTTAACCCGTAACTACTGGTCTGATCAGAGGTCACAAAAATATATGTAATTAGATAAACTACTAATTAATACGTCAGTATATGCTATTTTCATTGTTATCTTTATAAAATTAATAACAGTTATTTTTTCAATTAAAAATGCTATGTAAGTATATAAAGAATTTAATTAACACACTCCCATTATCACTTATCTACTAACAAAACATTTACTATCAAATACTCGCAACTGACCACAACAATATCCGTAGTCTACGTACATAACAATTACTAAATGACGTCACTTGCAGCTACATGTACTAGCAAATGTCATTATTAAATAATAAAAAGTAATAAATAAAATATTCAAATTAATAGAAAATATTCATACATTTCACCTATTATAATATTTATACATATATATATATATATATATATATATTAACAACCAATCAAAACTATCTGTTATAAGTTTGTTGTTAAGCGCAAAACCTTCAGACATGTTCGCCCTTTCAGCCGTGGAAGTGTTATAAAATCACAATCAATCCCACTATTCGTTGTAGCCCAAGAGTTGGCAGTGAGTGATGATGACTAGCTGCCTTCTCTTTAGTCTTACACTACTAAATTAGGGACAGCTGGCGCAGATAACCCTTGAGTAGTTTCAAAATAAGTGCAAAACTACACAATGGGCCCCCCAGTGGCTCAGCGGTATGTCTGCGGACTTACACGCTAAAATCCGGGTTTCGATACCCGTGGTGGGCAGAGCACAGACAGCCCATTGTGTAGCTTTGTGCTTAATTCAAAACAACAACAACAACTACACAATGGATCATCTGAGGTCTGTTAATCGTAGGTATCAATGTCTCGTTTTAAGCCTCCAGGCTTACTGCTGAACCACTGCAAAGCTAAATTCAAAAGACGTGCACTGCCCTGGAAAAACAAAACAAAACTATTTGCCAGTCTTCTGGCTTATGACGCAACTGCCATTAATAATGCTTCTATGTTATTCATATTGTTATTGTTGTTAACATTAAGACTGGGTGATAAAGAAAAAATTATTATAAATGCACTAAGTCTCTAAGTCTTACAGTATTATGTTATCTAAGCCTTAGATATTTTCATAAATTCGGACAATTTTTAAAATGCAGACACTAGTGGATATTTTGAAACATAAAAAAATTAATAGACCATCTGAGGCCTGTTAATCGCAGGTTTTGAAACCTTGTTTTCATCGTTATAAGCCTAAAGGCTTACTACTAAACCACTGGGAAGGTAAATTTAAAAGAATTGCGCATCCTGCAAAAATCTGTTTGTCAATATTCTAACTTGCGATGCAACCCTCAATAACAATATTGCTAGGTTATTTATATTGTTAATGCTGCAAACGTCGAGACGGGATATTGAAGAAAACATTGTTATAGAGGTATGACGTTTTTAAAACTTTAATAGTGATGTCATCAAACTCTTGGGTATTTTCACGAAATCGAACAATTTTTTAGTACGAATGGTAGTGAGTATTTTGAAACATGCAGTATTAAGTGTGGTAACTTTTTATGTAAGAATTTCATTTCAGGAAAGCCCGCTTTGAATCCAATTTTCCATATGAGAACATTAAAACCTATGATAAAACTGTTTGGCAAAAGTGAAAGTTATTATAATTTTATGAAATTTTTTTGAAATATCGAAAAAAGTTCAGTTTAATACAGCAATAATGCCTCATTTCAGGTGAATTAAATCATTTTAAACAAAATAATTTAAAGAATTAGAATTTTATTTAAAACATTTTTGTCCTCAAACCGTAAATCAACGCATTTTTTCTTAAAAAAATAGGAAAACCAAAAGAAAATAATAACTTGAGAACTAAACAGAAAAATTAATATTAATAAAGATTGTGGTTGTTTTTGAATCAAGCATTAAAATCCGAAACCCGGATTTTAGCGTTGTAAGTCCGCAGACATACCGCTGAGCCACTGGGGGGCATTTAATAAAGAAATACTGTTTAGTTCGAATTTCGCACAAAGCTACTCGAGGGTTATCTGTGCTAGCCATCCCTAATTTAGCTGTGCAAGGCTAGAGGGAAGGCAGTTAGTCATCACCACTAACCGCCAACTCTTGGGCTACTCTTTTACCAAGGAATAGTGGGACTGAGCGAAAAATTACAACGCCCCCACGGCTGAAAGGGCGAGCATGTTTGGCGCGAGGGGAATGCGAACTCGCGACCCTCAGATTACGAGTCGCACGCCTTATCACGCTTGGCCATACTGGGCCTTTAGAGTGGGGGGAAAGAAAATATTGAAAACCCTCAATAGTGTTTACCTTCTCAGCAACAGTAAAGCGAAATCGAAGACTAACAAAATTTTTCTTACAATTCTTAAGGCTTACAAATGAGAATTTACATAAAAAATGTAATACTGCTGTCTTTTTTTATTTCTATATAACATCTTTGCAAGATGAACAGATCTTCGCCAAAACTGGTATGAGGGTTTATTATATCCATGCAAGTGTGCCTTCAAATTTTCAGTTCTACATTTTGCAGATTTTATGGACGTGTTTTACAACTACGTATAAGAGAAACAACTTTTCATGTCCAAAGATGATCTTTCATTCATCATGAATTTACATAACTTCCGTCCTTGGGTCGGATACTCCAGCTATGTAAATAAAATTCTATTTTTAAAATCCCATATCTAACGCACAGTTTCTCGTGAAGAAAACATAACCTACTGTATAGACGGTGTAATCATTATACAAATACTGGAAATTTCTGGTAAATCAAAGTAATCTGTAACCATAAAGACAAGAGGTTCATGAATTTTTTATGCAGGTGTGTTCATTAATGACCCTCTTGATGGTTCTCATGTCTAAAAGGTCAGATAACCAGACTCAAGATGCAGAACATACTAAAGATGAAAATGAGGAAGAAAAACGAACAGGAAAAAAGGACAGAGAAAGACATGAAGTAAAGAGAAAGACAATGTGTAAGAATTTGTTCACAGCCAAAGGTGTCTAAGGATCTGTAAACATAAACAGAACGTGCCCCTGTTGCTTCATGTGAAATTTTGCACAAAGCTACTTCAGGACTGTTTGCATAAACGATCTCTAATTTAATAGAAGCAGACTGTAGGGAAGGCAACTATTCAACACTTCACATTGCCAATCCTTTGGTTGCTCTTTTAGTAGGGAATGGAAAAGGTCAAGAACAAACATGAGAAAGCAAATCCACAAACACGTTTTAAGGAGGAACATGAGATAAAAAACCTAGTGCAAACTTGGGAGATGTAAAGAGTTGGCCCTCTTTAACAGATTCAGAGAACTCCGAACACCTTATTGGTGGTAAACTGATACTTTTGTCATCATGCACAGCACAGGTGTGCCCTTAAGTGGTAAACACAAAGGCAACAAAAATAATTCACCTACTAAGAACTGAAGAATTACAACCAGAAAACTGAAGAAAAATTAGTGTGATGTAACAAAAGTTTAAAAACATATGCAGATTTTATACACATGCTGGCCTTCAAAATCCTCTAAGAGACTACTGTGAAAGAGATGCTAAAATAATGCCAAACAGTAAATTTGGCAAGATGCAATCCAAAATTTACTTTGAAGATGTAAGGGATCGTTCTTGTAAAAAAAGGATTTGTTACTCAAAATAATTTGTACTTGTAGCTGAAATAATTTTTTGAATAATAGAAGCAAAATGGATTGATGATTTTCATAGCACCTGAAGGTAGCTCTGAAACTAGGTAAGGAAAAAAAACCTATGAACCAGAATTTTGAAACAAGTAAAGAAGGAAATAATTCGTTGAGCTAAACAAAATGTATGAGATAGTGCAATAAAATTGATAAATAGCTAGAAAAGCATCTGCAAGAATAGTGTTGAGGTGGAGCAGGAGAGTGTAAGCAGAGACGAGCATTACATTTATTGGATATACATTTTACTTTTACTTTAACCTCCAAAACACACATACCATGTGCTGACACTATAGTTAGTATTCTACACTAAGAATGTAAAGGCGCCAGTGTAGATGAGATCCGTACATAAAGCAAATGAATAGAACCGGAGAGTATCAAGAGAGAAAATGATACAAGAGTGTGAGAACTGCATTACATCCAGGACAGGTATGCTCTTTACCTGAAACTTTTTTCCATATCAAAGACTGAATATGATATGAGTAACTGTTAGTGTATGCCAGCCACAACCAAAGAGATGAGGTTCTACAACTGGGAATTAGAATTAAGGATTTATGGTACCTATATTCCAAATTGGTGGTAAAGACTATTAGATCGCAATGTTATATATACTTTGATTGGATCCCAAACCATAGCAATAGAGTGTTTATCACACCACCAGAATCACAACGAATAAGTAAGTAACACTGAAGCAGAAAACTTTCTCCTTCACCTGAATAACTAAAAAAAAACAAAAAAACACTCCAGCCTCGGAATGACGGTGTAAGGTCGACTTTACTCAACAAAAGAAATAGAACATACCCAGTCTGGAAGCATGAGCATTTATCCTCACTCCCCAGCCAAATGGACAAGGAGTATTCTATTTCCCCTTAAATTTTGGAAAGGACGTGAAATCTGTGGTTAACCAAGGCCCCAGAATGAGACCACTTCACGTTCGAAATTATGAGAAGATAGTGAACTACCTTCAATAAACAACAAATGAAACCGACGCTGATCAAAGTCAAGGATCATAGCATTTCCCCACCAGATACTTTTGAATCAAATATGAACTGAAATTACGAGTAGGCTCCGCAGAGACTGATGTCACTCCTACTTGCATCTGCCCCCCAGTGGCTCAGCGGTATGTCTGCGGACTTACACGCTAAAATCCGGGTTTCGATACCCGTGGTGGGCAGATCACAGGTAGCCCATTGTGTAGCTTTGTGCTCAATTCAAAACAACAACAACAACCTACTTGTATCTGGGGAAACACCCAAAAACACAACTAGGAGGGCCCAAACTTTGCCCTTTTCTTCAAAAGTGGAGGAACTACTTTAACACTCCGGATGAAAATCCTCTGTCCAACACCTCAATGACTGGAAACCAGGGGTGGTAAGGACTCTTGATCTCCACTATTAGAATCTGGATGGATAAAATAAATTAGAAATCCTAAGGAAAAGTGCTCTGAAAACTGTACAGTAGGTAAACCAAGTTCCACACATTTTAAAAAGCAAAATGATCCCGATTTATTCAACTTGAAGATTAAACAGGATCCCCTTTAGATTTACTCATCATTGTCCATGAGTGACAGCCCATAATAAGGTAATACCATCTGTTAAGCACCTTGATGATCTTATGGAACACCCCGTTTCAACAGAGCATGTTGTAGCCAGTAGTAATTACAATGAAAGTGGTTGCTAGTGCAAACTTACGAGAGAAGGCACACGTGCCTGGGAAACACTCGCCACAGAGTGGGATTCAGTGAAAAATAATGAGTTAGTAAGTGTTGTTCAAGCTCTGAATTGTTTCCATCACTATCCATATGGGAAAAAGTTTACTCTCCAGACTGATGCTGAAGCACTGAAGTGGGTGGTAAATCTTCATAATCCAGAATGCTAAAAAACACCAAATGTACAACTTTAATACCACATATTATGCTGAACAGAACCATAGAAATGATAATGCATTATCTTATAAAACATATGTTAATGAAGAACGTTAACACTGTGAGAACAGGAAAGTATACAATAAAAAGAAGACTAATCTGAAGTACAGCAAAGCATAGTCCATAATGTAGCCTCGGCCATTGATGATGAAGAACTAATGTAAAACAACGTCCGACTGCTAGCTGCTCAAGCTGCTCAAATGTTGTTTGAAAAAAATAATTAAAATGTCTTTGCGAACTATTGAAAATTACATATCAATACAATGTGGTACAAAAATATTCATACTTTTCATTGAAGTAAGATTCATTTAGTCCTCTAGTCTACATGTTCCCAAACGTAGACCTCCTTTGTGATGATCTGTTCAAGAATTCTTTCATGAGCTCTTCTATATTTATTTTGTCGACCTCATCTTTGTGAGTGTAACAAACTGCCACATGTTTGAGGCGGCACTGAGACATAGTTGACCTTTACCACGTCTTCAACCATCTTAATACAGGAAAGCTGCGTTCTCATTTTACATGAGAAAAACACTTCACAAAATTGGCTTTTTTCATGCATTTTAAAGTAAGCATCGTTCGCATCTTTCAGAGATACTGCTTTTGTTGTTCCTTTGAACATGGGCAACTGAAACTCGGGCCGTTGTGCAGAGATATCTGGATAGAAGTTTATAATCGAGTTGTCAATCTTGCCAGATGTTATCATGTTCTCAAGTGCCAGATATTGCTTCATGTCATTGTTGTCTGCATTGAATCTAGTGGTCAGATGTTCTATGACTGTGCCCACAAATTCAAAATATTGGCTTCTGTAGTGATCTCGAGCTGTTGCAAAATGGTGTGCTGAGCCATCACCTGTAATCCTTCTGGGGGATCTGCAAATGCATGGTAGTTCAATAGGCACCGGATCTAAGGAAGTTACCTTTTTCTCAGCTTCATCAAATATCTTGTAATTTTCCTCTGTTCACAATACCCGCAATTGCTCAACTGTCATTGCAGATGCTTTAATCATGCCAGATACTGTCGATGATTTTGCTTGGCATGCACGGTTTAGTTCTTCTAATGCAGCTAATAGATGCTGAGCCATCAACAATCCTAAAACTGTCTTTCCTTTGTCAAATCTGCCCAGCAGACCTCGTGCTTTCACTGCTACATCTGATTTTTCATTTGCTAATTCAAACAAAGAATCAACAACGTCACTGTAGTGATCATTAGCACATGTAATTGCAGATAGGCGACACAACCAGTGTGTTGGACACAGTGGACGGATGTATTCAACTGGACCATTGTGGTTGTCTGACGATACAATATTTTCAAAGATTTTCTTGTATTTGCCTGACCTCTGTAGCAAGACACCAAGTTCATAAACCCACTGGATAGAATCTCGAACACATTCACAAGCTTCAACTACATGTTGCATTATTAAATTAGCCTTGTGTACTCCGCAGTGAAAAAACAAAGCTGATGGTTGCTTCTCTTTTACTTTTGCCTAGCATCCACTCATGTTAGCGGCTCCATCATCAGTTTGTGTTCTTAATCCTGACAGTGGTAAATTGAGTCTATTCAGTACATCAAGTATAGTCGAGGATATTGTTTCACCAGTTGTATTGGAAACACTGTACAAACCAAAAAATGTCTCATGGACGTCAAGGTTCTCATCTACGTATCGCGCACATACAGCTTCCTGTTCGGCACCTGTAACATCTTGAGTGCCATCAACCATTAATGCAAAGATTTTGCTTTGATGCACTTCGTGTGCTATGTTCCTCAGTACTTGATAGCTAAACATCTTCATTAATTCATTTTGAGCCTAGCTGCTTTTTCTCTAGTCTTATACTGCAAAATTATGGACGGCTAGTGCAGATAGCCCTCGCATAGCTTTGTGCGAAATTAAAAAACATATGAATAAAGAGAAAGCTAGCCAACACCATCCTCCACCAACCCTTGGGGCACTCTAAACATTGAGCTTGACTGTAATATTATATTCCTCCTATAGATGAAGTGTAACCATGTTCAGCAATGAGTTTTATTTATGCAAATCATAAACTGCAAGTCAAATGCCATCACCATCAGGCCATGCGAGACCTCTTTTGGGTTTGAATCATACAACATCAAAAGATAATATAAATGTCAGTTATGAGGTATGTGATTGAGAAAAACATGCTTACTAATAGGACTGTAGCAATAAAACGTAGTAAAATGAGGGTAAAATTATGTATCTGTTATCATTTTATTATCAAACTGCACAATCTATAGGAATAACAACTGATACTTGACCCCTTAATTAACATTGCGAATTTACTATGTCATTACAATTCGCAACGCTAAAAATCGGATTATGATACCCCTGGTGAGCAAAGTACAAATTGCCAAGGTGTAGTTTTACCCTTAACAACAAGCAATCAACAAAATGTACAGTCTATATTTGATACGAAACTTATCAAAATAAAAATGAATGCGTAAACATTGAATAAAACGGATAATTTCTTAGAAATGTACTCATCGTTACAAATCATATCAAATACAGTAAATAAGGTGTCAATTTAACTTTAAAATTATCATGTGGAATTTCAAACTGAAATTAAAATTAACTTTAAAGCTACATCGAATAAGTTCTCTAAATAACAGGAGGTTTATTCAAAACATCTGTTGAACAGTAGTACTAAATCGCCTACCTCACTAAGTCAACGTTAAATTAATTAAAGAGTCTAGATATGAAGTTAAAACAAAATACACGGTATTCATTACATGAAAAAAACCACAAATACAGTTTATGTACATGTGGTTATTGTAGCTCTGAATGACAGATTTTTTCTTCTTCTAATTTAAAAATGTAACTTTCTTAGCATACGAGAAATCTTGTATTCACCCACAAGCATGCGTTAACTACGTAACTGATCATCTTTATATGTGATGTATCCAGATGAAAAATGAATTAATCCTAGAGTACAATGCATTTGCGTAGGTTTGCTCACACAGCTCCCACAAGTGCAAAGGGCCCGAGCCAAAAGGGAGACCTGACAAACTGAAGAATTGCTGACAGAGCGAATAAACGAAGAGGTCCTATTACATTTTATGTGTGTGTTTGTCGGGGGGGGCATCTTTTGTAGTTATTCCACTGATCAACCAGATACATCTTTTTGATAATAAGAGATTTTGTTATGGAATAATATTAAAATTAATTCTGACTAATTCATTATTAAATGAAATAAAGCAATGGGATACAAAATGAACAATATTTATTATGTAAGGAAATACAAACACAGTGCTGGGGTTGCTTGGACTGAGTTGTTAACAATCATGTATTTGTGATGAGACTCATATTTTCAGGGATTATTTTCAGGATCACATATATACCAGATAAGAGTTAAACTTTTTGAATGTCTGAATTTATCAACTACAAAATTAAAATTTTAGCCCATGGTATCGAGTTATTATTAACTAAGAGTTACATTTTTTGAATCTATATTTTATCTTATGACAGTGGTTCTTAACCTTGCTGGAGGTACTGAACCCCTGAAGTTTCGTACTTGCATTCATTGAACCCTTCGTAATTGGAAAAATAAAATATGATTTTATTTTCAAATTCAAAACATAAATAGATATTTTAGTAGTGCACAAAATAAACCATAATCAGTTGCACATAATATTACTATGTTCAAAGAACAAAACCAACAAAACATGAATTTCACAAAAAAAAGAAACATAACTCAATGAATATTTACTGCAAATCAATGTGACTCTTGCTGTTAACTTTCAGAGACAAGTTCAGAAATACGCGGCTTCACCTTGGCAAGTGCCAGTCTCATATTATTTTCGCAACAAAGTATGTTCCTTTTCTTCGTTTTTATGTCTAACATCCTCGAAAAGGATTGCTCGAAAAGATACGTTGTTACAAACGGTACAAGTATCTTAAGGGCTTTTTTAACAATAAGAGGGTATGCTACGATTTGGTGACACCAAAACGTTGAGAGCATTGTTGTTCTGAAAAGTTGCTGCTGACCCTGGCTCTACTGAAGTTCAATTATTTCGTCGAGGTGTTCATCATTGACATCTGTTGTCGCAACACTAAACGTGAACGGCTGTCTAACCCATGCTGGATATGACTCTGTGGTGAAAAGGTATCCATCGAGCTCATCTAAATGCATAGTAATTGCTTGCTTCAGTTCCTCGGGTATACAGAAATGTCTCCGATTTCAGACACATCTTCGATCTTACTTACACAGTCGTCCAGCAGGAGAAAGTTTGCGAAGTTATCATTCTCTGTTCGTCGTTTTCATAACGATAGCTTTTTTTGAAAAGCCTTTAGGTTTTCTTCCGCTTCGATGATGATGACTCCACCACCCTGCATCTGTTGATTGTGATGATTGAGAGCATTGAAGATATCGATCATTTACGCCAAAATGAGAATGAACTCAGATTTTTCGAAGCAATCTGCATGACAATGTTGGTGCTCTCGCAAAAACAGGACTAATTTCACACGCTTGGCAAAAACACGATTCAACACCTTTCTCCAAGATAACCATCGAACGTTAGAATGGTAGCGAAATACCTCGAATTCAGAGCTCATTTCATTACACAGATCTTAGAAGATGCGGTGCTTCAAGGCACTATTTCACACATTCCACTACAATTTTTAACACTTCTGACAGTTTTGAAGGTAAGGTTTTTGTTGCCAACCCCTGCCTGTGCAGAACACAATGCGTTACAATGATGTGTGGTGCATCGGCTTTCGCCAGCGCACCAAAACCAGAGTTTCGTCCCAGCATGACTGGAGCTCCGTCCGAAGAAACTGCAGAAACCATATCCCACAAAAGATCGTTGTCTCTGAAGAAGTCATCCACAAGTTTCTTCACGTCGGCTGCCTTAGTTGTTGTTGTAAGAGGCTTACAAAATAAAAAAAAATCTTCTTTTATCTCATCCTTTTTCACATAGCGTACGAATACAACAAGCTAGCTTATATTGGAAACGTCGGTGGTCTCGTCGAGTTAAAGGCTGAATTTTGCTTGGCTTGAAACCAGATCTGCAACTACTTGAGCCAAAATATCATCGCTCATGTCATCTATTCTACTGTTGATCTATTCTGCTTTTCCCAGCATGATATTCGTCATCTTCAACGCAGCTGGTTTTACGAGTGCTTCACCAATGGTGTGTGGTTTGCCCTGCTTTGCAATCAAGTACGCAACTCCGTGTGATGCTGTGAAGATCGGTTTGTCGATGGATACAAAGCCGAGAACAGGCAAAGTAGCCTTTTCATCGAACCTGGCTCTCTTTACCTTAAATTCAGCAAGCGTTGTGTTCTTGTATTTCCTATCTCCATATAGCTTTAGAAAGTGTTCTCTTAGTTTTGCCCGTGCTAGACTAGAATTGCTCAACTTGTCATTGCAAATCATGCATTGAGGATTCTGACTCCCATCATGTTCCGTTATACACGTAAATCCATATTATACGTATTCGTCCGTCCACTTTCTGTTTTTGCTCGACATATTTAGTATGAAGGGATTGAAAGATTAGGAAAAAATCACAAATGACGCACGTTTACTGCAGTCTCAAGTCAACTGCTAAGAGCACGAAGTTCCCTGCAGCACAGATATTAAGGCCAAGTAATGTGACGTGATCAGCCGCAGCCAATGATGGCCAATTAAAACATGACGTCACGAATAATACGAGTGAGGTGATCGGAACGGATACACATACTGTGTGTGTGTCTTGACCTCCTTCGAACTCCTGAGACTGACTCACCGAACCCCTCGGATTCGATTGAACCCAAGTTAAGAACCACTGCCTTATGATGACTCAATACTATAGGTTTGAAATATTGTAATTGTAATAATCAGAAATTACCCACGGTAAAGGCTGTAATTCTGAATAAAATAAAATAACTCACAAATATTGATATTAGCCACATGACTCAAACTTGGAAAATAGATTGAGGCTTCAAAAATATTAAAGTCAATAATTCAAAGGAACAAGAAGTAGCATAGCTAACTACTACTCTCGGGCATCATACATTGTACTTGCAAAGAAGAAAAATGATTCGGTGGGGACTAACAAAATGAGAATGAATTTACAAAAAAATATGTTTGCCAATTGGCAACGATGCCTTATGAGGCACACAGTAAGTTTTAACTTTTGATTTCTTTACGAGTAGATATTAGCAAATACAAGTTGAAGAAACAAGTATAGAAAAAATGTCATTTATTATAAGAAGTGGCCAGTGGAAATATGTTATGTAAACATTTGAGTTATTCAGTACATATACACTTTAATGTGTACTCTCTTTTAATTACTAATAGAGTGTACTCTCTTTTAATTACTAAAGATTGTACTCTCTTTCAAGTACTTTGTAATGTGATACCCATTTACTTGGATGATATAATGGCACACAGGAAGACCTTTGATAATGCTCCACTTGAGATTGGCTATATAAATTTCAAATTTTCTTGTAAAGAGAACTTTAAATTTAAACCCAAGAAGTGTAATTTGTTTTATCATCAAATAGGTTTCCTGGAATACAGTAAGAAGATATGGTGTGTCTTCAGAGCCATCTAAAATTGAATCTGTTGAGAAATGGTCAATACACACACATACACCCAAATAAACAACAATACTTGCTTAGGGTAAGAGGATTTATTAAATTTTGTTCTTACTATAATAATTAGAAGCGTGTTAGTGAAATGGTGAAAATCAAAGAAGTTGCTACTGGAAAGTCAACCTGCTGAAGAATCAAGATTCTTGTTGAGATCACTTCTAGAGGATGACCACGTATAAAGTCACTGATGGATTTACTCGACCACATAACTAGAGAAAACTCTCTCACTCGCGATAATGGAAAAGAGGTCATCCTACCTGCATACTGTGAGCTTCAGAGGAAAATAAACTACCAAAAATATTTGATTAATTGTCAGTTTAAATACAGCAAAATAAAATATTAGAAATTTTGATTGAAAAATTGGATTTTTTATTTTTCTTTGTCTAACGGTGCATAGTTTTATTTGTGTAATTACATTGATCAAGCGACTTAGAGAGAGGCAGTATTGTAGGTGATATTTTTTATTATTTCAGTATTTTGATGTAACATCTAGAAGCTTCCTAGTACTAAGTCAGTGACGTAGGTTACCTCCACAATTTCGAGGATACCTGAGCCAAAAGGGGCACAAAGGCTTGACAAACGTAAGAATTGTTAACAAGAAGAGACATATAGTTAATTTGTTTGAAGTAAAGGGCGGGTGCACTGTTCTGTTAAGTTAATTATAACAATTAGCTAAAATCATAATTATAGTTAAACGGTAATATATGGCTGCCCAATTAACTTTCATGTGGGATGGCAGCTTTTTGTAGTTAAGCCACTGTTGCAAGGTGGTAAATATAAAATTGGTACAATATGAAAATACCAACTTGAATAAGTTCATGATTTAATCAGTTTGCGTTAGTAAGTTATATAGTGAAAGTTAGTAAACTATTTTATACATGATTCAATTAGTAAGCTAGACAAGGAGTGATTCATCTTGTTCGTTGTGTATTGATAAGTGATAATGAACTTACTTAAAGTGCTGTTAGACCTATCAATGAACATACCCTGTAAAAAAAACGCTATCGAAGATATAAATAAATTAATTTGACGGGGCTTCACTTTTTTATCCTATTGTTTAAAATAAACGCTCAACAGTAAAACACATAATAGCATAGTACTGACCAATTGTAACGGTATGTTCTAATTAATTTAATATAGTTTAATGCAATCTAATTTAGTATTTAGCTTTAAGAAAATGCTTAAGTTATACATTTGCTTCACAGTAATTAGGCTTACGCCGTTATAATGATAATGTTAAATGATAGTGTTGTCTACCTTTGTCGTCTTTTAAATTATTCTACAGTCATACAAGTAAGAATAGGTGTGGTGTTACTCATATAACGCTTCAGTTCGACACTACGACAACAATGCAAAGTTACATTTACACAGTTGGTAGTTGGTCTAAAATTTTTGATAAAAATTATATAAAAATGCAGTCGCTTCCATTCTTCACCCTTACCACGTTTAGACCACAGATTCGGAATTTTAGGCCAGTACTTAACTGCTGTACTAGATTAAAAATATATTTTTTTTGCCAACTTTCAGCGTTTACACTGTAACGTTTAAAGCTAAACTTATTTTATTCTTAATAGTAGTAATAATATAAAATTGTTTAATTTAAGTTAATTGTGCCAAGATAACTATGCCCAAAACAGTATGAAATTAATTAGAATAATTTTAATAAATTAAGACTAACATTAATTGGACTATGATTAAAAAGCTAAAATTTCATAAACTTTTTCGTATTTTCCCTGTCAGTATCATAGACTGTACAGTATACTGCCTTACTCTTCCTCATAAAATATGGACAACATAAAACAATTTTGTCTTACATGACTATCCTTGCAGACACACGCGTTAGAAATGTAAATCTTTATACTCACCTTTTATTTATTTACAAAATTATCAATTATCCTTTTTAACTCTTGTGAAGTGCTGGCCTCTACTTCTGCCAGTGGTAACACTGTTTAAGAAGAATAAAACTGGCTTAACTGTAGCATAATTTATTTTACAAATCGTAAGCTTGTGTAATGTTTTGTTATCTTTCAAATACATCACAAAGAAATCAGATTTCTATCCTTCTAATCTCTGCGATAATTCTGTGAACTTCAATAAGATCGTTTCATACCCTTCTTTTATTTAGAGAAGACATAGACATAAGGTGGCTCTTACCTTTAGAAAGCAGTCCCCAAAATTCAAGAATCACATTTATGAAATTTTGCCTTAATCAAAAGTTTAGCTTCTCTTTCTACATAAATAACTCATTTTTATCTTAATGAGCGTTTTCTCAAAATGAAGTTTTCACTAGGGTCACCAATTTATTAGCACGGTAACTTCACAATTGGGACCAATATCAGCATGAAATTTAACATTATTTTAGATATTACACTCTTTTATGGAGGAATGTATCAGGGAAGACCTTTTAACCAGAGAATGTTGTTGAATAAGAATGTATCAGGGAAGACCTTCTAACCAGAGAATGTTGTTGAAGAGGAATATATCAGCGAAGACCTTCTAACCAGAACTTCAATGGTGTTGAAGAGGATGCTACCAGAGAAGGAGTACTTGCTATGGGATGTTGTTGAGCTGATTATTACCAAAGAAGAACTCTACCTATATGATGCTATAATAATGGTACTCAATAATTTCCTTCTAGAAACAGTGTTGAACAGATTCCTGCCAGGGAAGGACCACTACTTTTGTTATGTTGTTTAACAGTTTCTTTCCAGGGAAGAACTACTGGCAATGAAATGGTGTTAAACAGGTGCCTAGTTGGGAATGTTTCAGAAAATGATATTCAACAAGTTTCTACCAAGAAACGACCACGACCCAGGTAGTGTTTAGTGTCAAGAAGGCTCTTGTCAGGGGAGAAAAACTATCGAGAAGATGGTGTTAAACAGATTCAAACCAGGAGTATTACTCTTCAAGTTTATACCGAGAAAAGGTGTCTACCTGTTAAGGAAAGACTGCTAGCCATGGAATGGTGTTAAACAGGTTTCATCCGGGAAGTACTAGTGGCCATGAGATGATGTTGAACAGTATCCTGTGAGCGAAAGTCTGCTATCCATGGGATTTAAATGAAAAGGTTCCTACTGAGAAAAATAGGTTCTTACCAAAGAAATATTAATGCTTATATGCTTTTATCAACAGGTTCTTACTAAGGAAATATTAATCTTAGCTACTTTTATCAACAGGTCCCTACCAAGGAAATATATTTGTTTGTTTGTTTTTCTTTAATTTAGCGCAAAACTACATGAAGGCTATCTGCACTAGCCATCCCTAATTTAGAAATGTAAGACTAGAGGAAAGGCTGCTAGCCATCATAACTCACTGCCACTTCTTGGGCTACTTTTTTACCAACGAATAATGGGATTGGCCGTAATTTTTTACGTCCTTACAGCTAAAAGAGCGAGCATATTTGGTGTGACGGAGATTCATACCCGCGACCCTCAGATTATGAGTTGATCGCCTTAACCACCTGGCCATGCCGGGCCTTTCACTGAAAGAACGAATGACAAATGGGTGTTTACAAATAATTGAATAGCAATAGAGATTACGAATATATATTTATTTTTAATTCCAACAATTTGGTTAATATTATAAGTTACATCCTGTTTTAACAAAGTTAATCACAACATATGATTTCAGCTTCTCAAAGACGTGGCTTTGTTACAGCTTGGTCGAACATTTAGTGTTATTTGTTTAAAGTGTCATCTGATAAAGGGATTGGTCTGTTTTAAATTTCGCGCAAAGCTACTGGAGGGCTATCAGCGATAGCTGTCCCTAATTTAGTAATGTAAGATTAGAGGTAAAGCAACTAGTCATCACCACCCATCGCCAGTTCTTGGGCTATTCTTTTATCAACGAATAGTGGGATTGACTCATAACATTATAACGCCTCCATGGCTGAAAGGGCGAGCATGTTTGGTGTGATGCGGATTTGGACCCGCGACCCTCTGATTACGAGTGCCTTAACCACCTGGTCATGCCTGGTTCTTATAAAAGGAAGCCAGACATAAGGTTCAAACTTGTTAGCATTGAATGTTATATCATCTCAGCACTTTTTATTTTAACTGATGTAACTACTAGAATTTCTGGACGGTCGAGTTGTACGTAGGCCCAATTCAGTAGGTATTAACGTTAATGCGAAACTAGAAATACAATAAGTGAAAGCCGCATAAGCTTTAGTAATTAAGACTGTTAGTGTAATTCGTTTATATAAGAAAATACCGAAGAATCCTTGTTATACAGTAATTCGTTTTTATATAGCTCTTCTGAAATCCAGTTTTTCTTTTCACCTTTTTATGCATTACAACTTAGTAATCTAAAGAATGTATGTTACAGCAGCTCGAGAGCACGTGTTTGATTGTAAACGATTGTACAATCACTCTGAGTTGCTGTTTTTAATAGTTGCCATGTCACGTACACCCTGGTACTACCCTCACTAACTGGCCATCACCGGTGTATAATGAACACTTTCACCCTGAGCGGTTGGTCAAGAGTAAGTTATATATATATTTCCAAAATTTTAAAGTTAGCGTGTTTATTATTATATCACAGAGTGTTGTGCAATCATAATTTACTTATCTTCTTTTGCTCTTATACAGAACCTAACTACACTCACTGACCTTCTGTACACAGACTCTCGTACGATGGGGGACACTATTTTCAAATAGATGTATTTTATTTCTGATTTTAACAGACTTGTTCAAAGTGAAGTTTAGTTGTTTTATTTTCGTAGACCTTTAAACAGATATATGGGTCTTTTTTTTTATATTTTCACGAGCTCCTATAAAAAGAAGATAATATTTTTTGACGTTTAAAAGCAAATACAATTTATTTATTTTCGTACATTTTTATACACAGCTGAAGGATTTTTTTTACTGGTGTAAAAGTACGGTTTTTTTTTAAACAGAGTACATTCTTTTATTATATGTATCTTCAGGTCTAGTAGAGAGATATATTTTATTATTCCTCACAAACTTCTGTATACAATTAGTGTTATTTCTGTATTTCTAGAAACTCTTATACTGAAGAGTATGTTTTTCAGATTTCTGTACACAGAAGTATAGTTCAGATGTCCAAATTCATCATAAATTGTATAGGCAATGGAACCGGGGTACATGCCCCCAATTTTGACAGGGTATCGAAGTGACCCTTGAATCGGAATATAATTTGTGTATTACTATCGTAGAAAGTTACTGTTTCAGTTTTGAATTCTATGACCACTGTTAACATAGCACCTAAAGTGCCTCTAATCAACAGTGTTCCTTCCCTCCAATTCAGATATCTTCAGCTGCTTATGATGAACTAATTTCGTGTATCTACAGACCTGACAACTTTATTTACTATGATTCACTACCAAGAAAAAAAATCAAATTATTTTTGAAAGTTCCTCAGATTAAATTAATATTATTTTTTTTAAAGTCGGAGACAAAGTATTTTGAACTCTAAAGGAGTACTGAAGCCGTTTAAAACTTGTATATCTGACTATTTGTCTAACTTAATGTTCGCGTCTATTCATTAATTGAATGTTATTGATTTTTATACAGTTCAGTGCTTGTTTAATTCTCACACTTACCGTCTTGCTTATCAATCCGTCTACCTACCTCTCTGCTGAGACAGTTATTTCTTTATATTTCCATTTTATCTGTTTCATGTCTGTTCATCTATCTGAGGACGATGTGGTGTTTTGTCCACTCCCTAATGAAGAAAAAAAACACCAAGATCTCATCAAACAGAGACCACATATGAAGTAATCTACAACTGAACTCGTTAGCAGTTTGACACTGTCTAATAAGAGAGTTGCGTGAAATCCATTTATTAAAGTCTAATAAGTAAGGTCGTTTATCAAACTAGTTAGCAATGGATTGGGTTACCATCTGAGTAGACGCTTAACAAGTCGTATTTAGCCTTCATCATACGCATGAAGCTCATTTTCACTGCTGATTTGGACGCAACTTTCAAATACATCAACAATACACTAATTATGCACGAAACCAACTCAACGGTAGCACATGTCATCGAAGAAAAATCATTCTGTCTGTTGACGTAATCGTTTCGTAACCTAAAGTTCTCACGAGCCTTTTAGTTATGTGTACCCTTGAACGTGCTCTTCAGTCTCACGCAGTTTTGTTAGTTTAAATAAAAAAAAGCGCGGGCTCTGTTACAGTAGAACGCATTGGTTATCTGCTGGGGGATCGAAACTTTGATTTTAGTGCTATAAATCCGAAGACCTACCGCCGTATCACTGGGGGACAATAAAAAAGCTATTCATATTTTTCAAATTCTGGTTGATTCTGGCTAAATATTTTCAAGATGAAACGAAAAGTTTTAAAATGATATCCTCAAATTAAACTGTCTTAGCTGTTCTTTTAGATTATTTTAAAAACACACAAAAAAACGGCGAGAATCTATATTAAGCACTTAATTTTGCATTATTGTACTGTTGATTCTACCCAAATCGCTTACCCTCCCTAGAGATAATTTGCATTCCCCCTCGGGGTACGCCTTACACTTTTGGAATGGACATATAATTAGAATTTAAACAAGTAGCTACTTACGTGGTGATCGGTGGTAGCCCGTTCAATCGCCCGTTTTAACGACTGATTAATTAACGCCTCAGGTTTCGACATATAATGTGTGGTTGTCTCCAAGGAAATACTGTGAACGGCAGTTCATATGCGACGGGGCTGGAATTTGAAATTCAACGACGATGGTTGAAAGGCTAATGTAACAATATCCTCTATATATGTCCGGTTTTGGAATAACTATATAAATATTACAGCGGGGTGGTACAAAGTTCGCACATTTTTGTGTTTGAATATTTAGGTGTTTTTATTCAACTGGTGTGTAATTTTTCTTTTTGTACGTAATTTTTGTTGTTTTTTTTACTTCACCGCACTACATTCCATGGACGAAAGCCATTGCGGATAAAACAGTATTCCATAGTTTAGTAGATTGGTTGCTTTCTTGAAATTGGACTTTCGTTGATAGATTTATTTCTTCATTGTATTGCCTTCCACATTCACTTGGAGTCTTGTACATTACGTTTTTAATCCGAGGGTCACGAGTTCGAATCCCCGTCGCATCGAACCTGCTTGCCCATTCAGTTGTGGGGGTGTTATAATATAACGGTCAATTCCACTATTCGTTGGTAAAAGAGTATTCCAAGAGTCGGCGGTGGGTGGTGATGACCAGCTGCCTTCCCTCTTTTAGTCTTACACTCCTAACTTAGGGACGGGTAGCTCAGATAGCCCTCGTGTACATTTGCGCGAAATTCAAAAAACAAACAAACTTGAGTTACAGCCATACACTTTTCATTATTATAGTCTACAAATCTACATAAGCGTTCTCTATATTCTGCCTTCTGCGAGTATAAAACCCCGAATTTTAGCATTATATGTCCTCAGAGTTACCACTGAGCCATCGTGAGGCAATCGCAGTGTGTTTTCTTTACGGCAAACACATATCGGGCGATCTGCTGTGTCCATCGACGGAAACGAACCCCTTATTATAGAGTAGACTTCCCTTGGTACCATCGTGGGACATATTGTGCTTATTTAATAGGTTTATAGACCCGCTGCGTGTTGAGGGTGTCTTCAAAAGAAGTGAACTAGGGGTTTATTGTCCTTGTAGTTTATATTCTATAAATTCATTTTAGTCAAAAGTTCACTATATATATAATGAAAGAGGTTCGTTTGTATGTTCTTCATTACTCTTATTGGCCCCTTCAGTGAAGAATATTCTGTTTATGCCAGAAACTAAGCGATCTGCTACGTTTTTCACTGTCCAGAATCGCCAACAAGAGCAAACCGCATAATTTGTAAAAGATGTCCTTGTATTAACTAGTCCAAACAAACCATGCTCAATACTGCTTAGCAACGATAACCAATCCTTTTGTTTAGTTACTGTCTGATGTTTAAACCAGAGTTATTTTTGAAGAAGTAAATTGTCTGACAATTCCTCATGTAACTCCTTATTCAGATGTAACAGATCACTTTAGGAAACTACGCGTCACATGACTGTCCAGAAAGTAGATCAAAATGGCCAATTTATCTCAGTAGGGGCATTATAAATAAAACTCCTAAATCAATCACAAACACAAATTATAAGAAATCTTCAAAAATATTCCATAATTGTAATTGTACTTGCATATAAGGGAAATTAAAATATGTTAATGAATAGAAAAGATTATAATTCGAAAATGAAGACAGTGCTAAATGAATACCACCACGAATTCTGTCAACAAGAATATTATAAAAAACTGTAGAAAAAAAAACAACGACAACAACAAAAAAACTGACGAACAATTTTTTTGGTCTTGAAAGTTCACATCCCCCAAAGTCACAAAATTACGAATTCCCATGAATACCGAAGTGAGATGTGCCGTTAAAACCTATTTGTTTTCCACTGAATCATCTTACAAAGTTGCAAAACATTTGACCATAAATTACACATCTTACGTTTATAAAGAGCTCTCAACATTTTAATTTGGTTATTACCTGTTCATTATTCATGTGAGATCACTTTGCAAGTGAAACGTTTGTGGCGTCTCCCGTTGGGACAGCGGTAAGTCTTAGAATTTACAACGCTAAAATCAGGGGTTCGATTACCCTCGGTGGAAACAGCAGATACTTTGTGGCCGGGCTACATGGCAGAAAAAGTCATGATTATATGTGCTGAATGAGTTGAACAACTGCTACACAGATTATATCGTAAATAAAAGGCCCGGCATGGCCAGGTGGTTAAGACACACCAAACATGCTCCCCTTTTTAGCTGTGGGGTCGTTATAATGTAACAGTCAATCCAACTATTCATGGTGATGACTAGCTACCTTCCTTCTCGTCTTACACTGCTAAATTAGGAACGGCTAGCGTAAATAGCCCTCATGTAGCTTTGTGCAAAATTCAAACCAAAGAAACAAACAAAAATAAAAGAGAAGGGCTCCATATCTTTCTTAATCTTAGTGATAAAGATATGAAGACAAGATCAGTTGCACAACTGATCAAAAATATACACAAATAAATAAAAATCTGGATTTCTCATCTTTCATCCGTCAACAGCTAAGTCAGGAAATTTTGAATGGCTTGTAATAAAAGCCACACGTCATCTTGAAGTGAAACTCAACTTCTTTGGAATTAACTTTTCCACGTTTCTTATTCACAAATTTTCAGCCACACTATGAAATCGATGTTTATTTTCATCAGAGAAATGGGCGAAGAAACATGAATGACAAATATAATTTTCGGCCACATACCTGCTTAGTTCCCCAATGAAGCTCAAATGGACTTTTGAGCTTTTGTCCTACCTATTCTCCTCTTGAAGATCAGTTTCGTTCACATAACTGGTATGAGGAAAGTTTCTAAAAATGTGATTTTTCCGTTCTTTGCAGAAGATTACAGTGTTGAGCAACATGACACAATTACGACTTACAGACGAAAGATGAAATAGCGAGACGTTAGCTAAAATAAAAAGTTTTTTATTATTGTCTGAAGACTATAGGTAACGTTTTTCTAAACTGATTGCCAAAATACCTAAATCCATCCAGTATGTACTACAAAATCAGAAAAAATAAGATTTTATTTAAAATATTTTAAACCTTATTTTTATTTTTCCTGTTTCTTGAAAGCATTTTAACGTCTGTATTAATTAACATGAATATTACATCAGTACTCCTCAAGGTTGATGTATCCAAAGTAATAAGGCAGTTATGTTTCGTATTACAATTTCAAATAGCCTAAATCTGAATTAAATTGTAATTTAGATTTAGAAATTAAATAAATATCAACATGCATTCAGTTTATGATAAAAACAGATTTCATTTTTAAAACAAATATGTTTTAATATATAAACAATAACACGATCACAATAATGGTCATTACGAATAATGACGTATACAGAAAAGCTTTACAAACTTAAAAACAATATTGAGTATTCCATACGGTCTGGAATTACTTTGATATTTCATCGGTGGTTCACGATGAGTGAGTTAATTTTATGTATGCAAAGTAATAATTCAAAGTAAATTCGTATTTTTTTATTCTACAAATGAAAATTATATCATAAGCTAGTTAGCAGGACACTACCGTTCATCATCAACGATAAAGTACTGACTGTCATTCTTATAGCATGTCCAAGATAAAAATAAGCTATAGGTCGTTTTCATACGTCCGCCGCTGGTAAATCAGTAAGACTATGGACTTACAACGCTGGAATCAGCTGTTCGATTCCCCTTCGTGGACTCCGTAGATAGTTCGATGTAGCTTTGGTATCAGAAAACACACATACATTTTTATGGAAATAATTCAAAGTCCAGCAAAAGGCTCTTAACTTATAGTGAGCCTTAAGCCGTATTTGACCAATATTAACTTTCTAATGCTTATTTTAGCACCAACAATCACGGAAATGATCAGAAATATATTCAAGTATCTCTTGCACATAAATTCAAGAACTTCACCAGCACTTAATTATTTAGAACAGCATGATAAAAATGCAATGCCTTTTGAACAATTCCACATTATCTATATCACAAGATGAAGATTTTTGTGATATTTAAACAATTTCTTTTCCAAATAACATAAAACTTCTAGCATTACATAGACATTCAAAATTTTCATTATGAAATTAATAAAATTCAAATATTTTGTCAATTTATGATATTACTTTCAACTATAAGTAAAATATTCAGTGTTAAAACATTCTGTAGGAATTTAAAGTTACCATCGTGGAAACGACCTGTTTCTATTAAATACATTTATACAGTTTAATAACAGACGTAGAAAACCGAAACTCTTTGAAAGTCATGTCAAAGTTTTCAAGGTGTTTTCTTTACGAGATTGATGATGGTGGAGTTAACAGATTTTGCACAGAGGTAAGTACAGATATGAATGCTACTTCGGAGATAAAAAGGTGCACATTACCATGAAGTGATTTAAATTTAAATTACCAAGTAGCTGTTGGAGAACCATTACTAGGAAAGGAAGCCAAATCTAAGGGATGAAATAGACATCGGTTCACATATAATGAATGAGCACAGCTGGAAACTTGTTGCCTTTCTGTTTGGCAACAACAAACGATAATTTGATGACAGAGAGAAGAACGGTATCATAGTTAATGTACAAAACCTACAGTGAGGCGGGGACAAGGCTCAATAGAAGTTTGGGGCTACTTTTCGGCTGAATGTGTCTGTGATCAGCACAATACTGATGGAACTCTGATTGCTGAAAGGTACAGAGAATTCCAGTTTCATCATACATTTCTCTCAAGAACATCACTCATCGAATGGAAATTTGTTTTCCAAAAAGAAAGTGATCCCAGTAGTGCAGAAATATGGTGAAACAATCTATGATGATAACACTGGTTCAGTGTACTTCAGTCTACATGAAGTCCTAATTTAACATTTTTTTTGTGCCAAAAAAGGGGAAGGCGCTGCATTATGGTGTTTTTTTATGTTTTTTTACAGACTCTACAGCTGGTACAGTGAGTATGCGTCTGCTAGCTATCTAATTTTGAAGTTATTTCTGCTAATTTTCTTCATAAGCTAAGGAATTTGTTTCACTTTATACTTACTTCCGCCCAGCGTTGAGGAATTATGGTTATTTCTTAGTATGTAAGGAACACAACTTATAGTTTCCATCTAATTAAGAAAAAACTCATTCCGAGTTCGTCTGTTTCTAAAGAACAGCCCCAGCATGGCCAGAGGGTTAAGGCAGTTGACTGTAATCTAAGGGTCGGATTCGAGTCTCCGTCACACCAAACATGCTCGCCCTTTCAGCCGTGGGGGCGTTATAATGTGCGGTCAATCCCACTATTCGTTGGTAAAAGAGTAGCTCAAGAGTTGGCCGAGAGTGGTAATGACTAGCAGCCTTCCTTCTAGTCTTACACTGCTAAATTAAGGACGGCTAGTGCAGATAGCCCTCGTGTAGCTTTGCGCGAAATTCAAAACAGACAAACAATGTGCGGAGGTTCTGTACGGGTCGTTCGGGGCAATATCCTCACGACGGTTTTAAATAAGGTACGGTTAGAACTGTTTTACATGATCCAATACATTTCTGAAGAGTAATAATGAAACAGTTTTGTACGATTCACGAAAGTTTGCATTGGGTGAAAATAAAATTCAACATTTCAAACTAACGTCATATGATATTGAAATGAGAACTTCGTGTCCATGTTGTTGTAAATAAAACTTTTTTAAATTTCACAGATGGGGATAGAGAGCATGATATGTACTGTTCTATAACTACCCACTTGAAGCTCCAGCTGGTGTGTCGTAACAGACCACGTGAATTTTCCACTACCGACCTAACAGGATGTAAGATATACGAAAATTTACTCTATGGTTGAACTGTAATGAAATTCTTGTATTGAGAAATAAATTTATCAATTATATTAGTTTTATCAAATAGTTATAAAGATAAACAAGTCCTACATAAAAACAGAAGAGACTTCATGATCATCCTTCAACAGTGCTTCATTTATTTTTTATTTGTGAATCTTCCCACAGAAGGTTTCAAGTCTTATTTTTAAAATTATAGCTATCCAATTGGTACTAGTCTCATCATACTACTTTAATATTAATAATTGGGGAGTGAGAAAATTTTTATGGTTTACTTTTTGAACACTGTATCAGACTTCTCACTAGTGACGACATGAAAGCTCGCCCAATCAAGTTTCCGAAACTAAACTGCTGAGGTAGGCACAGACCAAGAAGCAGACAAAAAGTATTCTATCGACGTTGTCTAGTAGTAGTAATTCGAACCGTGAGAGAATCGTGCAGTCTCTTCAGCTGGTTTACTTCCGATCAAGGTAAGTAATTTTCCATGTTTGTAACGGAACGTTATCTCCATGTTGAAAAATATAGACACTATACTATTATCATGTAGGATCTATAAACACTTCAGAACTATAGATACTGTACTATTGTCATGTAGGATCTATAAACACTGCAGAACTATGTATACTGTACTATTATCGCATGGTTGCTATAAACATTTCAGAACTGTAGATACTGTACTATTATCGTGTAGGATCTATAAACACTTCAGAACTATGTATACTGTACTATTATCGAATGGTTGCTGTAAACATTTCAGAACTGTAGATACTGTACTATTATCGTGTAGGATCTATAAACACTTTAGAACTATAGATACTGTACTATTATCGCATGGTTGCTATAAACACTTCAGAACTATAGATACTTTACTATTATCGCGTGGGATCTATTAAAGCTTTAGAACTATAGATACTGTACTATTACCGTCTACGATCTATAAACACTTCAGAGATATAGATACTGTACTATTGTCGTGTTGGATCTGTTAAAGCTTTAGAACTATAAATACTACACTATTATCATAAAAGATCTATAAACACTGTGCTCTGCACATGTAACATCATTACGAAAGATATATGTTTTCTTTCTCAACCCTAACATCATTACTGTGTAGTACAGTAAAATAGCAAGATATTTGATCAGTGTATAATAGTTCCTTCAATTGTTTAAACAAAACATGTTTCGCACTTTCAGTTTTAAATGAGTCATAACAGTAACTGTCAGTTTTATTATTTGAATAAGTCTTGCGTACATACAGTGTCGTTTTAAAGGATAAAATACACTATAGCTATTAAATACCACAAAAACCTATCATGCAAATGTTCTTTGTGTGATAGGTTTTCTCACAAACAATAAGAACATTTCTACTTGAAAGATACACTGTTTTATAATAACATTTTTCTTAATAAAAGGACCAAAAACAACATTCCGAAACAGTGGAACACTCAGTACTACATAAAACTGTATATAGACATGTACACAAAGCGCTATACTTCATAAATACTCTACGCAACATATCCAACTAAAAGTAAACAGACAGCAGAACAAACAACTTAATAAGATACAAAACAAACCTTACGGTAGCACTTTAAAAGATCGAATGAACCATCTACGTACATGGAAACAGATACAATGTGTGTATATACACATATACATATAAATCGTTTACAATAAGAGGAAGTAAGAAAACGCATGGAACTAAGATAACTTACAATGATAACTAGAATTTTACTCTCGGTTATTGTTACATACAAGCAATATTCACCCGTTTTTTATACAATATAGATAAACCGACAAAATATCATTCTATGTTAATTTTCACAAACTCCTAAAGGAAATTATTAGGTACATTTAACGAGAACTTTCGTTGAACAGAGAACAAAACAAAATACAGAATTAAAGGTAGCGTACAATATTCAAAAACTTGTAATATAACTTGTAATCTAAAAACCTCTCACCTACTGATCACGTGACACATAGCTGAAGGCAAACAATAAAACTAAACAGATACATCATGAATTAAAACCAAGATCTAGAGTAGACAAGCATATTTAAAAAAAAAGATGAAATACAGCAATCAGATGAAGAGGGAAGTATTAGAAACTCTTTAAATGGCATACCAATGTAAGTGTAAACCCATTACATAAATACAAATATACAAACTATGGTCCAGATTACATACAAAATAATACAAATACATGTTATTCATAGGGGTAGTAATACTTACAGCGAGCAATAAAAGTAAAACATTATTAAAAATTTGCTTAGAAAAGAGATGTATTTATGCTGTATTGGGAATAATTATGATAAAGCATGGATGATACACATACAAAAGTCACATACAATAAGTAATTTCGAGTGAAAGTTAACTTATAATAAACATATCATTACAAAAATATGAAAGGAATCAAATAGTTACATGAGGCTCTATGATTTCGCAATTGTTTTAAGCTGAGCAGTGAATCTTGTTTTTATGTTACCATAAATTTATGACTGATATTTTATTCTAAGTGTTATGTGTTTTTCCGAAAATTTGGAAAAGAAGTTTGCTTGATGTTTGACCATCCAGTCTTCATATAAGTCCATACAGTCTCAATAATTCATGTCGGGATTTTGTGCTGATCACATCATGACTGCACAAGTTCCATTACCTTCTTTGTCTTTCCAGGTATGATTTCGCTACATATGTTACACCCTTGGGATCAATAGCTTGCTGAGAGATGAATCTCTCTCTACCCAACAGATATTCTTCCTGGGGGCATGGCACAACGGGAAAGAATTTTGATGTACCTATCAGCAGCCAGGATACCATCAATTGTGTGTGGATTTCCAACACTGTGGGCTGAGATTCATCATATGCTATACTGTTCCCCCAGCCTTCTTCTCCGTCGAACAAAACTATCGGGCTGAGATTCATCATATGCTATACTGTTCCCCCAGCCTTCTTCTCTGTAGAACAAAACTATCGGGCTGAGATTCATCATATGCAATACTGTTCCCCCAGCCTTCTTCTCTGTAGAACAAAACTATGGGGCTGAAAGTCATCATATGCCATACTGTTCCCCCAGCCTTCTTCTCTGTATAACAAAACTATCGGGCTGAGATTCATCATATGCCATACTGTTCCACCAGCCTTCTTCTCTGTAGAACAAAACTATTTTTACTTCGAATCGTCTGTGAAAAGTAGTCCTTCTCCAGTTCTGATCATCCCACTTACTGAAGTCTTATGTTTATTCGTTCAGCCTTTTGTTCAGTCATCTCTCCAGAGCAGAGGATTTTGAGCACCTGTACATTCATAAAACTATTTCATGCTAAGGTGTATATAAGGAGGTCACATTCACACACTTGCTTATATTTATATCATTTCCAAGATCTCTGCCAAATAGTGACGTAAGGAGCATGTTATGAGTTATTTGACACCATTTTTGAAGAGATGGGATTTTATTCTTTGACTACTTCTATTATCAATATTCCAGGTTCCACGCATCATATTCAGAGTTTACATACATCTGCTATTTAAATATAACATTTAGCCTCAATCTGCTACAAAGAGTAACTATCACCAGCTAAAATTTTCAATTTTTCAGTTTTTTCATGTACCAGGGATGAATTTTACCACATTTCTGGTAATATTATGTCATAGTAAAAAACTATCAACACGAGACTATTTTTGTGCTGTTCAGTTTGATACAATTCCATTAAAATTGTATTTCGTAATATTTCATTATTTTTGTCGTAATTATTTTCACTGTAGTGTGTACATACGTGTTTGTGTGTGTGTGTATATAGCAGTAATTATGCTGCTCGAGATAAATCGCTTTAAAAACAATTTTAGTTACATTTTTTTTTGCTATTGACTTTTCGAGCAAAAGCTCTTTCTGAAGCCAGAAACAAAACTATCGGTTAATGACGAGCCAAAGTGGGGTGTTCTGGAAAGAAACAATGCATAAGAAAAGAACAAGCGAGAACAGAATGTAACGCGTGAGATATAAACACGAAATTTGAATAATATGGCAAAGAAAGCATAAAAAGCCTAAAGAAAATAGTAACGAACTACTATTAGCACTAGAATTAGCGCAAAAAAGATATATAAGAGTATATAATAACAGTTAATAAAAACAATATTAAAAAGCTTCAAAAAAATAAATTACACAGTTTTAAAAAACAATAATGAAAGTTCTTTAAAGAAAGACAGAGAGCATTCTTTAATACTCAAAGGATCTATGTAGTCTAATTCCAAAATAATTACTTTTTTCTCTTATGATTGGTTCTGGAAAGTGTAAATAGTAAGTCAAGTATTTAGAATGCTCGATGGAATGAAGGTTAATAAGAATAGGTTTAAAAATACGTGACAAAATAACAGAAATTATTTGTCAAAAAATAAAAAGTTTATTTTAAAATGTATGAGGAGTCGAGCAGTTTATTAACACCAAAAGGACTTGGAAAACCTCACATGGAAATAATTTATTTTCAATTATAATTCTTTGATTGATGTTTAAACGGCATGTTACAGTGAAAATGGTAAGTTTTGTTGAAATGTCGAGCAACAAGCATGTGTTCGTCTTTAATCGAAATGTTATATAAGATGTCTTGTGTGTGTTAGGCTGGTTTATTACAACGTAGATTTGGTCGCAGTGTGAGAAATAATAAAGAAAATTAAACGTTTTGATGTTCAGTGAAAAGTATATTTGTAGAGAAGGCTGACTTAGGACCCTTGATGTATGTTCTGTGATCAATTTAAATACAAGCGTTCCATCTACTCCTTTGACAATCAACTTGAGTGTCACCTGATGTTGTTCAGAAGTTGACTAGTGAGAAGCAGACCTTACTGTTTTAGACATTAAATATCAGTAATGGTATTTACATTTCTTTACAGTCAACCCAGATGGATTATATACACATAAACCACAAATATGAAACAAACTATCTTTCATTACATTAATATGTATATAGTAACTAAATCTCATGAAGCACACACATCTTTTCGTTCTCGAAACAGTAAGGGCAACTATTCAGTACCATCTCCATTCACTCTAGTAATTAATTTTTTCTCAACTGATTAGAACCCTCAGATTACACAAAACTTCAGATTACCCATTGTTCTCAATTGAGTGACACGTCATCATGGAAACATACTCTTTTGTTGTTGTTGGAGAATGTTTTTAAATATGAAATCCTGACTAATTTAGAGAACCTCATGCGTTTAACAAGTTGATAACAAGAACATTCGGTAGTTGAGGGGTTTATGTCGATGAAAATCATATGGTGTCATTGAAGGGATTCAAGGAAGTTTTATCAAGTTTCAATTTGTAATCCCAAAACCTATGAATAAACAACCCAGCTTCTGCTGCTTGGCTTGGATGATCTGGTACTCCATACTGTGGAACATTTGGAGCACGACAACTCCGCCAGAAATAAAATTAACCTGGTATAAAATAGTCAAACATTGGGCAGAAGTTGAAGGTTGGAAATGTGATATCCACAAATCTAGCTTTAAATATCGGTGAGTTGCAAAACATGTATAATAAACCATGCTTCAGCATGATAGTAGTTGATATAACACATACCCGTGTTAAGTTTGTGGTCGGACTACCTACTGGGTCCATGCTACACCATTAATGTGGTAAATGTGGGTGTTGGTACTATTGTTTGTGGGTTTGTGTACAGATGAGGAATCTCGGCATGCTTATGATCCTATTTGTAGCTATCAATATAGGTTTGTTCACCCCACTGCATTCAAGAGAGGGCTTTTGGGAACTTACCGTCAGATCAGTATAAAATTTTTCTTCCATATGTTTTGCTAGAGAGTGGATATTTTTTTACTAAAGAGTTATAAGTGAGTGAAGTGTGTGGTACCTGCACTCTTTGCTATTTACTTTCACAGCTGGCCTATAAGAGTTAATTATTTTATATTTTGATTGATTAGGTAAATAATAAAAACTAATTATTATCACCTGGACTATTTTGGTAAATTATTACACGCAAAATCTGTTTTGGTTCCTCCATACAGTCTTATTATTATCAGTAACAATAATGCTGCTTTGGTTGTTTAATTAATCAATGTAAATTTATTATTATTAGAAAGGCTATTATGCTATATAGGTTTATCACTGATGGTAAAGCTGTTCTAGTTATTAAATCCACCCACACAGGTTTATAACTAACAGTAATGCCGATCTGGTTACTAAGGTTATCCATGTAGATTTGTTATTACCAGAAAGGCTATTCTACCATATACGTTTATTATTAGCAAAATGGCTAATGTAGCTACCAAAATCATTCATGGGAGTTTAATATCAGTAGAAATGTTGTTCTTCTTACTAAGCTAACCCATATAAGTCTGATATTAGCAGCAAGGTTATTATGGTTATTTTCTTGAAATATAGTTATTCGTTGCAATGCTATTCGGTTACTTAACTAACCTATACAGGTTAATTTTCAGCAGCAATACATTTACAGTTTCGGGCACATACAAAAGTCATTTCTGTCAATAAAGTGTGGAAAGAAAGGCTATTTACGTTTTTCAAATAACAGAAAATGTTTTAGTATATTATTACATTATTAGAAGAAAAGCTGCTACTTCTTTATCCTGGCCTGGCATGGGCAGGTGTTTAAGGCGTTGGATTCATAATCAGAAGGTCGCGGGTTTGCAGCCCCGTCGCGCCAAACATGGTTGCATTACAATGTGACATGGGGCATTATAATGTGACGGTCAATCCGCTATTCGTAGGTAAAGGAGTAGCTCAAGAGTTGTCGGTGGGTGGGTGGTGATAACTAGCTGCCTTTCCTCTAATTTCACACTGCTAAATTCGGGACTGTTGGCGCAGATAGCCTTCGTGTAGCTTTGCGCGAAATTATAAAACAAACAAACAAATTTATTTATCTAGCTATCAGTAGCTGTTTTGAAAGAACAATTATTTCGGAAGCCCGTAGCTTCAAAGTTACGTGATAACTAGTTAATACACATAACAAAGAAAATATATGTATGAAAGAGAAATGAAATATTTTTCATGCTCAGACAAAATGTGCTAGGGTTTTACTTTGGAAGTGGCCAGCTTCAGTATGATACTTGAACAATATAGCTGCTACAGTGAGGGAATAACATTTCCACCTGACAAATTATAATAAAATTGTATCTGTATTGCACTTTCAGACTAAAGTCGTAGTGCAGCATCTCACAATCCTAGATTAATGACATCAGTAATCATTCTGATCATGCGTATTCAAACAGAAAATTTAAACCTTAGCTCAGACAAACTTATAGAAAATTTGGGGCACCTTGTTGTAAATCACACTTCAAGAGGGTACTGACGCAGAAGTAATGGAAAGCGGGTTTAAGCGCTATGCCAAAGTGGTCATTACATCGGACTTAAACACGACTTCCCTTACTTCTGCGCTAAAGCCTTTGCGAACATTATGCTTCTCACAGCAAGCTTTAACTGAATGGACAAATCTATATTAAAAAACGTGCGTGAATATACCTAAACAAAGATATATTACATTCCAGTTATAGAAGTGTATAATCTGACAGGGTTATAACTACCACACTCCGATGTATCTCATGACACTCCCAGTTGTCAACCTTTAAAAACTGAGACTTGAATGGCCAGATTAGATAATTGATTAACATGTAATCACGAATGATTTAAGTTACTAACTTTTTTAGACGTTATGCAAGATGCCCTTTTACTCAAGTCACTGTCTTTACTGGTTTCCACCCTCATCACTCAGTAATCTCAGACAAGGACAAACTAAGAGAAGAAGACCAGGGATCTTAAAGTGATGAAGCGTATATAATATGGTTGATGTTTTGATTTCTTCTTTAGTCCCTACAACGAATCTATATTTACAGAGGATATAAAGAAAATAGACTTGGCTTTAACTGAGATGACAACAACGTAAGCTGAGGAAACACCTGAAACATACTTATTTCAGAGTATAATGTTACTAAACTGAATAAAAAAATAAAATCGTGGATAAATTAACTTTAATGACGACAAGCATGTAGGACACCATAGATAATAAGTAGAACAATTTTTAGTTAATGGGTCGCGAACCATAAACCACGTGATATTCTAAACGTTTATAAATCAGACGTTTAAGTGCTACAAATGGAGAACAACGACCCACAGCATCAAATTTACAGTAAAATAAAAATACAATAACAACTACCGAAACAATAAACTTCCTGACATTACATACGACCTAACAGACTAACATGAATTATCAGTAATGTTACAGTTAAACCATGTCTTTTCTCAATATCTTTAAGGCTTAAAGTACATTAGACATCAAAACTAAGCTGTTTGTATACAAAACAGTTGTACATTGTATAACTCTGCATAACGTATCAAACTGAAGTAATCTCATATAAAATTCAACACAAAGAAATTAGAATAATAACAAAATCACCAAGATACGTTCACATACATAAAAGAACTCCATAGGTCTATTAATTTCCTTATCAATTGAGGACAAGTTTTTAAAATTACATAAAACTGTTTTAAATAAGCCAAACCTCGAAATAAATTAACCTTTTTCATTAGCGTAAATTGAAAACAATTATGACTACTTTATCAATAATTTAAATTGCAACAGTTTTAACAACTTTATTATAGTAATGTTTAGTTTTAAAACTGAAATAATCAAACCCAGCTTGTTGTTATAATCGATAGATTTCCAGTCAAATCGTTAAAAATGAATAGGACATTTTTTTTGTTTCAAATATAATTCTCTTTTGATACGTTTATGCATTTAACAAACTTTACGTTGATAAAGTTTATATTTGAACATATTGTACGAATAATTTTCGATTAATTAGACTATTACCTTTTCTTTAAGCAATCTTATTTGATGTATTTTCCAATTCGCACTCCAATACGTATAATTTGATATTGTTTTCCTTTCGGTTAATTTCAGTTGTTTATAAATTATCACACAAATGTTATTACTTTGTTTAGGAATATTGCACAATGGTTGTATGCACAGCATCCGTAATCCCTGGAGTCCAGTGTACTACTAGCGTATCTGGTGTTTGCCCCACAATGTGTCCCACACACTGGTCAGCAGCAGCATCATACTGTCCGGTATTAACGATGCCGGTATGGAAACAGTTATAGTAAGTATCATCACAAAAAACTATATTTGTTCACTGGCTGACAATAACGGGTCAATAATTATGTATTTGGAAGAAAGTTTAGTGGATAAATGTAATTCATTTAGAAAAGTCCATTACATAATTACAAATGTATTATACTTCAATTTGCAGGAATTTATTTGAAAATCTTTGTAATATTTCCTATATTCCTTAGAAGAGGAAACTGACACTATTACACTTTATTCATTGTTACGGGGTTTCTGTTAAACTGTTTTGAATTGAATATCTCAGACTGTTTAGCAGGATATTGGACAGGTCAATGCTATTTTATCATTTTCAGGAAATCTTTCAAAAAGTAAAGAATCCCGTACCGAATCGTTTTGGGCACGACAATATCAAATAACCAACTCAACTCGGACGTTCCTAATGAAATGTGTAACGTCATTTAAAGTTGTTATGTTGGATTATCTTTAACTTTCAAATTGGGCAGCATAGCTCCAAATGTGTTCTGCAGTTAGGAATTCATATTAGCTCTCGACGAAATCATTCTATAGCTATAGCAATTTTAAACTGACATTGGTTTGACAGTCCTTTAATTCTATTTTATGAAACCAGAATCATCAATGAAAAAGTTATAGTTATTGTTTTCTTGATTTGATAAGAGAAAACTTTTTTTACACCATTTTATGATAAATCATTTCAATATATTTAATAAATAAACACCTCAGCTTATGGTAAACTTGAGAGCTTATAAAGTTACAAGTTCTTTATGCTTGGGCCCGGTTAAAGCATTCGACTCGTACTCCGAAGGTCACGGGTTCGAATCCTTGTCATGCCAAACATACTCGCAATTTCAGCCGTGGGGGCGTTATAACGTTACGATCAATCCCGCTATTCGTTGACAAAAGAGTAGCTTGAGAATTGGCGTTGGGTGGTGATAACTAGCTGCCTTCCATCTAGTCTTGCAATGCTAAATTAGAAACGGCTAGCTCAGATAGCTCTTGTGTAGTTTTGTGAGAAATTAAAAAAACAAAAACAAATATTTACGCTTAAAAATAAACGTAATAAATAAAAGGACTATTATAATAAATTAACTGCGGATTTTTTTCTAACTTTCCCCTTATTTTTGTTTTCTTTTCATTTTGTCTCAAATACAGAGGTATTTAAAAACACAATTTCAAATGTTCTTAATTTTTGTCTCCCATAAGATAATTTAGGTAAATTAACTGAAATCATAATAGATACTTTTAATCACCAAAATATCATTCGACACTGCATGGCATAATGGTTATTTTCGTTTGTTTGAATCTAAGCACAAAGCTATACAATGGACGATCTGTGCTCTGCTCACGGGTATTGAAACTCGATTTCTCGCCTTGTAATTCTGCAGACATACCGTTATGCCAGTGGGGGTATTAGATTAAACAACTATAATTGCCATCAGGTATCATTCGCTACCTTTCTAGAATTTTAAAAAATGGAAAATGTAGAGTAAGCGTTGAAGGAGCCTACTTAAAGTACTGTATTCCTGAGACAGGTGTTTCCCAGGAAGGAGTTGTTAGCGATATGCCATTAAATTATCCTAATAACAGCCTAGTATTACAATTTGCAGACAACGTGACAATATGGAAGAGATCCGCGACTCTTATGATTGCAGCCACAAATTTACAGTCAGTTTAAAACCAAGTAGTTGAATATTGCCTAAAAAGTGAATAAAAATAAATGTTTCAGAAACGAATCTATTGTTATTTTCAAAATATTTTGAATCTTTAAGAAACCTTCCAGAAATATACTTGAATGGATCTATTCCAAATCTTGTCGCAGCAGGAAAATGTTTCGTAATGCCATATGAAATAAAACTTGCGTAGAAAAAATAATAAAACTAAAATCAGGAAAAAAATATAGCAACGAGCAAACAACGTCAAGAGACAGAGAGATAATAAAATTAGGGACGGCTAGCGCAGATAATTCTCGAGTAGCTTTGCGCGAAATTAAAACAAACAAACTTCTTTATCTAGTTGTTATTAGTTGTTTTGAAAGAACAATTATTTTGGAAGCCTGTAGCTTCAAAATTTCGCGCAAAGCTAAATGAAGTTTACCCGTGCAAGTCATTCCTAATTTTGTAATGTAGAACCGCCAACTCTTGGGCTACCCTTTTACCAACGAATAGTGGAATTGACCGTGACATTATAATACCCTCACGGCTGAAAGGGCGAGCGTGTTTTGTGTGACGGGGATTTGAACTTGCGACCTCCGAATTACGAGTTGAGCACTGTAACCACCTGGCCATGCCGGACCTCATAGTATCGTAAACTTTCAGAGACGCTGATCTAAACAAACGACATTGGGTAAATGTTTCATTTTTACCACTTTTTTTTCATTTTAGTAATTATATTATGTTTTCTCTCCAGTGGAATGGAACAAGTATGGCTAGCAGAATTTCACCAGCTCTTCAACCAGTATCTGCCTCACCGCTGGTACCTCACTGCTTTGGACCACAAACCTGCTGGCGCTTGGAACATTTTTGTGGATTCTGCTAAAGTACGATTTTGTTGTGAAGTACGTAAGCATACACTAAGTCCATTTAGCGTATTTTGTTTATTAAAAACAAAATTTTCAAAAATCCGCTTGTGCTTGTAATATATTTATGGTATGATTTCAAGTTGTCCTGGTTCTGTAAAGTAAAATTGTTGACTAACTTTTTATAAAACAGAATACTTAATCAATCCACATTCATTTAAAAACAACAACAACAAACTCACGACTATTTATTACACAATTCTCAGAGATACAATAAATACTAATAACTGACTATACAAGATTAAAATCAACAAAGAAACCCGAAGAGACTAAAAAATAGTCTCGTATACTCTTTATGTATTTCAACGTATATCAGTGTGCCTTCTTAAGAAGTGTAATGTTTAGCAAACCAAATTACGAGAAAACCAATTTATTTATTAAAGAAGTTCACTCCATCTACTGACAACATTTCTATCAGGTCCATCATCCTTTTAATAATTTAAATTTACTATTTTATATTTAATATAATTAAGTTTGCCCCCACTTGCACATCAACATATCTGCAGACTTAAAACGCCAGAAACCAGGGTTCGATAGCTGTGATAGGAAGAGCGCAGACAACCCATTGTGCAGCTTTGTGCTTAACTGAAAAACAACCAATTGTCATAAAATTTTAAGTTTAATTTTTTTTTGTTGTTTTTACAAATTTTAATTTTGTATGAAAATATATCGATATCTTATGGTACTTTTGAGACCAGAAACTGTTTTATTTTTAAAACTGTGAATTAAGTAATCGTGGTTTTAAATTAAATATGAGTTGTTTTTCTATTTTAAACAATCAACATTTATTTTTGATAAGGCCCGGAATGGCCAGGCGGTGTAAGGTACTCGACTCGTAATCTGAGGGTCGTAAATTCGAATCTCCATCACACCAAACATGCTCACCATTTCAGCTGTGGGGGAGTTATAATGTTACAGTCAATCCCACTATGCGTTGGTAAAAGAGAATCCCAAGAGTTAGCGATGGGTGGTGATGACTATCTGCCTTCCCTCTAGTCGTACACTAAAAAATTAGGGACAGCTAGCGCAGATAGCCCTCGTGTAGCTTTGAGCGAAATTTAAAAAAAAACAACAGCAAACAAACATACTACAAGTAAAATGGCAGCTGTTATGTGTTGAGTAAATCGCTACCGATTTTTTTTTTATTTTATAAACACGGTGTCCACTAATTATGCACATTTTGATTAAAGAATTTATCTAGTACGGAAAAAGGACGCAATAGTACATACAATACAGACAACAATATTTGTTTTCAGACTATCAGGGCTCCCCAGTGGCTCAGCGGTATGTCTGCGGACTTACACGCTAAAATCCGGGTTTCGATACCCGTGGTGGGCAGAGCACAGATAGCCCATTGTGTAGCTTTGTGCTTAATTCAAAATAATAACAATAACAGTATTTAAAAACGTCATTCTTTAAATAATACTGATACTCATGACATTTCTAAACACATTTTTCCATATTCTCCACTTGTCGTTAGTTTTGCAACGTAAATGAATTGTTTCTAGGATACTGTAGGAAAACTGGGTTATTAGACAACATTTACCATAATAATATATTAAAAAGAAACATCAATAGTCAACCAAAGTTGAATTACACAACGAAAAACACACACAAAACACCTACATTTATACATAAATGAAGATGTATTTATTTAGTAAGAGATAAATAATGGGTAATATCGTATGCGAAAGTCTAGTTTTATCACGCAACGAAAAGAAAAAGAGAAAGTGTACATTCGAAGAACGACGAATAGTGATCTTAACAGATTTGTTTTACATCTTAGTTTAAATATGTATGTGTGTTATTTGTTTAACACATAATTTGTTGTTACTTTTATCCCTGTTATAATCACTTATGTTTGATGTAGGCCTAAGGCCGAAAAATAACATCCATTAAGAACACTTTAAGAATGAAAAACGCTTGTCTGTTTTTCCACCAGAGTAACGTCGTTTGTTAGGTCTTAGTGCAGAACATATAAGTAAGGGAACATTTAGGAACTGAACTTTTTATCCCATCTAGGATATTTAGACTCCTAACACTCCTCAGTACTGATCCATCACATATTCATCAACTGTTTTTTTCTAATATCAAGCAAAGTTGCAGTTTGTATCACTCTAGATAGTGATTTATTGGCCTTTAGTCCACAGAATGCAACACGGGATAAAATTTTGATTACTGAGTCTTATCAAACATCTTAATACTTCAATCAGGTCACTCTTGAACCTTTTAAACGTTCTATTTTGAAGAGAGGACAGGTTAAGAAATCTCAATCTGTCCTCATATAAAAACCTAACCCTTGTACGACTGTGGCATTATCAATGCCATCACTGCAAACAAGGATTATAAAGAATACAAATAATCAGCCTTCAAATATTTAGCTTTTTAATAATCCCATTATGATGACTTGTATGTAGAGTCTTATAAAAAACAATCCAGATAAAAAGAAACATTTTCAACAGAATTAAAAAGTTATTAAGGCAGCAGCTTCTTATTTTAAAAGCTATGTTGATGATCCAATAGAATTTTGAACCTGATGGTCCTGGAAAATATCTTTCAATTTTACTCCTTTTCCGATTACTAAAGCAAGATAAATCAGCCTAAAATTCCATTAAAATGCTTATCTTTCTCTTTAAAATTGGGTTGATTTAATCTTTTGGCACATGTTCCTTGTCCACCTATCTAATGAGAGTAAAGCAGTGGCTGAATATAGTTCTTTGAGATAAAAATCCTTTTAATAATTTTGGTAAATATTGTCCGGTCCGGAAGCCTAATCTTTGTTTACAATCTCCCGCCATTTTCAAACTTGATAGACTGGTGATGTGTTAGCAAATTTTTATTTTGGAATTTCGCACAAAGCTACTCGAGGGCTATCTGTGCTAGCCGTCCCTAATTTAGCAGTGTAAGACTAGAAGGAAGGCAGCTAGTCATCACCACCCACCGCCAACTCTTGGGCTACTCTTTTACCAACGAATAGTGGGATTGACCGTCACATTATAACGCCCCCACGGCTGGGAGGGCAAGCATGTTTGGCGCGACTCGGGCGCGAAACCGCGACCCTCAGATTACGAATCGCACGCCTTAACGCGCTAGGCCATGTCAGGCCCATGTTAGCAAACAAATTAGTGGGAAGGTAATTAGTTTAGCAGATAGGGAGATGATCAATAGGTACATAAAGAATTTAGTATTTGGAGAGATAGATAGTATGTAAATAAGTAAATTAGTAGGTAGGTAAATAGGCAGAAGGCAGACATATAGGATATAGGTAGGTATATAAGAAAGTGGATAAATATCTCAGTACGCAGATAAGTAAATATACAATAGGTGGATAAATAAACTAGGAGGTCAATGTTTGGTTATCAGCAGACAATTAGATTCGAAGGTAACTATATATGGAATAAGATGACAAAAAGAATAGTATATTCGGATATAAGCAATACATTGGCGAATATGTTAGTAGATATGTACAATAGTTTAGTATGTGGGGAGTTGGGCAACAGGCAGACAAACTATTTAGTATCTCGGGAGTCAAGTAGTAGGTAGACCAACATTATCTGGTAAGTTTGAAGGCAGGTGGACCAATGGTTTAGTATTTAGGAAGTAAGGCAGTAAGTAAACCGACAGGTTGTATCTGGTTAATTAGACAATAGATAGACCAATATGTTTGGTATCTGAGAAGTTAGGCAATAGTTAGACCAATGCTTCATTTTTGGGGAAGTTAGGCAGGAGGTAGCCCAATAGTTTATTTTGTATGAGGAGGGGGGTTTAAACAGTAAATAGACGAGTTGTGTGGGAAATATGTGGGTGAACAGGAGAAAGAGATTTGTTGTAATTCGGCGAATATGTTTGTTTTTAAGCGATATATACAGAAATAGATATAACTGTGATACAGCAGTAGGTAAGTAGAGAAATAAATCAGTAGCTAGTATACAGAAGTAGGTGGAAAATAAATTAGAAGGTGTGTAGATAAGCAATAGGTAAATAAAGAGATCAGTGTATATTCGGACATGCAATAATTAGACAATTTAAACCAGCTGGACTTACTTGTCGAGTTGGGACTCAGGTTACCAAACACCTGTGACTAAACATTTCCGATCGTTCTATACTCATTGCAGAACAAATGTCAATTTCCCACAATTCTCCACTGTCTTACTTTCTATGTGATTCATTACATAAGTTTTGTTTGCTCACTAGGATTTTATTTGTCTGTCTACTATTGGTTGTGCGTTCGACTATGCTAGAACGTTTTTTTTTTCCATATGCAACTATTTCCACTGCAATCGGAATTTATAAAACTTCTGCAATTTGCAGTTAATGTGTAGGGCAACTGATAGGTGCTGAGTCACCTGTGATATTTCTTTGTATCTGTAGTGTGTATACTGATATTTCTAGCAGGTGTCTCGATCGCTGCTTTCTTTTGTTTTTAACGAAGGTCTATCTATCGCTCAGGCCTAATTGTATTCAAATTCTGTACAGCTGAGTCTGCCTGCTGCAGTGCTAGCCCTAATCCTTATGACTCTTCTACCAGCCTCATTTCATTTTTCTCAAAAGTAGAGTAAGTTGTATATTTTCAAAATTGAACCTACTTCCTTTATACCTGAGGGTATTCTGTCATGTGAGATTATTTCAGTACTTGTTTCTGTTATTTCTCTCACCTACTCCTAATAACACTTAGGAATAACTCGTTGCAGATATTTTTCGAAATTAGTCACGCACGTACACGGGGAAAGAGCGGTTTCGGCTAAACTTTACTTTTACAACGTAAAATTATTATGCTTTATATGGTTATAGTGCAGCTGCTTATTCAACGTTTTTGTGTTTTTTTTAACAGCCTGCATTTTTCAATGGAAACATTAGAATCTTCAAGCTTGAAATAGTCGCATACCCCCAACTCCCGTGGCATTAGAATGTCTGATGCTGATTGTGTTTTGCACAATACATATTAGCTTCTAATCTGACAAATTCGAAAAACTTTCAAATATTCTTGGTACGAATCTATAGTACTGTATTTCACACTCTTAATATTCCCTTTCTATCTTAATTCTTAAGATTTGTCACTCAGTTTAGAAATTGGGGGGTGGGCTCCTTACACATGATTTTATACTTCCACCCATGATTAATTTTTTCTGACTTTCACATTATGGTTCGTTTTATTTTGAGCAGTTCTTTTTTCGCACCAATGTTAGTTTTTCTCTTTCTTTTGATTATGTGAATAAAGAATCCTTATTTATCTTGACGTCTTCCTTACCTAAGGGTCCCATTATCATTATTTCTATTACCATGTGGTTATTTTGTCGATGAATATGGTAGTAGGTAGAGAAATAAAAAATATGTTACAACTATAGATTAGTGGTTTGGGAGATAAGGCATAGGTCGACAGTTGAGAAAGTAGGTGGATAGATAATAACTTGATAACTAGAGTAACAGGTAGAAGGGATGTAGCGGACACCTAAATTAGTAAATAATTTTGTTGACAAATAAATTATCAAGTTGTAGAAAGCTAATGTGCATACAAATTGATTTTAGTTAAGCATACAAACAGATCTGTAAATAGACTGAAAGGCAATATACAGATAGAAGTAAGTAGTTCGTTAAAGAATAGGTAGATGTATCAATCTGTATCAAAATGGATAGAAAGGCATTAGAAGGACAAAGTAAATATGCTCATAGCAGACAGGTAAGCATCAAACAAGCAACATGTAAACGTATAATCGTAAAATACACGAACACCCTCGGTTACGTGCACAGGTATCTATGAGAGTAAATACGCGTGTGTTTTGAGTCTCATTTCATGATTTTTTTTCGCGTAAAATATCTCCTCCACAAGTTTTAGAGTATCTATTGCTTTTGAAAAAAAACAATTTTACTCTGTCGACGGTCGTTTCTAGACATTATTAATGAAGTCAAGTCATGCTTGGTGAGCACTTTAGTTTCTCTTGTACACACTTAGTAATACTGAAATGTTGTTTTGAAGACGCTGACTCAGCAACCAAAGTTGAATAATTACTAGGCATTGAATCAACCTAGAATCACTGCTGATCGGTCTTTATATTTGACAGTCACGGCCAAAACGACGCTAACATTCATGAGGAACATGAAGCAGAAACAAAGGTAAACATCATAGGCTTGTGAAGATGTTTTAACTCACACCAGTGGGACTTTCATTTCCTGCTTATTTTGTAAATGTGTTATATCAGTAATGCGTATTATGTAGTAGAGGTCGAAGTTCAAATGCTTCAAAAATACACTAAAATATATTGTGTACCTTTTTTATTGTTTGATATAAATAAATATCCCACTTATAGAAGAGAACATTTATAATTATGTTCCAATGATGTAATAATGTTCAAAAACAGGTAAAATTGTACAGAGAAATTAAAGTTGTATTCAATCTCATTCTCCAAATAGTATGACTAATACACTATTAGGCCCAGCATGGCCAAGTGGTTAAGGCACTCAACTCGTAATCCGAGGATCGCGGGTTCGAATCACCGTCGCACCAAACATGCTCGCCCTTTCAACTGTGGGGGCATTATAAAGTGACGTTCAATCTCATTATTTGTTGGTAAGAGTTGCCCAAAGAGTTGGCGGTAGATAGTGAAGACTAGCTACCTTCCCTCTAGTCTTACACTGCTAAATTAGGGACGGCTAGCTTTGTGTGAAATTCAAAACAAACCAAGATACTATTAATACACCTCAAAGTTTCTGTAATATGAAACAATAGTATTCAATTTGGTATTAATTGACCACGTGGAATATAATAAGGGTATAATGGCAAAAAAATTCATAGCCTTTCTATCTCTACTTGTAATGATACTTTAGGAATGCGGTCATGGATGGACCTCCATGAAAGGACGAGTTGGATTTTGGTTCATCTTTAATCCCACTGCAGGAGAAGGCATCGTGACCTTTAAACTCTATGGCCAGCAATGTGATAGATGCAAGGGTGGTCGCTATGAGCCAGCCATGTGGTATCCGGAGGAAGTAGTCAAAGTAAGTAATACTCACTGAGTATTATTGGAAAATAATAAGTACTATTAAATACCACAAAGATTTTGAATACTTTCGTTCGTATAAAATATAAAATTAAATCACAACTGGAATCTCATTTGTTTGGATGGTTATTGACAATGCACTACTTTAATATACAGTATTGAGTGTATATCTCGGCAGAGGCTGCCCTGATGATGAACATGTCAGGCTTTGAAGCTATGAAGCTAAAGTTCTAGAGTTTGAGACATGATGACGTGAGATAGGAATATATGTTAAAACTTTGTTCACTAGATGTCACCGTAACACAAGGAACTTTTGGCTAATTGAACAGAAAATCCTTAGACGATATAACAGTCTCGAATTCGATGAATAGGAAGTTCCTTTATATATTTTCATAATATTAAGGAACTAAGTGAACTATGAATAACTTATATTTCAAAGCGAACCAGATCTCTTCAAAATGATATTATTTTATTATAATAATATTAATCACACGCATATTGATCGATCTTTATTCACCCAGAGAAATTTTAGTCTACCCCTTAGTTTTTGCAATATTTTTAAAAAATTAAAATGTATTCATGTTAAATGTTTTATGTAAAAAGGTAACTCACCCAAAACTACATATATTTCATAAATTTATAGACTTCGAAGAATCATTAGTCCTGCGAGGGTTATTTTATTTACCAAGAACACAAAATACAACACTCGTTATCCATAATGTTTTAATATTTTCACATTTACATAACCACCTAATCCGATACTTCATGTTATTATACTTATTCAACATAGTTTCAGGGCTTATAATACTAAAAACCTGGTTTCAAAACCCGTGATATGCGCTTAACAAGAAAGAAACGAACCCTTTCGTGAAAATCAAATTGTTTTTATGCCTCTAACTAACTGATCATATATTTATTTGGGAATGTAATTCCAAAAATGTTTATTAGTATTATAAATGAAGCTTTTATATTTTAAATTAAACGTCTTGTATTGTTTGCTCGAGGGAGTTTTGGCAGGGTACAGCGATGATGAGCCACGTCTAAAAAATTCCTGATCGTTCAGATTTAATAGGTAATACATGTATGTCTCGGACTTTATTGGAGCTTGGTAGGAGGGGTCAGTGCATTAATGAAAAACGCAGTTGTCACTAATAAGTTAGTTTCTTAATGATATTGTTACCATGTTACTGGTCGATTGCTGAGTTAACAACTGTATTAGTCAAACAGTTTCGAGGTTTTGCTGCAGATACAAGAGGAAATTTAATAAGTAAGTAGCTGTTCAAATTTATCTGTGCGTTAGGACGAATACTTCATGAGTTATAGAACTTGCGATAGAAGAAATAAAACGTTGCCCGTTTTGTTAAGAGGACTGGTCTTTGCATTGTTTTTTACAGAATAATAAAGAAGAGCTCTCTTAGTGGAAATTGCTACAATATTACTGACAAAAGCATTTATGGTTGTCATTGTCTGTTAGATTACTTTACTTTATGACCTTTTTTTAGGTTCTGGTAAACATTTATAACCGAGTTGGCCAACTATTTTATGGTTTTTATCAACCTCCGATTCACATGAACCGTCGCCCTGGGAAACCACGAAATCCTCACAACAGTGACCTCTGTCAGGCTTGTAAAGATGGCGTCTGTACAGAACGCAGATGATACGAAGTGATCTGATAATAATTTCGTCTCGTGTAATTATCCAGTAAAACTTGTATGAAAATCGTATTTACTAAAATATCAAAGGTGGCCGTTCTGTGTTTGAAATAAAACAAAGATAATCCACTAATTTTATATACAAAAATTTATTTTGGACATATTATGTAAGTTTAAATGTTCCATTATACTCCGTACTTTCAGTTAGTTTAACTCAAGACGATGATTGTTTGTTTGTTTTTTTATGTATTGTAAGCCGCCTTGTTTCACCAGATATATCATTTTGACCTCAACTTTTCTAGATTTCATTACAGGGAAAAAAAATGTGGTGTGTGTGTTTTCTCATGACAAAATCCAATCGGGCTACCTGCTGTGTCCACCGCGAGAAATCGAACTCCTGATTTTAGTATTGTAAATGCAAATACTTACCGCTGTCCTAGCGGGAACACAGGAAAAGAAAATGGAAGATATATGCAGTTAACTTATTCACTAATATTGTGTAACTTGAATCTGTTATGTGTTTATAAATAATTATATTTCTGACACCTTGAATTCAACGATTTTTAAGAAATTAACATATTTTTATTACTCATAGTTTTTAATCATAGCTTTTGAGTATACACATTAATATAATTTTTGTACTTATATTGTGCATAAAACATATGAATGATTTCTTAGTTAACAAAATGAATCTAATAAATAACACTTTAGGCTTAGCAAATACGTAAGATGTTGAGAGAGTTACGACAATAGCTTATTTTAGTTTTTATATACTTATATAGAAGTCACTTTTTCTTTTTCGACCTATTATGAATATTTCATATTGATTTGTTTTAATATTTCGAAGCATATTTCTAGAGCAATTATATCTTTGTTTGCTGCTGCTTTAACGCAACGCTACATTACATGCTGTCTGCGTTTAGTGCCCGACGAATATTTGAACCTCGTATTTTATTGTTCTACGTCTGTAAACTTGCTGCTGACCCACTGGAAGACACTTTGCATTTACACTTGTTGCAACCAAAATGTTTCAGGAGTTTATTTTCAACAATAAAATACCTTCATTCAAAAAATTAAAAGATCTCATATATGTTGTAGTTTGGGTCATAATATATTGTGAACTGCTGGATACTAAAATTACTTATATTTTGATAAAATGTATAAGCGTGTATGTGTGTGTTTTTCTTATTGTAAAGGTTCATCGGGCTATCTGCTGAGTCCACCGAAGAGAATCGACCCTCTAATTTTAGTGTTGTAAATCCGTAGAATTATCGCTGTGCCAGGGGGTGAGATGTATAAGCGAAAAAAATACTGTTGTGTTTCACGCTCTGCGAAATGCGTTAGAGCGAACAAACGATTAATTAATTAAGGGATTCTGCTAACTGCAATGCATGTGGTTATTATAACCCTTTCCGTTATTACTTTCTGTTAATAAGACTGAGTCCTTAGGTATTTAGATATAAAAATTGATAAGTAAGATAAAATTTTGTTTTTCTTTTTAAAGGTAGAATAAAAACTTAAACTTGCGTAAGAGTACTTTAAAGTAAAATGTAGTTTTCAATAACAATTGGACTAAGTAAAATTGTAAAATTGTATTTGTTTTTCTAATTGTTACATTGGTGTGGAAGTGAAAGGTCTAGAGACAATTTCGACTGCTCAAGTCACTTGAAGCATTGCGCCCTCTACACTATAACAATCTCTTTAGAGATACCATTTGAATGTTTAAAAAGAGTGCTTTATTAGTTTTGTAGTAGCCCTTTACCAACGTATTTATAGAATATTCAAGAAACACACGAGGAACCCAAACATCTGCTACATGGTTGCTTTTCTTACTCAGCAGAATCAAATTATTAAACAACAACAGGAAGCAAAGTGGCAGATCCTTAGACATTAATACCACTAACAATATCCTCAAAATATACGAGTTCACAGCAATTTTGTTTGTAAATATAAACAAGGAAATGAAAAATAAATGAATACCTATTTCATTCAACCTAAAGTCTCTACCATAATCTTTTTCAGTTTAGTAGAAAATTCAAATGTTAAATAATCAATTAAATTTTCAATTTGTACCAGATTAGTTGTATAAGACCAAGACTGTGATGCTTGTGTTTCAGGCTTTGAAATGGGTCTTTCCTTCAGAGAAAAGAAAAACAGGAGGGTTATCTTGCAGATTGGCGCTGATAGCCTTCGAATAGCTTTGAGCGAAATTTAAAACAAAACAAACACACTTGCAAATTCTCGATATTTCACAACCTTGTCTTAAGGAGAGGTTTCCACCCTAATTTATTACCAGATTTATTATGATGTGATATGAAAATTAATTATGTTATGCATTTTAAGTTTCTCTACATCTTCAGTTAAATTCTAATAAAAAATAAAACTCATTTTAGAGCTACATATATTTATTCTGTTAGTAACGACTGTGCAGATATTACCTGAGTTACAAATAATGAGTACCTTCTAAGAATTTAATACTGTCGAGACACTTCTGTACCTTACAAATTTATTCTATTTAATCTTTTTGATTCATTGTGGTTTAGAACACACCAGTAATCGATTTTGTTATGTTCATGATAACACAATAAACGTGTAACTCAGAAGACGTAACATAAAAAGTATTTTTATGAATGTTGATATATACGTTTTATAATTTCTACTACTCACATGCACACTTGTATTATTTTGTGCATTAAGTATTGAATTGATAAATGCTCCAACTTTTAATATTTTTCTTCAAACAATCTGTATAAGCTGTATTATTTCTTACAAAAAATAAGGTTTACTGGTTAAACATATGGACGGAACATCAGATACCACAACCTGTATTTTAAACAACCTTTACAATTTGGCTCTTCGTTTTTCTTTAATCGAAAAAAATAAATATATAGAAAGAGACAGATCTCTTAATTTAAAATATTTTACTTAGAAATTTCGCTTAAAAGTTGAAAAATAATAATATTATTTCAAACAGACTATCATTAGAAACAAACAGAAACATATGTACAGATATAACACAAATATATATATTATAACCAATAAGTGAACTGCTTATTCAAATGATTATGAAAATTAACGAGACAAGAATATTTAAGTTTCTAAGGTACACATCTATAAATTAAGATTTGTTTTTGTGTTTTTATCAATCTTTTATTTTTGAATTTTAATTAATTTGTTTGTCTGTGTTATTAAAACCTTGAAGCTAATTGAGTTTTCGAGATTTTAAAAGTAAAAGTCGCCTACAGAGCTACTTTTAAACGCCTAATCTACGTTTGTGTAATCCTATAAAGTTTTATTTGTTTTCGAAAACTTGTATATAAGTGTTATGGTAGGTGATAGTTTCTAACCGACAGTATGTATATAAAAATAATTGCAGTATTTTTATATCTTTGTGGAACATTTGTTGAAATTTGTATACAAATTACATTTTGTCTTTGTTTCTCAAAATAATATCTCCTCACCGCGTGTAGTTGTGTACTTTTTTTTAAAATACAAGTAAATAAATTATAAAGTTTGAATTTTACTCAAAACAGTTTTAGAGTTATGTTAATTTTAATTGTGGTTTTAAATCTTGAATAATAAAATGTTCATGCTCAGAAAAAAAGTATTTTGTGCAATGATATACATTAAAAAATCTACATAATTTGAGATAACTCGTCTAAAAATATGCATTCAACCAGTTACTCAAACTTTTTCTTCCTGCATAAGAAGGTCTTTTCGGTGTATCACTGTGGTGATTTATAAATCATTCCTGACAAATTTGTAGTTTTATACTATGAACAAATGTATCTAAAACAAATGTTTTCTTTTGTTAAGTGATTTATCCAAGGTATAAAAATTCATTGATTGTGGAAAGTAATGTTGCTACTCATTAAATGAAACTACAAATAATGAAGTCGCCCATAAAACTGGCCCATTAACAAATTTTAACAAATAAATAACTATAATTTGATGTAAAACAAAGCTGTTAAAGTGAGAGAATGATTATTATATTTTCGATGAATATAATAATCGAAAATATAGCATTTAAATTCATAATTAAATGTGAATAATTAGCAGTAAGAAATAAATAATGTATTCTGTAAAGCATTGAAAACAAAAATTTTAAGAGCATTGTTTTAACTAAAACAGTCATGGACAAACTGAGAAGATTATGGTTTTTATCCCCAATAATTAAAGTGTACTGTCTTTTATTGCTTCGACACCTTACACTGTCAATTCCGTAAATTATTTTATTGTATTGCAAATATCAATAGTGTTCCAGATAGTTTCAATTACAACAATCCAGCCCAGTTGATGAATTCCAAGACAATGATTTGTGATAGCCAAAAAGATAGATCTCAAACGCTATACTTCATACTTTTAATTAAAATCAGCAGAGGTCACATTGAAAATAAAATGAAAAATATACAAATGTATAAAGCCTAGGGTTAGTTTTATCACGAATAATCACAAACTAAAGTACCAAATTATGTGCATATCTATCATTTTAATGATATATTTAAATATATTGGCTTAATTTTTGTACTTATCTTTCAACCTGTGAGTGATGAGTTAATTTGAAATGCACATTAATAGTTTTGGACATTATGTATAATACGTAAGTATCTAAACTACTTATTCGATTAAATACATCTACTTTCGATATTATTAAAAAACGAATAAATCTATCTAGATATAATAGTACTGTCTGTTTCACGGCCATATAACTACTTCGCAGAGTGTGGACAGATCTTCACCTCCATTGTTATAGGGGCTTATTAGGTCCATGCAGGGGTACATTAAAATGTTCAGTTTTTAATTTTACATTTTTTATGGGCGTTTTGCGTTTCTTACCATTATTTTGCCCCCTGCAGATGGATTGGATAAATTGGGAGATAATACAAATTTTTAGTTTTGTATTTAACATTTTTGATGGGCCTTTTTCCGTTTTTTACCACCATATCGTCTCCTGTGGATAGATCTTTTATAAAATTTGCAATGGAGGTTCACAGGGTCTATAATGAGCTGCATACAAAATTTCAGTTTTGTATTTGCGTTATGTGGTTTTCACGGGCGTTTTTACCACTATTTCTCCCTCTTTTGATGCACCAAATTTGGTACGAGTGTTTTGTGTACTTGGAGAAATACGTGTAAATTTACGGTTTCATATATTGTATTTTGCAATTTTTATCAGCATTTTTTACAATTGCATGTGAGGATACGCCAACTAGTACAGAAATATTTTTGCAGTAGGCGCTACCAAACCTCATGACGTAATATCAGCGAAGTCTGGTTAATGTACTGAAGAGTAACAACAGTAAACGTTAAATTTGTTACGTTCGTTGGTGGCGTATGGTGTAAGAGTCTTTATAATTCATTTAAAGCTTAAAAATACGGTATATTTATTTTTAAAAAAAGTTCATCTGTCAGTTCGCGTTTAACTTTTGAGTCTTAAGTTCTTGCTCGATTAGAAAGTTACTTAGAGAAGATGCCAGCCAAAGCAGAAGATATTTTGAAAGGTTTCAAACTGTATTCTTTTTATTTTACAGATTGAAATTATTTCTAGATCTAATTTGAGCCTACTTTTCATTCTGTAGCATTGAATACAAATAGAATTCATGCATTACGTCAGACATCAGTTTTGTATTTTGCATGATTTTTATGCGTTTGCCTGATAATTTTAAATTACTTACGTGGACCATACAACGACTAAAGCACAAGACTGAAATTAATTGTTAAAACGAACATTTTTTGCTTGTATTTATTCCTTGAAAAGATCATTTTGTTTTCATAGTGTAACATGCAACTTAGAGAACTAGTTAAAAATATATTTTAAGAATATTTCATTGAAAATTTAATTCATACACATACATACATACATACACACGTTAGTTTTTTATTATTATTCAATTGATATAAGGATAACAAAGGCCTATTTGGTGTTTTAAGGCTGGCCTTGAACACCCATCGTCAAGAAATGTAAAAAAAAATTAAAGTTTATCTGTTAATTTTCAGAAAACTTTTAACAAAATTAAGATATAATTTTTGATTGTATAATGATACCATACATTTCATTTATCATTTGTTCATATAGCGGTATTAAAATTTTAAAAATTCAAGGGTATTTTGTGTTCAAAGTTAATAAGAAAAATTAATAAAACAGACATTTAAGCAAAATATATATGTTTAAAATTGATAACAGTTACAATGTAAAATGCCCAGTTAATTTAGAAACACTAAAATTGCAATTAACAAGGTCAACACCAAAACAGTCACAACCACTACCAAACTTAGTTACACCATAAGTGTCATTACAGCATGTAAACATTACAAAACAAAATATTGCTCTACACCCATTTCATTATCTATAAGTGTAATTTATTTCTGTGTACTCCATTTAATCTGTCAATGTTATGTTGATAGTATTACTCTTGAATCTTTTACACTCACCAGTTTTGGAGAAAAAGTGTAATTCAACCTTCTATGGTGAACATATTCATACTTTTTGATCTGTGGTAAATTTACATCCATAGATTATAATTGGGATTTAATATGTAATTAGTATGTCCAGGAAAGGAATCAGAGTAGTTTTTCCCCTTGAAAAGAATAATATGTATCAGGATTAACAGTTTTAACTAATTGTGGAGTTTCTTTAGCTAATACTTCTCCTTTACTATTACAGTGAAAGTGTCACTTATGTTGCATGCACAAAAATCTTTTTTTTTTTCTGGTTTGCCAAACAGTTTGTCTTCAGAATCATCTGTTAAAGTATCAATTAGAAGAGGAGATTGATGTTTATCAAACATTAGTTTGGCATGTGTTTAATGTTTGAGAACAAAAATGGTTTACAAAACTAAATTATTTCAAAAATTACTCTTTCTGCATACAGAGGATTTGAAGCTAAATGAAACAACACATTTGTTAAAACATTAAAATTGTCCAAATGGTAACTGACAAGGATAGAAGAATGGAAAAGATAAAAAATGTTACCTCACATCTAGGGATTTCACATACAATAGATTTTATTGTCCAAAAGTGATAAAGCTGGACCAATGTACAGGCTTATTGATAGATATTTAATGCAAATTTGAAATAAGGTAAAGACAATGTTGATGAGCTGTATACTCATTTGATTGCTTTTGTAAATTGGTCTACACTAAGCAAACTAAGTGATTCCTTGTTGTAAGATTAAAACTTACTTTCATCAAGTCGCACAAAAGTTAGTTACCAAGCATCTTTTTGAAACAAACAATAAAATCAACTTCAGACAAAAAAGTAAATACTGGACCAGATTATTATCATCAAAATAACATTTGAGGATCAAATGAAATGCATATATACAAATAGGTTTATAAACAGTTGAATGGAGTAGAACTTAATGCAACGTGGAAACCATTTTATGTCATGCACCTGAGATTATTTTAGGTTTATGACATGAATTTGTCATCTAACTGTTAATTTTTACATTTTCCACCAGTCTTTCTTATGTCATTTTTGATTTCCTGTTTCACCAGTTTTTATGATCTTGTATAATCCTTTGAGTCTCCCATCATTGCAGTTAGTTTACACTTTTTAAAGTGTGATATTTTTTCTTTAATATTAGCCCTACTAGCAGGTATAACTGCAGTCTTTTCTGGAATTTTCTGACAGTTCTACAACAATGTACTCATACTGGACATTGAATAATGATTATCATCCTTGAGAAAAAGGATTTTATTGAAATATTAGTTTAAAAATGAGCTATCATCACATAATTTACATCACAGAGTAGGTTTTATTGAAGTATTTCCACAAAAAAAGGTATGTTTCGGATTTAACCAATGAAAATTACAAACAAAGGATTAAGTTTCAAATTTAACCAATAAAAATTACAGAAAGGGAGTAAGTTTCTGATATAAAACAGTCAAAACCAAATATAAAAAAAAAATATTTTTCTTTAATGAAAATTTCAACTGTTTATTTATTGCTCAGCTTTAAAACTACTGCAATTTATAGATACAACACTCAGTTATGATTTTGTGATGATCATTGTGGCAGTTTCTGAGAACCAAATTTTGGATGTCTACATTGAAAGTTCCATTATAATGAGGTGCCTTCTGTGTGTTAACCTCATTATTTTATTTGCAGCCATTCTTTTTTCTTTTTTTCTTTCAATTAATGTTGTCCTTGATAATGACCAACTACTTGGTCAGTTAGAAATAATTGGGTGATTATATATAGTTAGTGTATTTCAATTTTAACATGTTTGATTTATGGTTTTATCCAATTAGTATTAAAAAATCACCTATTAAGTGTGTATCTAAAAAATTCTAGTATTATGCATTTAAATCAGTATTAATGCCATATATTGCTCATTTATATTGTCTATTCAGAGCAACTTCTACATAGTAAAATATTATTCTTTGTATGAAAATACCTTAACACAAAGTTTAGAAACTGGATGAACCTTAGAGATGCAGACACAGGAAAGGTCTTATGGCAGGGAACTGAGGATCTGTGAGTTTTAATTTTTGTTTTTATTATGTAATGTATACTGTCTACCCAAACTTGTAGAAAACCAATGACTGACACATTACAAATATTTATGACAGAAAAGATTAGATTTATGTAAAACATGGTATTTCTGTATCTCCAACATTTGATTTAAAAGTATAAAACAGCAGATATATGATAAAACAGCTGATTTATAACAGTTTGAAATAGGACTAATTGTAGAGGTTAGACAGGAGGTGCAACAGTCACAAAGTCCTCTAGATGTTAAAGGAGGAAGCCAATCAGGTGAGGAAAACTGAATAGGAAAAACAAAGGTGAAAATTGTTTTGGACTATCACCACCTATGCAGCATTTTAAAGAAAAAGACAAGGCAGAGCAATTGTTTTGTCTGGAATTGTGAATTCCAGTTGTGAACGGACAGAGCATGTGTAATGGTGCTTAGAGATCCCATTAGGATGTCATGTATTCTTTGATAATCCAGTCGTAAGGAATCTGATCTAATGATGAGTGTGTGATGTGTTTAGATGAATCTTGCTTCATTTACTTTTGCAATGATGGTTCATTTGTGGGGTGGGTCCCCTGCTAGTATAGTGGTAAGTCTGCAGATTTATAATGCTAAAATCAGGGGTTCGATTTCTTTCAGTGGACTCAGCAGATAACCCAAGATGACTTTGCTAAATGAAAACATGCATTTTTAGAAGTTTCATAATGATGATTTCACATTGTATAATATTATTTAATCTATTATTTCTACTAATTTGTGTGTGGTCACCTCTTATTGTATGCTAGTGAGACTTGCATAGTTAGTCAAGTCATGTTTGTTGGCATCAGAAGAAGAATGATATTGGTAAGATCGGCTAAAAGAAAGATTAATGAAGCAGTGTTTAGGCCATGTGGACACAACAAGGAACTATTGAGTCATTCCATGTCAAATCATCCAGATATTGGAAAATTTTCCAGGTGACCCCCTCAGAATGCCTTGAAAAAACTCGCATGGGCTCATCTACCCATGTAATGAACAATTACCAAAGATTAGATCAATATCTTTAATAGTTTTTTTTTTTGGCGAATTCATGTTTGGGCAACTTTGGCTGCATAAAGCTGCAAGAGTAATGGGGGTAGAAGGCTGAAATTTGCTACACTGACTGAATTAATCCCACAGAATTCAAAAATGGTCTCAAACCAAGTTTATCTCTCTCAGGATTTACATAGTGAGGCTGTAAAATTACCTGAAAACCCAAAATCATAAAAAACATTGCTTTATGCAATAAGCCGTAGCTCTAAGAATTAATATATTACAAAGCTGAATTTTATTTTCAAATATCCGATAATATATCAGTTGATAAATCAGCAGTTGTTGTAATGAAAAGTGTGTTAGATCTCCTGTAAAAAAAATTTAGCTGCATGCAACTTTTTATGATTTAGCTAAAAATAGCCCTACTTCAGGCCACAGTTTGACCATGTCACCAGTTATTCAGCCTTTTCAGATTTTTACCATATATTCTTACATCTCTAAATATGATCTACAAAAATAAAAATCGTGTTGAATCTACTTTTTGAGTTATAATTTTTGAAGTATCCTCTGACCATACGTTTTTTAATTGAAACAAAAAACTTCAATTCAGGTGTGTTATTGTGTGCAGATATATCCATACACTTTTTAAATAAGCTATGAATCCCATTGAAATATTCTAATTAGCCTTTACCATATATTCTTACATCTCTGAACATGATCTTCAAAAAATGCAAAGTTGTGTAAAATAGTAAATTATCACATTTTAAGTGTCTCTGATATGTACCATTGGGCAAAGGACCACATTCAGGGCATTCAGTTCTTTCTTGTCAATCAGGAATCAGTCCTGCAGAATTGTGTAAAGTTTGATCTACTTGAGCGCTATGAAAAATGCAAAACTATGGCAGGTATTAGATTACATCACAGCTTTATTCCTCACTCTACCAACGAATTGTATATGAGAAGGTTATCAGATGATGATGTGTACACAGTTGTAACTGTTGGTAGTAACAGTGAAAGTGATGCTGCAGCAGCTCAAATAGGGTCTAATGATAGCAATAACAATTATCAGCCAGGGAAATATGTGGCATGCATATACAATAATGAATGGTACGTGGGAAACATAAAAGATAGATCAGATGAACATTCTGATGTGTTGGTGTCATTTATGAAGAAGTCAAGAAACAAACTGTTCTCATGGTCTGCAGGGTCACATAAAGATTAAAGCTGGATTCCTTTCCAACATGTTCTTTGTCTGATAAGTGCACCTACCATGCAAGGCAGTAGTGCTCACTACTATGTTCTTAGTCTATGTGATCTCAACATAATCAAACTCAAATATCAGAAATATATTCAAGCTGTCTGAACAAAGCAATGTTTATTTGTTGTTGTTAAGGCTAATTTATCGCCAAAGCAGTTTTTGAAACTTTTGTCATGATTATTGCAGTTTGATGTGACTATAATCTTTCTCAGTTATCCCCTGTTGTAGCACTATGCTTTTTGTGTCTAATTTACCTTTGTATTTATTACATTATGAATCTTAAACTCAGCCTTATGTGCATAACTGTAATGCATACACATTATATTTGCATTGCCACGTGATCTAACTAATTATGCCAATAAACTTGTTCAGAAATGAATTAATTCTTTTTTGTTTCTTACAACTTCATTATTTAACATTATGAAAGGTTGGTTAGAATATTTCAGTGTGATTCATGAAATTCTAACAGGTATTTTTCAAAATTATACAACTGGTGACATGGTCAAACTGTGGCTTGAAATAGGGCTATTTTTAGGTAAATCATAAAAAGTTGCATGCAACTAAATTTTTTACAGGGTATCTAATAGACTTAATTACAACAATTGCTGGTTTATCAACTGATATGTTAGAGGAAATTTGAAAAAAAAATTCAGCTTTGTATCGTATTAAGTCTTAGAGCTATAGCTTATTACATAAACCATTGTTTTGTTTTTATGATTTTGAGTTTTCAGGTGATTCTACTACCTCACTATGCAAATCCTAATCTGTGGGATTAATTCAGTCAGTGTAGCAAATCTCGGCCTTCTACCACCATTACTCTTGCAGCTTTAAGCAACCAAAGTTGCCTGAAAATGAATTTGCTAAAAATAATTAAACTTTACATGGCTGTGAATCAGAAACTATTAGAGATATTGATCCAATATTTGGCAATTTTTCATTATATGGGTAGATGAGCATGTGTATATTTTCAAGGCATTCTGTGGGGGTCATCTGTAGCTTTCTGGATGATTTGACATAGAATGACCCTATTGTGAGTGGTTTAAAATATAAAAGTGAGTTATCGTGGGCATGTAGTAGAAGGATATCACATGTTGATGGAAATGAACAGGACATGTAGAATATAAGAAAGTAAAAGGAAGTCAAACTGGTTAAATAGCAGCAAGATAACAACTGCATTTTAAACATTAGAAATGATTAATCTCAGTAGAGATGAAGAGTCATAGCCACCAACCTTTAGAACAGACAGGGCATTATGATTTATTACTTGACTTTTTCTACAAATTATCATCAATGATTTTTTGTGGCATGTATATAATTATGAATTAAATTTGTTATAAGAAGCAGTGGCAATGCAATGACAGAAAAGTTTTGAGAAAAAATGTTACTTATTCGCTTTTCTTCCACAGTTGCACATATATTTTAACTTCCTTCATCTGGTCACCTTTCTGTTTCTTAATTACATAACATCAAAAATTATTTTTAAATATTAAAATATGTGACAAATTATTATATTTTTGTAATGCATTACTTGAAATTTTATTCACGGAAGTTGATAAAGACGTCAGTTCTTCCTTGTAGTTGTTAGTTTATCAGCAGCCCATTCTTGGTTGAAGGACAGAATTTCCAGCCTTCTTAGGCTTTTTTGAGCCAGTAAACTTTGTAGTTACTTCTCGTCATCATTTTATATTGTGAAACTAAGCTCTCTGCTCGTTCAGCTGTCTCTGGGATTATTTAAAACACCACGCAGCTGAGAGACTATCATAAGCAACAGTTTTGAACAATTACCAAGTCTTTTTCAATTGATACTTGCTTGATTCATTTTCATAGACCTGTTGCATTGCCAAGTTCTCTAGAAAAAGTTAGGAGGCGTTTAATAAAAACTTTGCCAAATTTTATATATATAGATTCATAAGGTGGATCAGTTAATGTTAAAAAAGGTAACTGAATTATATTTTTATCTTCACTTTTAAAGTACTTCAAGTAAGATTTTAACACTTCAAGAATTAGCTGCTCTCTCTAAGTACATTATCATGTACTTTTATATATTGCATGTATAATTTTCTTTGGACCTTGTAATGTTTAACATAATTATTTTACTCGTTACTATTGCTAACATGTCCAACTGTGGCATGCCCAAATATTTAAGTATATAAAACTTACAGAAGTAAAAAAACAGTCAATACATTGTTTTTCCCTTTCTTTTTTTCAGATCTAAGCCAGATGTTGAACATGAAGGTAAGCTATTAAACATTTGCTTGATAGCAATAAAATATAAAGAAACATGATAAAGCAAGGTAACATATGTAAATAATTAATCTGTTGAGTTGATTCCTTACCATAATGGCCAATATGAAGATAAAAAAAAACAGATCAAATTTTACACTTTGCATCCAAGGAATTATTAACATAGTCAAACAGTACACACCACATCATCAAGCAAAACATTTAATAAAGTTACAATTCTAATTGGGAAATAATTTTGTTGATGAAGTAGCTTATATGTGAGCTTTAAAATGTGATTATATTACCCTTAACATTGAATTAAATATTTCCAACCTTTTTGTTTCATCCAGTTAAACCCTTTACTAGAATATTGCTCAAAATGATAAATGCTTTAAATATCTGAATTAGAACACTTGTGACTGTTACACATGTGCTCTTCAGAAAAACAAGTGTAAAGCTCTAATCCTTTACTTGTATCATATGAACTATGTGCCTTTTCAACAATCTGTTTGTGCAGTACGTCCAGTCATATTAATATTGTTACTGTTATTAAGCGACCAAATTCACAGGCAATACATCAGATGTAGCTACAAACACTTTGCAAAGATACAAAAAAAACTGTTGCTCTTAAATTCCTGTTATCAAAATCAGGATTCTCTTTGCATTTCCTGGTGTCTATCTTTAAATATTTTGTTTTTGAAACCCATTTTGCATGATCTGATCTAGTCAGTAGGAGTGTCAAAATGATTTTAGTGAAGAGAGTATTCCCAGTAGAATTGATCCTTCCCAAAATCTTATTGCTGAATTGTAAAAATAATATTGTCCAGGAGTCTTATCAAATTGCAGAGAACAGAAGTCCCAACTGTGGCTCGTGAGGATTCCTGCTATTCACACTATCTCATTTAGAGAAATGCTCAATAATTATCAGTCTTTTATATTTTAACTTAATCTTCCAATCAGTTTCATTAAGGGTAAATATTCTTTCAAGTAAGTGTCCAAAAGGAATGGAATTATTTTGAGATTTTGAAAATCCTGAAAGAATCTTTGGTCATAGAAAAAAAAAGAGAGAAAAACAAAAGTGGGAAAGAAGTAGAAAAATAAAAGTAAGCACAAAGAAAAGTTGGAAATGAAAAGAAAATAATGGAAAAAGAAACTGATGATAATCAGATTTTGTTGCTAAAGCTGTATCGTTATCATCAAGCAGTTAGACACTGAACAGTTAGGGCAGAGTTTCAGGAGTCTTGATGAGGATTAAAAAAATAAATTGTAATTTGTTTTGTAAGCACCCATCTCAATACATTGTGAACCAAAGTATCTGTTCAAGTGTTCATCCATCTCCTGTTTGAAAAGCTGTGCATGCAGGCAAATCTCAACATTCACTTTTAAATAAAATGATGGAGAACAGGCATGAACAATGTTGATGCCAAATTTTAGTTTGCAAGCAGTATATTGTTAGCAATTTAATCACACTATCCTTCACATTTCAAAGTGTGATGTAACATGAAGGTTAAAGATGTAGATTTACTGTGTTATCATTGAGTGGCTCTTAGTTTCACTGAAATGCTCAGTAATTGGTTTTCATGGTGGGTAGTATACAACAGTGCAACACAATTAACCTTTTTTTAAAAAAAAAAAAGTCCATTAAATAATTTAAACTGACAGATGAAGTTAAACTTTTCCCATCAAAGGGAATGGGTGGTTTTGCTTGTAAACCAATATCCCTTATCAGACAAGGGTTTTCTAAAAGTCAAAGTATGCAACAAGAACTGAAATACCTTTATTTTGGAAACTGGAAACTTCAGCAGGTTAATAAAAAAATAAAATTTATAAAGATATTCTCAAAATCTTTAAATGCCATCTTTTCAAATTCTTTTCTGAATGTCTTATAAAAATATATTCTAACAAAATCAACACTGTCACGAAGTTTCCGTGAATGCTTTTCTCTGAACTTTCTCCAGTAACTCAACCTCTTCTCAGATAAAATGAGCAAACTGAACACAGTTATTAAAAATCAAGTCTAATCTGCACTTTATAGAATAAATTGAAGAACCCATTACATCCTGTATGGAGCACTTGGAAGTTTATCATCTTGATTATATTATCTTTGTTTTGTTGCTGGCTAACATGTCTAGGATGTTGTAAATGTTTTGTTACAGCTATGCCTAGATATTTTTACCTTATGAACTTCATCTTCAAGGTTATAAGAGTAATTTGTAATACATTTTAGTGTAACATGTTCATAACCTTACTTTTATTAATGTTAAAAAAACTTTTACAAAGTATTTATAGCTTATCAAGTAATAAGTCTTTCAACAAAACTTTCACCATATTTAGTTTAGTTTGAAATATCCAATAACTTAATATCATTTGAAAATAGCAAATCATTAGGAATTTAGCACAAAACCCTGAGTAGCATGTTTTTAGCATTAACTGCTGTTCTTTTGTCCTATTAATAGCAACCTTTTTATTCCATTTAACCAGATTATATTTTGCTCCAACAGGTGCAGTTTTTGTAAGAAATCTTTCATGTAGAACCTTATCAAAAGTTTTTTTGGGAAGGACAGATGCACCAATTCAAATTAGATAGTCAGTCTTATCTCTGAAATACTGCAAGTATTTTCTTGTTCAGTGTGCACTCATGATGTCAAAAAACATGTAATTCAAAAATTCTGAATGTACTTAATATATTTCAGAGCAAGAATTACTTATCCATAATTCTCCACTCTCCTACCTTGTGACATGTTGCACATGCATCAAATATTGTATAAACTCTACTTTCCTGCCATAATTTAGACTTTCTTGTTGACAGTCATACTGAGTACATCTATGATGGATTCTTAAGTTCACATAACACTTGTAGTTAACACTTCAATAATTGATTCTCTCAATTCACCTTCTAATGCTTCTATTAAAGATAGAAGTTGTTCTGCTTCTGTTAAAGCTTTATTTCATCAATGTCCCCTTACCTATCGGAGAGTTCTTGTAGCTGCATAAGCAGCCTTTGTGAACAAGATATTTTGGCCATTATACAGACACTCCTCATAATTTTCTTGTCTTCTTTCCAAGAACAAACCAATTCTTTTGAACATATTTCATTTAATGTTTGTCTAAGGAGCAGGATTTACCAACCAGCTCAGGTTCTGGCAAAAATTCTTTTGAAATTATTCATCTGTTTTTCATAGGTTTGTAACAATTGAAACTTGAGCTAATTTCTATTACACCTTTAGGTTCTAACATTTTATCACAAGATTCTGTTTTGGAATAATTTCTCCCTCATTTTGAGGTTATGACTCATGCTTTTAGAAATAAAGGAAAGTTGTAAATATTTCTCATTCATCTGACCAGTTAGCCAGGTCTTAGTTTTATCTGTTCATTTATTATCCCATACTTTAAACCCTCAGATTGTTTATTATTGAGAAAGAGGTGATTATTCACATTGTCTTTCATCCTATCTTTTCATCAGTATTTTCACCTTTACTCCATAATTATGCTTAATTTACAGTTTGTCTTTGCTCATTTTTATCCAGAATCTGTTATTTTTGTCAAGAGCAAGTGAATGTTCTAGGTGTTTCTCTTTCAGTAGTACCCTCTGATTTAGTCTCAGTTACTATGTGGCTTGCTTGTTCTTTTTTATTTATTACTTCATAAAATTATTTTAAAAAGAACCTACCTACTTGCTGGTATTTCTTTCACTATTTTGTTTTTGTCAATATTTCTCCCATACTAGTTTGTCAGCAGGAACAAATTAAGGCTGTGACTTTATACATTACATCAAGTCTTTGTCCTGCTTTTCAAAATTTAGTTAGTAATAGTCATCCTCTTCATTACACACATTTTCTTCTGCTATTGTAAATTTATGTTTTGCTTCTTTCAAATTATAAAACACAGAAGCAAATGGGGTGGATCTTCTTAACCCAAACATTGATTTGATTTTTTTCCTTTCTAAGTAGCCACTCTTCCTAATCTTTGGCCCCCAGCTAGTACAGCAGCATGTCTACGGATTTACAATGCTAAAATCGGGTTTGATTCTCCTCAGTGGGTTTAGCAAATAGCCCAATGTGGCTTTGCTATAAAAAAACAAACACAAATCCTAATCTTTTGGGCAGACCATGTGAGATCTTGTGTGCATCTGCAAAACCATTTGATTTCTCAGATCTTTCAGTTTTGATCTTTTATCCAATTTTTACCTCCCCTTCCTCCATTTTTATGCCATCCAAATTTTTCTATTATCTGAAACAACTTTAATTCATATGTTGGATCAAGAAGTTTCCAATCTTTTGTAAATAGTGGTGATTGAAAAAGTTCTTCATTGGTCTTAGTTTGTGGAATTATCAATTTATAAACCATGGTTTCATCACTATGTTGCCTACCTTAAAGGGATTCTGTTCTGTTATTTTTTGGAAGCATCTTTTCTGCAAGCTTTGGATGTCCATCTTTCATAATGGCTGACTTTGTAAAGTACTTCTTTTTATAGATGCTGGCTTTTCTTCCCTTATAGCTCAGATGTTCACGTTTTTACAGACATTCATCACTGACCATACATCAATCATCTAATTGGTCTCTTGGGAGTTTGTGCTATCAAAATTCATTTTGTATTTTTTACATCTTCTACAGATTGTCTAATTTTTTTGTGCTTATTTTATGATTGTTTTGCCTTCCACCCTTGATTGCCAAAGAAATCATTCTTGATTCTTTTGTCTCCACTCATTCAAGGTTTTTTTTTTTTAGCTTTTAGTTCTGTTTACTAACAGTGGTTATTCTCCATGTGTAAAGAAATCCACAGCAAGTAAATTATTTTCTGTTCAATTTTTGTTTGATGTGTATAGTAACACAAATATTTCTATTCTGTTTAAAACTCTATTATCCACCTCAAGAGTACTTGAGATTTTTAAATTTTAAAAGAAAAAGTATTTTCCCCTGTTACTTAGTAGATTCAGTACTATATTTTATCTGGATTCATCCAGTTAAGGCTCATGGTCATTAACCTCTGCATTTGTCATAGACACAATTGTGCTTTCTACACTTAGGCTTCATTACAGGTTTTTGCTCTCTGGAAGTGAACAGAGTCCCTTCTGGTAGCTAATAATGCATTTGTAGATATTTTATCTAGTCCACATGTACAGCCTGGTATAATATTAAGAGATATCTGAGGCACAATGCCCCTTTTCAGACAGGATATGGGTCAGTTACTTTTTTTCTTTTTTTTTCCATTGTATTTGTGATGTAACCATTGTTCTACCCTTAAGTTGTCAAGCATCATCTTTGGTCTTTTTTGGTTTTTCACAAGCATCCACCACTTTGGCCAGTTTAGTGGCACTAGTTTTTCTAGATATAGATGGAGAAGGACTTCAGCCTTTGAGTTATAATCTTTAAACACTTATAATACTTGATTGGGCTGCTCCCCTGGAAATATTCTACTAGTAAAGCAGGATCTAGTATTCCTCCCAATTATTTATCTCACCACCATTTGATTTTTATTATTGTTTCAACAGCCTTTTTTCAGCACCCAAAGGGTTTCAAGGGCAAAGGGGCACTCTGATAAGAAAAATTACATATTTCCGAATGTCTTTATATAAAGCTGGTCCACTCCACTCATCCTCCATTAAATCCATTTCTTAGATTCTCTCTGATTCTCTATTTGACTGTAACTCTGTTTGACTACACCTCTGTCGTAGTCTGGGTTATTTTTTTCCTTCTTGTCTTGTAACATATATAACTCTTATCACTTTTTTCTTTCTCAATGGTTCACACTTCCTTTTTCAACAAGGGTATTTTGGCCTATAGTATTTCAGGGGTGAGACTCTGATCTGAATTTTACATTTTATCTGCTAAAATGAAAATCAGATGAGTACTTATCTTTGAAATACCTACCTACCCACAACCAGGCTGTGTGTGGTTTTCATAATATCTGCAACTTTTCAAAAAAAATCTAAATTTTATAATAAAGTAGAGCTTAAGATTTCCTGCTGCATATGCAGAAAGTCACATGGATGATGGTAGAATGCACAATTAGGGATAAGTGATACATGCTTTGCAAAGCATAAGGGACATTCAGAATTTTGAGTCGTATCTGTTAAGAATATGAGAGCCAACTCAACAAAGAAAGGCCTAGAGTATTTTAGAGGTAAGTGCCTGTTTGTCATTAATTTTAATTCTATAATGTAAAAGTTCATTGTACTACTGCTGTCTGGATTGATTATAAAATTTCAGAGGTAGCATACTGTAGAATATGGTCGTCCCTTTTGGAATCTATGCTGATTACCTGTGGTAATTTGAAACTTGTCTGAGTATTCTTGAAGATTTTCCTTTCATTATAGAGAATTAACTGAGTATTCTTGAAGATTTTCCTTTCATTATAGAGAAATAACTTCCTTTTTACTGAAGTAACACTCTCTGTTCCTTCCCCTAAAATTTGATGTGTGCCAATATTTCTACAACTTGTAACTTTTAATAAGTTAATTAAAAATTAAAGTTAATAACCTAGAATTAATGAAGGGTAAATATTATCTGGCCCAGGTGGGTTACCTTTCATTTTTGTAATATTCATTCTTACCATTTCTGGTTTCATCCTGATCTCTCTTAAGGATATCAGAAAATATTTCTAAATGGGAGTGACTGATGTATTCCTATTTCATCTTTAACACAGCGTGGTTATAAAAAGCATTTAGATGTTTAAATATCTTGTGATCATTAGCTCGGATCCTTTCATTTTTAGTTTTTAAAGGCCCAACATTTATTCTGACATTCACTGTTAGAGGCACAGTGGTAATTCTGCAGACTTAAAATGCTGAAATCTGAGTTTCAATACTTCTGGTGGGCACAGCTTAGATAGCCCATTGTGTAGCCTTGTTCTTAACTGTAAACAGATAAATTCACTATTAAGTTTAATACTTTTCATCAAATATTTCTCATGCTTTTTTCAGTTTCCTAGCATCTTTTCTATTAAGTACTCTAGTACTTTTATAGGCTGCTAGATATTCCATCCATGTGCTCAGTTATATTTACCTAATTTTATTTTTGTGGCTAAAAGTATTGAAAATTGTTAACTTATTGCATATTTATATTATAAAATAACTCAAAGCCTAAATTATAACATTTGTCTAATTGTAGTGACTTGTTACAATAACTAAAATTGGCTATCGCATTTATTTGTGTGATAGCAAAGCCAATTTGACAGTAAGGCAGCATTTGCTGAGAGTGTGAAATTTGAGGACTTTTCATCATACCTAAAAATGTAAATAAACTTAATTTGATTGACTTTAGTAGCAAAAATATAGTTTTTCTAAAAATATTTATAAGGTGGTAAATTTTTGTTGTAAGATTGTTTTTTTAAATTTTCATCAGATATTATTGTACTTAGTTGTTAAGATTTTTTAACTTATGATAAATCATTCAAATATAATATTAATAAATGCAATTCTTATTAAATTGTTTTTCAGCAAGGGTTCCTAAAAAAATTCTGAAATGTCGAGCTGTTTCACGTGAGATAAATTTTTCATCAGTTGAGGCAATGGAAAAATTTCGTCTAGAACAAAAAGTTCTTTTTAAAGGTCGCTGCCTTGAAGGTGAGTTAAAAAACAGAAAAATGTTTAATATTCATTTGGTGGAACTAACCACTATCTACTTTATCTGTAACAATCAAATCAACTGTTAGCAGTAGTGGGAAGAAAAACAAAAAGTTACTCCAAGAGAAAAATATTTGGACATTAAGAAATAATTTGGAGATTATTTTTTATTACTCTAATCTTACAATCTATGTACTGGTATATTTTAAGTTTTTCTAATCTAATCATATTTAGGAACTGTAAATAACAGCTTGGAAAGAAACATTAGTTTTGTTTAAAATGTACTAATGTAGATATATTACTTAATACAGAAAGTCACTTTCTTCTTATTTCGTTTTTAAGAAAAACAAATTAAATGACTTTGACATTAATGTGAAAATTATTTCATGTGGAAAAGCAATTAGAAATAAGTGTTTTAGGAATTGTCTGATAAATCATGCTTATCCTCAAGAAGTGGTTTAGAAGTTACTGATCAAGAAGTGTGTGCAGCAGTATAGATGAAAAGAAATGTACAAAAAACATGTTGGTGTGCAGTGAAGCAGAAGGCAATGTAACTGAAAGATACATGCCATGAATATGATTTTTTTTAGTGTACAATACAGTATACACAGTAGCATTGTTTCCCAATATAGGTGGTACTACTCCCCAGTAGGCATTTTTAAAATTCAGGGTGTCAGTGAACTTTGAGTGGATGGATAGAAATGTTTGAGGGTTTAAAAGTTAAAATTGTTAAAATTAAACTATAAACAAGATTTTTTTAGTATGTTTGAGCAAAAGTTATTGTGTGGGTATAAATTTCTGACAAGAATACTCAGTGTTTGTTGAAAGAGGCTTCTAATACAGTAAATACCTCTTCTCATAATATTAGCTATCAACTTTTTCTTTATGCATGCCACAAGCCTTGTGTTACCTTCCCCTCATTGTAACTACTAAATTCCAACTAATCTTCTATGGTATCTTTCTTTTATACATCTCCTATGGACAACTCTCTGTAGAATTCCTGGAGGGTTTTGTGTAGATATTCTTCACTTTTTTTCTTTCCTATTAGCTCACATTTCATTCTTGGCTCTGACATTATATACTTTGTGTCTTTGTTGTTCAAACCTTATAGGTAGGACACAGGATTGACTCAGGTTAATTTACCATCAACATTACTCAGAGACTTACATCTTGCACCTTTTCTGAGATGTTAGGTTTTTTTTTTTTAGCTTTGGGTGGTATCAGTTGACAAACAATCAACTTTTAAATGCCACCTATTCCCATTTCCTGTCATCTATCCTCGAAACATTTACCCATTCCTTATAACCAGGATACTTCTTTTATCAAATTCCTCAGTGATATAAAATCTGTCACCACAAGTATCCATATCTGCTCTGTGGGTTTAGGTCTAGTGCGAGCTCAAGTATTGCAGTTTCTTCCTTGTGGCAGCCATTTGTATCAATCAATGGGTGATATGAGTTCTGTCAGAAGGAATTGCTACATAATTTCTTTCCCCACCTCCTGTTTTCCTTGCCTTATTTTCTTTGCTACTTTAGATTCCGTGACCTACTAGCATCTGTCTAAGATGTTTTGAGATTTGTTTTTACAGTAAGCAACTGAACCAATTCATCATCCTTTGGAGGGTTTTTACTCCCATTTTTTCATTTTCTCAAAAAAACTAAGGATTGGTGACTTGTCGTTGATTTATCTCACCTCAACCACTTCATCTCACTCCCCAGGTTCACCTTGGTGTCTTTTCTCACCATGAGATGGGTGTTTTCTCCAGGGTTGTGGATCATAAAAATGGATGTCTGTAATGCTTATCTCCACATCCCAAAAACACACCAATCATGATCTTCTGTTTGTCCATTGTGGAGAGCTTTTGCAGTTTTATTACGTGGATGACTGGCTCATTCCAAGCAGGAATCAGTATATCACTTTCTTCTTCTTACCCATCATTGTCTGGTGAAGGTTCATTTGTACAACTCTATGGTGGTGGCATATATCAACTACCAATGGAGCACCACTGATTATGTTTTTGAATGTTGGATCTATTATACTGGGCCAAGGCATGCACATCACATTCACTGTATCACGTATCATGTGCCAAGTGATTGATTTCAGTCTTCTTGCAGATTGTTTTTCATGCCTGGATTAGATCTGTCTAATGATGTTGACATTATATCCTCTCATTCTCAGTATTGTTTACCATTAATGGGGTTTTACCCAGTTGTATCCTTTTGTCACAGGCTTCAGTGTCAAGTTGCACTTCTTCTGGTTACTTGGACTGCATCCACAGCCTTTGGTGGTTAATGCTTTTGGGTAAGATTAGCCACATAAACAGCTTTATGTATATCCTCCTGTTACCCCCTCAGTGTGGATTCCTGTATGTGGTGAGGGGGACCTCCCAGAGAAGGTTCTGCTCTTTCAGTTTACCTCCTATGGGACCTAAACATCAATCCATGTGTTTGCTATTCTTTATAATTCCTCATTCTCTTCTTATGGGGATGTCATTCCCTTTAGATGGTGCCGGCCTGTACCATGGGTGCAGCAGTTAATCCATTGTGATATCTCTTCTGATATCAGATGTAAATTCATGGACTGATAGATAAATAATGATCCTCATGGCATACTCAGAAATTGGTGCAGGTCTTAATCCCTGATTTTTGTGTTTCAGGTGAAGATGGTATGATCCTCATCTTACTCTTGTGTAGATGTAAGTACACCACACAGAGGTTTTGGATGTAGTAGGCTTACAAAGTACAGTTTACTACACTCTACACCCAGACAGGTATTTACCTCCTCTCACACTTCCTTCACATTTTTCTTTGGGGTTGACATTTTTGGACAAACTTTGAAGTAATTGTTTAGTAGAAGAGTGTAGAGGGAGTTGCATGCATCACATGAGCATGTCATGCTACTATTGGTTAAGAGATGAAACATGATTTGCATGAGAGACAAACTGGAATATAGTAATTCCAACAAGGAGGGAGCAGTCAAGACTTGTGGTATGCATAAAGAAAAAGTTTGCATATACAGAACTGAACAAGAATAGCTAATTTTGTGAGTGGATACAAGTACCCATTGGAAATATGTTTTCAGTATATGAAAATTATAGCACTGCAGCAAAAAAAGGTTAGGAAACAATGCACACACAGAATGTTGTGGTGGAGACTTAACAGGTTCAGTTACTAACCTTCCCTCTTGTTATTACTGCATTTTGTGGTTATACTTCATAAGAATGATCATAAAGCACTGTCTCATCTTGCCCCAGAAACTCACTAGTTAGGTATTATTAATTTAAGTTGCTAAATTAAAATTCACATTTTACCAAATAAAGAAATCAACTGTTGCTCCTCTTAGTTTACGTTTTAAACAGTGGAACCAGAATTACTAAATAAAAAAAATAATACACAGACTAAAGCAGGATTAATTTTGTAATAATTATAAACTTGGCTTTTATTTTTTCTACATATTTAAGCTGTTTTACTTGAGAGATTGTTATCTGCAAAGGAAAACAAAAGATTCATAATGTTTACACAAAATCAAACAAATGATTCACTTTCATATATTTTTATAATCAAGCTATGGTATTAGAGCTACTAATAAACCACTTATTGCATTACACATGGGTAATGTGTGTGTATTTGTTTGATTAACTGTGATTTTCATTAGAAATGTAAATGGTTTGAACCAGTTTCACCGAAATAAATATATTAGTAACATGCATAGACTACTTTGCTATTGAAATTTACAGTTGTGATATTTCCTTATTCTTGAATTTTATCTGTTATAGTACTTGTATTTGGTTATCCACTTCTACCCATTCTTAACTGTGTGGAACCAATAGAATTGTTATTTGTTCTTTTTCATCACGTTTTTATTAATTTTATACATGTTAAAAAATGGCTAATGCATGTGACAATTGTTTGCAGACACAGGGGTATTCACTATTAAACAGCAGTTCACTACTTAACATAATGAAAACATTTCCTTATTTAGGTGGATGTTTAACTAAAATATATTGTATTAGAATAAGCATCATAAATTTTTATATTGAGAATGTTATTGTTACATTTTAATATTTAAATACCATGATGATTTTTAAATGTAGCCAAAGTAACATTTGAGTTCTGAATAACCTAATCACATAAATAATAACCAAGAATGCTAAGTACATAAAGTAAACTTACATCCACAGTTGAAGGTTCACTTTCAGATATGTTACTTACTTAACAGAGAAAACCAAGCTTTTGTGAACAAATATCAGAAATGGGTTATTAACATTGGTGTCTGCTAAAATGTGGGGTTTGATTTGTTTGTTATATAAAAATTCCAAAGAGATTTACCAGTAGTGTATCTAAACACTTTCACGTGTTTGATTGGTTGCTGTAATAATTTTTTTTTTTTTTTTCCACAGGAGACAGTTGCAATCGTAAAAAGAAAATTCACTTTACTTTTTTTGGTTTCCATCACAAATGCTAGCAACATTTTCCTCATTTTTCTATTATCCAATGTTTATTTATATTAACCCTATGTACATGAGTGCTGTCATAGTGTGCATACCACAGTGTACAAAAACAACACATTGTGGTGTTAAACTTGATATACTCATTGCTTGAGGATAATGAATGTTATAAATTCTTTATTATTTTTGCAAATGAAGTATAAATGTAGCAGTAGCATAGGTTTTTGTGCTCTTAATTCCAATTCACTTGGTGATAACTATCAGTATTTGATAGCATAGAATCACAAACTTCTTTTAGGGAAAGTTAAGTACAGTACTATCAAAACTGTGAAAACTTCATCTTCAGACTTCTAGCTTAAGTTTAATTTTAATATTGATCAGTACAGTGTTTTAAAAGTAAGTAATTAATTTATGAAATTCAGAAATGAGTTTTATAATTTTTTTCTTCATTACAATTAAAGAAAGTTCAGTTAACAAAGGAAAATTCTAATATTTATTTTTAAGAATATGGCATGTAAGGATGCCCAGAGAGTTCTGCATAGCCAGGTGGTTAAGGCACTTGACTAATAATCTGAGGGTCACGAGTTCGAATTCCCATTGCACCAAACATGTTCCCCCTTTCAGCCATGGGGGTTATTCATTGATAAAAGACTAGCCCAAGAGTTGGCAGTGAATGGGGATGTCTAGCTGCCTTTTCTCTAGTCTTACACTGCTAGGTTCAGGATGGCTGGCACAAATAGCCCTTGTGTTGCTTTGTACAAAATTCAGAACAAACAAGGATACCTAGAGAAAGTCTGTTTTATTCCATGTATAAGTATCTTTCAGTTTTCAGAAAATGTGATTATGATTTTTTAGATGAGTTTTTTCCAAATTTTGGAGCTTGTGTGTTGCACTTTTAATGTCCCAAACTTTGTGCAACACATGTAAATAAGTCCATAAAGTAGGCCTAGTGGCACCCTCCTGAATGAGACAGGTGAAAATTGTTATGTTTCAAGGATAAAATAAATTAAATTTTAAATTTTAAAATTTTATTAAATTGATAATAAGTAAGTTTATATTACTAAATGAAAATTACTTACTTACAAATATTCTGCAGCACACCTGAGACCCTTCAATGGCATGCAGGCTGGGAAGTACTGACGTAGATGACATATTCACTAAAGAGAAATCAGACAATATTATATTCATGTTTAAAAATGCAAGTTTGAATAATATTTGTATTTTCATTTGCATGATTTTATGAGTAAATGTGCAGTAGAGTTTTGTTACTGAATATTATTGAACATGAAGTTTTTACTTCCTTTTACTTTATGTTCACTAGTAACAACAATCTCTCATTTGTACACATCTTCAACAGAGTGGTTCTTTGAATTTGGTTTTGTGATTCCAAACTCCACAAACACTTGGCAGTCGTTGATTGAGGCAGCTCCCGAGTCCCAGATGATGCCAGCCAATGTGCTGAAGTAGGTTACTATTTACTATCAAAAGCCTTCTTTTCTTTCTTTTTTTACCAGTTCAAATAAATTTGGACATTTTTCTTACATATCACATCAAAAGTGAGTTTCAGTTTCAGGTTTATTTTATTTAAGATAAAACTAAAAGCAGCCTGTAGAGTTTGGAATACTCAAACTTTCCAGCTGTTTTCTTTCTTAGAGAAATTTCAAAACTTCATCCATTGTTAACAAATGAGAAGCATACTTGTAATTTGAAAAAAAAATATGGGTATTAGAGAGACAAATTAGGATATTAAAACTTGTTAGTTAGAAGACAACACCTCTTTTGTGTAACAGTAGTTTACTTGGTGGCATTCTGAAGTTTTTGTGATAATTTTTATCATTTGTTCTCTCTCTCTTCAGGCCTCTTAGTAGCTCTACTATTTTTTTTGCATAAATGCCTAACCTTTTGGAAACTTGTCATATTTTTTTGTGTTAAAATTAATGTTGTCAATAGATTATTGTTCCAAATATCAGTGATATCAATTTAATGCAGTGATTTTACTGTTTGATCAAGCTATGATCCGACAATTATAGATTTGGAGGTATTGAAGAAAGGTAATCTTTATTACATTTCAGGTTATGTCGGTTTCTTTCTGTTCAGGTGTTCTTTATAATAATGTGTAATGGGAAATGCTACTTCATAAGTATCTTTTACATTTAAGTAGATGGACATGAAACACCGTATTTTCTCATTGCTTGCTTACATAAAGTAAAAAGTGTAAGAAAACTTTTATTTTAAGTAGGAACAGTTCAAACATTACTGTGAGGTTTCTTAATAAAATGAATATTAATCAAAACTGTCAAAAAACAGAGAATGCTTACAATCCAAAAGTAATGCTAGGTGCAGCCTTTTACAGTCTACATCTGAAAGTTCAAAAACTTTTAATGTTAAAGTATAATCTTTATCAAAGAATAGAAACAAGGCACAAACAATGAAAAATGAACCAGAAAGTAAAATCCAGCTTACAAAATTATCACAAAAAATTTGTTTAACACCATTGACAGTTTCCTAAGTACAACAAGAACTTTGCACAACTCAATTTATAATAAATGCAATTTTGTGTCTTTTGTCAGATTGTACTGAAATCTACTAGTAGTAACCACATGACAACTAATTTCTAATGTATTTTGCAATTGCTAGTTTATTTAACAGATCAGTGATAAGCAACTCTATGGTGTACACTCTTTCTAAATATGTAGTTTGATGCTCTGCCATCATTTGTCTGTGGTAATCATTGTTATGATATTACTTAATTGTAGTAATATTTTCGTGATGGTCATTATTATATCTTTTTTATTTCTAATGTTGTACTTTCAGATATTATTTATATTATTCTGTAGTCATAGTTCTTTGCCCCCCTTATTCCCCTACTAACTTTTAAAAGGCCCCCACACCAAAGGGAGCATGCTGCATTGGATTTACAACATGGTAATAGACCAATAATGACTGATAGCATAAATCTGTCTCTTACTGCTTCTGTATTCAGGTTATTGTTGTTGTTTTTCATCCAAACAACATTTAAATTCATCATTTTCTTCCTTTACTATGATAAATGGCTGTGCTTCTTTCCATTGTGATGGCTCAATTGAAACCATGACTGAACACGCAATTTAATTATTCCCTAACCCTCTTTGAGCCATTGCCCACATTTAAAGTGTTGAGTGCAAACCCACATATCAAATTTCAAAAATGAAGTACAAATAACAATTTTAACTATTTTATAAACTTATGCCAAAAGTAATCTTATGACATGTTGTCTGAAAAAACAACTAGTGAACCTCAACCTTAAAAATGTCTACAAATAAAGTTTAAATACCATTGGATGAAGCAGTTTATAAATTATTTAAATAATTGAATAGTGAGTAGAGTTAAAGTAACTTGCAGTTTTGTGAGATAATGTGATTAGAAGTAACTTCTGCAGAGAACAAAAATTTTTGTGGGAAGTTTGGAAGGATTAGGAACAAACCACAAAGCTGAGAATTTTTTAAAAATTGTTTAGATGTTCTTTTAATTCCTTAAAAATTATACTTGTTTGATAGCTATACAAATTTTCTTGTATGACAAAGTATCAGGTAAATCTATTTAGGTGAAGAGAGTGCAATAAGCAGTGGCAAGATATTATAATGATCAAATTATCATTTATTGAATATTATTGTCAAGTTTATCACGTTCAGAAAACATAGGTAAGTAATATAACTTAATATTTGTTGTCAAGAAACTGTTTACTATAAGTAAGTTAACCTTGGCTAATGTGTAAAAGGGCAAAAATATAGTTACTTGGACTTACTTAATGACATTGTGACAATAACTCTTTTGCTTTGATTTCATAATTTATAGCCATGAGTAGTGAGCACTACAGAAACATTGGAGTAACTACATTACCGAATATCAGTCCAGTTGAAACTGATTTTATGTTTCAAAATGTAAATTTCTGATCAACAAAATGAAATAATAACTAAAATGAAAATAAGTACTTTTAATGCTTTTTAAAAACTCTTTCACCAAAAGTTTAGAAATTTAAAAGTATAAAATATGATAAATCATATATTTGCTTTTTAAAACAATTCTATATATTACATAACTTCTAAGTGTATATACTTCTATATACTACACAAGTTCTATGTAACCCTGTTAATTTTTTCCATTGTGAGAAGGAAGGAGAAAAAAATCATGGGATGCAAGTGACCATCCCTTGTTTAGCTGTGACCTACTAAATACTTTTTTTTTTCAGTAGTAGTATCAGTGCTGTTTTCAGCCGTGATAGTTAATACTGGTTTTCTCAATAAAATTACCAGAATATTTAAGTACTAAGTTTTTTATATTTCAACTTCTGTCATCTTTCAAACTGGTAAACTTTAATTTCTCTAATACATTTTGCTTATTGAGACTCATTGAAAATATTCACAATAGTAGATCTAATTAAAAATTTTAAAACTAAATCCTATTTTTAGAGAAAATCTTGACCAAATAAAATTGATAATGCAAAACTTTAGAAAGCAAGAAATCATTGTTATTTAGTTATATTTATTATAATTATTTCAGCATTTAAAGATCTAAGAGGCTTATATCAAGTTGTCTAGTTGTGAGAATAATTTTTCTTTTCTTCTGTTTGAATAATCGTACATTAGAATTTTTGATAATCACAAAATAAACTCTACTGAAGAATATAAACTTTATACAAAGTTAGGAAAATGATCCAGAAATAATATCCTGACCTTGAAAATTAACAAACAAATCTCTTTAACAGTTAGAATTATTTAATTATAATTAACTGTGACCTGAACAAATAATTCACACATCTAGTCCCTAATCATTTGATCTGACTGTTTTCTATTTTGCTTTTATTATCTATCAGGTAATGAGTTTTCACTTCAACTTGTGGCTGTTGACAGAACATCTGGCCAATGTGTTTACATATTGGGACAAACTGATTTACATAAGATTGAGTACTCTTACTATTATTACGAAAACCTCAATGTCAAACCTCAGTATCAAAGTTAACTAACCGTAGTTGATATTTCATAAAGAAACTAAAACCACAGATTAACTGAGAAAAAAATTCAAAGTATAAACATAATTAGGAGCTTTTGTTGAAAATAGATGTTAACACTGATTTCAGGTGAATAATGGTCAGACCAAATTTTAAAACTCCTTGTTTAATCAACAACACAGGCTACAAGTGTAGTATACTGAATATGTTCAATTATTGAGGCAACAGGAAATGATAAAAAAATCATTTTGTATATTGATAATGTAGCTTGATGTTACTTCATTGAACTCTGACAACCTTTGACGTTGATTACAAATTTCCCTTTATCATTTTTCACCTCCCTTTTTTAAAAAAAATATGGCCCTACTTTTATTACAATTCTGCTGACAGAACTTTTTTTTATGCCTGTACTCCATATACTGATGTATTGAATAATTCCAAAATAACTTGTCAAGGTAACAACCACAGAAGCAAACTTAATTTTATTTTAAAACCATTTTTTATGTTGAAACGTTTCAAATAGTTACCGTAATTCTGATATAGACTTAAGAATTGGTTAAACTAAGGTAGCTCACCAAAAATTTCTCTTTGTACAGTAAACTCTGCCAGCATGCTTTATTAGTATTCAAACTTGTAAATAACTAACAGTTTACAAGCTGAATTGATCTGACTGAATTTCTGGTTTCTGCTTATGAATGAGTAAGTTCCCTTTTATATAGAGGCAAAGATCATCAATGACTTGTTAAAATATTAAAATAATTTGAATGACTCCATCACACTTACTAGAGTGTACTCCAGTGCACTTCATTTGCTTAGCATTTTTAAGTTTTTGCATTCCTTCACTTGTTTCAGCAGTCATTTTGTCATGGAACCAATATAACCTTACAGCAAGGTTACATAAGATTTATAAACTACATTTGATCTTTTTGATGAAGAAATATCTTTTATATCTAACTAAATCCTGCACGAAATTTCCATATTTAAAACATCATAACAGCTGTATGTACAGATACACTACAAAGTATGGTGTTGTAGTAGTTTTTTTAAGATACAAAAGATACTTGATAATGTATAGAAAAGCTATATAAATTGAACGTATAAGTTCTTCATATGCTAGAAACATGGTTATAAAATTAGCAGCAATTTATAAGCTGAAGTGACGTCTCATTTTTGGCTTCAGCTTTATGAATAAGAAAGCTGTCTTTTATACAGAAGTCTTATTCATAAGTGGTCCTTGTTAAGGTCTGAAAATGATTTTATTGAAGGACTGTATTACACTCACATAGAGATGTAAGAAAGACAAATAAATAAATATACCTTTGTATGTTCTTTCACTAAAATCACTAAATTTTTTAACCCACAATTTTTTTTTCACATAATAAGGTTAAGTGGCATCCCTTTTAACCTAAATTTACTTTTAATTTTGTTTTGTGTGATAAACCATTAAAACATATTTTTCTTCCTTTCAGTGGGAATGTGGTAATAGAAACCAAGTTCTTTGATGATGACCTCTTAGTCAGCACTTCTAAAGTGAGATTGTTTTATGTATAGTAAATAAAAGTAGTTTTTGTCCACTTTCTTCAGAATTTGTGTGAACAACAACCAAGTTTAGTGCAATACACTCCTTTACAGTAAGTCATTTTTAGTGAGAAGTTGATTCTAGCCAGCACTTTGTTGACATGTAACTGTCTTTTTTACAGAGTTTGAATCTGAAGTTCACGTTCCACCAAATGGAAAGTATTAATTAAGAAAAAAATTATTAAAGATCATTAACATGTGTGTATATGAATATATTTATGCTTGTACCATTCAGTCATAAACAAGTTTGTTACAATAAAGGAAAAATGTGTCTTTTAAAAATAAAAAGTTAATTTTGTATATCTTGTGCTTAAAATTTGAATGCTGTGTATTAAGTGCATACTTCACAACTAAAATTCCTTTGTTGTATTTGCTGTTGTTTCTCAGAAAAATTTGATTTCCCTTTTTTTAATTTTTTCAACCAAGAAAAGAAAAGTTTGATTTTGTGTTTTGAAGTGAAATTTTTAACCACAGTTTCAGAGACAATTATTTTAGTTGTTGCTGTAGGTTTATATATTATGTTTCAAAAAAAGCTAATGAAAGATGATAAAATAACTTTTTAAAATGAAAACAAAGACTTATGCAATCAAAAGTTTATTTTGAAAAGTGCATTATGATATCATTAGGCAAATATTTACACTTTTTAACAAGGCTGGTCATAATTATCCTTATTAATCTTTAACTGTTTGAGATATATTTTGTTTTGTAGTCATTTATATGTGATAGTTGCACGAAGCAGATTGTATTATTGTGTTGGTTATTGACTTTTGGGTTAAAGGGAAAAGGTAATTTGTTTTTTGTTTAATTTTGTGGTCATGATAGGTCACATTGCATTGGTTATCCTATAGTTGTACATATAAGAATTAAATGATGTTAAAGATGCATGTTTGGATACCTAATGTATAGATTAGGTGCTGAATTTGGTTGTGCATGATCATTGTGATTCAGAAACATTTTTTTGAGGCATTAAATTCATAGATTGTTTACCTACATAAGATATGATGATGTAAATTTAAATTTTTTTTAAATTATATATCTGAATGAACTATGAATACAATATTGAAGATGTACAAAATATCAAATGCAGCTTTGCAGTTTAAGTTGAATTGTATTCACAATTTACATACTATAAACTTAGTTTATAACTGTCAGTACTGTATGTAAATTCCTTAAGTTCATTGAGAAATATATTGATTTATTAAATGTAGATGACAATTTATAACCTTAGTTTTATTAACTAACCTTACAGATGTATAAATTATGTAGATTTATAAATTGATGTGTACCTGTAGAAAATGAATGTGTTTTAATATGGTGGAGCACATTTGTAACTTTTTGTGCACATTTTGTAAATTCAGTGTATAAAAAGCTATTCAATAAAATGAGTGGAAAGGTATGAATGTTCTTGTATATTTAATAAATAAATAACTATTTCTCAGTTAACTTACTAATTTACAGATGGTTAGTGCCATTTATAATCTAACAGCTTGTTATAAGTTTCCTGGTAAGAGAAAGGAAACAGAGGTGAAATTATCATGCATTCTTTAAAATCCATATATAATTAACTTAAATCACAAAGTTAGATTTGAAACTTCATGGATACATGGTAAAACTTTGGGAAAATGTGGTAAGTTGTTCTTTTGATTTAATTTTGAGGTTGTAGTTTGTATAGTATGTTTAATTTTGAGGTTATAGTTTGTATAGTATGTTTAATTTTGAGGTTATAGTTTGTATAGTATGTTTAATTTTGAGGTTATAGTTTGTATAGTATGTTTACCTCTCATTCCTGTAAATTACAAGGGCAACCAGATTATGAAGTAGGCCTGGAAGTAGTGATACAATGTGGCAGTTTTTTTGCTGTTGAGTTACTATACAACATACTTAATATTGGCAAAATTATTATATATTGCAGCATTCACTATTATATTTTTTGTAGTAAGTATAATATGCAATATCTCTAGAGAGATAAAAATAACAGATATAGTTAATAAGACAAAGTTAATGTAAAAGACTAATAAACATTCAGTTTTCATATTGCTCTCAAAGTAAAAGGTGACTTTATGAAAAAATAAAACTTTTCTGCTTTCAAACCAAGTGACAACTTTCTTTCATCATACTAAAGTAGTGACCACTGTCCAGAATTATTTGAAACATTTAAGGGTTTAAAGAAGACATTTTGTTAGTCTTTTTTAAATAACAATATAAGAAAGAGAGAGGACATTATTTTGTATCTATATGTTAAACATCCCATTGGATGTTACTTGTGTCATGTGTTCATTTTTTGGTATTTTAATTGTTATTTAACTGCAACTGAAGTGTAAAGGTATATGTGAAAATGGCTTGTTTGGGTTGATAAAATATTTTACAATGAGGAGCGAACAACGTTTTGACCTTCGGTCATCATTAGGTCATGAAGATGACCAAAGAAGGTCGAAACGTTGTTCGCTCCTCATCGTAAAATATTTTCTCAACCCAAATGAGCCATTTTTACACATATTTCTCTACAAGTAGGTTTTCTCGACATTAGTGAAGTGTAAAGATTTCAGTTCAGAATATTAAACCTATTGTAAAAACATACCAGTTTATACATTTTTTCTCACTAAAATTCTGTTGGCTTGTTTTTGTTTTCTTGATCCTTAAACTAATATATTTTTGACTGAAAATTCATCAAAATATCCAGTGAATGTTCCATACAGGATATCAAAGGTAATTGTCTCTCTGATGTTTAGTGTAAAAAACAACTTATTTCTCAGAATTTATGATTTCAAATATGGTTATGAATACTGATATTTCTAGTAGTTTGTTTATTGAAAACAGTCATTTTCTGTAATAAGATGTATAAAATTAATCATTGCTATAAAACAAATATTAAGTTGATTTACAGTATTTTTAAGTTTAATGTGATGTTCCTATTGGTTTAATGTGATATTCCTACTGGTTTGTTTTTTCAAAGCAGACATTTCTTGTAATGAAAAATAAAATTTATTGATACTATTTCATAAAATGTGTATGTTAACTTGATTTATAAGATGTTTTAAAGTTTAATGTGATATTCTGAGTTATTTATGCACAGTAAGTGTTTCTTCTTGTAAAAGGTAAAGAAGCTTGTGGAGTATTTTTATGCAATTTGTCATGAAAAATATTTTTACAATACATGAAAATACTTCTAAATATATTTGATAAAATGTGCAAGCATTCTTTCAGCCTCATCAATTATGCTAGACGTAGGTTGTGCATGCTCTTCAATGTACAACACACATACATAATATAACTTAAAACTTCAATAGTGAGTTTTATTAAATTCAAAGGATAATTTTATGTTCTGCTTTTTGGTGTAAAACGTTTCTTACCAAATGCATTTCAGAAGCAGAGTTGAATGCAAAGTAATTGTAAAAGTAAGTATTTAATGGTCATTTTTGGGAGAATTAGGAACAAAAAGTTTTAGCTCTTATAATGTTTACTAAAAGCTTGTGAGAATACATAAATAGAATCACATCAGATATATCGAACAATGCATCAATTCAATTATGTCAAAACTTCACGATACACTACTGCTGTATCCCACTACCTCTAATTTATAACCATTAATATTTTATCATCAGTTGATTCAAAGTCACCAAATGCTATCAGCTCAGCATACCACATACTATAGTGTCACCACATGCCATCAGCTCAGCAGACCACATACTATAGTGTCACCACATGCCATCAGCTCAGCATACCACATACTATAGTGTCACCACATGCTATCAGCTCAGCATACCACATACTATAGTGTCACCACATGCCATCAGCTCAGCAGACCACATACTATAGTGTCACCACATGCTATCAGCTCAGCAGACCACATACTATAGTGTCACCACATGCTATCAGCTCAGCAGACCACATACTATAGTGTCACCACATGCCATCAGCTCAGCAGACCACATACTATAGTGTCACCACATGCCATCAGCTCAGCATACCACATACTATAGTGTCACCACATGCTATCAGCTCAGCATACCACATACTATAGTGTCACCACATGCCATCAGCTCAGCAGACCACATACTATAGTGTCACCACATGCCATCAGCTCAGCAGACCACATACTATAGTGTCACCACATGCTATCAGCTCAGCAGACCACATACTATAGTGTTACCACATGCTATCAGCTCACATCCTGGGGGCAACTGACAAATATACGATGAAGAGTTATGCGAGTCACATCTTGGGGCGACTGAGATGGAAGGGGTTACGTTCATAACCTTATTATTTTGTTTGTAATTAAGTACAGAGCTACATAATAGGTTATATGTGCTCTGCTTCCCACGGGTATCGAAATTCGATTCTAGTGTTATACGTCCGTATACGTCCCGCTGTGCCCCTAGGGAGCGCCTTAGTATTTAGGAAGCGAACATACTTTAACTGTTTGTTGGATGCAGGGACCCACAATGGAACTAAGATACATTTTACGGGTGGCGGCAGCGATAACCGCACCCCCCGCCATCCTGGATAAGAACTCCATGTTTATAATAAGAAATAACTTTTTACTGATTTAATTATTATATTTCCGAGTTACACTAAAAACAACAAATTAAACCAGCGAATGAAACATATCACGTGACCCTGGATATTTGTTTGTTTGTTACACAAGAGGGTAATCTACGCGAGCTGTCCTTAATTTAGCAGTGATAGACAGGTGGGTACATACCTACTCATTACCACCCATAGCCAAATCTTGTGCAACTCGTATAAAAAACAAATAGCCGAACTGACCGTAACTTCATGACTTCCGCAAGCCCGCGACCTTTAGATATGGAATTGATCGCCCTAACCACCTAGTCATGCAAGGCTGACACGGGTAAACGAATCTCTTACGACAGATACTGTAACTTGGTGTAAGGAGAACACCGTACTACATAATTGTTGTCCAGGAACAACATGAAAGCTAACCCTATGTTCTGTGTGTTGATTTTATTTTATTTGTGTGTGTGTGTGTGTGTGTGAAACGAAATTTGATGAAACTTAAGTAATCATTTCCTCCCTATCTGCCATCATATCAAATTATATGCCTAAAGAAGCGCATATTCAGTAGACGAGTTTTGTGTTCCATGCTTCCAAATTTTCTTACTGTTTTTCTTTCTATGTTGCTGTCTTTATCATTCGTCTAGAGCATTACGTTTCAAATGTTTCTGTCGTTTCGTTAGAGCAGTCAGCGTTTCCACACTGTAAAGTAATGCTGACCATAAATTATGATTAAAAACTACAAAATACGTAAAACGCAAAGATGATGGACAGACGTACAATTATAGGTTGAAACTACGCTTTTCCCAACCATGTGCAAACATTTCCTCATTCACGAGCAGAAAAACAACGCATTCATTTGAACACATGAAAAGTTAGTGTGCATCATTTACCATGAACGCGAAGCAAAAAAAACTACCCGGATGAAAGTAACGTACTACACGAGGCGTGATACTCGAATAATTACAGTTCAATGGATAGAAAGAAAGGTAGGCACATGACTTGTATAGGAGTAGATCACAGTAAGATACGTCCTGGGGCTGAAAAACAACCCTTTAACATACGTAGTTTGACTTATAGCCAGTGTAAAATTTATTGAACTATTTAAAAGTCAAACGTAACAGCATTTCACAAGCAAAATAACGTGCTCAGAAACTATTCCTAAAAAGTATGTCCAAACAGTGTGGATAAAATCTTGAATTTTAAAGTATAACAAAAAAAATACTAGTCACATTTCCAATAATTGCACATAATATTCATTCAAACTAACTAAAAACCATGAAACTTTACCGCCACTGAGTTGGTACAGACACGAACAAAACTTTGATTAACTTAGAATATCGGCGAAACTTTTCAGCATGGCCTGATGGTTAAGGCACTCAACTCGTAATCTGAAGGTCAAGGGTTCGAATCCCCGTCACACCAAACATGCTCACCTTTTCAGCCGTGGGGGTGTTATAATGTAACGGTCAATTCCACTATTCGTTGGTAAGAGTAGCCCAAGAGTTGGCGGTGGGTGGTGATGACTAGCTGACTCCCCTCTAGTCTTGCACTGCTAAATTAGGGATGGTTAGTGCAGATAGCCCTCGAGTAGTAAAAACAAATAAACAAAATCAATAATATATTAAAGAGTACAATACTGACAATGAAGTTGAGGAATAGAAATCTTGTAGAGTATTGCAATAGTAATTTTATAACTATTCATTTGTATACATGTATATATTTATGTATATAAGTAACTGTTTGTTTAGGACCAAAACTACATTGGGCTATCTTTTCTTTCCTTTATCGGGAATCAGACCTTGGATTTTAACATTGTTAGTTTATAGACATACCTGGCCTGGCATAGCCAGCATGTTAAGGCAAGTGTCTCGTAATCTGAGGGTCGCGGGTTCACATCCTCGTCACACCAAACATGCTCGCCCTTTCAACTGTGGGGGCGTCATAGTGTTACGGTCAATCCCACTATTCGTTGGTAAAAGAGTAGCCCAAGAGTTGGCGGTGGGTGATGACGACTAGTTGCCTTCCCTGTAGACTTACACCTCTAAATTAGGGATGGCTAGCGCAGATAGCCCTCGAGTAGTTTTGTTCGAAACAAACCAAACCATATTGAATAAAGACCAAAAGAATCCCAATGACGAGAAGTCATCTTGCGTTAAAATTTGCAAAATTATGTTAATTATTCTTGAAACTGAAAAAATAATAATAGTGTACAATGCGTAAAACAAATAACATTTATTTTATTGTTACATATAATTGAGTTTATGTGACAATAAGATTAATGAACACTGATACCAAGTTCCAGTGTATCGTTTTACTTAAAATACATATTATTCTTTACTATTTTAAATTGCCAGTGCACTGCACATTGGCCAATACTATAGTATGGCTATATATTAGAAATGTATTTATATTATAAACTACAATATACACGATATAATATTTGCAATAACTTAGTTTAATTATAACTGATGAAGACTGGGCATATGTGGCCTCGTGACTAATTACCGTGGTGATAACTACATCTGCTGACTTCATGAGGAAATGCAAAGGTAACAACCACACCTGCTGGCCTCAAAGAGAAATGCTGAGGTAACATCATTTACTGGCCTCAAAAGTAACAACCACATCTGCTGGCCTCAAAGGGAAACACTAAAATAACAACTACAGCTGTTGATATAATTATAAATAATGTTTTACAGGCATACAATTAAAACTGCTTCATTGCAAAGCATTTCATTAACAGTTTGTTTTAAATTAGCTGGTGGAAAAAAATTCAATGACCAGTCAATGTAGCAATACTACATTTCATGCTTAAACTTTTTACAAGCTGAAAATAATGTAGTAAGTTGCCTTTGTAGACTAACTGTACAACACTAATCTAAAAAAAATATATAAAAATCAACTGAATTATACAAAACTATGTATAAGATAGCTTACACAGATCAAATATTTTACTAAAAACACACTGACTAATTGACTGCCAGCTATAAACAACAATCACTTTCCATATATTATCAAAGTCTCACACTTACCACATACCTTTATATCATCTGGAAGACAGGATATTAAGTATTCAGAATGTTCTCAGTCTACATCAATAAACCTTTAAAACTTAACATCATCAACACAGTACATAACTTCCTCTTGCTAACAAATCACAACATCATAAACATATCAATCAAGGAAGAACCAATGTTGTAACCTAAGTCCCTTGAACAATCCCAACTATAAAACATTACACTAAGCCATTTTGGTGTTTTTCTCTCCTGGGATCCAAAGAATGTAGATGAGGTGACATATTGATCCTTATTCCAACTTGCTATCTAGTCACTGGGTGAATTCTTCCCAGGAAGACGGTCAGGTGGCCTTGATGATCTTCTGATAATGCTCTTAACAAGAACTCTTGAGGAGCTTGGTCATTTTCTCACTAACGTACTTCCAACGACAGTCATGATGGATGCTCTTTGACTTAGACTGCTCATTCTTCTGGATTCTAAGTAACATGACTGATTGATTTTAGTGTACCATGTGGCTTCTTCTGGCACCTGCTTAATATTGGAGTTCACCCTCTTTTATGACAAGAATTATTCAGCCATACCATGTCACCTTGATACAACTTAGTTTTACCAGCATTATTATCATATAGATCTTTCATTTTATTACAAGTTACTTTTAGTCTTTTCTGGGAGAGGTAAGGCTGGTTTAACCTTTGTATTTGGTAAGTCAATTTCCAGATGTTTTATTGCACTAACGATATTATTTTCTACTTCATTAGGTTTGTTATCACTTTACTTTCTTTACTTCCATAATGCCCTTCTGCCTTTCTTCACACTTGTTATCTTTATATCTCCAATGGCTTCATGAATCAGGTTTTTAGTTTTAATTTTTGTTTAAATAATATTTCTATTTCCTCTAATTACTCTTTTGATCTCCTCTCATATTCTTGTCTGGTCCTATTTTAATTTTCTATCTTCTAATTTTCTGTACCTTTCCTGTTCTTAGAGGTTCCTTTCTCAATTTGTGCACTTGTTGTCATCTTGAATGAAGGATAGAGTTTAGTTATACTTTATCAAAATAATACCACTTCTGACACCACCGTTGTGTTGTTCTTGAAGTGGTGGTTCTTGTAAATTATCTGGTGAAAACATTTCATCAGTGTCGGTGTACATAACGAATGATAACAAATCAGTTTATTTTCTCCTTTAACAATCCTGCATTGTGGTAAGTTAAAGGCCACACTTAGTTTACAGCCATGCTAAATGGACTACACTAACATACAAACATTTCAGCTCACTCTATAGCTTAACATGAATGACAATTAATACATATCCAAAAGAGGCACTAAAACCAAATTTAATGATTCACTCTAACATTTAGAAACAACTATCTAATTCAATCCTTGTATTCATGATCCTGTGAACTTATTAGAAAAACTGATGTCATATCTTTAGAATTTTCTAGGAATATACTACCAAACCTATCAATTGCAATGTCATCATTACGTCCCAGAGCTTTCTTCAGTTAATTACAACATTAAAAATATAGCTTAAAACAGTATTATTTTGTTTGCAGACAAAAAAATAAGTAATGTCATATATAAATAATCTGTGGAAAAATAAGGTTTTCGTGCAGTAATGGTGTTTACAACTACAAGGTAAGTTCTTAGAAACTAAAATATTATTTGACAATATTCATATTATGTACTAATTATATCTTGCAAACTGACATCAAACCTGGTATATATTCTTTTAAACTATTTTCAAGTGTGACAAAGGTGAGAGGTTAATGTACAGATTAGACACTCAAAGGGCCCTACATGTTCCCCAAGAATGAAAAAGGTACATTAGGTAAAAAAAACCATCATTTTACTCCTTTCACCTGAATAAAACAATTTAAAAATTAATTTATCTGATATGATTATTTGCTCAATGAAGTAATATATCTCACCGATACTTTAAATATATGATAGTGAGAGGGCATGCAAGACATTGTAGTTGTCTCTAATAGAAATACAATATTAGGTTATGTAACATGTATTATAGGTAGGAACAACACATTTCAGTGTTGTACAAGATTCCCCAGAAACTTCATTCATAGCAGTTTGTATATTGTATTTTACAAAATTCCCCAGACTTCATTCACAGCAGTTTGTATATTGTATTTTATAAGATTCCCCTGAAACTTCACTCATAGCAGTTTGTACATCTGAAAAATTAACATTAACTGAAACAACTCGAGGCTTACTAAGTGTGGTAGTTGTTCATGAATGGAGTTATGACACAACTATTCACATGTTGAAGAAGATATTTATGTAGGGTTCATGAATAACTAATTAAATATATGTATATCCTGTGTTACCTAGTCTCAAACTCCTTTGTCTGTTCCTCATGTAAACTCTCTCAAGTTGGTTACCTGCAAGCGTGACCTACAATTGGATAAGTATGTCCAGTATATAAATTATGCACTGAGTGTAAGTTGAACCTAAGGACATGTGCACTTGTTATACCAGCAATATCCAAAGTTAAATAATTTATGATTATTTATTCATCGATGTCAGTATATATATCAAAAATGGAAAAGGTCACAACAACGAGCCTAGAAGAACCTCACTCTCAACATTAATCCAGTTAGACTAAACTTCATTATAACAACCAAATGCTTTCTTTCCTCAAACCAGTTGTCTATCCAGTAAACCAGCTTGTCCATCACACCAACAAGGATAACTTTTCTTTCTTAATAAATCTCCTATGTGGGCACCTCATCAAATGATTATTGAAAACCCAGATGCACCCAAGCTGCACCTGTATCTTCATCTGCATCAGGAGTAACTTATTCAAAGAATGTGAAAAGAAGAATATAACAATAGTTTTTTATTGGTGAAACTAAGCTGAAGAATAATACACTATAAGGCCTAACAGGATGTTTACAGGATGACGAGTTATGCTGGATATTTACATTTTAGGATATGGCTTATTTTTATAATACGAGAAAATTATGTGCTAAACAGTTTACCAAGTAAACAATGCACACTTTGAATATTATTTGTTATCATTTTACACCATATGGTTCAATAATATACAATGTGACATATTTTATATAAGTTTATATTGGTAGATCCACTCCAGCTCAGTAAACCACATACTATAGTGTCACCCCATACCATCTAACCAAATTTAAATTACTTTACAAAACATCTTTCATCATTTTTTCCCACCAATGTTGTAAGACTAATAGATCTATAATTATTGGAACAATTTTTATCACCTTCCTTGAAAAAAGAAGTAACATTATCTAACTTTCAGTTTTCTGGAACCTTTCCATTATTCAAGGGCTTACCAATAATAGTAGTAAATACTTCACATAGCAAATCCTTAATCACCTACTTCATGAACCTTGAGTAAATATGACCTGGTCCAGAAGCTTTTCCATTTTTTACACTTCCCAATTTTTTCTTAGTAACCTCAGAATTAATGTGACTATTTTGTTCAACCTTTGTTCAACTGTTAAGGATGGCAAGCACGGCTAAAATGTTCATTAGTAAAAACTGAAGAAAAAGTGGAACTTGACAACCCAACCATCCCACAACAATAAAATATCAGCTTTGTATCATCCCTCAATAGCCCTAATCCCATCCTAATATTTGCTCACCATTGGTAAAACTGAAGAAATCCTTACAATTTATGTTACCAGCAAACATATTTTACATTTCTTAATTTCCTATTGAACCAGTGCTCTTCATCTTCTCTAAACCTCCCATCACAGCAGTTACATTTAAAACACTTTATTAGCCTTGTGACCTTACCCGGACTTCTACTTGCAAATACATTCTTTTTTAATTCTATAAAGACAATAATTATTTTAAATATTTAAAATGTAATTTAATTTTTGTTTATGGTTCATCAGTGTCTTCAATTAATTTAGTTTCTCAATTCAGAACAGATGATTTTTGTTTGATTTCTTGAACCCAAATTCCCTTATTGCTTATCTGTGTATCTTGTAAAATATCAAGTCTAATGGTGAAATGATTATACCCAATCATCTTCCTTAACCTCAAACCAATCAGTCATTTCTGTATAAGAAGTTAACAATAAATCAGAAATTGACTTATTCCTAGTACATCAACTGGTGAAGAAAACCTTTCTGTCTAGTTTATTCCTCTGATTTTAACATTTTCCAATCTATATGGCTGAAATTTATAACTTCCGTAATTGTAACCTAATTTATCACTGAATTCTTAGTCTGGCTGTAGAGTTTCTCATGTTTCACCTGGTGGTCTAACAAATTACAACTAAAGTCTTTTCCCATTATAAACACTAACAGAAAACCAAATAGATTCAATCTTACAACAGGATGCACCTTGCAGTTCACACACATTTCCTACTTGTTTTAACATTATATCAAACATCTATCACCCTGTAGTTTGAAAACTTCCCATCACAAAAACTATCTTTGTTTAATCAAATTTCAGTTATTTTCATTACATAAAAATATTCTACATATAGTAAATGCACAAAAATCAGCCAAAATGTCATCAAACTGCCATCCACAGAACCACAAAGATCATTCCAACTGTACCATAAACAGGATATGCTAGAGATATACAGTAATGTTAAACCTATATGAAAACGATAGATTCTTCCATGCGATATCTTATAACAGATGTGCTAAACCTAAATCTTATCAGGTCTATGCAAGAGCAGAACAATCATTTATTTAATGTTCATATCATGACTGTGTGGATTAGAATAATATAGTGTGAAAACTCATAATTAGGTATGTGCAGGCTAACAGAAGACAGTAATGATAAAGAACAGGTCAAAACTGTGTTTTAAAACTGATTATGTTCACTTGAAAAATTAATCACTAACATGAATTATGCTCAGAATATTCAGGAATCTATGGTAAAGGAAGACAGAATTATAGTTTTACTTGTTTTAGAAAGGTAGATTTAGCAAATACTATATGTTACAGATAACTATTTTTGTCCTGACAAACCACATTTTTACATTAAGATCTATTACACTAAATACATCACGCTAATAAACATATTATTTGTTTAACGAGGTTTATATTGAACAATTCCTTTGATTTATTTACATTATTTTGACTCAAGTTATTATGGTAGTAGTAGTGAAGAACATAAGTACACATAGTAATTATTTATTAATAACAAATTATCATGTCTTCACATACTGACCTATTAGGTATTCAATGAAAAATTCAACTTTTTCTGAAAAAAAAATAAAGCATTTCTATCAGTTGCATGAGGAAAAATATAAAAAATGAAGTTTGTATTTCATGCAAATAGAAAATTACCTTATCCTAGTCAATTCACAACACAAATAAAAACACACAATACCCTTTGTTATGTAAATGTCGTGTAAATGTTTTATAAAGGACAACATGTCGTGTTGTGTTTGGATTTTCATATCTATTATTTATATTTCCATATTTATATTATTGTTTCGAAGTTTAAACTAATAAAATATGTTGTTATTCATTTAGGGTAACATTTAGAATTTTCTAGAATTAAGTAGACCAATCATATTTATGTAAATGAAATGTTGGCGGCCTCGTGTCTAGACGTTGAGTATCGTGCAAGAACGGACATGCGTGGATTGCTCTGGAGTTCTATGGAAGTTTCGCGATTGTTCGAGAAGTAGGCCTACTGGTATAAAAGGACGGTGACGCGAGAGGAGAAAGGAGTCAGACATTAGTTTTATTCAAAAGAAGAGAGTCAGTCATTCGTTTGAGAAAGTTTAAGTGTTTGCTGTGATTTGTGACTGAAGTTAGATCTACAGAAGCTGTGATTTTATTTCGTCAATCTCTACGATTCTTTCGAATTACTGGTTGTGCTGAAGGTCGACACGTACGGGACTAGCCAGGGGAGATCGAAAAAATTGAGGGCGACAAGTTTGTGACGTTCATCGGAGGCATCGTGAAAAGAACTTCATCGAATTTATTGAACTGTGAATTGTTTCTGAACTTCTTCATTTAAACTTCGGAATTTCTTCGTGGGACCAAATTCACACCCTAGACTGGAATGTGAGACTTTCATTTTAGATCATTATATTAGATACAGACCAGTACCATTTTGTATTGTGAAAAATTTTGAAGGTTGAAACTAGTACCATTTTGTTTTGTAATTAATTTTGAAGGTTTGAACTTAATATCTGTCATTGTTATTATATAATTTATGTTATATCTGTTACATACATACAATAGTTTAGTGTAATAAATTATACAAGCTGTTATCTGTGTCTTTCTGTTGCGTTTAGTCCACTAAAACATACAAAAACAAAATGTAACAGAAAATTGGGGGCTCGTCCGGGATATCGAACAAACAATTTAATTCTATTCTAAAATTAGATTTATATTCTATACAGACAGACAGCTTATAAATTCAAAATGGCATTCCAACTCGAAGATTTTATAGACAAATTTAATCAGAATCCCTCTTTCGAATTGATCAATGAATTAAAAAAATCTGAATTGCTTGATGTTCGTAAACATTTTAATTTAGAAGTGAAGCAAGCAATGAAGAAAGCAGATATCAAACGAATTATTGTTGAACATTTGGTCAGCCAAAAAGTTGCACAACAATTGCCCGCCGCTCATTTTGACCCAGATTTTGAATTTAAAAAAATGGAAATGGAGATGAAATTTCGTTTAGAAATTGAAAGCAAACGTCTTGAAGCAGAACAAAAACGTATTGAGGCAGAAAAAGAAATACAAAAAGAACGCATTAAAGCTGATAAAGAAATCAGTATGAGAAAGGCACAGATAGAAGAAAAGGTTGTCCAAATGCGGTTGGATAATTTTGATGCTTCCAAACAAATTCGTTTAGTACCTCCATTCAATGAGAAGGCTGTAGATAAATATTTTCAACAATTTGAAAAATTGGCCCTCAGGCTAAAATGGCCTACCGAATATTGGACAGTATTACTTCAGAGTGTTCTCAAAGGTAAAGCTCAGGAAGTATTTTCCAAACTCATGGCCGAGCAAAGTAATGATTACGAGCATGTCAAAAAATGCATTTTGAATGCTTATGAATTGGTGCCAGAGGCGTATAGACAAAAATTTCGTGGTTACAAAAAGTTTGACAGCCAAACTTATGTCGAATTTGCTCGTGAAAAAGAAACTCTGTTCGACAGATGATGTGATTCCAAAGAAATCAAAAATGATTACACAAAACTCAGAGAACTCATGTTAGTTGAAGAATTTAAAAGATGTATTCCCGTAGAGCTAAAAACTTACATCGATGAACAAAAAGCTTCTAAAATTCATGATGCTGCTGTCTTGGCAGACGAGTATGCTTTGACTGACAAAGATTTGTCGTACAAAAGCAAAACAAATCACACAGCAAAGAAACCCCATGACTCATTCAAACATTAGGCAAATGTTGACAAAGGCAAAAAAGAGCAAACTTCTGATTCCCAAACAAAGACTTCATGTTATTCTCAAAGCTCATCATCTACCAAAAACGTGTCATTCTCATCCAAAACATGTGCTTATTGTAAGAAACCTGGCCATCTGATTTCTGAGTGCTATAAGATCAAAACAAGCCATCATCCCATAGTTTCATTTCTCCCTCGTTGGATACATCATTGGTTCCCAATGATTTTGACCCTGTCCAGTCCACTGTGGATTCCAAGTCCAATATTCTTAATGTACCTGAAAATCTTGTTGAGGACAAATTTAAGCCTTTCATCACTGAAGGTTTTGTTTCTTTTGTTGGCGATTCACATCTACAACCAATTAAAATCCTGCGGGATACTGGAGCTTTTCAGAGTTTGATTTTGGAAAGTGTACTTCCGTTTTCTGAAAAGTCATCCGTTGGGGCCAATGTGCTCATTTCTGGTGTAGAAGGTAGCGTCGTTTCTGTCCCTCTTCATAGATTGAAATTGCATTCTGACTTAGTTTCAGGCCCAGTGACTGTGAGTATTAAATCTTCATTGCCTGTTGAAGGTGTGTCTATGCTTTTGCGGAATGATTTGGCTGGTAGTAAGGTGGTACCAGAGGTTCATGTTGTTAAAGCACCTGTTGTTACTCCCAGTACAGAGCAACTCGTTGAAGAGTTTCCTTATGTTTTCCCGCCTGTGCTGTTACTCATTCTCAAACACGTTCTCAGGAGTCCAAAGAGGATTTCCCTTTATCTGATACATTCATGTCTCACATCGATGAGATTTCTGACTCAGCTTTAAGTTCTACTGATGACTCTAAGTCATTTTTCAACTCTCTTCATCGTAACAAACTTGTTGAGGAACAGGACAATGATCCTGAAACTCGTTCTCTTCTACAATTGGCCGTTGATGAAAATGAAATAGGAACTGTCCCTATTTGTTACTACCAGAAGTCAGGTGTGTTAATGAGAAAATACAGACCTCCTGACATTGCTGCTGATGAAGAGTGGAATGTTATTCACCAAATCGTCATTCCAAAATGCTATCAGAATGATATTCTTAGTCTTGCTCATGACCATTTGTTGTCAGGACACTTAGGTGTAAGAAAAACCTTAGATCGTACCCGACGACATTTCTATTAGCCAAGATGTTGTTGACTATTGTAAGACATGCCATTCTTGCAAAATGACTGGAAAACCAAATCAAGGGATTCCCAAAGCACCACTGCAACCTATTCCTGCCTTTGAATCAGTGACCACATCAATGGGTAAGACGTCAAAGCCAGAAGGATTCTTGGATTAAGTTTAGAACCAGCATATCTTCTTCCATCTGTTCCAAAATCATGTGGGACAATATAAGAAAAGTCTGTGAGCAATACAATTCTGTCCTCTTCTTGATCTTGCCGTCTGATGACCAAGAAGTAACTGATACCCTTAGCATCGCTGATACTCTTGGTAAAAGCTTTTGCCAGGTTTCTAACACTTCTTCTTTCTTCTTTTTAGCCATCAAGACTTGGGCAGAGCAATCTTCTCTTTTCTTTTGAGGTGATTGTCTCTATAACTATAATTGTCCCTTTACTCTGGTGGAACTGAAAGTGGCTCTTCATTGGTCTGGCAGTATATTGGTTAGACCAGATGATGTACACTATGACATGCTGCGCCATCTATCACCTTCTTCTTTTGCTATTTTTCTAATTGTTTTTAACTGGACCTAGCAGGAGAATGTTTTTCTAATCACTGGCACCTACCTTTTTCTAAGCCTGGGAAGGATCCTAAGATTCCTTCAAACTACCATCCAATTGCTTTGACGAGCTGTCTCTGTAAAACGTTAGAGAGGATGATTAGTGCTTGTCTTGTTTGGTTCCTTGAATCAAAGAACCTCCTCTTGCCCACCAAGTGTGGGTTCTAATGACAACACTCAACCATAGACCACCTGATACAACATTTTGTATCAATATTCTTTGACATTGAGAAGGCTTATGATACAACATGGAGGTTTGGCATTTTGCGAGACCTCCATATATATGGGTTATGTGGTCATTTGCCATTTTTATTGAACACTTTTTAATGGACAGGCAGTTCCAAGTTTGTGTGGGTTTAACACTTTCCCATTTTTTTCTTGGAATCCCTCAAAGCTGTATTCTATGTTTCACACTTTTCAGTATAAAAATTAATGCCATCACTGAATAACTCTCTCTCTCACTGTTACAAATGGGCTCTTTGTTCAATGACTCTCATTTCTCACATCAGTCGTCGAGCATAAGGTATATTGAACGGCAGCTATAGACTGTTATAAAATCAAAATAATTTTTCATATTTATCCTTGGATAACATTGCTGTATCCACTGGTCAGCCAATCCCACCATGGCTTCTCACAGTTCCCAAATATGACCATTCTTTAAGGTAGACGTGCTTGATTAGAAATATTGTCTGCTATTTACTGAAGATCTTTTGAACCATTCTTCTTTTCTCACTTGTACTTACAGTTCAAACTCAGGTGTCTTTGTGGGCTCTGCCATGGTTTGTTTTGGTTCTGTGGTTGCTTGAAGAATCCCCTATACAGCTTCTGTGTTCACTGCTGAACTGTATGTCATTTTTCTTGCCCTGGGTTTTGTAAAACTAAGCAGTACTCAAATTGCCAGTGCTCTACTGGTCATGGAATCACTTCATGTTGATTCACACCATGCTCTCCCCAATATTCAAAACCGAATGTCCCATTTCCCTTTAACATGTACTTTTATCCAGTTTTTCTGGATACTGGGCCACATTGGTATTTGCGGGAATGAGATTGCCGACACCGTAGCTAAGTCTATCTGTTCTGGCACTATCACCGCTGTGCCTATCACATACATGGACTATGTTCCTGTAATCATGGCTTAGCTCTGTGTCAGCTGGTAGTTGACTTCAAGCATTATAATCTAAATTTGTAACTTTTAATATATATTAACATAAGATTATTGTTCCACGGTAAATGTTTCAGTTAATAATTTTTTAAAGTAGTTCATGAACTTTACTGAAACTGCCAAGGCCCATTGGACCAAACCAATAACTATTTGTACTCATTAGTTTACATTCTAGGAACTTTAATATATTAAGCGTACATTCACACAACTTGGTAGATTTTTACTAAACATTACAAGACTGTTGCACACTAAAAGTAATAATTTTTAATAGATAATTTGTTTTATTAATATTTGTTCATGTGCATTTTAACCTGGAGGTTAACTCTCAGTCTTCTACTTTGAGTTATCATTATAATCACAACATCACAAAAAGAATGTCTTTCAAAAATAAACCTCCCATGGACTTTGTGGACTACTTTCATAAGATATTTTGTAATACTGAATCAACTAATACATGTTTTTGGCCTTTCTGCAATAAAATATAAAATAAATCAAGTATAAAACCGTGGTATTTTCGTAAATTCATAATAATACTTGGTTTTCAGAAATATAAAATTCCTGGTCTTAAAAGAGTTGGTTAAACAATATGTTTATAAAGATGTAAGTAATACATAAATTCCTTTCAAAATTAACATCCAGGAGTTGCAAATTATCAAAGAAATCACCATCAAATACTGGTTGCCAACATTCATATATAGATTTAAGAACTAAGTTAAATCTAAATAAGTTTCATCAATGTTAATCATACTGTATTTTTATCATGTTTAATGTAGTTTCTGCTGCACTATTGCCTTTTATAAATTCTTAAAGCATTATATGCCTAATGTGTTCCTCAGACACATCTATCTTCATTAGGGTTTATTTGATTAATGATGTGTAAAAGTGAAATTGGGTTAGTTTCTTTTATTTGTCTGAACATTTTTATACACTGCCTGCTACATATTTTACTCTTTAAAGCCTTTTACAAAGATAGAAATAATGATGCACTTTCGTTATTAAATTTTCAGACATTACTTATGGGTTGACATTCACTTAATTAATATTTAATGTCTTTGTGATAGGTTTTGGCCATGTGCAGTTCTAATGTCTTTAATGTCTTGGTGGTAGGTCTTGGCCATGAACAGTTATTCTTTCTAAACATCCTTACCATCTGCTGACAATATAGCTATTCTTCAACACATGCTATGATTATCTAAACATTGACCCACTTCAATGTCTTTGGCAACATCTGAGTTCCAAATTTCTCCACCCTTATCAGTGTGCCATCTATCCAAGTATTGTAAAAAGTACCTTAGTTAAATAGTGTTATCACTTTTCCTTGACAAAACATTGATCGTGATTTTCTCTGTTGAAGTTATGGTTTGTGAATTTTTTTATGCTTTGTAGATTTCAGTGTAATTATAATCAACATATATTATATATAAAAAACTGTATTAGATATGATATTTGTGGGTATGAATTCTTTTATTACTCTTGTCAGCATGGTGGCTCATTAGACCTCTCATACTCCTCCTTTGTTGTTTAGTATCTCTCTGTGGTGGGAACAATTTTAGTTGGAGCTGTTTATGTTTTTATCTACTGAGAGATGGAAACACTCTCCTAGACTTCTGAAGTTGTGTTTTTTGTTGAGGCTGGGTGGAAGTTGGATTTTGTTTTCTGACTTTATTATATAGGTTACTCAAGAGCCCAACGTGGATCTGACTAATGAGAATGTTGGGACTTTCCTTGTTCCCCCCTGAGTGTACTTCTACCGTGTATGTGGAAGGGGGGACTATTTAATTTCTCCTACTTCCTGAATGTTTTCTGGTTTGGGCTGTGAGATTTACTGTTTTATTATGTGATAGGAGAGATAGACCTTATATCTTTCTTGTCTGTTTACATTTCTTGGTTTTCCACTTCCTGTTGGAACTATATTTTTGCTGCTGCTATGTTGATGTCAAAAGTTGGAGTTGTTAACATGTTTGTAGAACTTTCTCTCTCCCTTTAGATCCTCTTATATCCTTATAGGTTCTTTCCTGCTATATTTCTGGGTGCTAGGAAAGGGTTCTTTTTCCGTGTATTTCTCACCTTTGCAATCAGTTTTAATCTGATAATTTGGTTTGGTCTGTCATTTGACCCACTTTACCTCCTTTTGTGGTGATCATCTTGACTGTATTTCCAATGAGATCCTTCACTTTCCCTCAATTTTTCCCGTTCTCAGAGAAGTTGGTTCTGAAATGTACATTTTACATACTTTTGATTTTTACACATGAGGTATCTTCTGAGTTACGTCTCACCAATTCCAGCACATTTGCTTTTTCTGCCCATTCCATTTATCCACTGGAGGATGTTTTATGGGCCAGTATTATGACTTCTACTAATGCTTTTCTCTCACATTCTTTACATGCTCAGACAGCTTTCTTCATGGAGTAATCCCCTATCCCTTGGCCATTTTTAAACACATCTGCCGGTTTATGAGGAGAAGGGGTACTTTAGTTACAAATTTGTCTGTATTTCCCAGGATCCCTAACATCTTACTTTCATTGGATTCCACTTTGTGACAAAAGTTACCCAAACAGCTGTGATTCTATCAGTCCAATTCCACACTAGCACCCAATTGTATTATTGTTACTGCTAGTTGCAACAGGCTATGTATAAATGGGGTGTTTCATAAGATCATATAGGCACTTATCAGTTGGTAATACTACAGGGTGGTCGCTAGAAAAGCGGAAAATTTGTCAAACAGCTATTTATTTTTACAAAGTTTTTTAAAGGCATATGTTATATTACACTCATAGATGCTCAAAATGTCGTCCGTGCACTTCAGAGCAGTGTCTTAACCTAGAAATCCAAGCTCGTGTAGCGTTTTGAAGGGTAACTTGTGAGATATCGTTCCGTCAAATTTTCCGCTTTTCTAGCGACCACCCTGTATATTGTAATGGACTACCAGTCATGGACTTTATTTATACAAAATGTTTGTCTTGGTCATGTCAGTTCTACTTTATTTGTAAAATGTTTTTATCTTGGTCATGTGCAGTTCTAATTTATTTATACAAAATTTTTTTGCCTTGGTCATGTGCAGAATTATTTTATTTATACAAAATGTATTTGTCTTGGTTGTAAATAGTTATACTTTTCAGATTATTACTAAATAATACTGACCGTAATTGTAATGGGTCATAGATAAATTAATATTGATTGCTGTGTTTTTATGTTACGTCATGGTTCTATGGACTTCTAACCATTAAGGTATTATTATCCAGTGCTATGTTTATGTAGTATCAAATTTCTATGAAATTCTAGCTATTAAGGTGTTATTATGCAGTACTGTGTTTGTGTTATGTCATGTTTCTATGGACTTTTAACTTCAAATATTATTATTACCTAGTCCTGTGTTTATAATGTTTTTGCCATTCTGTCTGTCAGTATGTGGTGAGGGGACTTCTTAGGGAAGGTTTTGTTCTTTCAGTTTACCTCCTCTTGGATCTGAACATCCACCCATGTGTTTGCCATGTGTGGCAACCTGTGAAGGGGAGGAGAGGACCCTGGTAGTTGAGGGGTCCAACCCCAACACACCACTTTGGCCTTGAATTCCTGAAGGTGGGCCACCTTGAAGTGGTGCACTTGGGTTAGGGCCAACCAAGTACCTTTGTTGGATGTTCTAAACAGACATTGTGGATGTTGTATCTGATGCTGGTGTTTGGGTATAGTGCTCAAGAAACCCTGGCATTGCTGCAGTGTTCTTGTTTCACATTTTAATGCATCCCCTCACAGGTCTTCACAGTGGGTTGGGTCAGTAGGCACTGAAATTTCCCTTTTTTATGAATTTTCCAAATAAAAATTTAAATCAAAACAGTCTATAGGTAAATAACTGTCTTGAAGTTTCTGAGCAGCAATCTTCAACATCTGTACCACCTGTTGTACCTCATTTTTTGTCCTACATTCTCTTTCAAACAAACCTTTAGGGCAAATGTCCCCCTTTTTTATTCAGAAGGGACTGGAGGGATTTGCTGGCTCTCCACAGTCAGTAAAGATCTGGTAGCATATTGGTTGAAACATCCACATTTCAACACAGTGAACTGCTCTTGAATTCAAAGGCAATTGGGGATATACCTATTGAGGTTACACCTCATGCTAATTTGAATTCATCATGAGGAGTTATTGTTGAGAGGGATTTGAAGAATATCCTGAGTCAGAGATTCTCATTGGTTTCTCCACTCAAGGAGTTTCTGCAGTGAGGCGTATCTCCAGTCACAAAGATGGAATTATGACGCCAACCAATATTATCATTCTGACATTTACATCACCATGACCATCTGCCACCATTAAGGCAGGTTATTTTAATTGTAGGGTATGGTCATACATTCTAAACCCTCTTCAATGTTTCTGGTGTCAAAAGTTCAGTCATTCAAAGATGTCATGTTGTTGTTCCCTGACGTGTGCTCATTGTGGTGGCAAGGACCATGATGCCTATGAGTGTGAAATGGACCATCACTGCATCAAATGCAATGTCTCTCACCTGTCCTACTTTCATTCTTGCCTTAAATGGTTGGAAGATAAAAATGTGACAGCTTTTGAAAACAATTCATAACTGCTGCTCTTCGTTCCACAACTACACTGAGAGTGCATACATATCTCTCTGTGCCTCCAAGAGAATTGTTCTTAAAACAAGTGAAAAGCCTTTTGACCTCCATGGCTAAAAAGTTGATGAGTCAACTTTAACACTCATCTCTGTCCCTTACATACATTCCACCAAACCCCAAGATCCACATCCCTTTGTTTTGGGTACAGTCATTTCCTCAGATACATCTTCTTTTTCTCTCACCTCAAGGTGCAAAACAATCATTCATTTGCATCTTCAGTCCCTAGAATCCCCTTTGAACAGCAAAGACCTCCCTCAAATAAGAACAGTAAGGAAAAAAGGTGGTCATAAACAGAAGGATTCTCTACCCAATTTGCCGACACGTAATTAAAAAGGGTCATCTTGATACAATGGAACTGTCAAGGTTTATGTTCTAATCTGGATGGCATCAAAACACTGATTGTCTCCTTCCATCTTGTATGTCTTTCCTTACAGGAAACATTTTTGAAACCTGCTGATACAGTCACCTTTTGGCAGTGTTCTTTGTACAGAAATGACAGGCTGTGTGATGGATAAGTGTATGGAAGGGTGTCAATTTTGGATGATCAGCATGTGTCCACTTTGTCTTTACCACTTGACACACCTTTGAAGCCCGTAGCCATCTGTGTTTCCTTGGATCATACCATCACTGTTTGTTCTCTCCTTCTGTCACCTGGAAAGACATATGATCAATTAGACCTTGGTACTCACATTGAACAGTTGCTGTCTCCCTTTTTAATCCTGGGGGACTTTAATGGACATCATCTCCTCTGGGGAAAACATTTGAAAGGCCAGTGGGCAATGTAATTCTGTTCCTCTCTCGATCTTACTCTCTGATGACCAGGAAGTAGCTGATACCTGGAGCATCGCCTATACTCTAGGCAAAAGCTTTTGCCGAATATCTTGTATTTCTATTACCATTTATACAGATGGTTCAAAATCAGCTGACTCTGTGGGCTCTGCCATGGTTTGTTGTGGTTTGGTTGTTGCACGCAGAATCTCCACTACAGCTTCTGTGTTCAGTGCTGAACTGTATGCCATTTCTCTTGTCCTGGATCATATTAAAGCTAAGCAGTACTCCAACTTCACTATTTATACTGACTCGCTTAGTTCTCTACTGGCCCTGGAATCGCTTCATGTTGGTTCACACCCTGTTCATGCCAATATTCAAAACCAACTGGCCCACTTCTCTTTAACATCTACTTCTATCCAGTTTTTCTGAATTCCAAGCCATGTTGGTGTCAGCAGGAACATGCTCGCCAACACCACAGCTAAATCTACTTGTTCTGGCACTGTCACCAATGTGCCTGTTCCATACATGGACTGTGGTCCTGTATTCAAGGCTCTGCTCCGGGCCAGCTGGTAGTCGACTTGAAGTGAGCAATGTGGAAACAAGCTTTTCCAAATAAAACCCGATATTGGACTTTGGCTGTCCTGCTTCCGTAAGGATTGGAAAGAGGAAGTTGTTCTAACTAGACTATGCATTGGCTACAGTTTTTTTTAACTAATCATTTGTCTGGAACTGATGCACCAGTGTGTAGTCTGTGAAACACTCAGATCACAATGAGTCACATTTTACTGTTTTTCTATTGTTACAACTCTCAACAACAGCACCATTTTAAACATGTTTGTCCATGACATTAGACAGTGTTATTGGTGATGGTGAAACTGTCCACCTTGGTAAAGTTTTTAGTTTTTTAATGACCATTAATATTTTTAATGCCATTTAAGAGTTTTAATTTCTACATTCAACCTTTTCAATGTGGTTCCATTTTAAGAATCCAAGTCCAATTAGTTCGATTTGAAATTAGAAACTGGCCGTAACGTTAAATAACTCGACACCAGGACTGGAAAGCCAACTTCAGGTGACTATCATTGTTATTTGAATTACCCATTGGTCATCCTGGTGAGTTATTATTAAAATTTTGCTACATGTCTTTTAAAACTTTTATTACTTTATTTTTTGAAAATGGCAATAACATCAAATGACTCAGAACCAGAACTGGAAAGGCCAATTTTAGGTGGTTTCTTAACTTACCTGTTAGTCTTTCTAGCAGGTTATGATAATTACAGTTATTCTGCAGAAAGTTCTTCATGACTTCTATAACTGTAGTTTTTCTTTTAACGTTTTAGACTAAATGTAAATAACTTTATTTTGTTTTACCTTTATTTCGTTTTATGAATTTTGCTAAATTTACTTTAATTTTAACTTTTTATGGGATGTTTGGTGCAGATAGTCGAGTCTTTCTGTCAGATATATTTTTTTTCCTCCTTTTAAAGCCTATTTAAAGTTAATTTAATGAGGTAGTATCGTTACATTGTTTCTTCATAACCCATCCTCACTTTATGCTGTATCAATACTGGCCAATATGGCTGGGTACTGTCAAATGTTTTATTTTATTTGGTTTAATATGTATTGCTATATTTTGAATGTATTAATTAAATTAATGCCATATATTCTTGACATGAAACAGAACTAAAGCAGCAATACTTAAAATTGGATACTATATTCTGCTAAATATGTGTGTATGTTATATCAAAGATAGATCTTGTTGTTATAACATGTTCTATCATTGGTTCTTTTCAGGTATCTTACCTCTTCTTACATTTTTTTCACTTGTACTGCCCTTTGGTTGCACAAATATTTACTCCTTGTTAGCCTTGATACTCTTACCTGCCTTTACATATTTTTACACATGACTGCTGCTTGATAGCATGCATGAAGATGTGAAAATCCTTCATCAAGAGGGATTTAACAAGTCCTTTTGATACAGCTGGTTCTTTCTGTGCAGTAGAATCCAATTTTCACATCAAGATTAGGCACACAAAAACAAACAAACATAGGAAGGGGGAAGAAAGATGGGAAGTGTGAGAAGAGATAAGAATCTTTCAAAAGTACAATGTAGGAAAATATTAACATGTTGTAAATGTCATGTAAGTAACAGATCAGTTCATTTCTTTGTAGGATTTGCCATGGACTGTGATCACTGGTAGACCTAACTTCACAAACAACATTTGAACCAAAATTCCAAAACTAATAGTGCATGTAATTCACAAATAAGTGTACTGCAGAATTTGTTCACTAATCAACCAATAACAAACATGCTTAATAATTCACTATGTGGCTCACTTATTCATATTGAATGATTTTATTTTTGTGTCTGTTAAATAATTCACCAAACAAAATTATTATAATTATCATCTGCTGTATGAAACACGTAGGAAATAAAAAAAATGTTGATATTTATTGTATGATCCCCGTGTTATTAGGGACTCTGTAACAACAACAGAAAGAAGCCATGTAGGAATTAGTAGTTTGGTGCATAAATAATGTATAAGAAGGTGTTTCTAAATCCAATGTAGTTTATATAAGCTGTCATCAGAAAATTAAAAGTTGCTTCACTATTTGATTTGTTACTCTGGATGCACAGATTACTTGCTTTAGTATTTGACCTTCTGTCCAGAGTAGACAGATTATTTGTTTCAGAAGTTGATTTGTTGCTCTGTATGGCATTGTTGCATCTCAAGGTATTTTTAACAGTAGATAAACATGTAAACAGGAAGTAAACACAAACCAACATTGGGTGTATACTTGTTGGGGCACTTGTTTATTAAATGTTGTATACTCTACTGTTTTTTTTCTCCCATTAGCTATGCAGCATGTTGTGAATTTCTTCAGCAAAATAATCTTCTGTCAATTATTAGGGCACATGAAACTCAGGACACAGGGTGAGTATTTTTTATTTTGAAACGTTTGTGACATTGTTAATAAAGATTTTATACATTTGTGAAATGGTGGTGTATTTGATTTTTCATAAATGTTAAATTTTTATAAAAATATATAAAACCTTAAAGTTATTCAACACGAAAATCGTTATTTATTTTATAAATTATTAAAATACAATAACATGTGGTTGTGCTTTTTATATTGTAATTTTTTTGAAAAACAGAAAAAAAACAGTTTCTCAATCTAAATTTATTCAGCAGGAGTGTAATTATTTGCTTAAAACTATATTTATCTATTCCAGAAACATAACTTTTTAAAAGTGAATTTTGTATGAAAATTTCAAGGACATAGGATCATCAAACCCAGAATTGTTTTATTTGTTTAGGTATGGACTGTGTCAAAATAACTTTCCATCTCATGAAATGTCTTAAGTTTTACTAAAAAAGTATGGAACATAGCTTAGTATAGAATACAGCTTTAACATGAAATGTCCTAAAGCTTTTGAAGATAAAACATTCTTTAGCTTTAAATATCTTAGAGATAGTGAATGAAAAAAAACAAAACTAATTTAACCCTTTTGCCATAGGCATCTTTTTCTGCATGTATTATGAGGTTTTTAGACAGTTGTATTCAAAGTTTAATTAACCTACATTTTATGCTATACCAATTAGTATAGCACAAAGTTATAGCTAATAACCCGTATATTAATTTGGGAAGGAAGAATAAAAAAAATCTTGAATTTCTCCTACGGTGAAAAATTTGACATGTTGTTCCCGATGTATCCCTCATTCTCTAATTTTATCCACAACCCTTCAATAACTGTGGACATTAATGTAAATTCCTCACTATAATATCATCATTATTCAAACACCACAAACTTCTTTGGTTATCAAATGTAAAATCAGATCCCTCTTGTCACATTCAGGGTTGGTTAATAATCAGTTTTTATTTTAGTATAAGCTTCATTCTAATGAGAACCTAGTTTTGAACATTAGAATAGCTTGAATGAATTTATAATGGCTTTTGACACATAATTAGAAAGCCAGAAAAAGTGTGGTAGTTATGAAACATTTTTTGCTTTTCACACGTTATTATTTTATGTTATTTGATACAGTATTTAATTAAATAAAAAGTATTTAGTGCACTGCTACCATCAGTATAAGTTAAGTGCCATCAACAGTTGACAGAAAATTTCCCTGTAATTACTTTATTTATTATTCATTTATATTCTTTTTGTATTATAACAAAAATAACTAAAATGTAAAGATAGAAAACTTTTCGTTAGTGAAGGTTAGATTAGTTAAAATTAGTTTGTGAGTAATGTAATTCGATAGTATAACATGAGTCGAGCTGCATGCTTTCCTGAGTTATGACTTGCAATGATGTGAATAGTAGTAGCTAGACATGGTTCAAAGGGCAATGAAAATATAAATAAATATACTCTTGTGAAGTTAAATCTTCATACCAACAAATCTAGTTTCATGTTAAAATTTTAAGTAATTTTGGAAAGAAATATGGGTAATTTTGATATTTTTATGGAAGAATTATGGGGTTGATGAAATTGACCAATTTTGCATTTATAATGGAGAAAATAAAAGGTAAAGTACAATATTTTACTGAAAAAAAGTTTGAAATGTGTTTGCCCTTGATATCATCTGGACCTTATATCATTTCATCTATCTTATCCTTTATCTGGATTGTTTCTTCCTTCCCAAGACCTCTGTGGCTTGAGAAGGTCTTTCCTCCTTTTCCCCTATCTATCCATGTTTCGATCCAGATAGACTTCTCTCTAATGTCCTCCATTATTACTTTTCTCGGGCATCTTCCTTCCAGTGCTCTCATTCCTATCTGCTCATCTCTTTATAATTTTCCTCTTCCTGTGATATTTTCACACTTATCCTGATTTATCAAGTTTGCTCTTTTGTTCACCTGGTTTATTTCTTCATCTCTTTTATATCACCTTATCTTCTTCGTACCTCTCATATTTGTCAGCCTTTGGAGGAGATTCTCTGTTCAGGCATGTTCATCTTCAACTACCTCCATCACTTTGCAGTTTTTATTTCTTTGGGGTATCGCTTGTCACCTGTGGCTACTTTCAAGAATTTGGCATGGCTGTAACATGAGTTAAATCTGTAATAATGCTTACTTTCTTTTAGATGTGGTGCAGTTTTCTTCCTCATACTTTATGATCTGTTCCTGTCAGTTAAGGGATATCCTTCAAATGCTTTCAGGGGATGTGCCTGTACTTTCCTCACAATGGTCCCTCCTTCAGTTAAATGTGAAATTCAAGCTAATCTTGTGACCGGAGGGAATTGCCTATTGGAAGTACATTTTCAACAAGGAAAATCATAACATCTGATATGGTACTGTACCTTCTGTCACAAGATTAGCTTGAATTTCACATTGAGATTTAAATGAGAGACAAATTGGAACTTTGGATTAAGGAATAAAGGCTTGTAGCATGCATTCATAAAAACATTTGCAAAGAGAGGGCAGCAAAAATGAGAAAAGCTATTATTGTGAACATTGGGCAGTACACATTGGAAATACATTTTTATTTAGGAAAAATATAACCTTTTTGTTGTTGTTGTGATATTCCAAAACTTTAGCAGATTTCACAGATATTAAATCTATTATAAGTTCAATTTCAGATAATAATTTCTCTCTTAAGTGGTCTTTAAACTTTTTATGTTAGTTATCACTGTTACTGTGACAGGAATGTTGCTGTTGAAAGAATACTTATATTATTATTTTTGGTATTGTATGTATAGAAAAAGTCAAACAACTGGTTTTCCATCTCTTATCACTAATTTCTCTGCATCTAACTACTTAGATGTATACAATAATAAAGGTAAGCTGAATTACTGTAAAAACCTAAAATTTCTCTGTGAGAGTGACTTCATTAATGACTAAATGTATTTGATGTGATTGTGTTTAGTCACTTTAAATAACAGTATTGTAGAACATGTTGAGTGGATGAATACGTGAAGAAAATGTTGAATTTGTGTTTCTTGAGTTTTTTAAAAAACATCATTAAGATGTATACTTATGAATTTCAGCTGCTGTCATAAAATATGAGAACAATGTGATGAACATTAGGCAGTTTAACTGTTCTGCACATCCCTACTGGCTGCCAAACTTTATGGATGTATTCACTTGGTCATTACCATTTGTTTTAGAGAAAGGTAAGAAGCCCGTTAAAGTGTTAACAAATTTAAATATGTTTAGCAGTTTAAATAAAATAATTACAAACAGTTAGTGAAAAGTATGAAAGAAAATTATGCAATTTAAAGCAAAGTTGTTTTGGTTAGAAAAGGGAAAATCAGTTGTCCATAAATCTTTAAAATATAATTTACCAAATCCAGAAGTTTTTCATCAAAGTAAATAAAAGTAAATTAGTGTAAGTGTATGCTTTTTATTAGCCAAAATAATACAGTTTAATAGTTAACTTACGTTAAAACTCATTCAAGTAGTGAATGTCTTTCTGTATATCGAAAGGATCTGTGTTTTTATTGTTATATTAACTGAAATGCTCATCAATCTTTTGAAGATCTGTTCTGATGATGAACTGATGTCTGAAGGTGATGATATATTTGCAGGTCTGTGTAATTACAGTAATTATAAAGTTCCTTGTTTTGTTATTGTGCCATTTATACATTTGGAATGAAATACTGTGAAAAGCACACAGAGATAAAATATAAAGGTAGTTTGGTGTATGAATACAAAGTGCTAGGTAGAACAATTGTTTTTATTCTTTAGGTTACAGTTACTCTTTCTGTTTAGATTTAACAGACTGTTTTTATTCTTCAGGTTACAGTAGCTATTTCTTTACAGGCTTAACAAATTATGTTTTCAGTAGTTCTTGTTGATATGGTTGGTGTGATTGTTTACAGAATATCCATTCAAACTGTTCTGTACTTCACAGTGAGTGGCAATGAGACACTTACCAGCATGGTATCTTTCACTACCTCAGTCACAGCTGCACTGTTGAACCTTGTGTACATCATGACCTTTAACCTGATAGATCACTTAAATTAGAAAAAGTTAGGGAGGTGAGATTCGCATATTTCCGGTTGTGTAAAATATACTTTTTATGGCTTTATTCAAGATAATATGGATCAAATCGCTGCTTGTAGTGTGTGTGTGTGTGTATGTACATATATGAATCAAATACCTGTTTATAGTGGTATGTGTGTGTGTTTATATATATTCACAGTGGTATGTAAGCATATTAGTTTTGTTGTTTATTTTATTTTTTACTTTGATTTCTTAATTATTAAAAGGAAATGCTACATGTATTTACGTGTGATTTTTTAAGGTTGTTTATTGTTTTCTGTTCAGCTGTAAATAATGTAAGGGTTTTTTTATGTTTGTATTTTCAAGAATGAAATTAATATAGCTTGGAAGTTTTTCATGAATGCAACAAAATAATCACAAGAAAATCTTTATACTTTGTATACCAAAGAAATTATTAAAATAATGACAAAACCTCAGTATTTAAGTTCAGATTCAAGTAACACGACTATATATTTGTTTTGTAAGATCTTCAGTAGTACTTTTCAGTTTTGGTCATTTCAGCCATGGGAGCATTATAATATGACAGTCAATCCCCACTATTCATTGGTGAAAGAGTAGCCTCAGGTGTGGCTGTGGGTGATGATGACTAACTGCCTTCCCTCTAGTCATACACTGCTAAATTAAGGACTTCTAGTGCAGATAGCCTTTCTGTAGCTTTGTGCAAACTTCAAAACAGACCAAACCAAATAAATTTTCAATTTTTTTTATCCAGAATGTAATAAAATAACATTATAAAGCAATCATATAAAAGTATATCAAACATTACCAACAGCACACTTTATCACTTTACCAGTCTTAGTTTAATTATTGATCAAGTCTGAGTGTTTTGTTAAATAAACTTGTGGATCAGTGTGAAACACAGTAAAGTATATTTAATTGTAATATCATATAGTCTTGTGATCAAAGTAGTGAAAACTGTTCACATTGCTGATAAATATATACAGAAATACATGAAAATTGTTTAGTATTTAAATAAATATACTTATGATAGTTTTAAGGTTAGAGTGTTATTTGTAACTTTTAATTTGGTATTGTGTATTTGATTTAGTGACAGTTCATGGTGAAGAAGAGTAAATATCATATACAGTGTACAGGGATACTAAGAAGGAAAACTTGTAAATATACATTTCAGAAGCACAATATGCAAACAGTGCCATGGATATAGTATTTTTAGTCTTTACATAAACATTAACATTTTAATATGTAACTCAGATTGCCATCCTAAATTTTACCATCCTTTCTTGATTAGAAATACATTTCCAGTGTATTTGATATTTAGCATGCAACAGACTTGTACATTCTACTAACAACTTGCAACATCTTGTGTAGATATGCATTCTTCTAACAACTTGCAACATCTTGTGTAGATATGCATTCTACTAACAACTTACAACATCTTGTGTAGATATGCATTTTACTAACAATTTGCAACATCTTGTGTAGATATGCATTCTACTAACAACTTGCAACATCTTGTGTAGATATGCATTCTTCTAACAACTTGCAACATCTTGTGTAGATATGCATTCTTCTAACAACTTGCAACATCTTGTGTAGATATGCATTCTTCTAACAACTTGCAACATTTTGTGTAGATATGCATTCTTCTAACAACTTGCAACATCTTGTGTAGATATGCATTCTTCTAACAACTTGCAACATCTTGTGTAGATATGCATTCTTCTAACAATTTGCAACATCTTGTGTAGATATGCATTCTACTAACAACTTGCAACATCTTGTGTAGATATGCATTCTTCTAACAACTTGCAACATCTTGTGTAGATATGCATTCTACTAACAATTTGCACCATCTTGTGTAGATATGCACAATAAATTCAAAAATATAGTGAACATTACATCTGTAATATGGTATTCGTCCAATAAACTGACCCCATGCATTTTATGTTAAAGATATGTGTGTTTAAACATAATTTTTTATAACTTCAAGACTTGTGTATGAAGGCTACTAATAAAATAAATTTTAAAATATGGAATTCCATTTGAAATAAAAATATGAGATAAAATCATGTTAAAATTAATAATAAAACCTCTTATTAATGCAGCCAGTTTATATAGAGATATTACATAAATTGGCTTCACTACTGCATGTTATATATTTTAAAATTGTCAAAGATTACTAAAAATGTGTACAAAAACTACCATAAAAAGATATTTCAACTGTAAAACTAGAATGTAAAGCTCTTTTTTTATGTTGCAATATGGAATAAAGTTAATTGGTTTGATTTAAAGATTAACATGTGTTTCCTAATGATTTGGCTTGAGAAGTAGTTAGTGTTTGCTAATTTCATTTTAAACTAGTGTATCTTGACCACAAGTGTCTTGATCAACAGTCATTGGTATCCTACTTCTGACTACAACAACAACAAAGAAAATGGTCGAAGCTAAGATAAGGCTTAACATTTATTTCAGTCATGGACAAATTAAAAAGAAAATGGAAAATTTGTCTTCAGTTCCTATGATTTGTATTTTATTATGACTTCCTCTCCCTCAATACAAAAATATTTGACCATAATATTTCTAATTGTTCAAAACTACATTGTAGAAATCTCTCTGCTACGTGTGACAGCAGCAGAGTAACTTGAAAGCCGGACCTGAACCAGACTCAGAAAGTTTGATATTTATAACTGGGGAAAATAATGAATTTTGTAAATAAGAAATAATACACTTTCAGACAGCAAGATATTTATACACTAAAGATTTGATTTGAAGAATAGAACTTAATGTTTCACTTAAGAGCTCTAAAAACCTCTGACATGAAGTGATGAGTTTGATAGTATTATCAATTGGATATCATTAGTGTTAAGTACAGTTTATCAAACAAACAGTTTTTATTTCATTTATGTCAACCTTTTTCTATATGTTAATATTCTCTTTGTAAAATAGTTAATACTGTTCTGAAATATTGTATATAGAAATACATCACACTCAGATTGAATATGAAAATAGTTGGACTTTGAAGATGCACCTCTTGAAGTTTGTAAACTATTATTCATCAGTTTTTTATATTGCATTTTTCAAAGGAAGGTGAGGAATTTGTTAACTTTGTTTATTTATAAATAAACTTAGCATTATGAGGACTCTTTATTTATAAATATTGCAGATAATAATGTTTAAGCTGAATAATATAATTTATTGATGTACCAGTCTAAATTTTACAAGGTTTCACTTTAAATAAAAAATGGTCTGTACAGGTTCTGTATGTGTTGTGAAATTTGTGGAAAGTCAAGAAAAATGTTTTATAGAACTTGAAAAATCAGAGAATTTTTATGAATTTCCAATAGCAGACAAGCTTCTTTCAGAAAGTACATGTTGTATAATTATATCATACGATTGTGTTACATTTTCTTCCCCCATTTTTGTGTTGTGTGACATTTCCTGAAATCTGAATGTTATTCTCAACACTCAAGTGTTTTTTGTTTTGAAGCAGTGGGTAGTTCAGACTGTGGTAGTGTGGAAATTAGTTTCTTATAGATGTGTTTTTGTTATTCTTTTAATCGTGATTACAAAATAGAATGTGAAATGATTTTGTGTTGTTTTCCAAGTTATTCAATCAGCTGATCAAAACAGGCTACATCTAAATAGTTGACTATTGTGTAACAAGGCTTATTTTACAATATATAAGTATCCATTCACTTTACAGTTTTGGTCGAAGTTAGTTCCAGCCCTTAGAATGGTAATCAGTTGTTTTGATGAAACATTTTCCTAAATGGCACATATTTACTTAGTGAACTGTACTGATCGACACTTAAGGTCCAGTGCAGCATAACAGAAGATGCTGGAAATGAATTTTCAGATGATCCTTTAACCTACTAAACAGTGTATTGGTTAGCACATAATATCTAGGTGAGAAAAACAAAACAAACTTATGTTATTTTGACAAAGCTAAAATGTTTTTTCCATTGATTGTGTTTACAGTGAATTAAATGGTCATGAAATTTTAATAACTTATTGAAATGCCATAGAATTTTTTTATTTTTTCAAAATATCCTAAACTTGAACTTCTTCCCCCAATGACACAGCAGTATGTCTGCAAACTTACATTGCTAGAAACTAGGTTTTGATACTGGTGGTGGGCAGAGCACCCATTGTGTAGCTTTGTGCTTAATTTCCCACAAACTCTTGATTTTATTTTTGAAATTTTGGGAAACTTAAAAATGAAAAAGGACAATCAAGTAAGTGTCAATAGTTCATCAATACGGAATTGATTTTTTTAAATGTTATTTTTATCTTTAAGTTACATTGAAGACAGCTGTTTATGTTAAAATTTTGATTTTAATCAAAAATTTTAAAAATTAAAATCTTTTGATGCACAGGTTTGTTGGGAATCCAGGACATTACAATTCATTGTTTGGATATCGACAAGAGGAAGTACATATAACATTGTCAGTTTTTTTGTTATATAAAAGTTCAGCTGTTACACTGTTGTTTAAAATGTTTTTTGTAGACAGTTTATTCATAGTACTGTATAATAATTCCAAAACATACTAAACATCTGTTGACACTGCAGCTATTTCTCAGTCTCCAGTGTCATAAGCTGCCCAGTTCAGTGGTTCTTTGAAGACATTGTTTCAGCTGGTGTGTAGAATACCTCTGTTACTCTCCTATCTTGTTGCTTACATGATCTGGCTGATTCCTCTTCTGATGGTTTTCCACTACTTGCCTGTAGATTTGTTTACCACATCTGCTTGGCTTTTACCAGAAATGAGTATTTTCCTCAGCCGTATACTCTTTTATTTCTAAGGTTCCTCTATTTTTCATGGTGTATCCATTCTGAGGTGAGTGATTCTGAGGCAGGTATGCTTTCTCTTTTTAACTTCATACTTGCAACTACTTTTACTACAGTTACTACCACCACTATACAACAGGTTTTGTCAAAATGAGGTGCCCTGTAAGATCGTTTAGGCACCTACCAGATGATATTATCTTGTTATGGATTGCCACTCATGGACATTCATGAAAACAGTTAAAGAGAATCTTGTTATTCTAAATGTTGAATAAATTGTGATTGGTTTGCTTTGAAAAAAATGTAGGGAACTTGATTCACCAATTGCACAGTTTCAAGATCTCTGTTTTTCAGGACTCCCCAATGCCATTTTAGCACCCCAGACTGAATTAGTGGAGCTTGAGAATCTGTGATAGACTAGATACTTTTCCACCAAAGTTTTTTAGTTTGTTCAACCACTCTTGAAGAATAGAGGAAACTCAGGGGTCCTCCATCTAGGGTTCCTGGATGTTTTTTTCATATTTCAGTTAGAGTGGCTCCAGCCTTCCTGGGAACCTACTTATTATTTTGGTTCATATCTTGCATACAGCTATCTAGTTGGGGAGTGCAAAACCGTTCTCTTTGATCTGTACCAGTTTCAGTTATCATTTATGGAAGTTGGTTCACTATATTTTAATTCTGAAACCAAAGCAATGCCATCCTAAGTCCTTGGTTGAGTGCAAGTTCCACATTATTCCAGGGTTAAGTAATGGGCAAAATTTAATGTACTGTAAGTAAAACAACAACAATGTAACAATGCTAATTAATTACCCAGAATTTAGTGTTAGTACAGATAAAATAACAAGTTACAGAGAGGGAGGAAGATGTCTACGTTATACCTGTCCCTCCATAGTCCAAAACATGGACCGGATCCAGATGAAGAAAAATAATTTGATAGTGGATGTATAGTTCTATGAAGTGACACCAGAGGATAGATGGTGTGTTATCTACGTCTTCTTGAAAGGACTACTTTGTGTCGCCCGATTCATAAAATGTCTACAAACTGTAATGTATTAAACTGTTGTGTTGTTGTTGTTTAGTTGAAAAGTACCCAAACAGATATCGATACTCTCCACACCAAAAGTAATGAAACCCAATTTGTAGCGTTATTAGCCCTTTGTCTTATCACTGAGCCAAGTAATGTAGAACAGTTGTATTTACCTGTTTCTAGATGATTGTATATGAAAGTATCTATTCATACATTTAATGTTCTCAGATTTATATGGTATAAATATTTAACTAGAGCTTGACAGGTCAAGTCTATGTATATAAAGACAGCACATTACACATATCGGTCAATTGGATTTTGCAATGTTTAGGAAGATTAAGTAACAAACATTATCAACTTCTGCAATGTGATACAAAAAGTGATTTTGACTTTGTAAGCGCATTTACCCTTTATTAATAGTTCTATGTTTTTTGAAGCATGAAGTTAACATGTATATTTGTTATTTTTCTGTAGGAATTAAACTCTCTATCAACTAGTTCTAATGAAATGGAGAAGTCAGAGAGACAGACTTCTTTACAGTTTAGATTTCACAACATTCACTGTCAACTATAAACATATTAGTAAACTTACAAGCTAAAGAAACAGACGATAACAAGTTATTTGATTATGTAGGGTGAAGAAGGGGGAAATCTTTTCATGTAATTAAATTCTTTTTACATGCTTACAGATTAATTTATAATAGACATTTTGAGGGGTATATATCAAGGGTCAAGTGTTCTCGTTCTAATGAAGATCAGTTTGGCCGTTTTTCTGTTATTTGTTCTTTTCACAGACACGATCAAAAGTACGTGGAAAGGTTCATTTGGTTTAAGTTTGTATTGCTCGAATTGGGATAAAGGATTTGCATAATTAAATGATCATCATTGTTCTACCTATTGTATTGTACATTACTCTAACATTTCTACAGAAGGTCAATATCTACAGATTTCAACAGGTTTTTCAAATCTAGAGGCCGTAAAAACAGGTAAACTTTTCTATAAAACTCCAACTCTGTCATCTCGGGTGTTATTAATACAGTTATTATTTCAAAATCTTGAAAATTTGTTTGTTTGTTTTGTAATTTCACACAAAGCTACTCGAGGGCTATCTGTGCTAGCTGTCCTTAATTTAGCAGTGTAAGACTAGAGGGAAGGCAGCTAGTCATCACCACCCACCGCCAACTCTTGGGCTACTCTTTAACCAACGAAAAGTGGGATTGACCGTCACATTATAACGCCCCCACGGCTTGGAGGGCGAGCATGTTTGGCGCGACCCTTAGATTACGAGTCGCGCTTGGCCATGCCGGGCCATCTTGAAAAACTCAATAAAAACAACGTTTTTCTAGAGAATTATTTGTGTGGAAAAATTAAGTATGAAGGCTGTAAAATTTACATTCATAGAACCAAATCATTTGTGTTTTCTTCAGTTTCGGGATGTTACGCATATTTCACAAAAATATGATTTTGACACTAATAAAGGAAGATATGAAGTTTATTACTAAGTGGTCCATGATTTTGACAGTAAGAAAATTTTTAAATGGAATAAAGCTTGATTGTGTGATGTGAAACACCAAACTGCACTAAGCCAAGTGTCATTGTCAGTGGAGATAAAATACCTCAAGTTATTAACAACCTCAGTTTTATTCCTGTAACTTTAGCTGTGTTCTCAAAAGCCTTTGTCTTACTAAAATTATAGAAGGAATATTTCTCATATTTGTTACACAGAAGAACCAAAGATAATTGCCAGGGACTCATATCAAACATCAGACTTTATTCATAAGACACCATGATAACAGTACTTCGAAAGAAATTTCTTGAATGACATCGGTAGTAACGGGAGGAAAGTTACATCTTTGTTTTACAGAAACAGATGTACAGGAAATATTTTGATATCTAACATCAAATATTAAGATATTTTGTTATTTAGTTTTTATACATTTTTAAAACATAACCAACCGATTACTGAAAATTTTTATTCACATATGCCGTTCTTATAGCGACATATTCCGATAATACTTTATCCAATTCAAGGACAAGATGTTTTTCAATCTATGATAATTCCCTCTCATATCCACCAACATTGTTTTCACGAGTACGGTTATATATAGGAGTAACTCTAGCCCTTCATTATACACCGCTCTGATCCTCAATCGTGAATATAACACATACAGGTCAGTCAGTATACGGTGGCTACATTTTATTGGGGAATCAAAAAGGGTTAACAATAGATATATCCTGAATGGTTCAGAAAAACAAATTCTTAATTGAAGGATAGATGCATTTTGTATGGAACGAAACAATGTCTTTAAGTTTAGTGAGTGTTAGCTATCAGGGATGTCGGCCAGTTGACGTATGTAACATTTCTTAAAGAATATTGTATATTAATGCGTATTCCAGCCAAAATTATTTCAGATGTTACCCTTATGAATGATGGAGTTATTGCTTCCCACTTGAAGTGCAAACATGAATATTTCCTCAGAGTGACTAAAAGAACATCTTTACAGCTGACTCACCACTTCTCACTCTTGACTGAAATTTCGCAACACATTTGAAAGTTAGGTCTGCCTATATTGTGGTGTAGTATCGTTCATATATCAGTTGGAACTAACGATCCGCCTCCAGGATAGTTTCTCGTACATTTCACAGATGAACTTGATGAAGATCGCATCTCATCGTGGGTCAATGTTGGACTGAGAAACTGCGCATATCAAAGTATTAAATAGAGAAACCTAAACTTTTCATCAGTGAAGTATATGGTCCTAAATATGTTTTATACTGAACAACAATCTACAATTCTTACAAATTCATCCCTTAAACAGCAGCCATCATCAACTGATCCTGCTTCCTAGAACATTCCCATTGTTTAAGGGTTAAATAGAATATATTGAAACTTTAAGACATTCCTAATAATCATTCGAGAATAAAACTATATCTGTTGTCTAATTTACATCAAATGTCATATCCTTCAAGTTTATAACACGCCACCTTATGATTACTATATGGCAGCATCTTTCAAAAGATAAAAGTGGGCTTGCGAGCTGAAAGGGGATGCATAAAAAGAACCTAAAATCGTTCAAATATAAAATGTTCTTTTTCTGTTTTACAGGTCCAACAGAACCTGTACAAGGTGACAATAATTTTTTCTAGTTACTGAATTACAGTTAAAGGTCCTTTTCAGACCATCGAATCTTTAAAAAAAATGTTACGATTACATATTTAATGTTTTATATCTGTGGTCGACTTAGTTTTCAAGTTAAATTAATGTACGGATATAAGTCGTTATAAATTCAGCAGTTTTTAACATGAAAAGAAATACAGTATTTATTCTAATATATCAAACAAGGTAGATGTATGAGCTATCTAATTTTTATAAACATTTAACTTTCGTTAAAAATAAAGGCGAGGAGCTGCATAGTAACGCTATTAATAAAAGTGCTGACAAAACTGCAAAAATATTCATTGAAATTAATAAAGATGACATTCTTAATTATAAACACAATTTGAATATTACGCCATAATTTTCTATGGTTTACCTAATATTTGTAAAGTTTCATTACGACCTATTGTTTGGGACAATTGAGTTTTCAGCCATACTTTACTTGGCTTTAGTTGAATTTTTAAAATGTTCACTATCATTGAATCTATAAATAAATGTCAGTATGCGTCTGTTTCTTATACGTCTCCACGTTTCTTGTTCAATTAACACAGTGATATCGCTCTATTTGTTATTCGTCTGCAAACCATTAACTAGATAATCAGACCAACTCTTTCAATTCCATCTTTCACAAATACTAATAGTTATCTTTAGTGTTTTAGCACAGTTGTTTCTGTGTGTTATTATTTTCTGTTCTTAGTTGTATCATTTGATTACATAAACACATTATTGACTGTATCAATACCTTTAGTACATCAAAAAGTGAGCTAAAGTTTCATGACAGTTGACAGCAAAAAAGAGAAGACGCAGGCGAATATCATATTCTTTGTTTTTCATGAGTATGTTTTATTTATTATTTATATATCAGTGAGTAAAATGTAAAAAATAGTAACTTACAGGTACGGTAAAGAAATTCTTTTTAATGTGATATGCTTGTATGCAGCTCATGGGTTATTTATTTTTTTGGGTTTTGGTTCCAGTTTCGGATCTCTTGTGAAAACAATCTTGTGAGGGCTGTTAACGTGTTTAATTTGATTATTTTTTTTAGGTTTCTGTACAATAAGTTTATGTTCGCTTTGGCAACGTTTCAATTGACACATAGGTGTTGATTTTACAGCTCTACCAATAACAAATTTGTTTCGGTTTTCACTATTTTCAATAACAATAAAAACGTTTCTCTGATGGTGTTCTGGTTTACTTCCAAGTCTTACAGTAATAATTTTGTCAACATTGTGGAAATGTCTAGTAGAGGGAGGCCTGATGTTGCTTGACACCTCCCTCTGGATACAATCATCATCTTTAACTTCTTTCGAAGCTGGTGTTTCTGTCTGAAGATGTAAATCATAATTAGTGAGGCAACACTCATCAATCGAAAAAAAAAACTGTTTTAATAACAATAATCAGTTAATAAACATTTTAAAAACATATAATTTATTCTTTATGTAACAATCATTTTACTATAATTTGAGTAAAACCAAATAAGTTTATATAAAATTTGTAAATTATGAAATTGGTTCTCCTCATTTCATTGTTATTTAAATTAAACATGAAAAGTTATGTAATCTGAACGACAAATTATTATAAAGAGGTAGAGTTTTCAAACTGTCTTATCACAGTTGTAACACTGAAGTCACGGAGTTTATAGTACTTTAAAATATTCATCATCTTAGTAAAGTCCAAAAGAAGACAATTGGATATTTCACTAAATGTCTGTCGGACCAGTGAAATTTGGCTGACTATAAAAAACAAACACTGTTGTAAAATGTATCAAGGTGTTTTTCACAAGATATGGTAGAATCACTTGTAACAAAATGGTACAAATACACTGGAACTAAACTAAGAATAATAAAATCCATAATTTAAGCAAGTTACCGTGATCTAACGATTCGCAGCAATTATGTGATAACTGTTAAAAACAGAATCGGATGTTCGAAGTTTCAACAGAAAGTCATTTTAGTGTATGTTCGGTTAATAACTCATTAAGTTTGGTAATATTAACAAGAAAAGGTAAATTCTAGTTACAGTAAGACACAAAATAACTCACTTTAATATCAGTAGTGGAAGTATGTGTGATAATGAAAAATCACGAACGGACACTGACATTTATGTTTTTCAGATGTCATTAAGGCTACACATAATTGCAATGGAAGTACATTTTACATTATCATGTATGTTTACGTTCGGTTCTGGCTTTAACTAAATGGATGATAATTGTCTTCCCACATGTAATAATATTAAAGAGGTAATTGACCAGTTTAACTAAAGTACAGACTTGTCAGACCTCAACAGTATCGAACATGTATAGGTCTCTTTTGGAAGAAGAATTACATGTATTCAAATAACTCTAAACGCATGTTTCTCTGTAGTTGTGGATGTCTTAACAACACTTATCGTGAGCAAGCAACATCGATATCATATTGAACACACAGTTTGACATAGTATACATTACATTAAAGTGAAATGTTTTTAACTCTAACAAATATTAATCATAAACGTAATATGAATGAGATATTACTTCAATTTTGAAACAGATATTCACAGAAATTAAATATGAGAATGGTTGTAATTATTTTATAACAGTAATTTTGCATTAACATTAATAATGCACTGTTAATTCCATTATATGTTAGTTGCTTCTTGCAATATATATATGTAGGAATAAATAAACTTGTACGAAGTGAAAGTTTAATATTAAGAGCACATCCTATTTATTAATAGTTATATACTGATGCTGTGTAATACTGAGTACTATAAAGTAAAAAAACTTTAAACGTATACGAACCTGTTGTCAGTGAATCAGATTTTAATGTCTCTTCAGGTTTCTCATCATTCACGATTGTCTTTAATTTAGTTTTATCAGAACCTGAAGCAGGCTTGATCAGGTTTTCTGTTTTCTTTTCTACTGTGTGATTTTCATTTATTGTCTGCAGGATGGTTGGTTCTGTTTGATTTTCCTTTAACACCATATTAGTTTCTCTTTTATTAAACTTATTTTTTGGAACCTTCTCACACTCGGGGATCATTGAAACAGCTTCCAAAATGTCTAATTCCCTGGGGGTGATCTTTTCACTTACAAGCTCCTGGTCTTCTAGCTTTGTATTGGTAAAAACACCACAAAACCCGAGAATGCAGTTTTTTAGAGCTTTTTATTTGCCCCGGGATTTTTTATTTATGTTACAGATACAACAAAGAACGCTAAACAATAATAATAATAAATACAAAATAAATGAGAAATAAAAACGCGATTTATTTACTTCAGTTTTCTGTATAAACAATATCATTAAGATTAACTCTAAATAGTTGTCTTTTTTGTTGGTTTTTTCGTAAGTGAACAGATCTACAAAAACACTTGATAAATCACCATATAGAAGTTTCGTAAGAAGTGTTAACTACAATTGAAAAGTTATTTTGACTTCAATTGTGGGGTTAATTAAACATATTCAGCTTTACAAGGTTCATATTAGTGTTTTCACAAATAAACTACCAAAGGGGCACTGAACACACTTGACATTTTCAAATATCCAACCCTACTATTCAATTAAAAGATAATTGGGTATTGAGGTCAGATGTTCTCTCACCCCTGTTCCACATACTTTAACTATCAAGAACTGGAAGATAACATGTAACTTACCACAAAGTAATGAGACAAATCGAAATTAGCGTCATCTCTTCCATCCACCAAGGATACCAAACAACTGTAGGTTTGGAAGCCCAGGGGAAAGTAACCTTGAGAACCACTTCAGTTGGATCTTAAGAGAGAGAGTTGTTTTTAAAACCGTTTTACACATTGTATCGATTACATAAAACAGAAAGAAAACTTCAAATGTAACTTAATAATAACAGGAAAATGTGTAACTCTTTAAACTAAAAATAATCTTGAGTTAACATATTAAACATTTTAATTAAATAAATATGATATTTCTTACATTTATATTTTCATATTAAACATTCATAATAACCTTTACAATTTGACAACTGTATATATACAGTTTTTCTTTACAGTTTAAACAGATAATTAACAAAGAAAAATGACGACTGGTATATTATTTGAGTTCCTTACTAGTAGACAAGGGGTACAGTTATGTAATAACAAGAAATATGTAGTTATATAACAGAAAATAAGCTTGGTTTTCCAACATATTTATATTAATAAACAATACAACAAGAAACCTTCTGACTTTCCATTCCAAACACACGTGATCACACTATAAAAGTAAAATATCGACATTTTCTTTACGATAATTGACATATTATACAATTCAGTATAACACAGTGAGTTAAATCAACTTCGATTCACTTAAATGGTAAAAATATATAACACAAATTAAACAAACCGTCTTTCCATTGACTACTTAATAAAGCCAGTTTGTTTAATCGCTATTCACTTACTGTATTAAGTTTTATAATTAGCTTCTTCACTTATTTTGGTACATTATTCTTTTATGCTACCGAATCGTATCCACTGAATAGTAGTTTCTGCGTCTTTATAACACTATTAACAACAGTAATTTTTTACAAATTTCTCTTTACTCTAAATTTCCCAGATAAAGAACGATACCATTTTGACCACAAACACTGAACGTCGCACGTCACTGATCATGAAGTTTTTTCGCTTACTTGATAACAATTCTTTCTAATAGTTTTATTCAGAACTTACGACACGGTACTAACGTTTTGATAATCCAACGATATTATTACCTTATATTAAAACATTCTCTTTTTTGTAGATTAACAAATTACTTTACTTTATCACAAAAACGACATTATGAACACAAAATAAACATATTAAACATAGATTTATGTTTTGGAACATACACTGTTTTAGGCAAATATCTTTCGGTCTTTTTAGTGATAATGTGACGCACACAGATGTGCGACCGAGACACCGTTGTATTGGTTTGTTTTTCAATTTCGCCGATAGCTGAACGAGGGCTTTCAGCGCCAGCCGTTCCTAATTTTGAAATGATATACTGGAGGTAAGACAGCTATTCAATACTATTTAACGTAAATGTTTGAGCTCATCTTTAAAAACGAGAAGTATGATTTCTTAGTGAAAGCAAAGCTTTTTAATGCATTAAAAACCATAAAAGTTATGAAGAAGTGTCTTATTATAACAATCTGTTTGAACAAAAATAAACATCTTTAAAATGTTAAGGAAACATTAAAAGAAAACTTTAAAACCCTGTTGTTCCATTACTTACACAAAGATCTTTATTGTCAGCTCCTTCTTCATCAGTAATTTCATCTCCAGGGCAAGCTACACAGGCGTCAGCAGCAAATGATGCCATGTAAGTTCCTTCCTGGACACGGCAGGGAGTGCGTTTGGAATCCATTGACATAGTGTTCAGGAAGACACGGATCTGAAAGCGTTAAAAGTACATAACTAAACATTTATTTACTCAGTGTTAATTGTTATTGTTCTAACAACGTCTTTAGTATCGAAAAACGTATTTGTTTAACTAAAATTCCATATTTTTAAAAGTCTTTTATCTATTTGTGTTTGATGTGAACAGTTTAAAATAATTGAATATCATGTATACTTACAACTTCTGTAAACATCTCTTTGGTATCCTCGAGTACAGTTGAGATTCTCGGCTGGAACATACACTGGAGAAAACAACAGACAGTTAATATTTTTATTACCACGATTTGTGTCACCGTTTGAATTTTAAGGTTTTTTACAATGAGCACGACGCACTAGTTATAATATTAATTATGACTCACTCTGTAAAATAACAACATAAATGTTACTTTACGTGAGAAAAATAAAACGTGTCGTACTTCAAAACAGTTTCTTAACAGTAGACTTTTGTTTATTTATGTTCTTCTTAATGGAGTTAACTGATGAAACTAATCACACAAACTTGGATATTTATGAAATTACACACGATCTTTTTTTTTATTGGAACATTTGATTTCCGTTGGTGTTTCCCTTGAAAAATTCTTATTTGTCACAGTTAAACGTGTAACTGTTGTCACTGTTTATGTTAATATCAGGTATAAAAATACAGGTTCTTTTGGGAATATTACCTTGGTAAAAGGTATCAGTAAATGATTTTGAGATATCTTGCAAACAAGAAAATATCAAATAATATCCTTATAATGCACAAAATGCATTCAGAGAAAATTTTCTATTTGAAGTGAATACTTATTTTTTGTGGATTTATCAAGATAAATAATCTTGCGATCTAACACTTTTCACTGTAAAGTTAATGTATTATTTATTCAAAATAAGTTATTAAAAAACTTCATAAATATGATTTGTATCTTTACAGTTCATAAAATTTTGCTTCAACATTCACAAGTTGAATTCATTGTATCAAAATAACTTTGGTGCCTCATCACTTCTCTCTACAGGTTTTCCATAATCCATCTAGTCTCTGATCACAAAGAAATATATAATTACTACATCAGTCACGTGACCGGTATGTCTGTGTGTACAGTGACATGCTTATCTATCTAATTACTCAGCGGTTAGAAGATTCAGATATTTTTTTACGTACCGTCGCCTGGGACACTTCAGCTGTTTTTATCTCTTACATCATATACATATTTTACAATGCAAGAAGAAAAAAATATTTTTGATCGCTACACATCAGACCCACTAACGGGTTCTATCATTAAAGAAATCTCCTAAAACGAGATTTTCGCACACCACTGACTTAAAATCGGTGATGAGCAAACTGAGAAAATGAGGCAGAAATATTTGGGAGCAAATGTGACGTTAAACATAATTATTAGGCTTCACCACTCTCCATCAAAAGTTTATACTATTAAAAAACATCCGTTTATGGTAAGAACGGCTTATAGAGTTTTCGTTCAGCAAAGCCACGTCAGGCTATCTGCTGAGCTCAGCAAGTGGATTCGAACCTCTGATTTTAAAGTTGTAAACCCGTAGAGTTACCTCTGTACTAGTAAGAGGCAGAGCTAAGCTAGCAAAAAAAAAGAAGAAGAATCGAACGGCAGTTGTATTTACAGTTTGAAACTACTGTATAAAAACTTTAAATATATTGAAAGTGTATCGTATCAGTAAGATATCTTTAGTTTCAAATTTTAACCAAATCTTTGAATTCCTAAAGTTGATTTGCCAGAGAGCATCTTGTTTACTTTTAGCCTCGTTAACTGCCAAGCTCTGCAAGATAAAAATCGGGAATTCCACAGCTCTAACCAATGAGTACAAATGCTTTACCAACGATAATTAATGACAGAATTTTCTTTTTGTTTACAAAAAAGTAACACATAATATGAAAGTTTTATTGTGAAATAATTAAGTTAGAAGTGATACTATTGTCATCATAATCTTACGTATTCATGGGCGATATAAATAATTTTGTAGTCAATACACATGTAGAAACGGACAAATTTACATAATGTTTCAATAAAACAACATATGATTGTTTGTGAATTTCGAGGGCTATCTGTACTAGCCGGTCTCATTTCGCAGTGTAAGACTAGGGAAGGCAGCTAGTCATCATCACCCACCGTCAACTCTTGGGCTATTCTTTTACCAACGAATAGTGGGATTGACCATAACATTATAATGCCCCCACAGCTGAAAGGCTAGCATGTTTGGCGCAACAGGGATGCGAACCCGTGATCCGCAGATTACGAGTCGCACGCCTCAACACGCTTGACCATGCCGGGCCCTGCCAGCATATGAATCAAGATTTACATGTATTTATACTACAGTTACACAAAAATATTTAGAAGTAAGCACTTTTTCGAGATTTGCGACTGTAATATAAATTCCTTTTAAGTATCAGCCCTCAAATATCTATCATAATGTTTTCCTTATACACGATCCCAAGTCACAAAACCAAGTGTGAAGAGAATAGGCCTTTTCCATTTACTTTCGGCATAAGCAATTAGGAAATAACATTTTGTGCCCAGGAACAAAAAAAGGTAACAATTTTCTTACATAGTGTAATCTTACGTATACACAGGCAATTATTTTTTAATCAATACACATGGTGGGTGAAATATCAAACGAAAAGGTAATGGCTCAAAGAAATTTAAAAGCAAGATGGACGATTTCGATTTAGATGTTATTACTCTTAAATTAGTGTCGTTTAATAAATGGAAATGTAAAAACTTTGAATTTACGTCTGACATCATGTTTGTAATCACCTTCACGATTTTTGCATGTAAAAATTCCCGCGTCTTCAAAGTGGATGTTGGTTAGCACTAATTGGCCACCGTATTTTACTTGCGTTCTTTCACTATTGATAACTTGTTTATTGAGATTTGAGCGTTCTTCTCTCGCTCTTTTATAAGCTTGGTTTGAACATATTAATGTAAAAGTAGAACCACGTTCAGTTTCGTAGACGAATGTAAAACGTGAAACAAGCAGGAAACCACCGAATATATAAAATAATTGAGTTTGTTTTTTGGAATTTCGCACAAAGCTACTCGAGGGCTATCTGTGCTAGCCGTCCCTAATTTAGTAGTGTAAGACTAGAGGGAAGGCAGCTAGTCATCACCACCCACCGCCAACTCCTGGGCTACTCTTTAACAACGAAAAGTGGGATTGACCGTTACATTATACACCCCCACGGCTGGGAGGGCGAGCATGTTTGGCACGACTCGGGCGCGAACCCGCAACCCTCAGATCACAAAGCGCACGCCTTAACGCGCTAGGCCATGCCAGGCCAAATAATTGAGTGTAATTAGCCATTGAATTCTCCCTGCACTGTACGCTTTATAAGTCACTTTCTGTATTGTTTCTAAGTGAAATATCAGTGTTGCTATGCGTATAAAGTAGTCCGGTTTGAATGACGTCATGAACTGACGTAACATTGTTCGGTGGAAAAACATTTTACTGACAAAAACGATTGATAAGTTTATTGCTTTCTGTGGTGTGAAAGACCCTTGAACTGAGAAATTAAGTTCATCTTTATGTTTTGCATAATTTAGATTTAATGAATAATAACAACACTTGCCTAAGATTTCAACTTGAAACTTTGGTAAAAGCAAATAAAATTTATTCAAAATGTCGCTTTGCAATTTCTTTTGACAATACAAGTCTTAGTCGGTATTTCTGATACCAACCATAATAAGACAGCTAACAGATGACTCATGATACATATATATTATAATTGAGTAGTTATAAATGTACAAACACTGTAACAATATTTAAATTAAAAATCAGTTGTCCTTTTACAGATAAAGAATCTACACATACATAATTTATGTGACAAATACTGCATTCCACGGTGTTATATAGGGATAAATGACTACAATTAGCTGTACCAAATATTTTGTTCTTCAAAACTAATATGATTTCAATAGTTTGTTTTTGAATTTCGTACAAAGTTACTCGAAGGCTATTTGTGCTAGTCGTCCCTAATTTAGCAGTCTAAGACTAAATGGAAGGCAGATAGTCATCACCACCCACCGCCAACTCTTGGGCATCTCTTTTATCAACGAATGGTGGGATTGACCATCACATTATAACGCCCCCACGGCTGGGGGGCGAATATGTTTGGTGCGACCAGGATTCGAACCCGCGACCCTCGGATTACGAGTCGAACATTTTATCACACTTGGCCACGCTGGGCCAAGATTTCAATAGATCTTTCGTCCTGAAAACGGTAATATGTTTATTACGCTGCTCATGGTTGCCAGGTAAAATACTACAACAGTTTTGCTGTACTGTTGCAATAAAGTTAATACCCTGAATCAAATAGGCCTAAGATTCATAATAAATATTATATAAATTGCAAATGCTACTTTCCCCTCAGGCCCAGCATGGCCATGTGGTTAAGGTACTCGACTCGTCATCCGAAAGTTGCGGGTTCAAATCCCCGTTATAATGTGACAGTCAATCCTACGATTCGTTGGTGAAAGAATAATCCAAAATTTGGCGGTAGGTGGTGATGAAGAGCTAGCTGCTTTCCCTTTAGTTTTAAATTGCTAAATTAGGGACGGCTCGTGTAGCTTTACGCGAGATTCAAAAACAAACAAACCTTTCTCTTAATTCGACGTTGAGATACATTTGATTCTAGATTTTTAAGTTGTTCATTTCTCAGTTAAACAACTGAAAACTGAGAAGAATAGTATGCAAAACTAACGTGTAAATCAATTGCACGATAGTATATGAATGAAATCCTTTGTTAAATGTAATTTTTGTTACATAAATATCTTGTTACATATTCTCTTCGTCTTTGAAGTGTGTTCTTGGATATTAAAGGAGGTCCACAGTGCAGCTTAACAGTATGGGGTTCACTATATTGGGGCTTTATTTATATACGTATTAGTCTTTGGGCCCTTTTTATTTCAGCTGACATTTTAATAAATATTTCTGAAAAGATATCTACGAATTTGTGTCATTCGCTTACTCTAGATCTTTCTGCAAGCCTAAACAATGCGCATGCACATTTATATACTGTACAGTATAAATCTGAGCATCTCTTGCTGTCAGCGGCAGTTCAGTTTTTCATGTTAAGGACAGGTGTATACTTTTTACAGAGTTCCTTTTATCTTGCGTGAGAAAAGAATGTGTGTTGATACAGAGCCAAAGAAACCTAACTTGCATGAGACAAAGGAATAAATGAATCATCTGTAAGACTGTTAAATGAAAGAACCAGTAAAAACAGTATTGAATGGCCACCAACTGTTTTGCCTCGAAAACCATCGTAAAGAAAAGGAGCTCTCTAATGGTGAATATGGAATGTCTGCTATCAATATGAATTGCAATCAGAAGCGAATTCCTTTAAGTCAAATGGAAATTCAACCGAAAGCTACGAGTCTTTTAAACGCCTTTAAAGAAAACGATGGTGAATGGGGAACTAATGAAATATTTTCGGCAAGCCGTGATTGGTTCTTTCGTTTTATAAAACACTCTGGTTTTTATAATGTTCGTATTGCAGGCGAAAGTTCAAGTGTTGACAAAGATGCTGATAAAAAATTTCCTAATGAATTTATAGAAATTATTAAAAAGTTCGGTACAAAGATAACCAAATTTTAATGTTGATAAAACGGGTTTATTTTGGGAAAAATATGCCTTCTAGAACTTTCCTGTCAGAAGATAAAAAAACACTCGGTCACGTTAGGCGTTAAAAGATCGTTTGACACTTGTTACGCGGAAATGGATCTGGCAATTTTAAATTAAAACCTATTCTTATGTATCGTGCGGAAACCCCCCTAACACTTATCAGCTGTACAAAGAAGATTCTCCCAGTTGTTTGGCGATCAAATAAAAAACATGGGTCACAGAAACTTTGTTTGAAGACTGGTTAAAAAAAAAAAAAGTTATTTTTGTCTTGCAGTTAAACATTACTGCAAAATAAAACAACTTGGGGCCTGGCATGGCCGAGCGCGTTAAGGCGTGTGACTCGTAATCCGAAGGTCGCGGGTTCGCGCCCGCGTCGCGCTAAACACGCTCGCCCTCCCAGCTGTGGGGGTATATAATGTGACGGTCAATCCCACTATTCGTTGGTAAAAGAGTAGCCCAAGAGTTGGCGGTGGGTGGTGATGACTAGCTGCCTTCCCTCTAGTCTTAGAACAAAACGTCAATAGAACATAAAATTTATTCAAAACAGTTTAAAGTCTACTGTACTAACCTTAGAATCATTGATACCAGTGTTGATTACAGAATTCATTCCTTGTTTCATCCTGGCGACCAGATTGTTAACCTATGTAATTATAACACAAATAATCAGTGTAAATCAGTGATAGCTAAAGGTCTTAAGTTCTCTCTTCCACCACGTAAACTCTATGTACCTAACTCAGTTTACACTTTTAAATCACAACACAGACATCTAAAAGACCTTCTTGTGAAAGACAAAGTAACTCTTTGTCAAATCAGTAATTTTTTCATGACAATAATAATGAAATATACCTTTTCTACTTCTTATGATTTTATCTCTAATGTTCGTCCTTACCATTTAAGCCCTGAATAAATCTTTTAAAAGAACTATAATCAAATAAAAATATTTATGTTACATTGTCCGACAATAACAATGTTATTCTCAACTAAAATAATTACTTGATCAAAATGGTCGTTATTCTTGACAACTCTACCACATTTAAATTCCTTATCAAAGCCTATTCATTATAAACCAACGTGAGGAAACATTCCAAAGATACGTGATGGAACTTAGAAAGAAAAATATTGTAGACACATGACTGATTATAACTACGACACGTACGACAAACCCTTGTTAATGAAAGAACAGAATTTTAAAGTTCTGACCTCATAACAAGAACCAGACTTTCACTGGGTCTAAATCTGCTTATATATTTATTGATGTAATTTATAAATATAATTTTAAGGAAAGAAGTTACACAACTCTTAATTTATAAATAAACGATAACACACTTGATAGACCAAAAATAACGTTTGATTTACACAATGAGAAAAGTTAGTTTTCCACTGCATTAATTACTGTAAAAAAATAATATTTTTGTCTCAGAAAATTACACATTTTTCTAAAGTTTTCAGAACGACGCTATCTGAAACAGCCCAGTATATGCTGACTATAACTGCTGAGCCTCACAGGTTGCAGAGTAAAATGAATGTTACTCGTTGTCTGGCTTTTGTTTCTTATTTTAAGAATTTAATTTAGATTTTTAGAATCATCTTATGTGAATATACAATTAAAATATTCATACAAAACTTTACACCTACAAATTGTACTGGTCGAAATACCTATGAAATGTAAGGTGGGTAATTTTTGGCTATAAAATTTTGTAATTTCTTCTCAAAGTTCTGCTTTTATTTTAATGTCTGGTCTCCACAGTTACTATATGCAAATATTCAGTAATATTGTGGTTCAACTTTATTGTTGCCTTTCTTCACAGTTTGTATTCGTTTCAAGTGTAACTGTACTCTTGAATCAATTGTTGTAACGAAGTGACGTAAGCAAAAAAGAAGGAAATGATATAAAAATAAAACTGATAAGTGAGGGGTAGCAATGGGAAAACTCAGATATTCAAAGTTTAGTGATGAAAATGAAATGTTATCATTTAAATCTAATGAAAAAATTGTGCCTAGATTATAAATAAAGGGTTTTTTCTCGTGATCACGTGTATGACAGAACATTGTTTCGGAATTTCGCACAAAGCTACTCGAAAGCTATCTGTGCTAGCCGTCCCTAATTTAGTAGTATGAGACTAGAGGGAAGGCAGCTAGTCATCACCACCTACCGCCAACTCTTGGGCTACTCGTTTACCAACGAAAAGTGGGATTGACCGCAACTTTATAACGCCCCCACGGCTGGGAGGGGGAGCTTGTTTGGTGCGACTCGGGCGCGAACCCGCGACCTTCATATTACGAAGCGCATGCCTTAACGCGCTACGCCATGCCAGGCCACTCAAACGTCACTGTAAAGTTTACAGAAAATTTGAGGCCTCAATGAACAATTTATAAATATATGGGTTTGTTTGTTTTGGAATTTCACACAAAGCAACTCAAGAGCTATCTGTGATAGCTAACCCTAATTTAGCTGTGCAAGACTAGAGGGAAGGCAACTAGTCATCACCACTCACCGCCAACTCTTGGGCTACTCTTTTACCAACGAATAGTGGGATTGACATTATACACCCCCACGGCTGGGAGGGCGAGCATGTTTAGCGCGACGCGGGCACGAATCCGCGACCCTCGGATTACGAGTCGCACGCCTTACTCGCTCGGCCATGCCAGGCCAAATATATGGGCTACCAACCAACTGTGAGCTGGATTGAGAAAAATTGTTCTTTTCTCAGAAAAATAATCATGAGAGAAAACATGAAGTTAGCTGGTGTGAGAATAATTAACCATATCGAGCGATATGATAAAGGTAGTTTCAAAGTTTAATAAATATAATAATTTGTATTGTAAAAGAGGGATCTATATTAATTTAACCATTCTCTGTGGATTTTGACGAGAAATAAACAATTTTTTAAAGTTATGATACAACTCTTGTGACCCATGGGGTACTTACTGAGTGAATAACTAACTAATAGTACTGTGAGTAAAAGTAAGTACTGTGAGAAAAATAGTTTATATTGTCAATTATATTCCAAAGGAATTGAATTAGCCTAAGTGGATATTTGAAAATAAAGATTAATTATTTAGATATTACATGGGGTAAATAATTTTTGCACATAAGTTTGTCTTGTTTTGAAGAGATTATTATTTAAAACAGAAACTGGTAGTTGACTAAAAACAGGAGTCTACCAAATGTTACATGGGGTTAACAGACAAATGGGTAAAGAAATGTTATATTTATTATAAAATATGTAACGTTGCAAAGGAATGGAAGTCCATTAATAACAAGCAACAGCAGAAATTTCAGTATAAAGCTGCTATAGCAACTTTTATAAATGGTGTTGTTAAGAAATGAGAAAAGTTTGACTGTAAGCATAGATGCTGCTGCCAAAAGAAACAGAATCAATAAAAGACTCCAGATTTACCATGAGAAGGAAGTTCCATTTCCATGGTTAATCAGTACACGACAAACAACCGACTAAAGTTAACAAATGGATCAACAGTGCCAATAGTGATTGGAGCATGTTACAGATTATCAGAAGTACCAACAAGTCACGGCATGCCAGTGTGTGAAGAATATGTTGGGGACAAAACAGTGAAGTGTCTGCAAGAAATTGTTTGCAGTAGTGAGAACCAGTCTACTAATGATCAAATGAGAGGCAAACTACACACACGTGTGTGTGTGTACTTATTGATGGGACAATGAGAAAGTGTCCCATAAGAAAATAAAGATAAATGCACTATATTATGTGGGAGACCTGGAGACAACAGTATAAAACATCCATATTTGACCAAATTGTTTAAAACATACCAGCTAGTAGAAATTCAGACACCAGACCGAAAGAAGATTGGTGAACCATTGGTGGTCAGCACTAGTGGTCAAGAAAATAAGAGCAAGGAAAACATCAAGACCTTACAAGTGTCAAAAAGGGGACATCCCAAATGTAGGTTTGTAGGAACTGAAGGAATCATGAAAGAAAGTCACTCCATTGCAGAAACTTTGGGACAATGTCTGGGAGAAAATTTAACAGAAGACAAAGGAGACGGTACCAACAGAATAGAGAAACAAAAAGGAGTGCTGTATCAGACCTATCAAAGACTATATGTATGACGAACTTATGTATATAAATGAAGAAGCATTGCCAGTCACCAATATAACTCAAGAAAATAAGACCAAACATAACACGTAGATCTTACAAAGGTCAAAAGGTGATATCACGAATGTTGGTTTGCAGGAATTGAAGGAAGCGTAAAAGAAATATTTTTCACTGCACGAAGGGGCAAAGCACTTATAGAGCAGAGTATTAGAAGGAATTGCTGAACCAAATAAAACAGAGAAATTATACTGGGGAAGTGTAGCAAATCATAACAACAGAATACAGGACTCAACTGATGAAACAAATTCACGAGTTGACTGTGCAAAGATACCTAAGAGCAAAGAAGATAGCAGACAGATCCACTAGTTATGTCTATTGCCCAGGAATCATCAGAGATGTGAGCAGATCTTGTTGACCAAGTATGCTAATAATTAAAAATGTTTCATAATCAATGTTGTCAGTGAACAAAGTTCATTGAGTGGCATTATTCACTGGACAAAGAATGTAAGTTGAAATTCTTGATATGAGTATGCTCTCTTTGTACACACTCCCATTAAATGATAAAAAAAATGATGTTCAGCATCACAGATGTTAATTTTGAGGTAAAGAGGACTTGAAAGTCAAACACGAACCATCTTGTGGAAGAAGACTATTGTATTGTTTGAAATGGTGAGCTGTACCAGTGATTAATATTAGCAGTCTGTTCTCTTTATTATACTTTTAAAATTAAACAATAAGTTATCATCTTTTAAACACTCTCAAACTCCTATATTTTGTTTTTCTTTGATTACTTTTTTTTTACCCAGTGTTTTCCTTACATTATTACAATATGTACCTGATTTGCACATTTGTTTGTTTTTTCTCTTTATCATTTAATACTGAAACTTGGTGAACTTTCTATCTTCAGGTTAACAAAGAGTAGGTTTCTTGTCATCATAAACTGAACTGAGTTGCTTGTTTTATGCTTTAAAAGTACATACATACATATTAACTAAGCTCTGGTAGTTCAGCAGTAACTTTGAGAGGCTGTTAATATTAGAAATTTGGGTTTGATCCCTATGACAGATATAACTTGGTTATTTAATTTGTAGCTTTGTTCCAATACAAAAACAAAAAAAGTATATAAAATATTCACTTTACAGCTCACATGATCTGTTTTTTCTCTCATTTTGGCAAGTTGTGCCTCAAGCCACAGTTATTATTGTCAAGAAACTTGATGTCAGTAATGGGTAGACAGGTGATATCTATATAATTTTGATGTCATATTTTAATAACTGTAACTGGGAGGAGCTAACCATCCTATATTATAGTCACTCCTTGACTGTTGAAAGAGAGCGGAGCCTGTTCACTTTAAGTTTAATGATTTTCTTTAATTACTAAAAGGGGAAGGAGCTACCTGTTTTATATTATGAAGTCATTTCTTTATCACTAAAATGGAGAGATGGTATGTACATTTTGAATTAATATTTCAACATAACTGATTTCTCCAACAGGTTTGCTTCTAACATCAACATTTCAGGAAAAGGAACAGAAGAAAGTATTGTCTCCACATTCACAATTGATAACTTCTATCACAACTATATAGGAAAATAAAAGTTAACAAAAAATTAAATCTATAATAATAATATTCATTGTTTCTTTAAAGGAAGTTTAAACTTTACATATTTTTAAAGTCAAAATTATAAAGGATAATTGTTTTTTACAGATGATGTTCTGAAATTTTTTTCTGCTAAAATACTTAAAATACTCAAATAACGAATACAGTGTTTGTTGATTATGTAAATACTGAGTTTACAAACTTAAAAATCATTCATCTATGTGACTTCTGACATTCTAATCTTTCAGCCTTATTTAAGATGAAATTATTATGACCCTGTTTCATTACTCCTATGGTTTCTTTAGTATTTCTAGATGTCATATTATTTGGTTAAGCAAAAAATAATTTTTAATTTTACTAATTTTATTCAATGATTTATAAACCATAAGATTGTTATTTTGTTTTGAAAACTATTTGATATAACAAAACATAGATGTATACTGAAAAATACATTTTTTTTTATAATATTGATTTAGGTTTACTTTTTAGTCATCATTTGTGATATTGTTTTGTCACAATATGTAACAGTAAATAGTGGTTCAAATAGCCATGAAAAAAATTTAACGAAATCATAAATAAAGATAAAAAAGTAAACAAAATCAATAATTGACAAAATTGATAAAAAGAAATGTTGCTTTTACATGTTCTTCAGTTTTACAGTGTAAAATGTTCTGTAAAAAACAAAATAAAACTTTTTCTGATTGAATGAACTTAGTCAAATATTGAATAAAACTAAAGGTAAAATTAATCTAATGGAAGAAAAGGGTACTTATAACTTTGAATGTGATTTGTACTTTATGTACACTCTGTACATACAAATGTTTGGGTATAATCTAATAGGTGGTTTATAATGTACATAATTGAATGTGATTTATGTACACTGGTCGTGTAATACAGTGGGAAAAAGTACCTTAATTCAGCTCAACCAAATAACATAAAGGCTGGAAATATAAGAGCAACTATAAATTCATAAAATTTTAAAAGGGCAGACAGGAGTTTCTTAGCCCATCAAGGATGTCCCTTCCAGCTTCCAACTATCTTTTCTTGAACTCAGTTACATTTTCTTCCTCCACTTTTGACTTATTTTTTAACCAGCTCTCTATAGTCCTCAAAGTCCTTGTGATTTTCAGTAAGTTTAAATTTTTTGAATTTATTATATTTATCTCTACCATGATCTCTTAAACCTTTACTAAATCACTACTTGCTTATTCTGCTCCATTTTCCTTTTTTTCTATACAGAATATGTATTTACTGTATACATATCAACTTTTCCCTACATGCTTCCCACATCTGTTAAAGGTACTATGTTTCTTCAGTACTGTATAAGTAAACTCCCAAACCTAATAGAACACTGGTCACTTGCACATAAATACTAGCCAACTACAACTCTATCATATTTACACTAGATGTGTAAATCTAGCACCACAGTGCTATTAGATGTTAAATCTAATATTGTATTTGCTCTAGTAGGTTCCATAACCAGTTGGTATATAAAAGTATTTGGACAATTTTCATAAACTTATTATCAGATGCAAAATTATCTCCTAACACTTGCCCAAACTGCCTTAACCTTATTGCTATTTTCTCTAATACGCTCAAGCTCAACAGGATGCAATTCATTCCTCACATATAAAGCTACCCCTTCCCCTTTCGATTTCAGTTCTCTACCTATAGTAAATATGTAGCTTGGTATATCAAAAAGATTCTTCTCACCACAACTGTTAATATCCAACCAAGTCTCAGTGATACACCTGATATCAAAATCCACAGTTTCCAGAACTGCTCTGAACTCATCAGTTTTACTTCTAATACTTCTAGCATTATGACAGTAACAGTCAGTCATATATTTAAAAACAAATTCATATTTTATGCTTGTTGTACACGTTTTCCTTTCAATTTCCAATTTAAACAGCAAGCTGTTAGGAGATTCACTTCAGGTTTCTGAAGGGGGTTTAATAGAGCTTCAGACTACAGCAAAGTTATTAACTCTATTATCTAATATAATCAATCACCTAAGAGTACTAGTTATTTGTTACATAAAATAATATTTTCAACCTTTTGAGAGCTTGATAATTTTGAATTAAAATTAAATTATTCGTAATTTTTTTTCCAAATCTATGATTGTTTTTTCTGTACTGTTTAAATCCAGTGTTTGTTGCTTTCCAAGAAATGTACATTTCCACAGTAAATTCTTAATGAATACTGTAATAATCATCCAAGTAGAAATGCATGTTGTATTTATATCTGACACACTTTCTTTTCTCTGTTACTCTGTGCTTGCCCTCAAACTGACAATTAATGCTAAATTGATATCAAATAAACTTTCACGTCAGCCCTGGTTGGAAAGTTTGGTAAGTGTTCCTCACCATTTAAAATGCTTCTAAGACAAATATTGACACCCTAAACAAAGAATACAATACAAATGTTCTTTAATCACAATACACAACACAGAGTAAAAATAATTTTTAGCAAAGAATAAAACAAAATGGTTTATACTGCTGCAGTTTGAAACCATATATAAAAATAGTAATTTAACAAGGAAGATAATGCTAGTGTGAATGAACTTTTAAACAGAGAAACACCCTTTAATATGGATGCAAGGTAAAATGTGTAGATAGAAGAAAAGCCATAAACAATGAGAATCATTGTCTTAATTTTATATTACAGTAAAATATACCATTTCTCTCAGAATAGTGTAAAACATTACAAAAAACAACACAAAATACAGTGTATAATAAATAGCCTTCAAGAAAGACCACAGTCAAACATCAACTCAAGTTTTCTTGGTGTAAAATGACAGCTGTGTCATCAAAGAAAATTGTTTTAACAACGACTAGAACACCATTAAAATAAAACCCTTGTTCACTGATTTATAATACAGAATTTTCACTTTATTAATCAAAATATCCTATAATGTTCATCACAGGTATGATAGTTATTTATAAAAAACATTTAAACACCACTTGACAGTTTCAGTCATAATAGAGCAGATCCTTGAAAAAGGATGAAATTTGTCAACCCAAAGAAATGAATAAATGAACACAACAGAACTATGAAACAACACATACTATAACTCTGAACTTACTATGTGTGACAACACAAACTAACCACACTCTGAACTTACTATGTGTGACTTCACAAGCTAACAATACTATGAAACTACACATACTATAACTCTGAACTTACTATGTGTGACTTCACAAGCTAACAATACTGTGAAACTACACATACTATAACTCTGAACTTACTGTGTGTGACTTTACAAGCTAACAATACTGTGAAACAACACATACTATAATTTTGAACTTTCTATGTGTGACAACACAAACTAACCACACTCTGAACTTACTGTGTGTGACTTCACAAGCTAACAATACTATGAAACTACACATACTATAACTCTGAACTTACTATGTGTGACTTCACAAGCTAACAATACTGTGAAACTACACATACTATAACTCTGAACTTACTGTGTGTGACTTTACAAGCTAACAATACTATGAAACTACACATACTATAACTCTGAACTTACTATGTGTGACTTCACAAGCTAACAATACTATGAAACTACACATATTATAACTGTAAACTTACTATGTGTGACTTCACACAACTTGGCAAGCGTTAAATAAACATTACAAGTTTATTGTATGTGAAAAAATAATTTTAATGAAGTATTTCTTGTAAAGATATTCCTAAAGTTCTAAAGCTTTTAGTGAGTCAATGTGCAGCAACTGTGATAGTATGTGAGAATGAAGCTTTTAGTGAGTCAGTCTGCAGTAACTGATAGCATATGAGAATGAAGCTTTTAGTGAGTCGATGTGCAGTAACTGTGATAGTATGTGAGAATGAAGCTTTTAGTGAGTCAATCTGCAGTAACTGTGATAGTATGTGAGAATGAAGCTTTTAGTGAGTCGATGTGCAGTAACTGTGATAGTATGTGAGAATGAAGCTTTTAGTGAGTCAATCTGCAGTAACTGTGATGGTATGTGAGAATGAAGCTTTTCGTGAGTCAATCTGCAGTAACTGTGATAGTATGTGAGAATGAAGCTTTTTGTGAGTAATCTGCAGTAACTGTGATAGTATATGAGAATGCTTTTAATGAGTCAATGTTCAGTAACTGTGACAGTATGTGAGAATGAAGCTTTTGGTGAGTCAATCTGCACTAACTGTGATAGTATGTGAGAATGAAGCTTTTAGTGAGTCAATGTGCAGTAGCTGATAGTATGTGAGAAATATAAATTGTTATTTACTGCAATCTCACTGTTTCATATTTTTATTTACGTAATCTCTAGAGTCAACTACATGAATATTAAATCTTTATTTTCAGTAAAACTGTATTCTATATGTTATTTCTTTATCCTGACATTAACTGTGAATATGAAATAAATTTTGTACTAACTGCATTATTGATCAGAAAGTTCCAGGCTACTTATATTAACACCTTCTAGTGTTATTCTTTTTATCCCATCTGTTTTCATTTTACAATTTCAATGCTGTATTTGAACCACTAGCACAGCAGTATTTGCTTAAAAATAATAAATCTTGATGGGAACCTATTAGCTATTTCCTACAGAAGCAACATAATTCAGTGTCAATATTTTAAATGACTGTTGAGATACTGAAATTTTAAATGTTTTATGGGATTTAAGGATGGGATAATGGTTAGTCTGCAGATTTACAATGCTAATATGAAGGGTTTGCTTCCCCTCAGTGGATGTGGCAGATAGCTAATAGCTATTAATGTGACTTTGCTAAAAGAAAACAAATGCACCTGAAATTTTCAATAACACACACAGTATCTAGAGAGGGTACACAACACTTTGTGTAACTTAGAGAGAGCACCAATACTTCACATGGAAATATTCAATGAAAGAAATGGCCCGTTGCTGCTTTGCTATACAAAACACACACATACTTGTAAACAAGTTTTTTAGTCTACAGTTAGAATTTTAATTCTTACATTTTAGTTTCTTTTACTAGAAAACAGATATAAAAGTTTTGAGTCCTTTCTTCATATTTTAGCTGTTTGTACTTACTAAAAATATTTGAAATATTTTCTTAAGATTCTTAGAAACACAAAAACATAACAAACATTGGAACAGAATATCCCATATCAGTAAATTAGTTTTAAAACTCTGTTGGCTATTCAGAGCAGCAAAACTACCATTACTTTACAAGGTATTTCTCTCAGTTGAATACTTTTACTGCCAAATTCAAAAGGATAGTTGTAAACTTGGTATTGAGGACATCCTGCTGTTTCTATTGGTTATAACAATGTCTATTAGCCATCTAAAATGGCTTAGAATCAGAGAGGGATGGAAAATGAACTTCTCTGGTACCCTGGCAGATAAAAACATCATGAGGTTCAGAGTTTACATTCTGTCTTATAATTACATATATTTGATAAAAAATGTAACATTTCCCTGTGTATCTGTATGGTAAGTAGATTTTGAGTTTTTATTAGCAGACGTACACAGATTTAATCTTTTTTTTTATATTATGTCATACTTGAATGTGAGTGATGAAAATAATTATGGTATATTAGTAATAAAGATTTTATGTTTGTGTAACATGATTTAGAGGAAATTGTAAATTACTCGTATTTTATGGCCTGAACATAATGCATTTAAACCTATTTATGAACATTGAATGAAAGTTATGAAACTGGTGTCATACTAAAACGTTAACAGCAGTCCAGTTTTCACATGGCTCCTCAAGTTAAATTACCATAACTTGTTTCTCACTCCATGTGCAGGTAGTTGCTTCATATATTACACTTGTGAGCTCAAGTTTCGTGTAGATTTCTTAAGTGATTCATATAGCCCATTAGTTTTCCTGATGTTTTCCAGCTCAGTACTGTTGCAGACAGTTTTCTCAAGTTGGCTCCAGATCAGCAGTCTGAAGCTGTGAAACTTATCCAAGGTCTTCAGTCTTCAGTCAGTTCTGGTTAACCATCTACCCATTAATGTTGATCCCCAAGACACTTATGTGTTGGAAAGAAACCAGCAAATCAGTACTTTCCTCTTTCATAATTTAAACAGTGCTCTTGGAGAATGTTCTGACTCATTTAGATCTGATTGTAATGCTTTTAATCAAGAAGAAAAGCTCAACATTAGAAGTCCTAAGGAAATGTGCATTGGACCATCTCTTGTTTTCTCACCCGTTGTTACTGAACAACATTATTTTGTAAACGCAAGCAGAGGCATCAGTAATGTACGGGATGAACATTTGAATATTACTGCTCAAAATTATAAAACTTCAGAACGTACAGAAAAATACGATACTTCGTACTCATCCACTTGGGTAGAAAACCTAAGTGTCTTACAGTTTGACTCGCATGCTGACAGTTGCCTTATGACAAAGGACTTGGAAATATCTGAAGGACAGACACAGGTCCTTAGCCAAAATGTACCAATCAGCTACAAAAGTATGGATGCCGAATCCATAAATTCATCACAGACAAAATACATGCCTACATTCTCTGTTTGTGACATCGGTCCCATTGACACAAAATGTAGTAATGGTGGTAGGAGAGAACCAGTTGTATTCCAAAAATCATGCAGTATGTCAACCCAGTCCTCACACAGTAAGTAGTAAATAATGAAAAAAAATTAAAGTTTTGCAAAAGTGAAAGTAACAAATAATCTTATTGATGTTTCTCTCAACCTTTGCAAGAAGCAGTAGTGTGTAATTATTTTGATTCAGTCCAGGGTTTGGATTAACAGTTACTAAATTTTCTCAGATTTCTAATTACTCCATAACCACCACACTTAAAAGTATAACCCTTAAATTAGCAATTTCAATTTTTGTATTTATTATAATTGATGTATTTTGATTTTAGAATTATGATTTCTCAAGAAATCTGTAAGATATACACAGTTACCAAGAGTCTGATGAAAAGTTAAGTCATTATTTGTTTTCAGCATAATTTCAACTGTCATGGTTTTTCTTAGTCTGTTGAGGAAATAATGCCATTGAGAAATCAGACATTATGCAAAATGAGTATAGTATGAACCCCTGTAAGTTAAACATGTTTATGGTTTTGTATATAGCTTGTTTATGAGCTGATCCCCAGTGAATATGAGGATTTTGAAATCCCAAACATTTTCTGGCCTGAAGTTAAAGCTGTATTATGAATGTTTGCATATCCTACTATGTATTATTTTATTCTTTAGGTTCTCCAAAGGTTAGTCTTACAAGAGACGGTGAAGAGTCAAGTATACATGCAAGATCTACAGAGTCTGACGGCCCTGTTTTGTCATTACAGTGGAAAAAATTCTCCCAAACAGACTGACTGTGTGACTGCAAAAACAAGAGGTTACGGGTAAATTACCTGAAAAAACACAAATATCTGCTAATAGAATAAAGGTACCAAAGGCAAATTTAAATGTTGAAATGTCTCCAAAAATAACAAGAAGCAAACAAAAAAAGACCAGAACTAGGTTAAAGGTAAACATTCCAGAAAATTTTGAAAGTGACCAAAGGTTAATGGTACAAAAGAAAAAATTATATCAGTAGTTTCTAGTAGAGGGAAACGTGTGAAACAGAAATTATACTTCACTGATGAATTATATTCAGATGATGAAAAGGACACTGTAAACCACTTAACTACTGAGAAAAATGCTTTGAAATATACAAAGTTTCCTGGAGTACTTAATAAGCACAAATCGGTGAAGCAGAAATGTTGTAAAAAGATGGTGGTATTTTCAGAGAAGAAGCTAATGGTGTCTTGCAGGTTTTGTAAACAGAGTTTTGGAAGCCTTGAAAGTTTGAAACTTCACAACTGCAAACCATATTCTGTCCAAGAAGTTAATGGAGTTTTGAAATGTGAACTTTGTGGACTTCAGTTTTCTCATCAACAACATATTCAGAAACACATGCAGGGTCATTAGCGTAACAATTGTAGAATTTGTAATGCTCAGTTCACAACAAAAAAATTCTGTGTAAACACATGAAAACTGCTCATAAAATTGTTGAGCCAGAGAAACTTTATGAATGTCTGTTTTGCGAATGCCAATTCTTTAAGCGACCTTCTCTCCTTTCACATTTGAAGGAGCATGCGAATGGAAAGATAGTTTGTAAAAAGTGTGGGGAAATGTGTGAAAACAAAGAAGCTTATAGCTGGCACATGGAAAAACGTTTAGAAGAATATAAATTCCATTGTACACAGAGCAACAAAAGCTTTGCAAGATGACAGCAGTACAAAAAACACATGATGAGTCATGAGAAACGTGGTTGTACTATTTATGGAAGTAACTTCTCCACAAAGAGAGACCTTATGAAACATCGTCGGGTTGTACATGATATTCACGTGAAAGAGGAAAAGAAACATCTTTGTACAACTTGTAACAAGAAATTTCACAGACCAACCCTACTCAAAATGCATCAACGAGTCTCCACAGGTGAAAAGCCTATCAAGTGTTCAGAATGTGGCAAAAACTTCTGCACGTCTAAGGCGCTGTCAATCCACATGAAGACTGCTAGTCACTTAAAAATGGCTGGTTAAATTGTTGTAGAAAAAGTCCAGTTAGATAATCCATACTTATGTGCTCAATGTGGAGCAAATTTTTGTGCTAGACAAGAATTGCAATGGCATATGCAGCAGCTACGTTGTGACTTTAGACCTTTTGAATGTCCATATTGTGACTATAAATGTAAATGTAAAACTAACTTGAAACGACACATAGATTTTCATACGGACAAAAGGAGATTTGTTTGCAAAGTTTGTGAAGCTGCTTTCCATGCGTTTGCAACTTTAAAAGAGCACAATGCATATGTTCATTCTGATGCCAGAGATTACGTGTGTGAACAATGTGGAAAGGGTTTTAAAGGCAAGAGTGGTTTAAAAAGACATGAGAATTCACAGTAATGCCAGACCATACCTTTGCAACTGTGGTCAGTCGTACAAATGAATGTTCTATCTGAAGTGACATGTGGTTTCTTCTCATCACATGCTGTTCAAAAGCAAACGTGTTAAAAAAATAAATTCTTAAGATTGTTCAGATGGTGAAACCTACCTCAGTTTACAGGAGCTATCTTAACTCACAGGTATTTCAGAAGGGGACATGAATTAAACCTCTTATGATAGTTTAACTGTGGTTTTGACAAACACTGATGGATTGGCTCTAACACAACTTCCCTGGGGACCAGATGATTACATTCTTCTCAAAGTACCAGCTACTCAGGAAGAAAATGAAGCATCTCCTTCAGTATCAGATGCTGATTCCAAGAATGGAACCTCTACTTTAAAACAGTTCTCAACAGTCTTGACAACTCCTCTAGTATCATTATTACAGAACCAAGGACAGATAACTGGTAGATTGACTGAATCTGGTGGAGATTTGACTAGGCCAGAGCAATCTACTCTTAATCCCACCTGCTTTCAATCTTCCATTGTGCAAGCTTTGCCTCAACATCCTTCTCCACCTTTGCCTTCTAACCCAGAATCACAGTTTGTACCTCCTTCAGAATATTCATTAATATCAAGCCACTCTCTTCCAGATACAAGCTCTTTGGTCACTCTTTCAGCTGTTCCAGATCATGTGTCCATTAATTATCTGACAGGTTTTACATTTAACCTTTCAAGTCCTAATATTTCTGCTACAAAAGTTCTTGACCATTCTTTGCTTCCTCCTCTTTCCCAGGAAGTTGGAAAAATACAAAGTTTCCCTTTGTATAAGAAGCTAGAGTCTGGACTGATGACTCATCGTCCATTTGCTGATTTACCTCAACACCTCCTGTCTGTTAGCTCGCGCCAAGATTCAGTTACTGTAGAAAACACAACAACAGTGTTGACAACACTTCCAGATCAAACTACAACTTGAAGAGTAGTGGGAAAATGGGATGTTCCAGTAAATTTATGCAACTACAACTGTACAGTTGTGTGGTTCTGCATAGTTTTAAAACTGGACCTAGGCTTGTAGAAATTAAATTCCCATGGGAGATGAGTTGCACTCTACAATGTTTGTACTATTAATTAATTTGATTTAGAGTTAGAAAACACTTGATTGTATTTTTTATGTCCTGTGATTCACATGTGTTGAAGACTTGAAATTTATCCAACATTGTTGTGTTAGTACAGATAAACCTCTGATGTTTACTGGTAGTTATTTTGTAGAGGTATGCTGTGTTTGAAATTATAATGGTAAAAATAACCAACAGAAAGTGTGAATAAATATTTTATATCTGTATATTTTATAATAAGAACTGAGTAGAATCTTTTGAATAGTTGTGGCAGCTGCTTCCATATTAATGTTAGAATAATGTTTACATGTACATTATTAATATTTTTTATAAAAACAAATCATATTAAAACGAAGCAAATCTTCAAGACAGCCCGACTCTCTTTGTACTGCTTATTGCTGTTTTACACAACAGTTTAAAGTGTTGTAAGTATACAAGTAGAAATTAACTATAACATGCTGTCATGCTTACTTACCCATATTGGATTCATAAGTCTTTGTTGAAACATTGGAATGTTTTTCTACGTCACTACATCTCTATGGTATAGTATGGTTAGTTTGGAACATATAAATATGCAAGTTTTGAAATGTGTAGCAACAGTGTGTACTTTTTGTGCACATAGTTACCAAGTTCTATTTAATATTTTTATTGAATACAGGCTCTGAGGTGTTTGCATATATATTTTTGTCTTCTCAGTAACATTTCAAAATGTAAATTTTTAGACATATTTTGTCCATTTTTATTGAAAGTACGAAATAATTTAGTCCAAGTACCCTTCTTAGCTATTTTTCTGTTTGGCATACATCATATACTTTATATATATGCTTGTTTAATTGTTGTTGACTTTGTGAGACTGAAAGTGTTAAAGAAGTAAAATTTTAGTATTTTTATAGCATAGAAAAGTTAGGCTTTCCTAAATGTGTGAAAAGATAAGTAAACATTATAAGCATATAAAGCAGTTAGTTTTTGTACTTTTTTAACATTGTTACATACCACAGTTAGCTTGCATTGTGTAGTTCACTTAAGAAAAATCTGCCCTAATTCTTTTATATCGCTGATACATCATTATTAAGTAAGGTAATGTGAAATGCCTAATAGGCCTTCCAGTATCCCTAGTTTCGTACTGTTTCTCTCCAATTCATTTTCATCAAAATTTTTTGTTTCAAGGAAAGGAAAGGGTTTGTGTTGTAACTTTTCCACGTCTATCGCTTCTAACAGAAACCTTTTAAGTGACAACCTGACTAACACAGATGTTCCACATTTCTGCAATTCCTTGGTGTGTGCATCAAATGTGTAAAAAACATAAATTATTCACTGGGTACGCCATTAATTAAGTTCCATGTTACTCTATCAACCAATATTTTACAATTATGGTTTTTTTTTTCTAAAATTTGACCTTCATTTTTAAAAGCTTGCTCCAGAAATTGGCCCTGCATTGTTCTAGTATTTCATTGGAAGGCTATTATGAGATGATAATTTTCATTTTTTTTTTATATAACTGTTGAACTATTTCACTTAGAATGTCTGGATACAAGTTTTAAGGTTAACTTAGTTTCATGGTTCTCCACACAGAGTCGTGCCTATTACTGACTCCTATATACAGATAAACTGAGAACCTTAAAGAAATTGATTTATACTTTTATTATGGTTCCCTTCTTTTTTATTTTATATTCACAGATTTTATTCCTGTTACCAAGTGTGCTTTTAAAAGATACCTTGAGAAACAAGAACATGCAAGTTTATCCAGTGCTGTTTAGCAAAAGACCATTTTGAGGAATATACAACTTTCATTCCAAATTATTAAGACATTACTGGTTTAGATTACTGCTTCTTGGATTTAAAATTTTGTTTTTGTCATCCTAAATTCATGCATGTGGTCTTTAATGACATAAACAAAAATTTTATGGTAAAAGAATGATTTGATAAATTAGAATAAATCAGAAACATTCCTCCCACAGTTTCTAAAACAAGTAGTAATAATAATTCATGAAAGGTACCCCAAATACTATATTTTTTATTACTGATGCATAATATGGTCATGATGAATGTGTGTATTTGTATATACATGTTGTGTGCATTATTGGTCATAATTATATGTTGGTTTTGATACAGAGTTTGTTTGTTTTGGTTTTTTATTATCATTCGATAACGGTAAATTAACAGACACTAGTACGATGAAAGGGTTTTGGGTTTCCAAATGTCCTCTTAATTTTAACTTTCTTTTAACACGACGTTCATTCCACTTATTCTGAAAATTATTTTTACTATAGGAACAGAGAAAATTATGATGAGAAAACCTAATGTTTTAAAAAGAATTTCATTAATATATTAGTATTTTATAAATATGTAAATAATTTTGCATGCATTTCTTCTGCCGTGTAATAGTTACTATAAGCCTCAGAATCAAAACTGCAAATATAGTATGATAGTTTTTGTGCATGCAATATATATTTCTTCTTGTAAAACTTGAGTTGTGGAAGCATCACATGTTGAAAGTTTTTAATAGTGGTGATTATTGGTATGCCAAAAAGCAATCCAAAATGTCAAAGTATCATTGTGATAATATACGTCACGTTAGACTTGTGTGTCCTTTTTCATTTACTAGCATTTTCCTCATGAGAAAATCGTAAACAAAAATAATTACGAAACTGTTGTTGCCAGAGAAGTATGTAATTAGCAATAGGTACATGTAACTTAATACTATTAGAAATACGATGCATGCATTAAACATCATATTATGCCTTAGAGACGGACACGTATCAATTTACTACTTGGAAATGAAACCATGTAACGAAATGAGTGATGTTTGTCAGCTATTTTTGATGTTTTGTTTTATATCCGAGTTCGTGTTTTCTACCACAATGAAATTAATTAAAATAATTATCACTATTTTAATAATATATCAGTAAAATATTTTAACGTATATAATAAATGTTGATTTAGGATATACAAACGTGATTTTGGGGGGGGGGATTCTTACAACACAGACCACAATGCCCAGGATAAAAATAGTATTTTCATCGAATATGTATACTTCTTAAAATACAATCGATTACTTTGAATATGAAATGCTTATTTGTTTTTACACGTTTTCCAGTTATAATATATGACGTAAAAGTAAATTAATTCATTGCTACATTTTTATTATAGTGGTTTATATATATATATATATATTATGTTTATAGGCTACTTTTTTGTTTTTCTTTAGGTTTTGTGATCTCAAGGCTTGCGTATTCTTGTATAGTTTTGTTTGAACTTACTAAAATACATATCATTCATGCGACTGTGGTACTACATGGTTGTTGGTTCTTAAAAGGTTAAAAAGTGGCATGACGTGCCTTAGGCAAAGATCACTAATTAGTAAGCATATTTGTACAGCTGTGTATAAGAACGTTAAAATAAAGAAAAATTTTGTAAACGTTTCTAATCTTGTGTACCTCTCAATATATTTTTATCTCACTCGTCTAACTTTGCGCGAAATAAAAAAATCAACAAAAACATTTATCTAAAAAATAAACGAATAAATACTACGACTGTATTTTAAATAAGTGTGTGTGTGGTGAAATGTTGTTTGGCGCGAAATTCATTTACAATTTTCACCAAGGTTTGAAATAAATGTTTGAGTGTTTAGTTGTTTTCCAATCGTGTAAAATCTTCAAGCTTTTCTTGTCTCACCCTTTTTCACACTCACACTAATTCATTCGTCACGTTCTTACAGCTGCCTTATTGTGCGAAAAATATACTACTTTTAAGACCTGGCATGGCCAAGCGTGTAAGGCGTGAGACTCGTAATCCGTGGGTTGCAGGTTCGCACCCGCGTCGCACTAAACATGCTCGCCCTCCCAGCCGTGGGGCCTTATAAAGTCACGGTCAATCCCACTTTTCGTTGGTAAAAGAGTAGCCCAAGAGTTGGCGGTGGGTGGTGATGACTAGCTGCCTTCCCTCTAGTCTTACACTGTTAAGTTAGGGACGGCTAGCACACATAGCCCTCGAGTAGCTTTGTGCAAAATTCAAAAACAAACAAGTGCTACTTTTAAAGCATAACCGTTATTATTTCAGATGAAAAAAAAGGTGTGTAACGTCAAAAATTTGTGAAGAAATCAAATGTTACCTTGCTGTGTGTTAATGCATTTATAAGTTACAAATTATACAAGTGAACTTTTAATATTTTATTTGAAAAATAAAAGGTTACAAATATCAGAAGTTACCTCATAAGTGAGGTTAGTGAAAACTACAAATAAATTACATAGTCTTCATTATCAGTGTGTGTGTATTTAGAGAAAATTAATGAAGTTAATTAAATTTGTAATAAATTACAATATTTTATCAGTAACGTTGAAATACTGATACAAAATTTAATGGATTTAATAAAGAAACTAAATAAAATTATTATGCTATTCTGTGACAAAGATAAGAATGTATTAAATAAATATAAAGAAATAAAAGTTAAGACAGTTCACTAAAACTTTCAAATAACTATTTTTAGTTATGAATAAGGTTATATAACAACTTGGCACTACTTTATGTGGATGTACACATTACTGCACATAAAGAGTTGTTCAGAGCACGATAGTTATAGTAGACTTAAAAAGTGGTGGTTGGGAGTTATACTAGTTAATTTAGATAACTGGATGAGAAGCTTTACACTAGTACAGGGTGTTCGGAAAGTCACTGTGCACTTGTTTATTTATTAACAGACATGTTTCAACATAGAATACTGGAGGTAAATATGAATGACAATTATAAACAATGTTGAAAGTGACCACGTTGGCATCAATACAAGCTTGGATCCTTCTTATTTTGTTTCTAAACACCGCTATCAGTTGCTGGCTTGAAATAGACTGAATGAAATACAACAAAACTGCACAGTGACTTTCCGAACACCCTGTATAATTCGTTTACTGTGTTACCAGTTAGTGCCTTTCTGCCATAATGTGGCTGAAATGCTAACTTCTAGAGGTAACTTTATTGAATTTATTTGTTTGGCTTTGAATTTTGCGCAAAGCTACATGAGGGCTATCTATGCTAGCCGTCCATTACTTAGCAGTGTAAGACTAGAAGAAAAGCAGCTAGTCAACCACCACCCACCGCCAACTCTTGGGCTATTTACCAATCAATATTGTAATTGACCGTTGCATAACGTCCCCAAGGTTGAAAAGGAAAGCATGTTTGATGTGACGGGGATTCGAACCCGTAACCCTCGGAGTACCAGTCCAGTGCAATAACCACCTGGCCACGCCAAGCCTCAATTTAATTAATCCAGATGGTAGTACCTTATTTTTCTTATTCTTATTTTTCAGTTTTTTCTTTACTATGGAAAGCAGTCAGCTACTCACAGCTGTCTACAGACAGCGATGGGTGATATAGATGTGGGAAATCGCTCTCCTAATTTTAATTTCTACTGCTGTTTTTTATTTTACTTTATTTCATTTCTTTGTGTGAGATGGGTGAATGAACTGACAGACGATGTGTCTCCACCGCAATATGGGTCCTACTTCTTTAGTCGCTCTATAAAGCCTAGGGAACATTTTATACCTCACGTTATAGCTTGTACCCCGAGATCCTTTCATTTTGTGCATTGTTTTTATTTTATTTTTGTTTTGGCTTGTTTTTGGTTATAACCAAATAATTATATTTTTTGTTGTTCTTCAAAATGCATTTCTCCATAATTGGCGCCTAGATAAGGGAGCTCAATTGTAGCACCCCACATGATAAACCAGTTTTGGGTGTGGCTGACATTATAAGGTCACTTTAGTTTGTAGGTTTACTGTACATCTATATAAATTCTTTGTTTATTAAGTACATTTTTCTTCTTCATTTCAGTTAAAAGTCTGTGGAGATCCAGAGAGATTGGATAATAAAAGGAAACTATTTTATTCAGTCATCAACAAGTAGATCTCTTAAATGAAGGCGAGCAAAATTACATGAAAGCAACTAGTAATACATTTTATTCACACCCACTTTTAACAGCGATTCAACACAAATACATTCTTAACGACGAAGTAAAGAATGTACAGTGTCGCTGAAATGGGCCCCGGCATGGCCAAACGTGTTAAGGCGTGCGTCTCGTAATCTGAGAGTCGCGGATTTGCATTCCCGTTGCGCCAAACACACTTGCCCTTTCAGTCATGGGGCGTTATAATTTAACGATAAATCCCACTATTTGTTACTAATAGAGTAGCCCAAGAGTTGGCGGTGGGTGGTGATGACTAGCTGCTTTCCCTCTCGTCTTACACTGCTAAATTAGGGACGGCTAGCGCAGATAGCCTTCGTGTAGCTTTGGGCGAAATTAAAAAACACACCAAAAAAAACAAACTTCCAAGTACAGTGAGCTTACTGCTGGTGCGCACCAAAAAACAAACTTGTGAGTGCAGTGAGCTTACTGCTGGTGCGCACCAAAAAAACAAATTTTTAAGTGCAGTGAGCTTACTGCTGGTGCGCACAAAAAAAAACAAACTTGTGAGTGCAGTGAGCTTACTGCTGGTGCACACCAAAAAAACAAACTTGTGAGTGCAGTGAGCTTACTGCTGGTGCACACCAAAAAAACAAACTTGTGAGTGCAGTGAGCTTACTGCTGGTGCACACCAAAAAAAACAAACTTGTGAGTGCTGTGAGCTTACTGCTGGTGCACAACCCATCTAAAAGAGCTCGATCTTAATTTTCACTCTCGAAACCAGTGTTTCTCAACCCGGGGATCGTTTGAAGTTCCTCAGGGGATCACGGAAGATTTGAGAATTATTGGGGAAATCATATTCAGTATGTTTTCTCATTATACAGGGTGGTCGCTAGAAAAGCGGAAAATTTGTCAAACAGCTATTTATTTTTACAAAAAATAACTTTTACAAAGTTTTTTTAAAGGCATATGTTATATTACACTCATAGATGCTCAAAATGGATTTTATGATATTAAAATCATGCGTTTTATTCATGATCTCATCTGACCCTCAAATTTTCCGCTTTTCTAGCGACCACCCTGTATATATATATATATATATTATATCAACCCTCACACTGGGTGAGTAAGTAGGTTTTGTATGATGTTTAGTAATTCCATGGATTTTACATTTGTTTATCACTTGTAGCATTTCTCAAGGTAACTTATTTGTAACATTTTCAATAAATTACGATCTTTATTGTAACTTCAGAAGTGCCACTCAACTGGCCTTTTCCTCTCTAAAACTCTTTATATTTTAATATTGGGGGAAGCAAAATGTATTTGTGCCCCTTTCAGAAAATATTGGTGGAGCCATCACCACTCATGTTTCTACTGGTTCAAAACAGAAATGGTTGGGAAAATGTAAATGTTCAAAAGAAAGAAAATATTCAAATAATTTTAAGGATTGAGAAATGAAGTACTTTTTAAATAATTACTTCCATTTTTATTATTTATACCACACCTACAAATATTATATCCATCTTTCATTAGCTTGCTTTGGTCGGCAAACGTTTTTTCTTTCTCTCTATAAGATATATTTACATAATAGCATCTTCGCGCTGATAGGCACGCATGACCAGGTGTTTAAGGCATTCGACTTCTTATTCGAGGATCGCTGGTTTGAATCCCCGTCACACCAAATATGCTTACCCTTTTCGTCGTAGGGATTTATAATGTGCAATCGATCCCACTTTTCGTTTGTAAAAGAATAACCCAAGATTTGGTGGTGGGTGCCCTCCCTCTAGTCTTACACTGCTAAATTCCGGACGGGTAGCGCAGATAGCTCTTGTGTAGTTTTGCCCGAAAATTAAAACAAATTTTCTCTGTTTACGTTCTGCCATTATTTATACCTGATAATACGCGTTGTATGTAATATATTAGAATTACGACCAAAAACGTGGCCAACTGTAATGATATCCAACAAATAAATCAATATATATATTGTTAATTTTTAAGGTTTGTGTATGTAGCTTGTTTGGATGAAATACTAATTCTAATTACTGATAACAAGTTCAAATAGGTTTTCAGAAATAACAATATTTTCACCATCCATTCTTATCTTAGATTTTAGTCATTCTGTTAAGACCAAGAAAAGCAAATATGTTTTTAAATACAAAACTTAAAAACAAAACAGATGCTACGTTTGTTACATCCATGCTTTCTTCCTTTAATAAAGTTTAAAAAGTTATTTATAAACATGACTACAATAAATGATTGTATAATATGCTGAATGTACCATATTACAGCCTTGTATTATGTCTTACTCGTATAAGATTTAAAGATATTCAAATGACGTGTTTTCTATTTTTGCACGGGTAAAACAACTAGAAAAACAGATACTGGAATATAGCAACAGAACTTTGAATCATATATTAGATACTGACTAAATTCGTAATGTGACAGACTTCATCAGGCATTAGTAACGAAAGCTTTATTTCAGCAGAAACGGGATGTAACATACACTTTAGGCTTACCCACAAAATCCAAAATATTGTGACTGATGAGGAAGCCATTTTAACTACTGGTCCTGCACGTCGTCGATATGATATAAGAAGTCGCTGCTGAAACGTGGGATGAAATTATGTCGATTTCTGTGCGAGTATTACGTTTCTAGTTTGTTGCTAAGCTACCACACACCTCAAGTTCTACGTGTTTGACGCAAAGTTTTCCCCCCTGTCCGAGGTGAACAGCGAGAAAACAAATTACACAAGTAATAACAGACTGTTTCTATGATTGAACAGAACCACAGCGCAAGCTTAAACAACCCGAGCTCACGAACAACTTGTTTGTGACGTTACAAGGTTCCTGAAAGAAAGTTCACCGGTTAATAAAAATTAAACACTGACCATTGAGCGCTCAGAAATCTCGGTTAATGTAACGTTCAAGATAATTTACACACACGAATATTATAGCAATATTAGGCTCCTAACAGTAGCATTATGTGATTGAATCTTAACCTCCGTTCTGCGAAGATGTGTTTCTTCTTTTCTTGTTCCTCTGTTATCAAACTTCCTTCCCTTTCTATATATTCTCTCATTTTACTTATCATATTACATTGTGTACACTTTTGCAGAAGTGACATCACCTTACCACGAGTGGTTTCTTTCGTTTTTTTTTACATATTATACATATAAGTTCGTATATTGGACGCCAATGAACTGTCATGAAAACAAAACAAAAAACAGAGTTATTTTTATATTTTAAAACAACAAAGGAATATAACATTTTTTAACATTTGTATTTTCCTATGCACATAAAGTTGTTCAGTGAAGGTCCACAGTTGCACAGGTGTAAGTATGAACGCTAAAACCGATTTTTCGATAACCGTGGCGGACTTAGCACAGACAGCTCATGCACTAAACAACAAACAAGCAAAAACCAAAATGCCGAAGAATCGTTAGAAAAAAGCGAAAAACACAGCTTTCTATTTCAAAATACAAAACGAGTGTAACATTTTTACACACGTGCAAATATAACTTAAAGGCACAGCAGAGCCAGGTGGTTAAGGCAGTTGACTCGTAATCCGAAGGGGGCGTATTCGAATCCACGTCATCAAATAAGGTCGCTCTTTCAGCCATAGGGACCTTTCAATACAAAGGTCAAAAGTAGCCCAAGAGATGGCAGTGGGTGGTGATAACTAGCTGTCATTCCATAGACTGTTAAATAGCAAAGAGCCCTCATGTAGCTTCATGCGAAATTAAAATTAAGACACGAAAAAAACAAAACAAAAAGAACTTTGAAACAAACCTGCACGTAACGCCAACCAACAATATATATATTTGATACTTACATATTTTGTCTACAACTCGACAACAATCTGAATATTACACCCGAAAATAATATTTCACTTAATACGTTCAACAATATAATTCGCTTAGCAACTAACTACTTGTAGAACACTTGACAACAGAATTCTATAAAATATCCTTACTCAACTATTAAGCTGACTTTCTCTTGCGCAGTGAATTAAATTAAGATTTGAAAACTATTTTTTAGCTTCTTCATCTTTCCTTCTTCATCCCACACAAGGTAAAGTGTTTACATTTTATACTGAGTGGCTGACGTTTGTATAGGCCCGAATGGGTTAATGTTGTCCATGTGAATATGATGATAAATGCGAGTAAAGTAGGAAAAGTGAAGGCAAAGGCACGAACGTTGTGTTAACCTGTTGTTACAGTAAAAAGTAAGCTGACAGCACCCAAAACAAAGTACCGATCCAAACCGGCTCATTCAGGGTCGGGAAGGGCAGATGACTCAAGATGCCTAGTTGGGATTTACAGATCCAATGCCTCAAATTTTAGGTGGAGAAAGTGCCCCGAAAAAACCTACTTTCACTAGTTAGGACCGAGTGAAGTCCGTTCCAGTGATTTCTTTTTCCTTCTCATTTAAAGTAGAGTTTGAGTAGTAACACGCAGAATAATCGGGTGATTGACCAATGAAAGTATGTTTTCCAGAGGCACTCCCCCATCACACACACAACCAATTGTTAGGAATATTTCCCTTCAAGTCAGATCCCTTGTTTATTTTAATCTATATGTATATCTATTCAAACTTCTCACTTTTAATTTTAATTCCATTTATTCTACTTTATTTTTATTTTATTATTTAATTATTTTTAACATCTGCCGTAAAATTTTTCATCTTGGAATACGATCGCAATAAAATCGATTTTAGGATTCGATTGTGGAAGTCATACAAAACGAATGCACTAATGAAAACAATTTCACAATAAAAGGAGATGTGACAAGTTAAATACCGTCTCTTGATGGTGCAGCGGTAAGTTGGCAGTGATAATAAACAGTTTTACTTGCAATACATTTCTAAGGTATTGTATCAAGTCAAAATATCAGACACTCACTTTGATTTCCTCTCATCGTAATTTGTGGATAATATTTTGGATTTCATTTGTTTTCGAAGGAAAACATTTAATCAACTACTATCGATTGTAAAGTCTTTAAATAATTAAATTGTATTTCATTTGAAGTTCATAATATCAATATTACTCTTTTGGCCTTCATTGTCAGGGGGTTAATAGCCAGATGAAGATTTGGATCAAAAGAAATATCATGTAGGTTCGAGTATTTCCTCATCTTTCCAGGTTCCAATTTTTAAAAAATTGTCGTCAATGCTTTTGTTCACCATTTTCAGGTCGTTTACCCCAACCATTTTTGAACTCTTCAGTGATACCAGTACCATTGATATTAACAATTGTTGACACGGTATCATATCCTTTGTTATGAAATATTACTTTACAATCTTTAGTCTGTTTATCAGCATGTTGAACACAGCATAAAAAATTGCATCTTTTCTTTTTTACATCTCGTTCCATTAAACACATGCTGGACTCTCCTTAATTCAGCTGTAAATCCTTATTTGTGTAAAAACATTTTTTTTCCTATTTCTCTATTTTACCCAAAGAAAAAACAATTACATTCACACAGTCACAGTTTGCTAAGTCCGTTGAACATAATGGCTTTCTTTATTATTTGTAATAATAAGCATCACAATAACAAACATAATAAAAATTACAATTTTATCGAGAGTCTTTGAAATAGTTGTGAACAATTTCGATCCATTGACTTGGAGCAGCCAAAAATCCACTAAAGCTATAGATATGCTAAATTGTTGTCTTATTGGTCAACGACTTTTCTCAAAAAAGGAAACAAGAAAAGATTAGTTTATTTTTACTGAAAATACGTGCGTGTGTTTTTTTATAGCAAAGCCACATCGGGCTATCTGCCTTGTCCACTGAGGAGAGTCGAACCCCTTGATTTTAGCAATGTAAATCCGTAGACATACCGCTGTACTAGCGGGGAACACTGCTACAGATAGAGGCAGTGTTAATTAAGGTAAGACTGGAGTCTATTTAGAGCTAACTAGAAGTGTAACCAAGAAAAACAGCAGCCCAAGAACCAATAACTCAAAATGATATGCCACTTCTCATTCTTCCACTATATTTAGGTTCTTGGCTTTTCTTCCTTTTACAGCAGTAGTTTAAGTGAATTGAGCTAATGGAATAATAAAGTAAATATTTTTTTCCATGTGATATTACCTAAAACTTTCTAAACTAAAAGCAAGATGAAGAAAGACTCTGTGATCTTTTATCACTCATGGTTTATTCAAACTTAAAATGTGTTATTAAAAACAAAGTTAAATACCCGAAACGTATACAACTATGTCACAAATAAAAGAACCCTGGAAGTTAACCATCTTTTGATAACGTCACACAGCACTTAAATAGGTGCAAGTGCACTCCCAACAACAATTTGTCTTCATGGCATGAACTACAGTGCCAGAGCAACCAGACAGAATACATTATTATTTGAGGCAGTATTGCACATCACTGAAATCGGGTTTCAAATTTTCATTTACGCCTTCCTGTAATTTGTTACGACAATTCCAGATGTACACATTTCTTGGACAGTGGGTCCACAAGGATATGACGATTATTCTCGTAGGAACTTTCATTGAACCTTCCTAAGGCTTTGTAAAACATGATGGTATTTGTATTATAGCACTTAACGTGTTTGTGCTTTGAATTCCAGGATATGCACTTTGGAGACATAACTACTTTGTAACAAATGATAGTCAAGTTTTATACTTTGGTAAGACAAGGGCACGTCAAGAGGTAATAGGTGTTACTGTTAATTTTTATGATGTCAGACTATTTCTATTTTACTTATAATTTTTGGTTGAACCTTCACTCTATCCCATGACATTTTGAAAGTGTGGTGAAGCAACAGTGAGTAACATGACGTCACTTCCAACCAATCCCAATATCAATTGGCACGACTTTCTTGGATAATGTTACATCCATCAGGAGATGGATTATTTCACTGTTCATTCTAAACGGTGGCCTGCTATGGGTGCATCTGTCTTGTATGGCGTAATACCATTTAGTTCTTGTTGGCATCCAACAATAGAATCCTCTAATGGGTGCAGCCACCTGGATCAACCCATTAGTGGTGACACAAGCATCTTCGATGTATTGTAACAAGTTTCCTTATAAAGGAATACCCTCAAATTCAACCAGAGTAAATACACAGCGAATCAAATAACAAACCGTTGACAATTATTTTTTATCATCATTGATTGATGATTTGTCTCTACATTCGTAATTAATACTCAACAAACAACTAGCCTTCTTCAAACACAAATGATTAGAAACTAAAGCTACTGTAGGTCAAATCCCAAACTTTTTGGAAACTTTTTGTGGATGAAATGATGTTTCAGTTGGCTGTTGTTTAACACTTAACTTCAGTAACCTTACACAGCATCTATAATGTTAAAGGCATCTGATTACCATTTTCTTACTTCTAGATTGAGTAACCTTACAGAGTGTCTCTGTAGTTTATAGATAGCTGTTGCGTTGCATGGTATGCTTGTTACTGTCTGATATATTTTCAGGCTGTTTCAAAGTTACATCCCATTCACGTGATTTTTGCTTCATTTTGTTTGAATAAGTTATTTACTTTATTCATGGTCCTTCTCTCTCATCTCATTTCATTGATTTATTGTTTAATCTTTACACTAGTTTTTAATTTTACACTTTAATTATTTCATACATATTACATTTTTGCAAACTTTTATTTCTTTACGTACCTGTTCATATGCTGAGAAACATGTAGAAAACTTTGGTGATTGTCCAGAACTACCACGACACGTTATGTTTGTTTGTTTGATTTTTACTTTTCTTGTTCCACTCAGTGTTTCTGTTGTTGTTGTTTTTTGAACCATTAGCTGGCAGAGTTAGCATTTTATAGACTTAAAAAACAAACAAACACCAAATGTCAAGAGATATTTTATTTTCAATAAATATTTTCTAACGATGTTCGAATATTTACAAGAAACGTAATTTTCATAGAACGATTGTAATAATACAACAGATGTGACAAGTGAAGTCTGGGAAGACACTGGCTGACGTAGATGTTTATGGTAGACTTTGGTTTCTCAAAGTTAAAGCCCGGCATGGCCAAGCGCGTTAAGGCATGCGCTTCGTAATCTAAGGGTCGCGGGTTCGCGCCAAACATGCTCGCCCTCCCAGCCGTGGGGGCATTATAACGTGACAGTCAATCCCACTATTCGTTGGTAAAAGAGTAGTCTGAGAGTTGATGGTGGGTGATGATGACTAGCTGCCTTCCCTCTAGTCTTACACGCTAAATTAGGGACGGCTAGCACAGATAGCCCTCGAGTAGCTTGTGCGAAATTCCAAAACAAACAAATTCTCAATGTTAAAAGGTTCTGTATTTTCTTTTCTTTCGGTTTACGGATGGCAAACTTGCAAATGTATGTTGTAGGATTTAGATTTGGTTCCCCGCTCTATTGGACAACTTTTTACACTAGTGTGTGCATATTATCGGCAGCTTATTAAACTCATGTGAGCCTCATTTTTGTAACTGGTATAGTTTAACTCGAGATTACATTGTCTATAAACATTATACAAACCATATAGTGAGAAATGTTATCCTATATATCAAGCTCCATCTACAGGAAGTGAAACAGGGTTCATAACGCAAAAATGCTCATAAAAACCTCAAGACTCACACTTTGTATCTATCGCTCATGGACCTAATGAGTTTTCGTGAATTTTGGTGAATGTTCATTCACATCGTGCGAAATAATTAGATGGACACACAAGAGACAGTGATATTGTACCTGTAAAGATATAGGAAGTTATAAAGTACGTTTTATTAACTGAAACAATTTCTGAGACTCACAACACTGTGACATCTGTCTCCTGACGCATTGTTTGATGATCGCTCGTCTTTACATTTTCCGTGCAATATAATATCAGAACTAAAGGTACATTGTATCTAGTACACGTAGACAACTTCCAAGCGCCATTTTCAAAAGTTCGATAACACATATTTTATGGAACAGAGTGGATACCCTTTAATTTTCAAGCTTTTGATATATGTAACTATAAAACGAATATGTTGTCAAAACAACTTATATACACGTGAGTTACAACATTTTACCAAATGGAAACCGTTCTGTACCCGTTGCGTTTTGTTACCTGAGGTACATTCACCCTTGTGCAAATTAATTGAAACAAGACGGAAAATTACGATTTTTTTCCAGTTTTTTTGCGTTTTATTTCTGAGAATCCAAAAATTACAAATTAATACATGATATGACCGCCTTTATTTTTCAAAAGATCATTAATCTGCTTTGGCATTGAGTACACGAGTTGACTGCAATATTTGGATCGCGGTACCACACCTGAATTAGTCTATCTTTCGTATTACAGTCTTTTCCCCGAAGTCTTTCTTTATAAATCACATAAACATTTTCAATAGGATTTAAGTCTGAAGAGTTTCCAAGCCAGTCCAGCACCTTTATTCACGTTATAGTCAAAAAATTATTCACAAGTGTCGATATGTGGCACGGAGAAAGATCTTGCTAAAAAATTCCAGATACATCTGGAAATCTCTTTTTCAATTCTGGAACGACTCTTCTCTGCAAAACTTTGATGTACTGTGGTCCTCGCATCATACCTTCTACGATATGTAAGCCTCCTATGCCATAGTAGCTGATAAAATCCCAAAACATCTTCTTCAAGGGATGTTTTACGAACTGGTTGATGTGAGATTCTCGAAGTTTCTCACCTGGAGGTTTGCGAACATGCAGACATCTTTGACCCTGTACAAAGAAATGAGTCTCGTCACTGAATAACACCTTCCTCCATTGTTCTTGTGTCCAGTTCTTGTATTTCATACCCCACTGATACCGCATTTTCTTCATTGAGTTGGTAAGAAGTCGTTTTTTGACTGGTCTTCTTGCCCTTCTAACGCAATTTCGAATGACGTAATACTCCTCAAAATGTCATATATCCCAAAAATAGATCGACCGTACTTCAGAACACAGGTAATGACGCCGTCTGTGTGAAAAAATGATAATTTAAGGAAATCAGCGGGTCCAGCGAGCCTACACCGGCCGCCATATTGAAAATATTGTAAAACGACCATTTGTTTGAATTAATTTGCACAAGGGTGTACATGGCTTTTGTGCTAAACTATGTGTTCGTTAGCGTATACTTGTAACTTTACGGTTTGTATGTTGAGCATCACCTCATATACAGTGCACAAACTTCTGTATATGTGTGTATTCGCTCCGTAGAAAAATTATGTATATAAAGTATAAACCCTTGTATACGTCCATATTATCCCCCCAGTGGCTCAGCGGTATGTCTGCGGACTTACACGCTAAAATCCGGGTTTCGATACCCGTGGTGGGCAGAGCACAGATAGCCCATTGTGTAGCTTTGTGCTTAATTCAAAACAACAACAACAACAACGTCCATATTCATTAAGAAACGTCGAAAAATTATTCAAGTTCTGTTCTAAAAGGATAATTTCAAATTTATTATGGAGTAAAATTATTTTAGTCCCTTGTTACCAGTTTTAAAATCGATAGAGTAGAAGGAAAACAGACAACTCTCATGCTGCTCGGACTGATTAATGGGTTTCGATAATCATCGAGTGGGTGAAAGGTGTTGTTGATTTGTTTCCCTCTCCTGTGATAACCATTTCTAAATTAGGATTAGCTGTGCCTGAAATTCGTGGTCCCTGACCCAGCTGTTTTGCCTTTGTGTCATAAAACGTGATTATCTTGTTACGATTTAACTTTTTAGTGAGTATGATTCATCAACATTATTTGTGTTTTTTTGCTGTATTTTAGGAAACATCATACTCCGCATCGTCTGAACATTTTAGGATTGATAGAAAAAGATTCTTCAACAGAAAGCGAACTAAACAACAGAGACTTTCATCAACATACAGGTAAACACAGCAGAGACAAGTACCGTGTATAATAAATCTCAATACTATCATTTAAACATTTAATGAGAAGAATAATTTATTGTGAGTATTTAATGCGCAAAAAGAAGTTAATTTTTTGTTTTGGAATTTCGCACAAAGCTACTCGAGGGCTATCTGTGCTAGCCGTCCCTAATTTAGCAGTGTAAGACTAGAGAGAAGGCAGCTAGTCATCACCACCCACCACCAACTCTTGGGCTATTCTTTTACCAACGAATAGTGGGATTGACCGTCACATTATACGCCCCCACGGCTGGGAGGACGAGCATGTTTAGCGCGACGCGGAAGAGAACCCGCGACCCTCGGATTACGAGTGCACGCCTTAACGCGCTCGGCCATGCCAGGCCGTAAGAAGTTAATAAAACAGTGTTTCTCCAAGCTAACTGTTGTTCAGCTCGTGATGTCATATTAATTGTCTGAAGAAGGTAAATGTAAAGTAGGTGTCTGAAACGTTACTGCACTTCTAGCATCGTATCATTTGTTTGAAGTTAACCATAATGTCACAAAGAACCTATTTCTGCATTAATTACCACTGGCATCTGAACCCGATTTCTAGCGTTGTAAATCCGCAGTCATGCCACTGGACGCTGTGATGTATCGAAATCTGGTTTATTCTGTCCTAAATTTCCATATTATTACTGAATCATCGGTGAGACTTTGTTTCTAGTGACAACCATCTGTGAGATTGTGTTTCCAGAAATCAATTTTCTCGTTCTTATTTGCAATTTTTTTCTTATTTTTTCACAAGTAAATCTGAGCAAATCAGTGATTATTAATAAACAGCAAAATGTTAGTTATTAATATATATGTGGCATAAAATGTGTGATAATTGTATATTTTACTACGGATAAATTAAGAGCAACGTGGACGAACAACGAACCTAGAAACTCAGAAACCAGGAACATCGAAGAAGATGAAAAGAATGAATCGTTTATCGACATTTTTAAGTAACATCCTTCGTGGTATGCGTAATAACAAAATTCACCCTGCTAAATCCAAAAAGAACATCGCAATTGAAACGACTTCCGAGACAGTTAATGAATCTTGCAAAAAGTTTGATTCAAAAGTTGATGATGAGAGTTTGAAAGAAGAAATAATGATTGAAGAAACTGAAATATCAATATCGCCGAAAAAAATGAAAAGAATGACTCGATTTTCAAGATACTTCAGCAGCATCCAATTTCAACAACAAACGACTGGTAAACTTAGTGGAGACAAATTAAAGCTCAACAAACCACAAAGTAAAACTGTTTTGTCCATCTCCAACATTTAATACAAAACTACTGCAAAACCGAATTACCACCAGTGAGACGGTGTTTCTAGTGATAATCATCGATGAAACTGTGTTCCTAGTGACAACCGTCAGTAAGACTGTGTTTCTAGTAACAACCATCAGTAAAACTCTGTTTGTAATGACAACCATTAAAGAGATGGTGTTTCTAGTGATAACCATCAGTGAGACTGTGTTTCTAGTGAAAATCATCAGTGATACTGTGTTTCCAGTGACAAGCATCAGTGAGACTGTGTTTTTTGTGATAACAATCAGTGAGACGGTGTTTCTAATGATAATTATCAATGAGTCTGTGTTTCTAGTGACAACCATCAGTGAGACTGTGTTTCTATCGATAACCATCAATGAGACTGTGCTTCTAGTCACAACCATCAGTGATACTGTGTTTCTAGTGACAATCATCAGTGAGACTGTGTTTCTACTTATAACCTTCAGTGAGACAGTGTTTCTAGTGACAACCGTCAGTGAAAGTGTATTTCTAGTGATAACCATCAGTGGGACTGTGTTTCTAGTGAAAACCTTCAGTGAGACAATGATTCCAGTGATAACCATCAGTGAGACTGTGCTTCTAGTGACAAGCATCAGTGAGACTATGTTTCCAGAGACAGTCATCAATGAGACTGTGCATCTAGTGATAACCATCAGTGGGACAGTGTTTCTATTGATAATCGTCAGTGAGACTATGTTTCTATTGACAACCATCAGTGAGACTGTGTTTCTTGTGACAACCATCAGTGAGACTGTGCTTATAGTGATAAGCATCAGTTGGACACTTGTGACTTACGACCAAGTTTACTTGATAATTTTATACTACAAAGAAATGGAGAACATTTTGCTGTTGGCATTTATTACAATTAATTGAAAAATAGAAACTTGAATAAATAATTCAGTATTATTTTTTGCCATTTTAATGAGAAAAAACATATAACTACATAACTTTAATTTCATGTGAGACAAATTCAACGGAAATGGATAATTAGTACATGTTTTGACTTTTCCAATGTGACTGTTTTCTAACACTTTGATCATTTACAAAAACTATTTTAAAATCTAGAAAAGGTAAATAAAATTATTCATGTTAAAATTTGCTTTATTATAATGCATTCTTAATTTTTACTTATGGTTTTAATTTCTTGTCTTTGCAAGACAAAATGTTCACAAAATTACATTTTTGTCAAGAACCGGGCTGTAAAAAACAACCTAAAACTATTATTTTAGTGTATTTTCTGCTCTACAATCCACATTCTAATAAAACTTGAAACACTCTAATATTTGAGAAATTAAATGACTTCATGGACCTTTAATATATATTTTTTATTGTAGGTCCAGCTGTATTTTCTTTACACAAATAACACACATGGTACAAGTTCTCAGTGTGAGATATATTTGGCAGACAAGGACTTTGATAAAAACACTCTAAGTAATAGAATGCATTTACTTACTTGAATAACCATACTTGATATATCTTCTATTTTAATTGGAAGTAACAATGTATTTCTTGTTTTAGCCAATATACTGAAGGCATTTGCATAGTTTTTTGCTATAACCACAGACGCAGCGTCCCTGTCATACTACAAATCACACCCTGACATTTCAATGTAGGAAAAAACAAATATATATATATATATATATATATATATATATATATATTAATTAGTTTCAACATGTGTCACAAAGTGCAAGAATTATGTGATTTGTTGATCAGTTGTTATTCTATTTCTTTAACAGGTTGTCTCATGTTTATCGTGTGAAATACCAATACCTGAAAATATATCATTAATGTACACATGAGGGATGTGTTGTTTAATGTATATAATCAAAAGAACTTTTGATTGTTACAAAAGTGATTTTTCACAAACATTATCACTGAACAGTGAACACGAATATATTGAGTAGAATGCATTTCATAAGATCACAGAACATTGAAAAGTTATCTTATCATCTTACAAAGTTGACGTGAGAACCTTAACTTTCAGATGAATCATAATTATTATTATTTATAAAAAATAAAAACCTAGGACTACAAATTACACTTGATAAATAAGTAACTAGCTATTCTTTTCCCACATTTAGAAGCTGAGACATTTGCTCTGGTCTATAACTCCGAAATGTTCAATCATTTATTACATTTTCACGTTCATCGTATTCTGTTTCAACATTAAGTGACCGGTTTCTGCACAACACTTTCTGTGAAATGTTACAGACCTGCCAACGTTTCAACAAATATTGGTGGAGATAACACAAACACACACATATACGTATCGTTTTCACCTAAACCACTACAATGGATAACGGTTTACAAAACGACGATACATAACACTACAGCAGTCAAATATCTCATTATAACCATAAACAACTGCATTTGTTGATTTGATCTTCAGCACGCTGTGTTAAGCATTCTTCATGTAAAAACATAAATCTCAGCTATCGAGTTATCAACACGAAGTTACAAACAATTACAAATTTCAAACACTAAATAGTTAAAAAATCGTGATTTGAGAATGTTACATACATATACGTTACATTGTTGGACAAAGTGTAGCTTGTCATATAAGTAACCAGTAAAAGAACAAATGTCTACACGACGGTATCCCACTATTAAAGAAACCCCTTATAATTACTTGCTTTGAGAATAATTAAATATATGTTTTCACCTGCACTATCTTTAGTTATTATTCTAATAATAAACAGCTACGTTTTTGTTTGTTACTGTTTACAACCTCATAACTATTCTTACTTTCTTCTGATTGAGTCAAACTTGTGCAAGTCATTTTGAACCTTTGTGAAATAAAACGTGGATATCTGAGCATCAAGATTATTTTATGTTAAAAATCAAAAATCACCATTCATTGTTGAGACCAAGGATAAAGAAGTATTGCTGTCCCAGAAATAAAATCCTTACTTTCAAGAGGCTGGTCCTACAATTTAAATAATGTGGCAGTTAGATTACTTTCTGAACAATTTGGCCACCCAGTGGCTAAGCGGTATGTCTGCAGACATACCTCGCGAAAAGCCAGGTTTGGTTAACCGTACTGGGCAGAGCACAAATAATCCATTGTGTAGCTTTGTGTTTAATTCAAAACAACAACAACCGAACAATTTGCACTAAAATCTTTAAAACTCAGTTCTATATAAATAATTTTTGTTCTGTGTTACAACAGTTGTTTTCCATAAGGGTTTGTCCTTCTGGGAGGGGTGGTTAGCCCTATGCTCTTCATCATGTATGTAAACCATATGTCACTGAGGGATCCGAACCATGGATTCTCTTCATAGTTCGCAGATGATGTGCAGTCTGGAAAAGTGCCGCAACACCCACGATAGTAGCCACTAACATACAACCGCAACTAAATAGAATAAGTGAATACTGTCAAAAATATAGAATCAAAATAATCTGCAAAAACACAACTCGTAGTCTTTATGAAATTGACAAAACACAAAAAACAACAGCCAGAATTATATATGAATGGCACTCTACTCCAGATTGCCCCATTGGCAAACTTTTTAGGACTGACCTACGATTCAAAACTATAAACTCTGGTGAAGAACTAACTATGCAAGGAGTCTAACTGGTAAAAACAGTGAAGCATCTAAAAAAGATAACATTCTAAAAATCTGTGAAACATATATTAGACCTGTAATAGATTATGCAGCTCCAGCATGGATAACTGTAAGCAATAAAATAATTAAAACCAAACTACAAACAATACAAGATACACTCCTCACAACTACATACAGAGTTCCAAGAAATATATCATCTCAGTTTATTCACAAATATTCAACCATACCAGATAGACTCCTACATAGTACAATAACACTGGTTTACAAAAAATATTTTTTGTCTGAGGCAAGAATGTGAATAGGTGTTTTTTATTAATTTGGGTGTGTGGAATTCAAATTTATAAACGGTTTTGCTCTATCACCTCTATTTTTCTGGCTTTTAAATAGTCTCATTTTAGTATATACAGAGCATATACGTGCTTATTTCAACAGTTGCAGCAGCTTATTACAGATAAAACAGGATAGATAAAGAACATTGACGGAATAAATATACTTGGATGATACAATGTACACAATTCATAGTACCGCAGACAGTTAGAAGTGTGTTTTCTTAGATGATCTGGTGTATTTTGCCTCCAGGAAGTCACGCAAGAGCATCCAGCAGAAGTCTCCCATCATGCTGGGGTTCCACTTGCCTTGGTAGTTACTCTCCATCTTCGTAATGTCTTGGTGGGATCTTTGTCCGTGCTCATCACTCACTGCTCCAAGGTTTGGAGAGGAAGAAGTTGAGGTAGGAATAGAGAAAATGAATTTTGAGTGACATTCGGCATCCCATATCCTCATAAGTCTTTAGCAACTTTTCAATACAGGCTTGGTAATTTGGTACACGTGTGTTACCAAGGAAGCCACTACAGACTGACTTAAATGCTTCCCATGCTCTCAGTTCCTTTAAGGTAAGAAGCTCCTCAAAATCAGTATCCTTCAGCACTTCTCGAATTTGAGATCCGACAAAGATGCCCTCTTTGAGCTTAGCAGCACTGAGACCTGGGAACACAGCAGACAAGTGTTAGAAGGCAGCACCATTTTTGTCCATGGCCTTCACGAAATTCTTCATCAAACCAAGCTTGATGTGAAGAGGAGGAAGAAGCACCTTCTTCACGTCAACCAGAGGATTCTCCTTGACGCTGTGTTCGCCAGGAACGAAAGTGCTTCTAGACCCCATTCTTTCTGCTTGTAATGCTGGGATACAGCTCGACTATCCCAGAGACAGAGAAAGCAACAGTACTTTGTGAAGCCCGCTTGCATACCCATAAGAAGATCAATGACCTTGAGGTCCCCACACAGACTTCACTGGTACTGGTTGTACTTAGCAGCTTCTAAAAGAAGCTCCATATTGTCATAGGACTCCTTTAGATGGAAAAAGTGTACAGTGGGAATGCTGGGACATTTATTCCCGTTGTGCAGAAGCACAGCCTTGAGATTTCGCTTGGAAGAGTCTATGAAAAGACGTCAGTCTGAAGGATTATGTGTCAAACCAAGGAAAGTGAACAAGCCAGGTACATTTGTGCAGTAGCACAACTTGTTTTCCATGTCGAAAAATGAAGCAAAGTCTTTGTTCCGATTCCTGAAACTGGTGATCCTTACATCTTCCTGGACTAGGTTCCACCTGTTTAAGCCGAGAAGCCAAGAGCTCTGACTACTGTTTTGACAGATACAAATCACGAGCAAGGTCATTCAGGTCTTCTTGCGTAATCTAGTGTGGCTCGTTGCCACTTGTTCCTGAATAAGAAGAGTCAATATCTTCGGAAGAGATTGACTTGGCAGAATCTTCCCTTGGAGGCATTTTTTCATCTGATGATGAAAGAAGATCCTTATTTATTGGAGGTGTTGGGACAGGAAGATCATCTGAATGGGAAACGGGTCTCATAGTAGATGGAAGGTTGGGATATTTGATCTTTTTTCTAGAAGATGCATTGAAACCAGTTATATTTGTTAGACAAAAATAACAATCATCTGCATGGCTTCGTGGCTCTCTCCAAACCATCGGGACTGCAAAGTTGAAAGCCGCTTTCTTGCCATTAAACCAAGCAGTTAGTCCACACACGTAGCAGAAAGAATTGAACGAGTTGAGGCATCCTCGGTGTTTTGACGAGCTTGAAGCCATTGGAGAATCTGAAAAACAAAGTAAAATTAAATCATATTTAAGGCAATAATAATTATGTGCGTCGTTGGAAATTGTAATACAAATATATACCCAAAAGATTGTGTAACACAATTGTCGAGGGACACCAACCTCCTGCGCTGACTGCCAATGCACTACTGGCTGTTGATTGAGACGTGTTGGCTACGCTTAACTGCCAAAATCCGTCTTGATATATAGCTATATATATATATAATGTAATGCTATCACTTACATTTATTGCATAATAACTAAAAAAGAAGACATAAGTCACACAATATTAGAAATTAACCCTGTACAAAATCTACAGTATGCATATCTAAAACACTACAGGTGATGAGTAAAAACGGATTTCAAATCTGAATTAAGCACCCCCAAATTAGGTTAAAACAGCTATTTTTGTGTTTGCTTCAATTTCTTTAATTTCAATTTCAATAATCCAATAAGAATTGGATGAAAAACGAATTACAGTGCGAACTAGATAGGTACCTCATACATGATGAAGCTAGTCCTAAACATCTCTCCCAACTTAACTTATATTTTAAATATAAAAATAAATAATATATATATATATATACATGTATTAAACAATAAAAAAATGTCACCAACAAACTTGATATTCTGCTGATTGAATAAAATAATCACTATATATGATCCACAATACATGGACATTGCCCTTAAAAGGACCAAAATAATATTCAGTTTTACAATTATAAATACCAATCCGTCAAGAACATTTGTACGGGGAGGAGGAAGAGGTCACAGAGAACCTGAACCTCCAGGGTATGAACTTTTCTTACCCCAACACCGACAGACAGTCCCATTCAAGGTTCATAAACAGAATCACTCATGATGCCCTATACCTTCTCCAATCAGAACGCACAGTTATAAAACAGACAGATTTCTTGTACCCGTTCTATTCTAAAACCATTAATATTTAATGAATTTACTATCCCGCACTCATTTTAACTTCTTAAATCAACAAAAGATCCACATCTATTTTTTGACTGTTTAGTGTTTAGTTTTCATGTAAATTATTTATTCACAAACGTTCCACTGGATTAGCAAATTGACATTTATTTGCAAAAACTCTTTCAAGAGGAGTCCTTTGTTCATGGCTGATCCATATCTGGTTTTCTTAAGACAGTTGGCATCACTACCTGTGTTTCTAGTGACAACCATCAATTAGACTGTATTCCTGAAGACAACCATCAGTGGGACTGTGTTTATAGTGATAATCATCAGTGAAACATTGTTTCTATCGATAACCGTCAGTGATACAGTGTTTCTATTGATAACCGTCAGTGAGACTGTGTTTCTAGTGATAACAATCAATGAGACTGTGCTTCTAGTGATACTCATCAGCGAGACTGTGTTTCTAGTGATACCCATCAGTGAAACTGTGTTTCTAGTGACAACCATCAATTAGACTGTATTCCTTGTGACAGCCATCAGTGAGACTGTGTTTCTAGTGATAATCATCAGTGAAACTGTGTTTCTGGTGACAAACACCAGTGACACTGTGTTTCTAGTGACAACCATCAATTTGACTCTATTCCGAGTGACAACCATCAGTGGGACTGTGTTTATAGTGATAACCATCAGTGATACAGTGTTTCTATTGATAACCGTCAGTGAGACTGTGTTTCTAGTGATAACAATCAGTGAGACTGTGTTTATGGTGATAACCATCAGTGAGACAATGTATCGATATTGATGAATTTCCCAGCGCCATCTCGATGTTAAACTGCTTCCAAACAAATAGTAAAATATTTGAATTTTAAATACAAAGGCACCCACAGATTAAGGACATCTGGTGGAGCCCAGTAAAACGGCCGAATACTTATAACTCTAATAGTCTGGTATTAATGCTCTTGGTGAGCAGACACAGATGGTCCATTTTGAAGTTTTCTGATAAAAAACCAACAAAAACAACGTAGAGTGAAATTCTCAATAATTGCAGCAACTACATTAAAATATACATCACGCAATTTATCATTCTCAAAAGTGTAGTTGTTTGAACCAACGTTTTTTATTTCAATTTATTTTTTACTTTGATTGTTTTTGAAATTCTCAAATTTCTAATAACGCTTGTTAATAATTGTTTACATTTTGTTCTGTTTAGCACTGGAGAAATATGATACTTTCTACAGAGTTTTCCCAGAAGTAAAGTTGTAAATATTTCGATATGCATAAGATAAACATTTCCTTCCCTTTTTACTTATTAGAAATCAATTTATAGAGTCAATTAGTTTGCTCACAATTTGGATATTTCAATAAAAGTGTTGTTCGAAAACGTATTTTAATTGATGTCCACTAAATTGATATAGCCCAGTTATCGGTAGTTTCATTGTATTTATTTCCAAGAGGTAATTTCTACGTAATGATAACTAACATCAACCTGTCATGATTCTTGTTATTTTTAGAAAGAAACAAAGGCAAATGTTTTTATCAATGGAAAGTACATCGAAAATAGTAATGCCTCAACTGAAATAACATACATTATCACGAGTCTTGAAGGATCACATGCCAAATATTTAATAACAACACAGCCTCATAAATATCAACCAATAGTCTCATCTATGTCAGAAACTCTGTCAACTGAAAAGAAGAAGGTATCTTCACATTCTAGACGTAGAAACAAATTTAAGAAATATAAATTAATGAGACCACCTTATTTCAAAGAACTGCGTGATTTGTTTCACGAAAGGAAATCATCAGAATCAGAGGGTTCCGAGGACTAGAGTAGATAGAAAAATTAAGAAAAGTAAGCTCCTGAAACATATTTAGATCCACAAGAAGATTTTGACCAGTGATTAACTGAATTAGAAAGCCAGATGCAAGACAACAATAGAAGAACTTCTATGATCGGACGATTTAATTAATATTTTTTGAGATACAAAACTGTTTAGTTTAAGAGTTATTATTCAGTTTATTTGGTGAGTTAATATTTAATGATTTAAAAAATAAAATAGCAAGAGTGTTAAAAGTGATTATTTGAGTTTGGTTGTATGACGTGGCAAACAATCAAACTAACCACGATCATAGTCCTTAAGTAGCTTTGTGCTAGCCGTCTCTCATTTAGCAGTGTAATTCAGGAGGGAAGGCAGCTAGTCATCACCACCCACCGCGAACTCTTGGGCTACTCTTTTACCAACAAATAGTGGGATTGATCGTCACATTATACACCCCCACGGCTGAAAAGGCGAGCATGTTTGGCGCGACGGGGATGCAAACCCGCGACCCTCAGATTACGAGTCGCACGCCTTAACACGCTTAGCCATGCCGGGTCCAACGTGGTAAGAGTCGTACATTGTGTGAGTCAATTATTGACGCCGAGTTATTGTATGTTAATGATGTTAACTCAAGTTTGCATTGTTACACTCAAACGTCACTGCGTAGTTTGCAGAAAGTTTGAAGCTTCAATGAACAATGGGCTACCAACCAACTGTGAGCTAGATTGAGAAAAAATGTTTTTTTCTCAGAAAACTAGTCAATGAGAGAAAACATGAAGTTAGCTGGTGCGAGAATAATTAAACATATCGAGCGATATGATAAAGTTAGTTTGAAAGTTTAATAAAAATAATAATTTGTATTGTAAAAGAGAGATCTATATTAATTGAACCATTCTCTATGGATTTTGATGAGAAGTAGACAATTTTTTAAAGTTATGATACAACTGTTGTAACCCATGGGGTACTTACTGAGTGAATAATTTACTAATAGTACTGTGAGAAAAATAGTTTATATTGTCAATTATAATCTTAAGTAATTCAATCAGCCTAAGTGGATATTTGAAAATAAAGATTAATTATTTAGAGTTTTGGATACAACTGTGATATTTCATGATGTAAATAATTTTTGTAGATACGTTTGTCTTGTTTTGGAGAGATTATTATTTAAAACAAAACTGGTAGTTGACTAGAAACAGGAGTCTACCAAAGGTTACATGGGGTTAACAGACAAATGGGTAAAGAAATGTTATATTTGTTATAAAATATGGTCAAATATGGATGTCTTATACTGTTGTCTCCAGGTCTCCCACATTTATATAGTGCATTTATCTTTATTTTCTTATGGGACACTTTCTCATTGTTTCATCAATAAGTACACACACACACACTCACATGTGTAGTTTGCCTCTCATTTGGTCATAATATAGCAGACAGGTTCTCACTACTGCAAACAATTTCTTGCAGACACTTCACTCTTTTGTTCCCAACAAATTTTTCACGCACTGTCATGTTGTGATTTGTTGGTACTTCTGACAATCTGTAACATGCTCCAATCACTATTGGCACTGTTGATCCATTTGTTAACTTTAGTCGGTTGTTTGTCGTGTACTGATTAACCATGGAAATGGAACTTCCTTTTCATAGTAAATCTGGCGTCTTTTATTGATTCTGTTTCTTTTGACAGCAGCATCTATGCTTACAGTCAAACTTTTCTCGTTTCTTAATAACACCATTTATAGAAGTTGCTATAGCAGCTTTATGCTGAGATTTCTGCTGTTGCTTGTTAGTAATGGACTTCCATTCCTTCGCAACGTTACATATCACTGGGGAACACTCATTTTGTTGCATTTAAAAAAAAGACCTTTCTATAGTCAATTTAAGTGTGTTGATTTCAAATCTGAAGTCAGTTTTTGTCTGCAAGCTACAGATTTTATGCAATTTGACATTTTTATTTATTTTTTAAAGCTCTGCTGCTTTCTTTGAAAGACCTAAATCCCGCACTAAATCATTAAGTTCAGCCTGGGGAAGAGGCTTGGGGACGGGGAAAGGTTCAGTGTCTGAAGAACAGTTCTCCAACTGTGTACACTTTTTTGACAATTCACTGTCACAACTTTCTTGTTCGCTTGTATCATGTCCAATGTCTTTCTCGTCCAATGAAGGCAAGTTTTTGAAAACTGGGACAGGAACTTCTTCAGAGTGCGGAGCAGGCCGAATAGCTGAGGGAATGTTCGGATACGTAATCTTATGTCGGTTTTTCTTCCCAACACCCGTTGTGTTTACCGTGCAGAAATAACAGTCAGTTACATGGTTGGTGGGTTCGCGCCAAATCATTGGAACACCAAAAGGCAGACCATTGCGTTTTCCTTTGGTCCAGTCTCGAAGCATTTCCTCACAATTGTGGCACACAACATGAGGAGCCCATTGCTTGTCTTGATCACCAAGATGAACTTCAAAATATGCTTTGTAGGCACGCTTGACGAACGAGGATATGTTACGTCTCTGACGATTAAGTGTGTAGCATCCACATATGTAGCAGAAGGCATCAGGCTTGTTTCTGCAATGATATCTATTTTTGGAAGCCATGTTTGATAATAAACAAAAGAAGAATGATCAAAATATTAGAATCTATCTATATATATGGACGTGAAAATGCTTATACATGGTTTACGCAAGTTCACATTTGTACAATTTCATTAACCTCAATTTGCATACAAACTAGAGCTTGTAGAGAAAAACTAATTTCAGATTTCAAATCAGCGCCTAAAACTCCTTCAGAATCGGTTAAAATATCCAATGCAACTCGAAGTTACTGAAAAGTTTTCCCCAGTGTATTTTATAACAAATATAACATTTCTTTACCCATTTGTCTGTTAACCCCATGTAACCTTTGGTAGACTCCTGTTTCTAGTCAACTACCAGTTTTGTTTTAAATAATAATCTCTCCAAAACAAGACAAACGTATCTACAAAAAATATTTACATCATGAAATATCACAGTTGTATCCAAAACTCTAAATAATTAATCTTTATTTTCAAATATCCACTTAGGCTGATTGAATTACTTAAGATTATAATTGACAATATAAACTATTTTTCTCACAGTACTATTAGTAAATTATTCACTCAGTAAGTACCCCATGGGTTACAACAGTTGTATCATAACTTTAAAAAATTGTCTACTTCTCATCAAAATCCACAGAGAATGGTTCAATTAATATAGATCTCTCTTTTACAATACAAATTATTATTTTTATTAAACTTTCAAACTAACTTTATCATATCGCTCGATATGTTTAATTATTCTCACACCAGCTAACTTCATGTTTTCTCTCATTGACTAGTTTTCTGAGAAAAAAACATTTTTTCTCAATCTAGCTCACAGTTGGTTGGTAGCCCATTGTTCATTGAAGCTTCAAACTTTCTGCAAACTACGCAGTGACGTTTGAGTGTAACAATGCAAACTTGAGTTGACATCATTAACATACAATAACTCGGCGTCAATAATTGACTCACACAATGTACGACTCTTACCACGTTGGACCCGGCATGGCTAAGCGTGTTAAGGCGTGCGACTCGTAATCTGAGGGTCGCGGGTTTGCATCCCCGTCGCGCCAAACATGCTCGCCTTTTCAGCCGTGGGGGTGTATAATGTGACGATCAATCCCACTATTTGTTGGTAAAAGAGTAGCCCAAGAGTTCGCGGTGGGTGGTGATGACTAGCTGCCTTCCCTCCTGAATTACACTGCTAAATGAGAGACGGCTAGCACAAAGCTACTTAAGGACTATGATCGTGGTTAGTTTGATTGTTTGCCACGTCATACAACCAAACTCAAATAATCACTTTTAACACTCTTGCTATTTTATTTTTTAAATCATTAAATATTAACTCACCAAATAAACTGAATAATAACTCTTAAACTAAACAGTTTTGTATCTCAAAAAAATATTAATTACTGACATGAAATCATTGTTTCCCCAACTTGCGTGTCTACAGTGAAGTTATAATTTATAAAGCTTCTGTAATATATAATCATTTTCTTTGAAACAAACATGGATTTTTAAAGCGATAAAGCAGGCAATTTTTAAATACTCTAAAACTTTTTATTTTCTCTTTACATAAATTTTATTTTAATTTTTTTATCGATGTGAAGTTTGTAAAAATTCGGAAAAAGAAAACATAAATCGAGTTTCACTGTCTTTTATTAGTAAAGAAAATCGTCCGATCATAGAAGTTCTTCTATTGTTGTCTTGCATCTGGCTTTCTAATTCAGTTAATCACTAGTCAAAATCTTCTTGTGGATCTAAATATGTTTCAGGAGCTTACTTTTCTTAATTTTTCTATCTACTCTAGTCCTCGGAACCCTCTGATTCTGATGATTTCCTTTCGTGAAACAAATCCTGCAGTTCTTTGAAATAAGGTGGTCTCATTAATTTATATTTCTTAAATTTGTTTCTACGTCTAGAATGTGAAGATACCTTCTTCTTTTCAGTTGACAGAGTTTCTGACATAGATGAGACTATTGGTTGATATTTATGAGGCTGTGTTGTTATTAAATATTTGGCATGTGATCCTTCAAGACTCGTGATAATGTATGTTATTTCAGTTGAGGCATTACTATTTTCGATGTACTTTCCATTGATAAAAACATTTGCCTTTGTTTCTTTCTAAAAATAACAAGAATCATGACAGGTTGATGTTAGTTATCATTACGTAGAAATTACCTCTTGGAAATAAATACAATGAAACTACCGATAACTGGGCTATATCAATTTAGTGGACATCAATTAAAATACGTTTTCGAACAACACTTTTATTGAAATATCCAAATTGTGAGCAAACTAATTGACTCTATAAATTGATTTCTAATAAGTAAAAAGGGAAGGAAATGTTTATCTTATGCATATCGAAATATTTACAACTTTACTTCTGGGAAAACTCTGTAGAAAGTATCATATTTCTCCAGTGCTAAACAGAACAAAATGTAAACAATTATTAACAAGCGTTATCAGAAATTTGAGAATTTCAAAAACAATCAAACTAAAAAATAAATTGAAATAAAAAAACGTTGGTACAAACAACTACACTTTTGAGAATGATAAATTGCGTGATGTATATTTTAATTTAGTTGCTGCAATTATTGAGAATTTCACTCTACGTTGTTTTTGTTGGTTTTTTATCAGAAAACTTCAAAATGGACCATCTGTGTCTATTCACCAAGAGCATTAATACCAGACTATTAGAGATATAAGTATTCGGCCGTTTTACTGGGCTCCACCAGATGTCCTTAATCTATGGGTGCCTTTGTATTTAAAATTCAAATATTTTACAATTTGTTTGGAAGCAGTTTAACATTGAGATGGCGCTGGGAAATTCATCAATATCGATACATTGTCTCACTGATGGTTATCACCATAAACACAGTCTCACTGATTGTTATCACTAGAAACACAGTCTCACTGACGGTTATCAATAGAAACTGTCTCACTGACGGTTATCAATACAAACACTGTCTCACTGATGGTTATCACTATAAACACAGTCCCACTGATGGTTGTCACTCGGAATAGAGTCAAATTGATGGTTGTCACTAGAAACACAGTGTCACTGATGGGTATCACTAGAAACACAGTCTCGCTGATGAGTATCACTAGAAGCACAGTCTCACTGATTGTTATCACTAGAAACACAGTCTCACTGACGGTTATCAATAGAAACACTGTCTCACTGATGGTTATCACTATAAACACAGTCCCACTGATGGTTGTCACTCGGAATAGAGTCAAATTGATGGGTATCACTAGAAACACAGTCTCGCTGATGAGTATCACTAGAAGCACAGTCTCATTGATTGTTATCACTAGAAACACAGTCTCACTGACGGTTATCAATAGAAACACTGTATCACTGACGGTTATCGATAGAAACAATGTTTCACTGATGATTATCACTATAAACACAGTCCCACTGATGGTTGTCTTCAGGAATACAGTCTAATTGATGGTTGTCACTAGAAACACAGGTAGTGATGCCAACTGTCTTTTGAAAACCAGATATGGATCAGCCATGAACAAAGGACTCCTCTTGAAAGAGTTTTTGCAAATAAATGTCAATTTGCTAATCCAGTGGAACGTTTGTGAATAAATAATTTACATGAAAACTAAACACTAAACAGTCAAAAAATAGATGTAGATCTTTTGTTAATTTAAGAAGTTAAAATGAGTACGGGATAGTAAATTCATTAAATATTAATGGTTTTAGAATAAAACGGGTAAAAGAAATCTGTCTGTTTTATAACTGTGCGATCTGATTGGAGAAGGTATAGGGCATCATGAGTGATTCTGTTTATGAACCTTGATTGGGACTGTCTGTCGGTGTTGGGGTAAGAAAAGTTCATACCCTGGAGGTTCAGGTTCTCTGTGACCTCTTCCTCCTCCCCGTACAAATGTTCTTGACAGATTGGTATTTATAATTGTAAAACTGAATATTATTTTGGTCCTTTTAAGGGCAATGTCCATGTATTGTGGATCATATATAGTGATTATTTTATTCTATCAGCAGAATATCAAGTTTGTTGGTGACATTTTTTATTGTTTAATACATGTATATATATATATTATTTATTTTTATATTTGAAATATAAGTTAAGTTGGGAGAGATGTTTAGGACTAGCTTCATCATGTATGAGGTACCTATCTAGTTCGCACTGTAATTCGTTTTTCATCCAATTCTTATTGGATTATTGAAATTGAAATTAAAGAAATTGAAGCAAACACAAAAATAGCTGTTTTAACCTAATTTGGGGGTGCTTAATTCAGATTTGAAATCCGTTTTTACTCATCACCTGTAGTGTTTTAGATATGCATACTGTACATTTTGTACAGGGTTAATTTCTAATATTGTGTGACTTATGTCTTCTTTTTTAGTTATTATGCAATAAATGTAAGTGATAGCATTACATTATATATATATATATAGCTATATATCAAGACGGATTTTGGCAGTTAAGCGTAGCCAACACGTCTCAATCAACAGCCAGTAGTGCACTGGCAGTCAGCGCAGGAGGTTGGTGTCCCTCGACAATTGTGTTACACAATCTTTTGGGTATATATTTGTATTACAATTTCCAACGACGCACATAATTATTATTGCCTTAAATATGATTTAATTTTACTTTGTTTTTCAGATTCTCCAATGGCTTCAAGCTCGTCAAAACACCGAGGATGCCTCAACTCGTCCAATTCTTTCTGCTACGTGTGTGGAGACTTCACGACAGTTGCACAGCGTCGAACCATCACTTCCCTCCTCAGAACTGCCTACTTTCATTATTTTGACTGTAAAATTGGTGATCAGGTCAAATCTTGGGCTCCACACATCTGTTGTAAACCCTGCTACAATGGACTAACTGCTTGGTTTAATGGCAAGAAAGCGGCTTTCAACTTTGCAGTCCCGATGGTTTGGAGAGAGCCACAAAGCCATGCAGATGATTGTTATTTTTGTCTAACAAATATAACTGGTTTCAATGCATCTTCTAGAAAAAAGATCAAATATCCCAACCTTCCATCTACTATGAGACCCGTTTCCCATTCAGATGATCTTCCTGTCCCAACACCTCCAGTAAATAAGGATCTTCTTTCCTCATCAGATGAAGAAATGCCTCCAAGGGAAGATTCTGCCAAGTCAATCTCTTCCGAAGATATTGACTCTTCTTATTCAGGAACAAGTGGCAACGAGCCACACTAGATTACGCAAGAAGACCTGAATGACCTTGCTCGTGATTTGTATCTGTCAAAACAGTAGTCAGAGCTCTTGGCTTCTCGGCTTAAACAGGTGGAACCTAGTCCAGGAAGATGTAAGGATCACCAGTTTCAGGAATCGGAACAAAGACTTTGCTTCATTTTTCGACATGGAAAACAAGTTGTGCTACTGCACAAATGTACCTGGCTTGTTCACTTTCCTTGGTTTGACACATAATCCTTCAGACTGACGTCTTTTCATAGACTCTTCCAAGCGAAATCTCAAGGCTGTGCTTCTGCACAACGGGAATAAATGTCCCAGCATTCCCACTGCACACTCTGTCCATCTAAAGGAATCCTATGACAATATGGAGCTTCTTTTAGAAGCTGTTAAGTACAACCAGTACCAGTGGAGTCTGTGTGAGGACCTCAAGGTCATTGGTCTTCTTATGGGTATGCAAGCGGGCTTCACAAAGTACTGTTGCTTTCTCTGTCTCTGGGATAGTCGAGCTGTATCCCAGCATTACAAGCAGAAAGACTGGGGGTCTAGAAGCACTTTCGTTCCTGGCGAACACAGCGTCAAGGAGAATCCTCTGGTTGACGTGAAGAAGGTGCTTCTTCCTCCTCTTCACATCAAGCTTGGTTTGATGAAGAATTTCGTGAAGGCCATGGACAAAAATGGTGCTGCCTTCTAACACTTGTCTGCTGTGTTCCCAGGTCTCAGTGCTGCTAAGCTCAAAGAGGGCATCTTTGTCGGATCTCAAATTCGAGAAGTGCTGAAGGATACTGATTTTGAGGAGATTCTTACCTTAAAGGAACTGAGAGCATGGGAAGCATTTAAGTCAGTCTGTAGTGGCTTCCTTGGTAACATACGTGTACCAAATTACCAAGCCTGTATTGAAAAGTTGCTAAAGACTTATGAGGATATGGGATGCCGAATGTCACTCAAAATTCATTTTCTCTATTCCCACCTCAACTTCTTCCTCTCCAAACCTAGGAGCAGTGAGTGATGAGCACGGACAAAGATCCCACCAAGACATTACGAAGATGGAGAGTAACTACCAAGGCAAGTGGAACCCCAGCATGATGGGAGACTTCTGCTGGATGCTCTTGCGTGACTTCCTGGAGGCAAAATACACCAGATCATTTAAGAAAACACACTTCTAACTGTCTGCGGTACTATGAATTGTGTACATTGTATCATCCAAGTATATTTATTCCGTCAATGTTCTTTATCTATCCTGTTTTATCTGTAATAAGCTGCTGCAACTGTTGAAATAAGCACGTATATGCTCTGTATATACTAAAATGAGACTATTTAAAAGCCAGAAAAATAGAGGTGATAGAGCAAAACTGTTTATAAATTTGAATTCCGCACACCCAAATTAACAAAAAAACACCTATTCACATTCTTGCCTCAGACAAAAAATATTTTTTGTAAACCAGTGTTATTGTACTATGTAGGAGTCTATCTGGTATGGTTGAATATTTGTGAATAAACTGAGATGATATAGTTCTTGGAACTCTGTATGTAGTTGTGAGGAGTGTATCTTGTATTGTTTGTAGTTTGGTTTTAATTATTTTATTGCTTACAGTTATCCATGCTGGAGCTGCATAATCTATTACAGGTCTAATATATGTTTCACAGATTTTTAGAATGTTATCTTTTTTAGATGCTTCACTGTTTTAACAGTTAGACTCCTTGCATAATTAGTTCTTCGCCAGACTTTATTTTTAATTTCGTTCACATGATTGATCCAAGATAGTTTTGAATCGTAGGTCAGTCCTAAAAAGTTTGCCAATGGGGCAATCTGGAGTAGAGTGCCATTCATATATAATTCTGGCTGTTGTTTTTTGTGTTTTGTCAATTTCATAAAGACTACGAGTTGTGTTTTTGCAGATTATTTTGATTCTATATTTTTGACAGTATTCACTTATTCTATTTAGTTGCGGTTGTATGTTAGTGGCTACTATCGTGGGTGTTGCGGCACTTTTCCAGACTGCACATCATCTGCGAACTATGAAGAGAATCCATGGTTCTGATCCCTCAGTGACATATGGTTTACATACATGATGAAGAGCATATAGCTAACCACCCCTCCCAGAAGGACAAACCCTTATGGAAAACAACTGTTGTAACACAGAACAAAAATAGGAAAAATAACTTTCCTTCTTAGCACACTTGTGATGTGAAATTATTTACATAGAACTGAGTTTTAAAGATTTTAGTGCAAATTGTTCGGTTGTTGTTGTTTTGAGTTAAAGACAAAGCTACACAATGGACTATTTGTGCTCTGCCCAGTACGGTTAACCAAACCTGGCTTTTCGCGAGGTATGTCTGCAGACATACCGCTTAGCCACTGGGTGGCCAAATTGTTCAGAAAGTAATCTAACTGCCACATTATTTAAATTGTAGGACCAGCCTCTTGAAAGTAAGGATTTTATCTCTGGGACAGCAATACTTCTTTATCCTTGGTCTCAACAATGAATGGTGATTTTTGATTTTTAACATAAAATAATCTTGATGCTCAGATATCCACGTTTTATTTCACAAAGGTTCAAAATGACTTGCACAAGTTTGACTCAATCAGAAGAAAGTAAGAATAGTTATGAGGTTGTAAACAGTAACAAACAAAAACGTAGCTGTTTATTATTAGAATAATAACTAAAGATAGTGCAGGTAAAAACATATATGGAATTACTCTCAAAGCAAGTATTTATAAGGGGTTTCTTTAATAGTGGGATACCGTCGTGTAGACATTTGTTCTTTTACTGGTTACTTACATGACAAGCTACACTTTGTCCAACAATGTAACGTATATGTATGTAACATTCTGAAATCACGATTTTTAAACTATTTAGTGTTTGAAATTTGTAATTGTTTGTAACTTCGTGTTGATAACTCGATAGCTGAGATTTATGTTTTTACATTAAGAATGCTTGACACAGCGTGCTGAAGATCAAATCAACAAATGCAGTTGTTTATGGTTATAATGAGATATTTGACTGCTGTAGTGTTAGGTATCGTCGTTTTGTAAACCGTTATCCATTGTAGTGGCTTAGGTGAAAACGATACGTATATGTGTGTGTTTGTGTTATCTCCACCAATATTTGTTGAAACGTTGGCAGGTCTGTAACATTTCACAGAAAGTGTTGTGCAGAAACCGGTCACTTAATGTTGAAACAGAATACGATGAACGTAAAAATGTAATAAATGATTGAACATTTCGGAGTTATAGACCAGAGCAAATGTCTCAGCTTCTAAATGTGGGAAAAGAACAGCTAGTTACTTATTTATCAATTTATTATTTAGCTTACAATAGAGAGAAAAAAAAGTGATAAGCTGAAATCATTTGATAATATATCCATGACTGGATATTTGTTATACAACATTATTTACTATATTTTATTTTATTATATATTTGTTTCGTCTGATTAGATATAAGTATATTTATCTGAGTATCCAATAACTGAAATAATTTTGACTGTATTTTGATACACTTGAATGTCATTGTGTTAAAAGTTTTTGAAACTCTGATTTCATGATTTCCAAATTTGAAGAGCAATTTTGCTCTTTGAAAATGTTTTCATGTTTTATACCTATTAAAGTTTTTTTCAAATGTATAAAATACAAACTGTTCTTTCAAAGTTTATGAACACTGAAAGTGAGTGTTTTTATTAAAAGATTAAATTTTCTTGTTGTTTTGTGTCCCTGATGTTTCAGTATGAGATATAAACTCATTCCTCTGACACTTTTATGAATTTGATAAACGTTTTTCTCCAGACAATCTGTGTAATTTGTAGTCCTAAGTTTTTATTTTTTATAAATAATAATAATTATGATTCATCTGAAAGTTAAGGTTCTCACGTCAACTTTGTAAGGTGATGAGATAACTTTTCAATGTTCTGTGATCTTATGAAATGCATTCTACTCAATATATTCGTGTTCACTGTTCAGTGATAATGTTTGTGAAAAATCACTTTTGTAACAATCAAAAGTTCTTTTGATTATATACATTAAACAACACATACCTCATGTGTACATTAATGATATATTTTCAGGTATTGGTATTTCACACGATAAACATGAGACAACCTGTTAAAGAAATAGAATAACAACTGATCAACAAATCACATAATTCTTGCACTTTGTGACACATGTTGAAACTAATTAATATATATATATATATATAGAGAGAGATATTTGTTTTTTCCTACATTGAAATGTCAGGGTGTGATTTGTAGTATGACAGGGACGCTGCGTCTGCGGTTATAGCAGATAACTATGCAAATGCCTTCAGTATATTGGCTAAAACAAGAAATACATTGTTACTTCCAATTAAAATAGAAGATATATCAAGTATGGTTATTCAAGTAAGTAAATGCATTCTATTACTTAGAGTGTTTTTTATCAAAGTCCTTGTCTGCCAAATATATCTCACACTGAGAACTTGTACCATGTGTGTTATTTGTGTAAAGAAAATACAGCTGGACCTACAATAAAAAATATATATTAAAGGTCCATGAAGTCATTTAATTTCTCAAATATTAGAGTGTTTCAAGTTTTATTAGAATGTGGATTGTAGAGCAGAAAATACACTAAAATAATAGTTTTAGGTTGTTTTTTACAGCCCGGTTCTTGACAAAAATGTAATTTTGTGAACATTTTGTCTTGCAAAGACAAGAAATTAAAATCATAAGTAAAAATTAAGAATGCATTATAATAAAGCAAATTTTAACATGAATAATTTATTTACCTTTTATAGATTTTAAAATAGTTTTTGTAAATGATCAAAGTGTTAGAAAACAGTCACATTGGAAAAGTCAAAACATGTACTAATTATACATTTCCGTTGAATTTGTCTCACATGAAATTAAAGTTATGTAGTTATATGTTTTTTCTCATTAAAATGGCAAAAATAATACTGAATTATTTATTCAAGTTTCTATTTTTCAATTAATCGTAATAAATGCCAACAGCAAAATGTTCTCCATTTCTTTATAGTATAAAATTATCAAGTAAACTTGGTCGTAAGTCACAAGTGTCCAACTGATGCTTATCACTATAAGCACAGTCTCACTGATGGTTGTCAATAAAAACATAGTCTCACTGACGATTATCAATAGAAACACTGTCCCACTGATGGTTATCACTAGATGCACAGTCTCACTGATGGTTCTTACTAGAAGTACAGTCTCACTGATGGTTGTCACAAGAAACACTGTCTCACTGATGGTTGTCAATAGAAACATAGTCTCACTGACGATTATCAATAGAAACAGTGTCCCACTGATGGTTATCACTACATGCACAGTCTCACTGATGGTTATCACTAGAATCATTGTCTCACTGAAGGTTTTCACTAGAAACACAGCCTCACTGATGGTTATCACTAGAAATACACTTTCACTGACGGTTGTCACTAGAAACACTGTCTCACTGAAGGTTATAAATAGAAACACAGTCTCACTGATGATTGTCACTAGAAACACAGTATCACTGATGGTTGTGACTAGAAACACAGACTCGTTGATGATTATCATTAGAATCATCGTCTCTGTGATGATTATCACTAGATGCACAGTCTCACTGATGGTTCTTACTAGAAGTACAGTCTCACTGATGGTTGTCACAAGAAACACTGTCTCACTGATGGTTGTCAATAGAAACATAGTCTCACTGACGATTATCAATAGAAACAGTGTCCCACTGATGGTTATCACTACATGCACAGTCTCACTGATGGTTATCACTAGAATCATTGTCTCACTGAAGGTTTTCACTAGAAACACAGCCTCACTGATGGTTATCACTAGAAATACACTTTCACTGACGGTTGTCACTAGAAACACTGTCTCACTGAAGGTTATAAATAGAAACACAGTCTCACTGATGATTGTCACTAGAAACACAGTATCACTGATGGTTGTGACTAGAAACACAGACTCGTTGATGATTATCATTAGAATCATCGTCTCTGTGATGATTATCACTAGATGCACAGTCTCACTGATGGTTCTTATTAGAAGTACAGTCTCACTGATGGTTGTCACAAGAAACACTGTCTCACTGATGGTTGTCAATAGAAACATAGTCTCACTGACGATTATCAATAGAAACAGTGTCCCACTGATGGTTATCACTACATGCACAGTCTCACTGATGGTTATCACTAGAATCATTGTCTCACTGAAGGTTTTCACTAGAAACACAGCCTCACTGATGGTTATCACTAGAAATACACTTTCACTGACGGTTGTCACTAGAAACACTGTCTCACTGAAGGTTATAAATAGAAACACAGTCTCACTGATGATTGTCACTAGAAGCACAGTCTCACTGATGGTTGTCACAAGAAACACTGTCTCACTGATGGTTGTCAATAGAAACATAGTCTCACTGACGATTATCAATAGAAACAGTGTCCCACTGATGGTTATCACTACATGCACAGTCTCACTGATGGTTATCACTAGAATCATTGTCTCACTGAAGGTTTTCACTAGAAACACAGCCTCACTGATGGTTATCACTAGAAATACACTTTCACTGACGGTTGTCACTAGAAACACTGTCTCACTGAAGGTTATAAATAGAAACACAGTCTCACTGATGATTGTCACTAGAAACACAGACTCATTGATGATTATCATTAGAAACACCGTCTCACTGATTGTTATCACAAGAAACACAGTCTCACTGATGCTTGTCACTGGAAACACAGTATCACTGATGATTTTCACTAGAAACACAGTCTCACTGATGGTTATCACTAGAAACACCATCTCTTTAATGGTTGTCATTACAAACAGAGTTTTACTGATGGTTGTTACTAGAAACACAGTCTTACTGACGGTTGTCACTAGGAACACAGTTTCATCGATGATTATCACTAGAAACACCGTCTCACTGATCATTATCACTACAAATACCGTCTCACTGGTGGTAATTCGGTTTCGCTGTAGTTTTGTATTAAATGTTGGAGATGGACAAAACTGTTTTACTTTGTGGTTTGTTGAGCTTTAATTTGTCTCCAGTAAGTTTACAAGTCGTTTGTTGTTGAAATTGGATGCTGCTGAAGTATCTTGAAAATCTAGTCATTCTTTTCATTTTTTTCGGCGATATTGATATTTCAGTTTCTTCAATGATTATTTCTTCTTTCAAACTCTCATCATCAACTTTTGAATCAAACTTTTTGCAAGATTCATTAACTGTCTCGGAAGTCGTTTCAATTGCGATGTTCTCTTTGGATTGATTAGGGTGAATTTTGTTATTACGCATACCACGAAGGATGTTACTTAAAAATGTCGATAAACGATTCATTCTTTTCATCTTCTTCGACGTTCCTGGTTTCTGAGTTTCTAGGTTCGTTGTTCGTCCACGTTGCTCTTAATTTATCCGTAGTAAAATATACAATTATCACACATTTTATGCCACATATATATTAATAACTAACATTTTGCTGTTTATTAATAATCACTGATTTGCTCAGATTTACTTGTGAAAAAATAAGAAAAAAATTGCAAATAAGAACGAGAAAATTGATTTCTGGAAACACAATCTCACAGATGGTTATCACTAGAAACAAAGTCTCACTGATGATACAGTAATAATATGGAAATTTAGGACAGAATAAACCAGATTTCGATACATCACAGCGTCCAGAGGCATGACTGCGGATTTACAACGCTAGAAATCGGGTTCAGATGCTAGTGGTAATTAATGCAGAAATAGGTTCTTTGTGGCATTATGGTTAACTTCAAACAAATGATACGATGCTAGAAGTGCAGTAACGTTTCAGACACCTACCTTACATTTACCTTCTGCAGACAATTAAATATGACATCACGTTTGTTTGTTTGTTTGTTTGTTTTTTGAATTAAGCACAAAGCTACACAATGGGCTATCTGTGCTCTGCCCACCACGGGTATCGAAACCCGGATTATGACATCACGAGCTGAACAACAGTTAGCTCGGAGAAACACTGTTTTATTAACTTCTTACGGCCTGGCATGGCCGAGCGCGTTAAGGCGTGCACTCGTATTCCGAGGGTCGCGGGTTCTCGCCCGCGTCGCGCTAAACATGCTCGTCCTCCCAGCCGTGGGGGCGTATAACGTGACGGTCAATCCCACTATTCGTTGGTAAAAGAGTAGCCCAAGAGTTGGCGGTGGGTGGTGATGACTAGCTGCCTTCCCTCTAGTCTCACTGCTAAATTAGGGACGGCTAGCACAGATAGCCCTCGAGTAGCTTTGTGCGAAATTCCAAAACAAAAAATTAACTTCTTTTTGCGCATTAAATACTCACAATAAATTATTTTTCTCATTAAATGTTTAAATGATAGTATTGAGATTTATTATAGTAAGAATTTGATGACAGAAAAACATCTTGAACTCACTTGAATGATGTATAACTGTAGCTTCACTTTTAACAACCAATTATTGTGCAATATTCTTCGTATTTTACGAAAAAAATATGTTAATTTTTGTATAACATTTGAATTTTAATTAATAAATATTTACAGAAAAATTTGAGTAATTGTCCTTTTTGAATTTCGCGCTAAGGGACACGAGGGCTATCTGCGCTAGCCGTTCGTAATTTAGCAGTGTAAGGCTGAACGAAAGGCAGCTAGTTATCACTACCCATCGCCAACTTTCGGGTTACTCTTTTACCAACGAATAGTGGAATTGACCGTCAGTCCGTCACGTAATATTACGCTAATATTAGCTAAAACTGCGAGCATGTTTGGTGCGATCGGGATTCGAACCTGCGACCCTCGAATTACGAGTCGCACGCCTTAACACCTCTGGCCATGCCGGACCGTAATTGTCCTTAGAAAGTTTAATTATCCATTATTCGTCGAGTAGAAATTATTGTGACATTATACACGGTACTTGTCTCTGCTGTGTTTACCTGTATGTTGATGAAAGTCTCTGTTGTTTAGTTCGCTTTCTGTTGAAGAATCTTTTTCTATCAGTCTTAAAATGTACGGACGATGCGGAGTATGATGTTTCCTAAAATACAGCAAAAAAACACAAATAATGTTGATGAATCATACTCACTAAAAAGTTAAATCGTAACAAGATGATCACGTTTTATGACACAAAGGCAAAACAGCTAGGTCAGGGACCACGAATTTCAGGCGTAGCTAATCCTAATTTACAAATGGTTATCACAGGAGAGGGAAACAAATCAACAACACCTTTCACCCACTCGATGATTATCGAAACCCATTAATCAGTCCGAGCAGCATGAGTGTTGTCTGTTTTCCTTCTACTCTATCGATTTTAAAACTGGTAACAAGGGACTAAAATAATTTTACTCCATAATAAATTTGAAATTATCCTTTTAGAACAGAACTTGAATAATTTTTCGACGTTTCTTAATGAATATGGACGTATACAAGGGTTTATACTTTATATACATAATTTTTCTACGGAGCGAATACACACATATACAGAAGTTTGTGCACTGTAAATGAGGTGATGCTCAACATACAAACCGTGAAGTTACAAGTATACGCTAACGAACACATAGTTTAGCACAAAAGCCATGTACACCCTTGTGCAAATTAATTGAAACAAATGGTCGTTTTACAATATTTTCAATATGGCGGCCGGTGTAGGCTCGCTGGACCCGCTGATTTCCTTAAATTATCATTTTTTCACATAGACGGCGTCATTACCTATGTTCTGAAGTACGGTCGATCTATTTTTGGGATATATGACATTTTGAGGAATATTACGTCATTCGAAATTGCGTTAGAAGGGCAAGAAGACCAGTCAAAAAACGACTTCTTACCAACTCAATGAAGAAAATGCGGTATCAGTGGGGTCTGAAATACAAGAACTGGACACAAGAACAATGGAGAAAGGTGTTATTCAGTGACGAGACTCATTTCTTTGTACAGGGTCAAAGATGTCTGCATGTTCGCAAACCTCCAGGTGAGAAACTTCGAGAATCTCACATCAACCAGTTCGTAAAACATCCCTTGAAGAAGATGTTTTGGGATTTTATCAGCTACTATGGCATAGGAGGCTTACATATCGTAGAAGGTATGATGCGAGGACCACAGTACATCGAAGTTTTGCAGAGAAGAGTCGTTCCAGAATTGAAAAAGAGATTTCCAGATGTATCTGGAATTTTTTAGCAAGATCTTTCTCCGTGCCACATATCGACACTTGTGAATAATTTTTTGACTATAACGTGAATAAAGGTGCTGGACTGGCTTGGAAACTCTTCAGACTTAAATCCTATTGAAAATGTTTATGTGATTTATAAAGAAAGACTTCGGGGAAAAGACTGTAATACGAAAGATAAACTAATTCAGGTGTGGTACCGCGATCCAAATATTGCAGTCAACTCGTGTACTCAATGCCAAAGCAGATTAATGATCTTTTGAAAAATAAAGGCGGTCATATCATGTATTAATTTGTAATTTTTGGATTCTCAGAAATAAAACGCAAAAAAATTGGAAAAAAATCGTAATTTTCCGTCTTGTTTCAATTAATTTGCACAAGGGTGAATGTACCTCAGGTAACAAAACGCAACGGATACAGAACGGTTTCCACTTGGTAAAATGTTGTAACTCACGTGTATATAAGTTGTTTTGACAACATATTCGTTTTATATTTACATATATCAAAAGCTTGAAAATTAAAGGGTATCCACTCTGTTCCATAAAATATGTGTTATCGAACTTTTGAAAATGGCGCTTGGAAGTTGTCTACGTGTACTAGATACAATGTACCTTTAGTTCTGATATTATATTGCACGGAAAATGTAAAGACGAGCGATCATCAAACAATGCGTCAGGAGACAGATGTCACAGTGTTGTGAGTCTCAGAAATTGTTTCAGTTAATAAAACGTACTTTATAACTTCCTATATATTTACAGGTACAATATCACTGTCTCTTGTGTGTCCATCTAATTATTTCGCACGATGTGAATGAACATTCACCAAAATTCACGAAAACTCATTAGGTCCATGAGCGATAGATACAAAGTGTGAGTCTTGAGGTTTTTATGAGCATTTTTGCGTTATGAACCCTGTTTCACTTCCTGTAGATGGAGCTTGATATATAGGATAACATTTCTCACTATATGGTTTGTATAATGTTTATAGACAATGTAATCTCGAGTTAAACTATATCCAGTTACAAAAATGAGGCTCACATGAGTTTAATAAGCTGCCGATAATATGCACACACTAGTGTAAAAAGTTGTCCAATAGAGCGGGGAACCAAATCTAAATCCTACAACATACATTTGCAAGTTTGCCATCCGTAAACCGAAAGAAAAGAAAATACAGAACCTTTTAACATTGAGAATTTGTTTGTTTTGGAATTTCGCACAAGCTACTCGAGGGCTATCTGTGCTAGCCGTCCCTAATTTAGCGTGTAAGACTAGAGGGAAGGCAGCTAGTCATCATCACCCACCATCAACTCTCAGACTACTCTTTTACCAACGAATAGTGGGATTGACTGTCACGTTATAATGCCCCCACGGCTGGGAGGGCGAGCATGTTTGGCGCGAACCCGCGACCCTTAGATTACGAAGCGCATGCCTTAACGCGCTTGGCCATGCCGGGCTTTAACTTTGAGAAACCAAAGTCTACCATAAACATCTACGTCAGCCAGTGTCTTCCCAGACTTCACTTGTCACATCTGTTGTATTATTACAATCGTTCTATGAAAATTACGTTTCTTGTAAATATTCGAACATCGTTAGAAAATATTTATTGAAAATAAAATATCTCTTGACATTTGGTGTTTGTTTGTTTTTTAAGTCTATAAAATGCTAACTCTGCCAGCTAATGGTTCAAAAAACAACAACAACAGAAACACTGAGTGGAACAAGAAAAGTAAAAATCAAACAAACAAACATAACGTGTCGTGGTAGTTCTGGACAATCACCAAAGTTTTCTACATGTTTCTCAGCATATGAACAGGTACGTAAAGAAATAAAAGTTTGCAAAAATGTAATATGTATGAAATAATTAAAGTGTAAAATTAAAAACTAGTGTAAAGATTAAACAATAAATCAATGAAATGAGATGAGAGAGAAGGACCATGAATAAAGTAAATAACTTATTCAAACAAAATGAAGCAAAAATCACGTGAATGGGATGTTACTTTGAAACAGCCTGAAAATATATCAGACAGTAACAAGCATACCATGCAACGCAACAGCTATCTATAAACTACAGAGACACTCTGTAAGGTTACTCAATCTAGAAGTAAGAAAATGGTAATCAGATGCCTTTAACATTATAGATGCTGTGTAAGGTTACTGAAGTTAAGTGTTAAACAACAGCCAACTGAAACATCATTTCATCCACAAAAAGTTTGGGGTTTGACCTACAGTAGCTTTAGTTTCTAATCATTTGTGTTTGAAGAAGGCTAGTTGTTTGTTGAGTATTAATTACGAATGTAGAGACAAATCATCAATCAATGATGATAAAAAATAATTGTCAACGGTTTGTTATTTGATTCGCTGTGTATTTACTCTGGTTGAATTTGAGGGTATTCCTTTATAAGGAAACTTTTACATAACATCGAAGATGCTTGTGTCACCACTAATGGGTTGATCGAGGTGGCTGCACCCATTAGAGGATTCTATTGTTGGATGCCAACAAGAACTAAATGGTATTACGCCATACAAGACAGATGCACCCATAGCAGGCCACCGTTTAGAATGAACAGTGAAATAATCCATCTCCTGATGGATGTAACATTATCCAAGAAAGTCGTGCCAATTGATATTGGGATTGGTTGGAAGTGACGTCATGTTACTCACTATTGCTTCACCACACTTTCAAAATGCCATGGGATAGAGTGAAGGTTCAACCAAAAATTATAAGTAAAATAGAAATAGTCTGACATCATAAAAATTAACAGTAACACCTATTACCTCTTGACGTGCCCTTGTCTTACCAAAGTATAAAACTTGACTATCATTCGTTACAAAGTAGTTATGTCTCCAAAGTGCATATCCTGGAATTCAAAGCACAAACACGTTAAGTGCTATAATACAAATACCATCATGTTTTACAAAGCCTTAGGAAGGTTCAATGAAAGTTCCTACGAGAATAATCGTCATATCCTTGTGGACCCACTGTCCAAGAAATGTGTACATCTGGAATTGTCGTAACAAATTACAGGAAGGGGTAAATGAAAATTTGAAACCCGATTTCAATGATGTGCAATACTGCCTCAAATAATAATGTATTCTGTCTGGTTGCTCTGGCACTGTAGTTCATGCCATGAAGACAAATTGTTGTTTGAAGTGCACTTGCACCTATTTAAGTGTTGTGTGACGTTATCAAAAGATGGTTAACTTCCAGGGTTCTTTTATTTGTGACATAGTTGTATACGTTTCGGGTATTTAACTTTTTCTTTAATAACACATTTTAAGTTTGAATAAACCATGAGTGATAAAAGATCACAGAGTCTTTCTTCATCTTGCTTTTAGTTTAGAAAGTTTTAGGTAATATCACATGGAAAAAAATATTTACTTTATTATTCCATTAGCTCAATTCACTTAAACTACTGCTGTAAAAGGAAGAAAAGCCAAGAACCTAAATATAGTGGAAGAATGAGAAGTGGCATATCATTTTGAGTTATTGGTTCTTGGGCTGCTGTTTTTCTTGGTTACACTTCTATTTAGCTCTAAATAGACTCCAGTCTTACCTTAATTGACACTGCCTCTATCTGTAGTAGCGTTCCCCGCTAGTACAGCGGTATGACTACGGATTTACATTGCTAAAATCAAGGGGTTCGACTCTCCTCAGTGGACAAGGCAGATAGCCCGATGTGGCTTTGCTATAAAAAAAACACACGCACGTATTTTCAGTAAAAAAAAAACTAATCTTTTCTTGTTTCCTTTTTTGAGAAAAGTCGTTGACCAATAAGACAACAATTTAGCATATCTATAGCTTTAGTGGATTTTTGGCTGCTCCAAGTCAATGGATCGAAATTGTTCACAACTATTTCAAAGACTCTCGATAAAATTGTAATTTTTATTATGTTTGTTATTGTGATGCTTATTATTACAAATAATAAAGAGAGCCATTATGTTCAACGGACTTAGCAAACTGTGACTGTGAATGTAGTTGTGTTTTTCTTTGGGTGAAATAGAGAAATAGGAAAAAAAATGTTTTTTACACAAATAAGGATTTACAGCTGAATTAAGGAGAGTCCAGCATGCGTTTAATGGAACGAGATGTAAAAAAAGAAAAGACGCAATTTTTTATGCTGTGTTCAACATGCTGATAAACAGACTGAAGATTGTAAAGTAATATTTCATAACAAACGATATGATACCGTGTCAACAATTGTTAATATCAATGGTACTGGTATCACTGAAGAGTTCAAAAATAGTTGGGGTAAACGACCTGAAAATGGTGAACAAAAGCATTGACGACAATTTTTTAAAAATTGGAACCTGGAAAGATGAGGAAATACTCGAACCTACATGATATTTCTTTTGATCCAAATCTTCATCTGGCTATTAACCCCCTGACAATGAAGGCCAAAAGAGTAATATTGATATTATGAACTTCAAATGAAATACAATTTAATTATTTAAAGACTTTACAATCGATAGTAGTTGATTAAATGTTTTCCTTCGAAAACAAATGAAATCCAAAATATTATCCACAAATTACGATGAGAGGAAATCAAAGTGAGTGTCTGATATTTTGACTTGATACAATACCTTAGAAATGTATTGCAAGTAAAACTGTTTATTATCACTGCCAACTTACCGCTGCACCATCAAGAGACGGTATTTAACTTGTCACATCTCCTTTTATTGTGAAATTGTTTTCATTAGTGCATTCGTTTTGTATGACTTCCACAATCGAATCCTAAAATCGATTTTATTGCGATCGTATTCCAAGATGAAAAATTTTACGGCAGATGTTAAAAATAATTAAATAATAAAATAAAAATAAAGCAGAATAAATGGAATTAAAATTAAAAGTGAGAAGTTTGAATAGATATACATATAGATTAAAATAAACAAGGGATCTGACTTGAAGGGAAATATTCCTAAAAATTGGTTGTGTGTGTGATGGGGGAGTGCCTTTGGAAAACATACTTTCATTGGTCAATCACCCGATTATTCTGCGTGTTACTGCTCAAACTCTACTTTAAATGAGAAGGAAAAAGAAATTACTGGAACGGACTTCACTCGGTCCTAACTAGTGAAAGTAGGTTTTTTCGGGGCACTTTCTCCACCTAAAATTTGAGGCATTGGATCTGTAAATCCCAACTAGGCATCTTGAGTCATCTGCCCTTCCCGACCCTGAATGAGCCGGTTTGGATCGGTACTTTGTTTTGGGTGCTGTCAGCTTACTTTTTACTGTAACAACAGGTTAACACAACGTTCGTGCCTTTGCTTTCACTTTTCCTACTTTACTCGCATTTATCATCATATTCACATGGACAACATTAACCCATTCGGGCCTATACAAACGTCAGCCACTCAGTATAAAATGTAAACACTTTACCTTGTGCGGGATGAAGAAGGAAAGTTAGTGGATTCCATAGATGTTTAGGTTGTGATTTTCCTTTACACACAAGTATTTGTTTTATTTCGAAATTCGAGGCTAAATGAAAATTTCTCCTCGAGAATGTCGCCTGGTCTACTTCGCTACGAGTCCCTAACGAACCCGGTAAGCTTGATGAACCGGTAAAGTTGTTTTCTCGGGACTTATTTAAAAGCTATACTTTATCAGTAGTATTCAAAGTTTGTTTTCTTCTTTTTCCGAATACTTTATTCAGCTAAAAAATAGTTTTCAAATCTTAATTTAATTCACTGCGCAAGAGAAAGTCAGCTTAAAAGTTGAGTAAGGATATTTTATAGAATTCTGTTGTCAAGTGTTCTACAAGTAGTTAGTTGCTAAGCGAATTATATTGTTGAACGTATTAAGTGAAATATTATTTTCGGGTGTAATATTCAGATTGTTGTCGAGTTGTAGACAAAATATGTAAGTATCAAATATATATATTGTTGGTTGGCGTTACGTGCAGGTTTGTTTCAAAGTTCTTTTTGTTTTGTTTTTTTCGTGTCTTAATTTTAATTTCGCATGAAGCTACATGAGGGCTCTTTGCTATTTAACAGTCTATGGAATGACAGCTAGTTATCACCACCCACTGCCATCTCTTGTGCTACTTTTGACATTTGTATTGAAAGGTCCCTATGGCTGAAAGAGCGACCTTATTTGATGACGTGGATTCGAATACGCCCCCTTCGGATTACGAGTCAACTGCCTTAACCACCTGGCGCTGCTGTGCCTTTAAGTTATATTTGCACGTGTGTAAAAATGTTACACTCGTTTTGTATTTTGAAATAGAAAGCTGTGTTTTTCGCTTTTTTCTAACGATTCTTCGGCATTTTGGTTTTTGCTTGTTTGTTGTTTAGTGCATGAGCTGTCTGTGCTAAGTCCGCCACGGTTATCGAAAAATCGGTTTTAGCGTTCATACTTACACCTGTGCAACTGTGGACCTTCACTGAACAACTTTATGTGCATAGGAAAATACAAATGTTAAAAAATGTTATATTCCTTTGTTGTTTTAAAATATAAAAATAACTCTGTTTTTTGTTTTGTTTTCATGACAGTTCATTGGCGTCCAATATACGAACTTATATGTATAATATGTAAAAAAAAACCGAAAGAAACCACTCGTGGTAAGAGTGATGTCACTTCTGCAAAAGTGTACACAATGTAATATGATAAGTAAAATGAGAGAATATATAGAAAGGGAAGGAAGTTTGATAACAGAGGAACAAGAAAAGAAGAAACACATCTTCGCAGAACGGAGGTTAAGTTTCAATCACATAATGCTACTGTTAGAAGCCTAATATTGCTATAATATTCGTGTGTGTAAATTATCTTGAACGCTACATTAACCGAGATTTCTGAGCGTTCAATGGTCAGTGTTTAATTTTTATTAACCGGTGAACTTTCTTTCAGGAACCTTGTAACGTTACAAACAAGTTGTTTGTGAGCTCGGGTTGTTTAAGCTTGCTCTGTGGTTCTGTTCAATCATAGAAACAGTCTGTTATTACTTGTGTAATTTGTTTTCTCGCTGTTCACCTCGGACAGGGGGGAAAACTTTGCGTCAAACACGTAGAACTTGAGGTGTGTGGTAGCTTAGCAACACACTAGAAACGTAATACTCGCACAGAAATCGACATAATTTCATCCCACGTTTCAGCAGCGACTTCTTATATCATATCGACGACGTGCAGGACCAGTAGTTAAAATGGCTTCCTCATCAGTCACAATATTTTGGATTTTGTGGGTAAGCCTAAAGTGTATGTTACATCCCTTTTCTGCTGAAATAAAGCTTCCGTTACTAATGCCTGATGAAGTCTGTTACATTACGAATTTAGTCAGTATCTAATATATGATTCAAAGTTCTGTTGCTATATTCCAGTATCTGTTTTTCTAGTTGTTTTACCCGTGCAAAAATAAAAAACACGTCATTTGAATATCTTTAAATCTTTTACGAGTAAGACATAATACAAGGCTGTAATATGGTACATTCAGCATATTATACAATCATTTATTGTAGTCATGTTTATAAATAACTTTTTAAACTTTATTAAAGGAAAAAAGCATGGATGTAACAAACGTAGCATCTGTTTCGTTTTTAAGTTTTGTATTTAAAAACATATTTGCTTTTCTTGGTCTTAACAGAATGACTAAAATCTAAGATAAGAATGGATGGTGAAAATATTGTTATTTCTGAAAACCTATTTGAACTTGTTATCAGTAATTAGAATTAGTATTTCATCCAAACAAGCTACATACACAAACCTTAAAAATTAACAATATATATATTGATTTATTTGTTGGATATCATTACAGTTGGCCACGTTTTTGGTCGTAATTCTAATATATTACATACAACGCGTATTATCAGGTATAAATAATGGCAGAACGTAAACAGAGAAAATTTGTTTTAATTTTCGGGCAAAACTACACAAGAGCTATCTGCGCTACCCGTCCGGAATTTAGCAGTGTAAGACTAGAGGGAGGGCACCCACCACCAAATCTTGGGTTATTCTTTTACAAACGAAAAGTGGGATTGATTGCACATTATAAATCCCTACGACGAAAAGGGTAAGCATATTTGGTGTGACGGGGATTCAAACCCGCGATCCTCGGATAAGAAGTCGAGTGCCTTAAACACCTGGTCATGCCGTGCCTAACAGCGAGAAGATGCTATTATGTAAATATATCTTATAGAGAGAAAGAAAAAACGTTTGCCGACCAAAGCAAGCTAATGAAAGATGGATATAATATTTGTAGGTGTGGTATAAATAATAAAAATGGAAGTAATTATTTAAAAAGTACTTCATTTCTCAATCCTTCAAATTATTTGAATATTTTCTTTCTTTTGAACATTTACATTTTCCCAACCATTTCTGTTTTGAACCAGTAGAAACATGAGTGGTGATGGCTCCACCAATATTTTCTGAAAGGGGCACAAATACATTTTGCTTCCCCCAATATTAAAATATAAAGAGTTTTAGAGAGGAAAAGGCCAGTTGAGTGGCACTTCTGAAGTTACAAGAAAACTTGCGAAGGGATGGAAACATGCTTGTGTCCACGGCGGGAATTAGAACCACAGATTTTAGCGTCGTAAACCCAACGGACGATATATTCACCTATTATATTTTGATGAGGAAATAGGACGGAATTCACCTGAACATCGTTTAGACTCAGTTGTTCTCAACCTTTTTCGTCGTATAACTCCCTGAGACTCTCCACGGTATTACCGTGACCCCTATTATAATGTTTGTAATGGTGAACTTTGCGTAAAGGTAAAATAAAATAAAAGTATATAAAGATCGTAATTTATTGAAAATGTTACAAATAAGTTACCTTGAGAAATGCTACAAGTGATAAACAAATGTAAAATCCATGGAATTACTAAACATCATAGAAAACCTACTTATTCACCCAGTGTGAGGGTTGATATAATATATATATATACAGGGTGGTCGCTAGAAAAGCGGAAAATTTGAGGGTCAGATGAGATCATGAATAAAACGCATGATTTTAATATCATAAAATGCATTTTGAGCATCTATGAGTGTAATATAACATATGCCTTTAAAAAACTTTGTAAAAGTTATTCTTTGTAAAAATAAATAGCTGTTTGACAAATTTTCCTATTTTCTAGCGACCACCCTGTATAATGAGAAAATATACTGAATATGATTTCCCCAATAATTCTCAAATCTTCCGTGATCCCCTAAGAAACTTCAAACGATCCCCGGGTTGAGAAACACTGGTTTCGAGAGTGAAAATTAAGATCGAGCTCTTTTAGATGGGTTGTGCACCAGCAGTAAGCTCACTGCACTCACAAGTTTGTTTTTTTGGTGTTCACCAGCAATAAGCTCACTGCACTCAGAAGTTTGTTTTTTTGGTGTTCACCAGCAATAAGCTCACTGCACTCAGAAGTTTGTTTTTTTGGTGTGCACCAGCAGTAAGCTCACAGCACTCACAAGTTTGTTTGTTTTGGTGTTCACCAGCAATAAGCTCACTGCACTCAGAAGTTTGTTTTTTTGGTGTGCACCAGCAGTAAGCTCACAGCACTCACAAGTTTGTTTTTTTTGGTGTGCACCAGCAGTAAGCTCACAGCACTCACAAGTTTGTTTTTTTTGGTGTGCACCAGCAGTAAGCTCACTGCACTTAAAAGTTTGTTTTTTTGATGCGCACCAGCAGTAAGCTCACTGTACTTGGAAGTTTGTTTTTTTGGTGTGTTTTTTAATTTCGCCCAAAGCTACACGAAGGCTATCTGCGCTAGCTGTCCCTAATTTAGCAGTGTAAGACGAGAGGGAAGGCAGCTAGTCATCACCACCCACCGCCAACTCTTGGGCTACTCTTTTAGTAACAAATAGTGGGATTTATCGTTAAATTATAACGACCCATGACTGAAAGGGCAAGTGTGTTTGGCGCAACGGGAATGCAAATCCGCGACTCTCAGATTACGAGTCGCACGCCTTAACACGTTTGGCCATGCCGGGGCCCAATTCAGCGACACTGTACATTCTTTACTTCGTCGTTAAGAATGTATTTGTGTTGAATCGCTGTTAAAAGTGGGTGTGAATAAAATGTATTACTAGTTGCTTTCATGTAATTTTGCTCGCCTTCAATTAAGAGATCTACTTGTTGATGACTGAATAAAATAGTTTCCTTTTATTATCCGATCTCTCTGGATCTCCACAGACTTTTAACTGGAATGAAGAAGAAAAATGTACTTAATAAACAAAGGTATACAATCGTTAAATACTCAGAATTTATATAGATGTACAGTAAACCTACAAATTAAAGTGACCTTATAATGTCGCCACACCCAAAACTGGTTTATCATGCGGGGTGCTATGTTACGTATTTTTTAAATGTTTTATGTTCTTCGTAGACTAAACGCAACAGAAAAACGCAGATAACAGCTTGTATAATTTATTACACTAAACTATTAACAAATATAACAGATATAACATGAATTATATAATAATAGTGACAGATATTAAGTTATAACATTCGAAATTAATTACAAAACAAAATAATATTAGTTTCAAACTTCAAAATAAATCACAACACAAAACGGTACTGGCCTGTATCTAATGTAATGATCTAAAATTACAGTCTAGGGTGTGAATTTGGTCCTACGAAGAGATTCCGAAACAGTTCACAGTTCAATGAAATCGCCGTCTCTCAGCTCAAACAGTAATTCAGATGTATCGTAGAGATTGACGAAATAAAATTACAGCTTCCGTAGATCTAACTTCAATCACAAATCCAAGTTGAATATTCACAGCAAACACTTAATCTTTCTCAAATAACTAACTCTCTTCTTTTGAAATGAAACTGGTGTCTGAATCTCACTCTTTGTCTTCGAATAAAACTAATGACTGAATCTCTCTCCCTCGAATAAAACTGATGACTGATGACTGAATCTGTCTCTTGTCACCATCTTTTATACCGATAGGCCTATTTCTCGAACAATCTTGCAATTTCCATACAACTCCAGAGCTATCCACGTTCTTGCACGAGACTACACTTCTAGACAGGAAGTCACCAGCGCTCACTTACAAACATGTGATTGGTCTACTTAATTCGAGAAAGTTCTAAAATGTTACCCTAAATAAATAACATATTTTAGTTTAAACTTCGAAACAATAATATCAATATGGAAAAATGAATAATACAAATGAAAATTCAAACACAACACGACATGTTGTCGTTTACAAAATATTTACACATAAACATAACATGCTACAATTGAGCTCCCTTATCTAGGCGCCAATTATAGAGAAATGCATTTTGAAGAACAACAAAAAATATAATTATTTGGTTATAACCAAAAACAAGCCAAAACAAAAATAAAATAAAAACACTGCACTAAATGAAAGGATCTCGGGGTACAAGCTATAACGTGAGGTATAAAATGTTAACTAGGCTTTATAGAGCGACTGAAGAAGTAGGACCCACATTGCGGTGGAGACACATCGTCTGTCAGTTCATTCACCCATCTCACACAAAGAAATGAAATAAAGTAAAATAAAAAACAGCAGTAGAAATTAAAATTAGGAGAGCGATTTCCCACATCTATATCACCCATCGCTGTCTGTAGACAGCTGTGAGTAGCTGACTGCTTTCCATAGTAAAGAAAAAAACTGAAAAATAAGAATAAGAAAAATAAGGTACTACCATCTGGATTAATTAAATTGAGGCTTGGCGTGGCCAGGTGGTTATGGCACTGGACTGGTACTCCGAGGGTTACGGGTTCGAATCCCCGTCACATCAAACATGCTTTCCTTTTCAACCTTGGGGACGTTATGCAACGGTCAATTACAATATTGATTGGTAAATAGCCCAAGAGTTGGCGGTGGGTGGTGGTTGACTAGCTGCTTTTCTTCTAGTCTTACACTGCTAAGTAATGGACGGCTAGCATAGATAGCCCTCATGTAGCTTTGCGCAAAATTCAAAGCCAAACAAATAAATTCAATAAAGTTACCTCTGGAAGTTAGCATTTCAGCCACATTATGGCAGAAAAGCACTAATTGGTAACCCAGTAAACGAATTATACAGGGTGTTCGGAAAGTCACTGTGCAGTTTTGTTGCATTTCATTCAGTCTATTTCAAGCCAGCAACTGATAGCGGTGTTTAGAAACAAAATAAGAAGGATCCAAGCTTGTATTGATGCCAACGTGGTCACTTTCAACATTGTTTATAATTGTCATTCATATTTACCTCCAGTATTCTATGTTGAAACATGTCTGTTAATAAATAAACAAGTGCACAGTGACTTTCCGAACACCCTGTACTAGTGTAAAGCTTCTCATCCAGTTATCTAAATTAACTAGTATAGCTCCCAACCACCACTTTTTAAGTCTACTATAACTATCGTGCTCTGAACAACCCTTTATGTGCAGTAATGTGTACATCCACATAAAGTAGTGCCAAGTTGTTATATAACCTTATTCATAACTAAAAATAGTTATTTGAAAGTTTTAGTGAACTGTCTTAACTTTTATTTCTTTATATTTATTTAATACATTCTTATCTTTGTCACAGAATAGCATAATAATTTTATTTAGTTTCTTTATTAAATCCATTAAATTTTGTATCAGTATTTCAACGTTACTGATAAAATATTGTAATTTATTACAAATTTAATTAATTTCATTAATTTTCTCTAAATACACACACACTGATAATGAAGACTGTGTAATTTATTTGTAGTTTTCACTAACCTCACTTATGAGGTAACTTCTGATATTTGTAACCTTTTATTTTTCAAATAAAATATTAAAAGTTCACTTGTATGATTTGTAACTTATAAATGCATTAACACATAGCAAGGTAACATTTGATTTCTTCACAAATTTTTGACGTTACACACCTTTTTTTTCATCTGAAATAATAACGGTTATGCTTTAAAAGTAGCAATTGTTTGTTTTTGAATTTCGCACAAAGCTACTCGAGGGCTATGTGTGCTAGCCGTCCCTAACTTAACAGTGTAAGACTAGAGGGAAGGCAGCTAGTCCTCATCACCCACCGCCAACTCTTGGGCTACTCTTTTACCAACGAAAAGTGGGATTGACCGTGACATTATAAGCCCCCACGGCTGGGAGGGCGAGCATGTTTAGTGCGACGCGGGTGCGAACCTGCAACCCTCGGATTACGAGTCTCACGCCTTTCGCGCTTGGCCATGCCAGGTCTTAAAAGTAGTATATTTTTCGCACATAAAGGCAGCTGTATGAACGTGACGAATGAATTAGTGTGAGTGTGAAAAAGGGTGAGACAAGAAAAGCTTGAAGATTTTACACGATTGGAAAACAACTAAACACTCAAACATTTATTTCCTTTCCGATGGTGTTTGGGTATTTGCCCTGGAGGGTCAGGTTCACTTTGACCTCTTCCTCCTTCCTTAACATATTTTCCCTAACTCGTGATGTTATGTTAGGTCCTTTTCAGGGCAATGTCCATTTATAGTCTCTTATTCACAGTAGTCAAGCTTGCTGGACATTTATTTCAAACCTTGGTGAAAATTGTAAATGAATTTCGCGCCAAAGAACATTTCACCACACACACACTTATTTAAAATACAGTCGTAGTATTTATTCATTTATTTTTTAGATAAATGTTTTTGTTGGTTTTTTATTTCGCGCAAAGTTAGACGAGTGAGATAAAAATATATTGAGAGGTACACAAGATTAGAAACGTTTACAAAATTTTTCTTTATTTTAACGTTCTTATACACATCTATACAAATATGCTTACTAATTAGTGATCTTTGCCTAAGGCACGTCATGCCACTTTTTAACCTTTTAAGAACTAACAACCATGTAGTACCACAGTCGCATGAATGATATGTATTTTAGTAAGTTCAAACAAAACTATACAAGAATACGCAAGCCCTGAGATCACAAAACCTAAAGAAAAACAGAAAAAGTAGCCCATAAACATAATATATATATATATATAAACCACTATAATAAAAATGTAGCAATGAATTAATTTACTTTTACGTCATATATTATAACTGGAAAACGTGTAAAAACAAATAAGCATTTCATATTCAAAGTAATCAATTGTATTTTAAGAAGTATACATATTCGATGAAAATACTATTTTTATCCTGGGCATTGTGGTCTGTGTTGTAAGAATCCCCCCCCCAAATCACGTTTGTATATCCTAAATCAACATTTATTATATACGTTAAAATATTTTACTGATATATTATTAAAATAGTGATAATTATTTAAATTAATTTCATTGTGATAGAAAACACGAACTCGGATATAAAACAAAACATTAAAAATAGCTGACAAACATCACTCATTTCGTTACATGGTTTCATTTCCAAGTAGTAAATTGATACGTGTCCGTCTCTAAGGCATAATATGATGTTTAATGCATGCATCGTATTTCTAATAGTATTAAGTTACATGTACCTATTGCTAATTACATACTTCTCTGGCAACAACAGTTTCGTAATTATTTTTGTTTACGATTTTCTCATGAGGAAAGTGCTAGTAAATGAAAAAGGACACACAAGTCTAACGTGACGTATACTATCACAATAATACTTTGACATTTTGGATTGCTTTTTGGCATACCAATAATCACCACTATTAAAAACTTTCAACATGTGATGCTTCCAAAACTCAAGTTTTACAAGAAGAAATATATATTGCATGCCCAAAAACTATCATACTATATTTGCAGTTCTGATTCTGAGGCTTAAAGTAACCATTATACGGCAGAAGAAATGCATGCAAAATTATTTACATATTTATAAAATACCAATATATTAATGAAATTCTTTTTAAAAAATTAGGTTTTCTCATCATAATTTTCTCTGTTCCTATAGTAAAGGCCTGGCATGGCCGAGCGCGTTAAGGCGTGCACTCGTAATCCGAGGGTCGCGGGTTCGCGCCCGAGTCGAGCTAAACATGCTCGCCCTCCCAGCCGTGGGGGTGTATAATGTGACGGTCAATCCCACTATTCGTTTGTAAAAGAGTAGCCCAAGAGTTGGCGGTGGGTGGTGATGACTAGCTGCCTTCCCTCTAGTCTTACACTGCTAAATTAGGGACGGCTAGCACAGATAGCCCTCGAGTAGCTTTGTGCGAAATTCCAAAAACAAACAAACAAATCCTATAGTAAAAATAATTTTCAGAATAAGTGGAATGAACGTCGTGTTAAAAGAAAGTTAAAATTAAAAGAGAACATTTGGAAACCCAAAACCCTTTCATCGTACTAGTGTCTGTTAATTTACCGTTATTGAATGATAATAAAAAAACAAAACAAACAAACTCTGTATCAAAACCAACATATAATTATGACCAATAATGCACACAACATGTATATACAAATACACACATTCATCATGACCATATTATGCGTCAGTAATAAAAAATATAGTATTTGGGGTACCTTTCATGAATTATTATTACTACTTGCTTTAGAAACTGTGGGAGGAATGTTTTTGATTTATTCTAATTTATCAAATCATTCTTTTACCATAAAATTTTTGTTTATGTCATTAAAGACCACATGCATGAATTTAGGATGACAAAAACAAAATTTTAAATCCAAGAAGCAGTAATCTAAACCAGTAATGTCTTAATAATTTGGAATGAAAGTTGTATATTCCTCAAAATGGTCTTTTGCTAAACAGCACTGGATAAACTTGCATGTTCTTGTTTCTCAAGGTATCTTTTAAAAGCACACTTGGTAACACGAATAAAATCTGCGAATATAAAATAAAAAAGAAGGGAACCATAATAAAAGTATAAATCAATTTCTTTAAGGTTCTCAGTTTATCTGTGTATAGGAGTCAGTAATAGGCATGACTCTGTGTGGAGAACCATGAAACTAAGTTAACCTTAAAACTTGTATCCAGACATTCTAAGTGAAATAGTTCAACAGTTATATAAAAAAAAATGAAAATTATCATCTCATAATAGCCTTCCAATGAAATATTAGAACAATGCAGGGCCAATTTCTGGAGCAAGCTTTTAAAAATGAAGGTCAAATTTTAGAAAAAAAACACACCATAATTGTAAAATATTGGTTGATAGAGTAACATGGAACTTAATTAATGGTGTACCCAGTGAATAATTTATGTTTTTTACACATTTGATGCACACACCAAGGAATTGCAGAAATGTGGAACATCTGTGTTAGTCAGGTTGTCACTTAAAAGGTTTCTGTTAGAAGCGATAGACGTGGAAAAGTTACAACACAAACCCTTTCCTTTCCTTGAAACAAAAAATTTTGATGAAAATGAATTGGAGAGAAACAGTACGAAACTAGGGATACTGGAAGGCCTATTAGGCATTTCACATTACCTTACTTAATAATGATGTATCAGCGATATAAAAGAATTAGGGCAGATTTTTCTTAAGTGAACTACACAATGCAAGCTAACTGTGGTATGTAACAATGTTAAAAAAGTACAAAAACTAACTGCTTTATATGCTTATAATGTTTACTTATCTTTTCACACATTTAGGAAAGCCTAACTTTTCTATGCTATAAAAATACTAAAATTTTACTTCTTTAACACTTTCAGTCTCACAAAGTCAACAACAATTAAACAAGCATATATATAAAGTATATGATGTATGCCAAACAGAAAAATAGCTAAGAAGGGTACTTAGACTAAATTATTTCGTACTTTTAATAAAAATGGACAAAATATGTCTAAAAATTTACATTTTGAAATGTTCATTAAAATCTCTCAGGCTTCTGTTGAAGAATATGAATGCATGCTTCTAATTTGAAAGTATACACTACCACATTTCATTTGATCTAGCATGGAAAAAAGTATATGTTACTGAGAAGACAAAAATATATATGCAAACATAATTTTAAAAACTTTTGCACCTCAGAGCCTGTATTCAATAAAAATATTAAATAGAACTTGGTAACTATGTGCACAAAAAGTACACACTGTTGCTACACATTTCAAAACTTGCATATTTATATGTTCCAAACTAACCACACTTACTATACCATATAGATGTAGTGACGTAGAAAAACATACCAATGTTTCAACAAAGACTTATGAATCCAATATGGGTAAGTAAGCATGACAGCATGTTATAGTTAATTTCTACTTGTATACTTACAACACTTTAAACTGTTGTGTAAAACAGCAATAAGCAGTACAAAGAGAGTCGGGCTGTCTTGAAGATTTGCTTCATTTTAATATGATTTGTTTTTGTAAAAAATATTAATAATGTACATGTAAACATTATTCTAACATTCATATGGAAGCAGCTGCCACAACTATTCAAAAGATTCTACTCAGTTCTTATTATAAAATATACAGATATAAAATATTTATTCGCACTTTCTGTTGGTTATTTTTACCATTATAATTTCAAACACAGCATACCTCTACAAAATAACTACCAGTAAACATCAGAGGTTTATCTGTACTAACACAACAATGTTGGATAAATTTCAAGTCTTCAACACATGTGAATCACAGGAGACAAAAAATACAACCAAGTGTTTTCTAACTCTAAATCAAATTAATTAATAGTACAAACATTGTAGAGTGCAACTCATCTCCCATGGGAATTTAATTTCTACAAGCCTAGGTCCAGTTTTAAAACTATGCAGAACCACACAACTGTACAGTTGTAGTTGCATAAATTTACTGGAACATCCCATTTTCCCACTTCTCTTCAAGTTGTAGTTTGATCTGGAAGTGTTGTCAACACTGTTGTTGTGTTTTCTACAGTAACTGAATCTTGGCACGAGCTAACAGACAGGAGGTGTTGAGGTAAATCAGCAAATGGACGATGAGTCATCAGTCCAGACTCTAGCTTCTTATACAAAGGGAAACTTTGTATTTTTCCAACTTCCTGGGAAAGAGGAGGAAGCAAAGAATGGTCAAGAACTTTTGTAGCAGAAATATTAGGACTTGAAAGGTTAAATGTAAAACCTGTCAGATAATTAATGGACACATCATCTAGAACAGCTGAAAGAGTGACCAAAGAGCTTGTATCTGGAAGAGAGTGGCTTGATATTAATGAATATTCTGAAGGAGGTACAAACTATGATTCTGGGTTAGAAGGCAAAGGTGGAGAAGGATGTTGAGGCAAAGCTTGCACAATGGATGATTGAAAGCAGGTGGGATTAAGAGTAGATTGTTCTGGCCTAGTCAAATCTCCACCAGATGCAGTCAATGTACCAGTTATTTGTCCTTGGTGCTGTAATAATGATACTAGAGGAGTTGTCAAGACTGTTGAGAACTGTTTTAAAGTAGAGGTTCCATTCTTGGAATCAGCATCTGATACAAGTATGTGTGTGTTTTGTATAGCAAAGCAGCAACGGGCCATTTCTTTCATTGAATATTTCCATGTGAAGTATTGGTGCTCTCTCTAAGTTACACAAAGTGTTGTGTACCCTCTCTAGATACTGTGTGTGTTATTGAAAATTTCAGGTGCATTTGTTTTCTTATAGCAAAGTCACATTGAGCTATTAGTTATCTGCCACATCCACTGAGGGGACGCAAACCCTTCATATTAGCATTGTAAATCTGCAGACTAACCATTATCCCATCCTTAAATCCCATAAAACATTTCAAATTTCAGTATCTCAACAGTCATTTAAAATATTGACACTGAATTATGTTACTTCTGTAGGAAATGGCTAATAGGTTCCCATCAAGATTTATTATTTTTAAGCAAATACTGCTGTGCTAGTGGTTCAAATACAGCATTGAAATTGTAAAATGAAAACAGATGGGATAAAAAGAATAACACTAGATGCTGTTAATATAAGTAGCCCGGAACTTTCTGATCAATAATGCAGTTAGTACAAAATTTATTTCATATTCACAATTAATGTCAAGATAAAGAAATAACATATAGAATACAGTTTTACTGAAAATAAAGATTTAATATTCATGTAGTTGACTCTAGAGATTACGTAAATAAAAATATGAAACAGTGAGATTGCAGTAAATAACAATTTATATTTCTCACATACTATCAGTTACTGCAGATTGACTCGCCAAAAGCTTCATTCTCACATACTATCACAGTTACTGAACATTGACTCATTAAAAGCATTCTCATATACTATCACAGTTACTGCAGATTTACTCACAAAAAGCTTCATTCTCACATACTATCACAGTTACTGCAGATTGACTCACTAAAAGCTTCATTCTCACATCCCATCACAGTTACTGTAGATTGACTCACTAAAAGCTTCATTCTCACATACTATCACAGTTACTGCAGATTGACTCACTAAAAGCTTCATTCTCACATACTATCACAGTTACTGCAGATTGACTCACTAAAAGCTTCATTCTCAGAAACTGTCACAGTTACTGCACATTGACTCACTAAGAGCTTCATTCTCACATTAAAAGCATTCTTATATACTATCACAGTTACTGCAGATTTACTCACAAAAAGCTTCATTCTCACATACTATCACAGTTACTGCAGATTGACTCACTAAAAGCTTCATTCTCACATACCATCACAGTTACTGCAGATTGACTTACTAAAAGCTTCATTCTCACATACTATCACAGTTACTGCAGATTGACTCACTAAAAGCTTCATTCTCACATACTATCACAGTTACTGCACATTGATTCACTATAGCTTCATTCTCATATACTATCACAGTTACTGCAGATTGACTCACTAAAAGCTTCATTCTCACATACTATCACAGTTACTGCACATTGATTCACTATAGCTTCATTCTCATACACTATCAGTTACTGCACACTGACTCACTAAAAGCTTCATTCTCACATACTATAATAATTACTGCATATTGACTCAATACAAGCTTCATTCTCATATGCTATCAGTTACTGCAGACTGACTCACTAAAAGCTTCATTCTCACATACTATCACAATTGCTGCACATTGACTCACTAAAAGCTTTAGAACTTTGGGAATATCTTTACAAGAAATACTTCATTAAAATTATTTTTTCCCATACAATAAACTTGTAATGTTTATTTAAAGCTTGCCAAGTTGTGTGAAGTCACACATAGTAAGTTTACAGTTATAATATGTGTAGTTTCATAGTATTGTTAGCTTGTGAAGTCACAAATAGTAAGTTCACAGTTATAGTATTATCGTTTCATAGCATTGTTAGCTTGTGAAGTCACACATAGTAAGTTCAGAGTTATAGTATGTGTAGTTTCATAGTATTGTTAGCTTGTGAAGTCACACACAGTAAGTTCAGAGTTATAGTATGTGTAGTTTCATAGTATTGTTAGCTTGTAAAGTCACACACAGTAAGTTCAGAGTTATAGTATGTGTAGTTTCATAGTATTGTTAGCTTGTGAAGTCACACACAGTAAGTTCAGAGTTATAGTATGTGTAGTTTGACAGTATTGTTAGCTTGTGAAGTCACACATAGTAAGTTCAGAATTATAGTATGTGTAGTTTCATAGTATTGTTAGCTTGTGAAGTCACACACAGTAAGTTCAGTGTGGTTAGTTTGTGTTGTCACACATAGCAAGTTCAGAATTATAGTATGTGTAGTTTCATAGTATTGTTAGCTTGTGAAGTCACACACAGTAAGTTCAGAGTGTGGTTAGTTTGTGTTGTCACACATAGCAAGTTCAGAATTATAGTATGTGTAGTTTCATAGTATTGTTAGCTTGTGAAGTCACACATAGTAAGTTCAGAGTTATAGTATGTGTAGTTTCATAGTATTGTTAGCTTGTGAAGTCACACACAGTAAGTTCAGAGTTATAGTATGTGTAGTTTCATAGTATTGTTAGCTTGTAAAGTCACACACAGTAAGTTCAGAGTTATAGTATGTGTAGTTTCATAGTATTGTTAGCTTGTGAAGTCACACACAGTAAGTTCAGAGTTATAGTATGTGTAGTTTGACAGTATTGTTAGCTTGTGAAGTCACACATAGTAAGTTCAGAATTATAGTATGTGTAGTTTCATAGTATTGTTAGCTTGTGAAGTCACACACAGTAAGTTCAGTGTGGTTAGTTTGTGTTGTCACACATAGCAAGTTCAGAATTATAGTATGTGTAGTTTCATAGTATTGTTAGCTTGTGAAGTCACACACAGTAAGTTCAGAGTGTGGTTAGTTTGTGTTGTCACACATAGCAAGTTCAGAATTATAGTATGTGTAGTTTCATAGTATTGTTAGCTTGTGAAGTCACACACAGTAAGTTCAGAGTGTGGTTAGTTTGTGTTGTCACACATAGCAAGTTCAGAGTTATAGTATGTGTAGTTTCAGAGTTCTGTTGTGTTTATTTATTCATTTCTTTGGGTTGACAAATTTCATCCTTTTTCAAGGATCTGCTCTATTATGACTGAAACTGTCAAGTGGTGTTTAAATGTTTTTTATAAATAACTATCATACCTGTGATGAACATTATAGGATATTTTGATTAATAAAGTGAAAACTGTCAAGTGGTGTTTAAATGTTTTTTATAAATAACTATCATACCTGTGATGAACATTATAGGATATTTTGATTAATAAAGTAAAAATTCTGTATTATAAATCAGTGAACAGGGGTTTTATTTTAATGGTGTTCTAGTCGTTGTTAAAACAATTTTCTTTGATGACACAGCTGTCATTTTACACTAAGAAAACTTGAGTTGATGTTTGACTGTGGTCTTTCTTGAAGGCTATTTATTATACACTGTATTTTGTGTTGTTTTTTGTAATGTTTTACACTATTCTGAGAGAAATGGTATATTTTACTGTAATATAAAATTAAGACAATGATTCTCATTGTTTATGGCTTTTCTTCTATCTACACATTTTACCTTGCATCCATATTAAAGTGTATTTCTCTGTTTAAAAGTTCATTCACACTAGCATTATCTTCCTTGTTAAATTACTATTTTTATACATGGTTTGAAACTGCAGCAGTATAAACCATTTTGTTTTATTCTTTGCTAAAAATTATTTTTACTCTGTGTTGTGTATTGTGATTAAAGAACATTTGTATTGTATTCTTTGTTTAGGGTGTCAATATTTGTCATAGAAGCATTTTAAATGGTGAGGAACACTTACCAAACTTTCCAACCAGGGCTGAAGTGAAAGTTTATTTGATATCAATTTAGCATTAATTGTCAGTTTGAGGGCAAGCACAGAGTAACAGAGAAAAGAAAGTGTGTCAGATATAAATACAACATGCATTTCTACTTGGATGATTATTACAGTATTCATTAAGAATTTACTGTGGAAATGTACATTTCTTGGAAAGCAACAAACACTGGATTTAAACAGTACAGAAAAAACAATCATAGATTTGGAAAAAAATTACGAATAATTTAATTTTAATTCAAAATCATCAAGCTCTCAAAAGGTTAAAAATATTATTTTATGTAACAAATAACTAGTACTCTTAGGTGATTGATTATATTAGATAATAGAGTTAATAACATTGCTGTAGTCTGAAGCTCTATTAAACCCCCTTCAGAAACCTGAAGTGAATCTCCTAACAGCTTGCTGTTTAAATTGGAAATTGAAAGGAAAACGTGTACAACAAGCATAAAATATGAATTTGTTTTTAAATATATGACTGACTGTTACTGTCATAATGCTAGAAGTATTAGAAGTAAAACTGATGAGTTCAGAGCAGTTCTGGAAACTGTGGATTTTGATATCAGGTGTATCACTGAGACTTGGTTGGATATTAACAGTTGTGGTGAGAAGAATCTTTTTGATATACCAAGCTACATATTTACTATAGGTAGAGAACTGAAATCGAAAGGGGAAGGGGTAGCTTTATATGTGAGGAATGAATTGCATCCTGTTGAGCTTGAGCGTATTAGAGAAAATAGCAATAAGGTTAAGGCAGTTTGGGCAAGTGTTAGGAGATAATTTTGCATCTGATAATAAGTTTATGAAAATTGTCCAAATACTTTTATATACCAACTGGTTATAGAACCTACTAGAGCAAATACAATATTAGATTTAACATCTAATAGCACTGTGGTGCTAGATTTACACATCTAGTGTAAATATGATAGAGTTGTAGTTGGCTAGTATTTATGTGCAAGTGACCAGTGTATTATTAGGTTTGGGAGTTTACTTATACAGTACTAAAGAAACATAGTACCTTTAACAGATGTGGGAAGCATGTAGGGAAAAGTTGATATGTATACAGTAAATACATATTCTGTATAGAAAAAAAGGAAAATGGAGCAGAATAAGCCAGTAGTGATTTAGTAAAGGTTTAAGAGATCATGGTAGAGATAAATATAATAAATTCAAAAAATTTAAACTTACTGAAAATCACAAGGACTTTGAGGACTATAGAGAGCTGGTTAAAAAATAAGTCAAAAGTGGAGGAAGAAAATGTAACTGAGTTCAAGAAAAGATAGTTGGAAGCTGGAAGGGACATCCTTGATGGGCTAAGAAACTCCTGTCTGCCCTTTTAAAATTTTATGAATTTATAGTTGCTCTTATATTTCCAGCCTTTATGTTATTTGGTTGAGCTGAATTAAGGTACTTTTTTCCACTGTATTACACGACCAGTGTACATAAATCACATTCAGTTATGTACACTATAAACCACCTATTAGATTATACCCAAACATTTGTATGTACAGAGTGTACATAAAGTACAAATCACATTCAAAGTTATAAGTACCCTTTTCTTCCATTAGATTAATTTTACCTTTAGTTTTATTCAATATTTGACTAAGTTCATTCAATCAGAAAAAGTTTTATTTTGTTTTTTACAGAACATTTTACACTGTAAAACTGAAGAACATGTAAAAGCAACTTTTTATCAATTTTGTCAATTATTGATTTTGTTTACTTTTTTATCTTTATTTATGATTTCGTTAAATTTTTTTCATGGCTATTTGAACCACTATTTACTGTTACATATTGTGACAAAACAATATCACAAATGATGACTAAAAAGTAAACCTAAATCAATATTATAAAAAAAAATGTATTTTTCAGTATACATCTATGTTTTGTTATATCAACTAGTTTACAAAACAAAATAACAATCTTATGGTTTATAAATCATTGAATAAAATTAGTAAAATTACAAATTATTTTTTGCTTAACCAAATAATATGACATCTAGAAATACTAAAGAAACCATAGGAGTAATGAAACAGGGTCATAATAATTTCATCTTAAATAAGGCTGAAAGATTAGAATGTCAGAAGTCACATAGATGAATGATTTTTAAGTTTGTAAACTCAGTATTTACATAATCAACAAACACTGTATTCGTTATTTGAGTATTTTAAGTATTTTGGCAGAAAAAAATTTCAGAACATCATCTGTAAAAAACAATTATCCTTTATAATTTTGACTTTAAAAATATGTAAAGTTTAAATTTCCTTTAAAGAAACAATGAATATTATTATTATAGATTTAATTTTTTGTTAACTTTTATTTTCCTATATAGTTGTGATAGAAGTTATCAATTGTGAATGTGGAGACAATACTTTCTTCTGTTCCTTTTCCTGAAATGTTGATGTTAGAAGCAAACCTGTTGGAGAAATCAGTTATGTTGAAATATTAATTCAAAATGTACATACCATCTCTTCATTTTAGTGATAAAGAAATGACTTCATAATATAAAACAGGTAGCTCCTTCCCCTTTTAGTAATTAAAGAAAATCATTAAAGTGAACAGGCCCCGCTCTCTTTCAACAGTCAAGGAGTGACTATAATATAGGATGGTTAGCTCCTCCCAGTTACAGTTATTAAAATATGACATCAAAATTATATAGATATCACCTGTCTACCCATTACTGACATCAAGTTTCTTGACAATAATAACTGTGGCTTGAGGCACAACTTGCCAAAATGAGAGAAAAAACAGATCATGTGAACTGCAAAGTGAATATTTTATATACTTTTTTTGTTTTTGTATTGGAACAAAGCTACAAATTAAATAACCAAGTTATATCTGTCATAGGGATCAAACCCAAATTTCTAATATTAACAGCCTCTCAAAGTTACTGCTGAACTACCAGAGCTTAGTTAATATGTATGTATGTACTTTTAAAGCATAAAACAAGCAACTCAGTTCAGTTTATGATGACAAGAAACCTACTCTTTGTTAACCTGAAGATAACCTTACATATATGTGAATAATTCAGATCTGAAACAGCTAATAACTATCACTAAAAAAGTGTTGAAAAGTGTAGTTTCCATTGTAAGAAAGTACAAATGTTCCAAACTAATAACACACACAAGAAGGATGTTTAATTCAATATTTTCTATCAAATTTAGTTAATTAATATAAAAACAAGTGAACATTAACATGCAAAAAAGATAATTGTAAAATAGATGCAGGACAAGAAATTATTACTATCATTATTACAGATATAGAAAAAGGATGAGGACTTGAAAAAGTGTTATAAGAATAATTACAGAACTGAAAAAATATAAGAAAGAATTATTAACATAATTACAAAAGTTGTAAAGTTAATTTAGCACAATCATAGTATATGAATGCAGCACTGCTGAATAAAGTAACTGAATATAAGAACTAGGATCCAGCCATTTATAAGTAATATTGTCAGATAACCTGGATCTGGTAGAATATAAATAACACTGATAGTGAGCTTGAATTCAACATCATACAAGTAGTGTTATATAACTAGATCAACTACAGAGTGACCCCTCCCATGAATAACAGTACTTCCCCAGAGGGCATGATCATTGACTGTTTCTTCACTGTGGAGGATCCACAGTAAAAAAGAAAAATTTTGGTACCCAGTGACCCCATCCACCATGGAGCCCTATGAGGGGATGCACTACAAAGTCATGCAACGACAATGCAATAATGCCAGGGTTTCATGAGCACTATACCCAAACACCAGCATCAGGCACAATGTCCACAAAACCCATTGAAAACTTCCAACACTGGAACTTGGTTGACTCTAGCCCAAGTGAACCAGTCGATTGACCCAAGGGGGACCACCCAAAGGCTGCCTGTCTGCAGGAATTAAAGGCCAAAGTGGTGTGTTAGGGTTGGACCCCTCAACCACCAGGATCCTCTCCTCCCCTTTACGGGTCACCATGCATGGCAAACACGTGGGTGGATGTTTAGATCCCAGAAAAGGTAGCCAGACAGAACAGAACCTTCCCTGGGAGGTTCCCTCACCACATACAGGAATCCACACAGAGGGGATGATTTACATAAAGCAGACTTTTATCACTTGTTTTTATTCACCATAAGAATATCATTGACCTCACTATTGAAAAACACACAAAAATTATGAAAACTAATTTAATATTAAAGATAGCTATGTACAGTATAAGAATTCATGCTTTCAGTTAATATGTATAAAATACTTGCACTACACACTTGTAACATAAGTTATTTTAATTTTTTAAAGTTATAAAAACAGATAAAATGCACCAACACACATTTTTAAAATGTATTAAAATAACATTCAATGAAGTTAGAGTAACATAATAGCTTAAGCTTTTTATTTTGAATGATTTTTAGCTATGTAAACTAAACTAACGTGGCAGGGGTTCAGTTTAGAGAGAGAGAAATCAGAAGAGTTCAGACAGAACTCAGAAGAGAAATCAGAAGAGTTCTCTCTCCAACTGGGGTGTTCAGGAGCTTTTTAGTTCCTCTTCGTCCCCTTTCGTGAGAAATTTTTGAAATGCCCGTGGAATTTTTATTTTATTTTTAATATTTCGACACTGGAGTGGGGTGTTTGTGAGTGAGAGGATGGACGGGAAACCTGGACGAGAGCAGCGAAAGTGAGGTGAGCCAGACCTTGGCTCTAGGACGGAGTACGCTGGCGAAATGATCTTTAAAATTTACGGTGATTTTTCTAGGTGACACGGCCCTTTTCAGATGCGGCTGGGACCTACAGGTCCGATGCCAGAGATTTTGCTGTGGGGGGAAACGGGAGTACCCCGAGAAAACCCACTTTCACGGCCTGGGCGCCGAATGATCTACCCAGACCGTGCCCGGAAGTAGCTGGGAATAGAAAATAGAGAGTTAAAATAAAATAAAAATTGATGGACTTTGTTGGTGGTTTTCGAGGAAATGTTTAGCTTCAGTCTTGTATGTCAGGTGGTAACTTCGTCTTGAACGTGTTTATACACTTGAAACCCATTGGTGCGACTGAAAAGCGTGGTCTCGGTGGTGGAACTACTACTTGTTCTTCGCTGGTCTGTGATACTTTGTTTCTTCTCGGGAATTTGGTTTGAGATTTCTGCGTGGAGGTGGTTTGTTTTTCAGTTTGTACTGACGCGTCGGTGGTTGTCTTGGTAGTGGTTTGGGTCTGGCAGGTTGTTGAGTTCTGGGAAACTGGGATTGAGGTCTGGCATACACTGTCCTTTTTCTTACTTGATCTGCTGGAACTTGGCGTGATTCTGGCCATGGGAGTTTTCGTCATCTGGGTAGAGTTGTCTGAATCTGTCTTCATGTTTTGTCTATTTGTATCTGGACTCGGCGGAATATTAGTAGTTTCATGTTGGAAGATTTCAGCTTATTGTTTGTGATATCTGGGAACTTTGTTTGAAACGTTGCTGCGTGGTTGACGACATGGGCTCTAAAATGAAATATATGGTAATAACAGCCGTCGCTGGCACAGGTAAATTTGGTCTACATTAGTGGTTGGTTGAATGAGGATTCCGCTCCGGCGTAATATTCGGGTCCTGGACGGTTCAATGGTTGCTCCTGGCTTGGCTTGGGTGATCAGCGTGGCGATTTGGTACGGCGTGAGGTTCGGCGGTAGGCCGTCGACGATTACCGGCGGCATTGCTGGCTTGACTGGCGAGGGTGAACGTTTCGTTCTGAATAACATCTTTGCAGAGATATAAGCACGTCTGACTTGCTCGGTGACTAGCTCTGGACTCCCTGGTTAGAACTAGGGCGGTATCAAATTGTATTTACAGGACTGGTAATGTAATAACTACAAACTGTAGATGTTTAAATCCTGATTTGTGCTTACACAATACTAAGTTACAAAAATTGTAAACTTGTTAAGCATTTTTAAGAAGACACCCCCCCACTAATATAGTAAGTTCAAATATAGAAAATCAAGATTTTCTAACTTGTTTACTATACCACTTGGATGGAAAGTACCTAAGTTATAAAAGACTTCTATTTAATGTTGTTTTAAGCATTAAACACACAGAAAATACATTTTTGTCATTTAAAAACTTTAACAGCCCCTTGAATAAACTTGACAGTCAGACATGTATAGATCATATATAAATTTGTAACTGCTAAATGTGATGCATTTGGTTTGTTCTCTCAAAATATCTCAGTGATGTTACACTTAACATGTGATGAAACTTGTGGTTACCATGAAACACATTCATCTATTTAAAGAATCACTTTATTACTTTAGGTAGATCAACAAGTAGGAAGAAAAAGAAGGACCTGACCTTGATATTCAAATCTGTAACAACACAGAAAGGTAAAATACTGCTATTTATATTATGAAATAGGTTTTTTCTGTCACCTTTCCTTGCTTGTGGAGATGAAGTTAATGGTAGATAACACTGCACAACAAAGTTTTTGCTTATTGAACAATGTTGGGTGTTCCTTATAGATTTTTGACAGCTGATCATGAAAATCACATCCAAATTTGCCCATTACATACAGTTTCATTGAAATCTTCAGTTTTGCTACAATCGGAAAACAATATCAGGGCAACTGGAATTTGTCAATGCTTGCTGACTGTTGTTGAACACTGCAACGTGATGCACCGAACATTGAATAGAAACAAAAATCAGGAGCAAAACACTTTTAATTATGTTGAACTTAATGGCATATTAGAAACATAAACACAATTAAATAAGTTATTGCCAGTAAACAGTTAACTGTCTATTTCTCAAAGTTTCTTCATGATGAACCAAAATCAAAACTGTATTTGTGCATACCCACCAGGTACCTGTCACAATCAGCAAAACCTTTTCAGGAAGTGAAACATTTAAAAAAAATTTTTGTGCAGGGTAATTTGTGTATGGAGTGAAAAGGTTTATTATTTTAATTTTACCTGATACAAATACTAGATTAGACTAGCTTTACCATAAGTTATTTCTGTGTAATTCAATAGAGAGTGTGAGCAAGAAATTCTGAAATTTATGTATTCCCATTGTTGTATGACTTTCCAGTAACATAAGTGTGTGATATGTATCTCAGGACAACTGGTTATACCAAAATAAAACTGAGAACAATGTTTTGACCTTCTTAGGTCATCTTCAGATTAACAAAGAAGGAGTTTGCAATAGTTGTTCTGAATGCTTCCCAAAATTATTATGGTTTTTAAACCTTATGTATTATATAGAAACTGAAATACATCATGATGTATTCTACCATATTAATATTGCTCTTGATATGTAGTCTTAAATGTGTTTAAAGATGGAACCTCTTTGCTTTCTACTTTTAGAGATACATTTCCCTGACATTGAAATTCTGAAATAAGTAAGGAATTTTTTAGCATTAGTCATATATAAAAGAATTTCTAAAGTGTGGAACATCTGGTTCACAATTTCACCCATTTAAGGTTCTAAATATTTATTTTTCAGTATTTTTTAAGGTCTGGCACTAAAATTGTACTAATGTACAACTTGTAATTATAAATATTTATTCTTTATCAGTGAGAGTTAAATATTTACTTTTGGAATGGTTGGAAAGAAATAGTTTTATTGCATATGAGCTCTGCAGTTATAACACTTAGCAGAGACATAAATTAGGTAGATAATTGTGACTAACCAACAATAATTGGCTTTATAAGAAGAATGAAATTATTTACATAGCTAAAACTCATTCAAAACAAAAAAACGTAAGGTTAATATTGTGTTACTGTAACTTTAATGAATGTTATTTTTATACATTTTAAAAATTTATGTTGGTACATTTTATCTGTTTTTATAACTTTAAAAAATTAAAACAACTTATGTAGCAAGTGTGTAGTGCAAGTATTGTGTACATATTAACTGAAAGCATGAATTCTTATACTGTACATAACTATTTTTAATATTAAATTAGTTTTCATAATTTTTGTGTGTTTTTCAATGATTAGGTCACTGATATTCTTAGGGTGAATAAAAACAAGTGATAAAAGTCTGCTTTATGTAAATCATCCCCTCGGTGTGGATTCCTGTACGTGGTGAGGGAACCTCTCAGGGAAGGTTCTGTTCTGTCTGGTTACCTTCTCTGGGATCTAAACATCCACCCACGTGTTTTCCGTGTGTGGCGACCCCTGAAGGGGAGGAGAGGATCCTGGTGGTTGAGGGGTCCAACCCTAACACACCACTTTGGCCTTGAATTCCTCTAGACGGGTGGCCTTTGGGTGGTCTCCCTTGGGTCAATCGGCTAGTTCACTTGGGCTAGAGTCAACAAAGTACCAGTGTTGGAAATTCTCAACAGGTGTTGTGGACATTGTGCCTGATGCTGGTGTTTGGGTATAGTGCTCATGGAACCTTGGCGTTGCTGCATTGTCCTTGCATAACATTGTAGTGCGTCCCCTTGTAGGGCTCCATGGTGGGTGGGGTCAGTGGGTACCAAAATTTTTCATTTTTCCTATGGATCCCCCTTCAAAAAATTTAAATAAAATAGTGAAAAAACAGTCAATGGGTAAGTGACCATGTTTTGAAGACTCTGAACAGCAATATTTAACATCTGTAACACACGTACTTCATTTTCTCTTATTACATTCTCTTTCGGAAAACCTTTAGGGCAAATGTCCCCTTTTTTTATTCAGAAGAGACTAGAGGGACTTGCTGGCTCTCCAAAGTCAGTAAAGAAGCTTTGACCTGGAGACATATTGGTTGAAACATCTACATCCCAACACAGTGAACTCCTCTTGAATTCAAAGGCAGTTGGGGATGTACATATTGAGATTACCCCTCATGCTACCTTGAATTCATCACAATGAGTTATTGTTTAGAAGGATTTGAAGAATGTCCCAGAGTCAGAGATTCTTGTGGTCTCTCCATTCAAGGAGTGTCTACAGTGAGGCACATCTCCACTTGCAAAGATGGAGTTACACTGTTAACAAATACCCTCGTTTTAACATTTACATCATCACGTGCACCTGCCATTTTCAAGGCAGGTTATCTAATTTGCAGGGTAAGGCCATACATTCCAAGCCCTCTCGGATGTTTCCAATGTCAGAGGTTCAGCCACTCAAAGACATCATGTCATAGTTCCCTGACATGTGCTCGTTGTGGTGGGAAGGATCACGATGCCTATGAATGTGACATGGACCCACATTGCATCAACTGCAGTGGTTCTCACCCTTCCTATTTTGTTGTTGCCCAAAATGGTTGGAGGAAAAAAGAGGTGCAGCATTTGAAAACAACTCATTACATTAGTTATCCTGAGGCTTGGAAATTGCTGCCCACCACTCCATCTCGGACATATGCTGCTGCACTTCATTTCACAACTACAGTGGGGGTGCAGACAGATATCTCTGTGCCTCCAAAAGAATTGTTTTCAAAACAAATGAAAAGCCTTTTGACCTCCATGGTTAAAAAGGTTGATGAATCGACTTCCACATCCAAACTTTTTCAAATCAAACCCAAAATTGGACTTTGGCCATCTTGCTTCTGTAAGATTCGGAAGGAGGAAGTTGCTCTAACTAGACTACGTATTGGTCACAGTTTTTTAACTCATCGTTTTCTTTTATCTGGAACTGATGCACCAGTGTGTAGTTTGTGTAACACTCAAATCATTATCAGCCACATTTTACTTTCTTGTCATTGTTATGATTCTCAACGATGGCACTATTTTAACTACGTTTTTTCCCAGGGTTTATCTGTAACATTGGACAGTGTTATTGGTGATGGTGACACTGTCCACTGTGATAAAGTTTTTAGTTTTTTACAACTTTATAGACTGGAGGTGAACATTGGTTTTATGCAATTTTCTGTTTTTCATTGCTGTTTTGTTTTTACCTTTGTTTACTTTTGCAAATTTTACTACATTTACTTTACTTTTGCCTTTTTACTGGATATTTGGCTGCTCGTTGCTACGATTTTGCTATATGCCTTTTAAAACTTCTATTATTTTACCTTTTGACAATGGCTGCTATGATGCATAACCTGGAACAAGGATTGGAAAGGCCAACTTCAGGTGACTGACGGTGGTTCTTGAACTTACCTGTTAGTCTTCCTGGCGGGTTATGATCATTACTATTTTGCTAGAGAAAGTACTTTTCAACTTCTTTTACTCTGCTTTCCCTCTTACTGGGTGTCAACATTGGTTTTATGCTTTTTCTGTTTTTCAGTGATGTTTTGTTTTACCTTGATTTCCTTTTCTGTATTTTACTACATTTAATTTATTTTTACCTTTTTAGCAGACATTTGGTTCAGATAGCCTATCTCCTTTGTGCCATAAAACACTAAATCAATCATTCAATGCAAATCACACATTACAGCATTGATTTTTTTTTATTTTGTTACTCTCAGCATGGCTGCAGTTCAATTACATTCATCTCTTGTAAAAAGATGATATAACTATTTTAATTTCAGGAACTGATCCTAATTCTGTACTGTATGTTTTTTATAAGTAAAGACAGTGTAAGAAAGGTGACAAATGCAAGTTTTCCCACGATGATATTGAAAGTAAAAGTGAAAAGAAGAGTATTTACATAGACTTGAGAGATGAAGATAATGTATTTTATCTTGTTATCTACTAAAAACGTAAAGTATAAAGGTCTTTTAAATCAACTGTATGGTTTTCTGTGTGTGCATTATTAGTGTTAAACTCCTGAAGTGTTTTAAGAGTTTAAATGTCAATCTTCAGTTGTATCTTTTGTAAAATTAATGTAGATAAATCTAATTCTGTTAAGGGTTTATATCTTTCTTTTCAAATATAAAAAGTTTAAATTCTATATTTTTTGGTCAAGTTAAATTTTTATTTTATAAAATATTTGATTTCTATCAGTTAAATATTACATACTGCACTTGATAAACCTGAATAAACATATGATGTCATCAAAGAATATTCCTGCAGCTTTCAAATGGCGAAAAATATTTTTAGAAGTAAAACCATAACAACAAAAGAAACAAAAT